>BGZK01000007.1:0-1485099 GCA_005406025.1 Eumeta japonica
AACACTTTTAACTACTGATGTTGTAATTCGATGAGCGCTTTAATAGTTTTATGAGAAGATTGTAACGTTTTAAATGAAATCGCCATGCTTTTGGTCAACGCATTTAAAAATCATTAACAGAAATCACTTTTCAGTAATAAAATACACATTAATTTTTATTTGTGTTACATATTCTTATGAATAGTAGTCAATAAATTGTTTAATGTATAAAAATGAATTTCCAAACAGTTATATTTAATATTAAAAACACTATTTGTTGTTTTCATTACTTTTCTTTAAAATCAGTCATTATTGAAGTGGTATTAAAACTAAGGTTAAAAACATAATACACGTTGACGTACTGACTAGTGCGATAAGAATATTTAAAAAAAAAAAATATACGAAAATAAAATAGCTTGAAAATACTCTAAAGCTTTTTTTACCTGCCGCTGAAACGTATAACTGTACTGTTGAGATATAAGGTATCAAATTCCGGTCCAAAATGTATTCGATACCGTTACAGGTATTTTATATAACTCAGTGTCACAGCATCCATGAGCGACCGAGACTCGTAGGTATTTATGGCCCGTTTGAACAAAAAGTTTCGACAAATATCACTTTACAACTTTAAAAGGTTTTAAATGGTAAATCGCTTTTTCTTAGCAATCTTAGGAAGTTAATTGTGGAATTGAAGCTTTTAGTGTTAACTTTGGTGTGTGTAAGCTACATTATATAGCTGTTATTCTATCTAGAGTAGCTATTGACGCTTTAGTAATCTATTATGCAGTAACACTAACACATATATTATTTTAAATAAAGTTTTATACAGGTTTGACTTGTAAAGTCATGTGCTAAAACAAAGATATAAAGGTGTTAATAGCAATACAACTTTCTTGTAAAGACATCAATTAAAAATCTAAGGAATTTGTAATATCTGCGGAACTTGTAATATCTTGTAATATCTGTTGTATAAATATATACGGGTCTACTACCATTTACCTTAACATTAATGAGCTAGGTGGGCAGTTGTATTAAGATACCAACCCATTCATATTGAAAGAATTGCATCAATGCACTAAAATTGATGATATTAGTTTATTTAGTTAGTATTTGTTGATGCCAGTGTAATTTTTTTCCACTAATAGTTTAGACATTTATAAGCTTAAATAATTCGCGGCTTGGTATCATCTCTAGTACGATAGCAAAGTTATTTGCTATCATACTAGAAAGAATGAAACGTTAGCAAGGTTGCTATTTTTAGAAAAATTGTTATCAATTAATTAATTAAAATGCTATAATTATTAATTTGCCCAGAAAAAAAAAACAAATCGTTCTACAGTGACCTATGGAACGACAATTCAACAAGTACCCAATAGTTTAAAGTTCGATAGGCGTCTTTTGGATACTGGTAAAGGCTCGGACAGACGGACGACGTTTTTTTGTTAAAACGAATATATATATATATATATATATATATATATATATATATATATATATATATATATATATATATATATATATATATATAAGTCGCTTGTTGTCGGTAAGCCCGACGGCAGCCGTCAAATGCAAATTCTTTTATTGTCAATGAATGTTGACTTTTGTCGACGGCTTTGTAATTCAAAACAAGAGGCAGTGCTAAATTATTATTTTCAAGAAGAAGCATAATGGTTACTCTTGCTTTCTTGACGAAAACGAAGAAAATAGAAGAATGGTATCGTAAATGTAATAGTATCTTTCTTTACATTTACAACTTCATATATATATTAATGTTTTTGACGTAGATACGTCTATGATTTCGGTTTGTAATAAGGGTAATTTCGTGAATAGGAGCTTTCGTATGGCGACATCTGTTGGTGCATAAGAAAACGGGGTTTCTAAATATGTAGTCTATGTTTTTTATGGGCCAACGCTATCTGTCGGTGCATAAATGAATGAAATCGGCAACTACGATTGTTTTTTCTATTCAAGTATGCTTTAATATTATCGAGGAATGAAAAAAGTTCTACCCATAGTGAAACCTGGAATTGAAATACCAATAATTTTATGTGGAGATTTCAACTCCCACTTGTATAAACATGAATCACTTCTCAGTTTCATGAAAAAGATTTAAATTTAGAATGTTGCCAGACACCACACAACTCTAGGCAATACGTATCCTGATTTAACCTTCACACAAGTAAAAATTCTGGGTAATAGCTTTGTGTTGAAAGGTCGTTTTTACACGGTCTACCACATATTATTCGTCAGAAATAATTTCCTATTGCATTTGTATTTTGCATATAGCATGTCACGTCACGTGATTTCGATATGTCGTGTTTTCGTGATTTCCGATTTCATATTTTCGTTTGTGTTTGTGATTCGCGGATAACGATCTCTCCCACCACTTCGCGCCCTTCTCTTATTAACGGTTTTTCGCGCGTTTTTCGTGTCTGTGTGTTTGTTAGTATCAAGAACTACTGTATCGATTTGCTAATAGTGCTTTAGTGAGTGTTTTAGTGAATGAAAATATTAATTTAATTCGAATTATATCACAATTCCAATTAAATATTTAGTATATAGGTCGCGTCCGCATGGGTCGTCGGACGGACCCCGCGGCGAGTGCGCGCGTTCCTTTCGTCTTCAACTGCATCCTGTGCGTTCTCGGTCGTCACTCGTTCTCCGAGTGGCCACAGCAGCCGTTCTCGGTGCGTGTAAGTGTGGTGGTGCACAAAGCGCCGTTTGGAATCGACTATTTGAATATACATATCTTCAATCAAGACACCATTTCAATAGAACAGTCTTTGGTAAGTTTGGTAGTACTCATTTTTATTAATCTAGTCATCGGACAGCGAGACTGAGTCTGATAAATCCATTAAGTCCACAAAATCCGGTAAAACGGAAACCTCGGAAAATTCGTTCACCTTAGTAGAGAATAAAAATAAGAGAGCTATTAAAATATCTCTTAAAAAACCGGAACTGGTTCGTAATTTACTAGCCAGGGATATGGATGTAGACATATCCCAGGTTGCGTCTGCAAGTGCTAATGGATCTACATCACCTCCGATTCAAGGACCGGCCACCATCTCCACGCAGGTGGTGACCGATAGAATCAATAAGGTGAGTTAAAATCCAATCCTTATAAAACGAAATCCCCTATATATACTTACATAAATGGGCCAAGTTAAGGCTTTTAAAAGTGTCAAAAAATACTAGAAATAAAAAAAATTAAGGTCGAATTCCACACTTATTCTCTCGAAGAAGAGCGTAAATTAAAGTAGTAATCCGCGGAATTCCTGTGGTTTTCAATATGGACACCATAAAAACTGACCTCTATAGTCAGGAATTCCTCGTGCACTCGGTGCACCAAATCTTTGGACGAGACGGTTTCCCGCTTTGGTTAGTTTTAACGATCTTGCCAAAAACCGACGAAACCAGGCACATCTTTAGAAACCTTACTGAAGTATGCGGTCTTTCGGGAAGTAGGGTAGAAGCCTCATGAAAGAGAGGAGGTCCCGCTCAATGCCACCGCTGTTCGCAGTTCGCAGCAGTTCGGGTACGCGGCCGCGAATTGTCATGCAGACCCTAGATGCGTTAAATGTTTGGTCACTCATTGGACCAGGGAGTGCCCGCGCACTCGCAAATTGAAGGGAAAGCCCTCATGCGTAAACAGTGGCTAGGATGACACGGCCGACTACAGAGGGTGCGCGAAAGCACGCAAAATTATATCTAAACCAACGAATAGGACTGACAAGGAAAGGTCCTTGCGACCGTTTCCCGGCCTTAATCGCGATGATGTGAATTTCTCCGCTATCGGGGCCAAAGATTCCTCGCGGAGCACCGGTTATGGTTTCCGTCCAGTGGTTGTACCCTCCACCAACCCATGGGGAAGAATTCAGTCCCCAGCAAAATATCCAGCTAAAACTATCCATTGCAATTCTAGAATTACATTATCTGCCTTAGTTTCACCTAATGACGTATCTCTCACTATGTTACTATGATTGAAGGTCTTAATTTGTCACCGGCGACAATATTTTTAGCAAAATTTATATTGGCTGCACCGTTAAGTTATCATTTTGTCAATGAAATGCGACATCTATATTGGGATACTGGTAAGAGGTTAACCATAAAGAAAATGTTAAAAACAGGATATTCTGTGTTAGCTATGACAGCCATAATATCAATAATTTTAGCAGCTTTTAAGGTATTTAACTGGATAACAATATCTGTAATTAGAGCCTGCTTACAATTACTTGAAATTACTATTTATATTTATTTAATAATTGAATTTAGTGTCAAATATATTTTCTTTGATTGCTTTATGATGACTAGGCTAACCCTGATAAATTTACAAATGATGTAATAAAACATAAGACACAAATAGATGTTTAAAATATATATATATATATATATATATATATATATATATATATATGTCAAAAAATTCACACATTACATCGATTATAAATTATTAGATTAAATAACTAATTCCACAGGCAGATATTACATCATGGATCGCTTTGAATTTTTCAAAATCTACATTATCAGTTGCCGCGAAACCAGTTGCAGTATTCTGGAAGGAGAAAAAATGGTTATCAATTACTATTTAAAAATAGAAAGAATGTTGGTCAAAGGAATAAAATATAACTTTACTGACAATATTTTAATAAGAGTCCTATAAAGTGATTTTTAAAAATTAGACTTCTTTTTTATGTGAATATATGTACTTTTTATACAGGTGGATAGCATTGTGCTTTTTTTGCGCAAATAAGAAAAATATCTTATTGTAAGCTAATTTTACGTAACGAGCAGTGTATGGTTTCATATCACTTGTTCTTTAGAGCATTGTTCAAAATTATAATGTATGTATTTTAAATATTTACTCTCATCAGAAATTTGCATCAATTTATCAAAAGGAAGAAATATATACGCAAATACTCACTTTAAAAATTACGTTGTCCCTTTTTAAGAATTCTCCGTAGATATTGAATAGGTCTTTCCTGTTTTTAAGCAGCTTCGCCAAACTCAGTGGCGTGTGCGCGATCGACACGTCCGACTGGAAGTCTTTGGCGGACAGCCACGTCCGAGACGGCGCCACCGCTATGTTACACGTGCTGTAGTTCGCGAGGGCGTGGCGGCCACCGTTCTCTTTGTTCAAGCATAGAAGTTCGTATGCTGACGAGTCCAAGTTCGACAGGTCAGCGCCTAATCAAACAAGAAAAAAAATCTGTGTGTGTGCAATTCATACACGGTAGAAGCGGAAGTTTAGAAAAGTATAGTACAATGCAGGAAACTCTGTCGCTGCGAAGTTAGTTTCGAAAGCGTCGCAGAAGCGGCGAAAAATTGGCACGTGGGGGAGAAGAAGGAAGGACCAGGAAGTGTTGTCTGTGCATTACATTATACGCAGGCAATTCAGAGCGGCAGAGTGTGGTGCGTTGTACGGTAAGCTATGAGAGAATGTGATAAATATAGAGTAATAAGAGTAGGATAATTGTAAGGTTTATTTTTTTTATAATATTATTAATAAGTTTAAAAGATATTTTATATTTTGATGAAGTTGTACATGTGATCTATGAGTAGTGAGAAATAAGAATGAAATTTATTAATTAGAAAATATTAAAATACGATTTTGCTTAAGCACAAAATTTAATAATTTTGTACTTAAACAAAATTTAGTTCAAAAAGTTAAAAAAAAATAATAACATTTGATAGGCATACTATTGATAGGCACCCGTATTTGTGGAGCTATTTCCTTTTAAGGTGATAAAATAAATTGAGTATGGGAATCGGTTGCCAAGAACAAAAATTAATCTCCAAAATATCAAAATTGCACCAAAACGTCTCAAATACAAAGTTAAGGGCATGACAAAGTTTTGCATCAAAACGTAATATTTCATTTGACCGATTCCCATCTCATTCAATTTGCGACAAAACATAACATTTTCACCACATCAGTGACTTAACATTATCTAATCACACTAAAAAATTATACTTTCTGTTTGAATAAAACATATGAGAATCTCGGGTTTGAGGGCAATGAAAAGTGTAAATCATACCTAAAAAGAGGAAAACATTTTTCGAGACAAACTGCTATAATTATGTTAGCAAACAAAATTTTTGAAGAGAAAAAAAGAGATGTTAGAGTTGTGTAAATAAAACAATTCGGGGAAGATTGGCAAGAGATGGAAGAACTAAAATATTTCAGAGAAGTTCTAGAAGGAGAATAAAGGACACCTGGAATAGAAAGAACAGTTCGCAGATGATGAGAATTATTGTGACTGTAATGAAGAGGAACTAAATTATGTTAAACTCTAAGTTTAATTGAAATAATTTCATTGAACTCGCACAGATTATTGATTTTCTTTATTTGAGATACATTTTTGTAATAAAAAAATACTTTAAAAGTCTTTGCGCCACTTCCTTCCCTTTTTTATTAAGGTTTGTCATCTATGCGTGACAAACCTTAATAAAAAACCTTTGTCTATGGACAAAAATCAACTGACAGACGCGAGATGGGGCGGGAAATATGTGAGACGTTATTCGTTCTTGTTAGCCGGCGGTCTCGATAAGTGCTTCGCCCACGTGCGGTCGAGTGGAAGCCAAAAAACGCGGGCCAGTGCAAGATCGACGCGGATTTCATATAAAATAACAATAAGCGCGAGTGAAGAACAATAACAAACACAAAGTAGCCACTAGACGTTCGCGGCAGGTGCGGCCGGAAACCTGGACGAGAGGCGTGGGAAGGATAATCTCCGAACTGATTATTTCTTAGGACTGTCCGGGCGCGTACATTTTTTGATGAGCGTAATTCAGGATTAAGGTTACTGCGGGGTTATAAACGGTTTCTATGTGGGTTTTCTTTATAATAAAATTGAAAAATCGTAATTTTTATTGTTTCGATTTTTGCGGGTATTTTTATTACATTTAGAATTCCCTCAACTTCAAAGTACATTGCGGGGTTTGTTAAGGTGGCTTGTAAGCTGGTTATCGGAAGGTACTTGAACGGAATTATATAATACGAACGGTTGTATGTCCTTCACGCGGGTAATAGGTACTAGCGGCCAAGGTCAAAACCTATTAACTTCGAGGATGTTATATATTATATTAGTTACAAAGTGGCTATTATAATTTATTTTTTTCAAGGCAAATATATTTGTTTAAATTAAAAATAACGATAGAGGGCGACGTACACGCAAACGATCAAGAACGACATTTTGATTTATCGTATAAATATTATATTGTTTAATTTGGATTATGGAAAGCGGGCGGTTCATGTTTTGCTTAATATAAGACGAGCATATTTGATATAATATTAAGGGTATAATTCGGTTAAGCGGGTTTTCTTGGTTAGGTTACGTCGTGCAAGTAATCGCAATGATTTGACAGTACACGGCCCGAAATACTGGGTCTAAAAACTTGAAATTTTGCTCAAGGCTTATAAAAGGAATAAGTTAGGCAAATAGTTACTAAGAATACGTTTTTAACAATTCAATCCCTACGAGGATTAAAATAGGTGAAACGCTGTTATATGGGAAAACGAAACAATATAGATCTTGAAATTGATTTTACGTTTGGTTATACGATTAAATTTAAGAAAAAAAATCAATCAGAGATAAGCGATTGAAATAAAAGGTACAATATTATATATTGACGCTTAAACCATCAGATCTAGCAATTTTTAATTTTGCACTTATATTTCTTTTATACAAAAGAAAAAAAAATGGGGTTGTTTTTTGGGTGACAAATGGGGGTGACAGACGACATACTTAATAAATATGACGAACGATCGCGGTCGAAAGCGAGACGAGTGCCTGAATCGAGATTGAGAATGTAATTACTTCTCGCAGACTAAGCTAAGGAATTCAACATCGGATTTATATAAATAAAAATGAAACACTAAATGTATTTCTAAAGCTCAAAATTCGAGAATGGCTTGATTGATTGGACTAATTTTTTTATCAAATGTAGGTTGAAGTATTAGGAAAGTTCATATGAATAGGAGAATTGGAAAAAATTTCGTAATATTTGAAAATTCAGGAAAGTAATTTTTTCAAGGGGATTTTTATATGAATTCATGACACGACTCAAATAATGGTTATACGTAATTTTTTTCCTTCAGAATCAAAAGCGAGGCCAGGATTGAAATTGATATTGATCTATGCAAAAGATGAAGGAATTTAAATATGTAAAAATGAATGTTTATATGTTTGTCCCCTATGCGTGTCTAAAACATTAATTATCGTGAGTGAATATTAAACAATCCGATTACTGTGAAGCTTTGATCATATGTTTGCATGTGTGGGAAGGTTTCTAAAAATCCGCGCCAGTGGCAAGCCACTCACAAAACAGAGTAGAGCAACGTCTACTGAGACAGCTAGTCTTACATACATGTAATTATTTGTAACAATGTAGTAATTTATAATATGCTTTCTAATATTTCTAAATGGTAATGCACAAATTATTAAATTGTGTAACAATTATGAAGTGGATACTAGAGATCTCTTAGGCCAATCTCAAACAAATACTAGAAACGTCTTGTGAGCAATTTTAAAAGTCTTATGGGATCATATTAAAAGTAAATAAAGTTACTTGACATGAATGCCACGTCGCCTCTGTCATCTTGGAGACATTTCGATGGGCTCGCATCGTCTGCGCACTGCTTTGTCAGCAACGAGACGTCTTCACCTGAAAATAGTAACCTACATTTGCCTGTTCACGAAAGAGCTTATTTGTAGTTTGAATTATGTTCATCGTCACCTGCTGGGTTATTTTCAGGTTTCTCTGCCTGAGGCAAGCACAGACCTTCGGAGAAGAAATTCTTAAGGTCGTTGACACACTGAAAATATTGTTCAAGTCATTTTTAATATGATATAAAATACTAGTAAATGTATCGATTATGCATCAGTTTCGAATACTTTCATTACCTGGTTAGACGTTATAAGCCTTTTATTTTTAAGCAAATAAATCGGTGCAAAAAAACCGCTGAAGCTTCCGAACGGATCGTGACACGACCTGGCAGATGAATAGAATAAAAAAATTAATCTAACGTGTTAAATATATGCAATTGATGTGATTTGAGGATTGCTTTTTAAAATCGTTAGATCTTAAAAAATCAAAACATAGCTTTAGAGAATAGGTCATTAGAATAGTCAATGGAAATCATTAAGAATGTATTGCACAAGTACTTTTTGCAAGATTTTAAAATTATCGTTTTCGGAAGAGAATAGGTAAGTCAATGAGTTATGAAATTGCTTTTAAACAAATACACTAAATTAGAGCCGGTAAATAATAGATTACATATACGTAACACGCGACAATTGTGTCAGCTTATACATGTGTGATTCTACACTAATATCTTGTAGTTTTGATTGACAGTTCATTGCAAAGATGCAGTACGGAAAAGTGATAGTAAGAAATTTGTCCGCATAAAATATTCGCGACGTAATAGGTAAATATAAATTTGTAAAATTGACGCATTCAATAAGGGTGGTTATAGAAACCTCTAATATTCGTGTGTTAGATAATAATACCATTTATTATTCAGGATATTCTGTTACACATAATTTATGGAAATATGTTTGTTTTTATCTGATTGTGCCTGAGACTGCGTACGCAAAAGATTTATTTTAAAAAATAAGTTAATTTTCCATGAGGTGATTTAAATGATAAATAAACTTTATATTTCTTCAAGCCATGTTCGCGTCACCTGTGAAAATGCCATCAAAATTCATCGAGTATGTTGGAACAGACAGTTTTTTAAATCTTAAAAATGACCTTAGTTTATTTTGTAACACTCCCTAGACAATTGTAATCTGCACCTTTTGGTTAATCTTACCGATGTACAGCCACGGGGGGTTGTACAGTTTTATTATATATATACGTCGGAGATAAACATTCCGTACGAGCGAACTCGGGTGATTCAGATGTACACAGGAATGCCTGGACAGAGTTGATGTGCAGCGGCGCACTATGGACCGCGGGGGGGAAACATATGTCATAAATCTATAACTCCATTGTTTTTAGAGCTAAAATTTTTAAATTTTGGGATTATGTAGAAGAATAAATAAACTACAAATACATTTCGATAAAATAATTTTAATATAATAATTAACATGGAAAAAATAATTATTGTCAAAAATTATAAATTTAAATTCGAATATTTATTTTTAAGGTATACCTAGATAAAAAAAAAGAAAAATATAAAACTAATCAAAACATTAATGAGATAGCCAAATCAAACTAAATTTATTGTTATACCTAATTTTATTCAAAATAAGTCGTTAGTCCGAAAAATCTAATAAATTTTGTGTCTTCCGTTAAAGGCTTAGTAATCTTTTTAGGAGTTTTTCTTAGACTGTAAATTTAAGGTTAGGATGTACAATAAATAATAAAGTATGAAAAACATCTTCGTTTGTAGCTTCTCTAGAACATTTTCGCCCATGATGTAGCCTAAATTTTTGATAGTCCTTATATCTCGATTCCTGTGCATTTCCGAAAACTGGCCCAAAGGTAAAACAGCATCATATCGTATGATGCTTTCACCATCATTAATATTTTGTAAAGAAGAAGGCATGTAGTACCAATATGATTTACATAACAGTTTTGCTGTTTCTAGCACATTCTCCGATTTTTCTGGGTTAATTTTATGCCATGAGACTGGAGGATTGTATGAAATCTTTGATTAAATCCTCATCAAAACACGTTATTTCGGCACTACAATTAAGATTAGAAAAAATCTTCTTGATGTATTTCCATTGTTAGAATTACCACTGAACTGTCTTGGCTTATCGATGACCAAACCCATTTCTTTTCGGAATCTTTTTTTTGTATATACCGTTTCTTTTCTTATTTTAATTTTTGGTTTTCTAGGCCTTTAGCAGCCCATGTTTTGAAAAGCATATCATAAGACACGTATAGCACAAATTCCATAAACTTAATCCAGGCATATAATGTAGGCAAGCCGAATCTAAATGTTTCTTCCTTTTCATATTTAGCACTAGCGTCAAATTATTCATTTCGGAAGGTTTTGCACCACAAACCTCGCAAACAGAGGTTGCATTTGTATCTGTTAAAACATGTCTTTTTAATCAATCATAGTCAAAAACAACTCATAATTCACTGACACTTGTATTCCGTTTTGTACTATTAGAGAAGGTATTAAATTCTGAATTTCATTTTTCATCATATTTATCAGAGTTGACGTTTTTTTGCGTTTGGCTTCATGTAAATTTTATATCTTCCCATAATTTCCATCAACAATAGATATGTTTAATAACCTAAATCTTATCAAACGTATCTAAACCAAAACGCAATCATTCAAAAACAAACGATTGCGGTCAGTTTCGTGGGTATTCGATAGCTTTAATAGCGTATCATTAACTTCAAACCATTGCATAATAAAATAAAAAAACGTTGAGATAACATACTTCACGTAGTCCTTATATGTAGAGCAATTTTCCAAAGAAACCTAATATTCCTCAATAATCTATTTAGCTATAATGAAATAGGTATCTACAAATTTAATCTTAATTGCCTTCGAGTTAATAAACTAAAACAATATAAAAAATTTTTTTAATCATTGCAAAGTAGTAATTAAAAATATGTAAAAGTCACTACGCGCCGTATTTTCGACGTTTACCGAGTGCGTCTGTATTTAGCATTTCGAATGCATATCGTTAGTTCGCAAGTTTTCGCAAAAAAAAATTGTTTTATTATATAGTTACATACATTTCTAACAAAACAGAATAAATTTCCCAACTGAGATAACAATTAAAACTCTAATTAAAATTTAGAAATGCGTGAAAAATCTGCTTCTTGATAAAAATTCCGAATAAAAAATAATTTATAAATAAAATGTAAAAAAAAAACAAATAGCTTTAAAGTAGATAAAAAGTTTAATTATTTTTTTAACTAATTTAAATAAACTTCTGGTACTTATAATTTTTGAAATCATACATCTTCATATGTTGGCAACAATATTCTGTCATTTTTTTGAATAAAGGAGAATAATGACTTTAATCATTTTTGGCATATTTCCCTTCCCCGCGTCCTATAGTGCGGTGGCACGGGCAGTCAAGGCAACGACAAAAGCGATAGCATTGTTTATTGTATTCTGTGTATCTATTCCACCTGAGTAACCATAAGCGATGGAATCAGAAGATGCAGCCCACAATTCGACCAAAAGTCCCGATTATGTTCCAAATGTATGAATTCAATATATATATACATACATTTATATGCATGTGTAATGCATATTTTATTTGCCAATTGAAAATACCTAAAATAGTTTTCGAACCTTTTTCCTCGTAAGTCTTCAATTTTGTCGTATTGCGTGTTCTTTTTGACGACGGCGACGGCGTAGTGGGGCGTCTTCACGTCGCCGGCGCCGTACACCTCGTGGAACACCGGGTGCAGCAGGTATTGCTTCGATGCAGACGCGACTTGCATATCGTCCACCGAGGCGAGATCTGAACCGTTGTCCTGCACCTGCGGAATGCACAACGGCCTCTCTTCGTACGCCCATTCACTTTGCGACTACGGTATTATCACACCACCAGTCGATGGTTAACATAAAACTCTTTGTTGATTTATTGACTGATACGTCGACACCACTCAGTCGCACAAATATATATGTGGTTATATATGCAAAGACGATACGAACGAAATAAATGCGTTTTAATTTTAACTTTAAAAATCTCACATAGTACAGATGTGAAGTGATTGCTGTTGTTTTTCGTCTAGCGAGTGCGAGTGGCGGTGGCCCATTCTCACTTGCATCAGATATCCTATTCCTTTCTAAAAGGCTGGCAGCGCACTAGTGCCTTCTGTGGGGTTGTGAGTATCTATGGGCGGCGGTGACCGTCCATTTTCCGGTGGTTCAAATTTGCTACTTTAAATAGCATTAAAAAAAATAATTTGACTTTCCAAACTAACACTTCTAAGGCAGTCTGCTGCGGAGGGCTCCTGGACGCAGTCGAGGCGCGGCCTGATGTCCCTGCTGAAGGCGAACACCGCCATGGCGCGGCACTTCGCCAGCGCGACGTTGGAAGTTATGCACAACCTGACCGATGACACTTACACTGTCATTTTGCATTTAATGGCATGCACAGTTATTAATAATCGAAAATATTAATTAAGCTGTTTTTGAATATAATTCGTTCAGCATTTTTCAAGTAGCACACAAGTTGTGACGTACAAGATCCAATAGCGGAGCATTTTAAAACGTTACAGCGATATAACGGCTGATTAATTGATCAGCCGTAAATATAGCCATTTTAGCTACATTCGTGTATTATATGCTAATATAGCTTAAATTGCTCAAAACTTCACTAGTTGTAGTGCAATTTTGAACAATAAGAGTGAATGAGAACGTTTTCTTATAACTCTTATTGAGCAATTATTCTCTGTAATTGCCACGCCATTAAGTAAATGAGGGAAATCTAGTGTTTTTATTCGTTTAAAAAAAATAAATGTTTTATTGATAAGGGAGAATTTAAATTATCAATGAGAGTCACCTGACTACATGTTCTGGTGGTCCATGGCCTCTTTCGATGACTTCTGTGTAGTTGGCTTTCTTCAGGTAATCGACTGGTTTGATGGAGATGTTGTCAGCTACGTGATGGGTTTTCTTTGTTAGGCCGAGCACGGAAGTGAACCACTCTGGTTTCGTGCTTGCACCTGAACAAGAATCGATTCACAATGATCGTACATAATATAATACATCCGATTAAATATATAAAAAAATTAACACCGCACGTTTCTGTCTTCACCATGGCCTGTTTAGTAAACGATTAAAGTATATATAGTGCTCAGAGATGTGTAGTACATTCGAAACTGGTTTTACAACCATATACAACTATAAGGTGTGGAATACTTGTAGCAGTTTACGCTTTGCGATAATTTTATGTCTAAATAGAATAAGATTACTACTTTAACAATAGTAGGTTTTAGGAAGTACTCGTGAATAATGTAGTGTCATACCAGCGTCCGCGAGTTGCTTGATCTTTTCCCTGAGTGGTGTGAGCTTGGCGAGGACGTCCTGGTGCCCCAGTAAGCCTTGCCAAGGCCTGGCTGCCCAAGTGCATGGCTTATCTCGTATTGGCACTTTGCTCCCGTCCGTGCAAAGGTACCTGAATTCGTCAGGATTTTCATTAGAAGGGCTAGCGGGAATCGTGCCTACGGGAAGCTGAGGACAGAATTGAAAACTATTAGTTTTACGGAAGAAGCCGATGTTTTCTTGGCCTTTTTACGTTTGAAATGAATACTATAACGCAATTTTAAAATGAAAATTTAAAATCGTCAATTATCAAATGTTTATCCAATTTTTACGGCCAGATCGTATTTGTATTTGAACCATTAACATAATCTTTTTTCTCTTCGATATATTTTATTGGACGCTTCATAGTTTCATTTTATTGTTTGTTTTTTCGTAGATGAGTGTAAACATCGTTGATGTACACGGGCAATATTTGTTTTTTTCTTTTATAAAAAAACCCACCCCAAAGAATTTCTTCACGAAAATGACTTTAGTGAAGGCGACTTGTCCCCCGTTGTGGGCCAGACACCGCAGCGCACCCTCGTAGCCGCTGAAGTTGTCCGGGTAGTTGCACTTGTTTGGATATTCGCATAGCGCGCACAGCTGACTATACTTTGATTCTGCACGTAAAAGTGTTTTTACATGTGAGGACACAGTTGGAAATGATAATGTTATTACAACTGAATATATGAATGCAGATGAAAATGAAATTATCATGACTGAAATTATGAAAAAGTAAAAAAAAGAATTGAAAAAGTTGCGGGATATGGTAAGGTTTCGTCAGAAATGATGGGGGTAGACGGGGCAGGCAATAGTGGCAAGCTTGTTGTACCAGTTCTCTAATAATCGTTGGAAAAGCCATAGAATACTTGATGAGTGGTGTAAATAATAATTGAACCCCTAAATAAAGGAAAAGGCTCACGGCAGGTTTGTACAAATTACCGCCCTATAAGCCTCCTCTTTGGCAAACTGTATGAGAGAACAATTATTAAAAAGATTGTGAATGAGACTGAAAATGAGGTATTGGACGTTTAAGTGGGATTTTGAAAAGGGATGTGGCGTACGAACAAAGGATTTTCACAGTGAAACATTACGAAAAAGGTTTTACCTAAGGGCCAAAAGGTCTTCTCTATTTTGATAGATCTAGAAAAGTTTATGATGAGTGAAAAAGAATGATCTATGGAGAACTTTATCCATACATGGTGTGAGTAGCAAATCGATATGGGCACAGTAACCTCTGTAGAGAGGCTCCAGTATCTGCCATAACAAATGGGGCATACACTGAATGTTTTGACATCCGCAGGTATGTCAGACAGAGATGTGTAGCTTCACCGTGGCTATTCAACCTATTCACGGATATCTGTCTATATGATTTGAAAGAGTATGAGTGTGGACTAAGAATGGATGAGTTTCTCAAGAATTACGATCAAGTAATACTTGCGCCGTCGGTGTGCGAAAGAAGAAAAAGTTATATATGTATACACACACACACACATATATATATATGTGTGTCGGAGATAAATATCTCGTACGAGCGAACTCGGAGAGCGACACGCACGTGTGCGCGCGAGCACATCAGAACTGTCGGTTCGCGAAAGTAATATTACTGAACATCAGATATTGTGACAATGTGTTATTTGTGATTAAGTATTCAAATAGTCTATGTAAAATAAAATTTTGTGATCATAAATTGTAAATAAGATACCATATTTAATAAGATTGTAAAAAATAGCATTATTTATTATATTCTGTGTATTTATTCCACCTGAGTAACCATAAGCGATGGAATCAGATGATGCAGCCCACAATTCGACTTAAGTCCTGATCATGTTCCGACGCACACACACATATATATATATATAATATAAAAAAGAGAGAATTCAACAAGTGAAAGAGTTTGTATATTTGGGTAGTCTGTTTACAGATGACAGATAACATGACAGAGATACCGAAAGGTGAATAAGTGCTGGAAATAAAGTGATTTAAGCTTTGTTTGCTATTATTAATAGTAAAGAACTCTCACGACAACTATATTTGGCTATGCATAAATGGGGTTCTAATCCCTATTCTTACGAACGGTAGTGAAAATTGGGCATGGCAGAAGAAAAATGAAAGTAAAATCAATGCGGTGGAGATGCGATCCTTGCGTAGTATGTGTATAGTATCTTTGAAAGATGATGTAGGAACAGTGACATCAGAGACTGGTATAGTTTTATAGAAGATGTGGTGACTAAAATAAAAAAAGATGTATTACGATGGTTTGGTCATCTGGGAAGGATGAATGAAAATAAATTGATAAACAAATCTATAGAGTGAATGTGTGTAATGGAAAGGTCGGTAAGAATAGTTTTAAAAATTCTATGCACACCAAATTGGTGAGATAATACGAAAATAAATTAAAAAAAAAACTCCTGCTAATGCCAGCATAGTTTTATTAATTTGATAAAACCAAATGTGCATGCCTTAAGCGCTCGTGACATACGTATGTTATTTAAATTAGAGGTTAATGATAATTTATGAACTTTTCACCAAAAATCCTTTTTTGAAGTTCTTCAAGACTTTTCCGAAGCACTAATTAAATTATTATACAATAATTGTTGATAATATAAACGTATTACTAATTATATTAAAGATAACTTTGGAATTAATTAAAACGTTTGAAAGTAATTAAAAATAAATTAAAAAAAAAACCAAATTTTAGGACAGATTTAAACCCGGGATCCCTGGGCGGGCGTTTAAAGCTAAACAGTTGAACTAAATCGTACAGCTGATCCTCGGGCGAAAACGATTGTTTTAATTTTGATATTACTACCGCTATCTGTTGGTAATTACAAAAATATAAAACATTCATTTCAATCTCCATTTCAAATATTTAAGCGAAATGACAGATCAAAATATGAATAGTTGCGAGTTAAAAAATTCAATTACAGCTAATCGGTACTATATCAAGTTATGATTTTCAATACAGTTATTATCAATCGATTAGTGATGAGATTGAAAAAGAAATTAAGTTTAAAAGTTAAATAGTTTTTTAGTTATCGTGATTACACGGGATTTTCAGGTGACAGTAGAAGCATACCTACGCTCGCGCTTAAGGCATGCAATATATCAATCAAACAAGAAAGTTGAGCAAAGATCGTAACAAAATCCCTTCTGGGAAATGGGCGTGAGTTTACATTTATTTTTTTATTACGCTTTTATTAGCTTCACTTGTATGTTAGTTAGTTTGTGGGTTTGTGGGTTCGTGAGTTTGTGAGTTTGTGAGTTTGGGTGTTTGTGAGCTTGTTTGTTTTTAACCGACTCGTTTGGACTCGATTTTGTTCCAGTTTGAAAGGACAAATTTAATTCCAACGATGCACACTTATCAAGAATCGGTGACAATGCAATAATTTGATAAGTATATATCATTATCCTGATCGGGATCACCAGGAACGAATAATTTCGTCACGTATAGTCTGCGTCAGAGCAAGTGGCTGATGATGTTCGAACTAATGTCCGAGACTGCTTACACATCAGTAAATATTAATGACTTGGAAGATTACAAAAATTAACGATAGCAACGTTGGGAAAATGATGACAGAGCAACTGTTGAGGAAAGACAATACTGTAAAGGAATGGATCTACTACTTTGAAATCCAGCCATTTCAAAAAGTCATCGTTTAATCAGAGGCAGTATTCCATCTCTATTCAGGATCTCTCTGTGACTAATTATCTGTACTCAATAATTATGAAACCTTAGAAAAAAAATTTTAACAATCAATCGAACTAAAAAGTGAAAAATAAATATAATTTAAAAAAATTATAGAAACACGCTTTTAAAGCCAATAAAACTTAAAATTGAAAAATAATTCTTAATATAAATTGAAAAAAATAATGAAAAATGACGAAACATACTGGTATTATTGTGGAAAAAGCGTGGGTTGCTCTATATAGGAAAAATATGGCACAAAGCACCCCACGCTTTTACCACAATAATACCAGTATGTTTCGTCATTCATTATTTTAATTATAAGCCCTTGATTATGAACTTCAAAACTATATTTATTTTTGTTTATTATTACACTAGATTGAAACGCAGTCTATGAGCGCTTGTGAGAGAAGCACGAAAAAAATATGTAAACATTACTGTAAACGAAATTTCATTACATCTTGCTTACAATTATTTGCCTGATTCATTAACAATGCATAGAGTCAAATAGAGTTCGAGTTAGTTCCTTTTTTTAATGAGCTGAAAACCCTTTCATAACGCACTTATAAGATAAAATTCTTTAAATTTGATTCCGAATTCCGTTGACTCGGTACAGCACTAAAAATACCATTAACTCTTTTTTTCGAATTCGATATTCGGTTTAATTTCAATGCAAAAGTGCAGTAATTTTTGTCTAATTCGTAGATACATATGCACTCAACTAGGGACACTCAGGCAGGAATTATAGACATCTTTGTTTCAGTTTCTGTTAGTATAATTGAAGTCAAGCATAATTGCTAAGCATAATTGCATTTCAATGCCCATTTGACAAATATGTTAAACAAAACTCCAGTATCAGTATTATAAACATTTCTGGTGTATTTATAAATATACACGGACCACAATCAGAAGCAAGAACAGAAATAAGAGTCAAGTCGAGAACGGGACTAAGATCGGAACCAATAATGAAGTCGGAATGTAAATTAAGAATAGGATTCGGATCAGCACATTGACATCAAGATTGCTTTCTTTAAAAAATAGAGGAATTTATTTTATTTCCATGCGGGCGAAGCTGCGGCCAAACAGTTAGTACGAAGAGGCGGATCATTCGGGTGATTTACAAGCCATGATCTTATGTATTTCTTAAAAGTAAGTTCAAAGAAATTCATATTTCAATTTATATATGAAAATATTATATGTGAGAAAAAAAATTGAAATAGTAATCGACATAAGTTTAGTGTTAGAAATGAAGGTGAACTTTGTTTACACGTAAGTCGACTATGCAAAGTCACGAATTAATTTATAGGGCCCTGTGTGCACATGCTCAATAAGATGACTGTGGATTATAAGACCCTTGTATAAATTTAAGATCATTATTAAACAAATGCTTATTAAAAAGGGCATTGTACAATTTTCGAATAGTTAGAAGATAAATGTTCATGGAATAACCAGCTCGTCTTCTTATGGTTTCATTCAGTAATTGATTTGCAAATATTTTGTTTGTGTACCATAAAAGTAAAAAAGAGGTGTTACCCCCAAATTTCTTTCTCGTTTTTTTTTGATGGAAAACGCCTTTTGAATAAGTGGTAAAGTATAAATTCACAAAGTGTCATGAAGTTTTTCAAGTATCATATGTATGAGGTAAAGATAAATCGAAATTGAATAATATAAAGAATCACGTATGTATAGATTTATATTTAACACTTAAGACGTTCCGATGGCGATAAGTACGTATTATAAACATTATTCAATAGAGAAAGGTTCCATTTCGCATAATTAATTGATTAATTCGCTTTACTGTTGAAAGGTAGCTCCAGCTATGCCAGTGTTTGACGTACACGTCGTACACGTATGTGGGAAATTTCACGATAGAAAGGTTAGTATTTTATGTTCAATAACATATGTTCTTCTATATATACACCATTGAATTTTCAACAAATTTGCTGTTCAAATTTTTCACAACAAATCATTAGGATGACATTTTATACAATTCATTGATCGTTTAATAGGTATCTAAGTATTAAATAGGTGTAATTTTTTTAAATATTTCAAGAAAAAATAAATGTAAATTTTATCTCCTTTTTTTGCTTATTTCGAATTTATTATTATCAATATAGCTTATAGGGTTGATATTTCTGAGCAAAAATATTGAGTGAAATATATATCATTTATCATATTTTTATATAGTGTGCATAAATCAAATTATATTTAGGATGGAAATTAATTTTGAGAATTTATGCGTTCTTTTTCTATGGCATAATCCAAAATTAAGTCAAATTTTCTGCTTACTCCAGTAAGAATCGGTTTTCGGATTAGGTGACCAGGCGCCCACGATACAGGACTGGCTGAAGAACCTGGAAAGAGCTTTAAGTTCGTTCTCCTTCGGCGAGATGCTGTGGTTGTTCATCTTCGGGAACACGCTTCTCTTCATCAGCATCGTCAAAGGAATCTGTTCAAAATCAAATTACGTATGAGTGATCGATTAAGATCGTTACTCAATATGTATATAGAGAGTCCTTCAAGGATAGGTAGAAAAATAGTGAGGTGACAGAACAGTGTGGAATGAAAAAACGTGTAATGTATAGACGATTGGACGAAGATACTACATGTGAGAAGCGTATTAAAAATGCATAAAATAGAATCAATATGGAATCCAATTATTGTTTTCATAAAAACAATAACACTATATTGTGAAGTTATGGGCGGAATACACGCATAATCGTCTTCGAGACTTCATAGATCTTTACCAAGGAGCAGCTTGACAAAAAAGATGACATTGATGTTACATTATTAGGCATAGGCATTTGGAAGCTCGTGAATTGCTTTATCTATAATATAAATGTAGTTTATAACACATGCACTATCCAGGTGAATTCAACGATTTCTCAAACTTGATATCCGTAGAGGGTTTAAGATTTCTGATGACACACAAATGTTATGTCAAAAAAATCATAATACACCTTTTGGCTTCGGTTTAATCGGGTAAAAGTAGAAGGGCTATTAATTTCTAAAAGTATTTGTCTACCTTATAGCCCACGTTTCTGTTGACACCTGTGTGGCAGGACTTAAGACCTTGAAGTTGATCTAGATTGTTGATGGGCAAGTCTTTGTGTACCACAATTACAGCTTCAAACCGAAATTCCGCTGCCAACAAAATTTCAAGCAATATAAAGGGACTACTTATTATTGGACAGGTAGAACTGGTTTACCGATAGTAATGACTAGTGTTGGTAACCATGAATTTACTTTTCTTGACTATCACGTTGTTTTCACCATTTTTAAAATTATTGTGCAGATTAACAAAGAGTTATTATTTGAATTTGCATCCAATAATATATTTTAAGTTCGAGATTCTAAAAGACAAACATCTTTAATATAATTTTTGCTATGAAAAAAAAGTAACAAATAAGTAGATTATATAAATATTTAAATAAGTATCAAACATTGTTTATCTTAAAATACCATTACTAACAAAAAACTTACTCATTTAAGCTTTACTTAGTGGATTTAGTATTGCAGTGTTTTGTAGCTATTATGGGTTCAGCTTACCATCAGGCTCATCGTCAGTGCGATACACCTGGAACACCACGAAATCTTGATTTGGGATTTTGGATGCTACGTACATGTCCTCAGGGTCCACCGGCACAAAGTCAGCTTGTCGCTGCTGCACTAAATTTAAGCATTCCATCCTAAATGAAAGAGAAAAGAAAACCAAGTTTTAAAAGTAAATTGTATGCAAAGTAAAGCCATTGACTGGAAGTTAGTATGCGATCGAAATAATATTTTGGATATTGTGCACATAGTTTTACACAACAATTGGTGTTTATGTACTATAATCTCTCACATTTGTCATTAATAATGATTGTTTTTATTTCGTAGGTATCGAAAATGATTGAAATGTAATTTGCGTGTTCTGATATGTTTTTTTTACAGTCCGGTCTCTCAACAAACAACATTAGTTTAATGGTCATGTCAGTTATAAACTGCTATGTTTACCGACGCCGGCGCTTCGCTCCCGACGTCGCGTTGGACTACTAATACAAATTAATTTGGGAATTCTTCTGAGTTATTGATTATTATTTAAATATTGAAGAAATGTGTATGATGTGAGTAGCGTATTGATACGGGTACTGCAATCCCTATACAGGGGCTCCAGTGCTTACGTCAGTGTTAAGGATAGCCGCGTTCTTAGCGATAATTTGTAAACAAATATATTATTTTGACTTGAAAACGAACTAAGTTAAGAATTATTTGTATTTTTATTGTATTGTGCGTGCGTGTGCAAAATTGTTTCTTGGCGGAGGGGACCAATCAGAGGCCGAGAACCGAGGCGGTCGTTACGGTACGACCGTGAATCATTGTGTGTCGAGTGCATGTGGCGCTCATTTATCATATATACCGATGATGACTGCTATAATCGGATGCCTATTGCAATTGTGGCTCATATTAATCTCGAGGTTGAACTCGTTAGCCAGAGAACGAAGCAAGAACTCCCGGAACAACATAAGTTTGTTTTTGAGAACTCGCTGGGTCCCGACGCTGCAAGGGATCGCGTCAAGATTTCTACTGGGCAAAAAAGTGCCTTTTGAGATGGTGGAATTCGACGTCTTGATCTACCTACCTTCCTCCCTGTAACACTCTCAATCGGGTGCAACCGCACGCGGCGTGCCGACCGCGCCACGCGACGAGCTCGTAGCCGCATGATCGCTGCCCGCGGCGCGTTACGTGTGTGTTTTCGGTCCGTTTCGAAATTGAGCTTACAGGTCGAAGACAATTCGCATATGTAAATACATCACAATATCCTCAATAAACATCTGGATATTTATTTATCGATAGTGCGTTAAAATACCGCTCTATGTTTTAATATACGTCGGATATTTAACACAGTAACTCCCTGTACACGCGCGCGCGTCCGCCGCATACGAGCGCTCCCTCGGCGCCCGCTGCTTGAGCCAGTTGCCGCCCAATGCAGTGCTCCGCTGTCGGATCGAGCCGCGCGCACAGGTCGTGAGTGCTCGCGATCTATTTCTCGCAAACATACATACATCATCATTAGAGTGAACTTCACATAAAAAAAAAGTGTTATATAAAATTACTATTCCACGGACAACTACCACTAGGACAACTGCAAGTACCTATTAATATAGTGACTTATTTGTCGATTCCCTATTTGTTTTTGTACTAAATTAAACAATGTAAGAGTTACAATAGCAATTAAAACACCTTATACCATTCAAAAATTTTTAATTTTTAACTTTCAATCAATTTCAAAATTCATATTGCCAAATGAAGCCATCTAGTGATCGCAATTATTTTAAATTAATTCTGACTTATATAGCTGCTGCGATCGCATCTGTCACCTGTCATAGTAGGTCAATTAATAACCACCTAATTTAAATATATACGGCCAGTAATGGCTCCATTGTCACCTTTATTGAAAGGTGAATAGGTGGAACCGAGCTGTCGCCGGGCGTTAGTGGTCGTCCGCGCGCCCCGCTCGCGGGCGTCTAGTCGGGCTTCCAACACAGGTCTCACCTATCTGGTCTGCACGCGCCGACGGAAAACGCATGACCGCTTTGCGCAGACTTTGCGAGCTGTTTATAATTTGTATGGTTTGTGTATAGCGTCCTGTGATAGTTCGCTCTCATCGGAGACTCACGATGGCGAATAACGCTCCTCCATCGCCCCTCCCGCCCCGCCCGATCCAGGAATGCCGGGTAATGTCCCGCCGGAGATACTCATGCGGGATATGTTCAGTCCGGTTCGGAGCAGACGGATACCGAATCTGGTTCTCCGGTACAGACACAGCGGCGATATAGGGCTACATCCGTTCTCGGCTCACTTACGCAGCACCAGCATTGTACGCACTCTGCACCATGTCACAGAGGAAGAGGATCCAATCACAGCAGAACATCGTTCTACGGATGATCTTGGGAGTAGGGTGGTACAACTTAAATGATGTTATCGCTTGCGACCGCCACATTGAAATTGTAGGGGAATTCATCCAGCACAGAGCTCGCTGGATGTACGACTTAGCCGATCAGGGTCCCCATGAATTCCTCCGGAACATTGCACCAATGCACGAGAGGTCACCGAGTGGCCGACCGCTCCCAGGAGAACTGATCAAGTCCCTTTCCCCAACCTAATGGGGTTAGTTCAGCTGACGAGAAATGAGGCCTTACGAAATTGACCCCTCCCTAAGGGGTCACTACCCACCTGGATCCGTCAAGGTCGCATCCCCGATGACAAGACACCCGGGCATGAGGCAAGAGTAAATCCTCCGTCTTGTCCTTGTGACCATTGAGGTTACGAATGACCCACGTACGAACGCTTATGCGTGAAACATGAAAAGTGCATGGTCATGCCCGCTCGATTAAAATATATGCAACTCACATGTGTAGGCAGATGCGCCGTCTATAAATTGCATCGGAATTGGTGCATCCGTCACAATTGTACTCTGACTGCCACATATGAAACTCTTGCTGTAATAAAGAAGTCTGATCATCGAAACGCAGACCATCATTTTGCTCACACACCACAAGAAATTCGTTCTCCGAGGCAACTGTACAAAAAATCCGAGGCGCGGGCTTACGCGGCGGTAGCTGAAATCGCCGTAACAGTCAGAATAAATGGGGCATATACTGACTGGTTGGACATCCGCAGGGGTATAGCTTTAGCATGGCTATTCAATCTAATTATGGATAGCTACCTGTATGACTTGAAAGAGTATGAGTGTGGACTAAGAATGGATGAATTGTCTGTCAAATGCCTCCTATATGCCGACGATCAAGTAGTTCTTGCGCTGTCGGCTTGTGAGCTGTAGGAAATGGTAACTAAAATGAATGATTTTGGAAGAAAAAAGATATGAAAGTAAATATCAGTAAGTTTAAGGTGATGGTGAAAAAGGTGAAAACATGATTGATTGCGATATATATATATATATATCGAACAAGCGGAAGAGTTTGTATTCTTGGGTAACTTATTTACAAATGATTGCGAACATGATATCAAAAGAAGAGTGAATGCGGGAAATGAAGTCAATGGGGCCTTCCTTGCTATTATTGATAGTAAAAGCATCTTACGACAAATACGTTTGGCAATCCATAATGGGGTCCTGATCGTTTAGTTATGGTAATGAAAGCTGGGTATGGCAAAGAAAAATGAAAATAGGATCAATGCGGTGGAGATACGATCTTTGCGTAATATGTGTGGAATGTGAATAAAAATGTACAAATAGTGATGTCAGAGAGCAGAGTGATCTGAAGAAAGATGTATCGACTAGAGTGGAATGACGTATGTTGCGGTGGTTTGGCCATCTGGAAAGGATGAATTAAAGTAGATTGACAAAACAAATGTATAGAGCGAATGTGTGTGATGGAAAGGTTGGCAAGGGTCGCCCTAGAAAATTCTATTCAGACCATGTTGGTGGCATATCAAAAAAGGGCCAAATTTTAAGCATCTGAAACTGACGAGCTTGCGTGAAAAGATTGATGGATAGCAGTACAGCAAAAGAAATATGCAGAGATCGTAGCATGTGGAAATCTATAGACTCTACTTACCCCTCTGGGAACTAGACGTTAGTTTATACTATTATAGTAATATTATTGAGGAAAATATTGCATTACCTTGTGAAATATCAACTAGATTGATGTAGCAATAAAAAGCAAGAATAAAAATAAAATTATTAAAAAGACCAACATATTGTACTTGAGCTATAAAATATTATTTGCTAGACTTTTCTCATAAATTGTACATATTGAAATTTTACATATATAACTACTGTACTAAAATTGAAATAATTTAAAATATTCGTACTCTATTATTTTTGTATAATACTCCAGTAAAGTGCACAAAAGACAGAATTTGCAGAATCAATTAAAAATCTGTTATATTTTCATACATTCTAGGTCGTCATGAAACTTTAATTCACCACTTAGGGTTGATTGGGGTGTGAACTGGATGGCGACGCTCATTCAGAAAATATATGATAGAGTTCCAAATTATTATAGATTCTCAACTTATAAGATGGAGCTTTTAGAACAGGAACGGGGTGAAGTTCTTACTAGTTCTTCTTACCAGTAATTTGATCCTATTTTCGCTATTTCTTTAATTAACACTTTCGGTCTAAATGGCTTTTCTGGTGATTTGTGTGTCTATGAGCCATCTGGATTTCCTTCAGTCACTCTGTGCATGGTCATTGTCAACCACACGTTCGTCAAACCCGAGCGGAGAATCGAGGCTTCGAAATAACCCCGAGTGTATGAAAATGTTATCGATTTTCTGGGCGTTGGTCTAATTTAGCCCCCTAGTGTAATAACGTTTCAAAATTTTTCAATTCAAAGAGTCTTAATTAAAAATAAATGAAAAAGTGTCGTAATTGTTACTGTAATACGTTATAGAGATTAGATTGATAAAGTCTAAAATAAGGAAAAATATTGATTAAGAAAGCATAAATCGTTCATGTTTCTCATAAAAATTAAATTTTGTTACGAATAAAAGGATCGGAAAAAAAATATCTAAATTCAGTTACAGTCTCCAAATATTGAGAAATTCTAGAACACTGTATGTCTATTTCAAAAGAACCGTGACGAAATGTGATTGTCCGTTCAGGTTTTGCCAACAAGTAATCAGACCATCTGCTTACAGAAAAAAAAATAGCATAATAACAACGTTTCGTATATATTTACTCACATTAAAATGAACATTTTCTTGAAATACAATGTCACTCGCCAACGGATAGATTTCTTCGCGATGTTGTTTGTCAGATAAATCCATGTTTTGAAGGTAGGTATAAAATCATGTCATGTTATAAATGCGAAAGTTAATTTATAAGGCTGTTCTTACCTGTCTCGAGCTGGGACGCATTCTAATACAGCTTTACTTTTCGTCTCCACCTCTAACATGTCTTGGCAAGCTTTCGTGTACTGTGCGGGCACGCATAATTTATCTGAAAAGTTGTTAATATATTAAGTCTATTTGATTATTATTTATCAAAAGAGCTCTCACTAGGCAAAATGTGAACAATGTTTTGTTTCGTACAAGTTGATTTCCCGTTGACATTGCGAGCGGCCAATGCTATCAGCAAAAGGCCGGCGAGGGCGCAGGCCGCGCAGGCGCAGGCCGCCATGCTGTGCCAGTTCTGTGGGGATACTAATTCACTGTATAGTCAACTACATCTTATATATTCACGTGCTATCTTTTTTTTTGGTGATTTACCATAGAGTTGTGCATTATTTGACCTATGGTATTTATATTTCATTTTGAAATAGTGGAGCGGAGCTAGACCCAGAGTAGCTATCTCGTTAGTGCCCCCTTAAAAATAAAAAATAAAACAAAGGAAGTGATTTGTAAATAACCGTTTCATATTCATCTTTATATATTATTTCTTTTGTCTTGCTTTAGTTGGAATCGACACCAAAATTAATTATTTAGGTGAATAGGTTTTTTTTTGGAGGCGGTTTTTTTTTTAAAATAAAAGTTATTTTATATTAATCATCTAGTTTGCATGTGGATGAAACTATGTCTTATATAATTGGTCGAGCGTATCTTTTCCTTGTGCACAGATAAAATGGCAAAACAATTTTGACCCTAAATTTATTGTTCGATAACGTGGGTAAAATTATTCCAATGTTTTTACTTATTTAGTTAGAGTGCAACAATTAAATTATTCTTATACAAATTGTATAATTTTGCCTCTTAACAATACAAAATTTCTACAATTCATGCAGATAACATTCGCATTCCCCTCTCCCACATTAAATTAATTCAGGATATTTCTATTATTGTCGCTAACGAGTTTTGATGTGTTTCTGCTTAGTTTGTCGTAGAAAACTTTTTCACGTTCTTGAAAACTTCCAAAGTTATGAATTTCTGACGTACATTTCTACGTACCTTTATAGGTGATAAGGGAGAAACGAATAATAATTAGATGTAAATATAGTAAATAATATTGATGACGTAGATTATGGACAACCTTATAAAACATATTGAAGGCGTCTCATAAGTGACGTTGGTTTTCATAATTTATATACTTGTTTTTATAATGTCCTATTTTCTAACGATAAGTATTTAGTTCTGTAAAGAGTGCAACTGTTTTATTTTCTTTTAGTGATACTGTCTGTGTTCATTGACGGAGCAAGACATTTTGATAATAAAACATATGTGTGGTGCTATAAATATGAGTTTTACGAATTGTTAAGAAATTATTGGAAGCAAAAGTTTAAAGTGATTGCGGCAGGAAGGGAAATTTGTGAAATTGAAAAAGGTACAGTTAATAAGCGAACAGCATAATGTTGGTTGAATCATTTCTGTAGTGGAGATTTGATTTTGGTAGATCTTTTGCGCTCTGGTCATTTACCTGTATGAGACATTGAAGCTACAAAGGAAACAGAAAACCAATATAATATCAGCGCTTGGACCTTCTAAAAAACACCATACGTCGCCACTTAAAGTCATTGGACAAGACTTATAGGAGTCGTTTATAAAAGTGCCCCACGAATTAAACGAGATTCAAGCAAAAACTCATGTAAAAGTATGCAAACAGCTACTCACCCTACCGATAGATGACCGTTTTAAACGCATTGTTAGTTGTGAGAGAAAAAGGATTTATTTGAACAATCCAAAGATTGTTTTAACAATCAGTGGTTGGACTAAAGACAATTATCTGAACTCATCGTGAAATGAGGTCGATGCAAGCCGAAAGTTTTATGTTTCTAGTAGTATTATAAAGGTTTAATGCACTTTCAAATGACTTCAAATGATCGAACTATAACTGGTAAGATATATAGAGAACAGCTGACACGAATACATGTGCTTTAGTCACAGAAATATCCAGGTGTAGTAAATCGAAAACGGGTGCTCTTATAACATGACAATGTTAGACTAAATACTGCGAAAGTTATGTAGGATACAAAATCGAAGAACTTGGTGGTACTAAACTCCTACCACACCCAGTAATTAGTCTAAATCTTGCACTCTCAGGCTACTATTTATTCAGATCCATCATATTGTGGAAAAAAATTGTCTCGTAGGAGATGTTGAAAATGTTGTATGGCAATTCTTTGCATTTTAACAAGGTCTTAAAAAGCTTGCTAAACGTTGGATTAAAACCATAGAATGGGCTGTACTTTGAATATTGAAGTTTACTTTTTCTATGATAATTTAATGAACAAAGTGAACATTAAAAACCTACGTTACTTATGACACACCTTAATATTTTTAAATTTGGGCGACTAAGTTGTCTAGCTACTAAAAATGTTAGGTTGTTTTTTTATTGAGCCTGACTTAAGATTAATTTACTCATAAAATTTTAGTTTTAGTTACGCACTAGAACAATAGTTTTGATGGATTTATTCATCGCAGTTCAATTGAAAGCAGGAACGTGAAAAATGTTCAGTTGTAATACGTCACTGTGGTTATAAAAGTTCAAAATTGCAAAAATAGTGAATTGATACTTTATAAGTTTCCTTTTCACGTGATGCATAAAATCAACTATTAATTATGTAGAGATAAATTCATTAGATGCTCCCTCTATCGATTCTTAGCTCTGTGTTATCAACTGCACGCACACATCGGTCTGGCGAGCTTGTTTTGCGTTTGATTGAATAAAGCCAGGTTCAAGCCGGATTCTAATGTGTTGATTTTTGTCGTTCAACTTCTACTAATCAACTATTTGGACGATTAAACTTGAGCGAGTTTCGTTCATACGCTCGAATACAAATTAAAATCAATCCGTTATTTAAATACGACTTAAAAAGAAAAATCTAGAAAAAACTTAGTGTTTTGGGTAAGAAATTGCCTATCCAGACGACATAAGCTAAAGGCATCAAATAATTTATTGAAAGAATTAGAATTGATCGATCAAGAAAACTACAAAAATTATTTCCGAATGACAAAAGAAAAATTTGACAAGCTTCTTTCAGAGGTTCATAAAGATTTTCAAAAGCAAGATACTGTAATGTGTATCCCATTTTCTGCTGAAATAAAGTTACTAATGACATTAAGATATTTAGTAACAGGAGATTAATTGATCTTATGTCTATATAGTACCAAAAAAATACTATATCCAACTTTATAGAAAAAAATTAGAAGAAAATTACAATGCATTATAGGATAATATCAAGGTAAGTAAAATAACTTATACATAACTAGCTTTTACCGGCGGCTCCGCCCGCGTCTCCAGTAACTCGGATATTTTTAGATTTTGTTGATATAACTTGGATATTTTCAGATTTGTCCATTGTTTGTATTTTACTAATTTTATCAAGAACATCGTGTATTTGATCCAATCTTCATTTACGAATTGGTGGATTAAAAGTTTGTTGCTATTTCAATGAGCTAGTGTAATTAATATCAGAACGACTCGCTGTTTCCAATGAAACTTCTGATGAAGTAGGTACATTAATAAGATCGTCTTGTGTCTCGTTCATTGCTTCCATAGTGTTTTGGAACTATTCCATGTATATATATTCAGCTACATCATTTACAGATGCCTGAAAGAAATATTAAATTAAAAAAATATTGTTATAAAATATTTGTTACAGGTTCCACAGTCACTAGAAGAATGAAAAGAAATACAAGACAAATTTTACTGGCGATGGAATTTTCCAAATTGCAGTGGTGCACTTGACGGAAAACATGTAGTCATACGAAATGTTTACAATTCTGGGTCAGATTTTTATAATTATAAAGGAACATATAGTGTTATCTTATTCGCTAGTGTCGATGGTAACAGAGATTTTAAGGCAAATTGACGAGAAAATGTTGCGGCTGTCTTTTTTAAATCGCTTCTAAATAAAGCATTACAAGATAACAGCACAAATTTTCCACCAAACAGTTTTTGTAGCCGATGACGCATTTCCCTTAACTTTGAATATAATGATATTCAAGAAATCATCCATTGACTAAAAACAAAAAAAAAAAATTAATTATCGTTTATCTAGATGGCGACGCATCATGGAAAATGAATGCGGTATATTAGTGGCCAGATTCAGAGTTCTAGAAAAACCAATAAGTTTGGATATAAAAAAAATAAATGCTGTCGTCAAAGCTATGTGTGTTTTGCATAAATGGCTTAGAATTACTTCATGGGTACATATATAGGTTTATTTGTGCTAAATTTTAGATATTATTTGGTAGGATGATCATTACAGCCCATTATGCAACAAATGGAATATAACTATAAATTTAATGATTCTTTTAATGGAAAAATGTACTTCAATTAGATTTGATGAAAGTTTGTTAGGTTCTAATTATGGGATCCATGACAAAGTAACGAAACTCTTCAATTATTAGGAGCAAATTAACGATATTCAGACGAATCTTTTATAGGCTATCCGGATATTTGAGCGACCTACCGTAACGTCGTTATGGTCAAGTAACTATCGTAGTCGAATATAATAATCAATGGAACTCCTTAACGGCTTACAGTAAGGGTGCGATCTATGAGCAGCACGTTTAGTAGCTCTACCCATATTCAGACAAATTAGTTAGTGTACTTCAGAGTCACTAAAAATCAAAAAATAAACAAAAATTTTAACAAAAAAAACGACTTTAAAAAAAAATTTTCCAAAACAAATTAATTTGCACTAAAAAGTAAAAAAAAAAACAATTGCATATTCTTCTACAACTTCATAATCAACTAAATTTTTCTACTTATCAATATGTAGGTACGATCTATGTGTTCACCACGCAAGAAGGTAAGTAGGTAGGTACCTACCCACTTGAAATTTAACTCAATACATACCTACGAAAAACAAACAATAATTGAAATATTTTTTAGAGTTCTCCTAAGTAAAATGAAATGAAAAATGTTGGACAACTAAAAAATCAATCAAATTATTACGATTATATAATGTAGTTACAATTATTATTATTTTAGGAGTCGGTGTCAGCCAAGGAAACACAAAAATATATCTATCAATAAGCACTGACTCCAAAAATAACAATAATTGTAACTACACAAACACACAACGTTACAGAAAGACAAATTAAATATTTGTATCAACAATGGAAGTATGCTATATATAAAGGAAGAGAAAAAGAAAGTGCCATTGGTAAGATTACATTAAAAAAAACTACAAAAGCATTACGCCAAATTATGCATTACGGAAGATCTTCTTATTGCTGTTATAACTCATGTAATGACGAGCATTTGAAGCTGGCTTAGCAGACAAAATTATATTTATTGAAACGAGTGGTTTTGCGACCAAGGCAGCATGTATGTTTCCAGCTACAAAAATAGGTGACTCGACCTATTTTTGTTGTACCTAGTTTTGCCTGCAGTTTTGACTGCACCTAGTTTTGTTCAATAGTTGTTATCCTCCATAAGAACAAAACAGAATTTTATTTGCTAAATCAACCTCAAATGCCGAAAATTTCATGTTAGACCAAATTAACAATGACTTGCTAAAAAAATAAAAGCTTACCTACTTTGAATTATATTGGTCAAGACGCGAAGAGTGGAGTTTAACCTATCGAAGCGACGTATTACACAGAGGTCATAACACCGACAATTACTGCGAAGCATCAATAAGAATATTTAAGGACGTTATATTACAAACATGCAAAGTATTTAATATTTGTGCATGCATAGAACACATTTGAAAATTACCTCAGAAATAGACTTGTGAAGTTTACAAACAACACAGAACGAAATTTAACTTTATCTTAAGAAAAGTTTTGGAAACTTTAAAAAAGATCGCTGAACAACACATGAGCAAATTTCAGATATGAGTAAAATTCGGTATATGAGGTTAAGGAGAAAGAGAATGGCGACTGTTGTCAAGACGATTAAGAAAATGAGTTTTGCGATTGTTATTTTGGACAAGGAAAAAATTATTGGAAGCACCTATGGGCGGTTGAACAAAATATGGTGTTTTCCTAAATCATTCCTTACTGTTGACTAAAACGGATAGGCAAGAGTTTGTGAAAATTGCGTTAGGTGAAAAGCATTCAACAGATTTCTATGATAATATTGATGACATAGATGGTATGGATTGTACTGATAATCAAAAAGGCACAATCGCTGCTTTATCTGAAAATTCAACCCTTCATGTTGATAAATCTCAGTCTCAACCTATAGACTTCAATTTATCTATTGCAGAAACAACTAGAAAGTCATACAATTGTGGTTGATAAATTGCGATCGGAATTTATAAAATTAACAGATATATTGGTTAAGAGTGATCCTGTTGATACTAAATTACTTAAAAATTGGTTGTCTGTAAAATGGGTTTATGAGCGATAATTTTACATGATAACGACATTAAGAAAACGTTAATGAAAAATTGCATACTTTTATGAATTGAATTGAATCATTATCACTTGCCACAATTGTTGTTGTTATAAACAATGGAAACCACATTGACTTCATTTCACTTTATAAATAATTGACAAAACAGTTCACGTGTAGGTTGTGTGCGGCCGCGGTCTCTCTTTTACTCGGACGCATCGGCCGATGGAGTGAAAGAGAGATTGTTTGTTCCGCGCTCTCGCTCGCACGCTTGGCTCAGGCGAAACGCGACAATGAGTCATGCTTTTTCGTGCGTGCAGACGGCGTTCATCGATTTATAAGACGTTATCACGTCAAAAGTACATCACAACATTGTAGAAAATAAAAACGTAATTTAAGTCTTCAACTTCATATAACCAAACGCGACCAAGTCCACGACCAAGACCAATTGCTTAGAAATTAAATAATATTACAAAATTTGCAACTATGATAATAATTAACTTTAAAAGGAACCGTCTTTAAAAAAACTCAAAAAGTAATATGAATTCAATAGAACGCACAAAATAAATGTTTTTATCCGACTAATTAATATTTATTTATTTATTGTTCCGTGTCATTTATAAGAAAATATTGTTTATTATGTATTCATCAATTGTTTTATAATTTTGAAGTCGGTGCTAAGTAAAACATAAAAATTATGTACATTACTACTGTAATAATGAATTTGAAACAACCCGTTTATATTTTTTAAGTTTGCTAATTCTGGTAAATTGTGTAACGTCATACAAAGTGCAACCCCTTGTGTCAGCAAGTTTTTATCGTTACTTTCATGCGTGTCAAAATAAACCGTTGATTAAAACAAAAAAAAAAGAGTGTGTGTACTTATGTACACGCGTTAGAAGTTATACTTCTTTGGCGTATGAATAATATTTAAAATAACTCAAATGCAGTAGTAATCGACAATAAATATTAAAATCAATCAAAACGATTTTGTTTAATTGAAAATGTTTTATTAACGTAACAATATAACAATACAGTACAAATATATAATCATTATTCATTATGTGAATGAGTCAAATACATTTAAAAAAAAAGAGGTTTGTACTTATTATTCAATTATTTGTTAGAAAAATAATAAGTTCGTTAGAAATATATCTATATATTATACTTACATGGTTAACCTCTAATATTTAAAAACACTTCAAATTTTCACAATTTTTCACAACACAATGTTAAAAGTTTACAAATAATGTTTATATATATAATAAATTGAACAAAAATAATAATTATAGAAAATTAATACTCAAAATTGATTATTCATATGAATACTATATTTTGCAAGAACTGGGTTATGAATATAAGTACTATGTAATATATAGCATGAACACTCTGTACTATGTACTATATAGTATGAACACTCAGTATTGTAACTATATTCAGTGTTGAAAATATATTTTTTTATTATTCTGTGGCTAACTTCATCATGTCGTTTGTGCGCGCGCAGCTCACAAATTCACTCTCATCCAAACGTGCCAAAAGAAGTATAACTTCAAAAAAACAGCAAATAAAATTAGAGTATTCTTTTAAAGATAAACAAGCACCATCTGTTGGGTTAACCCAACCTAAACCCATAGCATAAAAGTACAAAACATTCCAAAACACTTATGTTTATTATATGGTCATCGAGATATGTAAATAGCTAAAAACAATACAATTGACATTATGCATTATCAATGAAAAACCATATTCCGTAGTGATCACCCAGGTAACAATTAAATGTTGCCGATCATTTTATAGCTTAGAGTGTCATATAGATTGTATCAAGTTGATATAGATGAGTTACAAATTATATTTAGCTCCGAAGGTTGTATTAGAACTTTGAAAAGCTGACTAGGGCAGTTTTTGGACTTAGAACAGCGGCGGTGGATCTTTGTACACTTAAAACGTAGCTCTAGGAGTTTTCTAAGGTTGTTTAAATGGTACGTACACACGGTCGTCGTTTTTATAGTTGAAATTAACGCCACCTGAATGTATTTGTCCGTAAGGCTGCGGTTAACTTGCTCGAGAGCAGCTGTTGACCATATCTACATAGCTGCCAATGATAATAATTCCCGTATATTAAGTACTGTTTAACGTTGCTGACACGCCTTTTTTAGTGTGAACATCTCCTCTTATAGTAACCACAAAAATAAATAAATGAAGAGGACTATAACACTATAATGGATTCATCTATTTACTAGATATGTGGGCAATTGGAAGAACAATATCAATTAATGAATCGAACTAAGCTCATTTCGAACTGACTTTATTAAGCACAAGTGGATGATACGAAAAGTATAAAATATAACGAAATAGGTTGACGTTTAAGAAGACTCTATTTTAAGCATTAATATTTTGCTCAGCTACTTAAAAGGAATTACGTAATATAAAATATTAAATAAATAAATTTATCTAGTAAAATAATGAGATTCTTTCCATATTTATACCTAAGTTTGTGTAATGTTTGTAACAATTTTAAAATGTTAATTTGCATTGTTTTTTTTTAAATTTCTTATTAAATAAAAGTTAATTGATGCATTGATAGTACGCCAAGATCAATCATTCAATACGTTCTCAATCATAACATTATGAGCACAGCAGAGTACAATATTTATGTGATGCTGAATAGATTGTCATTTGTTATTATTAACTAATTTTTATTGTTATCGTAATTGTATATACTGCAATTAAACTGTGTCAAGCAATAAGTAATAACTGTAATAATGATGATGGCATACTACCAATGCGGCAGGTATGTAAATATCAAAGATGTATTATATAATCAGTATTATTGTATGTGCAATGAACTTGAATTCTTTCAGACTTGGAAGCAAGCAGCTGTTCACAACTATCTCTAGACTGCCTAACATGTCATGCAGTGCCTATTATGCATCGTCTGCCGGGGCACCTAAATTAACTTTTAAGGCATATGAACCTCCGAAACCGGAAACTTTCCTAGATAGAAATTCGCGTTTGCAAAGACCATTGTCACCACATTTGACAATCTATGCGCATCCATTTGCCAGCATGTTATCAATCAGTCATCGTTTTACAGGTATTTTCTATTGAATTTTCATAAGGATCTTAATGATAATACAGTTTATATGACTGTGTTATAATAAATTATTATTAGTTATATTATCTTCAGCTGATGACCCCAACGATCCTCCCTGAATCTGTTCCTGATTTTTGCTAGTCAGATCAGTTACTATTGTCCTCATGATCGACAAAATTTTAATCACTGGGCCTATAGTGGAGATGATGGGTAAATAAGTATCATTTTGAAAAATGTATCAGGACCTTGAATAAGTCTCGCTGTTTATTTTACAAAATAAACGCTTTATTTAAATTATTAGGAACAAAAATATTTCATTTAAAGTATTGCCCATCACTAGTGACCACTTTTTCCCGTCTTTCTAGCAGTATATAAATTTCGCGTCAGAAAAACGACATGTCTTTTGAGGCTATACAAGAATCAATCTATTTTTTAGCTTCTTCATAAGAATGAAAGCGCTGGTTAGCTGGTTAGGCCATGTGAAATTGAATAGAATAGGTGAAAATCAGAGGAGGTTATGTCAGGTGAATATGGCGAATGGGGTAGAACTTCCCATTGAAGCGTTTCCAGGTAGGTTTTCATCGGTTTTGCAACATGAGGCCGAGTGTTGTCATGTAGCAAAATCACTTTGTCATGTCTCTGCTTGTATAGCGGCCATTTTTCTTTTAAGGATCGACTTAAACACATCAATTGAAGTTGATAGCGAACCCCCATGATAGTCTCATTCCGTTTGAGCAGCTCATAATAAATTACACCCTGCTGATCCCACCAACTACAGAGAAGAAGCTTTGAACCATGGATGTTTGGTTTTGCAGACGATGCTGAGGTATGGCTGAGCTTACCCCACGAGTTTCTAAGTTTTGAATTATCGTAATGTATCTACTTTTCATTGCCAGTCATGATGCAGTGCAAACAAAATCTTTTCGTTTCTGCCGTTGAAGTAGTAATTCACACATGAGAAAACGCCGTTCGATGTCTCTCTGCTTCAATTCATTTGGTACCCAATGTCTTTGCTTCTGGATCATTCCTAAAACTTTTAAACGTTTTGAAACAGTTGACTCATCTACTTGTAATGTTTTTCCAAGTTCTGTTAGTGTCTGACATCGGTTTCAATCGAGTAATTCCTCTAACTTTTCATCTTCAAATTTTTTCGGTGCACCAGAACATTCCTTATCCTCAAGTTCAAAATCATTATTTTTGACGTGTTGAAACAAGTCTCTGCATGTTCTATCCAACAAAGCATTGTTACCATAAGTGTCAACAAGAATGCTATGTGCTTGAGTTGCAGATTTCTTTTGAATAAAGTAGTGCAATAAAATTTCCCGTAAATATACTTTATTTGGCACAAAAGTAGACATTTACAGAACTAAGAAAAAATTACTTTGTTTACACTAAAGTGAACTACCATATATTGAAATTTAAGGTTAGATACATTACTGCCTTGCCATGTGTTACCATTCAAAATTCCACGAACGGGGTACTGCTACTGCCATCTTTGAAGAAACAGTGAGAACTTATTCAAGGTCCCAATAAATTTATACAAATTGAAAATGTTATATTAAGAAGCTTCACATAGTAATTTTTAAAATAAAAGCGTCTTCATTGTTAGTGTATTGTTATATAAATCCTTTTTTTATTAATGAGGAATGTGTTCACATTGTAATTTTAAGTGGATTTGTTTTACAAATCCACTTAAAATTATTTATTTATTCTGAAAAAATATTTATATTTTACAGAATAAGTAACAAGCTCTTAAGTCAGTTTAAGAGATACTAGAATGAAGAAATAGTTTTGTCTCTCACATGTTACATTCTCACATGACCATATAACCTAATGCTAGTTTGTAACAAGGGTCAATCCAGTGACTGAAGTATTGGAGGTAAAACCTCTTTTCAAACTAATTGTTGCTGTAAATATATAAGATGAGGGAAAGACTCCTTAAATCTAAATCCTAAACCCTTAGGGGTGGATACAGAATAACGTACCAACTCCAGAGAGAGTCAGTGTGTTACCATTCATTATAAGTTCAAATACTTAAAATCTCAACAAAAGTAAAAAATTTGAATATAATATGTTTATTAAAAAGCATAAGGACAAAAGATTTATTGCCATTTAGGCACATTTACAAAGTACCAGTTTTAATTAATAACATTTGCAAAAATAGTACTTCAGAGGAATTGTGAAACATATAGAGACATAGTAAATACAGTAAATTTTTGGATATAGACAGAAGAAAAAGCATAAGTCTGGAAACTATTTCCCTTAATTGACTATTAGTAGTTTTCAAATTTGGGTTCATTTGGTTGATTTTATATTTCTAATAGATTACTCTTATTTGGTGATGAAGACCTTATTTGTACTTGGTGATGAAGATCTTAAGATGAAGTAGGAAGGTAGATGATACAACTCTTCAATTACTACTAAAAAACCCCTTAGAGTTTGGGCTTATTTGGATGGTTTTTATACTTCCAATACTTATTTCTTCTTGAATGAAAAATGGTTTCTGAAAGTATGGTAAAGGAAATGTGCCAAATCCAGCCTGCATTTTGCACACTTTTTGTAAAGCGGAATGAAAATGTATAGAATAATAGAAAAACATTAAAATTTAAATTTTTGTAGTTTTTTTTCTGTACGAAGCAATATTTTATTTGTAAGCAATATTGGTGATGTGTTCATCACTACTAGTTCGTTCTGAAACTTAATGTGTAGTATTAGTTGACTAACCGTCAATCAATTACAAATGAAGTGAAATAGTATTCACATATCAAGTCGAGGCCAAATATATGAATAACAGAAATGACTATGATTGACAGATGATGACAAAGGGGAAAGTTTAAATAAAATATGTGATTGACACCATCTTTATTTTTTTAGATTAAGTATTACCTATAATGTATATGTTTAATGCTTCATAACACTTTCATTTATTAATGAGGTCTTATTAAATTTAAAGTGTGCAAGTAGCAAGCTGGAGCTCCATAAATTGGTGAAACGACTCCTTTGTAATATATATTGACATATTTTAAATGCTTTGTAATGACCTTATAATACAGACATTTTTGCATTTGAATTACATTTGGTCATTAGTGTTTGATATTGGGGTCAGAAACTTTCTAGTATTACTACTTGGTTTAGACTCATTTCATTTTTTTCCCAAGAGTCCATTACTATCATCTAATTATATTAAATATGATTACCCTTGAGTTAAAAAAAAGGAGTTGTTCATACTACTAAACTAAATATAAGACTGAAGAAAATTATATGAGACTGAAAATTGTTAGTTTTTTAAACTGTGATTTCCTTATTTTTTTCTTTCTTTAAAGAAACAAATAATTGTATTAAAAATGGTATTGTATTTTGTATGTAGTGTCAAGTACCGTGGTTTGCAACTATTAGCATTTTATTTGCATTTACTATCATTATTATAAGAGTTTATCAATGCGCTTGGTTGTCGTTTTGTCGTAGTGGTGGTGGCAAAAATAGTGGTTAAAAACTCGCAGTCGGCTCTTTCGTCTATGTGCTGCATCATAGGTTCTCTGGTAATGCATAATTTACAGACACTTAGGTTATTTCTAAACAGAAATAATATGGTTTTATATTAGTGTTTTGGACTATAAATTATTTCCTATGAAAAGGAAAGCATGACAGAACCTGTATATTGGTGGTGGTTTACCAGAATTTCTTATGCGATATAAAAAAATATCTACACTATGGTTTAATGTCCTGAACAATGGATGCTCTGTAGTGTTATATTGTAGATTGAAAAAATAAATAATTGCAATATATTTTTATACTTACCCGTTTCATTGTTTCAGGAATGATATTAGCTGGATATTTTTCTGGACTTGCATTCTCTGCCTTAGTTTTACCGAATGATGTATCTCACTATGTTACTATGATTGAAGGTCTTAATTTGTCACCGGCGACAATATTTTTAGCAAAATTTATATTGGCTGCACCGTTGAGTTATCATTTTGTTAATGGTATGCGACATCTATATTGGGATACTGGTAAGGGGCTAACCATAAAGGAAGTGTTAAAAACAGGATACTCTGTGTTAGCTATGACAGCCGTAATATCAACAATTTTAGCAGCCTTGTAAGGTTATTTAACTGATAACAATATCTGTAATTAGAACCTACTTACAATTATTTGAAATTACTATTTATTTTCCTTTAGTAATAAAATTTATCGTCAAATATATTTCCTTTGATTTTTTTGTGATTACTAGACTAATCCTGATATATTTATGAATGATGTAATAAAATATAAAAGAAAAACAAATATATACATGTTTTAAAAAATATATATATGTAAAAAGTTCACACATTACATGAATTATAAATTGTTAGATTGATTAACCAAGTCCACAGGCAGATATTACATCATGGATCGCTTTGAATTTTTCAAAATCTACATTATCAGTTGTCGCCAAACCAGTTGCAGTATTCTGGAAGGAGAAAAAATGGTTATCGATTACTATTTAAAAATAGAAAGAATGTTGGTCAAAGGAATAAAATATAACTTTACTGACAATATTTTAATAAGAGTCCTATAAAGTGATTTTTAAAAATTAGACTTCTTTTTTATTTCATTGTAATATACATATATACTTTTTATGCAGGCGGATACGATTGTGCTTTTTTTGTCCAAATAAAAACAAATTCTATTTTAAACAACTTTTTTCACAAAAACTTTAATTATTAATTCAATGTTTTTTGTTCTTGTCAGTGTTTTAATTAAAATATACACTTAAAAATAACAAAATATATCTCTAAAATAGCTGATGACGGCGTTGTGCCCGGGGACTCGTTTGATCGCGAATTTATAAGCAATAATACAGTATAAGCAAATAGTTGCTTACTATGTTTCTAATTTATTTTCATGTCTAACTAACATGTATATGTAATTTGGAGGGAAGTGACTATACTTACACATTTTGTGATGCGTGTCGGTCATGTCACGTCAGGGTCAACAAACTCGAAATTCGTGTTCAGGGTTGTCAGTACGATATTATTTATTTATTTCAAAATTTTTGATACAATATTATTTTACATTACAATGTTACTGTTTAATTAGAACCTTTCTAAAAAGAAGGATATAATGAGTATTAGCGAAGAGATACCTAAGCTTATCTATCAGGTAGGTATTATTGTTAGGATATCTTTAACAAGAATCTCGATGAATTTTGTTTCTTTTCGAGATATTTATGACACGAATTCCGAAACTAGCTTTAATTTTTTTTCGAAATATTCGAATTTTTGAAAATCTTGGAGTTTTTACATGGGGAAATTAAGAAATATTATATTATTATATTGGTCTATAATCCAATTGCAAGTGTAAGTTTGTAACCACAAAGATAGTTCATGTAACTACAAATTAACGATTTTCAGATATTTTCCTTTGTGTTGAAAAAACTTTCTATTTGTCAAATTTCATGATTGTAGATCAGTTGGTATTTGTGAGTCTCAATATATACGGAATAAATGGCCGTATTTTGATCGCATTATTTCATCACTTTGACTTAGAAGTTTGAGTTTTTTACAGCTTCAAGAGACTACAGATATGAGCATTTGGTATTAATTTCAACATGATAACTTCACGCGTTCACGAGAAAAAGGGTCTTGAGAAATAGATAACGAAGTGACTATAAAGGGATCCTTTCTTCCCTTTCGGGTACGGAACCCTAAAAAATAACAATTTAATCATTGCGAGTCTTCTATGCCTTCTTATAAATTAATGTCTTCCCAAAACTTAAAATGGAACAAATACTGACAGCCATGAGTGTCGATATACTCACTCATAGTATTAGTACATATAGCATAAGTTTTGCACAATTAAACTCATTTAAAGCCTGAAATAAGTAGTTATATAACATCGATCTACAATAAACTGGAGTATCGAGCATCGTGTGGTTTCATATTACTTGGCCTTTAGGGCAATATTCAAAATAAAATATATGTTTTTTGGTTACTTTCCCTCATCAAAAACTTGCACCAATTCATCAAAACGTAGAAATATATACGCAAATACTCACTTTAAATATTACGTTGTCATTTTTCAAGAATTCCCCGTAGATATTGAACAGGTCCTTCCTGTCTTTGAGCAGCTTCGCCAAACTCAGTGGCGTGTGCGCGATCGACACGTCCGACTGGAAGTCTTTGGCGGACAGCCACGTCCGAGACGGCGCCACCGCTATGTTACACGTGCTGTAGTTCGCGAGGGCGTGGCGGCCGCCGCTCTCTCTGTTCAAGCATAGAAGTTCGTACGCTGACGAGTCCAAGTTCGATAGGGCAGCGCCTAATCAAAACAAGAAAAAAAAAATTTAAGAATGTGTGTTTAAGATTGCACGACAGAAATGAAAACTTCATTGGCAATCGCAATCTATATATATACATATATAGTAAATAATATTATGTAATATGTAGTATTATTATGGATAGTATTAGTAGAATAAATGAGAAACAAGTCAGAAATTAAAGTTAATATTTATTAAATTTTATACAAATCAAATTATTTATTTTCATTATCGTATTCTACAAAGGAAACAATGGGTTTTTGACATGGGTTTGTGACAACTAAAATAAGGAATAAATTCGATTGAATTTTACTTATATACCTATCTAGAAAAAACTCCATCAATTGTAGTTCCGTATTTTGTTATACTTTCATTTTTATTTAAATTACCTATACGATCGAATCATTCTTTATAATAACAATAATTATGATTTTTATAATGTTAATGTTTTTTTAATATATAATATTAGCACGATAAACAGCTAACTACATACACTAACCTCACAATGTAAAACAAATAATTGTTAAAATAATTATTATTACGTACAAATAATAATTATTAAATTAATAAAGTCAATTATTCCGTATGAATTGAATATACTAAACACAGCAGCACAACAGCAAAGAGCAGCTGACTGTCTTACTCGCTCGGGTACACTCGGCGGTCCCGAGTTCACCCGATCGAGCCTTTCACCTTAGAGCGTGACGGATCAGCCTAATTTACTATCTACAAAAAATCTGTGCGGTGCGCCAAATGAAGTTTTCACTTCAAAAAACATGATTAGACTAGAAATATGACATGAGTGGATCTTCAACGGTGCGTTTAATGTGAGAGTTCAAGAAATGGAGTCCGATGCAGTCTGATTAAAACGACACTTAAATAACAAAAGTGCTTGAATAGATGTGCGAGTGCGAAATGATGAATAATGAAAAGGTGAGTAAGTATTAAGTATAATATAAGTGAGGTCAGGTATTCGAGGACCGTCTCCGTTGACGGTTATCGCGTCAAAATCATTCAAAACTCCTTCTCAGAATGTTGTAGAAGTCGTGAAATATTGGCAGCATACTCTCCGAAAATTAAAAAATAATGTGACAAAAGACAATTAAGTTTCCAAGGACTATACCAGATCTCATAGATTTCTGAGCGGCTTTTCATTTGTCAAAAGTTAGATAAATTAAGATTGCGGATTTGCTCAAAAAGCGTCGCTTTGTTCATCGACATTCAGAATAAGTCTATGGTTTGATTATGAAAAATACAAGTTCCATACTTAGACAAGTTAATTTCACCTATAGACCCAAAAGATCCGTTCGAGTGAGCTTTATCGCACTTATATTTCATAAAGGATTTCAACTTTCAAAACTAATCTACAATTCGAAACCGACGAAGCCTTAAGCGAAGGCTGGGCTTCTTAGGTAGGTGCGAAACCAACCCTGGAAACTAGTTCTTGAAACGTGGATTGGGGTTGTGTTGTTATTCAAATAAAACCAGCTAAATTTCTTTACGACCAAGAGCAGTGCAACTATAGGTTTTTAATGGAGTACGGCTACACGTACCTCTAAGTCAATATATTTGTCAAGAATTATTGACGTACATTTAAGACGATGAGAAGAATATGCATTTCATTTTATTATTCGCTCTTAGGTCGTTGAAATGTTTTATTGTACCTAACGATACATTCGTCTTTCGATTTATTTTGCTCTATGAATATAAAAAAAAATACTTCAATGCTTTTTAATTGGTATGTAAATACGAACAATGGAACCTTTCATTTGATTGACTTTCTACTTAAAGTTATACGTTCTGTAACAAGAACCTATAAGCCAATAATAAAAAGAAAATACTACAGCTGTAAACAGTTTTAAACAATTTAGTAAACTCTTAAAATGAAATCTGCTGTGTGGTCAAAGAAAACTCCAATTGAAAACGAATTTTAGTCACATCAATACGAAAAATTTTTTTTCCTATAGTCCATGCCTACTCGCTCGATTTGCGTAACAGAGGATCAACGATAATTTAGGGTAAGAGACGAAAATATATTTTGAAGCAGATGTAATATTTACACTATTTCTTCCAATCTTGTATGGAGCTTATACAAATATATGAATTTTTGCAGATCTAATCAACTACGTGTTTCATAAAGTGGTTGTTTGTTACTTATTTCGTAATCTTCATTAAGCTAATTTTATTTTAAATTTTGTTATCTATTTTATTTGTAGTATTTTTCAGGTAGATATTAGAAAGTACCAAATAAGCTGATAAAGATTGAGGCGATAATAAACATGACCATGATTCAAATTTTGTAAACAGATTCCTGTATTGAAAAAGGTTCATGATTTGCATTTCCAAAATATTCAACAATGGGGTACCTCACTACCTACCTGATAGGTATCCCAATAAGAAAATTAAACATCTTACAATGTATAGGCGATAGGGGCTTATGAAAAAATAGTAAGGTAATAAAATAATGATTTTATAAGCTTTTCAACTAAGCAAACATGCCTAATATGAATTTATAGCATTAAGCGTTTGTGTCATACGAACGGATGTAGAGGAATTGTAAAGTTTCTTAGTTTTTCTACGAAACCCTAGAAAAAGATAATATTGAAAAATCATCATTCTTGAATCTAAATATATAGAAAGAGAAACTGACTGACTAGCCGAGGAAAATGAATTTTTATTATGTTATCAAAATCAACCTAACTCTGCGGATAATAAATACTGTCGAGAAGCGCTAAAAAATCGAATACTTTTAACTTTTCAATATTGAAGGACATAATTATTACTATAGTGCATTAATTTATTCAAATTTTGCAGTTTGAATTCACAGAGAGCCTCAAGAACACCAAGCTGCTTCTTCGTGCAAGTAATTGCAAGGACTTGACTTATTTATCAGGGCACAGTTCAAAATACGGGATCTAGAAACTTGAAATTAGCACAGGGCTCCCTTTTTATAAGTCAGGCAAATAGGTACTTAGAAAAAGTTTCTAACAATTCAGTCCCTACCAAGATTCAAAGGGTGAAAGACTGTTATATGGGAAAACGAAACAACACATTGAAATTGGATTTCAATAGGTGCATACGATTAAAAAAAAGAATTTTATCGTATTTTGCAAATCAATAAGGGACAAAATATTGCAATAAAAGTTATGACGTATATCGAGGCCTAAACCATCAGATCTAGGAATTTTAATTTTAAATTGATCTTTCTTTTATACAAACAAAATAAATGATTGTTATATTTCACGGGAGTAAAGCGACAGACGATATGATGGATACGACAAGCGATCGACGTTGTAAGTGGGACCGACGTCTGAATGAAGAGTGGGGATGTGACTACTACCACGAATGGCTAAATATATATAGAACGGAGTGAGAAAAAAACGATACAAAGAGTATTTGCGCCTCCTGTCGCAGACTAAGCTAAGGTATTCAACATCGGATTTACATAAATAAAAATGAAACATTAAATGTGTTTTTAAACCCAAAACTCGAGAACAGCTCGGCCGATTTTACTATTTTTTTTTTTTTGTCAAATGTGGGTTGAAGTCCAAGAAAAGTTCATATGAACAGAAAAATTGGCCGGGAAAAAAAGGAAAAATCGGAAAAAATTTAAAGTGTTTTTTAAGGGGATTTTTATATGAACTCATAACTAACTCAGGATTCGAATAATGGTTATATGTATTTTTTTCCTTCGGAATCAAAATCGAGACTAGGATTGAGATTAATATTGATCAATGCAAAAGACGAAGGAATTCAAACATATAAAATGAATTGTCCCGTATGCGTGCCTAAAACACTCATCCGATTACGATGAAGCTTTGGTAATATGTATGCATGTCTGGGAAGGTTTCTGAAATAAAAACTAGTATCCCCCGATTCATTCGCGTATTAGTACTGCTAAACGAACTACTGAACCTATACAAATTTTTTTCAATAATAGATTGGTATACCATCCCTGAGTAAATTAGGCTACCAACACTTACACCTGCTTCAACCATTAATTTATATTTCTAAAACGATTTGCACAGGTATATGGCATTCGGATAAATTAGATCATATTTTATTTTGAGATTAGCTTTTTCTCCTGGTATCGTTCAGATTGGAACTGTTTAGTAGAAAAATAGAAATCGAAAGCAGAACCGAGAACGGAACCAGGACGAGCATCAAAAGCGGGACCGGGAATAAAATTGAGAACGGGACTCAGATCCAAAGAGTGTGGGGACGGGATCAGAATCAAAAGTGTGACTGGTATTGGAATCGAAAGCGAAACTACGGTTAAAATTGACATAGATCGATACAAGAGAAAGAATTTATTTTATGTCCATGTCAAGCGGAACTGCTGGCATATGGGGAAGCCAATCACAAGACAGAGTAGAGCAATGCCTGCTGAGACAGCTAGTGTTACATATTTATGTAGTGTTTTATATATGCTTTCCAATGTTTGCAAATGGTAATTAACAAATTATAAGTTGTATAAAAATTATGAGGTGAATACTAGAGATCTCTTAGGCCAATCTCAAATAAATACTAAAAAGTCTTGTGAGCAATTTTAAGTCTTATGGAATCATGCTAAAAGTAAATCAAGTTACTTGACATGAATGCCACGTCGCCTCTGTCATCTTGGAGACATTTCGATGGGCTCGCATCGTCTGCGCACTGCTTTGTCAGCAACGAGACGTCTTCACCTGAAAATAGTAACCTACATTTGCCTGTTCACAAAGAGCTTATTTGTAGTTTGAATTATGTTCATCGTTACCTGCTGGGTTATTTTCAGGTTTCTCTGCCTGAGGCAAGCACAGACCTTCGGAGAAGAAATTCTTAAGGTCGTTGACACACTGAAAATATTGTTCAAGTCATTTTTAATATGATATAAAATACTAGTAAATGTATCGATTATGCATCAGTTTCGAATACTTTCATTACCTGGTTAGACGTTATAAGCCTTTTATTTTTAAGCAAATAAATCGGTGCAAAAAGGCCGCTAAAACTTCCGAACGGATCGTGACACGACCTAGGAGATGAATAGAAAAAAAAATTAATCTAACGTGTTAAATATATGCAATTGATGTGATTTAAGGTTGCTTTTTAAAATCGTTAGATCTTAAAAAATCAAAACATAGCTTTAGAGAATAGGTCATTAGAATAGTCAATGGAAATCATTAAGAATGTATTGCACAAGTACTTTCTGCAAGATTTTAAAATTATCGTTTTCGGAAGAGAATAGGTAAGTCAATGAGTTATGAAATTGCTTTTAAACAAATACATTAAATTAGAGTCGGTAAAGAATAGATCACGCAATACACGATAATTTCAATAACTTTATCAGCTTATTCATATGTGATTTTACATGAATATATCGCGCAATTTGATTGATGATTCATTGAAAAAATGCGGTACGGCGAAGTGACAGTAAGAAATTCGTTCGCATAAAATATTTAATTCACAATGTAATAGGCAGATATAAATTGTAAAGTTGACGCATTCACTAAGGGTGGTCGTAGAGACCTCTAATATTTGTTTGTCAGACAGCAGTATTTAATATTAAGGACATTCCGTTATACTTAATTTACGGAAATGCCTTTACTTCTATCTGATTGTGCCTGAGATTACGTACGTGTAAGATTTATTGAAAAAAAATAATTGTGAGATGATTTAAATGAAATAAAGTCTTCATATTTCCACGAGTCACATTCAAGTTACCAGTGAAAGCGCCATGAAAATTCATCGAGTAATTTTGCAAGTTAGGATGTTGAAACAGACAGCTTTATTATTATATATATGTAAAAAAAAAATACGCATGTACACAATGCAATCGCGTGACGCAGGCCACCAGCTTATTACGTCTGCGCCAAAAATACTACAAGTTACATGTTTTATTTGCGAATTGAAAATACTTAAAATAGTTTTCGAACCTTTTTCCTCGTAAATCTTCAATTTTATCGTATTGCGTGTTCTTTTTGACGACGGCGACGGCGTAGTTGGGCGTCTTCACGTCGCCGGCGCCGTACACCTCGTGGAACACCGGATGCAGCAGGTATTGTTTTGATGCAGACGCGACTTGCATATCGTCCACCGAGGCGAGATCTGAACCGTTGTCCTGCACCTGCGGAATGCACAACGGCCTCTCTTCGTACGCCCATTCACTTTGCGACTACAGTATTATCACACCGCCAGTCGATGGTTAACATAAAACTCTTTATCGATTTATTGACTGATACGTCGACACCACTCAGTCGCACAAATATATATGTGGTTATATATGCAAAGACGATACGAACGAAATAAATGATTCCGTTTTTATTTTAAAACTGTCAAAGAGTACACACGTGAAGCGGTCAGTTATATCTTTTTTCTAGTGAGTGCGAGTTCCGGTGGCCCATTCCCACCTACACTAGATATTCAATTCTTTTCTAAAAGGTCGGCAGCGCATTAGTGCCTTCTGTGGGATCGCGAGCGTCTATGGGTGGCGGTGACCGCTCGCTTTTCGATGGTTTGCATTTGCTTTTTTAAATGTTATAAAAAAAATAGTTTGACGATTCAAACTAACACTCCTAAGGCAGTCCGCGTCGGAGGGCTCCTGGACGCAGTCGAGGCGCGGCCTGATGTCCCTGCTGAAGGCGAACACCGCCATGGCGCGGCACTTCGCCAGAGCGACGTTGGAAGTTATGCACAACCTGACCGATGACACTTCACTGTCATTTTGCATTTAATGGCATGCACAGTTATTAATACGCGAAAATGTTAATTACGCTGTGTTTGATTATTCTCCGTCCAGCATTTCTCAAATGATAGACATATAGACGATATACCCAGTAGCGGAGCATTTTGAAACTGAAGAGTGATACAGCGCCTTATTATAAAACACTAATATAGTTTAAATTTTTCAAAACTTCACTAACTGTAGTGCAATTTAGAACAATAAGAGTGAATGAGAATGTTTTCTTATAAGTCTTATGAAGGAATTATTCTATTGTTTATACTTATATTGACAATTTTGTCAATATAATAACAAAAAAATATTCTATTCCTTTTAAATTACGTTTGTACTTTGTTAATGACATATAATGCTCATTTCTTTTAATTTTGAAACGATTTTAAATATGATCACGATCTTTTTAAATATAAGGTTTTCATAAAATTCAAATGAAGTTTATGAAAAGTATTATGTTGCGAATTAAACAAATAAAAGAAATATAAATATTATAATATCTGTCTGGCACTAAATAAAGGAATAAAACTTGTTTGCACGAATATGTTGGCGTTATTTGTTTATATGGTCTGCAAATTTTGATTTGTAGGGGCGCTTGTAAAATTAATATTTATGACTAGTTGATAAAAAAAAGATAACAACATTAAATAAGTAAAATTCTTTACTACTTATTTTGCGAAAATATTTAAGATACATTTAATAGCAGATATAGAAAGTTATATTAAAAGTAATCTCACTTCTGGGCGCTAGTCAATAAAAGTGACAGAAAATAGGTTTCCGAACTCATTAAATTAATAAAAATGTGTATCGGCATATTGATGTAAAAACTCAATTGTGCCTTGAATTAGATGTCGAAGAAGGCAATTTCAAAGTATGTTATCTTTTTTATATTAGTAATACCAATAAATATTATTATAATCTTTCATAAGATTTAAGAAACAAGATGACCTCGCAAATTGCTTAAAAAAAATTTTTTTTGTGGTCACCACGCCATTGAGTAAATGAGGTAAAACTAGTCTTTTTTATTCACTTTTCAAAAAAAATTTAGAACGCTTCATTTATAAATGAGAATTTAAATCATCAATGAAATTTACCTGACTACATGTTCTGGTGGTCCATGGCCTCTTTCGATGACTTCTGTGTAGTTGGCCTTCCTCAGGTAATCGACTGGTTTTATGGGGATGTTGTCAGCTACGTGATGGATTTTGTCTGTCAGGCCGAGTACGGAAGTGAACCACTCTGGTTTCGTGCTTGCACCTGAACGAGAATCGATTCACAATGACTGTTACGGACAGCCTCGCTCTCAGTGATAATTTGTAAATAAATGTATTATTTTGATTTATAAAAATGGACTTAGATTAAGAATTCTTTTGTGATTTATTGTATTTTGCGTATGTTAATTATGCAGTTTGAATAGTTGTCTCTTTATTACCCGGGTAGGGATTAATTGTTAGTAATGCGTTCATTGTATAAATTTGTCTATTTTGCCTGTTTGTATACATTTATTGCGTTTTTTAATTGAATATTTCCTGTTGTGCTTGTTTTGTAGTGTTTTGTCGTGTATAATCATGAACACGTGGTTATTGTGATGTGCATATGAGTTGCATATAAAATTATGCCTTGACGGGGAGGACCAATGAGAGATCGAGAACCGCGACAGTCTATATAGTACGACCGCAAATCGGTATGCCATGCCAAGTCCCCTTGATTATAATATATACAGCTCATATGTGCAAGCGAATGCGCCATCTATAAATTACAGCGGAATTGGTGCATTCGTTGCAATTGTTAAGCTCGTGCTATAATAAACAAGTTTGAACATCAAACACTGTCCATCATTTTGTCCACACATCGCAAGAATCCGTACTCCGAGGCGACTATGAGAGAAAATCCGAAGTGCGGGCTTACGTGTAGATGCTGAAATCACCGTTACAATGACCGTATGTACATAATCACCAATACGATAAAAGGTATAAAAAATTTAAAGCCACACGTTTCTATCTTGTTAAGCAAACGTGGCCTGTTTAGCAAACGGTTAAAATGTATGTTGTACTTAGAGACGTGTGGTGTATTCGAAACTGGTTTTACAACCATATAAAACTACATTATATAAGGTGTGGAACACTTATAGCAGTTTATGCTTGGCGGTATTTTTTTATGTCTAGATAGAATAAGATTAGTACTTTAACAATAGTAGGTGTTAGGTAGTACTCGTGAATAATGTAGTGTCATACCAGCGTCAGCGAGTTGCTTGATCTTTTCCCTGAGTGGTGTGAGCTTGGCGAGGACGTCCTGGTGCCCCAGTAAGCCTTGCCAAGGCCTGGCTGCCCAAGTGCATGGTTTATCTCGTATAGGCACTTTGCTACCGTCCGTGCAAAGGTACCTGAATTCGTCAGGATTTTCATTAGAAGGGCTAGCGGGAATCGTGCCTACGGGAAGCTGTGGATTAAATTGAAAACTATTAATCAAATAAATAAAATTGAAAATTATTTTCCGAAAGAAGCCAATGTTTTCTTGGCCTTTTCACATTTGCATAAATTGGCATTTTTTGAAATGAATTCTAGTATTCATTTCAAAAAAAATTCTTCGATATATTTTAACGGACACCCCAAATTTAATTTTATTGTTTTTTTTTTTCGTAGATGAATGCATACATCTTAATGTTGTATACGGGCAATGTTTGTTTTCATGAAACAACTCACCCCGAAGAATTTCCTCACGAAAATGACTTTAGTGAAGGCGACTTGTCCCCCGTTGTGGGCCAGACACCGCAGCGCACCCTCGTAGCCGCTGAAGTTGTCCGGATAGTTGCACTTCTTTGGATCTTCGCACAGCGCGCACAGCTGACTGTACTTTGATTCTGCACGTAATGACTTTCGATTAGAGATGAATTTATGAGATAACAAATAACGCGGTATTGTTATTTTATATGGAACTGTTTTATTATTGTTTTTGTAATTATATCAACCGAACTCTTGAACCGAGATAAAATATTAATATTTTCCTCGTCGGATATACATATACAACAAGTTCAAGTAGTTCAACAAGTTTAAGTAGGTATACTGATGTATTGGTTTTATTATCTTTAGAATTAATACTCTTTGAATGAAGATATGTATAAAGTAAAATTGATATTTTCAAGTCTAGTTTTGGGGAATCACATAATAAAATTTATTCAATGGGTTATTCCGTATCAATAGCAAATAACTAACGGTCCATATCTAATGGTTAAAATTACAACTTTACTGTATATTTATTTTATTTACATTCACGAATACAGCGACATAACCTTAATACAGTAATCAGAACATATACATCCTGGAGTTTCAAAAGACCAAAACATTTCTATAAATAAAATGAATAATGTGTATAGTGATACTAGATAACATAAGGTTTAAGATTTAAAATATATTATATTTCCTCAGCGTCGTTGGCAAACTGTATACGAAAATAATTATTGATAAGATTGCGAATGAGGCTGAAAATAAGACCTTGGACGTGTAAGCGGAATTTCGAAAAGGGATAGGGTGTACGGAAAAAGCTTTTTCACTGTGAAACATCACGAAAAAGGTTTTAGCTAAGGGCTAAAATGTCTTCTGCTTTTTGATAGACCTGGAAAATGCTTATGTTGAGTGAAAAAGAATGATCTATGGAGAACCTCATCCATACATGGTGTGAGTAGCGAATTGATATGGGCACAGCAACTTCTGTAGAGAGGCTCCACTGTCTGTGCCCGAATAAATGGGGCCGAATGTTTTGGCATCCGCAGGTGTGTCAGACAGGGATGTGTAGCTTCGCTGTGGCTATTCAACCTATTCATGGATATTTATCTATATGATTGGAAATAGAATAAATGTTGACTAAGAATGGATGAGCTTCACGTGGATTACAAGCAAATAATCCTTGCGTCGTCGGTTTGCGAGTTGCAGGCGATGGTAACTAAATTTAATGATTGTGTTAAGGAAAGAAGTATGTAAGTGAATGTTAGCGAGATTAAGGTCAAGGCGTGCGAAAGGAGCAAAACCATGAATGAATGCGTTATATATAATATAAAAAGAGGGAGAATCCAACAAATGAAAGAGTTTGTATGTTTGGGTAGTCTGTTTACAAATGCCAGTTAACATGATAGAAATATCGAAAGATGAATAAATGCTGGAAATAAAGTGATTGGAGCCCTGCTTGCTATTATGAATTGTACAGGAATCTCACGACAAGCACGTTCGGCTGTCCATAATGGGGTTCCAATATCTGCGATTACGTACAGCAGTTAAATTTTGGAATGGCAGAAGAAAAATTAAAGTAGATCAATGCAGTGGAGATACGATCTATGCGTATTATGTGTGCAGTAGTTTAAAAGATAGATGCAGGAACAGTAACGTCAGAGAGCGGTGTGGTTTGTAAGAAGATGTAGCTTGTAGCTAGCTGCAGTTCCGAAGCCATTATTACAAAGAAATGCCCTACAGATGAAAAAAATCACGTTGTTACACTTTTTCCGTGTTTCCCACACAGAATAGTTATTAGAATTTTAGTCGCCTAGAACTATAAAAACAAGTAGGTATGCCGACTACTACTATTAAACTATTGTAAACTAAAGTGCGTCAGCAAAAGAGCGTATCTTCATGGCACTTAAGTGTTTTGTTCTAAAGCGCAGTTTTTTGGCAATAGCTCAAAAACAGTATATTCGATCATATTCAAAAAAAATTTAATCGAAAGTATTTGTTAAGCATTACCTTCATCAGTTTTTTTCATATTTTTTGAACATATGGTTTAAAAAATAGAAGGGAAACACACTTACGATTTCCTCTATTTTCGCAGCGATTATTTCCGAAATTATTCACGTAATCAGAAAAATTGGTTAGAAACTTTAAAATGTTTTTAAAAGAACTGTCGAAATATGTACTAGTCGTTGATGTATGCTGAAATTTTTTTTCTGCTTCTGTTACATGTATAGAGTGCCCCCTAGAAATATTTATTTTTGTTATTTAATCACCAAATTAAGTAGCGCATTATACAATACACATACACTAAATTTTATCAATATACGTCTTGTATTTTTTGACATACAGATTTGACGGACATGACGAAACTATTTATACTGGGTTTCATTTTTACCATTTTGGTTCGGAACCCTAAAAAGGGCCAAATTTTAAGCATATGAACCGACGAGCTAATATCAAAAGATGTCAGTGAAGTAAGAAAGTTAAGCAAAAATCGTAACAAATGGAAATCTATAATCTCTTCCCTTCTGAGAAATGGGCGTGAGTTTATATTTTTTTTTTCTTTATCATCACACTTAGTAGAAACGCAATCTATGAGCTTTTGTGAGAGAAGTACGAAAATAAAATATGTTGGTCCAGGACATAATTTTTGCTGTAAATAAAATTTCATTATAATTCACTTACAATTATTTGCCTGCTTCACTAACAATGCATAGAGTCGAATAGAGTTCGAGTTAGTTCCTTTTTTTTAATGAGCTGAAAACCCTTTCATAACGCACTTATAAGATAATCTTTTTAAAATTTGACTCTGAATTCCGTTGAGTCGGTACGGCACTAACAATACAATTAACTTTTTGAATTCGATATTCGATCTAATTTAAATGCAAAAAGTACAGTACTAATTTTAGTCTGATGCGTGAATACATATCACTTAACAACAGACACTCAGACAAGAATTATAGTTTGTTTATAGTACAGCCTTTGTTTCATTTTCTGTTATTATTACTAAAGTCAAACATAAATAGCTTGTAAACATTTCCAAAGTGTATACGTACAGACACGTATAGTATACAGTTTTATTATAAGTGTAGATTATATTGCGTAATGAACAAGGAAAAATTGACAGTATAAGTCAGATATATGCAACTTGACACGTACTATTAAGATTACGATGGCGTGGGATAATACTTTTTTCATGCACAAAAAATATTGTTTATGACATACCTTTCAGATACACTTATTTTTGTTAAAATATAGATATTATTCGACATTAGATATCAACTTTGGACATCTAAACAAAATTATGTCAAGATCAACATTTTTCTCTGAATAACTTGATCAAATGATTAAAATTGATAAGATCAGTACATTAATAAAAAATATAAGTTTTTGACGTGACAACGTCTTAAATTAGGTTGCGGCTGGGAGTCACTTATGAAAAAGTGTAACGCTCGGTAACGTAACGATGAGTCACCGAACGAGAGAGAGGCCCGCCGAATGCCCTTGCGTCTCTCTCCCACTCAACTATGATCGGTCTGCCGCGCGCGCAGCACTAGAGAATTAGTGCATAGCTTGCAAATGTATTGCAAGTTATTGTATGTATATTTGTATATAAATACGTATGTATGTGTAAAGGTAAAAATAAAATTTTGTTAATATGAAATTCAGTGCGAGATTCTTTGTATAAATTAATGTTTTAAATATAATTCTTTGTATAAATAAATGTTTTAAATTGTTACTATTATTTCATCCTTCTTCCTACTATACGAATGAATATTCACATTAAAATGATTTTACCATTCAAAGTCGTTGTCACGTAAAACTTTCGCCCGTATACCGACTTTACAGGCAACCAAATTTTTAAATTATAGTTATTAGGTAACTTTGGTGAATGACAAAGACTATTTATTACCGTAACGTTTTCGTATTCCTAAACAATCTGATATTTTATTCCAATTTCTTGGCAAGACACTAAATTACCCATGGTAAGTGTAGAAGAATCCTTGGTATGAAAGTTTGACACGGACTTGGCTGATAAATTTTTTATTTCTTCCGAACCAACGCCAAATACCTAGAGACATGTGACCTTGTAACAAGACACATCGAAGACTGATACTTCGCTCTACTCAGATACAATAATAGCACACTTACAATACAGATACAAATATGGGTCTATTGTTTGGTATTCATGCGACACGATACGAGCTCCCACAGATAATATAAAAAAGGCATTAACTATACATATGAAAAAACAGTGGAGGCTGTTTGTCTGATAATTTCCTCGCGCATCACGTAAAAACGCGTTTTTACGTGATGCATTTTAATGTCGATTTCACTAAAATGTTAAACAAACCTCTAATATACTGATGTGTATTATAAACAACTCTGGTATATTTATAAAATATACACGGACCATAATCAGAAGCAAGAACAGAAATAAGAGTGAAGTTGAGAACGGGACTAAGATCGGAACTAATAATGAAGTCGGAATGTAAATTAAGAATAGGATTCGGATCAGCACATTGAGATCAAGATTGCTTTATTTAAAAAATAGAGGAATTTATTTTAATTCCAGGCGGGCGAAGCTGCGGCCAAACAGTTAGTACGAAGAGGCGGGTCATTCGGGTGATTTACAAGCTATGATCTTTGTATTTCTTAGAAGTGAGTTTAAAGAAATTCGAATCTTTATAAGAAAATTTATCATGTGAGAAAAAATTTGAAACGTCTAAGAGAAATAGTAATCGACATAAGTTTAGTGTTAGAAATGAAGGTGAACTTTGTTTACACGTTAGTCGACTGTGCAAAGTCACGAATTAATTTAAAGGGCCCTGTGTGCACATGCTCAATAAGATGATTGTGGATCACAAGATTTATCCCTATATAAATTTAAGATCGTTACCAAGCAAATACTTATTAAAGAGGGTATTATACAATTTCTGAATATGTATTTATAGGATACACGTCCATGGAATAACCAGCTCGACTTTTTACTGTTTCGTTCAGTAATTCATTTATATGTATTTTGTTTGTGTACTATAAAAGCAAAAAAATATTCTACCCTCAAGTTTCTTTCTCGTTTTTTTTTTGATGGAAAACGCCTTTTAAATAAGTGATAAAGCATAAATTCGCAAGATATTATGAAGTATTTCAAGTATATTAAGAACATAAAGAACCATGTATGTATAGATTTATATTTAACACTTAAGAGGTTCCGTAGGCGATAAGTACGTATCGACGTTATTCAATAGAGAAAGGTTCCATTTTGCGTAATGAATTGAATAATTCACTTTACTCTTGAAAGGTAGCTCCAGCTATGTTAATGTTTGTCGTACATATTTCACGTAGGTGGGAAATTTCACAATAGAAAGGTCAGTGTTTTATATACGATAACATCTGTTCTTCTATATATACGCCATTGAATTTTCTATTTATGGATTTGCAATAAAACGTAAATTGAGTTAAACAAATTTGTTTTTATATTTTTCCACAACAAGTATATAAATTGGATAACGTTCTTATACCATCCATCGATCGTTTAGTAGGTATCTACGTATTAAATAGAGGCTGTATTATAATTTTTTTCATAATATTTAAGGAAAAACATATGTAAGTTTTTAGTTTCTTCTTAGCTTATTTCGAAATAAAGCCTATAGAGTTGATATTTCTTAGCAAAAATATTGCGCGAAGTATCGATTTCTTATCATATTTTTATATAGCTTGTATAAATCTTAATATTTTATAATATTTTAATTGGATGTTCGTTTTGAGAATTTATAAATTCTATTTTTAATACATAAGCCAAAATTAAGTGTACGCCTAAGACCAAAAAAAAAATTTCTGCTTACTCCAGTAAGAATTGGTTTTCTCATCAGGTGACCAATCGCCCACGATACAGGACTGGCTGAAGAACGTGGAAAGAGCTTTAAGTTCGTTCTCCTTCGGCGAGATGCTGTGGTTGTTCATCTTCGGGAACACGCTTCTCTTCATCAGCATCGTCAAAGGAATCTGTTTAAAATTAAGTTATGCGTAAGCGATCGGTTAATATCAATGCTCAGAATGTGTATAGAGTCCTTCAAGAACGGGTATAGAAATAGTGAGGTGATAGAACGGTATGTGAAAAAACATTGAATATATAGACGACTGAACCAAGACCGTGCATCTAAGAGAAACGAGAATTAAAAATATCATAAAATAGAATCAATATCGAACCAAATTATTATTTTCATAAAAACCATCACACTATGTTGTGAAACTACCGGAGGAATACAGGCATTATCGTCTTCGAAACCGTCAAACATCTTTACCAAGGAACAGTTTGAAAAAAAAGATGACTTTGATGTTATACTTTCGAATAGGTATTTTGAAGCTCGTGAATCGGTTTCCCTAAAATATAAATCTGGTTTATGACATATGCTTTATCCAGGTGAATTCAACGATTTCTCATATGTGACACCCGCAGTGGAGGTTTCGGGTTTCTGAGGGATAATCTGAAGAATCATAAAAATATTTATAAAATCATAATACACTTTTTGGCTTCGTTTTAGTGTCGTAAAAGCAGAAGGGCTATCAACTTCTAAAAGTATTTGCTTACCTTGTAGCCCACGTTTCTGTTGACACCCGTGTGGCAGGACTTAAGACCTTGAAGCTGATCTAGATTGTTGATGGGCAAGTCTTTGTGTACCACAATTACAGCTTCGTACCGAAATTCCGCTGCGAACAAAATTTAAACCAATAAAAGGCGACCACTTATTATCGGACAGGTCAAACTGGTTTACCGATAGTAGTGAGAAGTGTTTGCAACCTTGAATTTACTTCTCTTGACTATCACATTGCAATCAATATATTGTTTTGACCATTTTTAAATTTATTGTGCAGATTTACAAAGAGATATTATTTGAATTTGCATCTAATAATATATTTTATGTTAGAAATTCTAAAAGAGAAACATCTTTAAAATAACTTTTTCCATGAAAAAGAGTAACAGATAAGTAAGTAGAGTATATAAATAAGTTTCAAAAATTGTTTATTTTTAAAATACCATTACTACCAAAAACTTACTCATTTTGGCTTTAGTGAGTGGATTTAGTATTGCTGTATTTTGTAGCTATTATGGGTTCAGCTTACCGTCAGGCTCATCGTCAGTGCGATACTCCTGGAACACCACGAAATCTTGATTAGGGATTCTGGACGCCACGTACATGTCCTCAGGGTCCACCGGCACGAAGTCAGCTTGTCGCTGCTGCACCAAATTTAAGCATTCCATCCTAAATGAAAGAGAAAGCAAAACCAAGTGTTAAAAGTAAATTGTATGCAAAGTAAAGCCATTGACTGGAATTTAGTATGCGATCAAAATAATATTTTGGATATTGTGCACATAGTTTTACACAACAATTGGTGTTTATGTACTATAATCTCTTACATTTGTCAGTAATAATGATTGTTTTTATTTCGTGGGTATCGAAAATGATTGAAATGTAATTTTCGTGTTCAGATATTTTTTTTTTACAGTCCGGTCTCTCTAAAAACAGCATTAGTGTAATGGTCATGTCAGTTATAAATTGCTATGTCTACCGACGCCGGCACCTCGCTCCCGACATCGGTCTACTAATACGAAAGAACTGGGGATTTTTTTTTCGGAGTTATTGATTATTATTTAAATTATTGAAGAAATGTGAATGATGTGAGTAGTGGATAGATACGGGTACTGCAATCTCTATACAGGGGCTCCAGTGCTTACGTCAGAATAAATGGGGCCTACACTGACTGATTCGACATTTGCAGTGGTGTCATACAGGAATGTGAAGTTTTATGGTGGCTATTTAATCTATTCAGGGATAGCTGCTTGTATCATTTGAAAGAGTATGAGAGTGGACTAAGGATGGGTGAGGTGTTTGTCAAATGCTTCCTGTAAGCCGACTAACACGTAATCCTTGCGCCGTCGGTTTGCTGCAGGAGATGGTAACTGAATAAATGATTCAGTAAGAAAAGAGGTATAAAATAAACATCAGAAAGACTAATATAATAATGTTTTAAAAAGGCTAAAGTACGACTGAATGCCATATATATATATATATATATAGAAAGTAGAACAAGTAAAAGAGTTTGTATACTTGGGTAGCTTCTATACAAATGATGGTAAACATGATGTCGAAAGTAGAATTAATGCGAGAAATGAAGAGAACGCGGTCTTGCTGGCTATTATGTGTAGCAAAAGTGTCTCACGACAAGCACGTGCGGCAATCCATAATGGTGTTCTTATCCCTACGCTTATGTATGGAAGTGAAAACTGCGTGTGGTCGAAGAAAAATTAAATAGGATCAACACGGTGAAGATGCGATCTCTCCGTAGTATGTGTGAAATGTTTCGGAAAGATAGATGTAGTAACCGTGATGTCAGAGAGCAGTGTTGTTTGAAGGAAGATGTAGTGACTAGACCAGAAATAGGTGTGTTGCGGTGGTTTGGCCATTTGGAAAGGGTGAATGAAAGTAGACTGATAAAACAAATCTATTGTAATATGATGCTATTTTCGCTATTTCTTTAATGTACACTGTGTCTGTGAGCAATCTGAATTTCTTTCAGTCACTCTGTGCATGGTCATCATCAACCGCACCTTGGTCAAACCTGAGCTAAAAACTGAAGCTTGGAAATAACTCCGAGTGTGTGAAAATGTTATGGATTTTCAGGAAGTTGCTCTAATTTAGCCTCTTAGTGTAATTACGTTAAATTTTGCGATTCAAAGAGCCATAGTTAAAAATAAATGAAAAAAAGGTAGTCATTGTTATTGTAACACGTTATTGAGATTAGTTTGATAAAGTCTAAAATAAGGAAAAATATTTATTAAAAAGGCGTAAGTCGATCATGTTTTTCGTAAGAATTAAATTTTGTTACGAATAAAACGATCGGAAAAATATCTAAATTCAGTTACAGTCTCCAAATATTGAGAAATTCTAGAACACTGTATGTCTATTTCAAAAGAACCGTGACGAAATCTGATTTTCCGTTCGGGTTTTGCCAACAAGTTATTAGACCATCTGCTTACAGGTAAAAACAAAATAGCATGACAACCATATTGCACGTTTCGTATATACTTACTCATATGAAAATGAATATTTGTTTAAAATGTAATGACACTCGCCAACGGATAGATTTCTTCGTGATATTGTTTGTCAGATAAATCCATGTTTTGAAGGTAGGTATAAAATCATGTCATGTTATAAATGCGAAATAAGTAAATATGTTTATCATTTCTAGTTAACTTATATTAAGAAAGTCTTGAATTTATATCTTTTTCTCCCCGTACTTTAAAATATAACAGAAAAAAAATAGTATGTGTCAGCTACGACATTGGACTGGAGGTTACTCCATAAGAACTTTTTTTCGGAATATATACAACAGGCAAAAGGGTAAATCGCATCTATTATAAATTATCATCCATCTCTTGTAATATTGAAAGCATGTATTTACTTTTATTTATATTTATTTATGTCATTTTAACAATGAAAATAATATTTGACACTTTATACCTCGGAAATTTAACTTATTTGCGTTAAAAATAAAATATCTGTAAATCTACAATGGAAGAAAATACACGTGTTCAGTATAAAACGCGTTCAGAATATGTTACGCGTAAGAGCAACATAACGACTTCAGTTTTTGTTAACACTCGATTTCTTTTTCCATCTAATTAGCATGTCACAATTTATGAAAATCGATTTTTAAGGAGTTAATTCCAAAAATCAACAACGTTTAGTCCTAATCGATTTTTTGAAAATGAAACATAAGTTAATTTATAAGGCTGTTCTTACCTGTCTCGAGCTGGGACGCATTCTAATACAGCTTTACTTTTGGTCTGCACCTCTAACATGTCTTGGCAAGCTTTCGTGTACTGTGCGGGCACGCATAATTTATCTGAAAAGTTGTCATTATGTTAATTCTATTTGATTATTATTTATCAACAGAATTCTGTCACTGGGTAAAATGTAAACGATGTTTTGTTTACGTACAACTTGATTTCCCGTTGACATTGCGAGCGGCCAATGCTATCAGCAAAAGGCCGGCGAGGGCGCAGGCGCGGGCCGCCATGCTGTGCCAGTTCTGTGGGGATACTAGTTCACTGTATCGTCAACTACATCTTATATATTCACGTGCTATCTTTTGTTGGTGACTTACCATAGAGTTGTGCATTATTTGACCTGTGTACTTATATTTCATTTTGAAATAGTTTGAAAGTATATTTTGAAATTTTGTACACTGATAGTTGTACGTCATAATTTGTACTATATCAAGTCCAAAGCGTGCTTTAATGTTAGTTTTGTTGTAGATCTTAGGATAGCTACACCTTCATTAGATTTGTTATATGTTGAATAATATTTTCAATTCCACAATTTTGTGGAAAGCCAGAAATATCATAGATTTTCTGATTCAGTATCGTATTTACAGATCAAGCTAACATGATCATGAAAAAAGTTTGCGTCTAGCTTTATTATATGCCTTAACTACCTCGTGAGTGCCTCCCAAAAAAATTAAACAAAGGAAGTGAAATTGTAAATAACGATTCATATTCATCTTTATACATTATTTATTTTGTCTTTCTGTAGCTAGAATCGATACCAAAAGTAAATCATTGTTTAGGTAATTTTTTTGTGTATCGAGTAATTATAAGTTTATAATTCATCTACGTACCAACTTTGCATGTGGATAAAACTATATCTTATATAATTGGTCGGGCATCTCTGTGTGTAAATAAAATTGTCTATGTTCCCTTTGCATGTGATATATAAAATCAGTTTGTAGTTATATAGAGATGAATTTACTAGATGCTCGCTCTATCGCTTCCTAACTCTGTGTTATCAATTGCACGCAGACATCGGTCTGGCGAGCTTGTTTTACGTTTGATTGAATAATACGAAGCCACTGTATGTACCTACCAGGATAAATTTATGATGCCTACAAAGTTCTAATATATCTTATAAATAAGCTGAATAATAAAAAAAATGTTTTTAAAAATTTGGTAATGCTTTTTTTGGTGAAACAAGTACTTTTGGGGTTCAAAGTTGTTTAATTATATTATTGGTTTTATATGAACTGAAATTTGTAACCGGCACAATACACGGTTAATTAAATGAAATCTGTCTGTCACAGTATTTTGTTAAGTACTATCTACTTTAATACATGTATTTTAAAGTACGAAATATTGATGACTTTTTCAAATTAGTTTATTGTCCAAAATATTTATCAAAAAGTCATTAATAAAAGAAAATGTATCGAGAGCCAAAAAAGTATCATTATGAATATAAGGAATTGTATGGAATATTGTATTTTTGAGAGAACATCGAAATTAAATGTTTGAATAATTTTCGGATAATATAAACGAATACTGATTACGAGATCTATAAGTATTGCAAAAAAAAATCTAGACTTTTAAATTTTTTCTTTATAAGCACCTACTTATTATAAATATAGATATTTATATAAATGACATACATTGCGTCTGTCTATTGAAGATTGACAATAATGTATGAATATAACATTTATAAAAATCGATTAGTAACAGTCATATAATACAAAAAATTGTTTTGCTTTTATTTGTAAAAGTTTAAATAATAATATTGAAGAAAGTTTCATAATTATTCCTGCCGACTTGCAACTTTCTAGTTTTTTGTGCTTGTTGCTGATTGTTTGGTGACTCTGTTTTCTCTATACATAAAACATTTTTTTATTCGTATTGAGAATAAACTACTTGTCTATGCTATTACAGATAAATATGATTCAAATATCTATCTGTGTCGTATATAAATTTCCTTATATTAATTTTATAAATAAGTATACTTTGATTAAATGCATGGAGACTGTTAGGTACATTGAACTCATCGGGGGGAAGTACGGGATATATGTCATCGGGTCATTCGTGTATGCCGTATCAGAACAGATATCTAGAACTATAAACAATCTCTCCCGTTTCGATATCTTTCAACGCGAAAGCTATAAATTGATTGAATAGCTCTTCTTCTTAAAAATTTTTATTACGGAATTTCAAAATTTTTTTTTCATAAATTATCGTTAATCCATTTACTCGCATACTACTCTTTAAGGAGTCAAGCTACGAATTAAAAAAATATTCTTTAGAAGCGTGGATTAGTAATGTTTCCAATAAAAATAAGAAGATATTACAAAGTTGTAACTTTTGTTCAATATAAAAATAAATATATAATGACATATAATTATATAAAATAAATATATAATTTCGAAAATTCCTTTCGATTATTAAAATTTGGCGATTTCTCTGGAAAACCAGGGCATAATACATAAGACGTCTTATTTTGTTGTAGTTACAATTGCTGCATACATTATAAGATTCCAGCTTTCGTTGTGAGATACGTCGATGGGCAGACTACATCGTTGACTGAACCGGTAATCGCTGAGGAAAAGACATTTATTTTGGCCATGTATTAAATGACGCGTCGATCAGCCTTCCATTATTACACCACATTGACTATGTGGCGAATGCCGTAGAATACCGTCGGTGCCACATCACCTAGGACTGTATACCGCGGAAGTCTAGGGAAAGGTTTAAGTCCAGCGGTGGACTAGCGAAGGCATTGTGACGTTTTGTCATTATGGTGCTATATATATGTATATACGTAAAACGGGAAAACTTAGCAAGAATGCCTACAGAAAATATGTCTTCATTGTATCAATAACAAATATACCTAACGATTATTATTGATCCTAACCATACGTAGGTACGTTTAAAACTAAGCAGTGATACAAATGACGATCACGTCGGCGATGCTGTACCTACCAAGCATTGTAACTTCGTAAATATTTTTTTACAAAAACAGTGATAAAAATGGACGATTTAATATTTGTAATCTCTGATTACAGGATAAGGCATGCAAAATCGTAATTTTTTGCCAAAACTAATGCGACAAGTCGTGCCATTACAACTGTTGAATCTTGTTGATCATAAATGATTTGAAAATCAAAATTAGGTATACTTAAGTACGCGTTATGAATTTTGCCGTATGTTGTATCGGATGTTTATCGCTTCCCTGTTGAATTGTACCCTCCAAGAGTTTTTTCATTTCAGATCGAATGGGTCAGATTTCGAACCCTTCTGTCGGTTTTACGTCCGCTGGTGGCTGTAGCAATCACCTAGGGGACCGAGGGCTCTCCGAGGTTGGAAGCGAATCGTGACTTGACTGAACCGAACTGAATCGCCAATCCAACTTATATTCTTACGCAGCATTTTGTGCTTCAACTGCTACAGTGTAAGGGTAAATGTCGCCTAGGATAGGTAACATAAAAAAAGAGTACTCTTGTGTGCCGGTTGTGTACAGTTCACAAATGCAATGAATTTGCAAACTGTACATGATAATTCTGAATGTCGAATACGTAATGCACAAGTTTCTTTCCTTAATATTTTTTACTTATACCAGAGATCTCAAAACAAAAGTTTTACTATTGAGTTATTATAATATATTTAATACATCGTAATAACTCTCATACTCAACCATCATATTAGATGCTTGTAGCTGCTTGCGGTTGCATTTCTTGACAGGAAAAAAAATACCATGTGCGTTTGACAATAAAGCATTGTCCGAATATTTAAAAAAGAGCAGAGGGGTTGTTCCACAAGGATTATGACAGGATATAATTATGAAATAAAATGTTACTGTTACAAAGTAATATTGTACATGAAAAATGTAGACATTTTTATCTATAGATGTGACAGGTGATATACCAATTTACTACACATTTAAAATTTATATTATATTTTCTTTCCTAATTTTTCCTCTTATTTTATAACTTTATCTCATTATTACTTTTTAACTTCAACCTTTCTTTTTGCTAGGTTTATCTACACTTTGTGACATGAAGTTCAAGTTATTTTCTAATGTGTTTTCTTGTTCCACATATAACACGTGCCGTATCATGGTAGACTTTTTTCCATTTTTTGACTACAAAGTGAAAAAGTAAATTAATAGTTTATGAAAACTAAAAAGATCCACTTTTATTAACAGTTAGATACTTTAAAAATATAGTTATTAAACCAATTCTTTCAGTCTACTCGTAAAGAACTTGAGTGTAAACTATGTCTACTTGAAAATAGAGTTTATTTTAGTTTTTAACTTTTAATTTATATTTTCAGTTATTAATTAAAAAAATAGCACCTTGTGAAATTTATGTAAGTTTCAGGTTGACTCCCAATTCAATCTTTAGTAGACCTCATATGAATTACGCAAATTTCAAAGAGCCCAATCACGATTAAGATAAGTTATTTTGTTATGGAGTTCCAGTACCTAACATCCGACTCCGTCACCAGACTTTCAAGGCCAGTCATGATCAAAGTGCATTTTAAAACAATCCAACAAGCCCGAATACGGCAAGGATACGTTTTACTGTTGTAGAATTCTAGTGTCTCCATTTCGGCTCCATCATCAGACTAAAAGTCACTCAAGATTAATGTACGTCTCAAGACAATTCCAGCAAACTGAAACACGACTAGGGTATATGATTCTGTTACGGAGTTCTCGGGCCTACCTTTTGGCTCCATCATCAGACCAGTCCAATGACACGCTATTATCGTATTGTTATCAGAACTACACAACATTGTCAAGTTTCATGTTGATTTAAAAAATAGAAGCGTGTAAAGTTCAGTATATAAAATTGAGTTTCATTGTCAAGGTAACAAAAGCGTGTTAAAAACTGAGGGTCCCTAGCTAGTGACGTCTTCAAGTTATATAGAACATAATCATTACACATGATTGAAACGTTGAAAATGATAATTAGGTATGTAAACAGTGGATATTCGAAATCTATAGAAAATATTTTTTTATTATTATCCAGAACAAATGTCAATACACATACTGTACTATATAATATACAACATAGATAATAAGTAAATATATGCACAAATACAATATAGAAAAAATATATCAGAACCAATGTCCCAGTTTGCATCCGATAAATGAAATGTGCTTATTAAATATCCTTTTTCATTGCCTGCTTATGTCATTTCTTAGTCATTTTTAAACGACTAAAACAAGAATTTGTTATTCAGTCTTCTTAGATATCGAATTTCAACTTGCCGAATATAACTAAGTAAATTCATTTTCGATCCCCACGGCGCCTGGTAGAAATAGAATGAACATTTGGTGTGACTAACCAATTAAGAGTCCGTGGAGAGATGACACTAAGAGCTGACAGATTAACTAGTTTACACAAAATACTCATGTTCACATTGACATTTACACACACACTTATATATATATATATACATATATATACTTTTATATAAATGGATGCTAGTATCTGTTTGAGATTGATGAGTTTCGACATCGTTTGTCCCATCACCATAAAAGTAAATACATATAAATGGATTTCTTCCTGAAGAATATTTTGGTTGTCTATTTTCTTTTATCTTGCCAATAGATGGCGCTGCAACACATTAATTTTCATACCATTCAACTGATCACTATGAAAATTGTATACATAGGTCTTTGAATATACGGAATATTTTGACGCTATACATTTTGCCATAACTTAATTGCCATTAAGGGCGCTGCAGTGTATCGATTTCTTTATCGTACAACTAATCGCGAGCGAGCATGTAAGGACTGCGCGTGAGACTCCCATGGTGACGTTGGAAGAAACGAATTTAAAAAATAATCAAAACTATTAAAAATAGGCTTTTTGATTATCTATGGGCGACATCACACTACTGTACTGAAATGTGCCACAAGTTATTACCTATTGCTATATTCTGAAGACGTGTAATTCGCATGGCATGCGAATTAAGTTATCAAGATCATTCTGCGATTGAGATCATGTTGATCTGCGTAGGACTTGCCGAACGTAGTAGGTGCGTTTATTTCAAATATTATATAATATGTCCCATTTGAATGCTAATTTTTATCTTGAGGAAAATAAAATTATTATTTTTCCTTAATATAAAAATAAATGTATTTCACAAAAACTATTAAAATACGCTGTGTTTACGATGTGACTTTTCGAAACACAATCAAATCAGTATTACGAAATAAAGTACGCAGTCGTCGCGGAAAATAGATTCAACTCCCACGCACAACTTTCTAATGTCTTCCGGTGACAACAGATGTCACTCTAAAAACTTTAAAACAATAACGTCCACGTGGGCGAGACGCTCATGTTTGTCGTAACAGACCATTGACGTTTATAGACCTATTTCCTAATTGCATTTATTGGTTCGACATGTTTGTATTGTTACATACGTACAAAGTAATAAAGTTTCGAAGCTTTGCTATTGTGGTGAAGCGAGAACAATTTTATAATTTGTAATTCAAATACGAATTATAAATTTTATGCAATACGATTTTGAAAATCTGTACCAATTTGTTATCACGTTTTACAAACACATAGATACACATTATAAATATTATAAATGGGACGTTTATAAACGTTTTCACTGCTAAACTGCTGTACCAAGTTTGATGAAATTTGGCATGGAGATAGTTTGACACCAGGGAAAAGACAAACGGTAGTTTTTTGTTTGTTCGTCGGTTTGTTCTTTTGCATGTTTTTTCATATTTTACATTAGTTGAACTGACTTTATTAAAGTTCAGTGTACTAAGAGAGCACACCACACAGAAATACATATGCTAGTGAATGTTTATTTTTCTGTTTGTTTAACTGTATGTCTACTTATAGTTCGACAATGACATCACCAATTTTGATACAATTTAAAAATCTAAAGATATTACGACATAAAATATAGGTTATTTTTTTGTTTGTATATTTATCTGTATAAATTGTATAATTTCTTTTAAATAGAAGATATAAAAGTCTTTCATTTTATTTTGTTTTGTCGGCCATGCTTATTGTTTGCTTTGCTTAGAGGAGGATCGGTGTTTAGAATGCGCTTGAGCCGAAGGGTAAGGGGGGAAGGAAAATATAGTATAAGAGGGTGAGGTAGAACGAAAGCGAAAGTAAGAGAGTGTCACAGTCTGATTGTAATCATTAAATTAATAACAACAATATAATAATAAATAAGTCACAGTAAATTGGAAGGAAGGAAACGGTTTTTGCACTACGGTCTCTCCTATAATTTATCACCTTAAATGCGATACTATAAGACGATATATGGTTGTTTGTAAATCAATTAAAAAAAGACAGCTTAACGGATTAAGATGAAATTTAGTAGACTTAATATTTTCTGGATTGTACGTATGTACGATAATTTATCCCTGCCACTAATGCGTTTCTATACACTAATTTCAAAGACATCGGAGTTGCCATCGTAAGCGGGATCGATATCTGAACCGAGGACGATAAAGCGATTGGAAAAGAAAAGGATGCGGGATTGAAATGGGGAACACGACCGAATTTGAACTAACTGTGAAATCGGAACTTTATTGAAAACAGCATCGATATCGATATTAAAAAAGTACGCATATAAGTACTATAAACTTAAAGTTAATTAATCGTAGGTCGATTTTTAGTGATTGTAAACCCATAACAGAAATAATCTGTGAAATGGAAAATGTTTTGAACCAGACTAAGGATGAGTAAAAAAGGACTTCGGTCCGAGACTCAGAGGAATGAATTATCATTCCTCTGGCCTTAGCCATCTCACCATTATGAGGCCCACCATAAATCAGGGTCGTTTGAATGCGACCGACAATACGAACTTTGATACTATTCGGTTTTATTAAAGTTTTAAAAATACAACCTACCTAAACATCTGCTGAATATTTGCAATAAAATATAATTATGTTTGCAAAAAATATAATGAGTTTTAATAGACTGTCATTGATCATATTAAAAAAATATTAATAGGCATATAAATAACAATTTAGGTTCATTATACAGTTCATAAATGATATGATTTTCTTATTTTGGTACTGCTTAATTATAAAACGAAGTCAATTGTTTGTGGTGTGCCAACAGTTGCGTTCAATGTGTGAAATCTAGATAACTCTAATGCTCTATAAAAATTACTTATATGCATTTTTATAATTTCATAATATTTCAGGTCAATAACTTATTCATATATTTTTTGTATAATATTTACTCAATTTTCGATTTGTATATAAAATACTAATAACATGTTTTGATTGACTCTTTCATCATCGAGTTAACACCTGTTGAGAAGATTTGTAGATATTTGTATGTTGAACATTTTTTTGTGATGTAAGAACCCGCTAAATAAAAATTAAGGAGTTCTTTAATAGTCCTTTGAGGTGGTAACGTTAACAATGAATAGTATGGGGATTCATATATTTTAATTTAGTAATATGAAAATTGTTAATTGACCCCCCGGTTAGAAAGTGGTTTAGAGTATAAATTAAATTGTATTATTCCACGATAATTATATATTTTTTATATGATTTTTGGAATCTTTGAATGAAAACTTTATATTTGATAACAAATTCGATGTAATTGTGAAATATTTTTTGCTGCTTATCGTATTATGCAAGTCAAATCCGGCATGTTGGATTTAAAATAACGGTCTAAAGTCTATGAACCGTAGAATTTTAACACACTGTTCTCATTTATTTATCACAGCCCATTTGTGACAATTAGCTTAGAACGTTAAGGTGAACAGATCAATATACATAATCTGCTAAAATAAAAACCCTCGGTAGTGGTTCAAGTTCAGCCTCTTCTCCAGCCACCCCGACAAGTCAGTTTTTAAAGTCTACATACCGTAGACCGAAGCCACACGTTTTGACAAATCGTGCAAAAGAGCAAGGAAGATCGGCTGTCAAACTTTGCCTACTCGTATATGCACTAGGAAAAGTCTTCGGTTTTATCAATGTCTGGGGATTTGCAATCTCTTCAGTAATGCAACATCAATAATATCTACATGAGAGTGCTGATATTTTGTAGGTTTCTATATCGGATTGAGTAGAGGTAAAACAAAACCGAAATAGATATAATTTCAGAATGGTGTCAAACAAGGAAATGTTTAAGTATCTCTAAGTCTACCATGACATTGAAAAAATTTGGAACTTTTTAATGGAAAGGATACGGCTTTAATGTAAATGGAGGATACACCACTCATCTTCGATTCAATATTGACAAGACTTTTTTTAATAAATTACTATTAACGATTTTTAATGAATACTAATACAGTAAAAGATTTGAAATTAATTTTTTAAGTTATACGAAACTATTTAAAAATTTGTAAATCTCTATGAAATTGCAACGTCCCATCACTAGATAGATAAATTTCGTCCTTACTCTGAAAGCCAATGTCGGAAAAATCCGACCGCTTACGACATCATATTTTTAAAATTATTATTGTCGATAACATTCTATCAAACTTTGTCAGTTCATGCAGAGCACTTGGAAATATCCGATCGCTTCATACGCCATAGATAATTTGATCATTCAACAAGTGTTGTTCTCTTAATATTCTGTATCAAGAAAACTAAAAAAAAACACGTATGTGTATATAAAAAAATTATTAAATAATACAATTTTTTTTAAATGTTCCAACACATTTTCTTTTCCGTGCAATGTCTAATTTTATTGTTTTTGTAATCCATACTAATATTATAAATGCAAAAGTGTATCTGTCTGTCTGTTACCTCTTCACGCTTAAACCGCCGAACTTATTTAGATGAAATTCGATATGGAAATAGTTTGAGTCCCGGAGAAACATATAGTCTACTTTTTATGTATGTGCCTGTCTGTTCATTTGTACCTTTTTTATAGCTCAACATTAGTTAAACTAATTTTAATGAACTTAAATGCACCAATAAAATATACCATTTTATAATGTATACGCTACGTGCAAAAGTGTCTCTGTCTGTCTGTTTGCAATGTTGTCACCCCTAAACCTCTATATTGATTTGGATGAAATTTGGCACACAGATAGTTTGATACAGGGAAACTGAAATAAACTACTTTTTGTTTGTGACTGTTTGTTCTTTTATATTTTTTTCATAGCTCAACAATAGTTAAATTGATTTTAGTGAACTTTAGTGTATAACTAGAGTACATGATTTTTTCATTATACGTTTATCTGTATGATTTCTTGTTACTAGAAAATTTTAAAGTCATTAATTTTATTTTATTTTGTGGGTCATTTTTATTGTTCGCTTTATTTAGAGAAAGAACGGTGTTAGAGAAGACAATAAGGATTGAGAGGGAGGCGAAAGAGTAAGATATGGTGTGAGAGAGTGAAATAGAATAAAACTAGTGTCAAAAATCCGATTGTAGTTATATGATGAATAATAATGGTTTAATAACAAGAAAGTCATAACAAATTAAAATGAACTAAATGTTTTACATTGTGTCTTTACGGTATATTTCATTATTAAAACTTTAACGGCGCGTTGGATTTGAATGAAATTTAGCACATAAATACAATATTTTCTGGATTATACGCAATCTTTTATACATCTTACTAATTACTCTCTGTGCAATAATTAACAAAAACCGGAATCGATATCGAAATCAGGATCGATATTGTAATCGAGAGCGATTGAAAAAAAGAGAGGCACGGAATCGGAGTAGAGAATGTGACCGAATGAGAACTTTAATCGAAAACGGGATGGGATTGGTATCAATGATAGCAAGATTACTCGATATAGAAAATGAGGAATTGTGTATCGTGTGCCTGTGTTTAATGTCTCCACGCGGACAGAGCCGCGGGCAAAAGCTAGTTATTTCTAATTTCCGCTATTCTTGTATTTCACTTTAAATTTTTTATTAAATTCCTTACAGTATCCTAATATTTATATGTTCGGTGTTCTGTGCTTTTTCACTACGTTATTTACTTTTATATTAGGTTCTGATTACGATACGCACAGCAGATAAAAAACATCTGATTGACGGTCTTTGTAAGAATTTATAATTAAAAAAAAATAAGTAAATATCGAGTAGGTAAAATAAACAACAATATAGAGTTCTGTCATAAAATATATTTTTATCGTTATTTTTACGACAATAATAGAATGCACATAAAAGATAGTAGAGAGCGGCAGCAGAGAGGGCATGGCGACAAGATAGCGTCATGCCGCACGTACATCGTCGAGTTCACGTTTCATATCAAAATATTACTATAGCGGTACTCGCTGCCAAGAAGTATGTATATCAGTCTAATTACAGAACATTTTATCAAAATTTAAATAATTCTGTCATATGGTTATCTAAGTTTTACTAAAAGTGGTGACTTAGTAAATACATCAACTGCCTAAAAAATAACTCTCCGCGACAAACATACAGAACCGTAATATTTATCAGCTACCTACCACTTTATTGTTATGTCGAAAATTCTTAATTTTGACTTTCTCTATATGGAAACAGATTCGCATAAGGCATATGTCTTGGACAAATCTATGGGTTAATATTTTCCGTTTTAAAAATGAATATCAGGTTGGTGTACGAAATAGACCAGAATGAAGGAGAATTATTTATTTTATGTGGTTATAATGTTAGGAGATATCATGATTTTTAAACTGTTACATTTTTGACAATAGAATAACTATCGATAATATTTATTTTTCTTTTCACATCACTAATCGCATTTATATGGCTCTGAAAGTACTTATTCTGAATGCAGACTTGATTGTCAAAAGGTTAATATTCAAATATGCCCTCGGTTTCTCTCCCGTGGACATAGAATGAACTCCTTCATTTTCTATATCGGTCGATTTTTCTGTCATTTTCGATCGCGATCATGGTCCTGTTCTCGATGTCAATTCTGGTTCCACTTCCAGGTTCGGTCACTGTCCCGTCTTGATTCCAATACTGGTCTTGTTATCCGTTTTGGTTCTCTCTTGAACATTGATGGTAGTGATAACAAATTACTATATTGTAATTTATATTGCAAAGGACATTCAAACAAAAGTAATATTATAAGGAACATAAAACCGTATTTAAGTGATTTTGCGTCGAAAGTTCAAAGTCCAAATTACAATCCTTCCAGCTATCAGCGTACAACAAACAACCATAAAACAAACTTTTATATTTTCTGTATTATGAACGGCTTATAACAACTACAAACGATTTCGCGTCGAATGGTCACATCCCAATATTAATCCGTCCAGCCGTTAGCTAATGACAAACATCTGAACAAACATGTGCTTTTTACATTTTTTGTATTATGAATAGCCTATGACCATCTAGAGACGATTCTATATTAAATAGTCATGGTCCCATGCTGATACGTTTAGTAGTTTTTGTGTGATGCATTGCCAACGAAAACTATACATACATACAGGATGGAATCGATCACGCATCTTGTCGCAAATATTCATAATATTCTTCTGTTATAGAACAACATTGACAAAGTAATTATAACAAAAATACATCATTGAAATTATACTTATAAATAATATAAAAAAAAAATATTTAGATACAACCTTATGACACGATCGGCCAGTCGGTACCCCGCGCGCCACGTGCATGCGCCTGCCTGTCTCGCGCTAGGGCTATACAATGTATTATTTTTAAAGAATTTGTCTAGTTATTTATTTACAAATGACACTTGATATTGCGATGTAAAGGTTGTCGAAGGTATTATTATATTAGTCTTTGATTTTCTACATGTGTTCCATTCACCTCTAAACAAATAAAGCAAACTAAGATAAATTATCGCGTAAACGATACTTCACGCAACTTACGGACTCGCAGACAGCAATATCCTAATCTAACCTAATCTAACTCCACAACAATGAATCATGGTTGCATATTCGTTAGCAACAAAAGGTTAAAAAAACGTTATGAAAAGCTTAAACATTAATCACATGCAATTTTAGTTTCAAAAACTTCAATACCGTAAACGTAATACTTTATAATAAAATATCTAAACTCTAAAACCGCGGGGCCCAGTCATTGACCGCGCGCAAACGGACTGACGCGTGGCTGTATCGTGATTCATTGCCGCGCACACTGCGTGTGGAGGGCGAAGGATTGTACTTCGCGAATGTACACGTTGACGTTCTGAATGATTTTTCTCAGAAACGCCTCCTTCAATTATTAGGGTTTAACTGTCAAAGTTGTTCTAATTAAGGAGATTATGAATACTTGCGGAAAGATGCACGATCGATTCTGTACAGTATATATAAATATATATTTCTATAATTCTAAAGTTTATGTTCTAGTTTTAAAAGTATTTAAAAAGTAGATGAAAATTGACATTTCCTCCCTTATTTCCGGAAGTACTGCTGTTACAATTTGAAAAAAAAAAATATAGAAAATAGTTTTATAAACTACAGGAAAACTTATAACAAGTCTATAGCTTTCTTTGTTTCGGTTCATTTCAATGTATAGTATAAGCTGATACGCACTAAGTACGTGAGTGTATATTCAGTGCGTATCAGTTCACTTTTTTAATTTTACTCTATCGTAAAAGCAGCATATATATATATAGTGCAAACTTATGTAAGAAAAATAAAAATCGACCAAGTCCAACTATATAACAAATATATTGCGTTGTAGTACGGAACCCATGTTCCGTGAGTTCAACTTGCACTGGGTCGGTTTTATTTATTTCTTACACTTACAACTAAAAATGAAAAAGAAATGAAAACCGTTTTCAGGAACATATTTAAATATTTTTTTAGACAGAGTTCAAAAACAACTAATTAGTTGTTTTTGGAGTTATATCTCGTTAGCGAAAAATCTCATTTTGACTCAATATTTAACGTTGCATGTGTATATTTATGGACTACACGTTCTTTTGCCCTTCTTTAGGTATATCAAAACTTTATTTATGAAGGGGTTTTTATTTCTTTTCTTATTATCTTTATCATTTTTTTTAGTTATCCAATAATTACAAATTTATAGTGCAGTCTTCTACTTTGTATGTGGGATAAGCCATGGTTAATAAAATTAGCCAGGTACCACCATTACTTTGTACTGAGCAAGTGAAAAAGCAGTTCCAAACCCGAATTTATTGTTCATTGGTAACCATTCCAGGGTGTTTACATTTTTAGTTGGAGTGCAATTATCAAATTATCTTTATATAAACTATATAAGTTATTCTTATTCTTTGTGATAAAAGTTCTACAATTTATACACATCAAATTTTCATTCATTTCCAAATTAAATTATTTCACTCTATTTCTACTGTTATAGCTCAAGAATTCCGATGTGTTCCTGCTAAGATTGTCACGTTGGATTTATGTCAATGAATGAAAATATGTTGTTAAATTAATAAATAATTAATTTTATAAGATAACAAAATTTAACAAATCAGTACATCAACAAAATATTAAGTCAAAACGATATCAAATTCTGAAAATTGATGCTGGCATATTTTAGCTGGAATTACTACTATACAAAACAACTAAATATTTAATTATTTTAAAATTTTTGACAGCGGTTTTATTTTTTTGTTTTGAATAGTTTTTTATTTATTGTTTTTGCAATAATTAGGTATCAGAAATATTGCATAGATTTTGTCAATTATGGAAAAATTTATATAACATTATTTATATACTGCTAAGTTAATATATGATTATATTATATAAATTGAAATAATTAAAATGTATTTAAAATAACAAAGAACTTTTAAAATATGCAAATTATTATAATTTGAAACGCGATTATTCAAAACACATTAGACTACAAATTAAATGATATAACTAAAAAGTATTAGTAGATAAGTAATTAAAAATAGGTTAGTAATTAAAAATAGATTAATAATTAAAAATAGATTAGTAATTAAAAATGAAATTTACATAATGATACTATCTTTTTCAGTATTACAACATTAAATAATTCAGTATGGAAAACAAAAAAAAAAATATTCAACCGCAAAAACAACGATAAAAATTATGAAGGATTCTCAACATGTTTTGTCTATGCTAGACTATAATCTTATTGATGATTCAATAGTCATCAAGTCTAGTACTAATTGGATGAAAATAAAAATATATCAGATGGAGTGTAGAAACTAACAATGAAAGTTTGGCTACAAACTGATTGACTACTAATGTTGCTAAATATTCACGTAGTTTAATTCGTAACGTCGATAGCAACATAGTTGAGATATTTCATAGTATTATTGCAAAATATATATTGCATTTAGACAAACATTTACAACCATATTTTCACTACTCATTTTATTAAATAAAACATAATAATATTATTTTTTCATTATACATAATAATGAAAAAATAATCAAATAAATTAGTATATTATTTAATTAGAGCGCATTAGCTCAATGATTCGTTAATATTTAATTACGATTAAAAATAAAAAAAAAACGACCAAGAGCATGTCGGACCATGCTTAGTGTAGGGTTTTGTAGCCTTTACTATAAAAAAATAAATTGCAGACAAAAAAACTACTTCATTACACTTTTTTCTCGGTTTCCGCATAAAATAGGTATAAAAACTTTAAATTAATAAATCAAATCCAAAAAGCATTATTTTGTAGGTAATAGAAATTATACTTGAAATACGTCATAAGCAATGGTTTTTTTTGACTGTGATTTTTAAACTAGCGTACACTAAAGTGCACCAGAATGAGAGCGTACTTTCATGGCATTTACGTCCTTTTGTTGAAAAGCACAGTTTTTTGGCAATAATTTAAAAATTTTAATATTGCTTCATGTATTTATTAAGCAATACCTTTGTAATTTTTTTCAAAATTTTTGGACATACGGTTTAAAAAATTAACATCAAGGTTGGACGACACAATTTATATTTACTTTCGGAGCGATTACTTCTGATTCTTTTTCAGCTTCTGTTATATATATGGAGCGCTCCCCCATAAATATTTATTTTTGTTATTTAAGTACCAAAGTAAGTACCGGTTTATACAAGACACCAATACTCTAAATTTCATCAAAATATGTCTCGTAGTTTTTTAATTAAATGCCTGTGACATATGGACGGTCGGACATGACAAAAGTAGAAGGGTTTCGGTTTTGTACAAGAATTGCAAAATAGCAAATGTTTTTTAATTGATGGTTTATTTTCCATGAATTACTAAAATTATGTAAAGACCGTCGTGCATGTAAAGTACAGCCGATATCGCTCGAACGTCACTGACTAAACATCGCTTTCGTAACTTCTCCTGTTTTAGACGACAACTCCCACTTACAATATTTTTCTCAAAACTAAGTTTTTTCAAGTTTCTTAAACGCTAACTGTAACCGCTGCACACATTGCTCTCCGGAGAGACCAACCTAAAAATCATAGAATATCATAGCTCTTTAGTATTTACGTTTAAAATAGATTGTTTGTTTTATAGAAACATACTTTTCGACATCTACGTTTAAAAACGCCGGAAGTGACTGACTACTTCACACGCAAATCCGCTTCATTACAAAAGTAGTAAAGCGGATTTGCACGCATGCGCAGTCATAACCGCGGGAAAACCGACGTTTGACAGTATCTCAATAATTACGGAGTGGCTCCATAAAATGACAACGGTTGTTAGCAATCCTCAGCTTATACTGGGCCAGCGTGGTGGACTTAAAATCTACGACCAAGCCTTGCACCTAAAATACGAAATTATAGAATGGTTGGATTTAGCAGTGAAGTGATTAAAATTTGATACAATTTTAATATATAGTAGTTAAGGAATGACGTTTTCTTGAAAGCGAGTCTTTAGGTTATCTCTAGATTCTATTTTTGAATAACTTGTATCACTTTCTGTTGTGAAACGTGTTGTTTAAATTTCAGTAATTTTCTACATAGCAAAATACTCATAGTACGAAAATGTTAATAAGTATCGAAAATAAACAACTTCGTTGTAGTCATATCTGTTAGATTCTTGTTTCATTTGCCTTTGTCATTCAAAAAGTGTAAAGCTCAGTTTACTTGCCACTCTTATGACATTGGACCTGTTTTTAAATTGTGTCAATCATTGTAAATAAAAAAATATTTACCGATTGTAATTTGGCGAACTTAGAAACTATACTTAATTCAAAACATAAGAAAACGGCTTTTGTAGTAGATAGATCCTTTGTAACTTTTATCGAAGTGACCTATTAGATATTCATATTTAAAAAATTAACCAGGAATTGCAGAGGTATCGGAAATTATTGATACTTCCATCAAACATCCAGCTTTTACAACAGGATCTGTGCTAGAATCACTCATCTCAAATGTTTTGTTAGGTCTATAAATCCAGCACGATTTTCAAGAAAATTGACAATTCGAAAAAATATTAATTATGTACTAGAAGTACACTAACTTAATTTATTTTATGAAATTATTTATCAATAACTAATAATTACACACGATGAAGACAAAATTATCGACAATGACGATTGTAATATCTAGTGTACCTACTTTTTTTGTTTTTATTATATACCTATATGTTAAGGTATATGGGTATTTAATCACAGCATAATTGTACGTTTTAAAACATACATATTGATGTATATAATCATAATAAAAATCATATAACCTAAAAAAAAATATTTTTGGAAAATATACTCCTTGATGTTAAATTTGTAATTAGGGCAATTTCATATGAAATTATCTTTATTTAAAAAAAAATATTGAATATAAACAAACAATATTCTACAGAAACTCAATACTTGTTAATAATTGAGTTATACTAAATTTAAGAACAATATAAAGTTAAAAAAGAAACACGTACTGTAAATGAATTCTAAAAAAGAAAAGTTTATTATGTACGCGTAAAGACCGTTTCTTTGCTTAAGCGATTTTTTTTTTAATTTCTCATTCGATTACCGCCTGGCGCCTATAGGAAATATGACTTTTCACATTCAGTAGCTAAATAGTATTTTTTTGTGGTACTTTATTATGTTATGGACTTCGGTACAATTTGGAACTGAAAAAAATATTGTTTATTTCATACTTAATCATTACATCAATACTTAATCAGTAGTTCAAATATTAATGTAACAATTGTTTGTGATTTTGCTATTGTAAAATTATTACTTAAAATTAATTGAATTTTTAATGTAATTTCTTTGCTTTCAACATTTAAAAATGAACATAAATTTTAGGCGGACTGTCATAAAATTTTAAACTAGTTTTCTTTTGTTTCAGATAAGATGAAGATATTCACTTTTGTATTGTTATTTAGCACTTAATGATACAATAAATAAGTATAAAATGGATTGGATTCATTGCAATAAATGTTTTAGTCAATTAGCTGCGAATGTCAGTCTTTTCATAACGACTTGTGGACATATGTATTGTAACAACTGCTTGGGGAATGGTAAGTTTTTATAATATTACAATAGTCCTACGAACTAGTTTACTGATTTGATCATTTGTTTTATTTCTTTTCAGTCCAGAAAAACACTGGAAACTGTATTATATGTCGATCTCCATGCTCAATTGTTAAACTAGAACCTGATGTGAGATATTTTTTCTATTTTGTATAATTTTGTCTTATTTGAGTCAATAGATTATAAACATTAGGTATCTCGTTTGTTAACCGTAGATGTCACCAGATGTACAAGATTTTTTCACTGATCCTGAGGAAATAATGAAAAAGGTGTCCCAAGTTTTGCAATTTCAGAAGCAACATCGTAAACGCTTATTGTCTTATCTTTTTCAATCGGTAAATTGTTAATATCCAAATAATAGTTTTTATGCAATTGAAATATGTGATAATAGCTAAGACTAAATTTTTATAGACAAAGAAATTTCATGAAACCAGAACTGAGTTGAAAAGAGTATTAGAAATTATTCAAAAACAAAATATTAAATTAAAACAATATGAAAAAAGAATCAAATATTTAGAGTCGGAACTAAGTAACAGTTCTAGTGAGTATTATCTATGGAAATCAATAAAAAAAAAATCATTATAATATGGTAAAGCTTACTGAAAATATGTCTTTTCAGAACATATTTCTCCATTTACAATGGGAACATCTCCAGCATACAATAACATCTCTCCAAATTATATGATGTGTACTCCTACATTCAAAAATACAGCTAAGTCTACACCATTTTCTGTAAGTAGTATGGACTCTATCCTTTGAAGGACTATATAATTTTTGGCTGTGCATGCGTTACAGAGAGCACCACACAAAATATGTTAGATTAATTGCTATACAGTAGAACCTCGATAACTCAAACCTCGGTAACTTAAAAACCTCTATAACTTCAAAAAATAATATGTTCCCTTCCCATCAGAGCCCAAAACCTCTATAACTTAAAATACGCAACCTCTATAACTTAAATAAGTAATCTCTGTATAGGCCCTCAGTAACTTAAAGAAATGTTTCCACAACCTTTATAACATAAAATTGTTTGTCAATGTCAATGAGTCATTTTGAAAGAGTGCAAAACAAAAGGTTGCGGTATTTATTGCTTGCACGTGTTCACTAGTTAAATTGTTAACGTAAACAATACATATGTCACCTATTGTTTGCTTCTTCGAAATTCTTTAAAGCTTTGCGGCAGTTAGCCTTAAGACATAAGTAAGCCTTGGATCATAAGTTTTTGATCATTGTCCTGGAAACATCGCTTTACTTACTGTGTGATAAAACTGGCTTAAAATGAGTTCAAAAAGAAAACTAACAACACTCCCATACGCTGATAAAGGGTGGAACAAGGGTACATACATACATATGTACATACCTACCTCTATTTAACCTATCCGTAACATAGACCCTTGATAACTTAAAACCTCTATAACTTAAAATATTTTGTGTTTCCCTTGGACTTTAATTTATCGAGGTTCAACTGTATTAATATTTTCTCCAACAGTTTTGGTGTATTTGCCATTCCTAGACACATCCGGCTGGACTAAAGTCTCCCCTTAAATTTCCCTTATCTATAGACAGTCCTGAATCATTAGTGACCCATAGTAGTTTGGGAAGCTTATCAAGTTCATCTACTGATGCTGTGATAGTCAGCTTGTATTTGTGACTCAACACATAATTTCTACAATAGTAAGAAACTAATTGATGTGAAAAATATTTTTTACTGGCCACATACTCATATAGAACATGAGTGATGTAGTTTATCTGCTGTAACTTGTTTTTAATTAAATTTATGTTATAAACCACTTTCTACAAGCATTGGAAGGGATGTTAGGCAAACCCTCAGTCAGAAAAAAAATGAAAGGACCTCTACAGTAAGATAACACAAACTTGACAAAAAAATTATAGCTTTTACTTAAATTTTCAACTATATTGGACCTATGGGTACTATGATTTAAGTGACTTATGGTTTAACTTATAGGTGATCTTGTTTAGCAAAATGGCACTGTCGTCATATAATTATGTAAAAATACATATATATTAAATGTTTTAATATTCTCAAAATATTTTAGAAATTGATGATAATACCTTTTATGAGATAGCTCTATGAATCAATTTTGATATTCTTAAACGAAATTGCAATTTGTATGAATAGTGCATTCAACTTTTTGCTTTCTTATGGCATCAACATTAGCATTTGCTTTCCTTTTGTGTTCATTGCAATTTCTTATAAATGATGTAGTACTTACATACATGCACACATATACAGTAGAGCGTCGATTATCTGAACTCATTGGGGGATATTGGTGTTCGAAAAACTGGTTTTTTTCCGATAATGAAACTATTGATTCAGCCATACAAATTCATGTACAGGTGACATAAATTTATCTTCATTGACAAATAGGAGTTCAACAAACAAGCGTAGACAGTCTTGTAATAAAAAATAAAAGTAAACAACTAATGCTTAAATAATTCATTGGTTTTCATCTCGGAGTAGGCCTCTTTCATAGAAAGGACTACACGTTTTTTTTAGGCATTTTAAGTCTCGAGTTTGATTTAGTTTAACAAAATTTAGTCCATCGATTAGTGGCTACTTGGAACTACATATCAGTACAACGAACAAGCGGAGGCAAGTGCGTGAACACTGTAGTGCAGGCATGAAGTTTAGCATGCACGAGTTCGAATAAATGGTTATTTGGTTGATCAGCATTTGGATAATCAATGCTCCACTGTATATATATATTATTGTATACATGTATTTTAGTATTAGTAATATAATAATAATATTGACAGACATTGGGCTAGCAAGGGGTTTATGGACTGATACTTTCTTAGAGCAGATCCATGGTTAACAGGGCACATTATAATAGAGATTCTTCGAATAATAGCTAGGTATAAGAACTAAAATTAATAATACCTATGACTTAAATGATATTTCCATTTTCTTAAATTACTATTTTCTTGAGCTAATATTTACATTGATAGGTAAAGTCAAGAATTTAACTTAAAATAAATTCGGATACTTAAACCAGTGCTTGTGGCTACTTTGGTTTTTTGTGCCAGTAATATTAGCAGCATATTTTTAGACATTGTTTATTAAAAATCTTTAATTTCTTTAAAAATACATATAGACACTATTTATTTAACTAAATAATTATGAATCAGACTATTTAAAAAATTGGGGACAATTTTACATGTAATTCATTGTTGACTAAATTTGTTTTAAGTTAATAGTGTTTTTTGTGACTATCAGATCTGTGAATCTAACCTGGTGACACCTTGTCGTCTGACCAAGCAACGGTTGAACACATCCAGCAGTAACAGTCAGGTGTATACTTAAAAAAATAAAGTTATATATGCATGCTAACAACTTGCAATTATATTTCAATTGGTTGAAATATTCATTAAACATTACTGTGTTTCAGCATTCTATCCATATTAATTTGTTTGAAACAAGTTTTGAAAGTTGGTATTGGGATTTATTTTTATAATTTTCTTTTGTTCCAGAAATCTAATAATTCCCATAAAATCAGTTCTACAGTTTTGACACCTCCCACTCCAGAATCGGCCGGGTACAAAAATTTTTTAAAATATCTCAAAAGTTGATATGCTAAAAATCAGTGAAATACACATTGAATGCTGTAAATTTATTGTTGCTTATGATTAATGTTTCCTTGAATACTTCCTAATTGAGAATATATTGAAATATTGAATATTACATTAGGTACAGAAGAAGGTATTTTTTTTTCATAGGAATTGAATTAATAAAGATAAATTTTATGAATTTAATAACATAAGTAACATTTTAAAATTCATAAAAAATCATGTGAATACATGTCTGTAATAAGAAATCAAGTGATTTGTATTAGTATTTCTAACTTTATAATACAAGATAATTAACCTTTTGATTAATTAAAACATCTAATGAGCAAATATGTTTCTTAGAAGGTGTTTATTTACAAGATCTTAAATATGAAAGTTAAGTATATCACAAAATCAGAACCAACAATGAGATACCTTTTTCTGTGCAATATGAAATTAGTTTTTCTTTTAATATAAATCATATGCCATAATTACTGCATGATTTTATATTTGGACTAATTATAAGTGATGTATAAAAATATTAAGTACTTACATAAAAATATTTATATTTTAGAGAATCTGTTATTTATACAAGATTAATGAACAAAAATTGTTTTTGTAGGTATAATAGCCAATCTGAATCAGGTTATCACTCTGCCAGTCCATTTTCACATTTATCTCCTGGTATGGTATACTGTAACGGTTACAGCAAGAAATGTGCTTTTAGAAATAAAGGACGCACATAAATTTATAAATGCTATGTATTAAACTTGAAATTGTCTCTTTTAATAATGTAATACTATTTATTTAAAGCTACATTTATTTGTGTTTTTATGTGTATAAACAAGTAATAATTTTACAGAATCTAGTTTTATGAATTCACTTTGGACGGAATATAAAACATTTTAATGGTGTTTATGAAATAAATTTTGAGTAAATCTAACATTTGTGCAAGAATGAAATTTTGAAAATATCTAAAATACTTTGGCCTTTTTAACTTAGTCGAAATAAAATCTTTCAGTAAATAATAAAGATCAGTTGGGTTTCAATACTTTTCTGAACTACATTAGAAGAGTGACGTATTTAAAGAAGTCTGTCATAGTGTTTGTTTGGGGTTCCTTGCTTCACTATCCTTACTACCGCATATTTTTTCTATCTTCATCATTTTAAATTTATGATTTGGCATCATAAATATGTTTTGTTATTGTCACTAATAATATTGTAATATTTGCTTTTAGTGATTTGATCATATGCTTGAATGTTACGTGTTTTTACATTTGCTTAAATTCACTATGTAAATATCTCCATATTATTCTATTACATAAGATTAAATAAATGTAATAATTTGTAAGTTCATAATCTTATAGGTGGTAGTTGATTTTTGTAGGTTGACAGTAAATGAAATTATTTCCTAATTAATTTGTGGTTTGAATTTTGTAAAATGTAGTATTTTTTGCATGCAAGTTATAGCATATTTATTTATTTTTCAGAATTACTTAAAAACACGATTTTATTTTAACGAGAAGTTAATTTTATGTTAGCATGTAATATATTTATATTTGCAAATAAATTGTATAATAGTAATTATTTGTGTTTTATTATTTTCATACTGTTCGAAAGAAAGGGTCGACAAGTTACATTCATATTCACAATGATATTATGATTTTTATGTTATGGCTAGGTCCAAAGATGCGTCCCAAGCCAAACGCTTAGAGTGATTGTGCCTCTATCGTTTGTTCCGCGCTCTCGCACGCTCGGCTCAGGTGGAACGTGACAATGAGTCATGCTTTTTCGTGCGCGCAGCCGGCGTTCATCGATTCGATTTATAAGAATTTATCACGTCAAAATAAAAAAAAATACCTTTTTAACTAAATAACATCATAAAAAATAATAATAATTAATAGATTATAGGTACGAATGAAACTGAAGATTTTGGTTCTTTACTTTTCCATATAAGGAGCTTGTACTATCACGTGGTCAACTCTGTAAACGTCATATTTTTTTCTATCATTGATCTATAAACAAGAGAAGATGCATAGTCTTGTGCCCAAAAACGGGCGCAGTAAGCGAGTGCTAAGACAGACAGTAAGCGCTCATCGCACTGATCGCACTCAGTGTAGTTTCATCGCACCTACCGTTACGACGTCGAAATTTTTGTTTAAAAAATGCAAAAATAACACGTAAAAAGCTATGAAAAAGAATGGCAATTCTTATTTTCGATAAGCAAAATTTAATTATTCGTAATAGGTGCTCAATCATGTAGTATAAGTATTTTGTATTTCCTCATTTAAAGTGAGATCAAAAGCCGAGATATAAACCGACTTAAAAGAAATAGACCCAAGCAACACCGGTCTCGTATTTCTAGCGTTGTCACATTATTCGGTCGCTTAACATTAGAGACTGTTCTTATACTAATAGAATCACCTTTTTTATTTATTATTTGTTTTATACTTATACAAATCTTAAAAATACCTCTTAAGGGAAATCATATAGAGTAAATCTATTCCAAAAAATATTTTTATTATATGTAAACTAGTTTTTTAGCAAATTATATATATATATTATATCCATCAAACATATGTCAATATTTAATGAATTGTCATCTTATTTATTAGATAAAGAATAAGAAAAAATTATTATACTCTTTACACTTTAGAAATTATCAAATTCTTTCATGTATATTTTTACCGTCATTATGAAATTACTATTCATATTCATTTTCATTTTAGATGATTACTTTGTTTTATTATGAAGAGAAATGTACTATGATTGTTGTCATATATTCAACAAAAAACGATAATAAAAAATTCAAAATAACATTAAGCCACTCCACTGATGTTTTGTTCTAGAACAGCACTTGTAAATTGTAATAGATATGACTTATTGTTTTCCAATATAACGAAATGATCATTACTTGTTCTCTATACATTTATAAATGAACCTTATGACCTTTCGGTTGAAATGTTAGATGATAAATAATGTTTCTTCCGTTCTTTTTCATTGGCACTGCAAAATAGTATCGTAAAATGCGAAACAGAGACATTACGTACACTGAGCCATTTTTCACCGTCGAAATAGTAAGCGAATGCCCATTTTCTCTTTTTTATACATCTATGATAGAGAGACACACTCCTACAACTATAGACAGTTCCACCTCTTGGTCACCGCACGTCCCTAAAGTTCTAGGTTTTACGTCAACAACTTTGACATAATTGTGTCTTGTGTTCATAAACGGAGATTAGTGGCCAGTACTATTAGTGTTATACAAATGAAATAGTGAAGTTTGTGTCGTAGAAATCGACAAAAGGAAAGTAGCGGAGCAAATACAGTGGAATCTCAATAACTCGAACCTCGTTAAGTCGAAATCCTCAGTAAATCGAAAAAAATTGCCATTCCCTTCCGATGAACCCCTAAATACGCGGTATCTCGAATTATTTAGACTTTGTAAAACAAAATGTTATTTTCCTACGAAGTATTGATGATACATATTTATTCTCTATAACACGAATTTCAAAAAGGAGACTCCGTAAGTCGTAGTTGGTAAAATATAATGACGTTTTACTTGGAATTCCTCAAAATAATAGCAGTAAATTCCAGAATGAATATTCGGGTTCGGGGCTTCTAATCTATTGTTTTTGTCTTGTACACGTGCAATGAATGAATACATTCATGAAACTTTCTAAGTAACACAGCTGTGAACGTTATGTTTGTTCCTTGGCGACACAGTCATATGTATCTTGAAGTTCTTGTTAAGTCGAAAACTCGTTAATTCGATTTGTTTTGCATTTCCCTTGACATTCGAGTTCTTGAGATTCCACTGTAGTTTATACATAAGTACTTTGTATCCCGGAAATATAAGATTCCTGTATGTAAATAACAAAAAAAAATTACTTAAAAATAGAATAACTATCGGAATTGAATCAAGGTGGTGAGAGTGAAAGACGAAACTGGGATTGTGATCGGCATCAGAATCGAAACTTTTGAAATCGAGGACGAAAAGCGGGATCGGTATCATGATGAACACATGTCAACAGTTTATACAGATGATGTAAGAATTCATTCTATGTGTCTCTATACAGGCTCAGTCTTGAAAGAATGCTGTCTGCAATAAAAAATTGTTACGCGTTTTAGGGTTTCCTGAGAGCACTAAAAACTTCATATTTTCACCAATTTGGATATACGAATTAGATTTAAAATAAATTATAAAAATGTAAAGATAGCTGAAAATCAATAGAAGGATATATGATACATTCAAGGGCACCGTGAGAGCAAATAAGAACCTAAATGGTTTTAGCGGCTTTATTAAAATTTTGTATGTACACAGTTGGAAGTATAAGGAAGAATATATGGTACTTCTTTAGGGTTCCGTGGATATAATTAAACACCCTACAGTTTTACCAATTTCAATAAAATGTAGTATGAAAATAATTAGAAGTTAACGGAAAAACATATGTTTTTTTAGGGTCCGGACATCTTTAGCGGTCCGTGAGAATAACTAAAATTGATAGAATCGGGATTAGTAAATCATAAAATGTATATTGATCACAAAATTTTACAAATTAAAAAAAATTGAATAGGTGGGCAGACAGACAGACGCTACAGATTCATTAGTAGTATAGATAGATATCTATATCACGACGATCTCATAAACGGCCCTAACGATTTCGATGAAAACTCTTATTTTGATAAAGGTCTTCCTTTTGTTTATACTTCCACGTCAAACTCAAAAGCCGCCGAGCCAGGTCGGTTGATCAGATATTTTCTATCGTGAAAAATGATGTTTGTGATATGATAAGATTAGATGTTTAAAAAACCATAATAAGTTCAAACCAATGCAATAATCGGAATAAACGCGAGAAGCTTCACATCCACGTGGATGGAGCCGTGAGCGGAAAGTTAGTATATTTAATAAAAAAAATTGATTAAATTACGATGTTCATGACGTAACACAAAAAAAAAAAATACGGTTATGTTGAAACATCATGAATATTTTTAATAACCATTATAAACTTGAATTTATACAGATGCCTTTGCCGGTGGCTCCACCCTCTCGACAAAATTTATTTTAGTAGTAGCTATCACATCGCTGCTCCGGCGCTCGCACGTACCGCGTGTAATGTGCCTTCGGTCACACTCTCACTTTCGGTTTACTTCAGTCTCGTATCATTTTCAAGTAAACTGAATATTAACCCTAAACCGAAATAAAAAAAATAATATAGGCTACGTTATTTTCCTTGGCATAAGCTATTACAAGGCAAATTTCACTGAATTCGCTCAAATAATAAGGATGTTTATTGACGTCACAAAATTCAACCACGTACCTATAGGCTACTCTAAAGGCTTTCTCTGTGCTAATAAGAACAACTTGTGCAAATTTCAACGAAATTGTTAAGGGTACTTAAGGGTTCTTAGTGTTACTAACGAAAGCCCAAAAATGTAAACCGCATATTTAACTAGTTTCTACCTATTTACGTACTAAATTTTATTTAAATCAGTAATGGTGTATGAGTTCGTAGTAATTGTCACGAAACCCTTAAAAGGTATTTTATATATGCGCGTACCTTTTCATTAGTTTTCAACTAAATTTGTAGCAAATTTTACTGAAATTGATTAAAGTATATGGATTTTTAGTAATTCTTACAGAACCTCAAAAAAATTATCTTAACTTTACATTAGATCTTTACATTAGTTTTCAGCTATTTTTATACCAAGTTTTATTGCAATCTGTAAAACTGAATGGGTTCTTAATTAAATTTAGGTAGCCCTAAAGATGTATCGTACATCCTTTCATTAATTTTCAGCTACCTCCATACAAATTTTATTGAAGTCAGTTAGATTATAAGGTTTCTTTAGTACTTCTCAAGGAATCCTAAACACGTATCGTATATGCTTTTATTGATTTCCAGCTAACTCCTTATTACGTTTTATCTAAAACGGTAAAACTATAAGGGTTCTTGGTAATTCTCATATGGCTTTAAAACGTATCGCATTCATTTGTTTCCAGTTAATTCCTTACTTAATTTTATTGAAATCGATAAAACTATAAGGGTTCTCAATAATTGTCACGGAACCATGAAAATGTATCGTATATAATTTTATTGGTTTCCAATCAACTTTGTACTAAACCTTATCTAAATTGGTATAATTATAAGAGTTCATATTGTTTTTCACGGAGCCCTAAAAATGTATAGTACATATATCCTTCCACTCGTATATTCATATTAAACATTATTGAGACTATAAGAGTTTTTAGTGATCCTTTCACGGAACTCTAAAAAACAATCAAAAAGTTGAAAATTTATATTGTAGATTCTGTCCGTAGTTTCACCCGTATGCATATAGAATGAATTCCTACATACATCGACTGACGACATGTTTTTGTCATGATTGCGATCCCTCTCCTCGTCCTCAATTCGTCTCGACTTAGGTCCCGAAACCAGTCCTGTTCCTGATCTCCATCTCGGTTCCACCGCCCACCTTCACTTTTAATTCCGATATATTATCCCATTTTAAGTGTTGTTAACCTTTTAGACAGGTACCATAAACAATTCCGGAATACAAAGTACACTAAATCTAGGCTTTTATAGGTACAAGTGAAAGTCGCACCTTGATTGGTTCAGCTGTTCCGAAGATACACTGCACAAATAGTCAGATAGATAGACAAAAAAAAAATGAAAAGGATTATTTTCTTTCATGTAAACCTTCTCCTAATAATTATAGACACAACAACAAAAAATGAAATCAAGTATGTGATAATCTTGTATGCAAGCAGAATTGTATTTTTATTTCTACAGATAAGTCGAAATACCTGTTACATAAGCAATATATTTATTCGAATAAAATATTTCTATGTAAACATCTGAATGATGTTCTTAACGTGTGCAGCGGAAAGCGCTCGTTTTAAATCCATGATTTGACGGTTCAAATACAATAGAGATTGTTTTAGCACTAGAGCGCTTAATATACTTGAGTTATAATTCGCATTATTGGAAAATTGTAATTATAATTTGAGTTATTGGAAAATAATATGCACGCGCATATGTCAGGGAGCTTGGCGCGACACAACTCCCTCTCGCATTGAAAGGCATACTTCTGTATACATTGCACAAATGCTCACTAAAACATATGAAGAGTGGGGATTTAATATTGATAAAGTCACAGCAGTAGTAACCGATAATGCTGCAAATATGGTGAAGGCTGTCGAAATTGCATTTGGAAGAAAAAGCATATCCTTTGCTTTGCGCATACATTTAATTTAGTAGCTCAACAAATTTTGGGAATTCCAGAATTACAGCGAATATTAACAAAAGTAAAAATGTTGTTACTTTTTTTAAACAAAGTTGTGTGGCAAGTGACGAGTTGTATAAATCAGTTAAAGCTGACACAAAATTGATTCAGGATGTCCCTACACGTTGGAACAGCACGAACTATTTGATTGCACGTTTCCTTGATTTACGAAATGCTGTAAGCGAAATTTTGATTCGTCATAAAACAGCACCGTCGATGTTAACTGGTATGGAGTTGACAATATTAACATCGCTTCTTGATATACTACAGTCACTAGAAGCAGCGACCAAGGAAACATCTGGCGATAAATATTGCTCAAGTAGCAAAGTAATTCCATTAGTGCACTGCATGATATCAAACCTGAAAAACATAGTAATTGAAGAATCTTTAATAAAGGAAGTACAAAAACGCACTCTTACCGAAATTAATAAACTCATGGGCGCCATTGAACAGGTATCAGCATTAGCTATTGTTGCAATATTGGACCCAAGATTCAAATTACTTCATTTTGAAGATTCTTTGGCGTGCGCAAATGCCGTCAGTAAAATTAAATAAATGATTAAAAAAATCAACAGGATGCATTTACTGTGGAATCTGACTCTGACAATTCAGACAAAATTAGTTTATCATCGGATCTCTGAAGTGATCACCATAAACTGGTCCAGCGGAATTGGAAAACAAATAAATCTAATAAAAGTCTTTCAGAGGAGTTATCGCTTTATTTGAGGGCTCCAGTTAGTAGATTTAACGAAAACGCATTAGAAGTATGGGCAGACTATAAAATACAGTTTCCAACGTTATACAATGTGGCATTTAAATATTTAACTATGGTGGCTAGCCCAGTTCCATCTGAACGACTTTTCTCAAAAGCCGCACAGGTTCTTATACAACAGAGAAGCGGATTGCAAGCCAAAAGGGTAAATAAAATTTTGTTTTTGCAAGGTTTGGAGTACTGGGATTTATGATGCTAAACATGACTTTTGCGTCGTATGGACTTGTCTACTTTTTCGTATGATTTATAAATAAAGTTGATTTCTTTCTTCTCTCTAAATGTTTTGACTCATATTAACCTGATCCCTATTTAATATTATAGATAGACTAGTTAAATACAAGTAATTACGTTACGATATTTTTAATATATCGACATATTTGTTCGATATATCGCAAAGTATCGACAGAACACTACGATATATTATATCGAAAAAAATTATTGATATTTTTTTTACATGGACATCCCTAACCCATGTCAAATAAAATGGTTCTGTCAAATGCCGAATTCAGTGAAATCCTTTAAGACTACGGTATAATCGACTATACTCACATGTTACCAAGATACAATTTAGTTTGAAATTTTTTTGACTTTCATGTATGAAAATTTTGTTACGAAAAGAAAACAATAATTGGACTGTTTTAATTTACTTATATGTAAAAAACGCAACATGTCTTAGTAGTGCATGTCGTTATTATTAGTTTTAGTGAAAAATATATATAATATTAAAACACTTTGATTTCTTCTAATTATTGCAAACGTAAAACCCTCTTTCAGGCATATTAGTGAACTTCGAATATTCTAAAAAAAGCATGACTGTAAGCAATACGTCTTCGTCAAGCTGTAGAACAACTTTTTCCAGAACAAATTGTAAAATTAGGTCTTTGCGTTAATTTACCACATTGTACGTGATAATGCAAAATAATATTTCCAACCGCTAACATTGTTTTATACATTTTTAGATCGTGTGATTTAAAGACCTCGTAAGTCTTGACACTCACAACGGTTGATTTTCTGGCTGCTAGTCTTATTTCACTACTACTGAAAATGACAGGTTTTCAAATATTCGTGCAGGGGTATCGTCATTTTCGAATTACCTTATAAACATGAGAATCGACAGATCCGAAAATCCATAGTGATCGTCGTTAAGACTTTATCAATGTCGTCTTATAATCTACCACTAAGGAGGTTAATTTGTGGATGTATTTGTTTTTACGTTTACTGCAATAACTATAACTTATGTTGTAGTTATCACTATTGTTCATTCAATCGATTTGATCATTATTGATCACATCCCTTTTGCTTTAAAATCAATTATATATAATTTCATGCAAACTAGTCGAATCTGTTGAAAGATCGATATGCTGTGATGTACTTACCACATTTTTTTTTATTTCAAATACATTGGCTTGGATTCCAAACCAACATTCGTAACGTCCGCGACCTGTAGCTTGACATGTTATCTGATGCTCAGAGTGAAAGGTTCAAGTTATGTATGAGCATTCAACAACACATAGGTTTGAGTTACGGATGTTCAATAGAGTTTCTGTGCATATATAAAATTTACCTTTATATAAATTTAAGCTTGTTATTAAACAATCATTCAGTAAAAGAGGGTATTACACAATTTCGAATATTAATCAAGCAAATATTCAAGGACTCGACTTCTTACCGGGCTGTTTCGTTCATCATTTGTTTTGTATTTGTTTTGGCTATGCATCATGAAATTAGAAAAGAACTATCTACAATTGTAGAACTTAAGATAGAAAAGAGCTACTTAAGGGTAGCTTTTTTCTCGATGGAAAACTGCCTTCCGCACTAGCGGTAGAGTGCAAATTCGCAATAAATTATGGCGTATTTCAAGTGTTATTTTATAATATTTGAAATAAAAATATTTTGAATTTGTATTTGAAATTTAAAAACTAATTTGTAAATCCATCCGCGGTGAGCATCGAATCCGGTAGCTTCGAGTACGAAAGCGTCGCTCTAAACTGAATCGACAACTAAAAAAATAACACATTAATATTGAAATTTTGGCAGTGATATCTTGCTAGTGGGTGTAGGTAGGTAGGTAAAAATAGCTAAAATCGTGGAGACTATGGATAATGCTACGATTCAGTAAAATCGTGGTAAAATCAGTCTACATTAGCAGAGCAACTGAACCTACGATTCGTTCAAGTGATTTTCAAATAAGGTACCATTTCTTTTTTAACGTAGGATCGTTCAAGTTAAAACTATTTTAATCTGAACGTTCGAAAAAAGTTCTTAATTTGTAAAGTATATTAATTTGTTTATGTGGACTTTGTTTATTTATTTAATAATTTAACTAGTTTTATTTTCTAAAAACTAACCTGGTTATCCTATCCTGGCTATCCTGAACAAATGGTGGGTTATTTAATTTTCACATGCGTTTTAGGACCCACGTGTTTTTACTGTTTCTGTATACAACTCACAGAAACTTATTGAATATTTTTAGGCTATTATATACTTGTGTAAGAAAATAAGTTCTAAATAACCTGCTGAATCACAAATCTAACCAATAAATAGGTAGTGAGCAATGACAATGCCTTGCGGATTCACAGCGTAGTTCATAGTAAGGGATCTTTTCTGACCTTTAAGGTATAGGCTATTAAAAGGAAAATAAAATCCAGGTGGTAGGATTGAGTTAGCCAATAAATTTCTTAAAAATGAATAAACACAGGTAAAATTTATGTTCATATCCATATAAGACTTACTGCAATTATACAGTCTGGATAAATACCCATTAGTTAAATTAGTCTCAGCCTGCGATAACCTACGAATATCTGTATGCACATAAAGATATCTGGGCGATGTTAATGTCACTCCGATGCTGTATGGCAGCGTTATAAAGTTCATTGCAACTACAATAGTGGTATAGGGGCCAGGTGTCATTGTGATCAATTTTGAATATCGATGCCTTATCGACGTGACAGTTTTTAAATTGGTTACTATTTGAATTTCACGAATGTTCTGAAACAGATTTGTAGTGGATTATTCGTAAATAAAAGTCCATTTTTGTCATATTATGAAACAGGAGTGTATTTGTGTTATTCGTCGCTTATCCGCCGGCCTAATGGTGTATCGGTAACACCCCCTTGTTCTGCTGGAACCCACCGCTGGCTTCTTGGTGTCCGTGCACCGAGTGCGCTCCCAGGTTGTTGAATTTCTCCAGTTGCTCTGCTCCGCCTTTGTAGCCATGTTGGGCGAATTCACCCTATTATTTGGATAAAGTTTGGTTTAGTTACATCTCAGTAATCTACTAATAAATATAATTAAGTAACCAAAAATCGAAAATTACGTCGGTATTTTGTGCCAAATATATTGGTTTTGAGATTAAGAAAAATCGTGACTTTTTGGTTTTTAAATTGTACATGTGTCATATATTTATGAATAAACACAATTTTTGTTGTTCTGTGTCGTTTTTACTCGTGTAGGTTAATAAAATTTTATTTAAACTGATTGAAAGTAACCAAACATAAACTGAGAAGATTTTGTAGTTTACTGTAACTTATTATTGTTGTTAGTTGGGAGGGAAAAATTAGCTATGTCCCATCTATTGACTTTTAAAGATTTTGTTACAATCTTAAAAATATTCAAATTGTACCTTACGTAAAGATTGTAGTTATCGAAAATAACCTGTTACAATATGAGCAGATTGTACTTCGAAACTTTAAATAAATAACCGAGAGAAGTGCAGTTACAGTTCTTATATGGCAACATTATAAATAGAATTTTTCATACCCATATTCCATTGAATAAATATATTAAAAAGTATGACAAACACTCACCTTATTGCCTTTAGAATCGTCAATCTTCTGCTCTGAAATATGATGGCCCTTTTTGCCGTGCGCGTTCGCGTCCAAAACTTTCTCTTCGTGAGCTCCCTTGAAACCAGACTGGGCCGTTTCGCCGAAAGCGCCACCGGCCTGCCCTGCGACTCGGTGGTCCGCCTCGTCGTGAGCTTCATCGTAGAAGCTCTCCGTTTTTTCTTCTTCATTTTTACTGCTGGAAGTCTTGAAGCCTTTGCTCACGTGCCCTTTCTTGTGACTCTTCGCGGTTTTGTGGGATTGTTCGTCGACACCTTATTAAATTTCGCTCATTAAAAACGCTGCAAAATTATGCGATCAAATAAAAATGAGAATTATAAATTTTAAACTTACCGTGCTTATCTAGTTTTTTGCCACCTTCGTAGTACTTTTCGTCTCCGGCTGCCTTTTTTTTCGCTTCTTCGTCGTTGTAAAAGCTGGAGTCACCCTTTTCCGCTTTCGCGACCACGGCGGCCTGCTGGAAGCCCTGCTCTCCATGTTTCGCTTCCTCTTCTACTTTCTTCTCTACTTTCTCGACGTTTTCGTCGCCGGCTTTTTTCTGTGCCGCATCGTAAGCCTTTTTATCGACGTAACCGCTGCCGACTTGTACACCAAGAGGATATAGCAGGCCATTGCCGAGGCCCAGACCCCCTAAACCCAGGGTTCCGATGCCTCCGATTCCCGGATTGATGTAAGCAAGACCTCCGCCCTGCAGTCCTCCTATTCCACCGACACCGACACCGTTGCCGATTCCGCCGATCCCACCGATTCCTCCGCCAACACCTCCCAGTCCTCCGCCGACACCTCCCAGTCCTCCGACGCCGCCTAAGCCGATTCCCAATCCTTGACCCGCCAATCCTATCCCGGTTCCCAATCCGACGGCGTTTATCGAAGTCGCAGCTCCTTGGATGTCGTCGTCCTCGCTCCCTTCTTCGACTTCGAATGAATTCGAAAGCGGCAAGCCCGAGAAGGGATGCGTGCCGATCTTGTCCAGGCGTTCCTTCACGTAATCGTAGGGTGTTTTTTCGTCCGCAAGCTCGACGCCGGTGAAAGCGGACGTGTGAAGACCCGCGGCCGACTTCATCGCGGCGAGCAAACATAGAATCGTAACCGCCACCATTTTGTGCGACGATATCACGGGCCGACTCGTTGTCGAACTGCTGACGAGCTGTGACTGATGCCATTTCGTTGTCGCAACGTTTATTTATACCGATTTTAAATTCGGTGGAACGGAGCGGTTTTTGTTCGGGCACCGCGCCTGCGTGATAGTTTTCGCGCGGCGGCTCCGGCCCGTGTCTGCCCGTTTCCTTCCTGTCGTATTGTTTTAAGTCCCGCTAATGAGAACGGCGTTATAACACAAAGGTGTCCGCGGCCGCAGACCTTGCTTTCCAGTCCATTGGCGCGGACGGCGCGGGCGCCGCGCTTGCGCAACCCACCCAGCAATGGGTGACACGTTTTCTCGACGGATAACCTCATAAGCTAGCCTGCCAAATAGATCTAAAACATGAGCCGAACGTAATAATAATATATTAAAAATAGTTAGTGCAATTACTGCTTACTAAACTTAATATTTACAATTAAAAAAATACCACTTAAATACTCGAGTATTCAAGCAGAATTAGGCAATTTTTGAAATGTCTACAGTGTTTCATTATTTTACCAATATTAGGCAGTCTGCAATACTTAAATGTTATTAAAATTCGTTGCATTGATCCGTAACAAAATCTAGATATTTCTAAGTCAAAGAAATTCGTTACAAACCGTAACTTATTAAACAACGGTACCACAAACGTTACGACAGGCCGCCATCGCTAGTATGTACCTATAGCTCGCTTTAAACTTTTGGTATTGTCCCATCATTTTCATAGATCGCTTAGAGCAATTATCTAAAATGCGTACTGTGATTTAAATCGAATTGTGTAAAATGTTAACAAGTCCTAATCATACGAACACTTAGTACACGTACTGTGGCGACAATTCTAAATAATAATAAAGTCAATTTCTGATACTTCGCCGACACTTTATTCAATCAATGCTATATTGAACGACAACAGTTTATGATAACTTCTCAATGACAGCGAATCGAGTAAATTCCGTGTCGATTATTAAGCGAAATGACCTTGGTGCAGATCAAACGATTTCACGTAATTGTTTTCTCACCGGCAAAATATGTGTCGAGGGCTCGTAAAAAAAGGTTAAAGACATACCTGCTGTGACTCAGTTTTGACAATCAACCTACTTTTTAGTGTAACACAACGGCTCTAATTCATTAAACGTTTGTCACTTAGTTGATGGAAAAATAAACGGCCAAGTGCGTGTCCGATTGGATTATTAGTGCTCCGTAATGAATTTTTTTTAACGCAGATTCGATTATCGTAAGAACCTATAAGATAATTTGCATCAGGGTAAGGTTTTTTTTCTGACTGAAGAAAATATATTGCAGCTTAACATGCAAGTAAAAGGAAAATTATATAAATATCAATCACACTTTGTCCGTTATCAACAAAACATAAAGTATGTATTTGGAAATACGTCTGTATATTTCATGTTAACGGAAGTAAGGTATCAAATATTATCGCGCTATAGGTTCTAGAACCTAGAACCTGAAAGCCTAGGCTTTCGATAAGAATCTCCACGATGAGTATAGATTAGCGATTCCAGTAAGCACTAGAATTTTTGATTTGTAAATCGGTACTTTTGCGGTCTAGCGGACATCAACTCAATTGTATATAGGTGCTTTCATGCTCTCCACGTCATATGCTTCCTGGATTACTTATTTGACTTAATCCCACCTTGGACATTTTACTTATTGCAAGATGTAAAATAAATATGCATCAAGCGTATAGATGTTCCTTATTGATTTCAATAAAAAATATAGAAATATTAACAAGTTTGTTTTATAAAAATATCAAGTATTTGTAACTAATAAATTATTAATAATTTCGTCCACATTCTTAAGATGATATTTTTTAACGTATACTTTATTGCAGGCATGTCTGTCTGTCTCTAACGCAGACTAAATAAACTCGCCTTGGCGGTGAAAGTAAGATGATATTTCTGACGTAATTTGGACGAAAACAAAATGGCTGGCTATAAAAAAGGCAAGTATCATTCTATAGGTATTTCTTCGTTATCCATGAGAACGCGCAAGCTGTGCCTTCCAAGTGCGTGTGCATTAGATTGATGCACGCGTATACCATGCATCTGGCATGTAGCGATTGCAGGAGCATACAATTTTTATTCTAGACTCGGGAGCTTGTACCTGTATTAATAAAGCACACCTAAGTGCGACGTTCCATATTGAGAGTGCAAAGAGCAAGACAGTTATAGTATTTCGCTATAGAAAATAATACACGTCTCACTTCCACGTTACTACTTGAGATGGCGCATCATTTGAATGGCGTTTATTAATACAGGCGTAGGACCTTAAGAACTATAATAATAACGTTTAATATAATAACGTCTCTACCCGGGACGGTCCGGATACGGTGCTAAAGTCCCGCACCGACGTCTTAACCTCTCTCTCGAGGCACGGAGCTAAAGTTAAAACGGGAGTTGATCAACGCGCCGTATCCGTTACCCTGCGACTTGAAAACGATGCACCGCCCATCTATACCTCCACCGCTTTGATCGTTGCGCCGTCAGTCGTTATTTAGTCGCTTTCAAAACTAAACTATCCGGGAAATTGCAACTGCGACAACGAATGGTCCGATAAATCGCGTGTGTGTAGATTCGCGAAGTCGATGCACACGCGAACGGCCAACGAGCAGCGACGTGTGTTCAGGATCGCGTGTCCGAAGCCGGCGTCGGACACCCGATTTACGTTAACCGTTTAATAATATGCAGGACATATCATGAGGTACAGGATTGTACGTTTTATCTATATAGAACTGCACGCTTAGAATAAATGCTGGAAAGTGTTTTGGATGCACCTTATAAATTTATGTTCTCCATTAAAATTAGATATTATTGAAACTGTTATAAATATGATGTCCCTCTTTGTTTTGATTGTTTGATTTGAATTTTAAAGAAGTATAAGACTAATTGATATTATTAAGGTAAAACTTGATAGTATACCTAGTTTACAACCCTTAAACATTGTGTACCCAAATGAAAATCTTGTATAGGAAGCTGCGGCCTCCGTTGGCGCAGGACCTTTGAAATATTTTATAATTGTCTTCTCCAACTTTTGAATGCAAAGAGTTGGACCCTTACATCAGAAATTACAAGTTGGTGTTTATTGTCGTGCCTACTATTGCAGGTCATGTCAAATATTTGAAATATAATTCCTCTTATTAAACTTAAGTTCAGCTCGGCAGACTTATACAATACCTAAAATTCAAATTATAGATTATCTAATGAATGGTTTTGTTAACTACTTTAAGTACTATTGGCTTCTGCTCGCAGCTTTACTCGAATGAGATGCATTGTATAGAAATTACAAATATATTCATAATATTTCTCACCACCGAGTAATTTAATTGCAATGGTAGTTTTTACAGTAATGACAGACAGACCGAAACCATTCTGCCATTCTATCTATACGTATAATAAAATTGTAACAGACCGATGTCCGTACATTATAGATATTAAAAAAAAAACTGATATGAGGGGTCTTTGTCAAAGCAACAGAAGTCAAAACAACAGTTTTTAGATTTTTTTTTATTTGTCTGTCTGTCTGTATGTTTGTTCTTTCTATATGAGGTTTTCATAATTTGGTAGTTTGGAGTCCAACTTAACATCTAAGCTGTGTTTCGTCTAATTCGGTTTGGGTAGAACCAGAGATGCAGCTTGACCTCCTCGTAGTACTTGCCTTTCATACAATGACCTCCCTCATTTAAAATTGTTGTTAGGGAAAAATATGAATAAATGTCATGAACGCTTCTAAAATAGTCTAAATATTGTAGTCCACGCGGGCGGAGCTCCAAGCAAAAGCTAGTATTAAGCAAATTTCGTATTATAAATAGCTGACTTGTCGTGGGTTCTCTTGTGTACATACGAGATCGATTCAGACTATTCATTCATCCGCCTTCATATTACAAATTCAATTAATTCCACGACATGTCCAATTTTAGCTTCTAATTCATTCATTAATAAAACATTAACGTCGATATATTTTCTTAAGGTGATAGAAAGACAGATTTTATCATGCAGAATGTTAGCTGTAGAAAGATCTATCGTTTGTAATATCGAAAATAATTATTTTGATAAATAAAAATGTTAGGTATAAAATATTTATTTACCATGAACAGTAAAACGTCATAATAATATTTATTTTTAAATAATACAGTTGCAGATCGGACATTGGTAATATTTCTTTACAAAAACTTTGTCTAGCGTGTCGCTAATAACTTTTTTCTATTTACGTTAAGGCATAGGCATAAATTATTATTTTTTCTTTATTTCTTTCTATCTATTTAAACCTAAGTTAGGTATCTAACGGTTACAAATTGCAGATTACGATTTCGTTTGTCCACTATAACGTAACACTAAAATTTGAATCTCCCTGCTCCAAATGCGTCACTACAGAGCTCGACCGGCCCCAGCAGTGACGATATCAGTGGTTGCATTAGCGACGTTCATTACCGCAGTCCTTTGCCTCTAGCTGTTATTGCGACGAATATTGTACAATATTCTTATTGACTTTTGAAATTACAATAAGCGTTGCTTACTCCCCCCCCCTTCTTATATTTTGGGGTCATGTACAAAATTTTGTTTAGAAATTGAATAGATAGATGATCCTAGTCCGTTATAAATTTTTGATATTCTTGCTAGAATTAGCGTTGACCATAAAGGATAGGATTTATAGTTTTCATATTTACGAAGATGTAAACTAATTTAAGAAATTAGTTTCAATATTTTTAAATTATAATATTGCATTTAATTTGTTTAAGCATTTTATGATTAAGTATGTAACTCTTTAATTAATTAAAAAGACCCGCTATCAAACAAATATCGGCTTGTCAATGCCAGATTTTAATTGTATCCGAACAGTTGTGAAATGTTGTTTCTTCAATAATTACATTACGTTAAAATGTTATAAATCTTAATTCATTTTATGATGACAGGTTTTCAAAATGAATGTTCTTTTATAAGGTTCCGTACCTCAAAAGGAAAAACGGAACCCTTATAGGGTCACTTTGTTGTCCGTCCGTCCGTCTGTGTCTCAAGACCCTTTATCTCGGGAACGCGTGGTGGTATTTAGTTGAAATTAAAACCATATACTCAAATCTACAGACCCTTGAAGTAATGAAAACATCGAACTTCTAAGTTAACGTGAAAAAAAAGATACGGCAGTTTATGCCGCAAAAAACGTATATTTTGACACTCTCAAGGGAATCAAAATTTATAGGATATTTTTTTGACCTAGAACTATGAGATTTGGTAAGTAATACTGACTTATACTACAAATATAGGAAAAAGTGTGAAAAATCATAAATTTGTAAATAAATCATAAAAAATATAATCTTTATTTTTTAAAGTACGTTATTAATCATTGCGGTATGCGCAATCGTCATTGTATAGGTAACCTAATGTTTTTGTAGAATTTTTTCAACTTTTACTAATTTATACAGTGAAATCTGAAAGTCATATATTTTTATTTAAATCACAAAAAAAAAGTTCGGAAAAAAACTACGAGACTCGATTCCTAAACTATATGTACCTGCAAATTTGTACGGAACCCTCGGTTGGCACTTGTCCGGTCTTCAACATTTAAAAGCCGCTAGTAAATGACGATGTTCTGACTGAAGTCAAAGGTCAGAATAAGAATGTTAGTGTCGACTGATTTAGTTCTAAGAACATTACAAAACTGTAACAAAACGACTAATATTAATTTGGAAAATATTTGATTTTTTATTTATATATTATATGAAATAACTTTTTTAGCTCTTGAAAAATATTAACTTAGATTTACACCACCTTTTCCTGTAACTTTCATTTTGACATTTGACTTTGAATCACTATCTTGTGTCTTAATACAAAATACTCTTTACACATAAGTGTAAAGTTTGTATTAAAAATTTTTCGAAATACTTTGACTAATTTTTAATGCAGTTTTCGTCAATTTGTGTATAAACATACATTTATTTGTGTTATTCTGAAGCTGACAGGTGTAGTCTTACTTAAATTATTTTGGCAGTAATGAAAAAAATACAAAGGTGTTCCACTCCGTATATTTTCCGAGAAGTCATAAAAAAAATCGTAACAACAGGTCTGACATTTGCCCTGCACTGGACTGTTTAGGTTTTTTTTAAATTCATTTTGATGGGGGTTTTCTTCTGATTTACGTTTTTATAATTTTTCGCGTAAATTTACGACTTATATGAAATAATTTTTTTTTTGCAATTTTCATATTAACACCGATTTTTACATATATTTTAAAATATATATTGTTTAAGTGTTAATAGTTCTTCCTTAGTTCTTTACAATGATACTCAAATCGATGTCTTACCTAAACGCCTTCTCACGCTGCAACTTAAATTATTATTTTACATACCGTTAGTTAACAACAATCAAGTGTAGGCACTTACACTAGTTACGGGCAAAACAAACGCTGTACGATAAACATGTATAGAGATTTTCAATCCATTATGACCTCAACCGTTGTTATCGCATTATTAGTCTCGTAATAATTAGGACTTAAAATCTGATGGTATTTTGTAACACAAGAAGGTTTGACCCGCTAACATTATACTTAACGAACGAATTAAAAAACGTTTTCCCATAAAATTTGGATTTAAGATCTTAACTATTACCGAAAGTAAAACTAAATGGTGTGACTGTTAGAAACTCCTCATAAGGGATGAAGAAGAAAAGAAGTCCTTAAAAACCTCTAATCTGGTATTTTACCTTTTGTACATTTTAAAATATTGTGTATTTACTTCGCATCTATATGTCACTATATTTATTTTCTTGCCGTGTGTCGAATTTCTAATTATTATTAAAATTTGTATTCTAAAACAATAACTGAAATTTATGGTGGCAACCGCTAGATGTCGTACTGTCAGTACAAAACGAATAATCCTACGAAATATGTTGATGGAAGATAAAATAGAAAAAAATGTATTATTAATTACAGATTAAGAAAAATTTAAGAGAATTAAATTAAGGCAAATTAAATCATTTGCGAAAATCATTTTAAACTTTCGCCGATGTTTTCACCGTCTTGGTGACAACGACCGTTATAGTATCTCCTAATACGCACCCAGTCAGAATAGAGGACTTAAGGCCATACTTGTTCATCTTCTTTATATTTCAAGGGGCGAACGAGCTCGCGAGTCACCGGAGGGTAGGTGATCATCACCACCAATGCATACTCGCAACCACTAGTGCGTTGTCAGCCTCTTGAGCAGAAATGGGATATCTGGGAGAGTGACGTCATGGAGGCGGAGTGGGCCAGCGGAATTCTCACTCATTGGACGAAAAGCAATAGCGAAAGTTGATACTTCACATGTGCATTCTGTGATAGTGTGGTAACTCACCCATCGAACTGGCCTATTGTCGTGCTACAGTGAAATTGACCACGGCACAAGCCCTATCACTCTACGACTAAGGATTGTGCATGGGAGGGTAGCTATACTTCAACAGTGCAGTGATACAAAACCAGACATACATTAATAGCGCTAATTGGATTCGTGGTCAGTTCTTTAAAAGTAGCCCCGTATACGCAAATCTGAATATAAAATTGTCGAAATGAAATTACTAAGGGGTAACGGAAATATGTAGAAATAAAATAATAAGTATATATATATATATATTTATTATGCAATTTTCTAGACGAAGACAATAATCACGTTTTTAATAAGCTAATTTTAAAAATGTGCTTCATATTACTTTAAATTAATTTTTTGAATTGCTTTAGTAAATCCACAAAATCATGCACATATCCAAGAAGATAGAGGATTATGATTATCTGATATTTCTCTGATACCCTCATATCATAGAAATATCAAATTTATTGATCATTAAATATTGCAAAGGCTTATTTTCTTGTAGTTTTTTTTTTTAATTTATTGTTGTGAAGCGTATACAAGGAGTTGTATCTCAGATGTGGGCTTCTCGGTGATGAAAAACCTCCACATAAACCCTAATTTAATGGATGTGAAATAGTTTACAGCTTATTGACGCCTATATTCATACATATAAAATTCACACTGTCCGTTTAGTCGTCTTCACGCGAGAACCACTTTATATCCAATTTACGTGTCTTAGTTTTTAATTCATGGCTATATTATCTGGCCAGATTATAGGCTATATTTTGTTGCATAAAGAAACGTACAAAATAAGTAGTAACTACAATTTTGTAGTAAATCGGAAAAAAGACGCTTTTGGGCCACTTAAATGGCTTACATTGAGCAAAGCTTAAGAGATGTATTAATGTAGATCTTAAAACGATCTAAAATAAAGTTCGCGATGGCATATGTCTATGTTTGTGAATGAGCCAAATAAGCATTTTAGTTTTTAAAATTACACCTAGCAATCGACGGCAAGGGAGCACGATTCTCGCGCTACTTATTTGTAAAAAGAAATGGCAATAATTCTGTAGTCCACGTGAAAGGAGACGCAGGCGCAGCTAGTCACGATATAAAAATCTTTACAGTAACAATTGCAATAATGTTCACTACTTTCTCTTGTCGCCGTCATATATGTCAAACTTGTCACCAGGTTAACAAAGAAACAATATCTAATTTTGTAATCTTAAAATTCCTATAAACATATTTCGTAGTAGGTTTATATTTCATAATAGGTAAACGTTTGACCTATTATAAAATATATACGTCAACAGTTACAGTTCATGTAGACGATCTCACTACAATATTGTATAAAGGTTGTCTAAGTGTTACGTAGTTGTAGGTTCATGGGTACACTATATATATAAGATATACAGAAAAGTTGTAAGCCCTTAATAGTCACCATAGATAATCTAAATTTGAACAGCATAAATTAAATAAATTACTGAAGTCGGAAATTGAAATTTACGCATTTTAATGTTATATACCTTAACTTGTAAAAGGACAGTGGGACATAACGCCTGTTAAAAGTTTTACACAATTTGATACATTGGCGTTGAATTGGAATAGTATAAAGAGGCGATATCGACTGTCATATATACGTCAAATATACATAGTTCTGTTTGCGCACTTATAATTTAGATAAATTTAATTTGAATGCTTGCATTGACATTGATTTATTAGTCAATTGTAATAATAAAAGGCATACTAACGTATGCGTACAGAAGTTATCTTTCATGAGCTTGATGGAAAAAATTACGAATTTGGATTTTATCTCTCGATATTATATCGGAAAAAAATCGTAAGCCGTCGGTTCGGAATGTCGTCACCATTATTGACGCCGTGACAGTGGTCTTGGACGGTCTACGACTCGCACCGTGTATGCATGAAGGGCTCTGGAGCCAAGTCCTTCATTTTGAATTCAAAAGTTTATAATAAATTATGCGTTTAGTGATGACAAAAATCTGATACAGTAGACTTCCAAAAAATCATTAATCCCCATCGATTTATATTTTATAGTAACACGATCTAAAACGTTCAGAATGTTCTAACTTTAATTGGATCTATAAGGGCGAAAAATTACTAGCTTACCAAATGTTATTTAATTGCCCTAGTCTAAAGTAATCCTATCATTTCACTTTTGGTGGACTATCAAATTTTGTTCAGTAGTTTTTCATAGTTCGCAATAATGGACAGACAAAATTCTAAAAACTATTGGAAAATATTCTGCTAACGTTTCTAATATCCCTCAGAGTAGTTTTTTCAAATATCTTTAACGTAAAGATTTTCTCTCTCTAATTTTATATTAGATGTAGGAATAAATAATCGTGAAACTGTATAGTTCAGATTTAATGCAATTGTCAGTAATTTTCTCGCCTTTTTTTTCGTAAGTATCTTTTTGATTTGTGTATTTTCTATAATCCCTATTTAAATTTATTGATTCCTTTCAAGAGTTGATTAATAATTTAATATATAATCTTAAATTTTTACACGAAATAAAATCTGGTAAAAGAGTCAATGTAGCCCACTATAAAGTGGCGCCGCTTTGATAGCAAAAAAATCTTGGGTGTCAATTTCGCTCTCTCAAAGGGCAATGCATCGCTATAACTATATTGCCTTTATTTGATATTTGTCACCTGCAGATTTTTTTTACAGTTAAAATGTTTACGGAATATTGTACTTTATATGTTACTCATGAATGTCGTAAGAGAGGCAATTAAAAAAAGAAGCGGAAAACAGAAATACAACGCAAAAACTTTGTTACCACTCGACGTCGATTATATGGCAGTTTTTGCACATTATAATATTTTTTTATTTTAATATTTGTATTGCACAAAAGGGAATAGCAAACCGCCATAGTCGTTCTGGTCATGGATGTAAATATTGAAAATAGTATCCAAACGATAATGTGCAATGTCAATAAAGGAATTGGTTACAAAAAAGTCAGTGTTTAAAAATTATAAGCAGTTTTTAATTTTACAAAAACAGACTTACAATATCAATTAATTTTGTTTTACATCACTTTTTGTGTATTTTATATTTGCATATCGTTCGTAAATGCCACACAGGCATAACAATTGTTGCAAATGCCTTAAAATGCTGCTGTCAGAGTCAATGATGTAATTGTTATTAGATAAATCGTTAATAAGACGATTCCAAGTACGGCTATCATTAAAATCAGAAGCGGTATTGATATTCAAGCCGTGGTCAGAAGATTCGAAGATATCGGTGTCTACGTATCGGTGTCCAAGTCATTAAATTTAAAAAAACAAAATAAAACACGATAAACACTAAAACAACTTCACCTAAAACTCGCAGTTAACTGTCACTGTCAGCCAATGACAACTGTCTGTTTTTTTCTGATTTAGCTCGCGACGTGTTGCCATTTCCCGTGCAAACCTCGATAAATCTATATCGAAGTTTATCCGAACAGTTATTGGATATTACTATTCCAAAGAGTCATTATTAAATACTTTATTTAAAAAAAAATATTAAGCAAATGAGAGACATATCATTTGTAGCAATTCTTTTACCATTTTTAATAGTTTTTGTCTACATTAAGAACTTGAAAAATTGATAACAATCATCTATCACTTCTTTTTTTTATCACCAATTACTTCTCTCGATTTGTTTCCTGGTGATAAATGGCAACACTGCTGGTGCCTTCGAAAGATAGTCGTCAGTTTAAGTACTATTTATTTGTTGCAAAATAAGCCTAACTAGTAATGAAAAACGATTATCGCCCAAGTTTTACAAAAAATAAATAAATAATTTTAAGTAAACATTATATGTTGTGCGTTTCTGACCTCAGTCTGGCATTTCCCTATAATTATATAGATAGCATTTGCTTTGACTTGTGTCGCCTCGGTCATGCCATAACGCATAGGTCAATAGCGGTTGTGAGTTTTGGGGCATGCAGCCACCGTCGGCGCGGAGACCTTTTTCTCTGCAGAGACTTGTACGGGACCAGGTACACTTTGTGCGCTGGCCTCAACCGTCGACGAGGACCTTCAGCCAGCAGAGTTTCAATAAAAGACCTTGTACTTTACTTATTGACCGAGGAGCAGAGTTTCGTTTGACTTGTATTTACTAATGTAAGTGGATGCGGAAGTGGAAGTGAGGGATATCGGGACTAATTCTATGTTTATATTACTATTACTGCCTGATTGGCGCAGTGGTAGTGGCCCTACCTGTCGCGCTGGGGTCGTGGGTTCGATTCCCGCACAAGACAAACATTTATTTATTTGATTAAAAATTAATGTTTGTCTTGAGTCTGGGTGTTTCTATGTATTATACGTATATATTTACAAAAAAAAAAAAGTATGTATGTAGTATATCAAACTGTCTGGTAACCATAGTACAAGCCTAGTTGCTTAGTTTGGGACCAGACGGTGCTGTGTATACATATATGTCCGAAGATATTATATTCCGAAGATATTATTACACGTGTTCCCGATATTCCTGCCTTTTAACGGTTTTTAACAATCAAACGATACCCCGCTCCCCATTTGTTCTTTATTTAAAATAAGACTGTATTTTCATGATTTGTTTATAATTTTTTAGAGGATTAGCTATATGACCCTATTTTCTTAGTCAAAATCAGATCTACTATGATCAGTGACGCACACAATCGGACTAAAAGCCGATTTTGTCCTATTGTCTATATATATGACCCCTCCCCGCTTCATCACTATATATTAAATTTGCGCGGGAAAGGAGCCCTCACTTCTAGTGCATACGTCGCCGACCATACATCCCTATATTTAATAATAAGACAAGTAGAATATTTTTATTAAGCAAATACAATGACATTGGCCGCTCTATATACGAACAAATTATATAATCAAATAATTACAGGTCATTATAAACGAATATCTATTACGGCCGTTCCGAACAGACTTCTGTGCATCGAGACTAGTAGAGAAGCAGGTCCCGTGTGCGCTTGAGTCGACCAAGCTCCTTCGTCTGGAAGATTCTGCTAAACTAACGCAATGCGTAACGGCTTTGCAGGCTCATGAACTGACGCATAGAGCACTATTTTCGACGGCGCACGTGCACGCGTCCTGCGAGCTAATCTGTAAGCTCATCTTCTGGCCGCGCCCTATCGCATTGCATTGGACTGCGTTTATAAATGCTGTGTTGATTGCTGTCGTACAGATACCTCATAGGTTTCGTCCTGACAGCAAAACGTGGCCTAGAGGTGCGCTATGACAGTACGGTATGGTGTTACTTTCATCGTCTCACTATTAGCGTGTAATTCGTTGCTAATCATTTGTTCACGTACTATGACCTCACGATGATCTACGAACTTCTTAATCACATTTGTTTTTGGGCGCACCTAAGTGAACACGATATTCAATACCCTCGCCAAAGTAAATTATACGTTGAAAATAATTTTAAAGGCGAAATAACTTTTGAAAATTTTAGCATAGTCAACGCGATGCACGTCGGTGCCCGTAACTTTACCGACTTCGTTGCTGCACTAATACCGTTTCGTTGCACGGATACAGGAACGTCGACGGTGGACTTAATGTATCGCGCTCAATGAACGCTTTCACTTCGTATGTTTATGTTAAAGAGAGCATCGATCATGAGCCGTGATGTCGTCCCGGCGACTCGGAACGAATCGACGCCGGACGGACGGACGACTTCGCGCATTGTGTACCACGCGTCACGTTGTTGTATGCAAATAAGGACCTTTCTCTTTATCATGTGCATTACGGTCTATTTGGTCGCGTCGCGGTGTTAATAAAATATTAGATTGTTCGGAAGGAACTACATCGACTTAGAGTTTTGAAAGAGGAAATGTTTATATCTATGTTTGGCTATAACTTCATTGGCAGAAATAGCGGTGAGCAGTAGGTCTATGGTCTAAAATTTTAGCAAGACCACATCACCACGGAATATAAATATTAGTTACACACGACCGTCTATGTCATAACGGCTTAAGAGTTTGAACTCGCTGCCGTTATAACGTAGACTGTTGTTTTTCTTATAAACTACGGATTGAAATATCGAATGTTAATTGTTTTTACATTGAAAATGTTTTATCGATCGTTTCAGGGCCCTATTTTCAGTGAAAATACAAATTAACTGGTGTCGTGAGCTCTAAATTAAGATCAGTAATTAAATGTGAAAAGATGCGTATAGACAAACATTACATAATGGTGACAAAAAATTTGAAAAAGTTTGAAAATTTTTTCGAGAACATCTCAAAAAAGCGTTGTAAATGGGTGTTTTTATAGAGGTTGTAAAAGTTTTAAATTAACTGAGTATTTGAAGTGTTTTTTTAATTTTTTGAAAATAATGAAATATTTTGTAATACCAATTTTTTTAAATCAATCGTTTTACGACTTACTACTTGCGTCAAATGAAAACGGAAATAATGATATTGGTTTATATAGAAAGAAAACGTCAATTTTTACATATCAACATACCATTGGAATTACTAAAAAAAATTAAAATTAGTAATAAATTATCATTTACATATACTTAGTTAATAAATATTTTTCGGTACTGATTTTTTAACACTCTATTATTATCTTTACTTGTATGCTCATATGTATTTATATAACAGAATTTTAGACACTAAATTTCGCACATTTTAAGTTGTTGAATCGTCATGGAACTTGGAAATTGTGTGTAATTCTGATGACAATACAATAATAATATACTACCATTGGAATGGTCTGATGATGCATACCGAGGGAAAGCACAAGAACAGATAACATTTCCTAACCGTATTTGGGCTTGTTGGAATCGTCTAAAGATGTAATCTAGCAATGAATCTGATTATAGAGCCGGAAGAAAAGTACTAGCACTTCATAAAAGAACAAGGTATACTAGCCGTGTCTGTGCTTCCTTTAATTGTCTTGAGATGCACTTTAACCATCACTGGCGTTCGGAGTCTGATGATGGAGCCGGAAATTTAACACGGGAACTCCATGACGGAACAACATTTTCTAGACCTGTTTGGGCTTGTTGAAATTAGACACTTGCTTGTGACATGCAGTAACATGCAGGACGTAACCTACCGCTGACCCTCGGATCTGTTCTTCCTCTATGTATTTTCGTCCAACGAAGTGAATATTCGAGAAAATTGACAGATATCAAACACCTAAGTAAGTATTATTTTTCAATTATTGAATAGCCAATTAATTAGTTATGATTTCTATGGACGATTCATATTAGTTAAGTATATCTTTAGGAAAATGCAAACAGTCCCAGGGTGTCAGAAGTGTTGCTCGTTGAAATTGCCTTGATATGCATTTTGACAATGACTGGTTTTGAGGGTGTGACGATCAAAATTAAAGGTTGGCCCTGCATTCATAACGGAAAAACGTATTCTAGTTACGTTTTGGTTTGTTGCAATTATCTTCAATTGCAATCTGAAAACATTAGCCATCAATGTTTTCAGATTCTGATGACAGATGCAGAAAGTTGTCATTGCAACTCTATAACGAAACAATGTATCCTAGCCTTGTTTGAGCTTGCTGCCATAATTTTGCGCTGAATTTTGGCCATGTTCGAGTTCCAGGGTTTGATGACAGGGCTGGAAGTTTGGCACAAGAACTTTATAACGAAACAACATATGCTAGTCATATTTATACTTGTTGGCGTTCTTTTGAGATGCACTTTGACTATGATTGATTTGCACGGTTCCATGACAGAGTGGGAAGCTTCGCACTGGAGTCCATAACGGAACGATGTATTCTGGCCGCGTTGTTTGGACTTGTATCAATTGTCTTTAAATGTACTCCAGTCGTCAATAATTTCCAGATTCCAAATAACAGATTCAAATGGCAGGGATCGGAGTTCTATAACAGTTGAATGTATCCTAATCATGTTTGGGCTTTCTTAAATTTGCGCAATTGTGTTGTAAGTAGCATTGCTGTTTATATGGTCTACTGGGGGGGATGGTTTGGAGACAACCTGAGTTTAATAATCCTGTGCTTCCACCCAAACTATGGCGAGGACCGTGCTGAGGGCAGTAGTTGAAAATGTCATGAAGTAATCATCACCTTAGTATACTAGGCATAACCTTAGTGTAAATAGGCTTGCCCTTCTACAACCTTCTGTAGTGGGTTAGTTCACCATCAAAATTACAAAAACTTCGGAAGTTACACAATTTTTAGGATTCCGTAGTTAACAAAGAAGCCGCGTTGCTTAGTTTCGTTATGTCTGTCCATCCGTCTATCTGTCCGTCTATTTGTCTGTTTGTCTGTCTGTCTGTCCGCGGCTTCGCCCACAGACTCTAAGTACTAGAATGAGGTATGGGTATACATATTAATCACATTGCCAAAGTAGTAGAACTAAAACCTGAAAAAAAAGTTTTTTAAAGGTACTTCTACGCGTAAAGTGCAGATGAGTTTTTTCTTGTTTAGTCCATGGTGTGGAGTATTTTTGGATGGCATATTCAAAAACATTGCAGGACCATGAATACCATTTTTCAGTTTAGTCATCCGTTTGCGAAATATTATGCTTTAAAGTGCTATTTTTTATTAGAGTCAAGTATGTCACCCCTGCCAGGTAAATGGTTATTCTTGGATACGTGAAAAAAAATTACGGTTGTAGTATACATAATGAATATAAAAGGAAAATCGCAGCTAAGTAGTCTTTATAACTTAACGAGTACCTAACAATCGACTAATTTACAAAATATACTTACTACTTGATGAAATAAAAAAAAATTAGTACAAATTTCATTGAATAGTACTTAGATGACGTGGTTGGTGGTGTGAAATAAGTAGTAAACATAAATTAATAAACTTATGTTTACTGCTGATAAAACAAAGTTTATTTGTAAAAACGCGCCTTTCATTTTTACGATAAGAAAATATCACGTCAAATAGAAAGTTAATGTCAGTAAGAGAATGATTAAACATCGTAAATGTGGGTCGTACTTTTCCTTATTAAAAATCAGAGAACGTTCAGTAATCATTAATGTTTATATCCAAATATATACTACCTACATGATTTTTCGCACATAAAGATAATAGCAAGAATTTAAATATAAATAAAGTATTAATTAAATAATATATTACTATTGGCACGGATGCATTTCGATGCATCCGTGTCTTGAGTAGCATATCAGATCAGACGATGATGATTTTGAGAGCATATAAATTCTTAGAGAGAAGTCTGCAGCGCTGGCGGGTGAAGCTCACGTGGCTCACTCACGTTTCCTATGAGGTTAATCAATGTTGTTATAAGTTGAGAATGAGTTGAGTTTCGATGTTGTTATAAGTACGAGAGAAATCGTTTCATTACCGTGGACAAGAAAAGTAAGACACAAAAAACCGTTTATTCCTTGAAAAAATTATTTTGTTGTGTTATTATTGTGTATGTTATACTTTGATGTTATTAATTTGTCTTATTTAAGTCCAGTAAACCAATTTTCTAAAAAAAATATTTCAATTTTTTCTGTATAAATTTGCCACTCCTTATTGTTTAGGCGTTGAATAATTAACAATTTATTAACTGTATAAGAAACTTTTATTTATATTAAATTTAAATTAAATTTCGTTATATTTCTCTATGTTTATACAAGGATAAATTTTGTAACCTCTTTGTCACCCTTAAGGACGGAATTTCATAAAAAATGCATATTTTATTAAGATATATATCAAGAAGAGCAAGTACTACATTTTAGATAAATCCAACGCCATATTTTTATATTTTTCATACAAATATGGTCCTCTTCCCTTAAAGATTGAATTAAAAAAAAACTCTTTTAAATGATACCTATATAATAAAAAATGCCGTTCAAATTTCAAGTTTCTAGTTCCACCTTTTTAGACTACATACAACATGATGAGCCAATCGGGACTTTGCCTTTGGAATACTAGCTTACGTCCGCGACTCCTCTCACGTGGACTGATTTCTGCATTTTTTATGAAATGAGCTAGCTCTCTTTGAATCACAATCTCAATACCTATCATGTTCTCGATTTTAGCTCCGGTTCCATCATCTGTTTCGGTTTTAGTTTCAGTTAGTTGTTAATACAAATCTCAGTTTTTTTTCTAGATTTCGTTTCTAGTTCTATTTTCTATTCGTTGGCAGTTCGCTCTCCATTTTGATTCCGACCTGCTTTCGATTCAATACTGTTCTCTTTCTCATCCGATTCTGATCCCTCTCAAACCCGATCATCGATTACATAAATCTCACTAATCCATTAATAACGGAACATAATCGATGCAAAATAATATTCTTATTCTAGGTATGTCGCGTTCGTGATCGCTTGTTTACCTACGTAAATGTAAAAATATGCTATATCGTTTTTATAAGTATGTAGTTAAATATTTATGGATGTATGTTTGTATATGTGTTCATTATTCACAAGAGTAAAATTATTTATTACGTCACACTCGTGTTGGGTGAAAGAATGGATTTGTAGACGTGTCTAGAAGAAGGAGTATAATGAAGTAGTACGTTTTTTTGAACGGATTGTAATGAAACTTGGTGAATACAAAAAATATAATAAAAATAATCAAAATAAAATACAGCCCTTATTACTCACAGACAGTGTATGTAGCCTTTTCATTAAATTGTAACTTTTTTAGAAGCGATCAATGGTTCCACAGATTAAGCCATTACAGGTGTGTATAATTAAAACCTCTTAGTAGTCTAAATTAACAACATTATGAAACGAAATGTAATTTATCGTTGGATGAGAGAATGTACCATTTCGAAATTACTTGAACGATCAAAATCGCCTCAACGATCACTCGTCATCTCGTTTCAGCTTGTTCATTTCTCACGGCTTGTTACACGCAGTCTGGAGAAAGGCCCGCGATTTTGATATTTTAGCATAAGTTTACGCAACCGACTGGCATTGAGTGCATGCGCGCGCGCCGCGCACGTGTGATTGATGGGTTTTCGCTTAAAATAAATATTTTTAGACGCTCACTTTACGCTTTCTATATTTTATATGTATATATACTTTCACCGTAAGTACAATAAAAGAAAATAAAGGAATAAAAAGGTTTGCCAGTGTGTTTCAAAGTTTTTCTGTGCTACGAAATAATAACTTTTTCCACATTTTAATAAGTATGATTACAAAGATTTAATTTATAAAAATGAGTACTATTCTATTGACCCCATTGCAGCAAAAGCTGGTTCAGCCTAATTTAAAAGTAAAGTAAAGAAGAAGCATTGTGCAGTTTGAAAAAACTTTTTAAAAATGTGTAAGCTGTATATACAAAAAATGGTGCCTATTTTGTGTACTTGTCGTAAAAACCAAAAGAGTATTATTGCTTATAACTTTTATTTGCCACATCTTGAATTTTTCATTTAAAAGCCCGATTATTTCAATAACGAGAAAATAATACTTTTCTCGTTATTTAACAGTTTTTAAAACAGAGAAAAATATTGATTTTCATCATGTACGTCAGTTACACACACAAATTTGATGAAATTTGCAGAGTTAAATAATTTTCTGGAAAAATTCGTACTTTCTGAAAGAAGTTGCAGAAAAAAACCAATGTTTTTTTTTATAACGCGCTCTAAGTTAAAAAAAAACATTTAGAATTTTAATATTTTTGGAGTTTGACTCATATGTAATTCGTGTTTTCTAAAGTGTAACGTAAAGCCCATTACTTTTCTAATGGAGTAGCATACTCACAAAATTAAATACGTGACAAGATTTTAATGCAAATTTTACGAAAACACAGATAGTTTTGAACCACTAAAAATCGTTAAATCTACATGGAAGTTAAATGTGAAGGCACTGATACCACCCATCATACTGTTCCGGTTCGTCCGTCCCCCTTCTTATATCGTGCGTATTAAAATTAATTTTCCTTTGTATGCCTGTCACCTATGAGTGCCTAAACCATTCATATTAATGCGATTAAACTCTGTTTAAATGTTGTATTGTCCAGGAAGGTACTTGACAAAACAAGTCTTTGTCCGTGTATTTGTACACTAGCACCGAATCACTAAACCGATTCTAAAAATTCCTTCTCGATTAAAAAGTTACGCTATCTCTGAGAAAAATAGGATACTAATATATGCCATTGGCTTTATCCACGTATTTATATAATCAAATCTATTTAAAAAAAAAAGTTTTACTCATAGACGCTAAATCATCACCGAGTAATATGCTACATATTAAAAAAATTCCCATACTTGCATTTGCACTCGGTTTCGTCCAAATTGGAATTGCGACCGATACAGGATTTAGAATTGAAATCAGGACAGGAAGCAACAAAGACCGTTAAGATAAGATATTATACAACCGATAATTGGCCGTTATGTTTGTCGTGTGTGGCTCATGGAAAAGTCTTTATTTCAATAAAAACCTGGGGTCTGCTGGATTCATTTCGATTCTTAATTGACTATCGTTACATTGAAATGTTGAGATTTTTGTACAACAATGTTACTATATCGGTCCGAGTACGGTATGAAAGGACAAAACCGATCCAACTATAGTGAGGTGTGAGGTATGAAAATGTAATATTAAGCAAAATGCTCGGAGACTCCAGTAGAAGTTCTCAAACAGTGGATCTAAAAATGAAAATGAACAAGATAAAAATTATGTCGAATACCCACATATCCCCACATTATATGTAAATGGGGATAAATGTATCCTCATTTCAGTGATAGTTGAGAATTATTCAATCGAAGTTGTAGACTAATACAACACAATCTTCTTGATTGGACAATTTGGAACAAATTGTCCAACCAAGTAAATCTAACTTCAATAAAGAGGTTATACAAAGAATTAAATTTGGTTGCATAGCATTTGGGAGATGACGTGGCATCGTCAAGATCAATATATGTGAGTACCTAAATGTAAAAATCTTTGAATAGAGCTTGGTGCAAGTGATTATATACAAATTCAGACTTCAAATTCAAAATACCTTTATTCTGTAGGTAATAATATAATACTTGAAATACCTCATAGCAATGAAAGAATTTGGAGTATTTTAAAATAACAACTTTTTTAAATTTCTATTCGTTCACAAAGCAGTTATGTCTCAAGAAGAATGAGCAAGAAACTTGAGGATAGCTCTTTTCAAACCAAAATTATGTGTAATTGCAATGATATATAAAAATATTGCAAGAAAAGCAAACCTGTAGGGAATTGAGCTGGTTATGTCCATTTATCCTCTAAATATTCATGGATTGCATAAGGTTCTATTTTACAAAGCGTTTGCTTAATAAAGACTTTAAATCTGTGTAAGGTTAAATTTTATATTCTCAGGATTTTATTGAACATGCGCATACAGAACCCCTTAATGAATTTGCCGTGTAAACACACATAAACATAATATGTGAATGTCGAAGGAGGTTTCTTATTGTTGGTAATATAAACAAACTAAAAGTCAACGAAACTGCTAAGAAAATGGCCCTATCCCTCGTTTTAGTTTTTATTCCGCAGTGAAATAAACGAAGAAAATCGCATAAGAACGAGACGAATCGACATAGCTCATACAATGGGTAAGTCACATCGATCGGTAGAATTGGTAACCGCTGGGTAAGAAGGATTTTTAAGTGGCGATCACGGACTGGACGTGGTAACGTGGCACGCCCTCGCACTAGGTGGATTGAGGACCCGGTCAGGGTCACGGGTTATTGTTGGTTGCAAAAGGCTCAAGATCGTACTTTGTCCAAATCTGGAGGGAAAGCCTATGTCCTGCAAAGGACGACTAATGATTCAAGCGAAGCGAACGTGGTTACCCACAAGAGGAATTATCGCCTAATAATAAATAAAATGTCAAATAGGTTGAAATACTTTTAATATTTACGTTTTTCATTCGCTTTTGAAGTATTATTTTTCGATGTGGTTCCAGTTATTTTATCCGTAGAGTAATTTAAAGCAGAGCTTGAAGCATATAGTTTTGTACGAAGGATACCGAAAATTATTAAAGTAATACCTATCGATAACCTAAGAACTCACTACTCGTATGTATGTACGAATAGGGGGTTGCTATATGATGCAAAAATAAAATATTAATTAAATACAATAAAAAAATATAAAAACATATTTTTTTCATTTATTAGAAAGTGCTTTCTGTGTACAGAAAGCCTTAGCTGTCTATGCACAGATAGCACTTTCTAACAGAACAAAATGTTCGATCTTGTAAATGATTTTAATCGGACTTTTTGTAACATGTAACACAATGTTCGTGTGGATGATTTTAAAAGCACTTGTTCATTATTAAGTACTTATTACACTAAAAAAATAGAATGTTAATATGTTGGGGATTACGTTCAATAAAAAATTAGTGTTCGTCGTTAAATATTTATATTACAACAAAAATTATTCTATTGTATAGATGCACCTTTATGCATGCTGGTTATTAGTCAGTATATAGGTTAAAATTCTCGATTCAGAAAAGTAAAACATAACTTCTAGACACTTAATGAACTCGACATATTGTGCTACTAGCCCTGTTGCCTTTATAGCCCCTATTTTTATGTGCACAGAGAGCACTTTCTAAAAAAATCATAAAAAATCACGTATTTATATTTTTTATTTTCTTTTTACAACGGGCAGCAACCCTCTATTCGTAAAAAGGTAAGAAGAGGGTTGTTAGATTGTCGACATGTAGTACTTTAATAATTTTCGGCATCCTTCTTGCAAAACTATAATATGTGTTACTAGCTCCGTTTTATTAAAAAAGTATTCTAGGGATAGAGTAACCTGGACCACATCGACATGATATCAATTGTAACGAAATGTTCGGTTGTGTGCACCGGGCTTAGAAACGTGTTAGTCAAGTGACCTAATCGAGCATGCCGCAGTAGTGACCGACTGGCGCGGGCGTCACGAAATCAAATTTGACTTTGGTGCGAGTTCATTATTTTTCGCATTGAAAACATGTTTTCGACCGCTTAACCCGTTTTCAATAAAAGTACAGGGCATACCGTTAATTATAAAGATTCAAATTCAAATTCAAAAATCTCTTTTTGTCAAAGTTATGCATAACTCATAAAATGCGTCATTATAATGTGAATTTACCATTATAGTATAAAACTACTGGTTCTAAAGACAGTTTTCCCTCAAGAAGGAGCAAGAAACTTGAGTGTAGCTCTCTTAAAATTGAACAATTACAATGAAAAACAGAAAGATGTAGTTCGATGAGAACTTGAGCTGGTTATGTCCATGGATTTTTATTTTCAAAATAATCAGAAATTTTGTAACATTTTTCTTTATCAATTAATTGTTTAATAATGATCCTTAATTTACTTAAGGGTCAGTTTTGAATATCTACTGAGACTTATTGAACAAGCACACACAGAGTCCCTTAAATGTGCTGGTGACTTTGTGTGGTCTACTAACAGATTGATAGAGTTTGTTTTGTATTTCTCATATTGAAATTATGTCAATTACTATTTTTCTCCATCATTTCTATATTGTATTTAACATGTATTAAATTTTCTTATATAAAATGAGATGCCAAACTTAAGATTTTAATTTCTTTCCATTTATTCCTATTATGTACTTGGGGTCTTAGTCTGTACATCGCCCGTGTGGCTCATTTCTGCAGTGCAAAAAAATCTATACACGTCTGTTGCATGTCTCCAGAGCAAAATGCCGTAAGACATCAGGCTGTGGAAACAAGCAACCTAGCTTGAAACTTTCTGCATCTGTTAAATTTCGTATCTTATTAACTTCATATGCAACAAAGCCATGCCTTTACGTCGGTTTACTAATGTGAAGACCCATTACATAGAGTAATTAATATCTAGAAATGTAACAGTATAAATAAAATCTAAATCCTAGTCTTGTACTAAAACAGTTCCGGTTTTATGGCGCACACTTGGAAGTGTGAATTATATACACTTCGTTTTCCTTTCAGTCAGAAGTAGGCAACAATAAACTATTACTGTACTTTCGAAATAGAAATGTACACATCATTATAAGCGAGCAGTTATCTTTTGACTTTAAATGACAATGTTATGTCATTTGAATACTCATGAATAATGTGTGAAGATGCAAGGCCAGTTAAATCGTCTATATAGAATAAAAAGAGAAATGGACCAAGAATTGATTCCTGTGGTAATCCTATAGCGGATGACAGACACAAACAATCTCTTGCCATTGATATCAACACTCTGTGCCCTGTTTCTTAAATAAGATTTCAGAAGATCGAGTACCGCGCCCGTCAATTCGTAACGACGCAGTTTCACGTTCAAAATTTCTTGATTTATGCAACTGAAAGTATTGGAAAAATCTCAGAATACTCACACTGCATTCTGGGAATCCTCCCAGGCTCCAAAAATATGTTGAATAAGCTGAACGCTGGCGTAAATTATTGAACGACTTCGGTTAAATCTGAGATGTTTTTTAGATATTGAATTATTAGTATGTAAATGGGCTAGTAATTGATTTAAGATTAACTTTTCAAAAATTTCACTTACTGTTGGCAGTATAAATTAATGTAACTTTAGGTCTATATTAGGCTTAAAGGTCATGGAGTTTGATTTGTTGCCGTTTTTAAAAGGCGGGATAGAGCTATGAGTATGGTATCAAGAAAGCATTATTGACAGGGCTAGAATTTAGCAAAATATTTTTCTTGGAAAATGTTAATAACATACTTAAAATTAGGGACTTGTTTTATAAAATTTGAAATTTCTCAAAAACGAAATCTTATTAAAATTTCGACAATGCCACTTTTGAGTATTAAGTTACACATCGTTTGAGTCTGTAATCATAAAAAATCGGTGGGTATTTAAAGGTGCTTTTGTGGTCCCTTACGAAGGTACTTTTAAAAAAGAAATTTAAAATCAGAATAAACTAGCGTACGATTTTATAAGAGGGTACCTATGATATATTTAAGAGAAGTCCATTATGCGTATAACTTTCGTTTTAACAAAAAGTTTTCATTTTTGAGAAAATGACATCGCCCATTTGATGCGCTTTGCATAATAGGTAGCGCTCTAAATTAGCTCTTAGAACAGCATGGCAGTTATCATAGTTTCTGTTAAATATTAACATAATAATAATATTTTTAATATAGAAAATGTTTTTTTGATTGCCTCTGTAGGGGCCCCGTTTGCAGTGAAAATGCAAATTAATTTTGGTGTCGTGAATTCTAAATTACAGAAGGTGACTATTAATAAGGACCACTTGAAGGTGAAAAAAATTGTCAAAATCGCAAAAATCTCTAAAAATTGATTTATGTGAAATGAATGGGTATTTAGAGAGTTTCCAAAGGATACTCTAAACCAATTTAGATATTTCATTTTCAAGGTTGCTATTATGTATTGAAGAGTGATTCAGTATCTAAAGTGCTCTTTAGAATTTTTAGAAAAAACTGAAAATTTTTGGAATCATGAATTGTCTTAAAATCGGTTGTATCAAAATTTACGACTTGCGTAGTCGTAAATTTTGAAGTGTATTATGGAGAAAATACAATCGACCGCAGCGCACGTTGTGGAAAAGTGGGAAGATTATCGGGAAGCCTTTTATCAAAGGCTTCACTTTTGAATATATTTATGTAAAGATTCAGTATAATTGTCAATATTTTCGGAATGAGGCGCAACGTACATTATTGGGAATTGAAAGATAATGTACAAATAAATTATTAAATAAAAGTTGATTTATCCGAGACATCTTTAGAAAAATATATCAGGGCACATTGGTTACGCGAAACGGTTAGGTCTTACGGAACTCCAGCTTCAAATATATTGTGGTGAATGTTACAAAATTTTAGCCTCTGCTATAACGAGATTATTTTTTTGGGAAAACTTTCAAGATAAAAATTTTACAAGCAAATATGTTATCCGTAATTGTCATTTATTAGATTAGTATTATTTAACAGTGGTAGAGTAATGCTGTGGTCAGACATGGCTTCAGTACGAAAATAGGCCCTCTCGATCGGTGAGATAGCACTCTCTCGCAGAATACTAACGTGAAATAGCAGCTTCCGCCGTTGCCCTTCGCTCAATGAGAGAAACCCGCTCCTTTTCATCGCCCTATTTTCCCTTCATGATTTCACTCTCCCTCTATTACCTCATTTCTTCCTTTATCAGATATCCAATTGCTACTTTTGTGAGCTGCCGGGGTCTCGAGTGTACATGGGTAGCTGTGATCACTTACTATCTGATAACTCGTATGTTTGTTTGCCTCTCGAAAATGATATAAAAAACATTCAATACAAAAATTCTCGCGAATACTAAAAACTTAAATTTTTACATTTGAATAGATATTTTTTAGGCATTCTTAAACATATGATTTTCATTTTTAAAATTAGGAACGATTTTTTATTTTAATCCTTTTATTTATTTAATTCATTTTCAATGTATCTGTTGATCGTGTAGAGTACGAGATATGTGAATTTTCCTGTATTTTTCTATTATATTTACCTATTAATTTTTTTGATTTACGTTCCATTTTATACAATTATAATAAAAGCAAATGGTCATGAACTGTAGAGGTTCCGTTCCGTTCAAGTTCTGTATTCACGCAGGGTTGAAACAATTCTCTCTATCCCTTCTACTCGTAACTCACTCCTCTGAATTATAGCAAATAAAATATATCAACAATATGAAATGGTGAACGTATATTAAGTTTTAGAACGTATATTATAATTATAAATTATTTCTAAAATGTCTTAGCTAAGTTATAGACGTACTCGATTTTAGCCCGATTTACGTATTACGCACTGTTTTAGTACAGTTCTATTTTATTTTAGAATTTTTAGAAAGATACTTCTAATCTTTAGATCCATGTCTGTTCCTTTAGCGTTGAGGAAGTCGTGTATATTTTTTTAACTCAACAGTATGTTCTGAAATATTTATTACATTTGGGAAAACCGTACCTTCCATTAAAATATCAGAAATGTGTACATAAACTGTATAAACAATCGTAACAGTTTATTTAATAAAAAAAATTAAATTTACTATCGCTAAATATATACACAAAAATGCACGTAAATTTTGGTGCGCAAATATAATATTTTATGTATAAACATACAGAATAAACATCGTCACTCGCAACGCAATTTTATGCGTTGTTCATTACATTTTTGTGACAACATTATAATTGGCGGTACGCGGCCCACGGAGAAAGCATCGACATCCCACCCACTTTAATTAGCGGCCGCCGCGAGACCACGCTCTGCTTGCTGTCTCGCACCGGCCTGTTCGCAGACGTAGGCGTGGGTCTCGTGCACTAAACAAAAAAAAAAATATACCATTAGATAATGATACGTATTGAAAAGGTAATTTTATTTCGTTGCTATTATTAAGAAAAAATGATCCCATATTTTCTATGAATAACGGTTTCGATGTTTCACATCTGCTGGACGTTTTGCGACGGCTCGTGGAATTTTTACATTTTTGTTACATAATTACATTTTGTTTTCAGGTAATTCCCATTTTCACGTATTAATTCAGGGTTTAGATGTAGTTTTTCTTAAACTTAATCATATAAAAATTAAATAGTAATAATAAAAAAAAAATACACAAATTATACATATATAATCATTGGTGACATAACGAAAATTCCAAAGTAGCATTTACGTTATTCTCAAATAAGTTTCCTTGATAACATTTTTAAATGGCAAATAAGCCTGGGTGATCACTGACACGCATGAACACTCAACCCCAAAGGAGTCACTGGTACGTTGCCGGGCTTTTAGGAAGGAACAGGACATCTGATGAAGGGGGGACTTGGCTAATTCTACTAAAATTTGATATTTATCATTGATTAAGTAGAGATGTCCTGAATCGTGGTTGCGAAGCAATCTATCGAGAAAGGAAACATGGTTTACCTTTTGTTAAAAATTTTCCGTTTAAACAACTGTTAATTTTACCATCCTAGCAGATAACTGTTGTACCCGATAGTTGTTGGCTGTAGGAGGGCACTTACAGATTTTATTTAAAAATGTATCATTACCTCAAAAATAAGCAAATGGTTTAAAGATACTTATATGTATTTGCGTGAACAATGACTTATTGATTTAAATTTGACCATAAAAAGGAATAGTCGCTAGATCACTAAAATAAAATTATATACTGTAGACATTCGATGCGTCGTATCTATTATTCTTAACAGATTTTCCATAAATGCTAAATACAAAATCAAAAAAAAATCAATCTAAATCAAAAATATCTTTATTTCGTAGGTAATGAAATAACACTTGAAATACGTCATTAATAAATTCATTTCGAAATTACCGCTCATTCCAAATGCTGATTCACCGAGAGAAGAATGGGCAAGAAACTTAAGGTTTTCATTTTTTACTCATCAATACAAAGGATTTAGTTATTTATAATTTGGTCTACATTTAAAAATAATACGAAACAACCTGAAAGGCGAGCAGCTCATTCCTAGAGGCTTTTTTCATTAAGATATTCCAATATGGTACAATAGCCCTTGCCATATAACTTTCTTTTAACGAAACGTTTAAACTCAGCAAATGAAAAATTTTGAAATTCAGCTGGGATCTTATTATAAAACCGCACACACAGTCCCTTAAGTTGGTCGTATAGAGCACGAGATATGTGAATTTTCCTGTGTTTTTTTATTATGTCTACCTATTAAGTTTTGTGATTTATGTTCCATTTTATAGAATTATGTAACAGAAAAAGGTCATGGACTCTAGAGGTTCCGTTCCGTTTTCTCTATCCCTTACGTGCTCTCTATCTCTTCGACTCGTAACGTAATATAAGAATTATAAAATTAAGAATTTATGTATCCCTGGTGCAAAAAAATACAACTAGAAAATAAAAAAGTAATATGCATTAGCCCTTTAATATAATTGATAGGTAATATATTGATCCAAATATCATTGTGTCGAGGGACCGCTAAATTAATAAATGTAAAAACAGAATACAAATTAAAATCATAAAGTATGAATTTTAAATGCAATAAAGCTATGTATAGATATTGTAAGTAAACATCAAAACAATAGTATATGAATGTTGAGTCGACGACGACGAGAAACGACAGCGTTTGGATCAAAATATTACCTACTACTTATATTAAACTTAAAGAACCAATACTTATTACTATTTTTTTTTTAATTTTTAGAGGTTTGTGTAACTTTTTTGCGTCAGGGTTTTTTAGGTATTAAATAAAATTCAATTTCTTTCATGCAATAAATTTTGGTGCATAAAATGAGATGTCATAAATAATATCTCAACTTTCTTAAACCTAGTTTCAAGAGATACTCTAAGTGACAGCGTGTAAATCGATCGATCAGCCCGCTATTCTAGCATAAAAATTCTATCAATGTCAGCAGCAACATATCTCACCGCATAAGGCAATGATAATTATGATGAGCCTATAAAGTTCAGAAGTAAAATTTCTTTTTAAGTTCATCGAGTAAAGGAAATGAAAATCATAAAAAAATAAGAGTTAATTTTTGTACTATTTTTTTCGTTAAAGGCGCTCTCCCAGAAATTAAAAGGTTTATTGAATATTGCAAGAATATAAACAAGTAACTATAACAGCATAAGTAAATAAATATAAATAAACATGAACAAAGTAAATACTAGTAACCACACATAGCAATTTAAACGATTTTAACATAATTAATTCAATGATTTTTCAAACTTCGCTTTTCTGATAAAGCAACTTTACCATGCACACCTACAAGTCTATTTGTTTTATCAGTTTAAGGTTTAGGTTAATAATAATAACATTAATGAAATTTGTTTGTTATTAGACTTTCATAGGGCATAATATATTGAAGTAGCAAAACGGACAAAGCTACATATATGTATACGCGGGGCGCACTATAAGTTTCTGGAACTGTCCAATGACATAAACAATATTTAGAAAGTAATTACTAAATTTGAAAATAGAACTCTTTGGCTGAAGAATACAGTTTCTTTCATTTAACTATCAATTATTTTTACATTGTAGCGTCATTTTGAAAAATTGTTTGTCGTCATTAGTATGGATTTAAGTCGTAAAAATTTTCGTAGTATGATTTTCTACTATTTTAAATATAACTTGACAGCTCAGCAGAGCTTTGCTCGGCTCTGAACTGCTTTTGTCGATGAAGCATCATGCAAAATGACTATTTATAACTGGTTTTCAAAATTCAAGCGCGGTCGTGTCAATCTCAGTGACGAATGTTGTGAACAACAAAAACATCGATACTGTCTGCTGTATGATCAAAACAGACAAGCATGTGACCTATCAAGAGATTTGAGCATCCTTAGGCATAGGCATGAGGCAAATGAAATCAATCCTACGCAAACATTTGGACATGAAAAAGCCGGTCTTGCAGTGGACCTCACACAATTTGACTAAGGTTCAAAAAACGGACCGCGTCACTTGATGCAATGTCATGCCTATCAGATTTGAGGAAGAGGTGCTCAATTTGTTGTGGAATATAGTAATACGTCACCAAACCCGGATTTGTTATTACGACCCCAAAAAAAGCAGTAATCGACCATATGGGTCTATCTAGGTGAACCGAAACCAACCAAAGTGACGCGCAAGCGAAGTGTCTCTAAGCGGATGATTGCTGCTTTTTTTAAAATAAAACTGGAAAGTGGCTAATGATTCTTTGGACAGTTGTCGCACCGTAAATAGTGATTGGTACACGATCATTTGTTTGCCCGAAGTTATTGACAAACTCCGTAAAAATAACCGTAAATATTGTATAATCTTATACCACGACAATACCAGTGCTCACAGGGACAGACAAATATATTTTTAAAGTAGAAACACGTAGAACTTATGAGCAATCCTGTTTACAGTCCCGACCTTGTCACTTTTTTCGTTCGCAAAAGCAAGAACCAATTACGCGGTCAACGATTTTCGTCATGAGAAGGGGCTGTCGGAAAATATGAAAAACATGTTTCCGAGGTCACCAGGGAGGAGTGGCATAAATGTTTTTAAAATCTGTTTATTCGCATGAAAAAGTGCATTTATGCTATCGGATAATACTATAATTTAAGGAACAATAAATTAATTTTTGACGACTTATAGTAATTCTTTCTCATGAAATCTAAAAATTTTCAGTACACCTTACGTATAAGCGAAATACCATTAATTAATTAACTGATTCATCACGAGATCTCTTAAACTATAGGTCCGATTCACTTGAATTTGGATAGTTATTCTTTTCGGGACGAAGGTGCTCACCAAGAACGGATTTTACGCAAATCCTATCCAAAAAAATTCATTATTTTTAAGAGACGCGGGTGGAGCCGCAAAAAAAGCTAGTAGTTTATATGTGTAACTATTTTACGATCCCGTAATGTGCATAATACTCATGTAATTGCTAACGCCACAGTTGTTTAACCAGATTTTTAATCGTATCAATAGACTATAATAATTTGTATGTATAACAAAACATATAAAATATATAATAAAAGAATAAACAATTTATTTCAGATCGATGGACTCGGAGTTCAAGCTCTCGACGCCGATGAGTTGGGATGTGCAGCGACTGTCGTCAATGCGATCACAATATCCAGCACTGACGGCTTAATGTTAACTAAGGCGTAGTCTATGCTATAGTGTAGTGTATATCATAGTGAGTGTGCTCAATAGAATAGGTAGGGCAAGACGAGAGTTCCATTGGGTACTCAACTGCGATCCAAAATCTCCAACAGTACTGTAACTACGTGTCGCCTTACTAATTTGTCATAATTTTGCAATACGAGACAATTTTTTCAAATCGAGCTCACAGCGACACCGCGTTCGCAATTTATCGTTAATCACGAACACGAAACATGATAATTATTTAGAGAGGTACCTCATGCCTTCCGCATTAATATATACATTATAAATTTCACTGCTGCCGCAGCAAACGTATAGGGCTTCGATAAATGCTTTATGAGTCGTTATTATATCTGGAACATAGAATAGCGCTTGCGAGCGTGGAGCTGAGCGATAGCGGAGGCGATAGCGGGCGCATAGCCGTTTAGCCCGGCAATAAACTGGCGCGCTATCTCGCCGCGCCTTCACATTTACTTACACAGCGAAGAGAGACGTGAGTCGATTTCACAATTTGCTGCGATAATTGATGCCGTTGTTACTATTATGAATAATAGCCTACGCCTGGGTTAAGGTAGTGTTCGTGATTTGTTGTATAAGGTCGTCTGTCATTTTTTTTGCTTCGTTCCTGTTTTTTTTTTAAATAAATGATGCTGTATCTGCAGATAGATGCATCTTCTAACTACGTCTAATGTATTTACGGCAGATTCTAATCAAGTATTTAATACGTGAGACTGCCTAGTTACACGTATTGCATACAGCAGGCTCTGTGCATCGCTCATTATATTGAATTAATTTTTCACAAGCAGCACGTTTTCTTCTGAACCGTCAGGTTGCGGCTGCTTTCTTCGTCCATTGAAGTAACTCGACCGCGCTTAAATTGCTGAACCAGCGGCAACTAGTCTCTATAGATATATTTTTGTCTTTAAACCTTTTTCAAGGTCTTTCGCACGATTTATTTGGTAATAGTCCATATTTGAAATTTCACAAAATCATCATGCGAAAATCTTCTCCTTGTAGGTCCAATTTTCAGTGAGACAGAATATTGTTTTTTTATTCGTAAAAGAGGTGTGGAAAATTTTAATTTGAAATGCCCATACTTCCTTCTCTCAAACAATAAAATTATATGACTCGTTAATAACTACCAGTGTCTCTTTGTTAAATACCGTTTTTGTAAAATATTGTTTGTGGTCTAATATAAATCACAATCAAAATAAAAAGAAATTAGAAAAAAATAACCCAACAAAACTATCTATTTGTGTATTAATGAACTGTAAATCTACTTAGCGACAAATTCTGTGTCTATCGGACACTAACTAACACATACAAGGTTCTTCAAATAAATTTGTGACTATAAATGTATGCACTTAACTGACATGTAAACATAGTTTATTTTTATTGTCTCTACCTAGTTCTTGTCGATCGCGATTTTTCTTAAATTTTTTTCCTTACATAGGTCAAGGCTTTGGTAAATGAACTGATACATCAGAATTAAGATTCCAATTTCTTTCAAATTGTATACCGCAGCTTGTAAATCTCTCAAACAGCATACTCCTGCAGCAGGAAAATTCTTTGAATATTCGCGTTGGAGCAAGATGCCGTGGAATCTTCATCTGGAATATTCTCATCAGAATGTCGTCAGGCCAGGAAAGCATCAACGAAAGCATCAACGAAAGAATGAACGAAATAATGAAATTTGATTTTTCAAAAATCTCAATAGATTGTGTAAGAACAAAATCGGGTCCCCCCTCGTTTTTTATCGTTTCAAAGGTAAATACTACATAGTCAAAAGCTAATTTGAATACCTTTCAGGTTCCTTGTTCACTTTTTTTGAAGAATAATCATTGCCCTTGCACTCGTTGTAGAATCAAGAAACGTGATGACGTATTTAAAATGATCCGAGCATTGAAGATATTTTGTATTTTGGTTTACAATATGCAATGCTCTTGTTAATGAAATCTTAACAAGTGCATTGTACATGCAATAATTGATGTCGTACTATGGATTGTTGTTCTTTATGTGTAGGTACACAGGAACTGTTGTAATTATTTGCTGATAATAAATCCTATAATAAAAATATAGTGCAATAGATGCATTCCATTGTAACATAGTACCACAATTAAGTTTAGAAATCCAGATTTTCTTTGTTGAGTTCTCTTTATAGAGCGGTGCACAGCGGTCACGGTGCACTGTAATGCGTTAGAGCTGGTGCAATTATTGTGGAAACCGTAAACAGCCGTGTGATAAAGATTAGTGGTAATTGTGTTTTAAAAGTCGTATTTACGACAATATAATATTGTTAATTTGTTAATGTTATGATAGGCTTTTACTACCCAACTGCACATGCACTTTTTTTATGTCAAATTGAAGGGTTGAGAGTTAATTGCGACCATCGTCACAATGCTCGGAATTGACCGATTTAATGTGATTTAAAGGTAAGGGGCAAATAAAACTAGTTGGTCAGTTCTTCATTCGTGGTCAGAATTAGAACTCGATAAGTTGGTTCGCCGACAACTCGCATACGACTCGATCACTAATGTTTGTTAATTGATTTTGTATATTTTAACAACTATTACATTGACTATGGATTACTATTGTGAATTGGAAAAAACAGACAAAATAAATAAATAGATATTACATCAAGAAAATTAACATCCAACTACTACAAGATTGGTTCAACTCTAATATCTTATATATATTCTATTCATATTATATATCGAAAATTTGTAAGTTTGAATGTTTGTTATTCGATTACGCTTGAACGGCCGAATAGAATTATCTCAAACTGTACAGTAATATAATTTACATATATATCAGAGTAACGTATTGGCCAAAGTTTATAAATAACTTTTGCTCACGACTTTGTCATTGGTAACAACAGTGTTCAAGAGTGATTAAAGAACGATATCGGTTCAGTACCGGAATCGGAAGTAGGACCGGGTTCAGGATTAACAGCGTGAGTGGGATCGTCTTACGTGAACTTTGGCGGCATCACATGTGTTTTCGGTGTAAGAATACGGATTTCTCTGGTATGGAATCGATAATGCGACTGAGATAGGGATCATGGTTGACAAAGTTATAGATCGATATGAAAGATGAAAGAATTTGTTGTACGTTATAATTATATATATATAATTATTTACAACTTTAATTCATGTTACGAACAAGTACAAAGAATGCAAGGGAGATGCGATCTCTGCGTGGTATGTGTGCAGGATTTTCGAAAGATAAATATAGGGACAGTGGTGTTAATCTACAGAGCCACTAATCTAAAGTGTGATGGAAAAGTTAGCAAGGGTCGCTTTATAGAATTTAATGTAAACCAAATTATTGGCATTGCCATGCATATCCACTATAAATCCAATGTATAATCTACTAATTCTAACCTCATTATTTGCTCGAATCACTTTGAACATAGATTTGCTACTTTAACTTGTGCCCAATTCCATATGTGTATTTAGGAATGAAAAAATAAGACTTAACGAAACTGAACGCGGTAGACGTCTACAATATTGAATTCATGGCAAATCCGTTCTATCCTACCGATTCGTTACAAGTTTATAATATTTTTGATTGTTTTCTTTATTATCCTTCTTGTACACTCCCTAAAATTGACCAAATATAGCTTATTATACAAAAAATCTATATCTGATGACAACTTACTCCCAGAAAAAGTATTCTGACATTAGTAACATTTTTATTACATTATTCTGACATTAACGCATTTAAGATCACCACCATGGCTAAATATAAAGTCTACTGCGTATTTTCAATCAAATTATCGAAATGAAATATATTTTAGAGAGCTGAGTGAATCAAAAAGGTACTAAATATCGCGTCCTTGGCTACAATATCATTAAAACGTCGCTGTTACGTTTTGGAAATATTGCTAATGTAGCAACTACCTCGTTTATTTCTTCTAGTATAATGATCATTCACGAGTACACCATATTATACTCCCCGTATTGAATACGTCGAGACACAGTACGGACCGACGTACAACTAACAGATCGGCGCGATGACAGTCCGCTAGTTTTCACCGCGGCCGCGCTTAAAAAAAAAAGTATATCACTCTCGTAATTAAAGTGATAGGACGCAAATCGGCGTGTCTGGTTACGTAACAAATGCACCGGCGGAGCCGAGCACGGTCGGCTTTCTCCGGCAGCACCTCGGCCGATGAGCAGAAAGCGTTCCAAATTAATAACCTGAAACGGCATGATCTCGACCAGGGCGGCGCGGAGGCGGTTCTAATTTCAAGGAAATAAAGTTTTGAGCGTCCGTCCGGGGAGGATTAAGTTTGGAGGTCGGCGTCCGGAGTACCTTCAGGATCGTGAATACAGACTCCACGGTTTTAAGAGTTGAAGCGACGTTTGGATAGTTTCGAATTTAGTACTTGTGCGAGATGCCTGGCGAGTCCTTTTCGCTCTAAGTTTTTCTCGGCATTTTTTGCTGGAATATGATAACTTCTCAAGGGAAAAGTTGCTTATGCTCATTTCAAAGATTAAATATTCAGATACATTATAAAATAATATGCAAATTTTGCCCACGTATCTTATCTATATAGTATCATCTGTAGTTTACTTCATATAGTGCCGTTTGTAGTTGAGATCCAATGCCGTAGCAACGATCTAATCACCTTAAAAATAAAGCAACGTTTAGAAATCACCCGTACCACTAGGGAAAATATCTTACAGATAAACTTTAAAAGTTATTAGGGTTATTTTTGAGACAGCCGTGAATAAATACACGTATACATAATACAATAATAATTTACGTTTCGATTAATAAGATCACTCATAAATAGTAATATAGATACCATATGTCATTAAAATTGAGATTATGCTCTTAGTCATAAGTATAGAAATACATATAGTAGCCGTAGATAAATTTCTGCAAATACATTACTTTTTGTGGTCGGATATGTCGCTACCAGTGCATAGTAAGTACAAGATATATTGTTTGTTATTTGCCAATTCAATTTAAAATCGGTGGTTCTTTTTATTAAATTTGTTAAAAAATATATGAAACAAAATAATAAAAAACGGAAATCTATATAATTACATCGTTACAATTAACATACACGATGAACCGAAACATTCTAATCAGAAAATTTAAAGTCAAACAGCGGATTGAACCGAAATCATTTTTTACATTTCAGTCTGAAATAGTTTTGATATGAATTCGACAAGTTTTTCTGACTGCAAATTGTATCATCGAATGAAGTAAGTGTACTAATATTACCTCAAGTTTATTTTTCAGGAGGATAAGCAGAGTCTACAGATTTTCACATGGTACAATCTTAGCATATCTCTGTTGCATCACTGATACCCATTAAGATTTTTATGAAAACTCGTCGGTTTCAGGTGCTTAAAGTTTGGCCCGTTTTGAATATGCCACTAATATAGTCTGCATAGAATTTTCGGGGAGACTCGTACCAGCCTTTCTACCACACACATTCGACCTATAGACTTGTGTTGTCAGTTAAGTAATAAAATAGAATTGGAACACAACAGTAAGACATATTAATTAGAATGTTGCCACATTTGAGTAAAATTTAAATTTTCCCATTGAATTTATATAAGTATTTTACATTACTATAAGAGTCCCCTACTGTACATTGTCATTTGTTAAGTTGGTGCAACTCAATTTATTGTTTCGACAAAAGTACACGTAAAACTCAATATACAAACAAAACGTTATGGTACAATTGCTGAAAATCACAAAGACGATATCATCAGTTACATGTGGGAGTCAGTTGTGTCCCCGGACGCGAATGGATACCCGTCTGTGATGTTCAGCTGGGTATAGTGTGCTTGTATAGCGAAGGCTTCAGTGCTGTTTCCGGTGTGCGGGGAGTATGGCGTGCGTTGTGTTCGCGGCACACCGGCCGTGGCAAAGCAACGCAAGCAGTACTTTGAAGGTGTACATAAATTATCGCAATGATTCGTGGCACGATATTTTAACTTTGAAGTTAAATTTGAAAATGAAGTTATAATTTTCAGGAAGTTATTTGAAAATCGAATCAGGTTTCAGGTTGAGATACAATTAAAACAAAATAAATTTATTGTAGTGCTTTACTTTTAACACTAATTTTACTCCTAATAGTATAATAATTATTAGTCTCAAAACACGTAGGTATTTAAAGGAAGAAGAGAAAACCTGCAAAGGCACCCATCACACCCGATACCGACTTTGATGTCCATTTTGCTCTTAATTACGGATATAAATTGGAATAAAACCATCAAATCGTCGTATAAATATCATATCTTATTCTTTAACGCACATCACATATCAAGCTCATTGCAAAATATTTATGTTGTTATGAAACATGTGGGAACTCATGCAGGAGATTTTGCAATACGTGTACATTTAGAAGATGTACTACAGGTTATTAATTATTTATTATATCCTTTCGGAAAATACTCTATTGGTGTCTGTAAAAAGTTTTAAATTTATAAGCCGCTTTTCAAGACACATTTTCTAATTCATATCAAAGACCTCTTCGAGCACTCTCTTACAGGAAGTCAGTGCGTCTTTCGGTTATCAAAACTGTTTTCCCATAAGTTGATATTATACTTTGGGCAAAAAAAATATTCAAGCAATGTCAAATAGGAATTGTAAAAAGGTTTGATAGGTTTCATGTCAAAAAATCTCTCTTGTATTGAAGGCCGAGTGTGCGTATTCGTGGCTATGGTGAAGATCCGGCAGCCCACAGAGGCCGGTGTTTCCGTCGCTTGTTGCTCATAATATTAATGTTTCTAGTAAACATTTGGTAACATACCTTTTAGCAAAGATGCTCATTTGATCTCGTTATGGACACCGGATAACCTGTCAAAGAAAAAAACTTGCGCCGAAATTTTGCCTGTATTTCTCGCTCGTTTCGCTTTTGTAGGCTTTAATTCATTTTGCAACGACCACACGGCGGTCTGACGTTTCTTTTCTGGATTATACTGATAAATGCATGATTCATCGCTCGTAATGATATAGCTGGCGCGCCGAGGCAAGTCTGGTTTTTGCAGGCAGTTTGTGTTTGGCTATCATATCACGGCATGGCAATTTTCGTCTTACGTGAATATATATTTGTAAAATTTCAATCGCTTTGCAAGTGCTTTTCTGTTTGAATGTTATTTAAAATATTTCAAATGATTTTTTAAATATTTCGAATGTTTCTAAAGCGCAAATATTTTCGTTGTAGACCCAGTTGGCGTGTTTTCAGTGGGACGGAATATTTTAGACGTGTTCTTAAAAATGCGGAGGTAACTCCGACTTAGGAATTTCCATATTTTTTTCTTTTAAATAATAAAATTTTATAAATAAGTAAAAACCGACGACTGTCACTTTGAAACAAACAGTTTTGTGCGAAATGTTTCGAGTGTTCTGGAAATTACTTAACGAACAAATATAATAAATATATACGATATGTGGATATACATAATGTTATTATGTGGTAGGATTACTGGATATATATAGAAGGAATTAAAGGGTACAGTAATTTATCAAGTTCGGTAATTAAAAAAAATGGCTGTTCTGCATCTAGGATTTCGGTATGTCTATTGCGTGTGGCCACAGAGCAGAATGTTTTGAGCATAAATGTGTATATCGTGTAAATAGTTTCTATGGGATTAAGTTCGTTATATAAATAAATATTAAGAGTAGTAAGAAAAAGTGTGCGTTTATGTGGAAGTCGCACGGCCACTCTGAAATGACCAAACGGATTTTGAAGTGATTCAACAGAGACATGGCTCATGACCGAAATCAATGCATTTAATACTTTTAAGTAAACGTAAAGAGAGTATTATTTAATGAGTTTTTAACAATTGTTAAGTTAAAACCATGTTCTTCATGCAAAGGGTGAGTAAGTTATGCCATATATTTAGATTCCGGGTATTGCCGATCCTTAGGCAAGAGGCAATAATAGCCTGCCATTCATTGGTCACTTTGGGAAGCTGAAAGGTACAACCTATTACAATTTGAAATATTCAATCAATAAAATCCAACCCAACACAATTTGATAGAAAAAGATTACGAAAAGGTATGCTTCTGTAGTCTATACACATTAAACAAAGGCCCCGGTGAGCGTTTGTCCTTCTGCTTGCTATCTGTACGTATGAGCGTGTTTATCTCAAGGACTTCTGGAACTAATTTGGATGAGGTTTTTATGCGTTTGATCTGCGTTTCCTTAGAAAGATTTTCTTGTATTTATTCCTACTCTACCTTATTCTAGTGTTTGTGATTCGAGCCGACAGAAAAAGCGTTACTCGTTTGCTTCAGCGGTGTGCGTAGGCCAAATGTTTGGATATTCATGAAAATTATGTATTGTAATATAAAACTATTAGTTTTTATTGAATCTACAAAAAAACAGGAACTCTATATAAGTGGTTTTTATATTTAAACTATAATAACGTTTTATATGTTAAAAATGAATAGACAAGGTGATTTAGAAATAATTTAAAAACTTAATGAATTAGTGTTCGCTAAACTCAGATAGATACAGTACTCGACAGCAAAGAAGCAATGTACTATCCTACAGAATTTCTAAGTCATTGAATCATTCTAACACGCTACCAATAACTCATTTTGAGAGTTGGAGCTTTTCATAATTTTAATGTGGATCTTAAATTCACGCAAATTATGTAACGGTACTCAAATACAAATTAAAAAAAATATATTGATGGTACGATCCTGACTCGACTACTGTACCGGTGAAACTGCTGATACCTAGAATAGTAATATTTCCCTCTGATTTGCTTTCAATTTTAAAGGAGTCCAATTTCCGATAAGATTTTGTTTTGGTATATCCATAAATAAGACATAAGGACAAAGACTGGATGTGGCAGGAGTTAATTTAAGCGAATCATGTTTTCAAATGGATTATACGTCGCCCTTTTACACATCATGTCTAACAGTAACCTTTTTGTGTTAGTAATTAACGGCAAAATAATTAATGTAGCTTATAAAGAAGTTTTGTAAACCGTTACGAATTACAGTTCCTTTTTATTACTAATTAAGTATAGAGCTGTGGGTATAAATGAAGCCAGATCTGGTTGCATTGTAATAGATACAACAGTTTAGTTCAGTTTCATCAATCAGATGTTCACTGCAGGACATAAAATTTTCCTTTAGATTTCCACGACGCACGATCTTCGAACACTGCAGCCAACCGTAGCCCGTAACCCTGATCAGGTCATCAGTCCACGCAGTGGAAGCCCGTACCACGTTGCGATGTCGAGTAGTCGCTATTCGAGACACTTTCCTACCCAGTAGTTATCGGTTCTACCAGCGATGTAGCATCCACGTTCCAGCGAGTCACGTCGGTCCCTTTGGTCAATCTGCGGATTTTCTCGTTTTGGATTTCATCTCGCAGAGAAACCCCGAGCATCTTTTTACCGCACGTTGACCGACTCTAAGCTTGTTTACACGACCGACAATAAAGAACCACGTCCAGCACCCGTATGTCATCACTGGCAACACACATTGTCCAAACACTTTCGCCTTTAAGCAATTAGGTACATTATTATATGAAAATAGGTATGAGAAGTTAAATTCTAATTTACTGTTCTCGTCATTCTTCGCATAAACTAGGTTTAAAGGTAAGTTATCCACACTGTTTGTACGGACACTTTGTTGATCACATACAGATTTAATAAAAAAAATATGTGTATGTCGCACACGGTAGAAGTGAAACTTAAAATAAGTAACATACGAAAGAATTAGATGATTCTCATATAGAGTCTCAGGAGTAGGATAAATATAATTTTTTTATTATATATTCACCAAATTTAAAAATTATTTTACATTTTAATGAGGTTGTACATGTGGTTTATGATCAGTAAGAAATAAGAATTAATTTCATTTATAAGATAATATTAAAGTTCGATTTTGCACTTAAAAAAGGAAAAGAAATATTAGACAATAATCAAATGTAATATAGATATACACTGACGCTTGATCTGTCGCTTTAGCCCGACAATATGCAGGCGTGTACAAAAGTACAATGTTTAGTAGACGAGAGTGGGGAGGCTACGAATTTATTCCAACTCATTCTTTCACCGGATTAATCCTATATATTTATGTGTTTGTTTCTGTTGTGACGTATTTTAGTTTCAACGAGTTTTAAACCACAATGACTCTACAGAAGTTCAACTTCAAAAAAATTTTACAAAGTCTATGGTCTACGAAAGAAAAGTTGCCAGCGGATCGCTAGTGAAGTGACAAAAAACTAACGTTACGAATAATTTAGCTTGACTTAATCCCATAAATGAAGTTAAATAAGAATTAATGAACGAATATTCGAAAGTATTAATAGTATGACTTAGTTTTTAATGTGCGCTAGTGGTTAAGTGGTAATAAGATCGATGCCTTAGAACCCTAAGGTACAGGGTCTGATCCTGACCTTTGGGGCATTGATCTCTGAGAACTTAAAAAACAATTTTAACTTATGTTTAATCTGACCACCCGAGACCTTGTTTCGAAGAGAAAGGTAAGCAGTTTGCTTTGGACGTTGCCACTGAATTTATTTGTGCTAGTAGTTTTTAATTTGCTCTATACCAGTATATATGAAACGGTCTGTGATTGAGCAGTGGGCTTATGGAAACCTTACACGTAAACGATGCTTTAGTACGGATGGAACTAGAACCTCGATTGGTACAAAGTTGAAGTTTGAGACGGAGAAAGCCTTAATAAAACAGTAAAAGTACGCAAAATATCATAATAAATAATACTAAATTTATTTATTATGATATTTTGCGTATCACAAATAATTTTACTTTTTTAATTTACTTACAAGATCAAAATTACAAATGAAATGTAGTTTGGTAAACAAAAATATACAGAATTTTATAGCAGTTATCTATTTAATTATAAACTGAAATCAAGATAAAATTATGTAATTTGATCCCGTTTTTATTGAAGGTTTGAATGAAGGGTTTATCCTAAATGTTTTGACTGTTTTCTACGATTTAAAACTAGCGGGTGTATTTAAATGAATACAAATAAAAGAGGCATGAATTAGATCTAACCGACAATCAGTGCGTTCCGTTTGTGCACCGGGTGTGGCTGGCGCGGCGCTGCCTTGCGTTTATTCGATGTTAATCTTCGAGACAGATTGCAAAGAGGACAGGCTCGTTAGCGAGATAAGAAAGATTAACGTTTGTTTCTTTAACGCGGTCCTGTTTTAACGAAGTCTGTAAGCTTCTTCTTTCAGATATCAGAAAGAGAATAAATATTGTTGTATAATTAAGAATCAGACTGTCTCTGTGATTCTTATAATTTCAGTACAAAACTTTGAAAATGTGAGTAAAACGCGTAATCGCACGTCTCTGGATCGTAGATTTCATAGAATATGACTGCAGAGACGGCTTTTTTGTGTCAGGTTTTAATCACTTCACAGCTAAGGTATATCTACCCATAAACTTCTTTTTGTTTTACATTGACGGAATTGAACTTTAAGCCCTCCGCGCTGGCCCGTTACGGGTTGTAAACTCTTAACGCTAGTCATTACCGGTGTGATGATGACTTCTCGGACTGAAATAACTTATCGTGCTATATGAGATAAGGAATGAGTGGTTTTATTTGACTTAAGAATTGATCGGTCAGATCGGATTGTTGGATTGATGTTCGCCCATGGTAAGCTATGGAGAATCAAACCAGTTACCTTCTTCTTGGAAGGCAGTGCTTTTAACCATTGAGCCAATTTTGTTATTGATATATTAATGAATATACTTAAACGATACACCTCTATATCCTCAAAGTAAAGGATATAGTCTTCCTAATCAAGAACGAATTGGTGAGGGTCCATTATTGAGGCCATAACCCCGCCAAACTGGATTATTTTTCTATTAAACTTTATCTTATTAATCGACTATATGACCCCCAGACCCAACTAGAAGGCTGGATTCCGTCATTCTTAATAGCGGAAATGTTAAAGTTTGTTACGATATTTGAACATTCGTATGCGTGGACGTTTTGTCTCAAATAAACTGCTATATAGATTACAATTAAATTTGTCACACAGTTGTTCTAGACTGACACATAAATTAGGCCGTAGTGCCAATTGTGTTTTCTTGTTATCTGATAGGATTAGGAACCGTAGACGGGCGTGATCGAAAGCGGGTCAACGGTCAGAATCGACAGTGGAACCGGAATAAAAATTAATAATAGGATTGGGGTAGGAACATCAAGAACTCAGTATCAATAACAATTGAAAAATGAAAGTTCATGATTTTAAATTTTCTAGTATTGATTTCTTTTACATACAAAGAATTCTATTTCGTGTTCCAATATATATAAATTTCATTTCTGTTTCAGGTTGGTCTTACTGATCAACGTATGCAAGGATGTATAGTTAGACCCATTTCGTATTTCGATCGATATTATTTTAAATTGAATTATGCCTTTTTTTAAATAATTTTATTTTCCTTAATATCGTGGTTCATCATATAAGAAAGTGACATTTGAAAAAAAGAAAATAAAACAAAATAGCAAAAGATGTGCACAGAATTAAGAACAAAGAAAAATATTATTCAGCTATCACGCGTCCAGTTGTGAATAGTCGTGTCACGGCGCGGGAGTTAATCGGTAACATCTAGACGTAGAAAGTAACGTGTCTATGGCCGCCGAAAGTTTTTTTTTTCGCGAACTGCATCAACATTAATCGCTGTCGATTATGCGACGCTATAAATAATAATTGATCGATTTCGACGCGTTTCGCTGAACGTGATAAATGATGTATATAGCAAATGATGCGAATAAAAATATGCTTAAAACTTGGCCATTCGATTCGAAACACCATCATAAATATTACAAAATGTATACACGTAATAAGATCGCAAGGTAGCCAAATATGTACGCTAAATATTTTTTTGGAAAAAGTTAATGGTATATATGTATATAACACAGACCCCAAAACAGTTTCTTTTAAAGTTTTCGTCTGTTTGTTTATATATTTGTGGACTTGTTTATCAAAGCATCATTCAAAAACTAAAGAACCGATGTAAACTAAACGTCTTGTCTTGTATCAGCAGTAATCTACCGCTTAACTTAGGATACAATTTGTCACGCTATTTTACTTAGGCGCTAGACAGAACAAATTCAAAACTTTCCCTCTTTTTATGTTTAAGTACCTACTAAATAGATTTGGATAAATGGTGTCTACCTACAGTTAGATATTTGACAATGCGAGTGTCACAGAAAAAAAATGTCTCCAACTACCCATAACTGTTTTAATATTTTAAATCAATAAAATATGTGAAAAGGAAGAAATTTCCTTATGAATATTGTGGCTTTGAAGAAAACCTCATGACATGTCGTCTAATATTTTCTATGGGTAATGAAAGACAACGAAAAAAATTCTTCATTTTTTCCGCTTTCCTGTTACATAACCATCACGCGAACGAAGTCGAACGAAGTTTTTGAAGAAGAATGAATTGATGGTAGAAAGTGTATTCTTCTGGGATTCAGTATTAGTTATAATAATATATTTTTAATTTTATGCTACAAGTAGAGTTACGCACGGTGAGTACATCGGTGTGATACCGGCTGTAGTACATCAAAAACTAAATTGATATTTTTGAATATAAATTATTTGCATCTGTGCTGACCGACTGACAGTTACAACGCTGAATACTGACAGTGGCTCAGTCATCAAATAGGAAAGCTACTATATTCAATGGAATGGATCAACGAGTTTCAATTTGAGTCGAATTAAACAACTGTTACATTAAGTTGCCTATCCAGGCGTGATGGGATTGTTGACCACGGACGTCAGCAGTTTACCAACCCTCAATAGACCAGCCGGAAGGGGTTAAGGTTCCAGTTCTTCAATGTGAAGTAAATAGATAGTGGGAGGGTAAATTTATCCACACTCATACACACTCTTGTCAGGCTTGTAGCGTCGTTAGCACCTTTGTGCAGATGCAGATTTAATACGGATGTAGGTATAACATCTAATATTACATATTTCCTTTCTATATTTCTGCCATTGAAAATGTTATCTGTTTCATTTTAGTAAATCTATTTCAACAAAGTCAACTATATGAAATCAGTTTTATTTAAGATTTAAGTTAAATGATGATCACGAGAGTTTATGGGTTAAATAATTACAGCGATCGAAATAAATTATCCTGATTTATATATTAATCTATCATAACCTAATTTCGTTCAATCCATATTTACATAATTGTAATTTGTAATTATAATAATAAAGATTGTACCAATTAGCAAAACATGTACTTTTTTTCAAATTTTATTACAATGAATGTGATTTTTGATATTTGACTTTAAACTTTTTAAACCGTTTAAAAGCTTAAACCGAATCGATAATTAAATGAAAAGCAACGTGCAAAATCAGATATGACAGTAAAACATACTTTCAAAACTGCATCAGAATTATTAACCGAGTCGAGACTGTACCTATAGCTGATATTTATTGATGATTGATGTACGTCTGATAACATTTTTCATTAAGCGCTAAACATGATACCTATTATCTAGATCTGTAACCGAACAGTTAGAACGGAGTCTGTGAACATGAGTGTTGCCATATACCTTTCTACTATGCATATACACACATCGATGTCATAAACGTATACTATTGAGACTCGTTTGCATACTACCCTTATTTCTGAACGGGTATTAAAGTAAACGTGTAAAAAAATGTATGTTGTACTGGGTTTGTGCCTCACACTCACATAATATTCGTGTCATAGTCACGTCAATCGCTTTCTAAGCCTTTGTGTGTAGGACACTTAATTGAACTCTTTTATTTATACATTATTGGCGCTAAATTTGGTGAGATTAATTTGGCACGGTGGTGTTGAAATGGCGGCGGGGCTAAAATTGGCACTGACAGTGCCACCCCTTTAATATCGAATTTTAGGATTGAAGAACTATTCAGAGAATACATGGATATTAGCCTGCGTATTTATTATTGTTTTTGCGACAATGACAGTAACACCTTTAGATGACGATGTACTTCAGGAGGATTGATGTAATAATATTTAGGTGTTACTGCAATGCTGCTTTAACGAAAAACATGGACTCATCAACCCGAAAAAAATATAGATGGCTATCGAATGGATTATGTATTATTTGAGGAAATACATGTACAAATCTAGAATGGGTATAATAATAAAAATGACGAAATGTAGGAAAAGTTGTAACAAAAGATATTATGTTTTGCTAACTACATGATTGTAGTTTGACGTTGGTGTTTTGTAGTACACTCGCTGCCTTACTCGGTACACAGTTAAAATAATAATTGCACACATTGGCCATAACGCAAATATGCAAGTAAGTGAAAAGGATTGAAATTAAACTAAACAATTCTTGTTGGAGACATAGGATCCATTGAATGAATTTTAAATATGGTCTTATTACGTATACGACCAGCGGTGGTTGCTCAGTGGTTAAGTGCCACCTTCAACGCAGATACTGCCGGGTTCGATCATGACCATGGGCGAATCGCCTGTGAGTTTTTGACCCAACTTAGCTTACCACTCGCTCCGTGACTCGGAGAGCACACGTTAAGCCGCCGGTCCAGGAAGCGGTCCTTGTATTATTTAAAACGCTCGTTAGAAGCCTCTAACCTTGACTGGGCCAACGTGGCTTGAAATTCAAACTTCTCTACAGAAATAAAAAGGTTTCGGATGGTATTCTTTCTCAGTGGAATGATTTAAAACCTTACTTATATCGCGTCCCGCGTGGCTACGGGACCGCTGACGGTTTCGGAGAGGTCTCGTTCCGACGACCGTTCCGCGCACCGTTCACGATAATAACAGCCGGCCAGCTACTTGACAGTTGACGGCGGGCGGCGAGACTTTTACCGCGGCGTAATGAGCTAATGACGGCGATGGCCCACCTAATCACGCCATATCACTTTCACTGCTGACTCATGATTTCTTAAACGCCCCGCTAGACGTGGGCCTCGACTCGGCGGATCTTGTTCCGCTGTAATTGCGGCTGTTAGGCGTCGGCGGCGTACAGAGCTCCCGTTTTCCTATGGCTGTCGTGTCGGAGGCTGGAACGAGGCACTGTGAAAAAAGGAGTTGCCGGGAAGAGAGTTTTGAGAAGGCCTGCGTGCGCCAGGATAAAGGAATTCTTAATCATAGACACATGTTCTTTTTAATAAAGAAGATCGTACAATGTATTTATGCTGTAACAAGTATATTCATGGTTTATGTTCAAGGGCCGGCTCGTATGTAACATCGTTTGCTTATTGGTTAACATCAACTGGCGTGTGTATATAACTCATGTCATATTTTTTTCGTATATATTGAGATACCTGCGTAAAAAAGAAAATTAAAGATTTTATCTTTAAGAAAACTTCACTCTCCTTGATGACGAGAATTTAAATTATACGATTTTTATAGGTTTCGTCTTTGTTGTAAAATTGAAGTTAACCTTAAATTTTACTAGAATGTTCGTATTTAAGAATCTTGTAAATTATATGGAAATGGCTAACCAAACGAAAATTGCTATCTCAAATAGCTTAAAAACTGCGAAAATTAAATTAATTTTCGAATTTGTTCAAAAATCTAATATGGCTCATATCTTACTGATGTGCATTTTTTGATACATTCATATAATTGAATATCATATTTTTATAATGAAATATACGAAAACGTCATGACAAATAAATATACAATTTTCATGAAATTTTATCCATGTCTGTTTGTATGCATCCTACTTGTACATAAATCCTTTCCATTAATCATAGTTGTATAATATATGTCAACATATGAAACGTAACTGAAGCCTATTTGTATTGTTTATTGTTGGATTATTATATTCATCGACCCATGAGTTATAAGATGATATAAATAGATACCACATCTAGAGCGCTCTCGCCATCTCTGGCCGAGGCACCCTAATATCAACTGCAGCCTCTAGCCGCGTCTAACTTCGAGTGTCTCGAATCGTCGACAACACTGTGGTATGTGATCAGTTCGATCCTGTGGCTTTATGGAGAGTTGCAGCATCTTTATGTATGATTTATGGCATATTTTATGGGGAATTCCTTGAAGAGTTATCCGACATCATTTCTGCAGCTGAATTTCCTCATCGTTCCATTCGCCGAAAATGCCATTGTCAGCATTTTGACATAGCTGTCGTTCTACCAACGCACCCTTCGTGTTCTTTTTTTGTGACGTATTTTTCTGTCTCTTATCGCAAAATTTTGACATGATGTACAATAATTGGTGTTCACAATCAACTTCGGTAAAAGAGTCTTCAAGAAAAAAATTTATTTCCTTCTAACAGGCCGGCAACTGATTATTAACGACTCTCTTGGAATTGCAGGTGTGTACGGGTGGAGCTGATCATCCACTTTCTGGTGATTTGACTGGTCATTTTCCCTTTAAAATGCTGTAAAAAGTCTGTCGAATTATAGTAAGATGTTTATAGATGTATTTTTTTATCAAATATCAAAACTGTTTCGGCTAGGTATTTTCGCTGTCGCAATATCGTAATTTTCTTTATGTGCCAAGAGAGAAAATTGCAATAACGACAATTGATCCTGCAGGCCATCTCTAGAACTCACGTATTTATTCATGTGATTTTAACTCAAAATTGTACGGTGACAGCGAAATCGCCTTAACTGGCTGCAACTTTCTGAGCTTTTCGAGCTTAAAATTCGTAAAACTATGGACTCTGAAAGCTATCCTTGAAACTCTTGTTACTTCCGAGCTCGAAGCGTTCAAACATACACCTAGCAATAAACAATTGAGATTTCAAGTATATAAGATAGATTTTAGTGCTTTTCCGAACTTACCGAGTTTAAAATATGATTTTTTTTAGTTTATCGAGTTCAAAAATCTTGATTTATTTAAAAAACGCTGCTTCTGTTTTATTATTTTTTCAATTGCGATATCCTTTATAAGCCTCATTAGATTTTAATCTGTTTTACGGCATTCGTCATAGTTTTTTTAACAAAAGCGATGACCGACTACCATAATTAAAGAAGAATTTTATGTTGTATCGAAAAAATATTTTTTCGTGAATTTATTAAAGATGTCTTTCGAACATACCGATTGATTTCAATTCAATTTGTAATGATCGGCGTTGTTTTTAAGGAAGAAGAGCTACTTTGGAATTTGTCGGTAGAGTAGTTTAAGAAATATTGTGAAAAAATGGTTTTGAAAAATTTCTAAAATGATCTCACTTAAACAAATCAAACAATTTTCATGTGGCCTACAGCAAACAATACAAACTATTGAGGGAAAGAGGATTTTTATATCGATCATAGGGCAATCTAGGAGTTATTTCAAAAAAACAGTTTTCTTTATTTTTTGCGGTTTTACAAAATTTTGTGGGTTGAATCGATTCAAATTTTCAGCATGTTCAAATTGGACGGACTACTTTCGAATACCGCAATACGCGTTACAGACGGTTAATTCATTAAAAGTTTATATATAAAATGACACACACGCAAACACGCGTGGGATCGTATACAAACATACACACAACACACACACAAACACACACACACACACACACACACACACACACACACACACACACACACACACACACTGACATGTACATGCACTAACATGCACACTCATACATACAGGCATAAAGACATCGTTTGGAAAATTGTTCAAGTAAATTCTTCGGACTTTAAAACGTTAAGATATGATGTGAATTTGATTATACAAAATCTGGATACAGTAACTTTCCAATTTTTGAAGTTTTGCGATTTTCATAAAGGTAAGTCAAAAGTATTTCTACAAAATATGAAATTTGGGGCCAAGGAGACAAATTCGCCCGACTAATGTGATCCCAATATGCTAACCATAGGGCATAGAATCACAGCCCAGCGCGTTGGCCTTGTCAATTTCAGGAGCATCATGTGCCATTAAAGATTCTGTTCATAGTCCTTAAATATGCGTGCTTCATCACTCTGTTTCTTTCAACCATCTCCTCAATAGGCAGTGACAACTGATATTTAAATCTGTACTTAAATCAAGCAGTAGTGAATTCCAACCACCACGTGTTCTGATTTGCAGGCGGGCGTGTAAAATTATTAAGCTGCAACTGTTTGACAACGACAAAACAACAATTGTAAAAAGTTATAGACTTCCGTTAAATTTTGATGACATATTTATCAGTACCGATAAAGTTGAATTCATTGTATAATGAAAGTTAAGTCACTGAAGGATTTCGTAACTGCTTGCCGGATTCGTCCGCTTTGTCCAATAAACAAGGGCTAACATTACACAAATTGTGTATCAGCCAAGATTATGTCGTCCGACGTGAATCACACCGGTGCGGTTAACCACAAAAGGATGTTTGCGACGAAGATGTGGTACTAGCTTGGCCTGTATTTCTTTTACCAACTCGAAGTGAAAGTATATCCTTATGAAATTATTCAATTATGATATCTAATATAACGGGATGTCATGAAGATATGTTTAGAAATGATTAATAAATGGAGGAATTCAGGTAGGAAAAATTAGAAATGAATGAAACCTGTAATTTAGGGAAATTATTAACTCTTAAAATAAAAATATAAACACCACCATTAAAATAATAGTTTCCAAAAGTTTCGAATGTTTTTTAATTTGCAGTCCTATCTTCGAAATGGACATTTTTAAAGTGGAAATTAATCGATATTCGAAGTTGAAATAAAATATGGATACGTGTGTAATTCATTTCAATCTTTACTCCTTTTCGATTCGATTTCGATTAGATTGACCAAATTACATCGGCTGGCAGCCCAAAATGTTTAGTTTAACCAGGAATGCAAGCGTCTTAATGTTATTCCTAATTATATCAATATTCGTATCAATAATAAAAGTAAAGCAGCTAATATAACATTACTAAAATCTCAAAAGATCTAGCTTAATGAGGAATGTCGTAAATGGTTTAAACATAAAGTTACCCTCAAAATTTATTTGAAGGTACTATATTCGGAATTATCGTTCAAATTACATAACATCGAATTGGATTTAGTTGATCAAAAAGCTAGTGAATTGGCCTCTATAACCATTCACAAAAAGTTCTTAATACAAATTAAAAAATTACAACGTTTAGTGATAGATCAAAATCAGTCTAATCACACTGACAATTCGAACCAAAACAATAAAACTAATTGCTCATTTTATCCGACAATTAAAAATTTATCAAATATAAAACTTAATAAAAATGAAGAATCGCTTCTTGGTAAAGGAATAAAATATAATTTCATGAAAAATTTGAATGATAAAACGCGTAATGAGACACTGGCGATATATACTGAAATATCTCTGCACAAAAGTAAATCTAATGAGTCCATAAAATACAAAATTTTGGATTTAATAAAATTTAATAATAGTAGTACATTTCGGACTGTGTATACAATGTAGATCATAAAACGTTACTATCACTAAAACAAAAAATATTGAAAGAAAATTTAGTTACTAGTAAAGCCGATAAGGGAACGCTATTGTAATAATGAACAAGTATGATTACAATAATAAAGTTAATAATATTATTAATAACGAAAAAGAATTTCAAAAATTAAAATATGATCCCACCAATAAATATATTGCGGAAGTTAAACAAAATTTATCGTCTTCTAAATTTTTATTAACTAAAGAATCAGAAAAAATTTGATACCGATGAATCCACAGGCCCCTAGATTGTATGGTTTGCCAAAAGTACATAAAGAGGGTGAGCCGGTTCGTCCGGTGGTATCGTATGTACAGGCGCCAACATATAAATTAGCTAAATACATAAATGATATAATAAAAGGAAAAATTTCACTTAACCGAAAATAAAGTTTGGTTAATAGTTTAGACCTGGTCAACAAAATTAAAGATATTGTCCTTCCAAACAATAGCAAATTAATCTCATTTGACGTAGACAGCTTATTTACTAATGTTCCTTTTAGAGAAATGCAATTATAAAAAATAAGTTAGAAAAACCAAAACTACATCCAGGCGAGAAGGACGATATCTTAAAATAACAGGATTGTGCATGAATCAAAATTGTTTCCGTTATAATAATCAATTTTATATACAAAAGGTCTAGCTATGGGTTCACCTTTAAGCCCATTAATGGCCGAAATATTTATGGATGAATTCGAAAATAAGCACATAATAAACAATGATAATATCCTGTATTATTTTAGATATGTGGACGATATTATTATGTGTTGGCAGGGTAATTCAATAGAATTAGATCTCTTTCAAAATTATATTAATAGCATACACCCCAAAATTCAATTTAAACTAGAAGAAGAAACAAACAATTCTATATTTTTTTTAGATTTGACCTTAACTAGAAAAAATAGTAGACATGAATTTAAAATATATAGAAAACCCTCGTGCATAGATACTACAATACCCATTTCTTCTTGTCATCCATTGCAACACAAATTGACGGCTTATAAATCAATGATACATCGGTTATTCACCATACCCTTTAAAAATGATAATTTCTCATTAGAATTAAATACCATTTACAGTATAGCATTGGCAAACGGATATAGTAAAAAATATATTGATGGACACATTAATAAAAAACAAAAAAGTATAATAAAGAAAAGTATCTATCCAACACAATCGAAAGACCAAAAGAAATATATAGCTAATTTGACATAGTTTGGTACAATTTCGGAGAAAATTTCAAGATTATTAAAAAAACACAATATTTATACGGCCTTTAAAACAAATAACAATTTGAAAACTTTATGTAATAATAAAAATAAATTACACAATAATAAAAAATCTGAAATTTATAAATTAACTTGTGGTGACTATAAATCGATATATATAGGACAAACCGGACGTTGTTTTGGAAAAAGACACAAAGAACATATTTCGGCCTTTAGAAATAATAAATCAGAGAGATCCCATTTTGCTAAACATCTATTAGAAACCGGTCATAAGCTTAATAACGATCACAAATTCAATGTTTTGCATGTGTGCGAGAAGGGGTTACGTTTAAATGTTTTGGAATCCTTCGAAATTTTAAAACATAAAGATAATAATAATATGCTCAATGACCGAATTGACATTTATAAATCGCCATTATTGGACGCTTGCCTGTAACTATTTGGGTAATGTTGGTGATGGTTAGTCTGTGACATTTGACAGACATGTCTATCGGTGGTGGTCTGTGGCTGCCTTAAGAATGTTTTCGTCGCTTTTTGACCTTTGCATGACCGCAGCTCACTTAAAGAGGTTGTGTTGATTGTTTTAACGCTCCTTGCACCCTGGTGGATGTGACTGTCGGCAATTTCCTGAGGATGTGCCTGGTTGGCATGAAACGTACGTACGTAGAATTAACAGTTTAACAGTTAGCAGAATAAGATAATTATAAAAATAAATTACACTTGCTTAGATGTTCGATATCTGTCAATCCTCTGGAATCAATATTCAATCATTTGGATAGAGATTAGTAGTGGAGAGGCAGATTCGAGGGTCAGTGGTGGGTTGCATGCTGCATGTTAATGCATGTTGCAGGCAAGCTTCTACTATGGATTTCCGCGAATTAACACCTCACACAATACAATCCTTTTCGATTGCTTATACACCCAAAGAGCTAAAAATCTACATTTTCCTGAGCTCTTTATTATTCATTATTATTTTTCATATAGAGATGACCTTTGGGTCCAGTTCACGCTAACGACTAAATAAGAAACAACACATTTCTTTTCACTTTTCATTTTGGTGGCCTTGTGTTTCTACTTCACCTCTTCCACTTGCCAGGTTGGCATTATCGTTTATTTTTTCAACTATTAAATATCCGTCACCCATTTTACCGCACCTTTCTTTCCGCTTTCGTCTATTAACTCTTCCATCTTCTTTTCTGTTTCTTTCCCAATATGTTCCAGAAGACCTTAGCTTCTTTTTCTCTCCCTTTTCCTTCATTTACATTTGAGATCAGTTTCAGCTGTTTCTCCCTCTCTCTTCGTCCATGTCTCCTTCAACTTTATAACTTTCATTGTGTCTTGTCCCTTGTAATTTGTGGTACATATATTGATTTTCGCTCTCTTTTTCTCTTCTTTCTATTCGTCTTTCCATGTTATCGTTTCTTCTTCTCAGATTCCTGATTCCTATTTCGCTATATCCATTGCTTCCGCAAACATTTTCCTTAAAATTGTTTACAATTTTCTACATTTCCCTTCTTATTAGGCATTGTACTAATAGTTGCTTGCCACTTTTTTTGATTCTATTCTCAAACTTTCAGTGTTTTCAACCGTTCTTACACACATTTTGTCTCTTCCTATTTCTCAAGTACTATGTAGTCTGGTGTTCACCTATCCAGCCCAGAGAATACTTTATATAATTTAGTTGTACCCTTTCTACTTGTTCAGTACATTTTATTACCTCCACTCTGTACAACATAATCCCCCGCCACCAAATAATCAAAAAGCATCATCGTTCTCTCGGAATAATCTTTAAGTCTTATCTCTAGTTAAAACTTTCCATTTAAATTAAATCCTACACCTCAGACTTCATTCATTATTTTGAGTCAAGTCTGGGGTGTAGGACGCATAATTATTTGACTTTTGTTCCCATTCCTCCCTTCCTCATCATGACAAACTTCTCTAGGTATTTAAATTCCTCTACCTTCTTTACTCTAAGACCAAAGTTTTTAAATTATGACAATGGCAGAATTATACGAACGAGAAGGTTAGAGAATGTGGGAATAGATAGATATTTAAGGTGTAAATAGTTCAGCTTTTTTTTTGATTCACTTTTATAATTCAAAACTTAGCGGGCGGATGGCCCCTATCAGTTGGTCGTATAAGACGCGTTTGGTCGGCGGTCGATTTTCGCGTAAGCCGATGGCCGCCACTTTCCGCTGTCGGGCGTCCCTGAATGCGCGCCCGCTCGCCGGTTTTGAAAAGACACACGCTGGGTTCCGACAACCGCGACGTCGACCGCCAACTTCGCCGGCGGTGAGTCGAATCGCCGCCACATTCTAATGCGATAGGCCGCGTGTTTAATCTCATGTGTCTCATCTCGCGGGATCATTTCACCGGCACAGTGGGGCGAGGCTTATAACGCGCCGGCTAGTTGCGCCCGCGCACTCGCCTGCGGTGGGCGTGCGTTCGAGTGTGAGCGGTGACGGAGCGTGGACAGTGACGGCGGTGACATGGTGACAGTGTTTTGTCTGTTGTGATTGTAACGTGTTGTTATTTTATACGTAAGTTTTGTATATGTTATGATCGTCACATATATAAACATTTCCAACGCTATAAAACGTAGAAATTGTTGGAAATAGTAGCAAAAAGATAATGAGAAATAGTTTGATAGTGGTTTTTATAAAAGATTAAGTCGATTGTGCCAGAAAACTTTTTTTTTATATGATATGGGAATTTATAATAATATTTCTAAAAAAATTATAAGGTATTTTTATTTTTAATCAAAATATAGGTTTTGTAAATGCTTAATGTTCAGATTTGCGGTATTCTGTATTATTTTCAGAAAATATTTAATGTAAATGATTGAAAATTTATACTCAGATATTAAACTAAGAAATCGAATTTTGGACTTAGTTTTATTTTAAGGGATCAAATGGGAAATTGAAAGTTACTGATTGTATAGGATGCCAAATGAATCATCTTAAAAAATAACTCTATAACGTATAGCATATTTATGATGTCTATATTTTATTATAATTTTTGATAGAAACTAAAAATTGCTTTACATTATTTCGTTTTATCTTTTAAATATTTTCAGAATAAATTTACACTATGTAAAGACCATTTTCTAAAATAATACTTCAATTACTTCTTAAATTCATTGATGATACTTATTATCAATTAATAAAATATATTAATTTAAGAAAAAAGCTCGAAAAAGTGTTCGATAAGGAATCAAATCTAGAAGTTCTAGTCGAAGTGTTCTAAACTAGCGTTTCACCCGCATAACTTAGGCGACCACCTGTAGAAATAACATTGCAAATTGCTACCGGACCGGTGCAAATTACATGCCGTTAAGGGAATTAATAAATTGTCCCATAATAATTTTGTAACCGGTACGGGTTGTTTCAACGAATTACGCATATCAGTAATACTGTATTTTTATGGTTAGGTAGTGTAAAAAGCAATTTTTATAAATAGACAGTATTTTCAATAGTATCTTATGAAAATAAAAGAACATGAGATAGAGAAAAAAAGGAAAAAATATTCAATTTATAATTTTGTTATTTATGTTTGTAATTTTCCACAATTTTGTAATATTTAATAACATAAAAAATGTTCAAAATTAGTTGTCTTAAGAGATAATCACGTTTATATACATAACACATAAATTCACATTTTAGATGTACAATTTATCGTTAATGACATAATAAAAAAACGTCACTTCTTATTATAAAATTATTTTCCTTAACAAAGTAAAACATGATTTAAGGATTTTTGTAATTAAACTTTAGGTTAGGTTAGTCGGTGAAAATGGAATGAAATAAAATACGTCTGCTTTGAGAAAAAAAATTTATTCGGCCTACTGCAACAGAAAAAAACATATTTGTGAAGAAAATAATTCAACGGATCGCTTCGTTGTGGCATCTAGTTGTAGCTGCAACACATAATTATTAGAAACGATGTGTTGATATTTTTGATGTGCGTCACATGTTTGAGTTATTCTGGCATATTGTACTATTTTTGACCAGCCACACAATAAAAAAATGCAGTCGTACCTTAGTTCGAAATTATTTTACATTCGTAACATGCCACATCTAAAAATAGCTTCTAGGGTGCAGTATAAATAAACATCGATCGAATCGGTCTGCGACTCTCGTTGATGTCTTTTGTACGGGGCAACTACCGTAGGACATGGGCCCGGTGCGCCGACTTCTTCCATTCCCTCCCGCTCTGAAACGTGTTTTTGACAGTTCAAAGTAACTTGAAATAATTAAGTTACACGTCGGGTACGCGCTAATAGGTTTTTAATTGCCACCGCGAAATTGTCATCGGCGCGCGCCGCACGAGAGCGGATAACGAGCCGAATGTTCTTCCGTACTTTTGTAAATAAACAGTTAAGTCTTGTTTTGTAACCTGAGTGTTATTTTTTTGGGACAGTCATTTATTCGGGGACGGTTATTTCGGCATGCACCGTTACAACGAAAGGTCGTTATAAATTTTGTGATTTTAATACTCATTTAAATGTTTCAATCAATTATTTAGATGCTTTTATCGAAAAAAAAAATTAATTTAATTTTATGGCCAAACAAACGATTACCGAGAAAGAAGTCAAATGTGTGTCAACTTTTTAATTCACAAATACACACATAATAATAAGTTCTAGAGTTTTAAGTGTATGCGGAACCAGTCTTTGAGTCTTCTCAGTAAGAACTTAGCTAAATTTGAATTTACCAAATTTAGATTAGTGTTTTTTTTTGTTATCTATTGGATAATACTGTAAATTAAGTAACTGACATTCATTTGAGTTTTTCACGTATACATATCTCTCACTTTACAAAAAAAATATTCCTATTACCATATTCAACATACCTACATTTCTGTACAAAACTCATTTGTTTAACATTAACTAATAAGAAAAATCATACTGGTATTAAGTTATTAACTCGTCGAGGTCACTCATATACGATTATATATTTCTCAGAATGAATTAAAATAGGTTCTGTTAATAGAACAATATAGATAGATATTGATTACTAATCTATTAATATAAAGTTAAATTTACTTTTTTTAGTAGAAGGCCAAATCAAAGATGACTTTACACAAAAGTGAAAATAAATATATCCTTCATCATTTAAATATTTTCGCCAAATTTTAACTGAATATTTATTTTGATTTAAGAAGGGTCCTATCGATTTTTATCATGCGACAATTTGGATTTGAATAATTAAAAAATCCAATTTAGAATTGTCGATATACCGATACGTGTTACGTGTTCTTCAAAAGGCTTCACGTGCAAACAAAAAAATGTATGCTTCAAAACATTAAAAAATACCAGCTCACCGCAATATTGAGACTTGCTGTTTATTTAGTTACTGTAACTCAGCAGTCAGCACTCACGAGTCTTTAATGAAATGTTATGTTTCAATACATTTAAACATTGCGGTGTAATTGTTTATAACAATCTATCAACATTTATTAAATGAATTAAAAGAAAAATATGGAAAACATCGTCAACCATCTAATATCTCACAATTATAATATAACAATAAGAACAGTAATATAAATTTATTTCTATTTCCCAAAGGGGTAAGTAGGGACCATAGATTTCCATATGTTGCTATATTTGCATAATTATTCTTGATTCACTGTTGTTCATTAATCGTTTATTTAAGCTGTTATTATAGGCTTAATGCCTTAGGATTGACCACAGGATCCTAGAATTTTATTTTAGGATTAGGATAGAAATAGAGCGATCGAAGGAAAACACAAAAAAAAAACATTATTTATTCAGTAAACCTTTGATAGCGATATATATTATACCTCAGTCTAATCATTGTCTAGTAATTTCATTTAAAATTACTTTTGGGGGTTACACTTATAAACGCTTTGATATAAATGTGACATCAAGAGATACTCATATACTGAATTGGATAATTGGGTGAATTACTGCAAATGACTTATGTTGAAATTTTTCATTATTGTTAGAAAGTAATTTCTAATAAATTAAAAAATATATATGTATATCCGGACATAAGCGTTCGTCGTGCCTGAGTTTGAAACTCTACCAATAGATGGTGCTATAATCATTGATAATCTGAAAATAACAAAATTTGTAAACTGTCTATTTCTATAACTAAAAACGTTCAAAACATTTTCTTTTAAGTAGTATTCATAGTTGGATGACAAATGCAATTTCCGTAAATAATATCACAATTTTATTTTATGGGTACCTACGTAACCCTTAAAGCCACTTTGAATATGTTTTCATCGATAGCGCTTTCTTTTAGTATTGAATATCGGTACTATACTATGTATTGTTCTGGAGTATTTTGTTAATCAAGATTGAAAATCTAGAATTATAGCTTTACCTTAAGCCTGGGACACAACCGGCGCCTATTGTCACAAAGTGACGTTCACAGAAAATAAAAGTGAACTTGTAAGAACTAATGTCTTAAGTTTTCAAAGCACATATTTATTTGCAATTTAAGTTATTGATGACAGTTACGGTAATTGTTACGAGCAAATATATGTGTCGCCGCTATCAAACTGAAAAGATTTTGATGTTAATTTTAACGACTTCAAAATTTAAAAAGGAGGAGGTTCTCAATTCGCCTGTAATTCTTTTACGAGATCTGTTGAACATGCATCGGATTAGTGATCGAGATAAGGATTACAATCATTTTATTCAGCGCGATTGTAGCACGGAGCTTGATATATGTCGAACTATGAGCGATTAGAATTCTAGTTATTTTCACCTAAATGTGAAAATATACCTCGTATTGAGGTATATTTTTTTGTACGAATGTAGGTCATATCTAATTAAAATAGATTTACTTCTGAAACACACATAGGAAGTATTACCATTTGAAACGTATTTGTCTTACTGTGTAAATACAGATGTATAAAATTTGTAAATATTTGATAAAGAACAGTTATTCATTTACCTATTATATATATTAATACGCTAAGGTTAAGATGTTTGCCTCCCTTTTTAGAAAAAAAACCTTACAATTACTCCACTTAAATTTTACATCATTTTATAGATACCAGCTTCCTCTACCGGCATCAACAACTAAAAAAAATTATTATTGCTTTTGTTTTTGCAAATTAATTAACTATTAAAATTATATGTATACTGTCATCTGAGCTTCATGTTGTAATACAAGCCTTGGCAACGAACACTTAAAAATCAAGCAGAAAGACGTCGAAGTAAATAAAATTGTATCAGATGACTGTATAATTTTATTTATGTACTTAAAATTTTGTTTATGAAGAAGTTTTGTTATAAAAAGGAAATAAAATTAATATTTACAGTAATTTTCTAAAGTGATAGTTATTATACATAATTTGTGCGAATTCTTCGCACAAATTACATCTAGTATAATATATTTTGACTCTAATACGAACATGGGCCGGCTCAATTTGTGACATATTATATTTTCCAGAAAATACAGCAATAAAGTAGGAGCTTCTACTGTAGTGTTTCGTCCAGTGAGTGTGAGTTGCGATGGCTCACTTCTGTTTTAATTAGCTCGCTGTTCAACCTCATCAGATCTCCTATTATTTCCCAACAGGCCGGCAATGCACTGGTGACTTCCCTGCGCTTGTGAGTGTGCACCGCCAACTTAGAACATCTACTTTTTGGTCGCTCGCATCTTCGTTTGTGCCTCAAAAATATTAAAAATATATATATATAATCACATAGACGTTTGCAAATGTAACTTCCCGTTTTGTTTATAGGCATTCTGAGGAATATAGATTAATGCGAGTAAATATGTACCGAACACGTGAAAACGACAACTGAAAACGGTGAGGCGGAAAATTTAAGTCTACTCTCGCAACAGCGAAGATATAATGAAATCAAAGCGTTTTCTAATACGCAGCGCAAATCTCGTATTAGCATCTAAATAAACGCGGCACGCTTTCCTCACACGAATGTGCGAGTGCCGGGCCTCCTGCTCCGCCGTTATCTGTTCAATTGTAATATTTTGCAGTGAATCGTCAGAAACGTTTGAAGTTATTACTTTTTACGCCCTTCGTGGGTCGACTTGCTGTATGTGCGCATCGGTCGAAAATTAACAGGATGAACATAGCTGCTAAAAACATACCCGGCTATATTCACGCGTGTTGATAGTTGGCTGACGCTTTATTGTTTATTTCGTAGCTAATGTAATGAGTCATATTTTGATAAAAAAAGGGAATGTGTGTACTTATACACGTTATACTTATTTTGCTAAAATAAAGAATATTTTTTTAAACAAAAATTATTTAAATAATTTGTCTGTTTTTTATGTCATTAAAAACATGAAGGGAAGGTATAGTCAATATTTTCGTTATTTGCGTCCTCTAAGTGATATCGTTCTCGGTATATATTTTTGAGGGTCCTATTGCTACCGCTATAGTAATACCATAATATAGAATTTTAAAAGTAAACGGTACCTGTCATTGATTTATTATCTTATTTCTGTGCAGTGAAACAAGAAGTATTATGAAGTTATTTGTGCTTACAAACTTTAGAGAGCTTAATGTGATCCATTATACTAATTACTTCTCATCTATAGTTTAGTGATCATAACATTTAATTTTGTCTATAGAAACTTAAATAAATCTAGAACCGCATCAAAAAAAAAACTGGCTAAAATGAGAGTCGGATATCCGCATTTAGGATTCTGTACGATTGAAATAAACTACGTACAATTTACAATGACACAACTTCTAAATCTAACGGGTGTTAAATCACTCTATAAGTTTGAAAAATTATTTTAAAGCATTGTCTTCCAAACATCAGTATATCTCTAAGAGGTAGTTATTTATGGTGTTAAAAGCAGCATGTGTGTCCATCTTGGCCGGTAATTAGATTATTACCACTGAATACCTCGTGAATATCTAAAAATAAATTTGTTAATAAATTTTGTCCGATATAATTTTCAATGTAATAATTAAGCCAGTTCTTTTACTGTAACCTTTCGTCTTCAAAAAGTTAAAGAAGCACACAAAGCTGATGACATTGGAAACTAATTAATATACACTTCAGATTGAAAAACAGTCACCTTAGAAAAAAAAATTCGCTTGACAAACTTGAATGTTTAAATACACATCCAACGACGCCTCACGCAATAGTCCGCGAAATAAATATACTCACTGTGGTGAGTACGCAATTTTTCTCACACCAAGGTGGGAAGTTCTCGATATCAGGGAGAAAAGTAGTACATTCTCTCCCGGCTCCACACATTTTGATGAAAAGTTCGCTTTTAGCTCCCAAATCATTCCCTTTCACAGATCGTTGTTACCCAAGACGAAGGCGAGGGTGCGTGATCGCGCGGGCGGGAACAACTTACTATTATAGGGACGGAAAGCGAACTTTCGATTAAGGTGTGAACCGGGAGAGAATGACCGCTTTTCTCTCCAATTTATGTTAATTATATATTGACAATACTTTTTAAGATCAATCATTATTTGTATACTTGTATACCATATTTGACTACACCTTATCTTACATTTCTTTGGGTAATGTTTGTAACTTGATAGAATTTATTTGAATATCGCTATTATCTCGAAAGGAATTCAATTTCATAAGTATTTTTTTTTAATATTTTTTATATTTTCATATGTTATTTACCTTGGGAAACAATTTTGTCACAGTAAATTTTTGGTTATTACTAATTTTCATGTTGATTATTTACGTTTTCAAAAGTCGACCACCTGTAATAATTACAATTCCTTTAAAGTTTACCAATAACTTTGAAAAAAATTCATACTTTAGACTTCATTTGATTCTTGTTTAAAATAATCATACGCTGGTACTTATCTAAAATAAATCATGATACATATCTAATCCCGTTACGTATACCGATGCATCAATAATGCATCGATGCATCCATTACACTTAATTCAGCACTTCCGCCCCGCGCCCGGCGCTCGCGGCCCGATGCAAATCTTATTGATTTCGTTGCATTCCTAGAAATGCGAATCATCTTGGTTCGAATTTACGCATTGATATAGCCATCGCCTCGTTACGTATTAACGTTGTGTAGTACGTTGTGTTGACGCTATCGAGACAACTTTTGTTTTATGAAGGATTACTTTACGAATAACTACCGAATAACCGATCGCGCGCTGACTTTTTTAATCTTTCTCTATCTTTGGAAATTATTTTTTTTTAAATAATAGAAATCACCAAGCAGTGGTATCCCAATTAATGTAAGTATAGTGGTTTTAGAAATACAAGCATATAAGAATTACAATTTAGGGCGATCAGTCACTGCAATAAGAACGTAGTGTTTAAAGTGATATGTGGTTATGAGAAAAATAAAACAACCGATAAATGTCTGTACAACAATTTAGAATATAAATGACGGACATTACATATTCTGTATGATATCGTTTAATTTGATAAGGAAATAAATAAGTTGTAAAATCCTATCATCTCATTGAAAACAAGTGTGTTGAAACGAGTAAAAAATCGTTATTTTGTCATGATAGTGGTTGACATCTCGTCATTTGTTATCCAAAAAGGATATTATTGAAATGTAAGCATTGAGATAAGTTTTCCAGTTGAATGTTATTAGGGGGTTTTCGATTTAAGTAAAGAAAAAATCCTTCGTGAATTCATGAAAGCAAATATTTATTAAAAAAGTGAACAATATGGAAAACCTGCTACGTTCGTTTAATATTTTTTTTTTGCACGAGATTCGTATCCTAAAATATTATGTTAAGTTTGAATAAGTAATAAATAAAGTTATTTATTTAACTTACAACATAGTCACTTAAAAAAATACCATTTTATTAAACAAAACTTGTTTTTTTTTTAATTTTCTCACTGTAATTTTATTATTTTTAATTAATTATGTAATAAAATATTTAGTACCAAACAATTTTTTTCTTAATACATCCGAAATCGACGTACAAAGTTAGTTTGTGTGCATTTCAAAAATATCGACATCTATCATTAAATTGTTCCTTACGATACCTCTCTTTTTCTGGTATATTGTTTTTAAATTTACCTATTTGAGGACTTCACTGAATCTTGTTTGGTTATTGCGAGCGCTGAATCGATAAACGGAAGTTCTTTATTTCACACAAGCGATAGCACACAGTAGGAAAATCTACAATCGATTCAACAGCGCGTCAAAAATCAAACTATGGTACCTTTACCAAAGAGGTAAATAAAATCAACGTATTGATCATGCGCCAGTCTTAAACGTCGCCCGTCCGCATACCCCGGTAGCTCGTTTACGCGGGCCCCTATAATTTTTACGCATGTCGCCACTCGGCTGTCGGTTTTAAAATACATCGTTTGTTCGCGTATTTAACTGTGAAAAGGATACTGCAGTAACGGGTCTTTGGAGGTTACAGGTTGAGGAACCGCATCGCATGTGCTAAATCTCCTAATTAGTTTTACAATGTTTTTTTCCGCATACTCTAAAGATGACTGTTCCAATCAAACTTTTGTTTGTAAAGACGGTTGTTATGAATAAATTTATTTTAATGTAATAATCTTTAGTCGACGTCACAGAAAAGTGTGTTCGACACTTATTTATATTTGTTTTTTTATGTGTGATCAACGACACCTCGGAAACGACTTGATTTATATGCATCCTTCAAATTGTATTTATTCTATTAACATAAATCACCAGTTGAGAAATCTTAAAAAACAACATGTTTTTAATATTACCATCAGTATAAGCTTTTCGTGGATTGTGTTCATTTTCAACAACGTGTCAGATATTGCTTATGTTTCTAAAAGGTTTGAGTACAATCACATGATTTTTAAAAAAAGTCTAAATCGGTACAGTATTTTATTAGTTGCGTAGTTAAAACAACTTATATTATCACTCCCCTACTTACGTTCTCCCAGTTTGCGGCAAGTTGGCGAAGGTTCCGAAAATCTAAATCCCTTTGAAATCAACCGTGGCCTGTCGAAATTGCGAGTTTATGGGTAGTGTCACTCTGTAGGAACCCTAGAATCAAGGAAGGGGCGGAGGGGTTCAAGGAAATAAACAACAGAAATGTCCATAAAATTATATAAATATCGATTAAAAAAATAGTTTCGAGGCAGGGAGTCGAAATTCTCAAACCTTCCTTCTGTCTACGCTTCAGCCTAAAACGAGAACTTTTGTTTTCCAATTCCTCCTTCATAACATATTGGCAATGACCTGGCCGATTATATCTATATATACAATTCTCTTAAATAATGAGTGAAAGATACAGTGAGATAAGTTATAAACTTTAATTATACAATTAATAAAAAAAATATTATATTATAATCACTAAAACTTATACAAATATATGTAATTATATAAATATATATATATACGTAAAAAAAATTTATTAAATCAGATTATTTTTTTTATAATTATTGGCTTTCAAAGTAGGTGCTAGCTGAAGCAAAGCTAATAAAAAATATCATAAATATAAATACAAAACATGACGTATTAACTCCAAAGGATGTCAAGTGATGAAAGTTGAGACGCACCTTTGTCAGGTATATCTTTAGCTGGCTGCTATTAAAGTGCGTATTTTTTTTTAATAATTTTTTTTTTTATAGTTGTTGTTTATGGATTTAAGGGTTGAGTTTGGTTATCCATCATTAATTTTTGTGCTTACTGTTTTCATAAGTTATAATTTTTATTATGTGCTTTATAAGGAAACCTAATTATATGAATTTGTATGTTTCTGACGGCGGTTTTATTCACACTTTTGTTGTATTAAGTGTTATTTTAGAATAATAATTACATTAGAATATTGTACATAATTGTGCAATATTCTAATGTAATTATTATTCTAAAATACTACAATAAACCTTGTCATTGTATGGGAGGGAAAGTTATTTTGAGTAAAAGAAATTCAAAACTAAAACTAACATTTGTCTCCAAGAAGACCGTCGGCATTTTTTTTACCTCCGAATATTTTGTATAATTTGATAGCCAAACATTCGGCCGGCGGCCGCTGCGCGTGCGCCGTTTTCACTCGCTGCGGCGGGCGGGCGGCGTCCGTGCCCTACATTTTAAACCCCCCAAATTCAAGAGCAATAATTGCCTTCGGGGCCGACAGAACCAGTATCGGATTATGCGTCGAACGTTCGAAAGCATGGATTTGAAAAATAAGCCAAATATTAATTTAATTCTGACGTCGACAATTACGTACCGTTTATTGTTTATGCTATGGATAAAACCATAGCTTAAGTTTTTTTTTTTTAATTTTTGAATCAATTTTATTTAATAAAAGGAATATTAAATATATTTTCGGTAAGATACGTCCCAACCTACTTTAATATACTACCAAATACTGGCCATGTACATATTGTACATTTATATAGACAATAAAAAAAGAGAAATGGAAAAACAAATTTCTATTTTTCATTTGTTTTTTGTGTTTCTTGACACCAATATGAACAATTTCACGTTTACGTGAAATTATAGTATCGGGCTGTTATTGAATTCTTAGTCAGACAAGGTAAAGCTCGAAAATGCGTCAGCAAAAAAATGGATTCTATATAGGAGAGTCTGCCCCTTCGTTATCTACTATCAAAAATTGCTCGAGTGATTTATAACTCAGAGAGGCAGGGGGCATCCAGGACGACCTTTGCGCCGGCGGCCTGTCGAAGCCTTCTTCACAGGAAATCATAGGCGAAGTGGGGAAAATTGTATCGTATGATGAACCGACGGTAGGATCAATAGACGAGAGAGTTAGCTTTTCTGCCGGTGCCGTACACGAAGTCATCCGTGACCAATTTCATGTGACAAAAGTGACCGCGAGATGGCTGCCGTAAATGCTGACGGACGCCGCAACAGAAGCTAGCGCGCGTGGAATGTTGTGCAAAAAATACCGCTGTGGTTTTATTTTAACAATCTGAACTGTAAATAAAGAAAAAATTACTCATCTACGTTTCGCAACTAAAATATTTCATTTCTATAGGAGGTCATCTACGGACGATGAAAGGATAACGTTCATTTCTAAAAACACAACTAGTTATACTGCGTTCCAAAGTTTTAGAAATACAGGTATAGGCTAGTGATTTCTTACAATACATCCTAACGCCTCTTTCAAAAATAAGGTATTTTATTAATTTTTTGAAAGTTATTGGAAGTGCACATGTAGAAAGTGATAAGTTATAGATATGAGTGATGATTGAAAAAACGAAATATTTAATTTGCATGAGCGAAAATTAATAAATATTATCCTAACTTGCTGCGCCTCTGTGTTTACGAACTGAGAATTTCGCCTGCAGCTTGGGAGCCACGTAAGGAATGCAAACGCACTCATCAGAACAAATGTTACTTGAGGTGAAAGAAAATGAAGTGATTCCACATTGCCCAGATGTAACATGAGACCGAGCACGGGTCAATACAGTGACGTAGTAGAAGAGCCATGCCAAGAATTTAAAGTCTTTCCTTCCGCTTCATGGCCACCAACTTCTGGGATTAACAGAGGATATTGCTGGTAACCCATAAAGATAAGGATATCGATATGGCAATCAGCAGGTGTTATTTTTTAGGAAGTAGAAAATTGGCTAAAAAGTGTATTGCTTCCACATATCATGCAGATATGCAAAGTTTTTAGTTCATATCATGCAGATTGCAAAGGCTGCCTCGTTCGACTGCGACTCTGTACTTCAAAATCACGAACCACCCGCCGCAGAGTCTAGACCTAGTGCTCAGTGATTGTTTCCTATTTTGAAATCTGAAGAAATACTTCTAATGGAACCTCCATGACGACGAAAAAGTGTTGAAGGCGGCTGTGACCAAACCTTTTAGTAAATAAATGAAAACTCATTTTATAGGGGTTTACAATAATTAATTGACAAATTTAATAAATACATTGAGAAAACATGGACTATAATGAAAAATAACTAAAAGTCACATCTGCATTTCTTGTTATATCTATACCGAAAATTTATTTAATGCCCCTTTTAATTGCGAGTTTCAATAGCGTTGATTCATTCCAAATGTATGCGTTACTGATACCAGAACTAAGATTTGTGTATAATTGTTATGTATTGCCAGGCGTCACAAAAAAGGACCTCTTAAATTCATGGATACACGAAATGGAAAAATTTCCTATCCTCCTAGGATATTAATTATAGAGATATCTTCATACTTTACCTGTAATTATTTGTTAAGTTCTAAAATAATTTTGCGTATTTCACACGATAGTACTTAAAAATCTCTATAAATATGTCTCAATCACATTAATTAATCAATTTACTTACAATTATAAGACTACGAATCGCTTTCGACAGGACATCGCCAAATGAATTAAAGTTAAAACGTAACGTCTGTACCCCACGCGACCCCGTGGCCGGCGCTGCGCACGCGGCGCTCGCTACAACCGCGTCGTCTCCATCTCCCTTGTTCCGCCCAGCGATACACTTACGTGCCGATTCCTAACCATTTCCCCCACGAAAGTGTGGCGAATCGAGATCGATACGCCCGCACGTCGCCGGCCGGCCTGGATTTTTTTCCGCCGGCCAGCCGCTAGATAGGTTCCCGCGTTTTTGAGTCGCAATTACCCACAAACTAGTGGTAATTTGTTCGCCTTTTACCCATAATTGTTGTTAAAGTGCCGCACGGTCCGCCGGCCGACGTTTTTCTTCTTTTTCGTCCGTTTGTCCGTCCGCGGCGTCCGTGGCGGGTGTGTACGCGCACGTCGGCCGAGCGGTGCTCAAGTCTAGATTTATGTGTTCGCGTGTTGGTAGGTGAAAGTTGAAAAATACGCGCGCGCCGCGTACGCGGGTCATTTGTCTCGATTCAGTGTATTTTAGAGTCATCGCGGCGGTGACAGTTTCGTGTTGCGCGTTTGACAAATACGAAGGTTTTATCGAGACAGTAATGGTTTTTAGGTTTGGACGCGCGGCCGTTCACATGTATACATTTGTTCACGTTCGTGTCAGTGAAAGTGGTGATGTATGTTTTTCGGCGTTCTTAAAGTATGAGTAAACTCAGATTTCTGAAGTGGACATCGAAATTTATTGTTTTTATACGCACGCTGGTGTCCGTTGTATAAGTAGGCATAAGTTGGTAAGCATATGTAAACGTTGATATATAAATAAGTACTAGCATTTGCCGGCGGCTCTGTCCGTGTGGACATACAACTAATGCCTTATTTTCCATATCGTGTAATCTTGCTATCATTGACACGAATGCAGTCCTGTTTTCAATTTAAGTTCCGATTTCACAGTTGGTTTTAAATCGGTCTTGTTCTCTATTTCAATTCTGCGTCACTCTCTTTTGTAATCACGCTGTGGCTCTCGATGCCGATATCGATTCTGTTTTCGATGTCGATTTTTTGAAATCAATCATATTTTAAAGTAAAAGAAAACTTTTTTTGTCGCATACGACCTTTAGAAATAACCAAATGAGCCGCATGCCTTAGTATGCAGTACCGCTGTGTGCGTGTGTTTCGAGACCCTACGTCATGTGTTAATAGATTATCACTGTGTTACCTTAATTAGTAGTTTTCGCGCAAAATTCAAACAGACTGAAAACTTTTCGCCATGACATTCATTGACCTGTTTCCGTTAAGGATTTAAAGATAAAGAAATCATACGAACATCGTAATTATGTGATCGAAGCCGGTAGCTATCCTGTCATGTCGTTTGCAAAATTATGAAAAACATATCTAAAAGTCAGATCACAATCGGATGGTTATCACAAAAATTACAAAGAAGAGGGGGAAGTCGCGGCAAATGCTAATAAAGCACCAGACCAGAGCACTTCAGAAAGCATTAGGAATATTTTTAAAAAAGTATCACTGAAGTTGGATTAGCATAGATTTCGAGATGATTACTACTAACATTCAGACAAAATTTCTCCTTTTATTATATTAGTACACATTAATTAATTTAAATTTAATTATTCACATAATAGTAACAGTAACACAATACCTTATTCGGTAAAATGATTAATAAAGTTAAATGATTAATTATAAATTTTAGTTAAAAACAAAGATCACTTACTCACAAAGGTTTCCAAGTATAAGTTGATTGTGTTTTGTTCTATATTTTTCTAGTATTATTGTAAAAATATGAAATATAAGTGGAATCGTACTTATAATTTTATATAAGTATATTCGTAATTAATGATTTGATATTTCGAATCGACCAATAAATTTCAACATAGGACGTGCCCGGTCCTTCGGGGCTTGCGTCGACCCGGCGAAGTCGTAGCGGTCGCATAATCGCGCCCAAAGCTGCAAATAAGTTGTGCCTCCTAATGTTATAATTGCGGGAGTTTGCGACGATGTTTATGCATGAACAAGCCACAAACATCTATTTGTGGCTTATTCATGCATAAACCGTTGAAAGGATGTGGACGAGATTTGATATTAGATTTGAGATTAATAAACAGACTATTTATCATTTCGGTAATGTTTTAATCTATATATATATACAAAACAGAGTGTCTGTATAGATTTTTACGATTTTAAATTCGTTGGATTTATCTCCGCCCCGAATAGCAGAATAATTAATTATAAAATATGAAAAATTGCGAAATAAAAATACGAAGAAAATTCGTTTTTATTCTCATACATTTTTCGTATGCGACGCTATCTCCGATCACATGACAGAAATTAAAGTAAGTGAGTTTGACTAAATTTGTATGGTGCAATCGAATCTTTTTTTTCAGAGGCCAAGAGTATATTACTGTACGTCGTGACTTATCTATACTAAACTTCCGTTTAGTTACGTTATTTTCATTATTTCCTATTTTGGCAATTTCAACAGGAAATTAAGACAGTCAGTTTGATAAAGTTTCGTTATTCAAAGTCTCCTGACCTCTGGTTCGAATCGCTCTATGGTAGTATCGTCTGTTATTATTATATACTCTTTTTTTCAGTTTGATAATTGCTTGTGTTTGGTAATTTGATTGTCAATGGTTGTCTGTTATGAAAAATGTAAAAGTAAGTTTGTCGTGCGCTGACGAATGGAAGGATTCTAATTGGGAGTTGACCATTCGATTCAATATAGTTTGTAGATGGTATAGGCTATTCATAATACAAAAATGTAAAAGTACGTTTGTGAAGATGTTTGTCACACACAGACGGCCGGACGAATTGCAATTGGGACATTGACGATTCGATTCGGTATCGTTTGTAGATCGTTGTAGGCTATTTATAATATAAAAAATGTAAAGGTATGTTTGATTGGATTTTTGTCATATGCTGACGGCTGGATGGATTGTAATCAATTTGAGCTATAAAGGTAGATTATGTTCTTAAATACGATATAATATTAATATAATAAGATTATATTATATTACATAACATGATTACCTTTTATGAAAATAATGCATTAATACCAGTAAAAATGGTAATACCAAAATCGGCATCAAGACCTGTATTGGAATAGCGGGATCGGGATCGGACTTGCCAATTACCTTGATACAATTTATTTCATGGTGACAGTTCAATTCATTCAGGCAGTTCAATTCTTTGACACAATTTAGTCTGTTGCGACTCAAGCCGGTGTTAAAATTAATTTCTTTCACGTGACCTTCTTATAAGGTTTCTAAATGTTAATGAAAAACAATAATTAATTGTTGCCGTTATCTCGATTCGTTGCAGGTGTGGTGCGCGCGGTCGGGTATGCGCCGCGCTCGCCCGCGACCGACACATGCATGCCGCCCGCGCATCTGGTACGTATATTTTTATAGATCTTCTCGTTTTGCTGTCTAACTAAAGAATCAAGAGAGAGGGACTCGAATGATCTAGGTATAGAAACCTAAGCTCTTGCTTTAAATTGCTCTAATGAAAATTCAGATGACTATTTCTACAGGCGCTGCGCTTGATGCAGGCACGTTTCTTTCTTGTCTCAGTAAAACTTTTTTAAGATAAAATTCAAATTAACCCCTTAAAAATTAACCCCTAAATATATTCTAGTCACGTCTGATATTTTTTGTAGTATTATTTTGAATAAAAATCAAGTCTACCGGCCATAACATATTAAGTTTCTTTAATCGGTTTAAAATATAATTTTGGAAAGTTAATTTTAAACCGATTTATACATAATAAATGTTGCTCCATTTCATAGGAATACGTGTCGTATATATAAATATAAACAGTGCATATTTCGTTCTCTGTAAAATACGAAATGACACAGTGAGCGCGCGGGCGCCCGCCGCGGCGGTTTCTCGGTGCGCTACTGCACGCTTTCCACTTGCATATTTATTTCACACATCACACATCGCACGCGCACCTTTTGTCCACACGACTAAATAGGTATTTTATTTGCAGTATATTTAATTTGCGATATATATAAATTGTAGATACATCATTTTTTTTTTCCAATTAATGTAACGTCTTTCTGTATGAAGTGGTCATATTTAATATTTGATTACACTTTTAACAAAAATAAAATTTTATATTTAATTCATAAATAAAAAAGATCGTGATGATCAAACGTCAAACAACTAACACGAAAATCTGTCCATATAAAGGACTGAAAAACTTAAAAAGTGAGAAATTTTTGTAAATATAGTAGTAAAAATGTCAATATTGATTTTAACGTAATTGAAGTGATAGGAACGAATTTTTTAAACTGCGATTTGGAACATAGTTACCAGTACGTACCAATAATGTAATCTAAATTACGTTTTATGTAAGGTTTTATAATTACGACAAGAAATTGACTGCGAAATTTAAATGTACTTAGAGCGTTTTCCACGACGGACGATAAATTATTTTTTAACAAAAAGTCACTATTATGTGTAAGCTTTAAAATTAAAATTCAATTTAAAAGTTTCTTTTTAATAAAAGATAATCTAATAAGAGGTCGTAGGAGTCTTTTTATAACCGTTTTTATTTAGTCTCCATAAATGCATGAAGCATTAGATTATTATAACTATCCTTAACATAGTCTATAAAATAAAATATTTTTAATTTCAAAGATTTAAGTATACTTCAAAATAACTATTATTTTTAATACAACATAATTACTCGAATAATTATGTTTATAATAATTTAAACTTAAATGAAATTTAAATATATTGTGTGTGAGGCTGCATCAGGCAGCTTAATAACTGCGTGTTTGTCGTGTACAAGAAGAATAAATGTTATTGTATTTAGATTTCATATTATGTGATAAAATATAACAAGGCTATCATTTTACATAATCGTACTATCTATCAAAATTGACCATTTTGCGAAAGGCTAGGAACATTAAAGCAGTATTATTTTCCATTATTTAAATATTTACTACAGACACCGTACACCTCTCTCAAAGCGCCCGTGGACAACCGCAGCTGCTTTAATCACAGCCGCGTAGTGACAAAGACTAATAATTTATCGGTGCGGCGGTAATTGAGTGTTTGCTTTTAGCAATAATGCCAGTGGGTCAGCATTAAAAAAAAAGTATTAACGTTTTAATATCGCGTGGGCCCCGCGTCCCGCACGTTTCGCCCGCGCCGAGCGAAAGTGGTTAATTTTTCATTACGGCTCGCATGCTCGTGCGCATAGAGATTGTGTGACGCGTTTGTTGTATTATTTTTTGGTCGTTTGAATTATTGAGTCCTCGTGAAATGTGGGACCTGTTTTTTTTTACACAAACGTCGCTAGTTATTATTTCTAAATGTCGAAGAAGCATTATGTTATATACATTTTTTTATTAGGAAAGCTTGATTAATTGTTACACGTTTTATAAATTAAAGTAATGCGTCAGTTAAACTTCCAATTTTTTTTCTCAGTGTTGTTTTTTGTTAGGTCCCGATAATATATATTAGATTTACGAATCCTTTATTTTATTCACAAAAAAGTAACACTATTCATTATATTTTCGCATAAAAATAGGTTCAAAATATTTTATAATAGTTTAAAAATGGAATATTTCTACTACATGTCCGTAGGTCAGTCTGTATATATGTCACACCATTATAATTCTGCCATTTTTCTGGATTTTAAATAATATGGAAGTGAATTTTTCTCACAATGTCACCTTTTTTAAACAATCTTAATTTTTGTTCTCGAAAAATGTGTAAGTTATTACAAATTAGTGTAATGTCTTTAATAATTGAATACTTTATTTTCTAATAGCATTGTTGAAGGGCAAACGAGCATGCGGTCCATTCGCAAACGTAGAGAAGTCACCAGTACACTGCCGGTTTTTCGGTAGGAATAACATATCTGATGTTGGGATATGTTCACCCGAAAGGCCGGCGGGGTCGGCCTTCGGGGGCTGTTGGAGGGGGAGTGGGGCGATGGAGGGGGGAGTGGGGTGACGGAGGGAGGGAGTGAGCCACCGGAACTCTCACTTACTGGACGACAGCCGGTCCATTTCTGTAGTGCAGTGAAGTTGACCATATCATGTCTCTATCTCTGCAGAGCTTTGACTTTTCCTTTAAATTTGCTCAATAATTATATACAATACCGGTTGGAATAAGTAAATAAATTATAAATTCACACCCGATGCGGTATTTTGACTATTCCGCCAAGTCCGCGTCTGCGCAGATCGTATCGCGGCCGGGGAGCGAGCTCGGCGCGCCCGCGCCGCCGCGATAAAGCATTAGCTGGTTAATTCGCGTTTAGAAGCGGCGGCGGCCGCTCGCCGACCGGCCCCTAATGAAATATGACGTACTCCTCCTGTGAATCGATTAAGTCTGTCCGCGCCAGGGTCACCGTCACCAAGTTCTTAATATTAGAACGAGATTTATTAAAATTGAGACTTTACAGATCACAAGACGACGACGCAGTCTGCGTATATGAGTTATACTACAAATCTTAATTCCACAATAGGTTATATGAGCTTTAAATTGAAAGCATCGACTGATTGTAATATATATTTGTAACAATTAGTAGCAAACCCTTAAAAAACAAAATTAAATATATATATATCATCATATATATTATTTCTAAAAGGTGTTTTTTTCTGGCACCCGAGGTCTCATTCAATACTGCACCAAAAAAAAAATAAAAAAAATACCCAGCTGAAGCTTATTATTTCGACTTTATACTAAAAATATGCAAAAATTCGAAAAAAATCTTTTTGTTGATAAAAAACATTAAAAAACAATTTTTATAACAAATGACAGAAGCGCTATTCTACAGGTCGTTTATAAACTATTTTATGTTGGTAAATGTTTTTAAAAACACTATGGCGCTGTTGATTAACAATATCATCGAATTTTTTCAATTAACGGGTTTTCGCGCACGAGCGAAGCGAGTGCGCTATACACTCTTGAATCGAAAATTTCTGAGTATTAATTGATATGAAAAAATGAACGTAAAAAATATTTGCAGTCCACAATATTGTGCGAAATTTTCGCACGGGGCAGCTAGTATATATATCTAAATATTCTGTCGTATATTGCGATTTAGTCAGAAGATAAAATCGTACTGTAATGATGTACATGTATAGTTAGACTGACATTCAGTGGCTCAAACGAATAAGAATAACCACAGAGATCTAGAAAATGATTCAGTTGCACGTAAATTCGAAAAAACTCAGTCAGTCTATTCGAACATCGAACGGTAAGAAGTAAACAATGAAGTCCAATTTTCGAGCTAAGCCACCTCAAGTCATGTTACTTGTAAGCTATTGTAGTACTCAATAACTGGATCGATGTGCTTTCACTGTAATAACTACACTATAAGTAAAATTTTAATTAAACGCACTATGTTATAAATTAATAAGTTTGCATTTTTACGAGATAGCGCTGTTAAACGAAAAAAATCGCAATGTCATACACAGTTTTGCTTTACACTGAATGTAAATTTGAGCTATGTCGGAATATTACACAAATTTTGTTTGACAAGTTTTTTTATACTTCTTATTACTTAAGTTATAGAAAGAACTTGTTGTTGTCGAGTTGTTACTTTTCTACTATAAGACTATTTGTAGAACCAGTAAGATGATATGACAGAAAGCATAGACAAGTTGGTCTATAGGGTAGGCTACATTCGTCTAGGAACTGTCAAGCGATTTGGAAAAAGGTGTTCGATTGAAGAGTACGAAATAAATGTATCAATTTAGATTGCCCAATAAGTTGATTTAAGATTTGGTAAAGATTGCTTTCTGTCGTTGTTTACAAATGACACAGAAATAAAATAAACAGAAGTATGGTCGGGGGACCGTCGTAGAGAAAGAAGTTTTTAAATAATGTAAACTAAGGAATAAAATTAAAGAGTTTCATTTAATATTTTAAAAAAATATTAATTTATTAAAAATTAGATATCAAATAATAAATTAAATAGAAATTATAATTTAAAAAATATTAAGAGCCGGAGAGAAAGTGGTATAGGAGGTATAACGCTTTTTCGTTACGTTTCGACTTCTATCAGTCAACTACTACCCCAAGCCGCGTTAAAAAACTTTGTTCCGATAAAATTCATTATTTCATTGAAAAACAAAGCGGTTGACAACCCTAAATTATAACGACTGCCCGTTATTGAGGGCAATGCGATTTAATGTTTCTTATTAGCTATCTCGTGAATTGACTGTTACATTTGTTATAATTCCACAAATATCGAGAGATAATAAAATAATTTGTCACAATTATATGAAAAAATGAATGAAAACAGAAGGTTAGTATTGTTTTAAAATTTTACGTAATAAATTAGGAAAGGAAATGATAGGTTTTGATACAATAACTGTAATGGTATCGTATTAAGATGAACAGTGTTTTATAATCGACTTATTTCGAGCTTGAAATAGGGATTACAAGAAATAAAACATAAGTTTATGTCGATATGGTACCATTTAAATGAGTAATAATTATGTTATGATATAATATTATTCGTAATTTTTTTGAAATAGTGCTTAATGTAAGTGAATCCAATTCTAATTAGAATAAATGCAACAAAACTAAAAAAAAAAAAGTTAATTTGTTGTAGGACACTCGGTTCGAATGTAGTTCCATTCGCTATACATATATATTATGTATAGAATAACGGGCACAATGAAATGTCTTAACCATTTCTGAAAGTAATTACTATATAAACGATGAAGATCCTTGCGAGAGATTATGAGTTGGAATCGCTTCCACGTGATTTTTCGATTTGAAATATAAGACGAAAGATATTAAAAAAAATCATTGTTAGGTATTAATAAAAGAACCCTTGTTGTTAAGTTACATAAATATAAATCTCCTCTAAGATTATAACTATATACATGAAGATATAAAATATTTTTTGTGTTGCTTTAATTTTAAATAATTGATGTACTTTATTGGTAACGGGAAAAAGAAACAACACATGTAAAATTTAGAATGCAATCAATCACCCCGTACATTTACTGTGAATTGTTCACGAGAATTCAGAAAATTTCAATTAATTTCGTATTCATTCAAAAACAAACAAGCAAGCCGACAAGGAAGGAAAACTGTACAATTACCGGACGGGGACACTCAACCACATTGAAAAGTTGTAATTCGGGGCACGCAACGCCGACGAACCGATTAGTTATTAGGGGCGTTACTTCATACATTACGCGCGCTGCACACCTTTCGCATACGTTACGTTGTTTCGCTATTCGGCCCGTCCCCGCATTTGTTACGGCGAACGCGAAACAGTCAATCGGCGAGTTCGCGTAACGACGGCGACAGTCGTTGTTACGCGAGCGACGGTGGAGGGTCGGAAAAAAGCGCTTCCGAAAGCGTCAAAGCGACGGTAAAAAAGTTCAAGACGCGCTTTCACCCGACTGTTTTAACGTTGGGAGGTAATTGCCGAGTGTCTTTTTTTTGCCGTGAATTGTGATTATCTAAGTTCGAGCGCGGTCGTGCGCGCAATTTTTACAAGTTTCACTTTCCATGACGGCCGTTTGTGACGGATTAGATTGATACTTAAGTAATTACTTGGCGTAACTTTGACAGATCAAAAAGGCGCCGTCGAATAGCTGTGTGAACGATACACGCAGCTTTCGCGTTCGTTATGGTATTTGTTCGATACATCGATCATTAAGTTAAAATATAATTTTTATATGTATACATATATTTATTTATTTTGATGTTTATATAATATCACAATTATTATCTACTTGGCAGATCAAGACAGATTTTATTGCGTCCAAGTTAAGATTATGGAAAGCGAACAACGTGATTGGTAATTAGGGACCGGAGACATACTAATCTAATTTGAAGCCTCATAGACCTTATATATATATATATATATATATATTTCAAATTAAAAAAAGATATGGCTAACTTTCTGATTTTTAACCGACTTCAATACTAAAAAGGAGGAGATTTTCAATAATCCTTCTTTTATTTGAAAGTTGGCGCTTCTCGTGTGGTCCCATTTCAATTTGATGGAGTTCTGACAATGGCATCCTTGAGAAAATCATATAAATCTTAAATTTGCATTAAGAATGTGCGCGACAAATGGACGATTAACTCAATATCATAACAACCAATTTCGATGATTCTTTTTTATTGGAAAGGGTGTACTTCAAGGGTAGTTTGATGAGAGTTTGGTTAGGTCCTGATTATGGGATCCATGACAAAGTAACGGAAATCTTCAATTCTTAGGAGCAAATTAACAATACTGGACCGAATTTTTTATAGGCTACCTAGATATTTGAATCACCTACCATAATGTCATTACGGTCAAGTAATTGTCATAGTCGAATATGATGATCAATGGAACTCCTTAACGGCTTACGATAAGGGTGCGATCTATGAGCAGCACGTTTAGTAGGTCTACCCAAATTCAGAAAAATTAGTTAGTGAATTTCAGATTCACTAAATATCAAAAAATTAACAAAAATTTTAACAAAAAGGAAAACCGACTTTAAAACAAAACCCATTCCAAAACAAATTAATAAGCACTAAAAAGTAAAAAAATAATTGCGTATTATTTTACAACTTAATAATCAACTTACTTTTTCTACATATCAATATGTAGGTACGATCTATGTGTTTACCACGCAAGAAGGTGGGTAGGATCTACCCACTTCACGTTTAACTCAACGCATACCTATGAATAGTAAACAATGATCAAAATATTTTTTAGAGTTCTCCTAAGTAAAATGAAATGAAAAATATTAGACTACTTAAAAGTCAAATAAAATTATTACGATAATATTATGTCGTTACATTTATTGTTAATTTTAGAGTCGGTGTCTATTGCTAGATATATTGTAATGTTTCCTTGGCTGACATAATGAAATACGCAATTATTTTTTTACTTTTTACTTTTAAGTGCATATTAATTTGTTTTGGAATTGATTTTATTTTGAAGTCGGTTTTTTTGTTATAATTTTTTTAAAAGATGCGTTCAAAGACACTCGAATCGGTCTGCAATCTTGTATTTGATTTATTGCCATAACTTCTGTCAATAAATCAAATAGAAGATGACGGAGCAATAGGATGAATTTACTAATATCAGAATTAACAAAATTTTACTACGCACTTAGGCTCTCGTGCGCTACAAAGGATTAAAATTTACATACATATATACACACACACGTGTTGAGACATACATCCACGTAACAATGGTCTGCGATGTGTAAAAAAAATAAACGTTAAATGTGTTTTAATTAATTAATCTTTCATGTCTTTTTGAGTATAAACGTAAGTAAAAATTTATTGATTACGGTTTTATCAGACACGTTAAGACCGCGATGAATTTAATGTAATTCAACAAGTTTCGTGGCATTCGCCTATCGCTCGCGGGCAACAATTCGCTCCATGTCACCAACACGACCGAACAGTAATATGCCTTCTGAGCCCGTCGCCAAACAATTTCCATTTAGGCGCCGCCGCGACTTCTGCTCGAATATCAATGAGATCCCTTCAGAGACTGAATTATCGCCACTTTCTACGCGGGCTGTTATTGTGTCGCGGCGCTGTTCATTCACCAGATGTTTGTTTTTGTAAAGTCCGCCCGGCCGGTTGTCCATACGCGTTTTTTTAAGGCCGCGTTTTTCACTTTCGTCGAATCTGCGCCCGCGCCGATAGGGCGTTACGTTTAGAGATTCGATTATATCGTGCGCTTAACCTATTCTGATTTTTGTTAATTAATGGAAAAAAATATAGCACTTAATTGCGAATCGATCTCATGTCAATATTGTATTGTGTGATTATTAATATTTCTTGTACACGTGAAAAACTGTTTTGGCAGTTTACTTTCAGGAATTAGTAACTATTGTTAAGTGAAAGGACAGGTTTTCTAAAAATTCTCATTGTATTCCATATTATGAAATAGAATATTTTATAGAAATAGAAAAATGTCTATTTTAATATTGTAAATAAATTCTAAATTTCTTTGTAATTATATAGAAAAAGTTTTACAAATTATCATCTATCTAAAAATCGCACATATTAAACTGTGATTTTTCTCATAATACATATTCCAGTTAATACTATTTATTAGTGTTTTATCGTATTTATCCGTATTTAGATTTCGACATTTTGTACTTTTATTTGATAACCTTTTTTTTTGGTGATTCAATTTCAAAATCTTTGTTTCAATATTAATAATTTTAGACATTTTATGCTTTGTTGGAAAAAAATCTGCGACAGTTCAATAGATGGACTGAATGGAGATTTCTTCTAATTTTTAATCTACATTAAAAAAAAAAGAATTTCCGTTTTCACACAAATCTTTCAAAAAATGTGCTATGTCCTTAATAAAAGCATTATTTTTGACAAATTTTATTAATTAATTTGCAATGATTCACTAAAAACCTATATATTTGCTTCAAAACTAAATAAAGTTTCTTAAAGAAAATAATATGCGTTTCGATTTAAAATAAGCACCCCAAATTTACGCGTCTACAAAACGATTCGATATCCCAAAACGGCGGAGTGACGAATCAAAAAGTAAAATCGCTACATGATTGACCTATTCATCGATTCCAGTCGCGGCAGCTTCGTGAAAGAAATCGAAGCTTTTGTATTTGAAGCGGCGCACACGCAGTCTCGCGGGAATTGTTAAGCTTTCGATACTAATTGAATTCGGCCGATAAGCCGATCGCGGTAGTCACAAAAGAGTTGAGTTTGTTGTGGGAACCGATAGCATCGGGCCACCGGGCTGTCGCCTTTTACTTTGGCGCGGTCGCTGTGCTAGGGTTGCTACCTTCATAGTTTAAACTGCGTGAGACAAGAAAATGGAATAACCATACATTTTCATTCAAGATCGGAAGCACTGGATTCATAGATCTCATTGTCGTTGTTAGATGTATATATTTCGAAGATTTTTGTGATTAATGTACGCGATTCTACTATTCTAGTACGTGAATTAACTAATATTCGCATTAGTAAAATGGGAGTATCGATAAAGTGAAAAAAAAAATGCAAACCTATAGAAGTCAAGTGAACTTTTTAATTTATTTATAAAACAGTTGAATGAATACAAATTTTTTTAGAAATCTATCAAGGAAATTAATAACTTAAAATTGTCTTGGAGATTGGGATTTTTTTTTTATTTGACAACCCTGCGTTGAAGCAACTTGACGTTCTCGTTGTATTTACTACGCCATTTTATGTGCCGACGTTGAAAAATGGTCGCGAACAAAAGGATAAAAAAACGTGTTTCTGATGACGTCTAAGATAATGTCTCTCGAGATTAGTTCCTGGTTAGAGTGGGTCAATTGTGAATCGGAGAACTTAAACCGTGCAAAAATGGTATAAAGATAGATATTTACGCAGTATTTTGTACCGCGGACTTTTAATTTTTGTACTTTTATTTTTTTGACTATAAGTCCAAATACCGACTTTCAAGTCTTTAACGTTAGACATAACGGGTCTCCCGTGCGAAAGTCCCATCCCCTATTTTCTTTTTTTTAATTTCAATAAAAACAATTTGAAACTAAAAAAAACCGTTTAAACTTAATATTTTTAGCTTCTGTCTTGGCTACTCTATGTTGCCGAATCAATTAGTTGGTTATCGGAACACCTTTCTTTATAAAAGATTTCGTTATTTATAATTTCCTATGGGTATTCTGCCTTACCATCCTACTGCTGATCCGTACCCTCTCAAATTTCTTTTATTCGAGACTGAGAGCCATAGACCATGAGCCCTCCGCGCTAGTGCAGTGCAGGTCAAAAGCTGCCAATGGCCGTTATTACCGTTGACAGTGACTCGAATTAAAAAGACGTCGTTACGATCGCACGTGGTGAAATATGGTACCTATTGGTGACAAGGAAACTCTCTCGATCTCTTGGCCACCACCGTCAGTATTTTTGTGGGTATACTATTTTTAGTTCTAAAAAGTACCTACATATATCAATCTACTCTTACGAATCCCGTATGACATGCCTTGTTTAATTTCATGTCATTTTGTAATAATTTTTATTTTAATGTTTGTAAATTCTCTGTTTTTAATTATGATTATTTAGATTGTATTATTATTTAAAGTGTTTTTCTATATTCTTTATACTCAATAATAAATAAGCATGGAATTATTAAAAAATAAAATACTATAAGCCATTCAACTATTGTGAATTAATTACTTTTTCTTTACAACATTAGGTAAACTTTTATTTACAACACACATATATTCATGGCCGTGCCTTAACACAATTTCTTAATACAGGTATTAAATCATTAATTTATAACTAGTCTACGAGAACAACTTCGTACGCGGCTCGTTTAAATTCAAGTTTAAACACAAAGTTATAATTTAAACGGAGAGGCTCAGACGTGCGGTATTTAAATAATGTCTTCTCTCTTGAATGCTGCTTCATAGATCCGTTTACAAATATTTGCGTGTGGTCGGATAAGGCAATTTGCTTGTGAACAATGTAAACCTTAGCACATCCAAACAATGCACGTTTCGAGGTTCGTCTAATACATTTATTATTTTTTATCTTTTTACAGAGGTAAGTAAATATTGTAAATAATGTAATACAGTGTTAGAAAATACGCAGCATTACATTTTTTTCAGTACTAAATTTCAATTTATAGAAGAAAAAATTCAAAGGATGTAATCAAGTGTTTAGTTTAATTTCGGGGAATTTGAACAAAATATAAAACATCCGCTAAAGACACTAGCACACTAATTATTCCTTTATTTGATTTTGGAATCATAATGTCAGTTAATAGTGCATTGTTACGAGAATAGATTTGATTTTTTTCGTGCTAATGAAATGAAACTTTAATAACAAAAAGATTTTGTAATATACCTACTCTTTAAATAAAATTCGTGTATTTTGTATTGGAAAAGAAGTAACTATATTCAAGTTAACATATGCACATTATAAATACTTACAACTCAATAAAAAATCTCTGCATACATTCAATTTGAAAACACACAATCTATTCATCCTTACTGTAATTTAATTGGATTAATAAATCATAGGATATCTGCGATCTAAGATATTTAACACATAACGAATGCCTTCTCCGCGTCTCCATAGAAATTCGCAAAGGAATGTTGAAAACCGCGCCGGAGCCGGCGGCAGGGCTAACCAGCTTCTTGGTAACTGTCCCTTGAATAACTCGACGACACGACACACTTATGTCCAGGTACGCTAGGCGCTTGTGCTGCCTTTACCCGACTTCTCACTCATCCTTTAGTGTGCAACCTTTAGTGACGATGTCATATTTGTTTCTACCTGGACATCTATATTTTTGACGGACTCGTTTCGGATAGTTATTGAAAATTGGTTCAGAAACCACTTGTACTTTATTTACAGTGTAAGATTTCAACTAACAGCGGAATGACGTAGACGGGTACCAAAAGCAGCACGAGCGAGGGTTATGAAATTAATGAAAGACGGTTCAAGGGCGGGTTTACACTGATGGCTTATAAGCTATTAACAGCAGAAGTTAAGTGCGATAGAGTGCAATCACTGGACGAACCAGGCTGCGTTTCTTGGATCTCGGGAAGAACGGAGTCGGCGGCGACGTCCATGAGTTCCGTCTCACTGAGAGGCATGTTCCCCTGCGATCAGGTATGAGGCTGCTCGTCTGTTCGTCCACGTATTGCAGTCACTTGAACCAAATGCGATGAGTTGAGAATCCATCGCTGCATAATGAAGCGGTATGATGGAGTTAACAAAAAATAACGACTAAAGCTCTTGTCGAGTTGAGCGTCATATGGAGAGAGCTATTATTTTTTATTATCTACCGTGGATTTTGAAACTTCGACAATTTTTGAATTGCTTTTATAACTTTTAATGTTTGTCGAAGCGAGTGGTGGTGTGCACCTCTGCACTGTTTCTAATAAAAGTGGCTGTCACAGTTTTATTAGAAAACGCCAGTGCAGAGGAACTCACTCTTTTAATGTTTTTTTCCGGTTAAAAAAGAAACGCTGGCCGTCATCAACACTGATAGCACCGTTTGAGATTTACGACTTAATGTGGTCTTCAAGGCACAGGGCACGTAGTTTAATTTGGCTAAAGTTAAAAAATTATGGTCAATTCGTTTGAGGTCAGAAATTAAACCCGTTATCTTCTAAATCTCCAACAACTCATTGACCACTTGGCTGCTGTCACTCGTAATTGTGGTCATTCGTGAATATTTTGTCTTTATTGAAAAAAGTAAGTTACAGTTGAATAAATGACGACTGAAGACTAGCGCACATGTAAGTATTGAGTGTGTATAATATTAAAAAAAAAATGTTGAAGTCCTTCAAATTATGCACATGAACTTAGCAACATAAATGTTTTATGCATCCATATGCCGCTTTTACAATTAATTTTTTTCACTTTACCAAAACAATACCTTCTGTATTGAACGGACACTTCTTTACTGGTACAACTGATGCAAGTCTAAGAAGCTGATACAGCTGCCTTGTATAATTTTGAAGGTTATATATAGCTTTAATACAGCCAATTCGCGTTATTTATATGGTAGGGTGTGACTGAGAAGCTCTTAAGGAAAAAAAGAAGGTGAAAGGAAATATTTCCAAGTAATAGACGTAATTTGAGCACGCGCGGGCGAATGTGCTGCCGCTGGGGTAATGAGTGAATAGAATTACTGTAATTGTAAAAATTATTACAGACGATGAATGATTTGATAATAATCTCTGTTTTAAAGTTCAAAAACAAACCTTCATCTTCACCTTCGCCTCGTTTTATTCATATTTCAAATTTCCAATTTCTAATCGGCGTCGTAATTGCAGCTTAAAAGTTCTGTTATCTTTATTTTATCACGTCAAAAGTTCAAAACGAAAATAAATAAACATGTGATCATTTTATATAATTAAATGTGTACTATATTTATGCAATTTTTTGTTGCGTTTATATGTATTTTTAAGGTTATGTATGATTGTGTTTAAAGTTACGCCTCTGACGTCATCTTCACCAAATGCCTAGAATTAGCCGTGATATATTTTAATGTGGTTATTCTTCAAAATTATTTTTACTATTCTCAGATAAAGTGTATAAGATCAACTTTTGTAAACATAAATTTGATTTATTATTCTAAGCGAAATTCATCCCAGCACTAATTTTTAATTAAAACCCAAGTTAGCACTAAAGCTGCCGCAAACTTAATGATGTATGATTTATAGGTAATCTTACATAACTTCATTGAAGTCGGAGAAAATTAACGTATTGAGGTTTCATATCTTTAAACAAGAATACAATTTACGATCTGTATTAACTTTTAACAAATATTTTCTGGTTAGCATCTATTAACATACTTTGTCTATTTTATTCTCAGTCTTTATTTGTAGATTCTTCTGTTTCACTTGATCTAATTTTACACACAGGGGCACACACTAAACAAAAACATATATATATATATTGGAAGCGGACGTTATGAGATGGGGCATAGAACCAATGAAAACGATAGATTAAAAAGTTCAGTATACGAACTGGACAGAATCATTGGATGAAACTAGTTTGATTTCTTAATCACTTGTCAGTATCCCCACACATGGCTGTATAATGAATCAAGCATACATTTTATTTTTCGGCATTCATCTCGTCATAAAAAAGTTTTGATGGTCGAGTACTTCAACTTTGCTTTGACTAGAAAATACGTAAATTTTTAAAATAATCTAGGTAGACGTCGATATGAAACAGTGTGCAATGTCATTAATAATCTGTAAAGGGATATCGGGAACTTGCACAAATGAATAGATGTTATTAATTTAAAAAAATTCAACATATCGTTGGTTCATTTGCAACTTCATAAGGAATTTCTGGAAGGCATTGTTACAAATAGCTAGATAATTATGACATATACATAAAATAATTACAATAATTATACCAAAACAATTTCATAAATTAATAAAAATATTGAAAAATTATATCCATTGTAGAATATATTTCTAAATAATTATGTCATCTTGCATTTAAAATATAGTTAATAAATAAATAATACAAAAAATTATATATTTAGTTTTGAGGTTAACATCCTCGTTGAGAATTTTGGCCCATGATGTCAGCGGGCCCAGCACGACGCCCTAGAGAAGTTTCTCTATAAGACTTTCTTTCTCGCGCAACGTAATATATAAAAATTATAGATAGACTCTTGTCTAGGACGCCATTTTAGGCCCGCTAGTCAATATATAATGAAAAATAAAATCAAATCTAATTACATACAGGAGTCATATGTTTTTTTCATTACCATTTATTTATCCAAAGAATTAATATAAATCTTATTTTAATAAACTAGAGAAAAAAAAGGTTGGTGAGTGACAATCACAACAATACGTGTCCTGTGCGGTGACTAGTACTCGTAAGTCACAGAAACCCGCACTATAACATTTTATGGTAATAAAGATCAAGTACCAGTTATTCACTGTAATAATAAGAAATTTAAATTTGCCCTTGATCAGAATGGTTTAATATTGCTTTTAAAGTGCACACAAGCCAGCGCTTTAATGAAAATCATTTCACTAATATTCCTCTTCAAATGATTATCTTCGAAAACGAGGACTTCCACCTTGTTAAACTGAAAATGATGTCTTTCATTATCAAAATGATGTACCGCCAATCTTGTATATCTATATATCGGCCAGAATTCTCAACGAGAATATTAACTTCAAAAAAAAATATACAATTTTTTGTATTACTTTTTGTTAACTATATCTTAAATACATAGTAAAATAATTATTTAGAAATTTATTTCATAATACATATACATAATTATTGCATGTTTCTATTAATTTATGGAATTGATTAGGTATAATTATTACAATTCTTTTATGTACATGTTATGATTATCTGGCTATTTGTAACTATGATTTCCAGTATTTCCTGATGAAGCTGGAAATTAACAACGAAACGATGAAGTTTTTTTGAATAAATAACATCTACTCATTTGTGCAAGTTCCCGATGTCACTTTACAAGTTATTCAATACTATGTTTGAGATTTACCAACAATGTCTTTTGTACTTAGAGATAATCCATCTTTTTACAATACACATGTACGCTGTATACTCTTTTACATTCAAGACTAGATAACAGAGACCTATTTTTTCAATAAGGAAAATGCGTGAAATTGTAAAGGGCATTTCGCCCAGATTTACGGTGATTGCTTTATAAATGTGGAGAATTCAATGCGTTCTTTCGGGATATGTTCACATTTTACGACTCCAGCTAATCGCTGTACTCGTAAACGTGTTGCGGCAATCATCTCTGCTTGATGCTAACATCAAGCTAAGTTTCTCATCAAATCCATCGGCTTCAAACTGCGTGCGCATGGATCCTGAGCTATGGCTGAATGCGAGTCAAATCAGCGAGATTTGCGTCGATGAGCATGTTTTTTTTTAAGTTTTAAAACGGTGCGAGCTTAAAAAAATATTTTTGCAACACCTCAAAAGTCGGTTGACAATAAATACTCTCTTGCCATATTTATACTTATAGATCCTTTTAGGTATAACAATTGCAAAATATTTAATACCTTTCTCGTTGTATATAGGGAATGTTGAAATCGTCAAAATAGACTTTCGACTTCATACCATATAACTGATAATAAAAGCCATTTTGTTTTAATGTTTTCTAATTGCAAAATATTTTAGGAAAAAAAATTATGTAATACCAGTTTTTTTTTTTAATGAAAAATTCTATTTTGTAATTTTAATATACAACGCATTATATTATTTTATTATAGGCATTTATGAAAAATAGTTTAATGGATGTAATCAACTTTATTTTTTTATTTTAATATATTAGACCAATCTATTTAAGGTCTTATAAGTGTTGGTAAATGTGATATTAAATGCAGATAATTTCGGTGTCATTTATAGATTTGTCTTTGTTATATAACTCGAAAGCACAATATTAATATGTTACAGTAGGCGTATATAAAGAATACACATAATGCATCAAGAGTGACGTAATCATAGTTAGGGTATCAGATATAAGTACTAATGCGGAGAGCGCCGGTGGCTGAGTCGTCGGCGTGTTGCTCGCTGGACAGAAGGTAAAGGTTCGATCCCTTCTGACTTTAGGTGAAGCAATCAATGAGCTTTTAACTTAATATTATATAAATTAGACTGTTTAACCTGTTTCTCGGAGAGCGTTTAAAGCCATGGTTTTCGAACATGTCACAGCACGATGATCGTTAGCGATCCTTCATTATCTCGAAGGGCATACAACAAGGTTCCAAGAATGCCTAAAGCTTTCATACCAAACAAGATTAAGGGAGTGCGTTTTTTTTGTAGTGGGATGATCAAAACTCGACACATTAACTTCATTATCTTACGCAATGTCACATATAGGTCATCACCGCTACCATACACGATCACCTTTATTTGTGAAAGTAATTGATATGATTTACATGAGCATCGGATTACGTCGTACTATATCCAAATTCTAGTAAAGCTGCATTTAACTGCCGTTATTGATCTGAAATATCTGCAATTGGTCTTGTTTATTAACAAGCGAAACGATCAGAGAAAAACTACTCTAAGCTAATACTACTTATCTAGAAATTTTATAGTCTGTCGATTATCTGGTTGCTAAGTTTTCAACAATAAATGGCACTATCTTATATGGCATTATACGTGTTATGTTATATATCTAAATACTTATTGGTGGAAATAATTATGAGTAACTTTTCTCGTGGGATGCCATTGTCTTCTCACGGCAAATTCGAAAGATGCCGATCAAACTTCGCTTGCTCATGCACTAATGATAATAGCGTGTCGAGTAAAATGGTGCTATAAACGGAAGAAAAAAAAAATAGCATTTGGTACAAATTTAGTCAGCCTTATATCGATTTCAACGCCGGTGCATCGAATCGAAGTTACAACTCGTTTGAGAAGGGCATAGGTACACGTTAAAATGTAAGCTTCAAAAATCACATGTGACGAAAGGACCGTCGCATACGCAGCCGGGGCGTCGCTAGAAACTGTTTAGAAAGTTGCGAGCAGCTCTCTGCGCCTTTATCGGTAAAGCGCATCTATTCTGGTGTCGCCGGGCGCTCGCACGCGCCCGCCTCCTCACTCTTAATTGACGTCTCTATTGATCGTCCGGCCGGCGTCTAACGCCGGCGGTGATACGTCAGTGGGGCTGGGGGAAGGGAGCTTTCGCTTCTCATGCTATTAGCACAAAGTATACTTACTTATTAACGTCCCTTCCTGCGTGTGATGTGTAGATCCGCACTTCTAAAGGGTTTCTTCTATAGCTCGCTATGTAGAGTTAGAGTAGGTTCTGAAGTAAGAGAAAAAAAAGAAGGATAACTGTCTCTGGGCTGGATTTTAGGTTTCTCGGGTTCCATTTAACGCGAGTTTCCCGCTAGTTTGTGTTTTCTGTAATTCTGAACATACTTACGACTAATATGAGATGATATCTATAAAGATACCTATCGTATATATAAATATATATATAATTTCTTTATTTACTTATATTCCGAAGAATATTATTATTATATCGTTAACCGTTCCATAGAGCTTGGCGAGTTCTTTGCATTGATACTTGTATAGACGTCCTAGCTGAACCCCTTTTCACGCTATTTTTTAATTTATAACTGCACAGTGCTAATTCTAAGCAATCGCGCACATGCACTTTTTATCTGATGTCGTCGCAGGCAAGACGGTTGCTGCATCATGAACTTCTACAAGCATGTTGTAACGGTTGTAGGCTCAACCGTTGTTAGCACATTATTACTGTCATAGTAATAAGTGATTCAAATGTGACTGTATTTCGTATTACTCGAAAGTTCGGCCGGTTATCAATGAATATGATGAGCAAAAAGACGTCACGTCAAAATGTTCAAATCTGCTTCAGAATAAACGAGGAGTAGACATAACGATGACAAAATTAAAAATTAAATTAAAGGTCCCTTTCCCTTTTAAATTCAATTTTAACCAAGAGTCACTTTTAAAACAAATTTTGGATTCCACATCTTCCTTTTAAATGACTGTTTTGCCTATATAAGGAGACTATGCCATTTGTACAATGTTGAACAAATTAATGATCACAAAAATAGACCCAATATAATATTACGGATATTGTTTATATATATTTATACAATATAAATACTAATTTGTACGTCCAATTCTGCTGCCTATCTCATTGACAATTTAGATATTGGAACGCTATAGAGGGTATTAATTAAAATCGTGATTTTTTGTTTATTACGTAAGATTTGATCTAATGTTTACTATAAACAACAACAAATGCCTTCGTAATATTGGTAGGAATTACGAGAATAGCGTTTCTAACGATATATTACAAAACTAATTGTTTTTTCTCGTTTTACACTTTGCTAAAGACACTGTTTGTGATTGAAGTATTTTACAAGTTTTTAATACCAACGTAACTACATATAAAAATCATAAAACTGGATACTTGTCATGGCGATATTTTTTTTAATATATTATTATATTGAAATTTATCAACTGATATTAACAATAGCAGTTTATTAATTTAAATCTGTGATACTGCAGTTCTCTAGTTTATGCGGTTTTCATAATTAACTGGTAATCATAGAACTATGTATTGTCGTAAATATTCTGTTATTATAATTTTATTGTTATGAACTTAGTTTTTGTAATGAAATTAATTGTTGTGAAGTTCTTCATCGTCCTATTAGATGTTGAAGAACTCTATTCCGTCTATCTTTAATGTAATTTCATTTATCAAAACCTAAAATTTATTTAATATATGTCCATTGCATTTGTTTTTGATCTTGAATATAAAGAACAAGATCGCACTTTTTAACAAATTAACAGTTTTATAAGTTTCAGAAATTGACCGCTTTATAATTAATTTTTTTAATCCATAAATAAATATGAAAACTTAAAACCGACTACCACTAATGACCCATAAAACACATAAAAAGAATAAACAATTAATTGCACGATTGCGATTTGAAAAAAAAAAGGAAAATCGACGCCACGACAATGGGACCCGAAGATAGTATTTGTAATAGCGATTCGTGACGGTCTATATACGAACAAATGGTTTGTTTGAACCGCACTTCTTGCGCCGTCGGCGGCTGCGCAAAAAGGCAAAAGAAAGGTTAAGTAGGTGTTGACGCCGCGAGACGCCGCCCGCCGCCGGTCACGTATTCGATTCAAACCAAGTGGGTTGAACGTTAACGGCGGCGGCTGAAGTTGCAGTTTGAAAAAGTGTTGCACTCTGTTGTGTCGGGTATTGATCGCCCTACTGCTGAACTGAGTCGCTACCCTCCTACGTTTTTTTTTAATTTCAGATTGAACAATTTAGGCTTCCACGCTGGCTCCCTGTGGATTGGCGGCTGTTGACGACGGTTGTCGTCAATAAGATGAGGGTCATCAGGGACCGATTGCCCGATGCGCTTTCTGAGGCCGACACTTTGTGCTTTTTTATTTAATTTAATACGAGGCGTTTAAATTTTATTTAGTCCTCGATCAATTTGCCCACAGTTAGTATCTAACCCAGTATTGCTTGGTCGGAATACAACACAGAGCCAGCATCTGTCAACTTTACCTTAGTAAGAAATAAAAATGAAGACATAGCGGGACGCCTGGCAGATGTGAAATATTGAAACTTAGCTATATAGATTACAAGCACAAAATATATAGATGTTTCCATCAAAAATAAAACTAGTTAATTACATGTTCGGATCCCGGTGATGAGTGATTCATATTGTAGTTTTCGTTTTAACTGTCGAGAACAAAGTCACAAATATTGGATATACATAGGTATGGGCGTTTTGGCCGAGTTAGTGACATGCTAAATAAGAAACATTTTAAGCACACCGAGTGGATAAAATTTGCTATGAAACTATTAACAGAAGTCAGTAAAGCAGAAGCATGAAGCCATTAGCTACACCGACCTTAGTTTTGCGGCTGCCTGGGCCATATGTGAAAAGATAAAATGGCAAAGAACTGATAGGGTGAGCTTGTATACTTTACGTTATACAAAAGAAATCTTTAGATATCGATATTGTTTTAACTAGTCTATAGTCAGTATTTTTAGAATGTTAATCATCATTTCCTATATCATCATGATGATAACATTTATCGTCAACAGTAGTAGCGTCATCAATAGATGAAAATCCGATATAGCGCATACAGCTCGGTAGGAGAATGACAGGATGATAAAGCCGATCGTGTAGACATGTTTTTATTTTATGCCAACAAAAAAAAAAATTATTATATCAGAGGTCTGGTATATTTAACAATTGCTTTATAATAAAGAGTGAACAGTCCCACAATGCAAACAAAATTTTAAGCGTATAAACTTATCATTTTTCGCTAGGCATAGAGAAACTTAATATTTGAAAAAAATTAAAAAACCAAATTCCAACCATAAAAAACACAAAATAAAGGTTATTGAAAGTAGATATAGTTCGTCGATATAAAAGTAAATTTTATATTTGAATCTCTAGTAGTAGTTGGGTTTCAGTATTTAATTTTTTTAGTAATAGCGATAAAGACCGAAATTTTTAAAATTATTCAAAATAAGTTTACCTCACGGAAATCTATGTTCCGCTTCGAAATAAATCTCTCTTTTATACTTATCAATATATGTACAACTATTTCGCCGCCAGATGACGCCACCGACAATCTCATCGTGCTTCTACCGCACCTATTATCGACTGCTCCACATTTTTTCATCCGTCTCACGAGTACGTGACGATCGGAGCTCGTTCGAACGGATTATCGCTTTGTCTATTTGTCCGTCACAACTCGGACGGCGGCGCGCGGTCTAGCGCCGCGGCCGCGTGACACTCGGCTCTTTGGTCAATCAATAATTTGCGTTCCGTTGGTGTTGTTTGGCCATTTTTTTTTGGTTTGGCTTTTGTCACTTTCCCGTCGGCCGACGGAGAAAGTTCCGTATCCTGCCTCACGAGAACGGCCATTATCTTAGTGCGATCGGCCCGGATATCGGCCGTGGCGATTGTCCGTCGCCAGATAATAGCCGGATAGCGTTTGTTTGGAGCGAAATGATTGAAATATTTGTTTCAGTCGTGCGGATACTGCAGCTATTCCGATGATCTCTCCCGCGGACACGGGCTGCGTGCGCCGGCGCCGGCACGGAATTCGCGCGCTAACGAATAAAACGCTCAGCTGTGGTGACACTTTATTGATGCGCATTGTTGCGGATGCTGTGCCGTATCGTATCGTGACCATATTCTGTGATAAGTCACGTGAGATAGAAAACAAATCAAGTTGTTTTCGCTAACACGAAATAAAGAATGTGTAATGAATTATAGATCGTATAATATAATGAACTATAAATCATTAGGTAAACCCTAACTAGGGTTTACTCGACTAATGCACAGAAGTGATTTGCAATTTTTCTCATAGCGTAAACGTTTATGGCGGTAATATAATGAATTCACAATAAGGTTCGTATTCTATAATAGCTTTTATGAAAGCTAATGGCTGTGACGAAAACGAAGACTTTTGACACCTTACGCCACGAACGATTGCACACGAAAGTTAAGATTGTATGTTTTGGTCATGGTAGCGACACTATTTTACCGGAAAGCTGTATAAGTTAGAAATTTTGTTCTTACATGTTTACAAAAAAAAAAGGTAACAATGATCGAAATGCAGTAGCATACAGAAAGTAAAGTAACCACGAAAGCTCCTTAAATTGAGAATCGAAAATATCACTTCTTCAGCGACTTGATCATTCTAGCAGCCATCTAAGCATTATAATGCAGAATCTAAGCTTTACTTCGTATTACATTATCTATATGAACAACTGTATTAGATGTCCTAAAATGCCAACAATGCCAAAACTGTTTGACTAAATTGACATAGTATACAGGGAGTTGTTGGTTCCGATAAGGATGTCTGATTTTATGTAACTTTTGAAATATTGGTAGTTAAATAAAAATAGAACTCAAAATGCTTTAAAAAAAAAAAAAAACTATTATAGGTAAAAATGTTTTTTTTTAAACATTTATTGCATGTAGGAGTCATAAGTAATTCTTTATAGTAATTCTATTAATAAATTTCAATTAAAATGACATCTCAACAAAAGTAATACAAAAAAAGAGTGTGTGTACTTATGTACACGCGTTAGAAGTTATACTTCTTTGGCGTATGAATAATATTTAAAATAACTCAAATGCAGTAGTAATCGACAATAAATATTAAAATCAATCAAAACGATTTTGTTTAATTGAAAATGTTTTATTAACGTAACAATATAACAATACAGTACAAATATATAATCATTATTCATTATGTGAATGAGTCAAATACATTTAAAAAAAAAGAGTGTGTGTACTTATTATTCAATTATTTGTTAGAAAAATAATAAGTTCGTTAGAAATATATCTATATATTATACTTACATGGTTAACCTCTAATATTTAAAAACACTTCAAATTTTCACAATTTTTCACAACACAATGTTAAAAGTTTACAAATAATGTTTATATATATAATAAATTGAACAAAAAATAATAATTATAGAAAATTAATACTCAAAATTGATTATTCATATGAATACTATATTTTGCAAGAACTGGGTTATGAATATAAGTACTATGTAATATATAGCATGAACACTGTACTATGTACAATATAGTATGAACACTCAGTATTGTAACTATATTCAGTGTTGATATTATTTCTATTCTGTGGCTAACTTCATCATGTCGTTTGTGCGCGTGCAGCTCACAAATTCACTCTCATTCAAACGCACCAAAAGAAGTATAACTTCAAAAATTTTGTCTCTGTCCACAAAGTCATAGCAATTACAAAACATATCTTAATTGCAAAGTTAAAATAAGGACAAATAAAATAAAAATATTACCTATTAATTATTTATTTTGGATATTCTGACTCCTACCACTTTTATGGATATTTGTTGTACAATCTCCTTCAAACAAAATTATATTTCAAAACTTGTCGCTTACAAATATTAGGTTTTTACACTACAAATAAGAATAAAAGTATGTTCACCAATTACTTTTAAATTACTCTAAATCTAACCATCATAGCTATATCAGAATACATTTGTAGAGTGTCACTTGCACACGCACGAAACGAAGAACAACCGACAAAGTAAGGCAACAACGGGTAAAAAACCGCGAACGCGAGACTCGTGTGAAGTACGGCGCTTACAGCGACACCTGCCGACTCTGTAGGTAGGGTTACCACACTTTGGCATGGACTGTCTATATCGGAATAGTCATGTGCCAGAAACATATTACAGCCGCAGCTCTATGAAGAAGTTATTCGACTTTATTGTAATGCGATGGTGAGAATTATATAATTTTTTGAATGTATTGAGAGTGATGGCACAGACAACGACTGTTCATATTTACACGATGTAAAATCTCATTCGAATCGTATGAGTAAATAAATAGTCGTTCGTACGAAGCTACTAATGTATTTCGCACGTGCTGTGCGATGTGTGTCATTAGCGGACGGTTGCAATCCGATTGTAGTTTTCCAACGCTAGTAACATCCTAGACATTAGGCCATCTACATAGTATCCACACTAGTCTAAAGCCTCCTAAGAATTTCACAGGTGGTTGAAGATCTTGTGATGAGAGCGTATTATCACGACGTTGTCCTGTACCGTTAAAGCTAGTGATATTGGTATTTCAGTTATGATGTTGTACGTGAAGTCTAGCGACACTCACTAGTGCAATAATGCATCGGAGATCACGTGATGGTAATGTTACCAATGCACGCTGGTCATAATGAAGCTAAAACTGATGACACATTGTCGATTCGCCGCATTCCTGGTTATTCCTATTTTTCCTTCGTTTAAGAGTTACTTCTTTGAAAATCAACTACATTTTGTCCATTCAGCCATTATCTAATTTTATGTATCGCTTTTGGGTGCGGGATTTACATCTGAGATGTTGCCGCGACGTAATAATATTTATCTTATATGTTAATCATAGCTATAAATGATGTGAATGTTGATAAGAATGGTAATAGGAAGATGTATAAAAATACAATCCGATGGAAAAAATAGCTTAAGTGTGAGGGAAGTGGAAAAATTGAAATTATAGTCGAAATTGCGAATGTTATTCAATCAAAATGTAAATATGTTGGTAAAGATGACGTCATCCCTGAATCTATGTTGTTTACTTTATATTTTTCTGTTTCATAAAAAGTCGCTCGAAATGAACTTGACGGTCACGAAGGTATTAGGTACCTTACATAACTCAAGTTAAAACGATAATGTTTTTGGTGTTGGATTAGATGCACGATTACAATGCCTACTTAAGGAAACGTATGTTTATCGTTGAATAGAACCTATTCCATTTTTCTTTAAATTAGTTAATTTTCTAAACGACGAAACATTAATTACCCTTACGATTTAAGTGGTGTTATGAATAATCCTCAACACATGTAGATTAAAATATTGAAATATATTTATATTGCATAAAAAGTATTTACATTTTGTCGATATACCTATAGAATTAATGAAACAAAAAACATATTTACATTGTCCATGAACATTTATCAACCACAACTCGTTTGATTGACAACGTATCGCATCATTATAAACGTCCAAATTGTCCGATTTGTTCAGTTGCTTTAAACAATAATACTCGATAGATATTGTTTCTACGTCCAGCATAATGAGGTCGTCATCGTTAAATAATGAGATTTTGTTTTTTTATCGAGAATAAATTGTTGCCGATATTAAAAGCGTATACCAATATGCCAGTATCGAGTTCATATCGAAAAAAAAAATGGAAATCCTACAGCTATCGGTTAACGACGCGTAGGTAATAGAATTTTATAATCTGACCTACATACGGGCGACCGTAACACCGCGCTGGGGTCCAATCGATTGATGCTTACTAGGTATAGCATTCAATACCTTTTATGCTCTACCTACGAAATAAGCATTTAAGTTTTAAGCGAAAGCGACTCATCTCGTTCTAGCAAAGCCCTCGGGATAACAGCGAGGGCATGTTTTGACAACTTTCCGATATAATTCCTGGAAGTATAATTAATTTAAACTTGCTCGGATTTCGGCAATTCAATACTCCGTTTTAGGCGCTCGCGCTTAAGTGATTAAAGCTTAAAGTTAACTTGATTAAAGATTTGTTTTCCGTTAAACATTACAGAATTATTTATGATGCGTATGACGTCGGTAAATATTGTCTGTCTGTCTTTTTCTATACTTATACGGTGAATGGGAAAAACTCGATAAAAATTTTCGTTTGTCCGTATTATTACAAGGATTTTCTAGAGTATAGTAATAATCTAGTTGCAAGGTAAGCTATCTATCGATTATGAATAGTGTTAAACAGAAAAAAAACTCTTTTTTATATTTTAATTGGGTTTACATGTTAGCCATGCGACATTAATTTTTATCAGCATTAGCCATTCTCCTTTTTAATTTAGTTTTTGCTTTTCATTAATTTTCTAAAAATTTTATTCAGTGTACTATCGTAATTTACTATGTACAAATATGTATTCATGTATATATATTTAAATGTATTTTTTTAAAAAACAATTGTAATTTATCTTTTTTTTTTTTCAAATTTTCGGAAACTGGGTTACACTTCTGTTTTATAACATAGAAAAATGCTCACTTCATAAAATTGGGCTACAAATTAAACAACTTAGCTAAAAGACTTAAGTAATTAAAAAAAATAAACAACAAACTAAAAAGGACTAAATTTATGGTACAAAAATGCCGCCCATGGTCTGGCCTGGTACAAAAGTCCCCATCACATTAGCAGCATCGCCATGTTCAATGGCGACTGATAGGGTTTGGAACAAATCAGACCCAGAACGGGATCGTACCCTTTGTCTCTAAATTTCTTGCCCAAATTCCTTACGAAAGACTGCCCCATGATCCAGCTGTTCCGCTGGCGACCGAAACAAAAAGGTACGTGTCCTGAAGAATGGTGTATTTCAGAATGCATATATATCAAATTAAATTATTAGCTTCATGCCCTGGAGAGCACCTTAAGGACTTAAGGTTCAAGTCCTTCGATCCGAAATGAAACGACCACGAAAGAGTATGTCTATTGTCTAATATTATCCATGTATTGTTGTGTATTATCTTGCATGCGCGTCATTTTTCACTATCGACCCTTTTATGTACGACTCCGTCGGTGAGTTGCAAGTTTGAGACGCGCCGTGTTTTTCAACAATGTTGGGCTTTTTAAGCGAAGCCGACGTTTCAGTAGGTCACACGGTGATTTACGGGCAGTTACCGCGGCATTACATCCGAACGGCGGAGTATAAGTTAAGGCTGTCGTAAAAGTTTTCGAGTCGCTTCGAAAATTTGTGGTTCGCGAATTTCGGGAATGTGTGGTCGTAAAAATCTGGCTGGCGTTCGGGGAAAAATGTTTGCTGGAGGCGAGTGAAAAGGCGCGGCGTAAAACGAAACAAGTAAAGCGAATATCTCTAGAGAACGAGAGCGAATAATAAAATATTTCGCTATTTTTCAAAAAGTACATTCCACATTATATCTACTGAATCTATGAAATGAAAAAAATGCGAACATATGAAATATTTTAAAACGTACAACCTAGGAAAAGACATCTTTTTTATAATTTTATTTACATTAATTTCATAAAATTTATTGTGTCATAATAGAATTTTCAAACTTCAGACCTCTGCACTAAACGACTGGTAACAATAGCAATAACATTTAACATCATATACATCGAAAGCTTAACTTATCTGCGTTAAAAATAAAATATACGTGATTCAACAATGGAGGAAAAATGCATGCTTCAATATAATATCTAATTCAATAAAATATGCTGCACGGCGGGGCAACATAACAACGACTTCGGTCTTTGTTAACGCTCGCGAGATTAGAGTTTGGATCTAAGGCACTTCTTCCGCTAGACCATAGAGATTTTTACTATTCGTGAAAATACTATGTTAATCTCAATATATTTTTTTAGTAATAATATGATTTCTCATTTTTGCCTATTATATTTGGAACTTGACAGTGAAACTATAGTCATTTATAGTATAAATTTTAGATCTCTAACAGGATATAATCTAATATACGAATACGAAACGAAAAAATAGGCGGATGTGGGAGTCGACTTAATCCAATATCAATTATATATGCTGTCGCGAATCTGAAAGGCTACCACGTTTGCATCTAAGAAGGTTTAGGGAATTCAAATAATACAATCAATTAACCATAACCTTGTTCGAAGATCGGGTGTAAGTTACTGCTTAGTTAATTAAATAGAACAAAATACGGTAAGATTTTCTATTTTGAATCAGGTGATTAACGAATTTAACGTTTTTTTTTCCTCTCGTATTGCATTTATTTCTAATTTTGCGAGAAAATTTGGCCTCCAGTGGGTTCTATAACGATGCCTATACACGGTGAGGGCACGCGTCGGAGATAGAAGGAATCAAATTACGGGCAGTAATGTCTACACCGCGCCCAAGGGGGCGAAAGTTTATAACGCTTTCTAATTGTTACTTGGACTTTGTTATACCAGTACGATGGTTATGCTGTCTTCGTTCGGTGATCGGACTTTTGTTTGGACAAGTCTTGGTAATTTCTTCCGATTATATATATATATATATAATATATATATATATATATATATATAATTTAATTATAATATATATATATATATATATATATATATATATATATATATATATATATAATATATATATTATATAATAAATATATAATTTATCTTAGCTTTCTATCCGTGGTCGATAAGAATAACAGAAGACAACATGTAAGGAATCAGGATGAGAACCAAAAAGGTAAAGTACCTGGAGTTGAATGGGTTGAATTCGGACTACCAGATTCTCTTCATATATATATATATATATATATATATATATATATATATGAGAATCTGGTAGTCCGAATCAACTCTTTGGATCCGAATTCAAATTCAACTCCAGGTACTTTACTTCTCATCCTCTGTTACTTTCTTCTTATCGACCACGATAAATGCGATAAAAGAATGATCCATAGCGATCGTGAAAGTTACATGGATGTTAAGATATTTCGAGTTGAAGTTTTGTGAGAATATATAATATAATCTGACTTAAATTCGTCCGTGAGTCGCGGAGGGGAAGTTGCGCACGCGTGTAATACGCGACCATCAAATAAGACGGGGAGCGCGTCTTGCGGTGAGCCGATAGCGGTGCGCAAGATCATATCATAATTATATTGTGGTTGAGCTTCAAATGATGCTGCTTCGGTTTTAGAATTTTATCTATATTACACTTATTACGGTTAGTGAGCTCCATTTTTATAATCGTCTTTAATTCATAATTATTTGTCTCTGTCTGCTTTGGTGGCGTCAATTATTTCAATTGTCATGTGTCAATTCATTGAGAAAAAAATATCTCTTATTTTGTTTATGGTCCCTCTATTGTTATGCATTAGTATGACTGTAATCTTAACATTATAAATGTTACGATTGTGGGTAGTTAACTTAAATGTCATTTTTAAATTAACTAATAATGAGATACTGATTTATGTGTCAGAATATAACTAATAAGAAATAACATTAACATCGGAATCATTGCGTCAGCTTCCAACTTAGCTACACTGATTATAAATATTTAAAGTAATTTAGATACCTAAAAACATAATTATTGATATCAAATTTTTAATTCCATCTTCCTGATTTTTTTTATATAAAATTTCTATTTCTTTATCGAAAAATTAAAACCGGTCAAGAGCATCTCGAACCATGCTCACTGTAGGGTTCCGAAGCCGGTACTATAAACAACTGCACTATAGATGAAAAAACTGCATTGTTATATTTTTTTCCATTTTTTCTGCACATACTTCGTATAAGCACTTTAGTCATCTATGACTAGAGAAACAAATAGGTATGTCGACTTTTACTCTTAAACTAATGTAAAATAAAAAGCACCAACAAAAGAGCGTATCTTCATGGCAATTAGGTCCTTTTGTTGAGAAGCATAATTTTTTGAGAATAACTCAAAATCGGTATATCTGATCATGTTTAAAATAATTTTTATTGAAAGTTATTTTCATTGAAAGCGTTATTTTCGTAATTCTTTTAATACTTTTGTCCTAACGGTTTAGAAAATAAAGGAGGAGGGACATAATTTATGCTAATTTCGAGGTAATTATTTTCGTAAATATTCATTTATTCTAAATAATTACTTAGATACCTGAAAGTGTTCTTAAAATAACTGTCGAAATGTGTACCACACCTGTATATATGCTGAAAAATTTTTTTTTTCAATTTTTCTGTGACACGTATAAAGTGCTCGCTCTAGGAATATTTATTTTTATTTAATTACTAAACCAAGTAGCGGCTTATACAAGACACCTGTACTATAAATTTCATCAATATGAATCTTGAATTTTTTTGCCTGTAACGTACGAACGGACGGACGGATATGACGAAACTATACGAGTTCCGCTTTTGTCATTCTGGCTTGTAATCTTAACAATGACATGGACCCATCTATGTGTTTTTTCGGCTTAAAGAAAGGAGGTAATTTAAAACGTCTCCATATTAAAATACCCTCATGGTATAGCCGAGCGTAGAGATTTGTCCGCCGTTACGTCTTGTTACGACCTCTTAAATATGGCGAAATTGCCGGCGTCACACGTCGGTCGATGCGGTTAGGGACATACAGAGCTGTTCTCTACTAGCGCCGCGGCGGCCGCGGCCGCGTCGGGCGCGATGAAGACTTAAGTTTAAAAAACGACATGAGCGCCATCTGCCTCGATTGCATTCTTGTCGGTTTACAAAATTACAATACTCGACTTGCAAAGATATTTTCGTGTGAAGCATATTTTTATTGGATATCGACCGCCTTTTTATTTATTTTTGGCGTTTGATAACCGTGAATTATACTGATTTTAAATATACACTCGCAGACATTGTTCTGCTTTGTCCGGTAGGTGGCGTATAGGTTTATGTTCTTTTTTTCACAAATAATTTATTCCGAGATAAATAATAACCATAATAAAAAGGTTGTCAATAAAAAGTAAATACACACCAATATGATATGATACCAGTCAAAGTCAATTATTGCTGTGCAATGGATATAGTACGTCGCTTACGACTCCAAAGATTTTGGATTCGGTCCTCAGTCAAATGGCACGACCGTATGATGAGAATAGTGCGATGAATGGTTGATATTAGTAACTAAAATCGTGTTGAAATATATTATAGTTTTAGTTGCCGTAGACACAAAAAAAAAATCCTTTGTGTCTAATAATAAATTTCTATAGTTAAAGATTTTAAATATTGAAAAAATAAATAAAAAGCGGGTACAGTAATAAACTTGGAGAAAAAAATATTTCTTAAAAACACAAATACCAACTACAAAATGAAAACTAACAAGTGTCAGTAGCTTTTAACGAATATTAAAATCCTTTAAACTTATCATTCACTTCGTTCAAATTCCAATATTAGTCCGTGTGACTTTTTTTTTAACTGATCTTTAAAAAAATAATAGTTTTATAGTGTTATTGCACCAATGTAAATCTGGTGGTGGCATGTAGAACCAGCAACTAATTATAACGTGCGAAGTGTTAGTAAAGTTAAATAAAAGTCACCAACACCCGAATAAATACGCGAGCGACATGTTTAATGGTATATCAATTTGTTATAGATAAATAAACTCGGTTCATCTATTAATTCTTGACTGGTTTAGGACCAGATCTTTTTATAGTGGAACCGGATTATTAACTGTTCTGTTAGCGTGGGTGAAGTAAACTTATATCATGGTTTCGGATGATAACCGACGATTTTGAATTTTTATTTGATAGGTACTTAATTCGTATTCCTGTTCATTAATAAAAAAAGAAATATTTTGCTCTGACATCGGTTTGATGAATAGTTATTTTTTTCTGTAAACTATTAAATTGATAACAAAAAATAAAAGCGCTTATTTAAAGCAACCGCAATGAAGGTGTTAAATCAACATATCTCTTAATAAATAAAAAAATATTCTGAGATATAATATTTGAACGATATAAGCACATTATACTACAGATTAAATAATTTACTTAAAATATCTTTAAAGCATATACTTGTTGGCCGAATTTCTACTTTTTTTTTTGTTAATACTCTATTACCTTAGTTGTTATTATCAAACACTAACAGTAGTTTTCGTCAAAAAAAAATACCGTAACCGTAGGATTTGGCAGATTGCCTTTACATATATAGATATATCAAATCTTACGCATAATTTAGCAATTAGTGGTTTCATCTTTTGGTGCAACTCGCAGTAGTAGAGGGCGTTAAACGTTGGCCATTTACGAAACTATAGAGACGAAGGCTCTACACGCTAGGTACTGCAAGTACTATATCACCCCTACGCCAGTCCGATTGGGGGCGTTTTCGCCCTCCACGTCCTCCCTGTGTACGGGGGCTGCTAATGACTTCGATCTGTCTCCCAAGCTTAAGGAAAAAGATTGTCAGAGGGTATTTTCAGTCGTGATAGTTCTAGAGTCCTGACACACAAACGCTGCTATGAAAGTGTCATAAAGGGTTAAAGTAGTCAACGTCTAAGAGTGAGATGCGCAATGCGTCTGATACCAAAAAAAAAAACTGGCCGGGACAAGGTTCCGTCGGTATAACAGGCTTGAAGATCACACGAACAGGAAGTGTGTTAATAATGATTCAGTGCCGCTATGTTGTCGAAGACCTCGCCTACTGTCTATTCAACGAGAAGAAATAAATTATGTCAACAATGAGACAGTAGAGCGAAACATTTTTTCCTGTGTTGTATTGAATTCATTAGTTAGAATAATAAATTCATATGTATAATATATACATACGATTATGCTTTTTATCGTTAAATTCAATCATTTTATGATTTACAGGTGATTTAGTAAAAATTATTTGATTCAATGTGCAAGTGAAAGCAAATCTGCATCCAATCAAATAGTTCACCGTAAATGTAATAAATAATAGTGCACTATAAACCGTTAAATTTTCTCATCATAGCATTCAAGCTAGTGGATACTGATTAATAAAGTTTGTGTTCAAAGCTTAAGCTACTCAAATAGCTATATGTGTAACAATTTCCTCAATAACAGCATTAACTGTAATCAACTTTATCTGCCTAGCGTGATGATCAGTTCCACACTTGGATTGCACGTCTCAAGAGAGCTTTGTATTCAGTATCAAATCGCTGAAGTTTGATGAAGAGGGATGACGCTCAGTGAAGATATAATTTTTTTTTGTCGAAACGGTGTCTTGATAGAATAAGTTGTTAGTGATCACAGGCTTAGAAAGAATGAGCCTGTAAAAAGCCTGAAATAATATCAGATAAGCAAACATATTCCATTCCGTATCTCCCCCCAGCCTTGGAAGTCTTATGTAAAATGTATAAATTTAAATTTTAAATTCGAGCTCCTGTCTGTCCTGAACGAGTTTTGTGACGTCATGAATACGCTTATTCAAATCGCGCCTTGAATTTAAAACGATCCCTTGAAGTGCCGAACGCTTAATATTCGTGAGAGGGTAGAATCTATTTGAAGCAAATTTCAACACAATATTGAAACCTAGAATTGAAAGATTTATGCATCTGTTCCAAAATTAAGAAAACGAAGCTCGTGAAATACTTCTGTGTGAATAACATGGTCAATGGATATTGTTCGAACAATTAATTGTCATATTTTTCATTTATAAGCTATTATTGAAAAAAAATCAACATTTTTTTCATTATATTGTTGCTTTTATTTGTGATGGCGTCCTTTTAAAATAATAGAAACTCATTTCTCCAGCTCCAGGCCGGCTCTTTACCAATGAATATTAGTAATCATTTCGTTAAAGTCAAGGAGTTTATGTAAGTATATAAATACATGAGGATTATACCAAATACAAAAGTCATCACGAAATTCGTGTCATAGAAACTTTCAATAAATGAATAAAGTCCATTTGTTTTTTAACTTATTATTAAATTCTCAATGTTTAAATTTTTATTTGTGTTATTACAAAAACAAGCTAAAACATCAACTTTAATACATTTCCGTCATCGAAAAATTGTACCTTTTGTAGGGTTTCATACCTATAAATGAAAAAAACGGGATTGCTTATAAGTTCATTCGTGTGCCTGTATGTCTCTTTGTCTATCCGTCTATCACAGCCAATTTGCTCTGAATCTACTGAAGCGATTAATTTGGTATTTGGTACACGTTTGTATGTTCGTGCTCAAACGGATTAGTGTAACGTTAATAAAATAATTTTAATTATGAGAGTCACTAAGCGAGGGTAATGCAGAAAATTAAAAAAGAGTTTAGAAAACTATGTTATATGACATATCAGATGAAAGCGCTTGTTGTTGTCTCAAATCTATACATTTATAAAATTTTTAAATATTAACTTTAAAATTATTTAAGAAAATATATAAAAATTAACCAATCTCCCTTATCTCGAAAATTATTGGGTCTAAAATTTAAAAAAAAAATGTAGAAAATAATTCATAGATAAATTGTAGGAAAACCTATGAGAAGTCTTATAAGTTAGCTTCGCTGTGGTTGCTTTAAATGTCCAGTATGAATTGACACGCACTAAGTGCGTGAGAGTATACTTTGTATTGTTGCCATGCAATGTTAACCTTATGGACAAATCAAAAAATAAAATATCAGAATACTTTCTATCACTCACTCTTAATCCATGTATTCAAGAATATATTGGTACAAAACAGAATTCGACACTAGACAATATATGCAACAATTTCTCTCTACAAATTTTGGTCAGATATAAAAAAAATATCATAGACTTTCAACTTGTGAAAACCTCTCACACGATTTGGAACTCGCACTTATCAAAGTTTTTGCTTTTAAGCAAGTACTCCTTTTTTTTTTTAAATATTATTATAATTTTTAACATCCTTGGCTAAAAATAAGTCCTACAGGTTACCCAAAGTTGAAGGGTTATTTATGAATTTGACAGATATTTAACAGCGACTTATATTTTCTATCGACAAACCAGGAAATGTGCAAATAAAGAAAAGATAGTGTGATTATTACTTACCAAAGGTTGAAATTTATTTTTTCAGAGATACTCGTTTTTGAAACACTGAGATATTTTTTTATTATTTAACTGTAAAAAACACAAAGTAAACCTTTTAATGTTCGAATTGGCTTTTCAATTAAACTGAAGTTAAAATTTTTCATGAATACCGGCGAAACTCATCTGTGATGACGTTAACTTCAGTGTTCCAATAAGGTCCTTAAGGTCATTAAAGTGTTCATTGATTGTTTTATGAGTCAAAAAAAAAGTTAAAAATAGTTCTCGTTGACAGAGATATTTTCGTATAGCATCAAAGTGGGCATTAAATAAAAAATATAGATTAGGGTATTTCTAAAGGCATAAATTATACAGTTATCTGCATAAATGTCATTTATTCTCATTGAAGTCGTCAAAAATTATTTCACAATAATTAAAAAAAATACCATGCATATTTTGAATACTTCTTATCAACAATGTACCATACTAAAGGTTTTACCTATTTATTAAATAGTTTTAATAACCAAACAAAAAATTTATAACAATAAAATGATGCTAGCTCGATTTCGATCAATGTAGATCGCCAGTTGACGTTCTTATAAATACTGACAATAAAGTAGAGGAGTTGTTAGCGAATCGGGAACTACCAGGATCGCACGTTTATCACAAGTGAATTGACCAAATGTAAAATCAAATTAAACTTAAGTTAGATCAAACCTAAATCAAATTAAACCACTAGCTAGATGCTTTTGAGAGCATTTTAAGCCGCTGCTGTCGGACCTGCGGCGACGGTGGCGTTAGCGCTGTCCACCAGCACCGGGCGAACGTGGGGGCGTTTACACCTTCAATTGGAAAATAAAAAGCATTGTGGGGGAATATGCCTTTGAAATGCGGTGACGCATGCCTCACAAACAAAATATTTAACATGCATCAACGAGGGAGCCGCGACAAGCTATGTATGTTTTTCAACATTTGAAAAATATGAATTATGAAACAACTATAAAACAACTAGGACTTACACCCGGTTTCTTGTTTCTTTCGCTTTGAGTAAGTTAATCGTTTCCCAACCCAATTCTTCTCACGTTCTCGGTTTCGTCTTTGATTCTTCTATCTGGTCCGATGCCTTTAATCTTTGTCCTAACTTGAATGTTTCTTCCATTTTTTAATTAGTTTTTTTTCCATTAAAAGTGTTATATGTCGTCTAATGTGTCTATATGAAAAATTTGATTACAATCCCTACAGTTATTTCGGAGACTAGATGACAAGAATAGGTAGAAAACACACTCAGTTTTAATGCACGTTTAGATAACAACCCGATAAAAAATATGGTATGCTACATTTTTATGGTTTTTGCAAAAAATAACAAAATGGAAAATTAAAAAAAATAACGTTTTCAAAAAACAATATGAAAATAAATGAAAGTATCTATGTAAGTAGATATAACCGTTTTTTTTTTACGAAACTTCGATAAGTGAATGTATAAAAATAGAAAGGTATTTTTCTATGAATTCAATACTTTTTTTTTGGTATTTGTGTTCAATACTTAACCTTTCAAAGAAAATATGACTTAGCAAATGTTTGGCGATCCTCATGATTTTCTTCGCCATTATAATTACATGTAACGTCATAAAATATTTATAATATTTTAAGTAGTGAACATTAAAAACAATTTTACACGTACAGCAATCTCAACGGAATCACCTACTTGTCTCCGTGGGAGTAGTTAGCCGCTCTCGAATCCCTTCTAGAATTAAAAGCGACTTAAAACTCTCTCACAAGCCGCCGTCCTGGTTGCAAATTCTAATGGCATTATAATTAATCTGTTCGCGACAACTTTCTATAATTTTACTTTCTACGCTTGTTCTACATTTCATTGGACGCGAGGAAATCCTAAGATTCACTTTTGTTAAATTATTAATTATTTTCTCTCATTAATGTCTGGATCTATTAGTGTAGCTAGTCTATGATAAGTATTGTTTATTTTAAAATGTTCGCATTATATATTTTTTTATTCAATCATCGACATGCTTCATTGCGTTAAAAGGGGTGATGTGTTTGTGGTGTTGGCGAGACATGTGTTCTGTAAAATGGTTACAATTTTTATTAAAATTTTTAATGGATTTCATGTGGCTTTCATTACGCGATGAATGTGTATACCGCGTGTGACGAAATGGAAATGCAAACTTGTGTTTTTCATATTGAACTTATATGTATACATATAAAAAAAGTTCATGTATTGTAAAAATACCAGTTTTTGAATAATCATTAAATCTTACACAGGTTAAGATTTAATGATTATTATAAATTATTCTAGAGACGGCCATCGAAATTATTTCTTAAGATTTCTCTGTTTCATAGATCGATAACATTGCTACAAATTGTATTTCAATATATGTAGATAGATAAAATTTATGAAAATACATTCAGTTGTTGATCAGAAAAATCAAAAGGCAAGGATAAACAATCTCGTCAGGAGGAGTTGCATAATGATAGACTAAGGAGGCATAAATTACAACGTCAATTAGATTTATGTAAAGTTTATGAGACGATCATGTTATATGACTTAACAATAGTGCGAATTGATACTCAAAAAATATTTATTTATATGAACATTGTTAAAAATAAACTGCGAATATTTTGAAATTAATAAATTTAACCTAAATTCTAAAAAAAAAATTAAAAATGATAATTAATTGTACTTAAAAAAATTAGAAACAAAATTTGGAATTTCATAAATCTAAAACAAATTATGGACAAAAATTTATTAAAAGGAATATCTGCGTGTCAAGGCGTGCAGGTATAAATGCAACGTCTGCAAGGGAATATAACAGAATAACCGCACAAGCTGAATCTTTAAACTTAAATTTGAACATAAATTCCAATTTGAATTTTAAATTAACTATCGACATTATATTGAGTGGGGTTCTGAAGAGCAAGAATTCCAATCAAAAAACGTGCAGTCCACGCCGGTACGATTGGTCAGACGGGGGTAGTAACTTAATCAGACGATTTGGGCATCGGTTTATCAATTTTGGGCACATTATTAACGGGATACCCCGGTGGTTCAGAGTGTTAAATGTTTGCACTCTTCGTGTTTCATACGAACAAATCATTACGGTACAATAAAAAATATTTTATTTTTGCTTTATTTGCTTTTGGAGTTGTTCGAATGAAATAAAAATAATTTTAATATAATTTTGTGTTAAGCTTTCCCGTATTTTAATGGTATGACAAAAAAAAAACAAATGGTCTATATACAGAAATTAAATATCTTAATGTATAATATGAACTGGCGTTATAGCGACGCAAATACCAAATGTCTTGGTGGTATTGAACTCCTACCACATTCAGCATTTAGTTTGGACCTTGCACTTTCAGGTTATTAATTATTCAGACCTATGGCGAAATTCTTTCGTGGAAAGATATTTAAGTCTATAGCAGATGTTGAAACGCAGTGCTCCAATTCTTTGCATCTAAGCCCAATGAGTGGTCTCACCAAGGTTTTTGGGAACTACCGAATATTGGGTTGAGATCATAGAAATACAATGGGCTATACTTTGAATAAAAAGTGACCATTAAATACTGAAATTATTTAGGAGACAACTTAAGACTTCAATCGATTAAATCAATCAAGCCTTATAAAAATTAGTGACAAAAATATATATATTATAATTTGAGGCGACTTCAATGTTAATTTATTATATATCTTAAAAATCATAGTAACAGGATTCTGGAATTCTTTGCATGTTATAATTTATTAATTCGCTTATAACTGTGAGACATGTCTTGATAATTTTTATGTAAATGTTAAACCACAAGTAAATCTTTTTATTATTAATTTAAAATCACACTATAATGGTCAATTAACGTTTTTCAAAATATTAACTAAAAATACAATAAAAATAGGATTTACGTCACTGAATGAAAATTGCTTCAATAAATATATCATAGAGAGATTTCCGGATCTTTAAGATGTGAAAATTCCAATGAGTTGTTTAATTCAGTGTGTCATAAAAGCACAATATGATAATATATTTCAATTAAAATATATTAAAACAAACGAGTCATTATCATTTAGTGACGAGACAACAGTCAGAATTCATAGATGTAGAAATATATTATATGAGCTTTATAACGAATGAGCTTATAAAAACAGCGAGAGCTTTGCAGAATATATTAGATATTCTTCAAAAATTTTTAAACTTGTTTGCATCGCGGGTAAAGTCAAGTATATCAGTAACAAAATAAAAATAGTACAATCGTGACGAAAACGACTTGGAGGGTCATAGAGAGCGAAGTTGCCAAAAATAAGGGTTACGATATTGATGACTTACAATTTAAGTTAGGTGACGAAACCCTGAATGAAGGCATAAATGTTGTTCAGGTCTTTGAAAAATTCTTTATTGACATTCCAGTTTCGACCATTAAGATTCTTAAATCGTCTCGCACTTTTGCTAAATAATTACTAAAAGAAAGTATTCGGATCTGTATTAATAATTCCGAATTTAAATTTGTGTTTCGGAAGAGGTCATAAGAACATTTAAGTCGGTAAGAACGAAAGATACTGCTGAATTGTATGATACTTTTATGGTCTTTTTGTTAGTCATAAACTCTATCATTGAGTTTATCGCACCGCACTTGTCGTTTATTTTTAATTAGAGTCTAGACGATGGCATGTTTCCCGATCCGATGAAAGAAATTAAAGTTGTTTTATTATAGAAAGGCGGTAGTAGATAGAACTTCACAAACTATCGGCCTATATGTATTGAATTCAATTTTTTGAAACGTTAATCTTAAATCAATTACTGAATATGAACAAATTTTCATATTGATAATTTAATGTCTATAAACAGTTGATTGAGTTCAGTTGGTAATTTACCTGCCGTCGCTCAATAACAGTCGCCGGCATTGAGCTTATGTAACAGATGTTTGAAGCGTGGGAATATTTGCGAGATGAAGTTGGATTATTTTGTGATCTTTTAAAAGTTTCCAATTGTATAAATTACGAACCTTTCATCGGGAACCTATGTTATTATGGAGAGCTGGGCTGAGAACTTGACCTTGTGAAATCGTATTTAAATTACAGGATTCAGAGGGTTGTCGTCAATAGAAAGAGACCGTCTGGATCAGTAGTCCGCATGGACGTACCACAGGGGTCAATCTTTGGTCAAGAGACCAAGAGACCAAGAGACAAAGAGAGACATCTCTCTATAATCTATATTGACAGCTTATCTAGCCTTGATGTAGATGTTTGTTGATATAATATTGCCTGAAGATTGTTATTTAAAATGAAAAGGCAATAACTTGTTTATGACGATGTAGAAATTTAATACCAAAAGTAGAAGAATGGTTTATTATAATTAATCTATTTCTCAATGAAAAGAAAATGAAGTGCATAAGATTTGCGCTTCCAAATATAAGCCTCAGATCCAGAACTATTTTAGTGCGAAACCAGGAATTAGATATTGTAGTATTCTTGGATATTTCTCTAGATAAAAGACTTTAATGGAGCCCTCATATTAATATGTTGGCGAAAGGGCTTAGCTCCGCTGCATATGCAGTTAAAAAGATACGATATTTGTCAGACGTAGAAACTGCTAGAATTTGGCCGTTTCTATAGCTTAATGTCATATGCAATTTTACTGTGGGAACCTACCTCAGATGTACTAAGAATTTTCGTGCCGCAAAAATGAGACATTAAGGCGATTTACAAACCCTTCAGTATCTTTAAGGAACAAATTTGAAAAAAATGTAATCTTTACTTTGGTATCTCAGTTTACATTAGAGAATTGAATACACTTAAGAAAGAATATAGAAATATTGGAGTTAAAAAAGTGGTAGACATAAATTAAAAGCGAGAAATAAAATAAACTGTGCTTACCTCAGTTCATTATATAATGTCACAAACTCTCTTACGGGACTGTGTGTGTTTGTTCAATAAGGCCCCTGTAGATATTCAACACTTACCCTTAAATTTTAACCATTGAAAAAATTCTTTGTTAACAAGTGTTTTATAAAACTTCTGATCAATTTGAGGACGTACTTACCCAGTTCGACTTTTTACGCGTCATCTCTTACTGTAATACTTTGGTTTTTAGTTGTTATTGCATGTGATTCTATTTGAAAAGAGTAACTCCTTAAATTTTTGCTTGTTCTTTTTGCATGAAAATTACCCTCCGACCGAGTGGTAAATTCATATTATAATGTGTGTATTTTAAGAGTTACGTATCACTTATGAAATAAAAAAGCTTTTGGTTTTGAATTTGATTTGAGTGTCGATATAAATAATACAATACTCGATACCTTGAATTATCGACATATCATCGAATGCAGTGCATTTAGCACTCCAACTCACATACGGCTACTTATGCTTAACGACGACATATTTACCCGGCTTAGGAGACATTATATTAAATCATGTTCTAGTTAACATAACAGAAGTGCATATAAATTGACGTATTCGATCAGTACGACATCGGCGCGCTCGTTAAACGCGCGTTCGCCCGGCGATAAAGTCGGTGTCCGATGTCGTAAACGGCACGAGAGATGGCCCTTCGTGGAGTTGAATTAACTCTGAAATACATAAACGAGGCTTAAGCGTGAAATTATGGCGCGTTGCGCTAATTCGGCTTGTCTTTAGAAATTACTGTTTATTGTAGAATTAAAAAATAAGTGTCTTTTAGAGTAAAAGTGCCTTTTTGTGAAAGGTCAGGACAATTTTAGTGACTTAAATTAAAAAATGCATCTACTGTTTGATACCACTATTAATTTGATGGCAAAAATTAAGCAACACTTATTGAATACATGTCAATAAATAGACAATTTAATGGTATAATAAACATGGTACATTCAATAGAATACGCTGTAGTTGTTTTGTAATCTAATAAGAAAAAAAAAGTATTTAGAATAATTCGTATATTTAAATAATTTCTTACATAAATGAATAACTAAAAAGGAATCATTAAAGAAAATCCATGAAATTTAATAAAGTCAAACTTTCAATGTTAATATGACCGGATGTTAATGTGGTGACTAGAGTAGACTAGTGACCAGACTGCGGTGGTTTGTTCATCTAGAAAAGATGAATGAAAGTAGAAAGAAACAAAAAAATATATATAGGATGAATGTGTGTGATGGAAATGTCGGAAAAGGTCGTTCTAGAAAATTCTATGCAGATCATATCGCTAGCATATTAAAAAAGACCAAATTTTAAGCACCCGAAACAGACGAGCATGCATGAAAAGATTGATGGATTTCAGTGAGCCAAGAGAGATATACAAAGATCGTACCATGTGGAAATCTATAGTCTCTGCCTGCCCTTCTGGGAAATAGGCGTAAGTTTATATTATTACATTTATATTATATTAATATTAAGATCAGTAATTTAGATGAAAATATGATTAGATTAAAACAAACCATATAATATACATTTAAGCTATAAAAACTCTCGAAGTAACTAAGAAAGCTTAAATGGCTCTTTGAAATATTAAGAAATTTCTCCGTTAGCGTAACATACAACGGAGACGCGCGCGCATTACCCAATTAGCAGGCACGAGAGCGTCGGAAAAGCTCGGTATCTCTCCCTTTCGGAGCGCTAGTGGGTTACGGTGATAACCGGAGCTTTCCTTCGTGAACGACATACGGACTGACTGACGTCGCGTTAATAAGATTACGTTCACGGCGCCGACTGACGTGGGAAGGCAATTATCGAAAAGTTTGTGACGTAACGTGAAGATACGCCGGGGCGTCGTATGGTCGGCCTTTATCGGCGCGCCGGCGACACCGCACGATATTTCCGTGTGAATAAAAATTGAATTTTTGGCTCCTCACAAGTCGATTTTGTCATAAAACTTATATGCTTAGAAGTTTAGTGTTTATAAACCTTTACAGAATAGAAATCCATCATAGATTAATTTTATCTTGATAATTGAAGTGTTTCATCTAGAATTGTGAAAAATCGAATGCCTGTGCTCGGGTATATCATTAAAAGTACTTATAAATTTTTAAATTGAAGTTCCTATGACGTAGTAGTTATGGTCAAACTCGACTCACAGGTCAAATAGGGTATTATTACAAAATTTTTGCTAAAAAACATAAAACTTGTATGAGACGCTGTAGTTGTAGTAATTCGAATAGTCACATCGATGTGAATAACGAATATGTTCATCTTGTCGTTTCAATCTAGAAAAACCTGTAAGAATAGCACATGAATTTACATAAACGAGATTCACTCTCTCAAGCGACTAAGGCTTATCGGCGTTAGTTATCAAGCCTTGATATCTTTTAATAGGATCGTAATGTCGTTAAGTCATGTGATTGCTGCTTTTAATCATAAGCAAATCAAATCTAAATTGAATACATTTTTAAGCTTGAAGGAAATGTAAATTTATTTATAGTTCTATTTAATACATATTCTTATTATCTACAAGCATTGATAGAAATATAAAGTCTAAGTTCTAAGCAAGATTTAGGGTTCGAATAACGTTGTGATTTGGTTTTAAATAGTTTTGAATTGTTTGTGGTTCTCTTAACTAGCACCTAGCAATCACAATTCAAATTGTAATTACAGTATACATGTTACTTACTGTAGATGGAAAGTGATTGAATTATCTAGATTTTCATCTTTATTTAGTTCTACTATATGATGAGTAGCCATGTCTTGATGGAGTTGTGGGTTGATGGTTGATTCGAATTAAGAGGTGATAGGTATCAATCTCGACCATGGGCGTATTCTCCAATCATATTCAGTTCAATTAAATCACTTGTTCCATACATCGGAGAGTAGAACATGCCGTGGGTCTTTGTAATCGCAACGGGGAGGATAGTCGTAACAAACCACAATTAGCTCTGGGCGAGTGTAGTGGTCGTAAGTTCCAAACCCTTGTCTCTGAAATAGGAGATTGTGGAACAATTGCGTCGAAATTACTAAAACCAGACACACCTATGCAACGACAATTCAGTTCATTATCCACCAACTACGAGTCCAGCGGACGTTAAAATTTCAGCACTAGCTATGACCACTGTTACATATTTGTCGAATCGTTTCATTTGCATGGCTATCGCAGGTCGTGATGTGTCTCGAAAGAGTGGATCTATCGATGAAGTCGCGAAGTGTGTTTGATTGAAAACGACTATTAGACAAATTAGAAGACAAATAAAATACTATTAGTGATCCGCTTCCTATTCCGAAACTCAATTCAGGTTAGATTTAGATCTCGATTTCGGTTGTCAAACAGCGGTGCTTAATAGTCGAAAGACAAACTCAAACGCATACACAGACAAAACGTACTCATTTGACAGCCTCAAGGACTATCTAATTATTCAAAGTTTCCAATCACCATTCATACTCCGATTCCAATCGGTACTAATACTGCGTGATTTAATACGGCGGTACTAGTTTGCGATGATAATCTCGTCCATTATCATCGCAAACTAGTACCGCCTGTTTGAGTCTCAGGGCTTCGAATGTCTTTTCTTAACTTAACTGTAATAATTTGATTCTAGTGAATTAGTTAACTTTTTTTAACAGAATTAGTTAACCTATCATATAAGCAAACAAACTGACCTTTTCCAACCGATCTAAATAGAAATGAAGCATAAAAATTGAAATGTGATTATGAAAATGTACGGACGTGTCAGGTTTTCAGCAACAAGGAATTTTATACTTTTCATTGTACTCAGATGATTGAAAGCGATTGATAAGGATTTGCTTCCGGGAGTATAATGCCTAAATAAACGATGTCTTATTATTAAATTTATTTAATTTCCCTATAATTAATACTAGAGTTTCTTTCATGGAATTCTATAGCTTCGTAAATAGATACTTATAGATATGTTTATTATATTCATAGGATCACACGGCAGACCTTTTGCCATATATTTCTTGCAGATTTTGTCAGTAAATATTCATTGTCTATTGTTATTTGCAGTAAACGAACTCGTTTCCCGAAAAAAAAAATACGTTTTAATGATCCAAATAGAGTGGCAATAATGTGTAGATGCGACGAAGGTAGAGGAACCGCACACAGTTGCAGACGGAGCCCCGCTGTGACTACTGCGGCCCCGCGCGACGCAAGCAATTTGCGTAAACACCTGTTGTTCCTATTTTGGTCAATGTAAAAAGAAATCTCGTTCCTCTTTGTTAAGGTTCAGTATGCGTAGTTGTTTGCGTGCGGAATTGGACACAAAATTGTGGTAATTTTCTGTTTTCCACTGTATCGGAATTGTGGCAGCGTATAATTAATTTTGTTATATTTTCATAAAGAATAATGGAACAGTTTCAAATATGTTTACGTATTTTACTCACTTATAATTAAGATAAACGATCAGTATTATCGGTAGCGTTGAATTGACAATCATAAAGACGATTTGTGTATGAGAAAATAATACTCATAAATATGATCAGTAATATGAGTAGAAAGAATGACAATACTCATAATCACGATCAGTATAATGAATTGCATGAGTGACAACACTTATAACGACGACCTGCAAGATCAATAGTATGAGTGGCAATACTTATAATCACGATCAGTAATATGAGTTGTATGAGTGACAACACTTATAACGACGACCTGCAAGATCATTAGTATGAGTGGCAATACTTATAATCACGATCTGTAATATGAGTTGTATGAGTGACAACACTTATAACGACGACCTGCAAGATCAATAGTTCGAGTGCAATACTTATAATCACGGTCTGTAAATATGAGTAGGAAGAGTGACAATACTCATAATCACGATCAGTAATATGAGTTGTAAGAGTGACAATACTTATAACGACAACCTGCAAGATCAATAGTATGAGTGGCGATACTTATAATCACGGTCTGTAAACATGAGTAGGAAGAGTGGTAATACTCATAATCACGATCAGTAATATGAGTTGTATGAGTGACAATACTTATAACGACGACCTGCAAGATCATTAGTATGAGTGGCAATACTTATAACGACGACCTGCAAGAACAATAGTATGAGTGGCGATACTTATAATCACGGTCTGTAAATATGAGTAGGAAGAGTGGCAATACTCATAATCACGATCAGTAATATGAGTTATATGAGTGACAATACTTATAACGACGACCTGCAAGATCATTAGTATGAGTGGCAATATTTATAATCACGGTCTGTAAACATGAGTAGGAAGAGTGGCAATACTCATAATCACGATCAGTAACATGAGTTGTATGAGTGACAATACTTATAACGACGACCTGCAAGATCATTAGTATGAGTGGCAATACTTATAATCACGGTCTGTAAACATGAGTAGGAAGAGTGGAAATACTCATAATCACGATCAGTAATATGAGTTGTATGAGTGACAATATTTATAACGACGACCTGCAAGATCATTAGTATGAGTGGCAATACTTATAATCACGGTCTGTAAATATGAGTAAGAAGAGTGGCAATACTCATAATCACGATCAGTAATATGAGTTGTATGAGTGACAACACTTATAACGACGACCTGCAAGATCATTAGTATGAGTGGCAATACTTATAATCACGGTCTGTAAACATGAGTAGGAAGAGTGGAAATACTCATAATCACGATCAGTAATATGAGTTGTATGAGTGACAATACTTATAACGACGACCTGCAAGATCAATAGTATGAGTGGCAATACTTATAATCACGGTCTGTAAATATGAGTAGGAAGAGTGGCAATACTCATAATCACGATCAGTAATATGAGTTGTATGAGTGACAATACTCATAACGACGGCCTGCAAGATCAATAGTATGAGTGGCAATACTTGTAATCACGGTCTGTAAATATGAGTACTATTAATTAACAATATTGGTGGTGTCTATACACTACCAACACCATGAGTTTATATATATTCACAGTATATGTAAACTCTATATAACCATTAACAATACTTACTTACACAGCTAGTAATATGAGTATCATAATTTAAATTAATCCAAACAGGATTAATATCACGATTACCATACATGACAACATTCGCAGACACGGCTCTTAATACCTCGCTGTGAGTATTCTGGGTGACGACAGCCAGGAACATAGCCAGTATTTTTGAACCACTATCACAAACGCTAGCGCTACGTATCATGTGTTCCAATACCCTGACATTTTCCATCGTGTACCATGCATCATATTTCGGCCTTTAAGACACACTGATTTTTTGCATCACGCCCATGCATATTTTATTACAGATAATGGAACGCGAAATTCGCTCGTGACCTTTGATGTCCCTCCTCTCCATTAGTTTGGAAGATTTTGCACTTTATTTACGAAGAGTGATAAAAGACTTTCATAATTTATAATAACTGTAATAACAATGTAAATCTATATTATTTTATGGAATATTTTAAATACTGAAACCACTTACGTCGTAAATACATAACAAATTATTGTACTACGTCTTGATGAGATTTTTTGACTCAAAAAGTAATATCAGATATTATCAATAATTTTTTGAAGGAGATAGATACTGACTTCCATAAAATATTTTTCGTTATTATAGTAATTTTATGGAATTGAATAATTGTCACAGATTAAGGAAGGCAGAAAAAAATGCATGAATAAATAGACTGTGTTCAAATTATTTCTTTATTATATGAAATGATAGAAATAATGACAACTATGGTGTCAGATCTTGGTTATTTTGCTTACATTGTTGATTCAAATGCAATTTACAAATACGGAAAGGAAAGTAAGCGTTCGATGTATAATTTTGTCATGTTTGTGTCTGAGGATAGATCTGTTGTCGACACGACACCGCTTCAAAACGTTTAGCACGCAATGCCTAGTTTTTACGTCATTGATTGACACTCAAAATTGTTTTTCAATGTTGACATATAATAACGCTTGGCGCGGCGCATGCGTCGTTATATCACATTGTATATCATATGTGACGTTTCACAGCTTTATGCTTGGACAGGCTTTATTGACGTCCATCAATAGATACATCGTACATTATCATATAAAACGCCATTCGTTCTGGTGTCTCGCTTCAAATGTTTCAACACTTCGTCGTCCATTAACCTCTTTATGTTAATATTTTAATGTGTAGAATAACATTAACGCACGAAAACACGAGTGTTGTATATCAAAGTTTTACGTAAGACACAGCATTAACGTCAATTTAGCGGTATCGAAGTATTCTAGGCGAACTCATAAGTTTTATTTATGGCTGCAACTTTACAGTTGTTATGACATCCATAAATTTTGGAATTTATCGCCGATATTAGCTTAAATATGTTATTAAATTATTTTTATTTTTAATGTTTCGAAACGCCCGCCGTGAATGACGATGAAATGCGTAAATTGACTTTTTCTTGTAGCCGTGTATGTAAAAGATATTAATTATATTAACATATTAGATTAAATAAAATGGTTGTCATTTTTCCGTTCAATAACCATAATAATTATTCTTCAATAATGTATTTTCACAATTCAGTATTTTTTGTTTCTTTAATTTTAATTCCATTATTAAAAAATATTGGAGGAGTGATGTTATTTTCCAAGTAACGTAAAGTGAAACCGAAATAGGAATGTCTCAAACTGTAGACTATTTAGCACATTATGGAAGAAAAAAACAGTAAAAAATGTCTAATGGCATATCATTTCATTGTTATTGAATCGATTACAATCGTTTTGTTATTATTTTTCGGGTTCGGAACCAAATTTGTACATGGAGCAATAGCAGGTTTTAATCCAACTTCTTTCCAACAAGACAGAGATTAGAAATATGCATGCATAATATTATTTATATCACGAATGACGTAAGGAAATAGTTATAAAATTTTTGAAATTGAGTATTTATCAGATACACCCACATGCGCATGCGGCTGACAATATTTGCATCTTTGTTCAGATGCAGAAGTTAGTTTGGCGAATGAAATATATTTTTATAATAGAAAATTGATTAATGTAAGTATCTACAATTTGTGAGTTACATCAACCATATCCTGTACTTATACTTTTAAACTACAAAATAAGTTCTTCAATTTAAAATGGATATATTTAAAAAAATAATGTTTTAGATTAAAAAATCAAATTTACAAGAACTGATATGATACACATTTAATTAAAATTTTGTCTAATAGTAACTTTGATTTTGTTTAGTTTGGGGTTCGTCTTTGTGTTCATATAAAAGGATTGTTTTACTGGTCGTTACTGTTGCTATCGACTTGAAATTGTATACAATTTTATTAACAGTTATCTACTACTAACTAATTAAAAAACCGGCCAAGAGTATGTCAGACCCTGTTTGATATAATGTTCCGAAATCGTCACTATAAAGAAATGCACTACAAATGAAAAAACTACGTTCTTACACTTTTTTCCATATTTCCCGAACGTAATAAGTGTAGCATTTCAGTCACCTATAATTAGAGAAACAAGCAGGTATGTTAACTACTAATCTTGAAATAGTGTAGATTAAAGTACACCAGCAAAAGAGCGTATCTTCATGGTACTTACGTCTTTTGTTGAGAAGTACACTTTTTCGGTAATAACTCTCAAACAGTATATCCGATCATGTTCAAAATATTTTTTCTTAAAAGTATTTATTACGGAACACAATTTATGCTACTTTCGGAGCGACCATTTCTGAAAATATTCACTTAACGAAGAAAATTTCTTAGGAACCTTAAAGTTTTTATTTAAAATCTGTTGAAATGTGTGCCGCACGTTGACGTTTGCTAAAAAAAAATATTTTAGCTTCTTTTACATGTATGGAGTGCTCCCTTTAGATATATTTTTTTTTTATTTAATTAGTAAATTAAGTATCGGTTTATATAAGGCACCTATATTATAAAGGTCCTCAATAAATATCTTGTACTTTATGAGTAAAACGCCTGTGACTTACGAACGGACGGGCTTGAATAGACTACAAGGGTTTCGTTTTTGTCAATTTGGCACGGAACCCTAAAAAGGAGTATAATTTCTTTTTGTTGCTCTCAAATAATAGCATCTTGAAGAAACAATTTATTTTATTTTTGTGTGTGCCATGTAGCACTAGCTTTTGATGTGTTGTACTTATAAATGTGTGAAAAAATATCGTTCATCCTTATAATTATAAAACTCGCAGTGCGAAACCTGAATATTACGTGATCATAGAAGATATAATATGTATATAATAAACAAAAAAAAAAAAATCCACGCACACAGTTCTTCAAAAAAACAGAAATATTGTGTCAAATATTTAAATACTTACACTTTCATCCAAATTCTCAGTCTACAACTATAACTAGATAACTATAAATAACTCGATCCATTTAATTAGGGTTCCGTACATTTGAATGAATACAAAATAAAACAAAAAATGCGTCCCTTTTTTAGAATAACTCGTGTGTCTGTCTGTCTGTTTGTACTTCTGTCACAGATTTGCTCTGAATCTACTGGACCAGTGAAGTTAAAAAGTTGGTATAAAAATGAATTTCTGTGATCTAAACATGGTCATACAACGTAAAGAAATGAACTTTCAATTTTGACTCCAAAAGTAACCTAGTACGATTACTCTTCGAGGCAATATTAGGAAATTAAAAAAAAAGTTTTGCAAACCTTACCGTGTACCATATCACAAGAAAGGGCTTGTTTATTTGTTTTGAGAGTCCGAAAATTTTATTTTTGGAATAAATAGTTATAGTCATTTAAGAATATAGTCAAATGGCCTATTATTTTTAAAACTACTGAGCCCAAAATTTTGAAAACAAAATTACAGAAACTAGTTCTGTACTTAAAGATTATAGAAAAACATATGAAGCCTATTGATCTAAATAATATAACAAATATTTCAGTATTGTGCGTACGAATTTATGTTTGCAGTTGTTTTAGTTACCTCCGAAACTACTGCCCAAGAATTTGAAAAATTTGGTTGCCTGTAAAGTCGGTATACGGGCGAAAGTTTTACGTGACAACGACTTTGAATGGTAAAATCATTTTAATGTGAATATTCATTCGTATAGTAGGAAGAAGGATGAAATAATAGTAACAATTTAAAACATTTATTTATACAAAGAATTATATTTAAAACATTAATTTATACAAAGAATCTCGCACTGAATTTCATATTAACAAAATTTTATTTTTACCTTTACACATACATACGTATTTATATACAAATATACATACAATAACTTGCAATACATTTGCAAGCTATGCACTAATTCTCTAGTGCTGCTGCGCGCGCGGCAGACCGATCATAGTTGAGTGGGAGAGAGACGCAAGGCATTCGGCGGGCCTCTCTCTCGTTCGGTGACTCATCGTTACGTTACCGAGCGTTACACCTTTTTCATAAGTGACTCCCAGCCGCAACCTAATTTAAGACGTTGTCACGTCAAAAAAAAAATAAGAAAATTGTTCTGTTCTCAATAAATTATAAAAAACCGAGAAGAACTCTATAGTTTCAAAATAATATGTTAAATGTATATTATATTATATATTATATATAATAAATATTGTGATTTATATACAACATATAACATATTTGCAGTTACTTTAAAAGACCAGATTAGAAAGAAACTTGGTACGTAATATACTCATCGTACGGAACCTTAACCGGGTGAATTCAAATCACACTAGTTCGATTTTTTAAAATATTGTCTAATGCGCAGAATTTGAGAGCATCAGTCAAGTCCTTGACCATTTTAAAAATATTTTACTTTCTTTAAAACTTCCTAATGTGTTCAGTGGACAAGGAATGCGCATACCGTGCGAGAGTATTAGATTAGAATACCAGGCGATGAAATACGTTCGTGGAAAAAAAAAAAAAAATCTAATCTCCTCTCACATTGCACGTTGTGTTTTCTGTTGAGAGCTTGCAGCACAGGTTACCATTAATCGGAGACCAGGTCAATATACATGATGGTCATGGCCTACTAGCAACAACCATTATTAGCGGTCGTACTTTATTTCCGATAGTGCGTTCGCGTAAAACGGGCCTTGTAATGCGGTTACAAATACATTAATGTGTTAATGACGGAAGTCGTCACAGGCGTAAGCAGAGTGGACAGTTACACAGATCACGCCGGCGACGCGGTGAAACCTGTACCATAAAGCCTTATAACCTTGTTAAGCTCTCTCGCGACGAGAGCGACTCGTGATGCGGCCTAGAGGAGTCTTTTTTTTTTCTCGCATCGAGCTTTTCACCGTTCGCACACGTTTTCGCTCAGCGTCCGCCGTACGCCGGGGCCGTGTGGACGCGTTGATGTTGCGCGTGCGTTTTCAACATCGAAAATGTCCTTTGGGTGGAGTCAGAAAGGGCTCCATTGTTAGGCGAACTCGCTATGGTTCATGAGCTTTAGGTCTATGTAAATGGTTGAAAAGTCAAAAGATGCATATGGGCAAAGACTGCACGAAAATGAAATAAATTTGAAAAAGTTTGTTAATTTTTTGAAGATATTGCACCGAAATTTGACGAAAATTGCAATAAAAACAAAAACGAAGCATAAATTATTTCTAATTAAAAAAAAAATAAATCATTTATCAAATAGTTCTGAAAATTTTTGTTTATATGTAATAATTAACGTTTTCGATCATTGTAAACTAATATCAGTTCCACCGTTAACAATAGACTCAAGTCGTAAGTCGTGCAACGGCTGATTAAAAAAAAAATCATAATTCTAAAACTTCATTTTTTTTAATAAATAAAGTAATTTACATTCTGAATTAATGTTTAATATATAAATAAGAAATTATGAAACAGAAACATTTGAACAAGTTTGAAAGTGTCCTTTATAAAGTCCCTAAAATACCCATCTTCAGAGGATCTTTTGTGAAGTTTTTGAAAATTTATTAAACTTTTTCAAAAGCATTTTCACTATCATATAGTCCTTATACATATGCATATTTTGACACTTGATGCATTTACTTAGACCTAGAGTTTCCGACACCAGAGCGAATTCACATTTTCGCTGAAACTAGGAACTGAATATGGAAATATTGAGAAGACTGAAAAGACATTATCAATGTTAAAGAGCCCAGATCAACACAATGGTAATTACAATATTGCTATGGAACTGCATATCTATAACAAAATGGTGTTCAGTAGTTTGTGCATGTCTGACTATAAGAAAGAGCTCGGTATTTGGGTACCGATTGAACTTGAAAATTCTCTCAAACGAACTTGAACCATTTTTGAAAAAAAAAATGATCTGAGAGATGAAAAGTGGCGGACATACAGCGAAACCTGTGAAAAAAAGTACGTGATGAGAACACCCAAGTGGCCGGCAGACAGTGGCCGGTTCAAAACGAAACGTGTTGTATTTTTCATGGCAGGATTAGAAAGGTATTAGCTATTATGAGCTTTTACCGTCAGGGACAACAATCGATTCTAATTTCTACTGCATGCTACTAACGGTATTAAAGCGAGTGACTAGGACGAAAAGAATTGTGTTGACGAACAGAAAGCTCGCCATTTTTTTCTTAAAGATTTTACTTTAGCATTTTTGCGAGTGATTGATATGTATATCCTTGACAAATTACAGCTTTTTAATACTAAAAGTATATGAGCTAAGTAGCGGACAAACAGACGGACACAAAATGTCTGTCTGTTTGTCCGTATAGTTTTGCCATGCCAGCAAGGACGTGGCAAAACTATAAGGGTTCCTTATTGACTACAAACAGCTATCGAAATTGCTTATCGTATTTTTGTTTGCTAAAAATCGCGGAGTTTGTACAGTAATAGGACTATGGCACTGCCTACAAGGCGGCAACAAATTATGAATCCGAACAGTACATTTTCATACATTATAAGTAAATGCATAAAAATTTTAAAAATATGTACATTCAACTTGTAGAGATCATGCGAAGATTTTCTATCCATCCTGACGTTAATATTCCGTTTTTAATTTTAATAATCCATGTTAAATAGCAATTAAATCAGTTGATTGCCAAAAACCGATAGGTAAATGTAAAAAATAAAAGATCACTATTTAGTCAATTTGGCTTTGTCATATATCTATACTTATATTTAACCTTGGAACGTTAAAAAAAAGAAAACAAAAAGCCCTATATCACTTTGCACTAGGATATACATATTTCTTTATGTATTTATAATTTCTACTAGTTTTGAAATATTTACCATTCTTCCGGGAATGTGCATATTTTAACAAATAATTTAGTTCGTGTAAATCTGTTATCATGTGCCCTAAATTATATTATTATTGTATTATTTCGCTTTTGTATGTAGTCGTTGTTTTATTTTATATGTGTATTAAATAAGTGCCTGAATCTTTATTTTATTTTTCCTACAACATGAAACGATCTTTTGCTAGTGTAAATCGTTTCCGATTGTTTAGCTCACGGATTGAGTTGACAGAACGAAGATTTTATACTAACATTTGAAGATACATTTCGCGTTGAATAAGCGAGACCCTTTTAACACTTCAGTATACACGACTTTAAAAGTTTTACGAGTGACTTTAACTGCACTTTGCAACTTTGTGGTCGTTCGACATCAATCTACCGTTTTGATGACGGTGGTTTGGATTTCCTTTTTTTAAGTCATAAATTTTCTGATGTAGCGTTATTTTAAACCATGCGATTCATTTAATGGTATCGAATTACGGAAGATATTATTCTATAGGAATATAACCAGATTTAAAAAAATAAACAGTATTCCAAAAAAATTCTCTTTTTTTATTGACCACATTAGTAATGGTCGATATACTTTTCTTACAATTATCATATTAGTTCTTTTTGAGAACATGATTATAAATAAATAAGCAAACTTATAAACATATAGAAGATTGTGTTCATATTATATTTATAAAAAAATAATTGATTGAGTTATCGTCAGTCTAGATGCTATGCCAAGACCAGATTACTAATTCTGGATATAATTTTCTTGTATTTACTACATCATATTAGTTGTGGAGACATGAGGCTTCCTCTAAGGAACAATCATCAGCACTTTACACGGCGAACGAAACGAGAGTACGTAAGGACAATAATAAACACAAATAAATATTAATATTTATAATTTATTTAAAACGTCGTTATTTATAAGTAAACAATATTCTATTCTATTATAATATTTTCTTTTAAAAAGAACCCACTCAATTGCTACTTTTCATTTTCATATAATTTTATAGGCACTTGCTTGCACTATCAGTCAATAAAATAAACAAACCGGTTGTTGTTTTTGTTTTCGAAAGACAATCAACTAAAAATATTGTACTCACTATATATTATACGAAATAATATAGAAAATACATTTCGCGTGGCGGCGCTTCGACTCTATGATGTTTGCGCCAGTATATGAACTCTCTGGAAAAAGAAAATAGCTTTCCTAAGTCGGTCTACGAATTTTTAAATCAGTCAAAAAAGTAATAACCATTAAGAAGTTACAAAAACAGGAATATACATATTTTGTGTGAATTATCACCATCAATTCGCCTAATTAAATAATACTGTTTTGTAATTGTTATTGAAAAGTGGAGATCATGTTGTGCTTATCCATCCCGAACACCACATGAATGTATGAGTGGAAATACATTATAATAGTTATTATTGTTACATGTTTAAGGACAGACGATTTATTCATATCATCGGATCGTCTGTAGTCCGGCGGAGTTACAAAAGGCAATTGCCGGCGCATTGTCAGTTCGTTTGCAGTGAAAGTGAACACAATGAGTACAGTCAGCTGCAGCGGTGATGCGACGACGGTCGCTGCAGCGCTAGAAAGTATGGGCGGGCTCTCCGTTGCCCAAACGGACGCTTGGGCCAAGTTCGAGACATTTGTCAGAATTGCTTACAAATCCTGGAGCTACTGGGATACAAACGAAAAGTTGAACTATAGAAAATACCAATTCAAGGCAGTTTTTTTTTTTGTATTGAGATGGAGAAAAGGTCAAGAAAGTATTCAGCAATTGATATAAAATATCATTACTAAAGACAAATGTATAAATGCACCAAACATACTGTAGTAATATAAGTTGAGGAAGCTTATAAAAATTGTCAACACTGGGGAGTTTTAGGCAAATGTACTAACACTGTATTATTCAAATAAGGTTTGTAAATAGCAATTGAAAATCAAATATTTAAATTTTAGTTGTTCTTAGAGTATTTTGTATGGCGCTACTGAATTTTGCCACGGTCCAGTGGTGCCCTCAGCGTTTGATTGGAAATTCAAAACATTTGCATTGAGGTTAATTAAATTAAATTACCTTTAATATGTATTTATCTGATTAACATTAAATAAGTTAATTCTCAGTTTCTCACTGCTTCACTATGTGCTAATGGACGCTTTGCTGACTCTGTGAGTGACGCTCTCTTTACTAACATAACGGAGCTATAAAACTTAAGTAAGTTTTTTTGACTACTCTTACTTTCATATTGATTTTAAAAACAATTCCAATTTTTTAATTTTTGCATTGAGAAATAATAATAATATAATTCACACCTATTTTTATAAGAGTAGGCACAGACTATAGATTTCAACATGGTACGATCTTTGCATATCTTTCTTGCTTTACGACATCCATTAATCTTTTCATGCAAGCGTGTCGGTTTCCGGTGCTTAAAATTTGGCTCCCTTTTTAATATGGTACCAATGTGGTCAACATAGAATTTTCTAGGGTACCCTTGCCGAATTTTCTACCACACATAATGTGTGTGCGCTATCTATCGATATATATATAGCTATATAGATCTATAGAACTAATGCTCTATAGATCTGTTTTGTCAATCTACTTTCATTCCAGATGGCCAAACCACCGCAACAAAGCTTTTCCTAATCCAGACACTACATCTTTTAGACTACACCGCTTTCTGACATCACTGTTTCCTTTCAAAGACACTCCAAACATATTACGCAGAGGTTGCGTTTCCGCCTCATTAATTTTATTTACATTTTACTTCTGCCAAATCCATCTTTTACTACCATAAATAAGCGTAGGGATCAAGAGCCCTTTATGGATAGACAAACGCGCTTGTCGTGAGACACTTTTACTATTTATAGCAAGCAAGGCCCTAATCACTCTATTTCCCGCATTCACTCTTCTTTCGATATCCCTGGCATGTGTACCATCATTTGTAAACAGACTACCCAAGCATACAAACTATTTCACATGTCTGACCTTTTATATAAATATGTATGTCGCATTCAGTCGTGCTTTCGGCCCGTTCAAACACCATCACCTTTGTCTTGCTAATATTTACTTTCTTAACAGAATCATACATTTTAGTTACCATCTCCTGTAACTCGCACGCCGACGGCGTAAGGATTACTTGGTTGTCGGCGTACAGAAGGCACTTGGCAGACAGCTCATCCGTTCTTAGTTCACACTCATACTTTTTCAAAATTAATAATTATTGTATTATTAAAAACAATTATGTTTGTTATACATTTCTTTAAATAGAAATATAAAAATTGGTGGTATAATACAAAAGACTATATTATAAGCGCCAGATACCGAGGAGCTTGCATGAAAAGATTGATACATGTATCAATTTGACGTCTTTACGTCCCCTGTGAAAATGTATAGTGTCTGCCTACCCTTCTGGAAAATAGGCGTGAATTTATTTTATTCTATTTAATACAGCGTACGCTTAATGCACGATTTATGTCGCAAACGATTCGTCTAGAACAAATACGAAGTATATGAGAATTTGTTAGATCTACCACAGATATAGCATTGGTAGTGTTTCCTTCTTTATAGTATGACAAAAGGCATGAAACTAGGATGGGTGCGAAATTCCTCTGTCGTGCCCGCCAAAGCGATCTCGCGAATGCCACTCGGCACTCACCGCGTGCGCCGACTGTCCGCGTTTGTTTATGTTTGCGGACAAACTTAAATTAAGTTCCGACCCGAACGACATTCGGTACAGTGCCGCCGACGGCGGGTGTTTTAAGTGCTACGCTCAAACGAATCGTGTTCTGTGCGCGCGGTAAATTTCCGCTTCGATTGAGCATCGCAGTTTTTTTTAAGGACAAAACTAGATTTGCTCTAAAGTACTAAAAATACAAAGCACAACTGTAATCGAAATCAACGCGCTTAGATGTGAGCGTTTTGAATTGAATTTTCAGATTCTCAAATCATTTTCCGGTAAATATGTAATTTTTATCTTTATAGAAATGGTTAGGCTATAACATAAATTATTTGGCCAACTGATTGAATTCAGAATGCATTATTGGTTAGTATTTCTCAAATATTTCATCGTTAACACGTTTCTCTTTGAATGTGACGGCGGCCTATTTTGAATACGTGCCTATTTTAATAGCTGCTGCTTACAGAGCTGATAAGTCGTGATTTGTTTAGTCTTCGTTTGCAGTTTTCTCTAAAGAAGGTAGCCTCTATTATATTTTCCCCAAATAGGGCAAAACCATTCTGTGGTCCACTTGGTTGTAACACAAAAATGGGCCAGCCGGATTGGTGAAATACCGCACTTTACCGAATACAAAGATGAAGTAAGTTGCATTTCGTCTAGTAAATGAGAGTTCCGGTGGCTCACTACCTTCCTCCATCAGACATTCTATTCCTTCCTATAAGGCCGGCAATGTACTGATGACTTCTTTGGCATTACGAGTGCCCACGGGTGGCGGTAATCACCTAATCTCTGGTGCTCGCACACTAGTTTACACCTTTATATGCCATAGAAACACATAGTGAGCTGATGTACAGAGGAATGTGAAAAAAAGCGTATATGAGCAATTTTAAACGACATGTCTTGTGAAAAACACGAATGGATATTAACTTTTCCTTTTTATCCACTTACTAAAGTTTCTAGTCTGGCTCTCTTTCTAAGGCAATTTCAGCTCCTTTTCGGGTCCCTAATAATTTTAGGTATTTGATATCGATTATATTTTTTCCAAAAATCACTCAAAATCCTTCTGAGCGAATCTAAAATAGTGTTTGCTATTATTTTGAATATGAGAGCGGCATGTTGCTATTCAAAATGGGTTGATTGTTTGCCTATTAGATTTGTCATTAAAAAAATTCTGTTGCGCTCCTCTCAAAGTTACAGATTGCTCATACACGGACTTGTCATGAGATCTCTATGTATGTCCGATGGATTTGAAATTCAGCATAGTTACTCTTTTCGGGTAGGAAACGTTCGTTAAGAACGGATTTTATCCAAATCCTTTAAAAAAAATTGTCTACACAGGCGGAACCTATCTACGCGGGCAAAAGCTAGTTCCATATATTTTTGTGAATGTATGCAATTCAAAAATATTTGATTAGATATGAATGTTTTTAAATTTGTAAGAGAAGTTTAAAATGGTGTTTTAGAATAGTAAGTTAAAAAAAAATATTTCCAAATCGAAATAAATTATCGATTCAAAATTCGAAACTTATGATTTAATCGACGAGTCTTTTCGAAAGCCTTAAGGTTGATTTTAATCATAAATCCGCTCCAAAGTCTATGGAATAATTATATACCCACTCTCAGTGTGTGGGTGTTTAATTATTGCGGTATAGACATACGTACATATAAACATAATCAAAGAAATACGTCTACAAAAAAGAAATGGGTTTTAAATAATATAATATACAGACACTAAACCTCTAATTATCTTACGTATTAAATATAAAAAAATACATTAAAAAATTTGGTTGCCTGTAAAGTCGGTATACGGGCGAAAGTTTTACGTGACAACGACTTTGAATGGTAAAATCATTTTAATGTGAATATTCATTCGTATAGTAGGAAGAAGGATGAAATAATAGTAACAATTTAAAACATTTATTTATACAAAGAATTATATTTAAAACATTAATTTATACAAAGAATCTCGCACTGAATTTCATATTAACAAAATTTTATTTTTACCTTTACACATACATACGTATTTATATACAAATATACATACAATAACTTGCAATACATTTGCAAGCTATGCAATTCTCTAGTGCTGCGCGCGGCAGACCGATCATAGTTGAGTGGGAGAGAGACGCAAGGCATTCGGCGGGCCTCTCTCTCGTTCGGTGACTCATCGTTACGTTACCGAGCGTTACACCTTTTTCATAAGTGACTCCCAGCCGCAACCTAATTTAAGACGTTGTCACGTCAAAAAATTACATGTCTTGATTTTCATTAAATATTTCATAAAAAAACTGTTTGAAATGAACTTTTATATAATTTTTTATTCATATTTTCTTTAAGAGTGGAAGGCAGTAAATTAATTTAATAAGGAATCAAGTAACACAGCCGTTGTTTTCTATGAATATTGCGTATATCATAGTGTATATGAAATTATAATACATACTGTAATATACAGATATATATATTCAAACTCCATTTTTACAGCTTCTTAAAAGCTTAATATGTTGATACCATATGGAATTTTAATTTACGAAAATTGGGTAAAAATTAATAATTTTCTAATATTTCATATTTATTTCGGAAATATTTAATAAGTTTAAATATTTTCAAGTCGGAGTAAAGCTGTTAGTTTTGGGAATTTTTATTTTACACATAGTTTTCTTATGTATATATATATATTAGGTATATAAAGATAATATTTTATATGAGGCATACTAACTCATAAGATATAGTTATATAAATAAGTGAAAATAATATATATAATGACTGATAAGTATAGTGACATATATATTATACATAATAGAAACATGACGAAATGTAGCAAGTAATTTTCGTTTTATTATATTTTTATACTCTATAATTTCAGTTTCGAAATAAAACAATTGTGAAGGATAGCGCAGTTTTAATAATTAGGTAATGTTCAGTATAAATATCATAAAATTGTTTTAGAAAATTTTTGGTGTAGGTCTCTCGGAGGCATTTGGAATCAATTGAGCGTACGTATTTTTAAAGTCTTAACCACGTAAATCTAGATTATTTGAAGGGATGAATACAAAAAAGATCTCGACAGAACGATATGTACTAAAAAATAGAACTTTTGGCTTTAACTCGGTTTTAACGAACATCTGCAAAGTTATGTTTAACTATTGCACAAAATTATATCTCAACTCTGTAATTATGGACTCCTGGTGATAATAAATAAATTTATAAAGCGTCGATGACTTTCAAAATTAAAGCCTCTATAAACACTCGTTTTACATATAAGCGGTTAATTTCGTACAACCTTCGATCTGTGTGACTGGAGAGTATACGCGCATGCAGCGTATGAAACCGCTTCCGATTCCCAACTGCGCTCGCGCCGTCGTTCATACGTTTTCCATAGAACGAAAGTATTATTTATTCACTGCGGTTTTCACTTAGCGAGTGAAATGTGTAATTGCGAGGTGCGCGCGCGTCGCGTCCCATTAACCAAATAGTCTAGTGGAGTAAGCGCTGCGTATCACTTATCTCGTATGGGTAATAACATCGCGAACTGTGATCACTGCCTATACATATGCCAATTATCTTGCTATTAATCATTTGTTGTATCAAACAAACTTTTTGTGGTTGATTTTTATTTAGTGGATGAAAAATGTTTGATGTTTTATTTAAGAATTAGCGTCTGATCCTATAAAAGAGATACATGTAAAATAATATCATTAATATTCCAAAGACAATATGCAATAATAAGTAAGTATAGTTAATTAATTTTGATATTATAATTGATCTATATCCTTTCATTACGTATGCCATTTGTCAACTCCGCTTTCAGCCGTGTTTAGTGAAGCCAATACAGATAGTCATTGGTATATCGGGTATTGGAAAATAGATAATCTTGATTATCAATTTTCATGATGTTTGAAATGAAAATTTCTCAAAATTTCGACTCTATTACCCAGAAATCCTCCCGCGATTTTGGAAGGGGATGAACTTTGAGGGATTATTGGAGACAATAATGTTTAAATGAAAGATATTGCTGTACAGCGTTGTGTCAAATTATAAAACAAAATAGGAATACAAAAAAAAGAATTATTTTAGTGACATCAAACCGAATTATTAATAAAGGTCGTGAGAAGAGGCGGCTTTAGCCCATTTGCAATCAATGCCCTGGCGCCCTCTACTAGAAGCGCGGCCGGAATGTATCTATTACCAGTGAACGATAATATTCGGGTGCGAATGGTGCAATTTTAAAGGATGTTGGGAAGCAATAGGTATCCAAAAATAACAATAATTGTAACTAAATTATATTATCGTAATAATTTGATTGACTTTTAAGTAGTCTAATATCTTTCATTTAATTTTACTTAGGATAACTCTAAAAAAATATTTTAATCGTCGTTTATTTATTATTCATAGATATGTGTTGAGTTAAATTTGAAGTTGGTAGGTACTTACCTACCTTTTTGGGTGGTAAACACATAGATCGTACCTACGTATTGATGAGTAGAAAAAGTAAGTTGATTGTTAAGTTGTAGAAGAATACGCAATTATTTTTTACTTTTTAGTGCTCATTAATTTGTTTTGGAATAGGTTTTTTTTGAAGTCGATTTTTCTTTGTTAACATTTTTGTTTATTTTTTGATTTTTAGTGAATCTGAAGTACAACTACCTAATTTGGCCGGTAAGCCGCTAAGGAATTCCATTAATCATCATATTCGACTACGACAATTACTTGACCATAACGACGTTACGGTAGATGACTCAAATATCCGGATAGTCCATAAAAGGTTCGGCCGAGTATTGTTAATTTGCTCCTAAGATTTGAAGAGTTCCGTTACTTTGTCATGGATCCCATAATCAAAACCGAACCAAACTCTCATCAAACTATCCTTGAAGTACATCCTTTCCAATAAAAAAAGAATCATCGAAATCGGTTGGCATGATATTGAGTTATTCATCCATTTGTCCCGCACATGCTTAATGCAAATTTAAGATTTATGTGATTTTCTCAAAGATACCATTATCAGAACTGAACCAAATTAAAATGGAAATACATGAAAAGCACCAGCTTCCAAATAAAAAAAAAGAAAATTATTAAAATCGGTTCACCCAGTCGAAAGTTCTGTCGTAACAAACATAAAAAAATACAGTCGAATTGAGAACTTCCTCCTTTTTAACTTTGAAGTCGGTTAAAAACCTATGAAATATTTAACCACGACATCATAATTGCTAATTTTAAACCAATAAGTGACGACAGAAATGACAATAAAGAGATCATTCTTTACACGTTACGAGACAGAGTCGCGACTGGCGTTTCCTCCACGTGGTCGCCGAGTCGAGACCGCGAGGTGTGGGGCGGGGTGTGGGGCGGGGCGCCCGCCCGACTTTATGTATGTATGTATGCACGCGGTATCGTAACTGCCCGGGGTGCGATCAATTCGACTCTCTCCCAATAAACAGTCCGTCGACAGGCCCCCGGGCCCTGAGAGAGACTTTTAGACGCCACGACACGATTCCGACGCGAAGTTGATATTTTGATTGTATCCAGGAGCTGTTAGGAGTGAGATCTTACTTTTTTTGTGGTGAATGAATTTGGAAGATTGTGGTAGGTTAAACATGCGTTTTACGAAATCTGCGATCAAGTACCTAAGAACTTTTATTTATTAATAGACTGGTAGATGAGATTTATTGACTAATAAATTATTTAGTGACTCACTCTAAAAATAATAAAAGGATGCAATAAATAAAAACGTGATAAAAATGTATGCAATTAATTTGATTGAGGAGAATAAAAATAAGCATAACTAAGTAATATATTGCTTTTACACCTTTCAACATTTCATTACCTCTCTCTTCCACGTAACATAAACTTTTCGTTACACGCTATTGTTCCACCTTCAATCGTGTCGTGTCGTGTAAAAGTCCCTTTCAAAGAGATCGAGCTCTCTACAAATGTTATTACCAAACTCGGAAACTATACTTTTTAGCTCGTAAAACATATCGCGCAGTCCACGACACGAACGTAACTTACTTTCACCTTTAATCTCGTGCAACCGTATTAGGTAATATGTCGTCAGAGATAAGAGCTTATAACTTGAGTGGATTTGTTGAGTGGGTCGTTAGGGAGCTTTGTTTGTGCTGCCGTACAAGAGGCACGGCGAGTGTGTAGGGATCTCCATAAAATTAAATGGGCAACTTTTATGATTTTCGTCTTTGGAAAAGCTGTTTGTCGACAAAAAACATATGCATTATTAAATGGAAATACATTTAAATTACTTCATAAAATAAAAAGTGTTTTATGTCAAATGAAACTTGATCATATTTTTCCTTTTATTAAAAGTAATCAAGTATAGATCATAAATTATTTCTTATACGTCTTAATTTACAATTATATTTTAAAAACATTTAATAGGTATGGGTAGGGCGTTCAATGTAAATAAATAGTCGTAATTTTTAGTTCTTCCTTCTAACTTTCAATAGATGTTCATTGGAATGAGAGAGGAATATTTTGCCAATAGGCAAAAACTTTCTGGCAAATCAAACTGCACTATGTGTCCACTTTGTCGCTAGGAAATACTCAATGAATCGTTTTTTTTATACTTCTGTAATGGTAAAACTTGCGTTTCGTACAAGTTTACAAAATAATGGTTCCATATTGAAATTGTTTTAATCGGTGTATGGGATTAGTTAATACATCAAAATCATAAGTAACTTTTCCTCGTATATGTGTGTTAAACCTATGGGATTGTTTCAAAGACTAATAATATATTTTGCTTGTGTTTCAAAGTATTGACCTGAAATGAAACATGTAGTACATACTTATTAAATTTTTTAGCATCAAGTTAATGTTCACTAGTACATTAAATCAATATTTGAAAATAAATTTAGTATCGTAATCTACCTATATTTATATCTAGCCTGGAAAATCAAACGTAGATATTTACAGTTTTAATGTACTATCATCAATTATACTTGCTATTTCGCCACACGCTCGTTATTTATGAGTGATGGCAACAAGTTTTACATCAAACATTGTTACGATATATTTCTATTTAGATTTGAGGATTGAGAGAGGTAAAAGTAGACTCAGAGAAAAACACATGTATGTTCTATTATATCGTGATACAAAAATGTACTTCGGAAGCACTAGAACAGTCTTAACTGATCGCATTTACATAAACAAGATCAGAAGTACGTCACCCTCAATTATAAAAACAAAGTAGTAAACATATTACATCTGACGTAAACAAACAATGTCAACTATAATATGAAACATTTTAACCAATCGAAACATATAAATTTCACATTATTTGCATTATTATAATAATTATGTCCATACATTGCCTTGTTTATTGAAAAGAAGGCTTATTCAATTATTTCATTACCTTGTATATGAGTGTAGTTTGCTTCGGCATCATAAGGTCCCACATACCACTGTAATTCACAAACCGAGTATATCCTATTTCTGCGCGAGATTTTGTATGTTTGTTTTCAAATCAATCGCGTTCAACGTAAATACAAAACATTCGATTTCAGGCCTCACTATATCGGAAATTATAATGCGCGTGTCGACTGTTCGTAAAGTGAATCCATCGAGTCGCCGGTAAACTTTCGTACTTACGGCTTTTAATAAGCCTCCGATGTGAAAGAATGCGATAAAATGAACGTAAAGTGAAACTTTTTAGTGATTTCTTCTAGAGGCGAATGCGTGGAGCGAAGATAACGAGTGGTGTACGCTCGAGGAGATAACGCGAGGCAATAAAACGAGGTAATATTTTTCGGTAAGCGGTAAAAGAAATGGCTTATGATGTTACGCAATCGGTCGTTCGTTTGTGAAACTCGGACCTTGTCGAGCTACAATAAATTATTATAGTGCATATAAAAGCGTGGAACAATCAAGATTTTTTTTATGGTCTTTAAAGCTGTATTTTCTGGATTTCTGAAAAAGCTTAACGTCATTATAGGGTAGAGTTTAAAATCGCGACTAGATCATTTTTTCAATATTTTTGTGAGTAGAAAACAAGAAATAAAAGCACATTTTTTGTTATACAAAAAAAAATTAAACAACATATTTATATCTGTGATCACTCTCGTCTTCTGAATATACTACCGTTAATTCAGACAGTGCTTTGACTGTTTTAAATCACTCTGGAAAGTGTGACAAAATATAGCGGCAGTATTATAAATAACTAAAACATTTAACGCCTTTGATTATCGATACAAAAAAGTTGTATTACAGTGAAATAAAATCTAATAATAAAAACCTACAACTTTACAGGATGGTAGATTATTAATCCTTTAGGGATGAAAGTTATCACTCTAGGAAGGTATGGGTTTCTATTTTTAATGGTGGGTGACCTCACATGCAGGAAGGCATCGGTTATGGGTCTACCGCGACCCCAATTTTAATTTTCTATGCGTGTTTAAACGTAATTATACGGTGTGAGGACAGCTGAATAATATTATCATATTAGTATTGACAAGAAATGGTTACTACTTAGTTAATGTAATTCTTCCAATAAAAAAAATAAGTAATGGTCATATTAAATATACTTATACCAGTTGTAATAAATAATTTAGATACGTGCTTACGAATGAGATGAAATACGCGAGAGGACGTTTTCTTCTTAAGAGACGATTCAATTTCCTCAAGTATGATTTTAAGTGTAATATTTCTTCTAAGAAAAAAAAATAGGCTAAGGCTTACAAAAGATAAGGCTGAATTCGGCATAAGTCGTGTTGTAAAATTATTTGAAAATAAAGAATGCTTTTGACAAAAAAAAAAAAGTAATACTTCTATAGAATTCATGACAAAGTGCAATATTTAAGAGTATCGTGTTTGCAATCTTTTAAAAATCGATACCAATGAAAATGAAAAAATATGCGATTGCTATAAATAATGGAGGTGTTAATTACGTTTATTAAATAAAAAGATTATTATTTAAAATATTATTTATCGATTAAGAGGAAATACGCATAATCCACTCACAAGAATACGTATGAAGTATAAATGAAATGCACTAACAATGTAAAATCGAATTCTGTGCAATACGTTGATGTTGTTTAAAGTAGCGAGACAGGTCGGTGCTTTGTGAAATCAGTCTCAATAAAGTGTAGTCCATGGAGGTCCATAGAGGTCCCGCTCTATGGAAGTGGGACCTCTATGGACCTCAATTGAGCGGGATAAAATGTAAATTTTGTCAATATTTAAAATATCTTCACTGGCACTCTTTACTAACTTGATGTTCGCATAATATTGTTACGCTTATTAGTAAATATCAATTGATGCTTGTTTGACCGCCTCAATGCATAAATTTTTTATGCATTTAAGGGAAGATATTATATTTGATACAAAAATAAAATATTTGAGCAGTATTTACTGCTCAAATAAATCGTAAAAACAAAACTAAGAAAACTATAGAAACATTTCAAATGAGTAGTTATCTCAACAGCAGTCCGATCGAATTTGTTTTAAAATATAGAAAAAGAACATATTTTTTATGTCACTTCTTAAATTCTTCTTTCGATATAGGACTAGAGAGTCGTGGCCATCTGCAAATAAATGTACTTACATTGTGACCAGTTTTATAAGCATGCATGTATGTGTCTAAATGTGTAATGGTACATTAGGTCAGTTTCGTCAGACACCTATTAACTAAGTGACAAAGAAAACCCACGAGAATAATGTTATTTACACGCGCGCAAATGTATGCTCAAGTGCCTTTAACACAATGCTTCGCTAATATTAAGACATTGGGAGCTGCACGGGCAACGGACATTCAATTATATTCTCCTTTTATGAGTACGCCTTTCATAGACAGGATTCTTCATTTTCTAAAATGGAGATAAATCTCGTCCACGCCTCGGAATTCTGTAAACCTCCAAGATGAAGCTAATCTCAAAATGGCAGAATAGAACGAGTCTTACAACTTTCTTTGAAAGAAGTAGATTCTGGAATGGAACTATCTGAAGCTATTATATTTTTATGATGGTTCATTCGTGATTGCTACATTTGAAAAAAAAAAACCTTTTGAAAACGAAATGTAATAAAGCCTTTACTTGTACGATTTCATTTAATGAACAATAAAAAATAGGACGATTGTCTGCGCCACGCAGTGACATGTGGCATGCTGTCTACCACTGATTCTCGAATCTGTTCTTCCACTACGAATCCTCATCCAAAGAAATGAATATTAATTTCAGAGGATTGACAAGCAGGTGTCAATTTTTTGTTTATGTTAACCGATTATACAAACTGATTATACAAAATTTCTACGTTTGTTTCATGCCAATTAGGCATATCTTCAGAAAAATTTAAATGGTCACATCCTCCAGGGTGTCAGAAGTGTTGAATAAAGAATAAATAAAAAATACATTAAAAAACGCACACATAGATTTTGAAGACGAATATCGATACAATAAATATTCTATGTTAATCACGAAATTTTAGAAGTTCTAATAAATACGTTCACATAAATTATTCAAAGATATATTTTTGTAGAAGTCACTATATCTGAACACTGTTGTGTTCAGATATAGTGACTTCACAATTCACTGTTGTGAATTGTTTGTTAATAAGAACTTGACGGCAATATAGTTTGTTAATTATTTCAATGAAACACCGTTATTACTATTATTGTACATGATTATGTAGTAATTTAATAATAGTAAATTAATAATATTTCAAAGTAATTAAATCAATGAATCAAAATGGAGTGTACAGGTCCATGTTTGGCAATGATGGACGTTTTATATATGCTAAACATTCTCCGTAAAAAATTCTGAAAGATTTTCAGGATTTAAGTCACTATGGACGGTTCTGTAATGTGGTGATGTTGACAGTCATTATCCCCCCGAACCTGCCCGTCATTGTGTGTTCAAAAAACCGTGATTTGATCTTGCGTGTCTTCTTGCAGGTGCGTTTGTGATGATATGGTGCTTGGCGCTGGTCGCGTGCGCGGCGGCCGCGCCGCACGCCGCCTCCGGTGAGAGCTTCTACAGTAAGCATTACCAGCACCGGTTTTTCTGCTGTCACACCCTAGTCTATAGTACTGTTGGTTTATCACTTTTTATTTGTACGTGAAACCGAACAATAAAATACACATCAGACAATGTAGTATCTTAGTGTATGGATGTTAAAAAATCTAATCATGAATCTATCTTTGACTATAATTTTAAATGAGGATTTTACTATGAGGTATGAGCAACTAATTTTAGTAAGTAGCATAAAGAAGAAGTCACATTTCTGAATCTTTCAAATCTAAATAATGATACTATGAAAATCTTTTCGGGAAGTATTACTTCCCAATGTGTGTTTTGTTGTCCGCTTGTGTATCATAAATTTTATTTATCTCTGGATTTCCCTTTAAAACTGCATTTCACCCTATTCGTTTGTAGGTCTATCTGTCTTAAGGCACCATAGACTTACTAGCAGCATTTGTATGTTTTAGTTCTTAAGTCATAAATCCTAGTAGGTTTTTAAACATCGTTACGATGAAACTTTTACGCATATCTGTATGTATTTATGTTATTAGATAAAACGCATGAAAGCTAGAAAGTAAAGATCATATGCAGTGATCTAATCTTACAAAAACAGAGGCACGTTTGCAATGTACTGTTATGCGTATACAATGTCTATATTTCTATATATATGAAAAGGATTTTGACGTGACAACGTCTTATAAATTGGTTTGCCGGGTGACACTTCAAGAAACTGCGTTACGCTCCGCTCACGTTATGCGCTCACAATGAGAGCGAGTGAGAGGCACGCGTCCCTTCCACTCGGGCATGGTTAGTCCGCCTAAGAGCGAGAGAGACAGAGACGCAAATGTATTGCAAGTTATTGTATGTATATTTGTATATAAATACGTATGTATGTGTAAAGGTAAAAATAAAATTTTATTAATATGAAATTCAGTGCGAGATTCTTTGTATAAATTAATGTTTTAAATATAATTCTTTGTATAAATAAATGTTTTAAATTGTTACTATTATTTCATCCTTCTTCCTACTATACGAATGAATATTCACATTAAAATGATTTTACCACTCAAAGTCGTTGTCACGTAAAACTTTCGCCCGTATACCGACTTTACAGGCAACCAATTTTTTTTTTCTCTGTCCAACCATCATTTAAAAATCACTGAACATATCAGCATGGACCTTTGGTAATTCGAAGCGAAATGGCGTTTGGAGAATTTTTTTGGTTATTTATTTTTTTAAATCCGTACAATCTTTAACATTTATTTGGATATACTCATAACCTACAACGCCCAGTGAATCGGGCGAATAAATAACTTCTAATGCTTGTATGAGGGTAAATATAATCTTCAGAATGAGCGTAGATCAGATAGGTAACATAAATATCATTATGTGACAGATATTGGTTATTAAATTAATTTAAACCGACGTACCAAATACGTCGGTTTAAATTTTTATTACCTAAATAACACATTTCAAATGATAATGTCAAGAATTGTGAATAAATACAAAACAACGAATTTACATTATAATTAAAAACAAATTAATTTTTCTCAGAACCATTAATTATTCAATAATTTTAATTTCTTTACATTACAATTGTTCCCGATTCCGAAAAAAATCCTCCAAATAACTTGAATTTTTTACTCATAATATCATATACATCTATGTACAATTTATTTAATTTCGATTTCAATGAATTTTATTCATAGGCTTGCAAATTACTGATAGGTCTAAATGTTTGTAACAGTCCCGAAAATTCCATTACCATCGGTTACAATATTCCGCTACACTACAGGCCAACGTGTATGTAAATGATTCGCCCGTTGCGTTTGCGAAGGTCGAAAATGATATTTCAAAATCGTGAGAGCGTTCCCGTATGTTGCATGTTTACCGATATCTGTGAACTCTGACGGCGACGTTGGTGCATGACTTCGAACACGAAAAACCAAAAACAAATAAAATATGTGACAAAATAATTATTTTTATCATTCCACGAATCGACTTTATATACATACAAACATTTGTGCGCGTACTATAGTCGCTCTCGCGACGGTCTCGTATTTGAAGACGCGTGAAACTGAAGAAAATAGCATTTCATCGTACAGAGAAATTATAATAGATTAACGTAACTGTTGTTATCGTATCAAGTATTATTCACCCCGTTGCCGAGGTACACCCTCCCACAATCTTATTTCAGATCGAAGGGCCTAAATCTTTAGCTTTTTTTATATTGTAGATCGAAGGGCTTACATCTTTTTAAACCTTTCGCGCTTCACGCCGGCCCAGCGCGGGTCGAGGGCCGCCTTTTATCTCGTCGGTCGACTCGTCAGTGTGGTTTCGAGACGACCCTCTCGACCACCGAGCCGACATCGCTCGATCTGCATAACATAGCCGTAATTCAGTTATACCGAGGTTCTCGCTCGTCCGATTGCTTCCACGGCACTGTGACTTTTCACTATCTCAAAGGGGCCATCATAGACGTGTTCCCGATTGATATTCATCGTAGTGTAGATATGAATGAATATCGTGGCGTCGATAAGCCGCCGGCTCGCCCTCCCGGCGGCCGCGGGCGCGTGGAAAGCGAAGCGGTTTCACTTTCGTACACACGTTACGGGGACGGGCGACTCGACAAAACGCCTCTTTTATACGTCTGGCTCTTGGCCCTCTGCGGCGGTAGGACGACCACGATTCGGATGCGGAAATAGTTGAATTAGTTTCGATTACAAAACGTTGTCATGTAATATTTTTTTTATTAATAGGTCTTTTAGAGTTTCGTCTATTTGTTCTGACAATGTGATACTGAGTAACATTTACGAAAAAAGGAAATTGTAATGTTACATCATAATATTGAATAGACAATAACTGATTAAAGAGGAAAATTGAAAACTTTTGATAAGTAATAAAAATCACAGTATGCATTTACACTAGTTATATTATTCTTATAACAGTTTTACAAAAAGCATTTTTGACATTCATATTTAATTAGGAAATCAAAGCAAATCATTTTAAGCTGATACTAGCTTTTAATAATCCACAATTTCCGTAATATTGATATAATAGAATTGACAATTAATCGATTTATATTTACGAAAAAAGGAAATTGTAATGTTACATCATAATATTGAATAGACAATAACTGATTAAAGAGGAAAATTGAAAACTTTTGATAAGTAATAAAAATCACAGTATGCATTTACACTAGTTATATTATTCTTATAACAGTTTTACAAAAAGCATTTTTGACATTCATATTTAATTAGGAAATCAAAGCAAATCATTTTAAGCTGATACTAGCTTTAATAATCCACAATTTCCGTAATATTGATATAATAGAATTGACAATTAATCGATTTATATTTACGAAAAAAAATTGTAATGTTACATCATAATATTGAATAGACAATAACTGATTAAAGAGGAAAATTGAAAACTTTTGATAAGTAATAAAAATCACAGTATGCATTTACACTAGTTATATTATTCTTATAACAGTTTTACAAAAAGCATTTTTGACATTCATATTTAATTAGGAAATCAAAGCAAATCATTTTAAGCTGATACTAGCTTTTAATAATCCACAATTTCCGTAATATTGATATAATAGAATTGACAATTAATCGATTTATATAGCTTATTATTAACATTTTTTTGGTAACTTTCCCGGTCCATTACGAGTGCCATCTACAAAGATACAAATCAATCAAGATCACATTTTCACAATAAAAAAATTTACAAACATTTTAATAAACATAACAATGCCATTCAACGAAACAAAGCTCATCGTCACCCTACACATAGTATTGTGATGCGGTACGCGCCGGCGTGCGGCCCTCGGCGCCCGCCGTTACTTTCGTTCGTGTTTGCCCTTTCATCTCGAACGGCACGAGATATTCGGGCGATTGTGTTACGCTCGTGGCGTGCACGGACGTCGTTATACGTCTTCGCGATGGAAAAGGAACACTTACGGTTACGTCCGCGACTCGTAGGTCATTTTTGATGTAACTCAGCACCGGGAAACCTTTAAGCGAGTTGCTTAAACGATGACGTGTAAACTCAAAAGAAACTTTGAATGCGGTAGAGACGTACCGTGGTCAACTATGCGAATAACAACTAGCTCACAGAATATAGACGTGAAGCAGCAGCTCCTGCTGTTGCCATTCGTCCAGTGAGTGAGAGTTATGCAGGCCCATTTTTCCTCCTTCACCAAACGTCGGCAACGCGACGTAGTGGCTCCGAGTCGCGAGTGTGCATGGTCGGTGGTGATCACCTACTCTATGGCGATTCACATGCTTGTTTGCACCTTGAAATGCATAAAAAAACAGACACGTGCGGTGTCACTATGCTATAATAAGCCACGTAGTGTGACTAGTACTTTATTCCTCAATAAAACATTAAAGTCAATTGAACGAAAACTATAACGATCACTTAAAACCAAAATACATTTGTTTTTAGAAAAAATACACACGCCGAAAGTTTATGTGACGATTCTATCAACGACTGTTTACAGTATTAACGGTCGCAAACAAGAATATGCCCTTCGATATCCTTTCAAGATTTATATAGGAGCAAACTTTTTTCATAGTTCATAATATGAAATTACTGCTAAACAACTTAAGAAAGTACATGATGAATATAATTGAAAATTGTGACACGAGTTAGAGTACGAACTCTGTGTACTAAGAAAATCGCCATCGTCATCGCCAGAACAATATTTGTTAATTAACTATAAGTGTATATAAGTCATAAATTGTTTCTAATTTTAAAAATTAAAATCGGTTGCCTGTAAAGTCGGTTTACGAGCGATAATTTTATGTGATGACGTCATAAGAAAACGTGGATGAAAAATTGCATATATTTATGAATTGAATTGAATTATTATCACTTGCCGCAATCGTTGTTGTAATAAACAATGGAAACCACATTAACTTTTCACTTCACTTTATAAACAATTGACAGAACAGTTCACGGATAGGTTGTGTGCGGCGGCTGTCTCTCTTCTACTCGGATACATCGACCGATGGAGTGGAAGAGAGATCGCTAGTTCCGCGCTCTCGCTCGCACGCTCGGCTCAGGTGGAACGCGACAATGAGTCATGCTTTTTTATGAGTGCAGCTGGCGTTCATCGATTTGAAAGACGTTATCACGTGACAATAAATTTAAAAAATTCAAGATAAAACTGTCCATATGTAAAAAAATACATTTTTATTTGATATAAACGAAAATCAATACTCCTGTTGACATTCGACGCAAGTCGTAAATAATGATCCGGCTGTTTCATAAAAAAATTATAATTCCATAAATTTTCATTGTTTTCAAAAAATGAAGAAAGCATTCCATATTTTAAGTTAATCTTCAATATAAAAATAAGGAACTTAAAAAAGAAATATTGAAATAGTTTTAAGTTTGTCCTTTAGAAATCCTTTAAAAACATCCAATTAATAATGATTTTTTCCGATTTTCTCAAATGATTACCAGTCCTTTTCAATTTTTTTTTTAATTTTAACGTAATCCTTTTCCATGCAAATCATTTGATACCGCAATCATAAATCTCGATCTAGAGCTCATGATAACAGAGCTCATTTTGTATTTTCTTACATTCCTTCTTGATTTTTTACAAGTGAACGTCGTAAAAGATGTCCCATAAATCTGAATACTGAACAATACTGAAATGACCGATTGTCGAAAAACAGCCTCGTGTGTTCATGACGTGAAACTTACGAAGCGGTCTTTGTATCGGTTTAAGGTGCTTGTAGGTTGCGTGTAGTGTGTATCCATGCGTGCTACTTTAGGGATTTCTTGTAATACTTTACGATCGGAAATGTTTTATGATCATAATTGAGTTAAGCCGTTAAATTTTGAGCCAAGATGTAATCAACTATAACTTTAGCTTTATTACAAAGATCACAAAATAAAATTATGAAGATCTTACATTACTTCGACTATCTAACACTAAGACATAAATTATATATTAAAAACAAACACTTTCTCAATAAAAAATACTCAAGAATAATATTCACACAAAAATTACATTTACTACAATTGAATATAAATATGATACGAGAAACAAAAATTATTTCAAACAAATTACACTGAGATCACTATACCGAAAAAAAAAATTTGAAGGAATACAACTATATAACATTCTACTAGAGGATATAAAAATACCAAGACACTGAGTATATATAAATATAAATTAAAGACATACATTTTTATTAAACACGTAGATATTTAGTAGATATTCCATAATTAAACTAAAAAAATAGATATAATTTGTTGCCTTACTTCAACTTATCTAGATATTATAATTTTCAGACACTTCTGGGTCACGTTATAATATTTTATTTTTATAATTGTATACGCGAATTCTTATGTGGATTCTTTGAGAAATAAATTTCTTTAAGCCGATATATACACGCGCACACACACACACACACACACACACACACACACACACACACACACACACACACACACATATATATATATATATATATATATATATATATATCATAACTTCATGAGTTTATGTTCTGGGCCCCATCGGCATGATCCTTAGACACACCGCAATGCCAGCTCGATCCTGAAAATGTTCGTGACTATGTGTTCCCAGAATGGAGTTTTAATGGTAATAAACATGAATTGTTTTTGCTGCAAACGGACACGCGAGCTGGTTCCGTAATCTCAAACCTACATTGTGGGTAGGCTCTGTCCCTCCTATTTCCATTTATATAACAAAAGGGCAATAAATTTGATATGCACTTAAGATAGGGAAAGCCGTTTCGGGAAAATATCTACGAATCGTAAAAATGTCATCAAACACACTTAATATGCGAGATCGTGTATACAATTTCCTTCAGTGTTGAATATTTTTATTCATCGGATCGACTCACAATATAAAATACCTTATACATACCATAATGCCTACGTTATTCATTAATTCTGAAATGTGCCTAGTCGTATGTATAACTGAACAGATTTGCATCAAATGAAATATAAGAAAAATGGCAATCACATGTCTCCAGAAAATAATCATGTCGATCTCTCGCTATTGATGAAACTTTCGCTAAATAATGATTAATAATACTTACTTAGATAAAATATCAAAATATCAATCTCCTTTATATAAACATGATTGCTGCGATGATCTAAATATCGGAAAGGTTTATGGTAGAAAAAAAAACATCAAAATAAAATACCATAATGTATCCATAGATGCGTATTTCAGTTTGATCCCGTTAGATTATTTTGACGAAATACAATAATTTATCATTCGTAAACTATGAATGATCGATTTTAATGTACATATATCAGATCGTCACTGTTGAATCATTTATGCATAACGGCACACGACTGCATCGTGCTGCGTAATGTACGTACGTCGGCGACGGCACCGGCCCATTTTATAATTTCGCAACGACACATGGCGAAGGGTTCGCATACACACAAACGACTTGCACAACGAACTGGCGGGCTGGTAGTTCCGTTAGCGACGGCTCGACTGCGGGTGTGTATTCTGTATGCCGTTCAAGCGAATAGACTAGTTGATTTCATTAAAAAATAATAACAACTGTTTGATTAGTGCAATTAGTTCAATTATTATATAGGTATAGGCAAAATATTACGTCTGAACAGATTCGAGCCTTTTTGAATGAAATCATGAGATCAGCTTGATCGACAGTTATAGTATTGCATCGTTTGACGTTTGCACTAGACTCCCGTGTCGCGTTAATAATATGTCAAAAGCCGGCCAAGAACATGTCGAACTATGATCATTATACGGTTCCGAAGCCATTATTATAAAAAATGCACTACCTACAGATGAAAAAAGTAAGTTGTTACACTTTTTCCATGTTTCCCGCGCATAATAGTTATTAGCATTTTAGTCACCTATAACTAGAAAAACAAGTAGGTATGTCGACTATTACTATTAAACTAATGTAAACTAAAGTGCATCAGCAAAAGAGCGTATATTCATGGCACTTATGTCCTTTTGTTGAGAAGCGCAGTTTTTTGGAGATAACTTAAAAACAGTATAACCAACCATATTCAAAATAATTCTATTGAATATGTTTGTTAAGCGTTACCTTCATTATTTTTTTTTATTTATATTTTTTAGACATACGGTTTAGAAAATAGAAGGGGGGACACAATATTTGCAATTTTCGAAGCTATTATTCCCAAATTATTTATGCAATGAGAAAAATAGCTTAAAAACTTTGTGTTTTTGAAAGAATTATCGAAATATGTGCCACACGTTGATGTTCGCGGTAAAACAAATTATCAACGTCTGTTACATGTATAGTGTGCCTCCCCAATAAATATTTATTTTTGTTTTTTTAACTACGAAACTAAGTAGTGGCTTATACAAAACACCTTCACTATAAATTTCATCAATATAGGTCTTGTAGTTTTTAAATAAAATGCCCGTGACGTATGGATGAACGGATAGATGGGAAAGACGAAACTATAAGGGTTTCGTTTTTGCGATCTTGGCTCGGATCTCTCGGAACCCGAAACATGTGAATAAGTATAAAAACGTAGAACAGGCATACACGAAATTTCCTAGACGCACATAGCGAAACTTCAATTCTATGGCACTTGATTCAGCTTCATTAACTGCATGCTCGTTGATAAACTCATAATATTTTGATAGTTAATTATAATAACATTATCGATTTATCATCACTGAAATACCGAAAACTGCCAAAACCGATTGATAAAGACCAATGTGCAAAAGAGGTACAGTACTAATAATGTTATCAACTAGTTTGCTTGTACCTATGCATGCATAGGTATAAGCAAATACACACAAATGATGGGCTTAGTTATGTCATCATTTCTTTGTAGGTATTTGTGAATTAATGTTAGGCATTGAAACAAAGCTAGAGTAAACAAACAACAAATATTAGCAAACGAAGTAATTAGGGTAGAACTCGGCGTCAGACTTAGCGCAACGGGCTAGGGAAGCGAATTTATGCGCACGCCGACCGGAAATTTCGAAGTCGAATGTCTCACACCACAGAACGGAAATTTGGAACCGATAGAACGGCTGCAGTTCCGCATAATGGCGTATGAATATGTGCGGGCAGAGCTAGATGATTGACGATTGACTTACGGTTTCTTATGTGTTGCGTTGATCGTCATATCTTACATAAATAAGATGATCAATTTTTGGTATTCGGATGTTTTGTGAGGTAGTGCTTTGCACGCGAAATTGTTACTGAACGAGCTAAGTGGACTGATGAAATTAAATTATAAAACCAAAATTCTTGTTTATCAGTCGCCTATAATGTGCGTTTTGAGTATAGAATAATAAATCACGAATTGAGTTGTATAAAACCACTATACGTACAGCAATTAATTTATCGTATAATCATTTCATTTAATAGAAACCATTTAGCAGCTCACAATTCTAGGGAATTAAACTTAAACAAAATATTATGCTCTTAAGTAATATAGAAAGAAACCTAAACTATTACCATAAATTACCAGCAAAAAAGACATCCGTATAAATAAAAATGAAATAAGTTGGTCAGCGCATCACTTGATAACGGCTGGACCGATATGGTTAGTTAATTTTTTAAACTTTCCGTAATAGTACGAATGAGGTTATTAGTGCAATAAAAACTGGAAAAAAGTGCACGATAACTTTTGAAATTTCGAGAAAAATTGAAAGTGATTTTTTCTAAGGAATTTTTGTATTATTCGAACGATGAATATACGTAATTCTTCTTGTTATTGTTTTGTTTGTCATGGTCCTGGAAAATGGTAGAAAAAAAATGGAACAATTACAAAGAAGTGATTGATTGCGCCAGGTTTTGTCCGAATCGGGACTGTAACTGATAGCAGAACTGGAGTTGAATCAGGATGAGACAAGAAAGCGAAAGCGGAACCTAAACCGATAACGAGACGGCTCGAAAACGAATGTTGGGTCGGATCGAATACGAATACGAAATCGAATACGTAACCGGGATTGAAATCGACATCGATCGATACATATAAAATATGAAAGAATTCATTCTATGCCCATGCCGACCGAGCTGCGGACAGCAACTATAAAGTTTGATTTGATTCAAAAACCACTTCAATCGATAGGCCCGTTATCAGGATCGATCGGACACCTTCCCGTCTGAAGGCGACGCTCTTAACCTCTAAACCATCGCCGCCCCAGAAAAATGTGTAACGACGGAACGGTCGCATCGCATCGACTGCAGCAACAGTTCCGATCGGACCGGCCGCTATAGAGTTACAGCGCGGGCGTGACGGGTGCGCGCGCGCCGGCGTGACCCCGACCGCTAACTGTACACGCGCGGTGAAGTAACTCGCGGTAGTTAATTATTACATTCGCGCTCCGACACCCGTTCTCCACGCTCCTTTATCCGTGGGATAATTTACTATGTTCTTTTTCACCGCTCACGGCCGCCGCCTTTGTTTGGACTCTCTGTACCACCCGCGCGAGCCGACCGATCGCCGGACGTAGATAATTCTCTCCGTGACACCCAAATTAAACACGCGCCGTGGGTATTTGTAAATGTAAACGATCCATCTTTGTTACGTGATCGATTTCAGGTGAGTGTGTAATTTTATACTAACGTTAGACAAAAAAAAAATAAAAATTATGTGTCTTTAATTCACCTATTAAAATATTAAAAATAAAATAAAATAAACTTACAACACTCACTCGTAACTTATGAGAATATAACGCCTATAACTATGGTAAATTTTCAATTTGATATCAAATATTCACCGAAATATCAATGTGAAATAGAACAAACATTTCCGTCGTCTTTTAGGTACAAGACATGAAAATAATTATTATGGAATCAATGAAAAAATTAAAACCTACACCAGCATCGTTATTGCCACGGCGTATTATTAATTTGTACCTCTAGCCGGTGAGAGCGAACGGTGAAACTGACACGTAAGCCTATACGTGAACCTACAAGTAGCGCTATCCGGAGGCCTCACTTCGCCGGGCCCTGCGTCTGGATCGTCGGTTTCACAGATTTCACCACCGAGCGCGTCGTTTGTCGATCTCGGGTGACATGCGCGTGAGACCCGTTTGTACTCACTCGACGCCCGTAATAGAAAATCATTATTTCGCTTCAGTGAAACTCTAAGCGATTAACGCCGTGGCGGATCAACCGGCCCCTGCATATCAAACTGAATAATAGGAAGCAAATGAACATTTTAATTTCTTACGAAGCTGTAGACTCTTAATCGAGTAGATTAGTGATCGGAAATCTTTCCAATAAGTCATTAAGAGAGTCGACAGAAAGAAAATCTAACGTTCAAAGCATATAATGATTTTAGCCAGACGGAGGAAATTAAACAGCTTTCACTACAACAAACATAAATTGTTCGCGATGATACCTCTCCTTTCAGACTATAAAGTGAATTCAAACGGAGTTCTCTGAGGCGTTTCGCTTCAAAAACAAATGAAATTTATTACGCTGGGCACCGATGGCCCTGGGCGTGCTACAGTTAACGATTTATGTGCCTTTTAAGCGGGGAAGTTAGATAGCCGCTCTATTGAGGCAGTTTGGAACGCTTTTGCTCTTGCGCGAGAACAACAATGTTGGTTTGTTATTAAATTGAGTCGTTTCCAATTCACCGTCTGATCCTCTAGCCTGTTATATATGAAGGTATAAAAGCATCGATGTATTAAAAGTAGGCATTTTTGAATTTTGAGTGAACGCTATTCTTTGATGAAGACTGTCATTCCTCATACATTTGCTATTCTGTTGTGAGTGACCACTGGTGTTTGAGTTTTATCTTCTGGCAGTCATACGATTCTTGTCAGATAATCGATTTGATGGTTCAAAAGATTGTGTATTGATTTTTAAGGTGTTTAGATGAATAAATGAGTTAAACTAAACCTTAGACCAAAGTGCGCATGAATAGATAATCGTGTTATTTGTGATAATCGTGAATTAAAATAACGTTTCTTGTACTTATGAAAATTACATATATATTCGAAATGCCATATTCAGAACAGAAAAAATAATTCTTCTGTGGAATGACATAAATTAAAATGTATTTTTTAAAAACAATGGCATTCTACAAAAACTTCTTGGATTGATTCTGATAAATAAAACAATATTGATTTCTCGTAAGCCATTAAAAGTCATTAATTGTACCTATCTGGAACAGAGTACGATGAGTTGGCTAACGTTTCTGAATCAGCAAATCTGGTCAGACGTAATAGCTGACCATGACAACATTGCCATTATCGTATCATTATCAAAGTAGAACGTTTACTTGTACGTGTGGGTAAGGGAAGAAACTGCACAAGTTATGGAAATAAGTAAAAGTGAGCTATTTTGTATTCTGAACAAGTTTTAAGTTCCAGCTAAGGTAAAATATTGCCTTTTCGCATATGGATTATACAAAATCCGCATATATCATAGTACACATTTGTATACGAAAGGAATAGCTATCGGTAAAAAATAAATAAAAATACGTTGTAATAATTTTTATTTATATTGTATTAAGCATCAAAAAATCCTACAATTCAAATCTCCTCATTTCAACAAACAGAAGCTCTTGATGGTTTTCGAAAAAATGAGGCTAATTCAAGTTGAAATACGTTATACAGATTGTAGATGTAGATTAGTTAAGATTGTTATTGTAAGAATTTACGTCCAAAAAAAATTTTTATGCTGATTAAAATTTTACACTTACGTAGTATACGTCCGACTATAAAATATTAGTGCAGAATTACTGACAAAATTCTCAAAACCACAGACCATGAAACGTATGTACGTTTCATGTTTCATTAAAAAAAAGTTATACAGTGACGATGCAATCATTATTGTGTTACAAAGTATTTATTTTTTTTGGAAAAATACAAACAAGTGCAAGAGAATCTCAACGTGCATTCTCTTCGTCTGTTTCCATCAATGCAAAATAAAATAAATAAAGGAATTAAAAAATATAACCTTAATTTTTTTGGTAATTCTTTATTTCGAAAATACGTTGTCGTCGATGTTTTAATAATTCGGCTAAATTTCAAACTATTCAAATATCTAGAAGTCACCGAAAAGTAAAGTAGATTCTGTAACGTTCGTACACGAGTCAAGCGTGTTAAAAGCAGAAGCACATCGGTAGCGTTTTGGGTCGCGACGAAAGCGAATAACCTCATTGCATTTGCGAGATGAACGATGGTTAGGAAGGACATTAGAATTCCGAAGACGTACGTCCGCATTACGCGGTCGTTTGTCCAGCCGAGCGATATTCAGGCGTCCCAAATGTCAATTCAGACTGAATGGGAAGATCTGGACAGATCTAGAACTAACTCGGCCTCCGGCTGTATGCGTATTATAAGAATGTATGCCGAATCTCGTGTTGGAACAAGTATAAATAGAATTCGCTTCTTCGTTGTGCCATCGCATAATGAAAGCTGAACTAGAGCGGTCCCTGCATTGTCGTCGAGATATGTCGATAATTGAGAATTTTCTGGTAACGGTCGGCCGATATATCGATAATTATGCATTTGAACAAAGTAAAGGAGAAATGTACTTGTTGTCAGAACTACACTGAATGTACCAAACGAATTGTACTTGTGAATTGAACATTATTTTGTAAAGTAAATTAGTTCTTATTCCAAAACTATTCAGCTAAAAATTCCCACTTATAAGAGATCGTTAGGAAATTAACGGTCTAAAAAACGTAAGTACTTCAATTTTAATTCCCAGATAGATGTCTTTGAATCAACGGCCCAGATAGTTTTCTATGCAACATACAAAAACGGTTTAAGTATGACGTTTATCATCCATCAAAGAGATCGATTTCGATAACGCGCGCGAGAGGCGCAGACGCCGCGGCGACAGCGCCGCCCACGGCGCGCTGCCGCAATTACAAAGCCGCGCTCTTACGGCTCGGACTCAAACTGGTCTATTTGAAAAGCATATTTTAACCGCGGCTTCACTTGTGTCGACGTAGGGATCCGTCGTGGACGTACCTTTGACGCCCTCGCTATCACTCCCGTTTTCATTTCCGCGCCGCCGCCATTAATTAATTAGTCCAGTAGTTTCGCGCCAAAAACATACAAACCGAAAACGTTTCGTTATTATTATATAATGCCTTGTGACGGATTCGTCGCGCAAACACAACCAAAGCGGGCCATTGACTTGTTTCCAGATAGGGATTAAAAAAAATCGGACATAAATCATAAACCATATCCGATTCAAAGCTACCTTTTCCTTTACGGCGTTATGTAAGAAACATGAAAAATCCAATTGAAATGGTTTGCATGTCACATAATTTACAAAAACGCGTCGTTGTAGTCTAAATATATACATACTTCAAATATAGGTACGCACAAGGCTGTTTTAGAAAACGATGGGTAATATTAATGATAAAATGTAATACCAAACAAGTAACTTATGCAAATATCCAATAAATTTGAAATTACATTTCTTTAGGCGTGGTGATAGTTCCAAAAATATGCAGAGGAAATCGGATTTCACTACAAAATAGATCTTAGCCATGTAATCTTGGCTACATGTTTTCTTCAAATTGAAACCATCTACGCAATCCTACGTCCCATCACCGAAGTGTCAACGTTGTTCAGTTTAAATATATTCATATAATCGCCAAAAAATCCCAAATGAAATTGCCTTTCGTTTCACCTTTTGTTTGATTTAATTATGAACAATATTAACTATAGCGTGGAACAATATCAAATACAACGTGAAAATGATCGAAGAAACCCACTAAGTCAAATTTCGTTTGCACTATTTAAGAATGTACAACACGCGCATGCGACTTCACCTGTGTGAAAGGAGAACGAGTATAGTCATACTTATTCAGTTTCGATCACGATCCTGCTTTTATATCTACTAATATACCTAAATATCGTCAGGCGGTTACACACACGCAAACACTTAGACGCTCACTGATTTATAATATTAGCATGGATTTGTAACTAAGATATGTTACTTGTGCGGATTTATAATATGGGATGCTAACGCTAGTTCCATTTAGATTCTAATTCCGACTGTAAGATTGATTTTCATTGTAATACGGATTTTGTTCTTCAGTGAAGCAGCTGTGGTGTTCGCTCTTTATTCTTAATCATAAAGTACAGTTCAATCTATATCAAAATGTAATTTATTCCGAAAAAAATTCTGATAGGGAAAGTTATGTACTGATAGTGTGTGGAAAATGGATTATTTTGTTATTGTTATTATAAAGAATGATTCGATCGTATAGGTGAGTCACTTCATTTTTATACATACATACATATAAATGTATGTATACGTAATATATTTAAAAATTAACCTAACTTTTATTCTCTGTTAACTTTTACTTTTCCATATTCAAAAATAAATATGTTTGAGACACAAGTTATTTTTATGAGTAATAATAATATGAGGTATGAATGTTTGAACACTGTCTTTTTTTTCGTTTAATTTTTATACCATCTATATTATATTTGTAACAAGACGTATAGGTAAATAGACAAGCCTTCATCTATATTTTACGTGATGGTATATCTTATCAGTGTACCAAATATATATATTAAAAAAAATAATTGCTTAGTGATAAGAATTGAAGACATATAGACAGACAGAAAAACAATGACCTACATTTTGTACGACGATGAATTCTATAAGTGGATTTAATTTCATCAAAATCGGTTATATCATTATCGAATGATTAGAAAAGTTACATACAAATAGACATACAAACAAGTATCCTAAAGAATGACTCTAGATAAACCAGTTACTTTGTCACGTTCATTAAAACCAGTCAACTTGTTTTTGCGTGATGCCTACACAGAATCTTCTATAAACCAATTTATTATACATAGATAATAAACTATATTTATACTACGTCTAAACGAAATATGTTTACTGGAGCATGTATCCCAATATATAACTTGTGTTATAAATACAAAAATGAGAATACGTAATACATTTACGTGCGAGTGCGTTTGATTAAATAGACGTACGGTATTAACTCGGTAATGTATACAGCATGAACCGGAACACGCCATTGTTCACGGCGCTCGATAATTAAAGAGGTCACCACCGCGGCACGTGGGTCGCTCACGCGTACGATCCGTCGCGTCGGCCCGTTCTTAATTTCAAAAACTAGATTATTTATTGGAGTAATAAATATTTCGAATTGGGTTGAGTGTAGCTTAAACTAATGTTTTACTTTCACTTCGAGCATCACAGCTTTTGTTTTATTAGGCAATAAATTAAGCTAATGGACGGCGTGAGGGATCAACACTTTTCTTTTATAGCTTTACGTTTCCAAAGAGCTCGATAATGACTATTATCGCATTTCGTTCTCGCCGCGCGCCGACAGCGACACGGCCGATATTCGCGTGGAGCGAGATATCGCTAAACGTCAATTTCTCTGATCGACTGTTCATGTAGTTGGAGTTTTTTTTTTTATGTCTCACCGTCGTAGTACAGGCGTTTGCGATAACCTCTATACAGCAACAACAATGTTATTTAGTACGTGGATGAATTATGAGAAACCGGATAAGCGCGATTTGAACTCGCGTATGGAGGGTTGCGTATGATCGTGTTATCTACGATGTGTTTTAGTCTCAGACCCAAATTTGTATGCAGTGACTAAAACAACTGCAGATGTACATTTGTACGCACAATATTAAGATATTTACTACATTGTTTTCAGACTATATATTTTTTACAGACTATCCTGTAATCTATAAACAAAAAATTGCATCAATTTCATTAAATTAAATTACTTATTTTCAAATTATTAAATAAATAGTTTTTAATTACACACACACAATTTCAAATAGTCTGAAATATATATATATATACAACTACAAAATTAATATTCGTGTAGTAGAGACTTTCACAAGTCATTTCATTTTGTCACCCGATGGTACAGTTTGCAAAACTTTTAATTAATTTTATAAAATTTCGAAGAATGACGATTATATTAATTACCATAACAGAACGTAAAATATCTACGATAGAGTTGGCTAGGCACCGCATGACGATGTCGATTCTCTTGGTGTTGGCGTGTTCAGTCCTCGCCGGGTGACACGCGGCTGCGCGCGTTGACCGTACGACTGCTGATAACAGAATTTTACAACGACGGGCAAATGCGTATGAGATTAGTTATAATCGAACTAGGGATTGCCTGATCGGATACGACGTTAAATTATATTTTTATGTTAAACGTATACATTATATTGATATACGATACGCGTACAAGTCGTATTGATTTTTAATGCAAGTGAATTCCGTTTAGAAGAAAAACCGACCGAGTGCGAGCCACACTCGCGCACAGAAGGTTCCGCACTGCAAGTGTCATTCATTGATTTGCGGATTCACTATTATTACGATAAGTTTAATGCTTATACATATTCTTGTTTTTACGATAGAGCATAAATAAAAAACAAATAGCCTGATACGCACTAAGTATGTACTAAGTACGTACTTGATGAGTGTCAGTTTGTATTGGACATTGAAACGAACCGTAAAGAATTATTTTATTGCATACGGTGTTATTACGCTTAAATTCATAATTAGGCGTTCGTCTGCGACATACAGTAACATGAAGCATGCAACCGACCGTTGACTATCGGCTGACTATCACCGGTGATGTTGCATGTTAATGCGTGTGGTAGGCAAGCTTCATAAAACTATTTCGTGTATTTTTTTCCAAATTTAAACGCAGTAGTTTGGAGGTTAAAAAGGGAATGGTCAATTTTTGTCTATAATCTCAAATAATTTTAAAAACATTTACTTTGAAATTATAGTAAAGAAACATAATTCGGGATCCTCTTAATAAGCGTTTTCACATGTAACATGATATAGTGCGCAAAATTTTTTTCACTTTTCTATTTTATACCCTAAAGTGACCGCTATATTTAAAATTCATTTCTCTTCACGTCTGTTTTTGAGTCATGGATATATATATATATGTGTACCAAATGTCAACATAATCGGTGCAGTACGTTCAGAGCAAATTACCTGTGACCGACCGACGGCCAGGCAGAAAGGGACACGAGTGATTGTAGAAGGCTTCTGTTTTTTTTTTCATTAGAGGTGCGGAACCTTAAAACTAAATGTCTGTTTTATAGCACATTTCTCAGCGCATTTCAAATTTGTGGTCTTTTTACAATTTTTTTTTTAGGTTATAATCTAAACAAACTCCCTATATCAATATCTTTCTACATTATGCACTTACTACAATTCAATACAATCGGAAGGGAACGATATCGAAACGTAACAAATCGGGAAATAAAGCGACACCATTCGTTGCACGTAACATAATACGGATTCCGTACATTGCTCCGTGAAAAGGAATCGACGCCCCAGAAACATTCGCCGGATAAACTTCGCCGCCCGCGGAGACAGCGGGCGTACGGAAAGGGGGCCAACTTTACGAGCCCCCCCCTCACAGATATAAAATTTATATCATACGCTTTATATATTTTAGGATTGCGTGTAGAAAGGCCGTAATAACAATGACGTAGTGCGTTTATTACAACATAAAAGACGCACGTATATTAACTTGTGATATACAAAGTGACGGCTGCCCTTGGATTCTATATGGTCTCCTAGGTATAACATTTCGTATACGTAAAAAAATATCTGAGATGATACGTAAAAACAATGATTTTTAAAACCGTTTGTACTGAATTTTTTTTTAAAAAAGCTCTGCAATAGGTCTTAAGCACGGATGCTCTATATATATATATATTAAGATGAGCATTATCTGTATTTGTAATCAATAACTTGATCCTAAAAATTTTAATTTGGTATTATAAATTTTGTATAATTCTTCCATCTGTCCGTTTGCCTCTCATTTTGCTCAGGGAACAAGTACAATATTTTTTTTTTTATATAAATAAATTAAATTGAAAATATTTGTTCGTCTTCTAAACAAATGACACAATTTAATGAGTCTAAGAAAAATCAGATCTATTCTACACACGTGTTTGACTTAATAAATATAGGTTTAGAATTAGTAAAAAAATAATTATGAATTTAGCGAAAGTTCTAGATTCAGGTTATGCGTATCGAGTGTGAACTGGGTGCAGAAGTAGGCCGCAGTGTTGCTGTATTCATTACCTCTAGAACAATGTATTATTAAACTACTTATTGGTATCGCTGATTTTATTGCGGCTATAAAAGCACACGATAGACGATTGAAAAACTATAACTCTAGCAAGAAAATTTTGCATTATATATATTTTTTATTTCAATGTCAGTTAGGCTTTAAAAAAATAATAAAATAATTTTATTCACAGAAACTTTGTGATAATAATAAAAAATCACAAGTTTCATGTATTATTACACCATCAAAGGACATTGAAAATGAACCTAAAAACTTTATTTAATTGCATAATTGTTTAATAAACAAAAAAAAAACATGTTTCATTAACTGAATCTTATTTGTTGAAAACCCATACAAAATAGAAATATGTACGTACCAATCGTACATTTGGAAAAATAAACATTTAATTTATTAATGTATTTTTTCACAGTATGAAAATTAACGATTTTGAGATCAAGGAATTTTAACCATATGGCACTTAATATTGAATCATCTCAAAGTACGTCTAAAAAAGTAGTCATTGGGTACAACGTTTGCGTGAAACCTGATATCTCAAAAGCATGTATATTTATTAAAAAAACGATAAAAAGTTTTTAGAAATCAACTCCTGTACACTTTCGCAAAATGGAGAATGAAATTTGTGAATCTAAAAGAAATCAACAAGTTGGAGACGTAAAACACTTCAAAATCAACTATTTATAGCTAGTTTATTTCTAGTTTTAAAAATGGTTTGTTTTTTTTTATTTTTACTTTTCAGTTTGTATCCCTTGCAATTATGCACATTATGGTAATTAATGTAAGTAACGTTGTAACTCAAAAATTCTTGAAAATAACCATCGTACATTAAGATGATCACCCCCACGTGGGAGATTGAAAAGTCGCCTTCAGTAACAAAGCAAGCGTAATTGTGATCAAAATAAGCTAAACACAATAAATCTATGTCAGTGATTGCAATAAAAAATACATTTGCATCCTTTCAGTCTAAAAATACACATGAAAGATGTTTGGTTGCGTTTTGGTTAATTCTATAAACCAACTATATTAGATTTATTTATACCGTTTCACAAAACCTTCTAGACTCGGCGGTCTGACCTGTCAATTGTTATGGCATTAGTTCTGCTATACGCGGATTAAGTTCGATACGCCAACGACAATTAAGACAAACATAATTTGTTTACGTTTCCACGGGCACTAGACTTATTGGGCGTAATAAATCCCGTCATCAAACGGGCGGCGCTTTCGCGGCAGTTTAATTAAGTTCAAAGCGTTGCCCGCGCCGCGAGCTTTCGCCGTGCCGCCCTCCGCGAACGCCGTGAAATTAAACGCGGTGATTCAAAAGCTCCGCCATACAGCACCGAAGCCCGGTCGGCGGGAATGAACCGCGCCCCCCACGGTTCGCCAGTGTCGGAGACGCGAGCCGTCGCACTGATGTGTTGCGTCGTTATGCACGCCGGCTGGAAGGGTGAGTGTGATGAAGTGGGCTATGGTTTCCTTTTTACAGATTCGCAGTCAATCAGGGAGCTTGACAGGACGAACTTGTTTCGATAATATCCACCTGTCTCTCGCATTCGCCGATTCTGCGGTTTTTCGGATGTCAGCATGAAAGGAAACGGTCAATTCTTGTATACGTCGATGCCTAATTATTAAACATTAATTTTGTGTTTCGTTGTTTTGCTCTTTTCCCTTCATTAAACTATTCATGTAAGTTGAATACTATTAGGTGAATGATGAATAATAATATTAGGTGAATATATGTATACAAACACGATATATATGTGTACGATACGTAACTGTACATATACGAGATATAAAAAAATATATCTGAAATATCGGCCCGTATAAGATATCATGTGGAGGTATTTTAAAACTAGATTGTATTGAAGAAGTTTCGAAATTATCTGAAGAACCTCAATTTATTTGTTGTGTCAAGTTTTAACTATTTCACTGTTGAGGCTTGCCCTTAAAATATCATTTTCAAATTCTATTTTGAGATGCTTGAAATTAGTTCTATCGTACTGTCCCAGTGTAGGGCGCTAATTCATTGTCAATGTGCAAATATTTTTTTGAACATTCACTACGATGAAGTTGCCAAAACTTTGCCGTGTTTATAATCACACAAACAACACTCTTCTCTTGAAGGTCACAAAGTCATAATTGTTCGAAAACACCGCCGATGAAAATTAATTTATAATTCTTTTACAATCTGGTACATCTATCGGAATTTTAGTATTTCGTTTTGAAATTAAAAAAATATATAGCAACGTGACGATTACAGTGATCTATCTGCTCACCGTCCAATAAGTTGCGTTTAGTATAGCATAAATTTAAATTAGTTATAGCCCAGCGGCTATAATTTAACATAAATTGCGTTAGCACGCAAAGGCAGGTACAACAGTTTATGATCTAAATTCTTTAGAAATTATGTAATCATCATTGCATATTAAAAAGCTTGTATAAAAAAAAAAAAATATTTTTAAAGGGCATCGTTTAAGGCATCACCAATCCATCACATTTATTTAAACCTGTAATTATGAAGAATAAAAAAATACATGATTGTTATACTAAAAGATTTGAATTTTGCTGATAGATAAATTTTTCAGAAAAACCTTTCTTCGAATAACCAACAAGATTACGGTATATCAACCAACAAAAACCTTTGTATTCTAGTAATGACTTTCGTATTTTAACGAGCTTATTAGAAACAGAACAGATGTAAAAAATTCTTAATAATAAAAAGAGAAACCTTTTGTATTATAATACAAAAGCTACTTCTATATAACGATGGACGCACATTCATAGACGCAACAGACAGCATTGCCAGTGACGATATATGGATGCCAAAACGCGGTCTCTTACTGTTGATGTATTAAACGAGTTCAGATTCACTCAAGTTGCAATAGAAAGAGTTACCTTGCAAGTTTACCTGAGGGATAAAATTCGCAATGAGAAAATAGGCAGAAAAATGAGACTAATTTATGAATATTATATAAGCGTTTTAACAATAATACATCGGTACCTATGACAAACGACTACGAAATAAATCACGAAGAAAATGAAATACGCTAAGCATTTCAATACATCAGTTATCGACCAGTGGAATTCGTGATATACAGACTATAAATTCTATATTATCCCAAAAGTATACGTTGTAGTACATGGCCGTAGAAAACTTCTAAAAAAACATATGGGTTTGATGGCGATGAATTCTTTCAAAGTTAAAGCGAGTGACAATTAATGTTTCAGTTTTTACAAATATATCAAATATAATTCAGATGCGGCAAATAAATACACATTTTAATGAACATAATAAAATATACTTACACAATTTAAATTGACATATAAATATTTAACACACTGATACCTAACAATTGAGCGGTGAAGGGAATTTCATGTTGGATGGGCGTTTAGCTGTCGATGTCGTTTCGACTATGATATTTATATGATCCGTGGACATTTTTTTCTTTATTATCAGTTATTTAAGTATAAAATTAATATAAGTTACATATACTGTTAAAAATCTAACATCTTTTCGCCAAATAATGATGTAATTTCCCTTTGAGATTATTGTTATTTTTTTAATTATTCTTACTAAACTTTTGAAAGCATATCAATGTATTATATGTATATTTTCTTAAACTACAGATTTAAAAGCGACAAAAAATATTCGGATAATTTTAACAGAATATTTACATCATATTAACCTTCTTTTTGGTCGAAAGCTCCATTTTAGTATATCCTGCATTAATCAAAATTAACTACGTTAAAAACTTTAATATTTTTATTTTTATTGCAGAGTATTATAAACATTTCTTTCTTTTCGTCTTCTCGTTAATTTTGATATTTTGCAATTAAAATAAGAACTATTGAAATAAGTTGCATGATTTAAAAAAAATCTTTATTTATTTACCGATACGTTTTTGTGTTAGCTATTAGTCACTCTACTGCTGACACACACACACACACACACACACATACACACATATATACCCTGCAAATTTTTTTATCTCAATTCGAAGGCTTGAATCTAATGTTCATGCTTGTGCGTGTTATGGACTGATAATGGTCTTAGTCACCGATGTGACAATACTGTCCGTCATCGATAGCTTAATCCAAACCGGTGGTTTAACTTGACTTACGTTGAAAGCTCTTTGATCAATCAAAGAGCTTTCAACGTGATCAATTGATCAAAGACGTACGATACATTTACGTGTTTACCCAATGTATCTAATATTTCGGGGAATCGTATAAACACAATATATGTGCACGTTGCAAATATAATTAAGGCTTCGATATATTTTCGATAGAATTACATCGAAACCTTAATGACTCTCACTATTTATAAGATAATAAACTGGAGATCGTTAATACGGAGTCTCTTTTGAATTAGTAAAAGTTGTCAGGCCAGTCACTGTCGGAGCCAAAGATGATAATCAATATTTACGGACAACATTTAGAACATGTCAGAATAGAAAGTCAAATTTTAATTGAGTCTAGAATGCTAAAATATCAAATGCAGATTTATTTCAACCTGGATTTATTACAACAAAAACGTGTTTGTGCATTGCAACTGCTTCCATAAATGGTTTGAAAGATTACGCACTTGACGTGTAGATAAGAAAAGTCTTCTATCAAAATTCCCTATCTTATAAAGAAAAAGGGAATCTTCACGAGAGCAGTCTCGAATCCTTCTGTTTGTAACAGAGATTTTAAAAAATATGATACATGACAATATGTAGAAATTTTAAGAACATAATGTTAAGGTTTGATGATGTACACACCCTATCATTTATATATTGACAATCAATACGACATAACTTTTTAAAATGTCCAATGGAAGGTTTTGACAAAATAAAAAAACTTTTAAGCGACGTACATTATGGTAAAAAAATAAGTAACATCGGGGGACTCCTGACTTGCTTTTGTCAGGGTTGTTTTTTGTTGAAAGTTTATTGTCAGTGGAAGTGCTTATATATTAAGTTTTGTATTAAAAGTTATTGCTTTCATGTTCTGCTCGACAAAATATACCGGCAAAAAATATCTTTTCTTGTTTAACCGAATGTAAAATATATAATAAAATATTAAACAAGTATATTCCGATGATTTTCGGCCTCGAAAATGTATCTTAACTTGCATAACCCGAATCGTCATCAGTATTCTCAGATTCATTCGTACTTCTATCATTTTTTTAATTCACATCCTCGATGTCAATCACTTTTCTAATTATTTTCTATTCTCGAAATCAATATATTAACTTTTTCAATCTTGATTAATATTACTTCATGTTTCAAATAGTAGTAAGGGAGTGTCAAACGAATTGTGTTTCAAATACGCTAATAGAGTGTCAAATCAAGATGGAAGGGTGAAACGCCGACTAAGTAAGCATGAGCTGCGCGTGCTCAGTAAGGGAGAAGAGAGATCCGAGCTGATGATCTACCGAGAATACGGCGTGGTGCGCTGTATGCTCTTTTCATTCTGATTCCGGCACTGCTTCTGATTTCGACTCTGGTCAAGCTGTTGACTTTGATCCATATCACGTATTCGATTTTGAGCCAGGGTTGATTTTTAATTTAGGTCTCGGTTACGTTTTCTATTCTGACTTTGGTCTTCTGAAAACACCAGTATCAAAATGAAATATAGTTATATTAATCTAACTTTCTAGGAGCCAGAATTTTTCGAATTGATTCTGAAGTACAAATCCACAGATGAAATCAGGAATCAATACTATTTTTATTTTATCAGAATCCTTCTCGAGCGGTTATAATTAGATTATATCCTATGATACATGTCTGTATTAGCAGACTATCGCTCTGAATTACAGCTCTGTTTGTATCTACCACTGGTACTACTGGATAAATTAAGTCGAAAAGTTGGTATATATACGCATTTCAGTGATCCAAATACGTGGATCACTGAAATGCGTATGGACGTGGAACTTAAATGAATTTTGAGTATCGGATAATACTTTGGGTTAGATTAAAAAAGATACACAGTAGATAACATATTCATCGTATGGAACTGTCTTCGAGCGAATTCAACTTGGAGTTGTTCCGTTTCTTTAAATGAAATCTCAAAATTTTAAGTCAATCAAAATTTAGGTGGACAGACAATGTACATGAACATATACATACAAGGATATGATAGAGTTCCGTTAGAAGTGGAATTGTTGCGTTACGTGACAGCTTAGGAAACATACTCATATTACGTAACCCATATTTTATAATTTTTACCCTCCCCACTTCAATGACCAACCATAGTATATGCTAAAACCCCCACTCCTAGTTTTCACGTAGTAATTCATAAATATGATTTTAAATCATTTTTTCTAACAGAAAGTTGATATAAACAATGAGAAAAAACTTATGTAAAAATATATTGTAACAGGTACTTACGTTTTACTACAAATAGAATAAGCACAAAAACAATATAGAATAATACTATATAAGCGCACCACTTCTGAATGAATATAAAAACTATCAGTTTTAAATCAGCTGGCGTCCCGGCATATTTGCGTTAGTGTTGCCATCTGTGAGTTTAAAAAAGTGCTGGACGCTGTGCGCCATAATTTGAATATATCTCCGAAAAAGCGCGAGAATTATCTGACTACGTGATGAAGCCTTAAGCCCTCCCCCTCGTCCTGTGACCAAAAGCGTGGTATTTTGAAGACCCTCTTGCGAACGGGTCACGTAATATTGGTATGTTCTCTAAGGTATAGGCGTCTGAAGGCTATTGTTGCGGCATAATCATTGCATTTATTGCGCGCTTGCCGCGGCTGCTGACAACCGTTATCACCGACGTATGATAGCGTCCAAAACCCACAGCTGAACGCATTCTTTAAGACGTAGAGCGAGTGGTTTTCAATTTGATTCCAAACCTCACCGGACGATCTGCTCGCTGTCAGGGACGGATCCAGTAGCTTTTGGTTCTGAGGCCGTGGCTTTTAGCTGTCGCCCCACCGCCTGAGTTGCGGCTCCGTATTGAAAATGACGTGTATAGCAAAAGACGCTCGCTAAAATAAAAGCCATAAGTAAAGTAGGAGAAAGGAAGCGACACATAAAGATTTTTTTAGACATAAAATAAAGATGTTTGTTAAAGAATTATCTTATTTTCTAAATATAATAACAGTATAAAGAAGCTACTTGTATAACGAAAGTAAGAAAATGCATATTAATTTCCATGCTTAATAAATTCGAATTTTAGGTACATGCATCTTCTTTAAAACGTCTTACAGAGGTAAGTAAGTATATTTATTGCCTATCACGATCGATTTGTATGTTTATCAACATTCGTATTAAATTACATATGTCAGTATTTCAAAGAAACAAGCGCGGTTGAATCGAAAACGCACTAATATTTTTGAAATGTGATCATCCCTTAAAGATACATCCGATAAATTTCCTTAACTTTTGCAACCGAATACACTTAACTTCACGCGCACTACTTTCATTTAAGCTCGTACAGAGAAGTACTCGCTACGATAAATATATAAATAAGACGTTATATATCAAACAGTACATTCAAAACACTACTTTATCATTATGAAAATATCCTAGATAAGCTATACATACATCATAGGTCTTAGAAGTGTTGACATACTTTAATCTCTCTGACTCAAATCTGGTAGGTTTTTGATAAGATATCTTAGCACTCTAGTATTTAGCTAATCGCATATTTCTACATCCATAATGGAAAATGAGGCCGAACTAAACTATTTTACCCGCGTCGAATTCATCAACTTTACGAAGTATTCGCTAACTATGCCAAGCGGCGAGGAGTTCGCTTTTCGCAGAAAGGTGATGTTGCCAGTCGGCGCGCGGTGTCTTTACGCCGAAATTGCGAGCGCTTTCGCCATCAAAAGCGCTGGGGGCTCGATAGCCGCATAATAAATGCGGTGAATATTCGCCAAATAGGACGACATGTATTTTTTAGGGTTTCGTACGTCGCAGCCCAGTTAATTTAAAAGATGTTTAATGAAATTGAGGTAATTCAATGTTAACATTGACATTAAAAACATAATAACAGTTGTTAAGAAACAAGAAATACAAAATAGTTCATGAATTATATCAATTAAATTCACGATAATAGAAATGTTGATTGCAGTTTTTAATTTCATTCAAATACAGTATTAAAAGTAATTAGACAAGGAGCACAACGTAAATTAATCAATACTTTATTGTCTAGTTTATTTTTTTTTTAATTATAATTTCTTTACAAATATAGACTATTAGAAACCTTTTTCACTTCACAGATCGTACTGCCTCATTAAATTGCAACGGAAGCCAATATAAATGTGTAATGAGGCGAAAACGAAAATGATATTGAACACATAATTTATTTTCACTATGCTATCCCCATGGCGGGTATTAGTGGATGGTTTTCTGGAATGTAAATAAAAAAAACTTCAGATCACGAAATATCAGCATTCATTTCGATTCCGAAATGTCGCATGCGCATTTTAATTTCTGAGTATATATTCATGCGTACAAAACTTGGTAGATGGAGTTTGTATTAAAAAGTTTATAGCTCTATGTACGTATAGTCTAGACTGGATAATATTTAAAACATAATTTTAGCGAATGAATTCGTCAAGTTGACGATATAAATAAATAAAATAAAAAACCTTCTAAAGCGTTCACATGCCTTTCCCAACATATATTTTGTTCTGCAAGTCATCGTAATTAATTTAGGAACGGCCGCGACGCGAATGCACGCTTTCCTAATGAGTGTTCGCAAAAAGAAGCTCTGGACAGAAATCCGTTAAATTGGTCGGTCACATTAAAAGTTTCTGCTATTGGAATACCGTTGCGTAATAGGCTTGCTATAGCATTGCTTTACAACATATGTTTACTTAAAAAAATAGAGGATCTAAATACCATACATATTTTCAAAGGTAATAAGGTAAAAGATAATAGGTTTTTTTATTACAAGATGTCATAAAAAACCAATTGTACATAAATTTTCTACACGTTTCAATATGAAAATTTGGTCTATATTCATAAATATATTAATCTTGAGTAGGAAATGAATCTCTTACAAGTTTCGCATAAAACATCGCATATTGTAAATTTCGATTAATGTAACAATATCGCATATTGTTACATTATTCGAAATTTACATAGTGAAAACTTCTTTTGGGGCGTTGGGAATTTTTTGAGATGGGAAAAAACTATTGAACTCGCGACACTGTTACCCTTACGTAACCGACACCTCTGTACATAAGTGTCGACATATATTGGCCCCGTTTACACGACGTTTACATGAGAGTTGAGTTTGGGTTGAAATACATTGATAATATAACTATATCTATATATATATATATAATAGGGCCACCCAAAAAAACCGATTATTTTAAGTCTCCTGTGAAAATATGGTTAGTTTATCATGTTTTAAGAGCCCCTTCCAAAGGACAGCTCAAAAAAAAATTTTTAAAAGGTCACTCACAATTTTTCCCAACTTCCAAAATCCTCAAAAATCGATTTTTTTCAAATACTTTTTCTCGTGATTTCATTTCTTTTTACATGAAAAATCATGAAGATCCTGAAAATTACAAGTCAAAATTTTAATATTTAAAGGTCGCTCAAATTTTTAAGTTTTAAAATCGAGTACTTTATATCTATTTGAGCAACTTCTAAGCATGAATATTAACGAACTTAATATTTTTTTCCTTAAATTTGACATGCTAAAAATGGAATTAAAGCACGAGAAACAAAAATAAATTTAATGAACAATTTTCGCTATTTTTGGATAATTGTAAAAAACATAATTTTTTAATTTGTGTAAATTAATTTATTTCACAAAATTAATATTTTAATAATGTTTTTGAAACTTTTTTAACATTTTTATAATTTTTAAATACAACAATAGTCAATTATTAGATACATCTAAATTATTTTTAGTTCAATTTATTGACACTAGGCGCGCGAGTCAAAACATATATAAACAATATATATATATAATATAAACATATATTGTGTATATATGTACAACATAGATACATAGTCATGTCGGAACTTTTCGTATTGTATTTGTAAATTTACGTTTTAAGCAATAGATTGAAATTTTTGTATGTAAAATAATATGCGTTACTTTTCATTTAAAATAGCGCATTAAATTAATATAATTTTTGTAGTAGTAGTCTATAATAATGAATAAAAAAACACTTCATTTAAAATTATTTCCTGCACAATAAAATATATCCTGACGATTCAAAATATACACAACTTCTTTTAGCGCTTCCGGAGTGTGTTTTTTTACAGTTCCGTACCGAAAGGATATCAACGGGACCCTATTACTAAGGCTCCGCTGCAAGTCTGTTAATCTGTCTGTCTGTCAATGTATATATTACTACTATTGAAATAATTCCCCATTACTGGGCGTAGGTCTCTGTGGATCACCGCGCACGACCAACGCTCGTTGTGTGAACTTTGCATTAAGATTTTGGCGAACATTTTCCTTATCCGTACCATAAAGGCTTTAATTCATTAAAGAGAAAGGTAAAGGTAAATTATTAATGAATTAGGATATGCGTGCATGAGATAGGTTTTTTTAGATCGGTACGAAACTAAACTCTGAGGACCACTGGATTTCGGCTGATATGGAAATAAGTATAAGTAAGTAATCCGTTGCGGGTTAAAGATTTACATTTAGATCAGACGAGAGACTAATGGAAGCGGAAGGCCTTCAGTTTTTAAAAAAGCATCGAGGTTAAAATTAATGACGTATGAAATGAAGAGATAGTGCTGCTCTATCAACTTCCAGGAAACTATAATTTCTATAGAACGGTATTGTGTTGCAAGTCGAAGGAGTGCTTCAATTTTTACCGCACTAGAATTGTCTTCAAGGAAGGCTTAATAAATTTTCCGTACAGATATGAAAACAAAAGAGTTTAGATGACATTCCTAATTTATTTGTTTATATAGTGCCCCATTGCTTCTAAAGTATTTATTAGTTTTGTCAATAAGTTTTTTGAATTCATATAAAAATAGTATGCACAGCATCCATCGCACAGTTAGTTTTTAAGTACGAGAGAGGAACAAGTGATCGGGGCTCAAGTCTGGCCTGAACGGCAGGTGGTCTATGATTTTAAGACTGCAGTCAGGCGCGGCAGTCTTTGCAATCTGAGGGATATGAATCGAAAAGCATTATCGTGGAGAAGAAGCACACCCTTGGACAAAATCGCCATCTTTCCTTTTAATTGCTGTTGTTCACTGCCATAAAATATTGGCATAGTGTGATAAAGTAATATTGACCCCTTTAACTTAATAGTCTGCCAGCAATCCCTGACAATTGCAAGAGATGGACGCCTTGACCTTTCCGACGAAAGGAAACATCTTGAATTTTTTGGAATAGGTTGCTCGCTCTTGATGATGGCATCTGTATTTTCACCATATAGCTCCAAAAACTGCAAACAACATTCCATGCGCTTACGCTTCTGATGCGGAGTCAGCACTCGCTTATCCAACACCCGCTTTTCACACATGAAATTAATTATAAGGAGGGTAGCGAACTCTTATAGCGTACTACCGACTCTAATCCATCGATTCGGCCTTCGATATAAATTTTTGCGCTCTTGCTACAAGTTCCTGTGAAGAGGTTTGCTCGAATCGACGCGAGGGTAGTGTTCGATGCTCTGTCTCCCCCATTATAAATTCACTCCAATACTTCTTAATAATCGATAACGAAAGGGCAGACTCCCCTTATACACAGTACCCGTTTCCTCATTACGTATTTTCGAAATTTACCTTGTTTGATAAAGACTTTAATAAGTGTGTGATGCTATAACTTCATTAAAAACGTAAATAGTTCATGTAACTAATATGCGCTTACATTCAATTTTCAAAGAAATCATATTTTTCTATGTTTTTTATTTGTATCGCCAATATGTGTATACGGCCAGTATTTAAAAATGTACAAAGAGTGGTTGGGCTGCTTGGGCTACCGAGAACTTATTGAAAGCCTTTTGGCTTTTAATAAATTCTCGGCGTAGAATAGTGTCACACATCCATTGAACTACAGCGGTTATACAATAGTAGCGAGGACGCAAAGGTCAGTGCCGGCCGGCGGGCGGCGCTAAGGTCGTCCACCGCAGTGACATAGCGGCGCTCGCCGCACTCATTGCCGCGCTCATAACTGTCTGCCGCTACGGGCTGGCTGGCTGTGGAAGAGGACTCTGTCATTAAATATTAAATGAAAAATAAATGATAAATAGAAATCGCAATAAAATAGGAGGAATGAAATTGTAATAAATTAAAAGATAATGATTTGGCACAGGCTAAACAAATTCAGAACTTGAGAGAGAGAGAAAAAGATTTAAATGGCAGTAGAATCAAAGATGTTTAGAATGAGAAAGGAATAATTACATTTTTATAAAAAAATCGAAAATGTATTTTAACATATTCAGGAGTGTTTGAAAAAACTAACATTTAATCGTACAAATGCAAGTTGTTTGCACGTCTATAACATCTTGTCCTAGTATATGTTTATGTCGTAGTTCAGTATTTTAATTTAATATCATTATTATTTTCTGTTTTGGGTTATGTTATATACATATATTAAACATACCATAGCCTAGTTATTCACTAGAACAAGCTTTAAGATTTTAACTTTCTGTGATGGCTTCGTATCACGTAACACTATACATTATCTTTCTATAATAATAGGTACATATAGATTCTCCATATTTATGTAATCATTATTATATTCCAGTCTAGAGAACAGCTGTTTTCTAAGAACAAGATAATAATAGTCAATAAGAGTGTAGATACTTCAAGATATTTTAGATTTTGGTGAACTAATACGATGTTGTCCATCACTGTTGGAATAAATTAATATTGAGATTTTTATACGATGTTATTTAATAATTATAGGTAATCTGGAAAAACAGTACCCTGGAAAAAACTTTATCAAGAAAATAAGATTAAAAATTCCATGTGATGGCTCTGTCTTACATAAGGTTTTTTTCAGTTTCAAATATTCACCAATAAACACTTTTTTATGTATTTCATATCAGGATACAAAATTTTTGTATCCTATCATAACATAATTATGTTCAATCATAAGACTGTGCAGATAGGCCTGCTATATGTTATAAATATGAAATATAAAATATTATAACATGTCTTATTTATTATGTAATATTTTTGTTAGACATCTGTTATTCAACATTTTTTAATTTCACAAAAAATTAAAAATATGTACTATTAAGTTTTTCCAAAGTAACCATAAAATAAACATAGCAAATATTTTTATTTTATTTAGTTACTTTAATTGTAATACATCTTATCAAATTAATGGTAGTTGAATAGTTAAATTATGTTTATGGTTAAGATTGTGGCCTTGGAATCAAAAGATACGGAGTTGGAATGCTGGCCACTTAGGAAAATTCTCACTAGTGTGGAAATTAAAAGCCGATAAGAAAACATTTTTTTTAAAAAACTACCATTAATTTAGCAAATACTTATTTAATATTGTTTTCATAAGAATTTTTCTACAATATGCATACTAGTTTCATTTTCATTGTATTTAAAAATCCTCTAATAATATACGACTAATAAAAAAGATTCATAAAAAAACTGAATACTGATAATTCCAAAGCTTGAAACATTAAGTAAAACTGACAAAGAAGTAATTTTAACTTTGCTATCCAAACAAAAACTTTTCGTCCTACCTTCGAATAAAGAGTCCTTTTCCGTACATAGCGAGCGCGTAGCGCCACTTAACGTATACAATAGTATGACAGCCATTAATACCGTGCAGATTAAATCGTTACATCAAATTGTAATGTTATTCAACTCTACTACCGCTTAATGTAATAATGACGTCAGCAAATCACCGCACCGTGAGTTTCCTGTCATAAAAAATGTGTTTGTTATAATTTCACGCTGATCATTTTTAGTTGCTTCCTCTTCTTAAAAAATGAAGATTATTGCAAACATAAAATTTGATCGACACGCATAATAAGACTGTAGAACGTCTTTTATGCAATTTAAAGATATTAGTAAAAAAATGGTCGCCTCTGATAGCTACGGGACCTGTAACCGAATACAGTATGACTATTTAAAAATAAATGTCAATATATTTGAATACGTTCATCTCCAAAACTACTCTACGGATTTTCATAGTCTTATCACAAGTAACTTGAGCGTAGTTTCGCTCGATTAAAATGCTTTGTTTTATCAAAATTGTCTAATGGAAAATAAAAGATAGCTGGTGGAAAATGCTAATGGAAAACAAAACGTAAAACCGTTATCGATTCACGCGTCTTTGCTTGGGCACATCATGAATGAAGATGACACAGTAGGGTATTTGACAAAAACGTGCGATTTTATGAAATGCCCAGGTTGATCCTAGTATTCTTAAATTTACGATAGGACGATGGTGAATTATCCTTTTATAGTAGATTTTTAGATCTAGTTTTTTCATCAGTGCGAATCCTGAAGACAGCAGTTAAACTGGCGTGATCTTCATTGTTGTTAGGTACTTAGAAAATAATGTACTATTTATAAAATAAAAATTTGATGTTACCAATGAAATGACTTAGTGAAAATATAAAAGTTAAATTAAATAATCACACGATCCATGGTACCGAACCATGGAACATGTGATTCGTGCACGTAAAGCCGTTAGTTCTGGATGTTACTATGACATTGGTGATAATGCCCGCCCTCAACCCGCGACGACTTATTGTGGAAGGTTTAAGTTTCAGGATATTAGTAGTCTCTCTCAAATATAAAACCGTGGGAGTGCATGACTCAATGATGAAGTAAGAAGAAGTTGACACTCAAACTGCTTCAATACAAAATATGCGAATTGAAGTAGAGAAATTTGTATATCTGTTTTTCGCAAACACGAAATCTGTGATGTTTTCAGAATTTTAATCGAACGCGACTTAAGAAGTTTCATATCAAATATGATTTGGTTGTATAAAATTTCAATACTTAATCACGAACAAAAATTATAATTTCATCATTAGAGCGAAATAAAAAGGAAAAAACGTATTACGTATATGTATGTGCGGTTCGCCGTTAACCGATCCGCAGCTCCGAGATAATGTGACGTCATTTGTTACAAAAAGCCTTCCAAAGTAAACCTAATAGGATCGCAAGTTTTTGCCGACTCACACGCCACCACAGCCTGTGTGATCAGCGAGATGAGTTGCGGTTTCCTTGTTCCTACATATATAAGCTTCTCGAGAACAATAGCACATCGGGCGGGCGCAAGACGTATATTTATATGTAAAACTTTCGCATTGATCCCTGATGATATAACTATTTTTATTGTGTCTTCCGGTATTGAATTAATTTTATGTACCGTTGTACTGAATTGCATTTCGTGTTCTCGTGAATATTAAACTTTACTAAACCTTATTCATTATTATTTTTTATTGTTGCTTGACTTACATCTGTGGAAAGCCTTAAATGAAAATGTTAATGACTGAATATAATCCATTAAATTTCATTTTCTGCGGATGCCCTAAAAAGGATTGTTATGTATTAACATATGTATATTTTGTCTAAGTTATTTTATAGCAACATAAAATAAACGCCGTGCTCACTTTAAGTGTGTGTTATGTCAGAAACCTTCGATTTTCTCGAGCCACTTAGGCTACTCGAAAAATCGACCAAGTGCAATCGGACCCTTGCGCCAAAGTTTCCGCGCCGCCACAAAATATATGAATATTATGTTTTATGAAAAATAAAACTGTGTGGTGTGTGTGTGTGTGTGTGTGTGTGTGTGTGTGTGTGTGTGTTTGTACACGTGCGTGCGTGGTTTATTTTAAATAATAAATAAAAATGTAGGCTTTTTATTAAATATTTTTTAGACTACTCTACCGAACGACATGAAAGTCTCATCAGCTTTTTTCTTCAAATAGGTGAATCGATTTCGCAAGTTGCATTGTTGAAAAGATATCGCTACAGAAAAAAAAACCTTAATAAGCGTTTTCTGCAATATTTTTTAAAGTACTTTACCGTGAAATTTCAAAATCTAACCAGCTTTTCTCCTGATAAACGACGTCGAATGTTGCAAACTACATCAAAAACTATCGGTTCTATCGAGTGATATGGTTAACGAAATTCTCAAAACAGGGTGGTTTTGTAATAACTTGCGAATTCTTAATGGATTGCTGTTTAGTACTCGGTTACCTTTCTCTGCTTAAAAAGCTGTAACGTATGTCGTAAAGCGGATCAATATCGAGAAACGCTTTCGAAAGATATCGTAGTTGAAATTTGAAACTACCCGGTTTTTGGTTCCGTATCCAAAATGACAAAATATTGATGAAATTTGGAATATAGTTGTTTTGTATAAGATGCTTCTTAGTTTGTTAGTTAAATAACAAAAGTAAATATTTCTAGGGCGGAGGCCGACTAAAATAAAAAAAAAAAATTTTTTACAGCAAACATCACCGTGTGGCACATACTTTAACAGTTCTTTTAAAAGCACTTAAGGTTTTGAAGCAATTTTTTTGATTAAGTGAAATTTTCATAAACAATCCCTCCGACAGTAGCATAAATTGTGTTTCGCCTCTTTATTGTTTAAAATGTATGTTAAAAATATATGTATAATACTTTTTACCATATTCCGATAATTTTGAAAATGATTTTGAAAGTGATTTTCAAAATTATCGGATATACCGTTTTCGAGCTATTGCCGAAAAACTGCGCTTTTCAACAAAAGAACGTAAGTACCATGAGGATACGCTCTTTTGCTGGTGGACTTTTTCACATCGTATTTTACATTTTGAGTCAGTAGTAAGTATTTTAAGTCACGGTTAAGTCAGCATTGTTAGTTTAGGAGTATTAGTTGACATACCTACTTATAAAATTATAACCACTTTCGTTGTTAATCTTAGCTCGAAACTTATTGAAAATTTATTTTCGTGTTATTAGCATAATACAATTTTGAATTGATTTTGATAAGTTGCGTTCTGTAGCGCTATTATTCAAACTTTTTTACTTAAGTTATTTTCTGTTATTTTTCTTCAGTAAGAATAAAGTATTTCAAAATAAATATCATGACAATCACGCAAATTGAGCTTTCATTAAAAAAACCCTAAGAGCTAAAAACTTTGTCTCAAAATAATTTGACATGATCACTAATAGGTAGCTGTTACAATAAGTCTAAATTCTTTTGTTACATTTATTCATATGTTACAATAATTTAAAATAAATTTATCTTAACATGTGAATACAAAATTGAGCTTGCTTATTCTGCTTTCATAACAAAAGTCTATCCGGTTTCCATAAAAACATATGTATTATCTACACTATATGTCAACGGTACATACTTTTCGTCTTCGCATGCCACGAGGGAGGGACAACAAAAAATAGATATGTTCAACGCGTATGTAGCGTTCACATTTGTCGTCGATTTTGTAGTAATTGTCGCCGAGGCCTTGACAAATGGCAGTCGTCGACGAGCGTCGTGCGGTCATGTGGCAACTCGGAGCGTCATATTGAAACACGGCTCTAATTTGGGTTGCTGGAGATTTCACATGATGTATCTAGACCTTTTATTCGTCGTGGACTATAGTGAAAAAGAAATTTCTAGAATTCTTGTGGGAATAGCGGTTGTGAGGAGGATTGGAAGGGAGGTCGGTAAAGAAACTAAATCTTGGTCCAGGATGGAATAAGATCAATACCCACATCCATATAGTTTCATATTTTGGTCAGGATGTGTACGCTAAAGCGCGTTATATGTCTTTGTCAAGGAATTCTGGTTAAATAAATTTTAATCGATTATATGACTACGTGAAAAGTGTAAGAGATCGACAAACGTCCTGTATCGTCCATCATGTCAAATGATTGTCCAAAACTACCGGATGGGTCCGTTGAACCAATCACTAGCAGCACAATGCTCCGCTTAATCGATACCCGTGTATATCGATTTTTTTTTCTCCATCGCGATTTATCGATGCGCATTCGATTTTAAATTAATTAATGCCTACCAAATAAAATCCGCGGTTCCGTTAGCCCGCGGCGATATTTGGTATCGGTACGTCGTGAATCGAGACTTTTTTTTCGCCGACGGACGACGTCGGTTCGATTAATCGATTTGTAGCTTTATGTATCGAGATGCGAGTCAGTAATTGTGTAGCAGTAAATCCATTGTATTAATTATGGGCGTGATTATGAAGTTTGTTTTGTATGCAGTTGAGTTTAAATACCCTATTCGAATTTATATGTAACAACTCGTCTTCTATTACAGGATGTTCCATTGTGTTGTGAATGTGAACATGTTAAAATTCAGGTTATATTTGGACATATTTACAAATTAAATTCAAATATGTATTCTCTTTTCTAGACAAGCTTTCAGAATAAAATCAAAATAATATCAGTCGAATGTGAAACGTACAGAGGGTATTTCGTTATATACACTATTCCCTTTTTTTTAAAATTTTTTTTTACCTAATAATATACATTTTTAAGATATGTAAAGTCTATGTGTATAATAAAATCGTAAGAAAGCCAAATCTATACTTTAAATATTTTTTGAAAAATTAAGTGATATGTGCTATATACTTAATACAGACCTCGAATCAGCTGAAATTAAAATTTTTGTCTATACGCCTATATGTTTGTCTATATATTTGTCTTTTTGTTTGTTCAAGCATCGTTTAAAAACTAATGCACCAATTCGAATAATACTTTTTCTGTTTTGTTAACAGTATATTGCTTAACCAATGATTTGAATCGTCACGTTACATTACCTAAGGGGCTATACAGAGAGCAAATTCAAATTATTCCGTCTCTAACATGAAGTACCCTGAATAGATTTCAAGAAATGGTACGTACTTAGTTTTAAAATTATCGATAGAGCAAGTGTCACGAAAAAAAAAATGTGTCCAACTACCCATAACTCTCTCATTTTTTGTAAACCACTAGAGTTCATGAAAAGGAAGAAGTCTTCCCATAAACATTGTGGCTTTAAAGAAGACCATGACATGTAGTATAAAATTTTCTTTGTATGATGAAAGACAACGAAGAAATGAAGGACAGTTTTTATGTCTTTTTAAAACATTGTTATGTTTATGAAACATAACCTCTACCAGTGACATAGATAAAGGGTAGCAGGGCGGGCAAATGCCACGGGCGGTCCCCTGACTAAAGAAGTTGCAAGCATAGGAGTAAACTTCCCATAACAAACGTTTGATTGTTACGGCAAGTTTGAAAGTCATCTTTGGAATGCCTCGAAATGTTTGAAGGTTTGTCTGAAAGAATTGAAAAGGTATCGATATGAATTTGGAAACTTAAAAAAGGAAGCAAATAGTGTAATAGTGAAATCGTTCATCAACTCCAAATTTCCTAAAACTGACCAAAGAAAAGTGAAAAGCCATTTTTATGAAATTTAAGAAGTTGAATGTCTCGAGGATCCGGAAAGCTATTGGACATCATTAAACAATTAAGATCACATTTCCTTGCAATGAATTATATTGTTTATATTTTCAATCCCTTGCAATTTGTTACTTTGTAAAATTTAAATAATACCGAGTTGTTCAAAAATTTTAAAATTTGTTGATCTATATAAAAAAGATATAAGTATCTGCTTTATTTTCTAAGTGAACTGTCCGTTTTAAATCCACTTTTAGACACGAATAGACGAGTAGAGTAAAATGTTGATTTATTAATCATAAAAAATCATTTTAGATCCTATAGCTTTCCCGAAATGTATACTGCATTTATGTTATTTATAATAATTTCTGTGACTACAGCCAGAGCTGGGAGATTATTTTCAATGTTACAATTATTAAAAACCTACCTAAGAAATTATATGGAATAAGAAAGAGTGCCTACGTTGGCTACTCTATCAATTGAAAATCTTATTGTATGAAATTCGATGATGTCATTGGCGCTTTTACAGAACAGAAATGTCGAAAAAATAAATTTTGCTCAAATAAACTCATTACTTCAATCTAATACTTATGCTTTTGAAAATAAAATTTTAAAGATCATTGACCAAAAATGCACAAATCAATTACAATGATGTTGGTAACTATTTAAGTGATTATTAAAATGAAACTACATTTCCATCTTTTCTTGGCGAGGGTCCCATCGGTGAATTTGTAATTGTCCAAGTGGTATAGTTACGCCACTGATCTCCACGAGAGTGAAATCGCGGGCAACAATTGATAAAGTATAAATATATTATGGAAATATAAAACACATGTGTAAAGGAAAATCAAAGCACTTACTTCTTTTAGACTTTCAAGGATATAATCAATAATAAAAATTAAATATCGTTCATTTTAAAAGGGAATTACAATAAAAAAATGTACAATTATTTTAAGTAAATGAAGTAATTATAGTTAGTTTATGTATGTTATGCAATTTATAATAACGCAAATTATTAGTACCGCGCTTCTACTTTTTGATTTAAAACTCTAAAAAACACTGTGATATTGTTATCTTAGTGTTCTTTAGAATCGTCAGTTTTTCGTCATCAATCGTCAGTCGTTTAGAATTTTTTTAAAAACGTCAAAAAAGAATTTTTGACGATTTTAACACCATAATCGATGGGAGGAATTTAGAAGTGGCACGGAGGGTTTTTATCAACTTATTTGCAAAGAGATTTAATATGTGCATGCCAGTGATAGGGAGAATAAGAAATATGTTTGATTTGCCAGACGGTTTTTTGTCAGTTGTCAAAAAATCCTTTATCGATCCAATTAAACGCCTCTTGAACGCTATAGTTCGAGGGACTAAAAATTATGACCATCAAATTGCGCGGAACGTCCTCTTCATTCATGTTTTTTACTATATCTGTAATTCGCCAAATCTTAAATAAACGAACGTTGCAAGCGAAACATGTAAAGACGTTAAAAATTCACCCACAACAGATCCGCTGTCCGCTGACGAGCGCGGGCGTGACTCGGCCCGTTTCGTGAAAAAAAAATCGCTACGACTTAATGATCCTTTGTGAAACAGGAGTTCAGTTATTCGGTAAATGCATGCGGTTCTTATAGGGATGAGCGATGGGTGGTCGATTCTCAGATTTATTGGCGTTCGACATTTTTAACACACTTTTTGAAGTAAAACTTCTATTGCGACTTCCAACAAGGTTGCGTTAAACGTTTTACGCTACCATGGAGGGGGTATGAAAGCACTGTTGCGTTAAACGTTCAACGCTCCTGGGGAGGGGGAATAGAAAGAGACAGAGCGAGAGTGAATGCGTGGCACTCGAACGCATGCGCGTAGTATACCTGTTACAGGCCAGCGCGAGCGTTAGCAACGAGTAGCGTCCAATATTCCAATAGATTTGGATATTTCTTCACTCGAAAATGATAATTAAAAGATACGATCAATTGTGAATTGTAAGCAATGTTAATAAAGTTTGTTTTAAAGAAACAATATGAGTTCACTAAAAATCAATTTCTACCCCTTCCTATTTTCATTTCCACATTACGAAGTTTCACTTCTTCCCCGTGGAGGGACTCCACGCACTATCTTTTTTATTATCACTACTGTAACGTCTGTGAGTGACTTTTGATTTGATCGCAATTGAAATTTATTTGCAGCGAATGAGCTGATTATTTTGATCAGTCTGCATTAAGAATCTTTATTATAAAAGTGGGCCAGTTATTATTAAATTTTAATATAATTTTTTTGCTAAAAGACTTATTCAATAACAAAAATAAAAATATTATAAGTAAAATTGCATCTCTGTTTATCTATTGGCTATTTTGAAAACGAGATTTAATTAATTTCTCTCGATAGAAAAAAGATCCTGAAAATAACCATAATAAAACACATTTTCTTGTGTTATAGTAAATTTCATACATCTCATTGGCTTTTTATTTGTCTATATAATATATATTTTCTATATGATGAAATAAAAAAAATTGTCGCTTACATCGTTATTTTCAGTTTTGTGGTATTATATTTCATTTGCACTAGAGTATATGACGCATCTGCCCTCTCTATCGCACAGTGCGAGGGCTTGACCAGACCTTGCTCAGCTCTGCTTCGTATTCCTCTGCTAGATATAAGAGTGGAATCCCGGTTCTTTTTGTTTTACCAGCAGATCACGCGACTTGAAAAAATGTTTCCATTACATTGCCGATTTTCTATTTGAGAAGAGTACTTGACGCAAACGTAAGCCAGCCTTCAAAATTTATATTTGCAATACTGCCGATTCATTTGGTTTTTCGGGCATATACTATGTGGCGTCAGGCGGCGGTGGCATTCTTATCGACTTAGCGCTAGCACGGCGAGGGCTACGTGCATTACGCGGGGAGCTGATAGTTAGGTCATGTCTCTAAGGCGGGAACATCTAACTTTTACTAGGCTTTGTACAGACTTAAATATATACGCAGATGCGTATGACAAAATTTCGGATTAAGCGTTTATTTATGGATTAAAATTTCAATAGATGTAAACAAAAAATGTCAATGAGTGTATAATCTACCGTTTGTCTATTTTCTTTTCGACATGTGCAGAGTTTATACGCTGCACATTCTCATTCACTCATACGAATGAGAATCATGGATTAGTACCGTCTTTTTAGCTTCTTCTTCTTACCTGTGTCATTTTGTTTCTATTAAATGCTGGAAGGTGGAAACCTCGGCACCTGAAGAGGTCTAACAAAGTTTTATTCGATTTTTGTCGTCCAATACTATCATTACGTTCCTCTACTTGTCTGTGTCCTTCAATTGTTCAGCTATGTTCAACCGTGCCCTTTCAATCAGGAATTACCGTGATCTCTATAATAGCAGTGCGCGAGAATGCATGTCGCGCCAACTTGGGCGTGTAAACGGATGAGGTACCTTGTAAATGAAATGACACACCTCATGTCCGTATTTTAGGCACGTTAGGTATGTACTTACATGTTACATTAGGGGCTCCATTTAAGCAGATCGACGTTTGGCTCTAAGTTCACTGTTATAGGAACTTTCCGCCGCAGACGACATACATAAGTTGTCAGTAGTAGTAGTGGACAGTAGAATTTAATTGGAGGGATAAAGCTATAGGATTCCGTCAAAATCTACCCCTCGCTCGTCCTTTTCTGAGTGTGCTGTGAGGCAAGACCTTTGAGACAGACCCGAAGAGACGTGCTGTGCGACTTTAAAATTCTGCAGCATCCACCGCGGATTTCTCTTAGATTTTATAGATACATATAGAACAGGAAAAGGTAAGAACCCATTGGAAACAGGAGTCCGTGTCTTACAATGAGTTTTAATTTGGTTGTTAAAAGTACTGTATATACAAAAATTTTAGCTCTTATATTGGTACAGCATTTTATATAGGTTTTGTGTTATTTATCTCTAAGCTATGTGTCCTTAGTTTCTATCTGGAATGATAAAACCCGTCTGAGTGTATTTGAAAACCAAAAGATTCCTAATTGTTAATTTCTATCTCTGTAAATGATTTTTTAAATGGTGTTTTTGGTTATAAATATTAGAACTATATTTGATAAGTGTTTATATTGGAAATAATTCTTATTTTTTGTTATATTTCTTATTGTATATATTTTACCGTCGTAAAGCCATGCTGTGTTGAACTTCACTGTACTACGAAAATGGGCCTATTCAACTGGTGGAATACCATACTCTCACAGAGTGTAGACGTAGATTAGTATCCGCTGGTGCGTTTTGTTTAGCGAGTGAGAGTTCTGAAGGCCCACTTTTTTCTCATTCGGATACCTTATTCCTCCTTAAAAGTATCTGTGGCCCAGTTCCTCTCCATTAGATATCCTATTTCTTTCTAAAAGACCAACATTGTATTAGTGATAACTTTGGGATTGCAAGCTTCCACGGACAGCGCTGATCACCTACTATCTGGCGGCTCGCATGCACGTTTGCCCCCTTGAAATACTATAAAAAAGTTGACTTGTGCTTACAATCGTATAATTTCATATCGACACTGAAATAAATGTGTCTATACGTCCATGTTTACGACTGTTTATAAAATGTGGTACGTTACCGCGATGCAATTAAAACAGTTGTGTATCTCTATACGATAAAATGAAAATATCGAATAGCTTGAGAATGATCGTACACTCTCCGATAGAGAGATTATTTATTCGGCGTGCTGTCCACGGGCGACGCCCACCGCACGAGACCATGAGATACGGCGGCCGGGGCTAACGGCTCTCCGCGAACCGCGCCGATAATGAATTCAGGCTGTATTTTGTCCGCGTTTATCAAAACGACCCCCGGGGGATCCCATAAAACATGAATTGTAGCTTTTACGATGTAAAAAGTTAAGCGTGTCCGGAAGTGGAGCGAGTCAAATGTTATATATATATATACAATATTCCGGCGGACATGGGTGAATGGGTTGGGTGTGTATTGAGAGCTTGATTTGCATCGGATGCTTTACACTCTGATAATGAAAGAATGGACCGAAACATTTTCAACTTGAGTCAAATTAAAATACTCCACGTGCTAGAGCGCATATCGTTGTCATTGCACTGGTGATCTGTGAAGATAGCAGTTAAAAAATTTTCCAACCCGCACTGCGCTAGCGCGGTTGGCTGATGGTGAAAACTTCCTAAGTATGAAAGAAGGCATTGTGGTAATTAAGCTTGTCTTTGCAGTGGGTTCATACAAATCTCACACAATAAACAATATTCTGTTAGGTCTATTTGCACCTCGTTGCACCTGACACATTAGCTTCAGGTGCAGATCTAGAAATCTTTCATGGGTCAGGATTAGATTAAATTTGTTATATCAGAGTTAAAACTCAAATACAAAAACTCTCATTGGGAAAGGACATAAATCTGAAGTTAAGACAACTGACTTACAAACGTGCATATAACGCGATCGAAAACCAGTTTCTAGAACTGCAAAATCTACAGTTAACGGTTTTCCTGACGGACCATAGAAAACGTCTTCAGAATTTTAAAGTATCATGTTGTTCATTTATGTTTATATCAGAATTTGCTGAAGCTTATAATTATAAGTTTTTTCAATGAATTTTAAGCTTAATACGTTAGTAATGAAAGGTAAATAACGCAACGACTAACTTTATTTCGATAGTAAAGTTTGCACATAATTTGTAGATATTCTCCTGTTTGTGAAATCTCAGATATGAGCACAGAAATACTAAAGAGAGCAAGTACATTTTTTAGAAACTTGAGCAGAAATGATGATAAATAAATCTCACTAAGTCGTCTACGTCTGCACGTAATACTTTGAGTTAGATTAAAATTAGAAAATAAAGTAATCAGTAATAAAAATAGAGTAATTAAAAGGATTTGTTTTTGAACGTAATTACAGCTATTATGTATGAGCAGATGCGTATATTCCACACATGCCAAAACACGTTTCTAAAAATCAAATTGCTAAATGGTATCACGCAATAAAAATTACTTGGATTCCAAAAAAAACATATTTCGTATAGTTGTTATGTTATTTAGAAATAGCGCAATCCATGATTCGGCGTATCAAATGATTTTTCTCTCGATTTGATAAGATCCGAACAGACAGAAGCCGGGACGAGCAATATAATACAAAAAATAAAAACAGTTTATTAGGAATAATGAACGTTCATAGAAATTGTAGTTTGAAAAAACAATTATTCCACACATAAAATTTACCACCTGCATCGTTAACATCCATTAAAAGTTTCACATTGAAATTGATCGGTTTCGAATGATTAAGACTTGTTTTCTACCCTTGTTACGCCATTAATTTGGTTTACACAAACATTTCCAGAATACTCTTCCCCAATTCTTGCATTAAAAATATTCGCTCTATAGATTTCTTTCGTCAATCCACTTCGATTAGTCGTCTCTAGATTGCTTAATCATCTTTTCCAATCGTTTTCTTTTCAATGTCTTCTTTAAACCACACCGTTCTCTCCCATCACTATTTTTATATTAATCTTTCGAGGACACATCATACGTACTATGCATAGGGCGTACTACAATCGTGTTGAACCTATTTTAAATTTTTTCTCTCGTAAACCTTTATCAAATTTCTCGTACACTGTACGTACAAGGTACGACAGCGCCTTAACTAACCATCGTCAATTTTTATAGATAAAAGATTACTGGCTGATTTAAAACGTTCTGTGATTTTTTAATACAACGTCTTTTTTATCGGTCGTATTATATATCTAAAGGAAAAACATGTTGGTTTAACGTATAAATAATCACATTCTAGAAACGAGTGTGTAATGTTACACACGCATTCGAAACATTACGAAAAAGGTTTCGCGTGTTAGAACTTTTAAATTTGAAAAGGCAGTGCTGAGGTAAAATGTGGTTAAGGTAGTGCCTTAGCACATGCAACGCGTGCTGGAAAAAGAATAGACAATTTTCGTGCTCCGCGGGCATTCTTCTTGTCCGCCCGTCTGCTTACAAATGACTTCTTTCGTAATCCGAACAATGGCTGGAAGCGAGTTCGCATGTCTTTGATAACTAACAAGTTTCCTAGTGCGTCGACGCAATTCGCATAGTTTTTTTTTTTTATTTTAAGTAAAGTACTCTCTGTTTTAATGCTTGACATACGACAGACAGAACTGAATGCAAAATGCTTGAAAATTCATCTAAAGCCATATCATTGCTTTTGAGAATGGCGACATTCTTTAGAATGATGCATTGTCGAGTTTGAATTGTAATTTAATGAAATGATATCTGAAACGGACAATTCGCCAAATACGTTGCAAAAATATTAGTTATCTCTAAATTTGTTTTGAGCCATTTCAGATAAATAAAATTTCGTAAGTATTTTTTTGTATTAATTATAGGACTTATATTATTATTTATCTAATCATATCTATAGTATACATATAATAAAACAATAGTACTCGATACGTCTGTACAATGAAAGTGTGAAAAATGGAAGAGAGTCCTCTCTCCATTGTAATCTTTTCTTACACTACATTTCTCCATAAGAGAAATGTAGTGTAAGAAAAAAAAACATGTCTTGTCTGTCATGGCATGTCTGAATGGATTTCTAAAAACGTCCTAAAAAAAACATCTCTCTGAATTTCAAGTTTCTGGCATTCATAGCCACGGCTCTATGTTGCTGAATTAGTTATATAAATTCCCAAGCCTATTTTATAACAACCTCATTTGATCACTTATAGGGGAACTTATGAAAAGTTAAAAAGTAGGTGTCTAATTATTATTATTAGTGATAGATACTATAATTATACTGAGAGTTTGGAATCGATTAGTTTAAAAAAATCTCCACACAAATTTGCACCCCTTTTTAAAGGTAATTTTGAAAAATAAGTGACTACCTTTTTTATTACTCATAATAAAGAGTATTTACTGTGATTTTGAAAACACTGCTCTACCAAAATAACGAAATTTCATATAAATTTCCAACCCTCATTTTGTACCTTTAGGGGTGGAATTTTTAAAAATCCTTTCTTACTGCACACCTACGTCATCTAAGGAACATTTGTGCAAAATTTTATGTTCTAGACCCAGCGGTTTCAGCTGTGCGTTGATCGATCAGTCAATGAATCAACGTGTCAGATTTTTCTTTTAAAGATATATGTGACAATGACATTTTTTGTCAATTAAGTAGTGGCATAGTTTAGTTTTTCTTTCAATAAACACCACATAAACATGACATATGGCATGAAAATGCATTATCCATCGTAGATTTTAAATGTCTTAGTATCGGCATGCAAGGAAGACATCACATGATTTCTTAAATAGTTTACTTTGTCTAACAAAGTTAATGTTTATTAACAAGAATTATTATTTTCTACAGATCTTTACGTTTTTGATATTTTTTATAAGTAGATACCAAAAATCCCTCACTATGTACACATACATATATATCTTTATAGCATTTTAAGGAACAAACGAGCATAAAAACCACCACAACATTAGGAAGTAGGTGATCATCGCTGCCCATGGATGTTTGCAATTTCCAAGGAGTCATCAGTACGTTGCTGGCCTTTAAGAAAGGATACGCTCTCTCCTTGCGGACGCCTTGTCGTAATTCTTTGGAAATACCACTGATGACAACTGCGTCAAATGTGATACGGTTGTCATAAATGTGAACATCCATAAGTCAAGATTGTTATTTATTTACTGATAAAAATGGAAAAATACTGACTTATCAAAAATAATAATGTAAAATTATAGCGGTTTTATTTTTGATCATCCTAAAAGTTGCCCTGCTTTGTGCATTAAATATTAAATGCAAATTTTGAATATCATTGAAACTATATTCTAGTTTCATAAATTCAAATATCATTTTTTTTTAAATTTTGTATAAGTATTTATAATACATAAATACCTAACACTTTTCTATGAAAGTATTTAGTAATTAAGTTTTTGTACAGAATAGAGGCGAATTTATAGTTGAAAGTGTTGCTCTCTTTAAGCCGTGATTAACCAACGTGAGGAAAACTTTTTATGACACGCCAGATCATAACTAAATGCGATCAATAATCAATACTACAAGTTACAAGAGTGCTAGCCAAAAAGTGTTTTTATGAAAAGATTGCTAACGAAATTTAATAATTGTTGACTCCCTTATTTTTTTACGAAATAAAGATAACCCAACATATGTTATACATATGAACTTCAGGATTATATATCAAGTTATAGTAGATTATTACAGGCAGCCATTGTGTTGCTTTGAAAAATATACTCAAATCATTCATGAGCTGAAATAGAAGAGCGATCTGTGTGTTGCCTCCCTACTAGACAATATCTTCTTCGTCTTGATCAAATGTGAATTGACCATTAACTTCTTTGATTTAAGTCTTATTATGAACTATTTGCTCCGTGCTTTATACCACTCGTTAAGTTATCGATAGCTGATGAGAATGATGATAAATACTCGCGACCATCAACGTTAATCATTAATGATCATTAACAGGGCGGCGTAAAAGGGCTTAAGATTCAAATAAAAACATTGTCGATGGATTAATAATCCTACAATAGTGTGGCAAAAATCTAACAATTCTAATTTTATATCAATAATGCTCAAATCAAAAAATGCAGCATCACCGTGTTAGTCTATTTCACCCTATAACCCACTGTGGGTTCATGTTAAAGAAAATCTGATTTAGTAGCACACATAGTCCGATCCGAAACGAAGGGTTGTGTTAATGGCACGATATTGTGAAAGAATACAGTTTCCAGTGGTTTCAGATAATGTGTTCTGTGAAAACGGTGTTGCACTGCATACATTCAAATAGCATAAATTAATCGCAAGCGCATTTGCTTCTATTACGCGATTATCTGGTTGCATTGGAACGTCTTTGGTCCGTTGGAATCTAAGAATTAGAGTAAATGGATGCTCATAGCCATATTTAGCTCGAAATGATTTGATAACTGTGGATAATGTTATTCAGACATTTGTGATGTTGCGATTCAAGGCTATGTCAATTACTCGCAAATTTTGTTATTTGGTTAGCCTTTCTTAACCAATGTTGCTATCAGGCGGCTAATTCTAGGCGTTTGATATGTATCTTCATGTTGTTAGCTACGTTAATTGCAACAAATACTACTTTTTTTATAACATTTTAGGAAAACATATATTTATTCATATACTTTTTATTATATTTATACTAATTTTTTTTTTGGATCGTGGGAGGATTTACGTTCCGTATGGGTGTCGAGAATTATTTGTCGGGTAATACCAGCGCTAAACTTATATAAAAATGTTTGCGACACGGCGTATGCGCATTAAAATTGCTGAATTCCAGATAAGATAGGGTAGATTTTATTTCAATTTGCAATGAAAATAAAAGTGGATAAAACTCTTGATACAACCTAATGCACGTAAATGTAAGCATTTAGTTCATGCCTAATGTAGCGACCACTTTCGTTTTCAAATGAGCTGTACGCTTTGTTACGTCAATGTTGTGACTTACTGTACTGTCAACAGTGAAAGTATCTATCGGCGTGTCCAATGCTGCGTTTGTTCGAGTGTTGGTTTTAATGTGTATTTGGTTTACAGTAATGAATGTCACTTTGCTAGTTAATTTCGTATAATGTAAAAAAAAAGAAACTATTAAGGTTGAGTAAATGTTATTGGGGACAAGAAAATAGTGAGCAATTATTAATGTCAAACGTGTATCAGTATAGTGAACGAAATAGGCTTATAAAATCTTTTATACATTTTGTAATATTAACAGTTCTTATTTGCAATTATACAAATGTAATAGTTAACGTTAAAAATAGTAGAAGTCGTCATTTAAAATTCGTAGCTTTGCGTGAAATAAATTGAGTGTTAAAAGTTAATAGGTCCTTATTAGATGGCAGTATGTGTTATTATTTACTATACAGGGAATTTATAAAAATTATACCATAATCTTTAAATATGGCTTATGAATATATGATTTTTCAACTGTTACGCAAAAATTCTAAGTAGAAAACCTATAGGTTTCATAGAGACGTCATTATCTTCATAAAACTTTTGATAGAGGTCGTTGCGAACCAAATGCAGTATAATCTTCATTGTGAATTTTTTTGAAAAACTTCAATATCCGTGACAGCCAATCAGGGTGTAGTATTAAGTATTGTTTTATCTCCCAATGGAAAAAGTACGAGTTAACATTCCACTTTGACACATAATAACATAGCAGTTTACGACAAAGTCAGCTTTCTTGTGTTGCATCGAAAATGACATACATTTTCGAATTATTATTATTATAAAACCGATAATCTGAAGAAGTCGATTTTTCATTGTGATTCCGTGTGTTAATAAAGCAGCTGTAATTTTTAAATAAAAAAACATACAAATTACTACTAATAATATATTAGAAAATATATCAGTGTAAACAAATGAAGATTATTATTAAAACGAAATGCCAAAACTAGATGATTACAGACTATATAATAGTTCATTTTAATAGTGACCATTTAAAGTTACACATAACTCGTTTATAAACTGTGGCAGAGCACTATGGCCAACTTGGATGTAACACAAAAATGGGCCGGCTCGTCTTGTGAAATACCATATTCTCACAGAATACGAACGTTAAGAAGCAGTTTTTTCTATTGCATTTCGTCCAGTAAGTGAGAGGTCAAGTGGTGCACTCCCCCTTTCCCCTTTTATCATCCTGATCCGTCTCCATTGGATAACCTGTTCTCTCCTCTGGGGTTGCCAGTGTCCATGGACGGCGGTGACCATCTACTTCATGATAGTTCTCCTGCTCTTTTGCCCTTCGCCTATTTTATAAAAAAATATATTTCTCTGAAATTGGTTTCCCATTTTCAATTCGTATATTCATATGAATATGTATAATAATAAAATACTTTCAAGAAAAAAAGACTAATTAGATAGCCATTTCTAATTATACTGTACTATTTAAGAAAATACCTAATTAATTTTAAACATTTAATTGTAAACAAAAAACTGCCATAGGGCACAGAAAATAATACACGAGGGCCATAAGCGCCTTAACAGTGAAACCGAACAAACTTCCACAAAAACAAGCTTTTAACAAAATTGCACATCGTGTTTTATGTGCTTATTTTATGTGCGCGTGCTTTATGCGCGGTACTAAATTTACGTTAGTCTTTCGATTAGTGGATGCTAATGGGTGTTCAAAAAGACGGACTTGAAATTGTTGACAAGTTTATTAGGAAAATCACTTATATGCCGACTCCACCTTTACAGAAATCTTTTATATCTTATGAGGAGTGCACAGAAGAAAAACCTTGCAAATCTATATTATGCTCTCTATAGAGAGTACAAAACCCGTTAAATGCAGCAATGTGGTAGTTGTGATGAAGCCATAAAAATCTTCTTTGCTCAAGGAACTCTATAAATATTATGCAGAACCATAAAATTTTATTTACTCAGCGCGCGCGACAATGAAATATGTGGGTCGACGAGACGTAGGACGAAACGAAGCGTAAAGCGTGTCTTGTAGTTATAACAAAACCGTCACAGCTCAAATACAACAATTCGTCTTATGAAAGGTCCAAAAAACAACAAAATGTTTATCGTAATACGGTTTACGACACGAAGACGGTCCAGCACAATGGGCGGCTTGCATCATGGGCACGCTTTTGTCGTTAGAGCTACTGTAATCGTTAAATTGTTGTGAAACATGCATTAATCATCATTTTTGTTGAAATATTAATGAAATAAAATACTGTGTGGATAAAATTACTTAAATCAAATTTAGATTATTTTATTGTATTAGAGCCATGCTGTGGTTAATTTGGTTGCAGTACGTAAATGGGCTGGCTCGACCTGTGCAGTACCATATTCTCACAGAATATAGGTGTGACGTAACAGTTTCCGTTGTTGCTTTTCGTGCAGTGAGTGAGAGTTCCGGTGACTCACTCTCCCTCCGTCACTTCACAACTTCTCTGCGTCAGCCCTCTCCCTTCTCCATCAGTCCACTTATTCCTCCATGACATATCATATTTCTACCCAAGAGGCTAGTAAAAAACACGGTGACCACTTGTTGGCTCGCATGTTTGTTTGTTCGTCGATAATGCTATAAAAATTTATTAGGAATACTTTCGGGGCATACATTGATGGGTAATCTGAAACAATGGTTTCTCTATAGATCTCTAAAATTTTCAATTCAATTAAAAATCAGATGAACGCAGTTATCATGCAGTAAGATCTTGTCTATTAGTTCTTTGGTCTATGTACACTTATACAACCATGACTGACAGCAATGAGCATTTATTATTTCTAATTTATAATCATATTATAAATAGAGAAATTCAGATTGACGGACTCGGTTAACAACACAGAGCTGAAACTGCTAAAGCCAAAAACATGACGATAAAGAAAGCAAGTTCCTCTGGCGACTTAAGCACGAAGTGCAAATGTATTTCTGCAAATGAAGCGCCTCAGGTGTAAAGTAGGTGGGTGATACAGATTTTTATGGCATTATTAACATTCATATACTAGTAAAGAAGTAGAAATTATAATAATCTTTTCTTTTTACAAATATGAATTCAAGCTTTTTGATTAGAAGAAAAAGAAAAATGATATCTAGGGGGCTTATGAAATTACTCCGTATAGGGCAAAATGGGCGTTAAAAGTTAGAATGACTTTTCGTTACCATTGAAACGAGAAAAAAAAAATTAAGGCTTCTGGTTGGATACTAAAAAAAGCTGTTCTGAAAACTGACATTGCAAAATAGTGGGTTAAATCGTGTGTGCTAGTGAACTTGGAAGTATTTAAATGTACAAAAGATATAACAACTGAATTAAAAAACAAGAAAGCATGACATTACTTCGGTTGATTTTGAAAAATGAATTTTGCTAGAGATAAAAATACATCAGACCTTGCATGAAGAAATATTTCATCCGGCGTTAGGTCATTGTCACCCTACTTAGGATCACTATCGTCTCACAATCTCATTCTAGTTCGACCTTCACGTCGGCATAATGCGTATCGAGGGCCTTTGACCTTAAATCGCAAAGGTCGTTCAAGGGTCTATCGTAATCCTCAAAGCACGGAGCGAATGATTTATAAATGGACCTAAACAAAAACTCACACACTAACACGTCTGTCGTCAAAGCCTTTCTATTTGATGCGAATATTTGTAATGCGATAGCTATAATACTTTGTTGCCATTTCTCACTTTATACTGAACACCGATAAAAAAATCTAATGGACTTCAAACTGATTATTTTATGCGTAGTTATAAAACATTATTAAATAAATTTTAATTATACATTTTAGAAATTTCGTAAGAATATATGTTATAAAATGTATTTTCATAATTTGGAAATTTCACGAGACAAGCTTAAAAGGAACAAGAACAGTTTATGTAAAAAGGTATCACTAGAAATTGTTGATCTATGTATAAAAATTTTGCTTTTGCATAGTTATAGAATGAAGATTGTAGTTCCTATTAAATATAATTATTTTGAATTGGTGTCGAAATGTAAAAGTACAAAATTTGATGATTAGAAAATTAAAGATGGGATGAATACGGATTATGTTAATATTTATAGAGGAATCTTCACAAGAATTGTTAAGGTTCTGACGCTGTTCATAAAGTAAATGGTGATCAGCTCCTAGTTGGAAGCACCGTACTCGAGTTTGTACGTTTCAGTTCATAAAGCTGTTTTTGTTTTCATCATCTTGAATAACCGACGAGCGTGAGGCTTTGGAATCAATGAAAGAAGAGTCGCTTGTTTGAACATAAACATTTATAAAACTCCAGGCTTAACAAATAATTAATATATAAATTGTTCTTACTAAAAAACAAAACATTCATTTACTTTGAGATCCATGAAAACGATATCGTGAAAGGAAGTTATTCCGCTATTGAATAATTCATATCCAGCTAACTTATCGGAACAATATTTCCAATTCACTTATCAGCAGATATTCCAATTTATGTATCCAGAAGTATTACGGAATCTATCTATATTCAATCATGTGTTAGGTTTTATTTACTCCACTGCTCAAGCATTGCTTCCCACATTTATTTTTATTCAGATTCAGGATCTTGAACCGTAAGTCCACTATTCCTACAGCCACGTTCTCACAGAATACGGAACGCAGCAGTTTCCGCTGTTACATTTTGTCCAGTGGGCGAGGGTTCCGGTGGCCTACTCTCCTCCGTCATGCCATTGCCTCTCTAAAAATTCCTCTACATAAGATATCCTATTACTACTTGAGAGGCCGGCAACGCACCGGTGACTTCTTAGAGGTTGTGACTGTGCATAGGCGGCGGTGACCATCCACTCTCTGATCGTTCTCATGGTCATTTGCTTCGCTGCTATCTTATATAAAAAGAGAACAATGCTGGCTTGATGCGGGTCGCGGGATTCTAATGACGGCTGGCATCATTTCGATCACAACTGTGATCCACGACTTAATGTGTTCCCCGAAGAACAGAATCTGTGCTATAATCCGACTTAAGTTCAAAATGTTAGCCCGTCGTCAGGGTCGAATTAATTTTTCCGAGTTTGAAGGCGACGCACTCGACCACTGACTGACCACCGCTCTTATGTTTGTGTCTAAACACACAACGCAATTGAATACACAGAATTTTCATCTACCATATATCTTTATATCTCGCGATCCGATCGGACGGGTCGGACGGATGAGGTCGGACGGCGAACTCCTTAGGTCGAGGGTTGACGGAGCGGGGCGTAGCTGAGCCGGTATTAGGGTGGGCCTCCTTTAATTTTAACGCTTAATACCTTCCACATCACTAGCTGACTACTGTTGAGATTTGCCGTGGCTATATTTATAAATAATAAAAAAATGAGATTCGTATCGTCGTTCAAACTATTTTTTAAACCTGACTGGTGTTTCTTATTGACAGTAAACATGCGATTTACACCCGATAATAATTATTAAACTGAACGATTTCGGATGACAGTTATAAATAATGATTATTGTTTTTGTGATGACAGTGCACAGAGCCGTCTATTGATAAAAGCAAAAACTGAGAAACTTGTCCAGTAATATATCAAATATAATAGATTTGAAATCATAGATTTGAAATCAATCGATCGTTTGGAATTCAAATCTGCACGTGATGTTAGCGTTGATTTTATGTAGAACTAGCTGTTGCCCGCGACTTCGCGTGGTGGTTATGAAACGTAACAATGTTTTAAAGATACATGAAAGGTGTACTTAATACCTTCGTTGCTTTTTATCACCTATAGAAAATTCTAGACATAGTCTTTCTCAAAGCCACAATGCTTATAGCGAGATTTCTTCCTTTACATGAACTTAATTAATTTAAAAAAATAAGAAAGTTATGGGTAGTCGGACAATTTTTTTCTGTGACACTCGCACCGTCAAAAAATCTAACGGGCAGGTAAGTACCAGTTTAATAAATCTATCCAGTAGTTACTTAAAATTAAACAGAGGAAAATATTTAAATTTGCACTCTGTCTAGCTCGTATATAGGTGAGTGACAAATTGTGCCTTAAGAAGATTGATAAAACTCAAAAAGAGTTTTGTTTAAGTCTATTAGTTTTTCAGTAATGCTCAAACAAATAGACATATATACAAACAAACAGAAGAAAGTTTTAAAAGCAGTTGCTTTGGGGTCTATATTATATATATAGTACATACTACTTACTTTTTTAAAAAGATATTTAATGTACAGATCTAGCTTCCTTATGAGTTTGTTATTTATAGATGTGGAGAGCTAGCGGGGTACAAAATATCTTTATAAAATAATCTTGTATATGAAAAAACTGTAGCTAATTAATTATTTCTTTACGTTATAAATTCAATAAGTAATAATTATAGATTTTTTTTGTAATGAAATTAGATATTGTATCTGGTAAATTTTTTAGGAATTTAGAAAACTGATTACTAACAATAGACAAGATCACAACCCAATATTTTTCTTATATTTCGTAAAGAGTTGATAATAATAATTTCCATGATTCATGCCAATTTGAAATACATGCGGTATATTTATAACAGTAGCTTCCAAAGTAATTAAAAAAAAATAGTACTTTAAAAAGTTTATAATATTTTATAAAGCCTAAAAAGAAAATAATTAAAACGCCATTATTTATAAAAATAATGATATTAGTTTTTTGTAATTGACTTTACAAAGTCGTAGCAATACAAGCGACAATTATCTTCATACTCTGAATCATCTCATTAGCATTTTTGCTTTCTTTTTTTCTTGCAACCAGTTAGTTCTCCGTACTAACCATTACAAAGTTTCTGTAGCAATATATCTTTCTCCATTATATAAAATTTTGTTACTATATTTTTTAAGAATAATTACTGTTGTATTAAAAGAAAGCTCAAAATTTTGTATCGGTGAATTGACGTTGAAAGGGAGAGATACAAACAAAAGATGTAAAGGGCATAACACATCTATAAGATTAAATTCTTTATTTTTCATAGGCCATTTCAAAGGCCTATGAAAAATTTCATATCAAATATCTCAAAGAAGAACATCAGGGATCCATCTCCATACAATTGTATTGGATTGGCGGTATAGAATTGCTGTTGTTCTAATTATAGAAACGCGAAGTTTTAGTACCACTTAGCGCAACATTTTTTCTCTCTGTAACCCGATCTGCTCAGTTCTGTGTAGACAACGTATACCCGTGGAATTCATATTTATATCCGAATTTCATTGAACAGATGACGCAAAGTGAATTAATTTCGGCTTGATAGATTTTATAGGAATCGAATGTATCATATAAATTTAACGCATATTTATAACTGACATGTCCACCTTTAAAATTAAATGAATGCGTACACTTGACTACAATCATGTACCCGGTAGAAAAGTAGATTACGTGAATATGCGATGGCAAATTCCCCTGCTAAATACGTACTTAGTAATTTACAAAAGATTCCACAGCGTGGCTTCGCAACAAGTAAGCGTTATTATTAATGTAGTCTAGGTAAATAGCATATCTTAGGCCACATTAATCGCGCTACAAAGACTAACCAAGTAACATTGTGGATACTAAAGCGAATACAAGTCATAATCTTGATATTGTAATTATTATCTGCCTATGGAATCAAATTATGAACACGTTTTTTTTTAAAGAGCAATCAGTTAGTTTTATGGCCATCTCATTTAAACGGCATTACAATGTTACATCGGTTAGTTGAGTTGATGATTGCAGCACTGGAGCTCTAGTATTAACTTCACCGTTCTGACATTATTTAGATATGATTTTATTATGTATATATAACTTTTTACATCACGCTGCAAATATGCGTTAGGATCACATCATTGGAGCAGAAAAATACGAGTCTGTTACACTTAACTCGCTGATGGACGCGGTCAGTGCTGCATTCGACGTTGATATGTAGCGATTTGAGAAGGTGCGATGCTGCAGTTCTTCTCTCTGACGTTTTCCAGGGCTTCACAGATCTCTGATACCCGTCGGTCTCACCGCAATTGAAGGTTATATCCTCGATTTCAAAAACGAACAATATCGAGCCATTTCCTGACCGCTGGATCGCCTGTGCGTTTTCTTTAAAACATCTTACTGTTAGTATCTTAAATATATAACAGCACAAATCAGACTTATCTTTCTTTTATACAATAATATTTTTGGAAAAGTTCAGTGAACGACGTCATATTTTAACATGTAACCGTTACTTTTGCAACAAGGCGAAATTGAGATACCTACATAAAACATCGTGAACAAAAACAAAAATTATTGTAGTTGACATATCGTAAATAAAAAAAAACTTTGTGTCATTATTCAGACTTTAGTTTTGATATTTTTTGATTTTTTTAATATTTGACGAAGAACTTTAATATTACAATGAAAATCAGTACAGCAATGAACAATTTTCCCATTTCTTAACTTCCTTATAAAATGCCCAAACAAACATTAAATTTAATTTCAGTTATTTGAAAAGCTTGCCTAACTGATACGATGTTCAATTTGGCAAGTGTTTAGATTGTATTCTTTTACTGTACCTAAACAGCGTAAAGCAATTTCTGTATGTCGTAAGATTTCCCTTGGGATAGAGGAGCTCAGGAAAATGAATATTTTCGAGTTAATTGAATGGTATTATAATGGTTTTTGGGACGAAAGAAGGTTATATGGTTGTTGGCAATGCCTTTGAATTTTTAAGGTGACGAATTTGTGGTAGAGATCTCGATTTTTCTCAGGTGATCAGGTCAGGTGATCAGGTTCTTCATGTATTTGATTTGACAGTTGCCTTACACGACGATTATTAACTTGATAACAGAGAGAAGAATATCAGAGATACCTGTTAATTAAAACAGAGATTTTTATTACACATGCGAATAGGGCCGACTTAAGCCTCCAAATTTTCTAAATAATTTAATCAATAGAAACACTTCAAAAATGTCATGTGAATTTTTCGAAATCAATATTAAATTTTATTTTAAACGAAAAAAAACTTGATTTGTTGCTTACGATCTTTAAACATAAGTAAAGGTGCGCGTGTACGCTACCTCACTTCAATAGTTCATCACTGTGTCAATTTTAGATGAGTAACTTGTGGTTCAAATTTTGATTTCTTTACAGCAACGTCATTAAAATGATCCGTAATTAACCTTCAGGAGAGTACCAACTATGTACTTAGTAAAGATAATTTTGAAAATTTTTTTTACGAAAGTCGCGAAATGGACTTTTCTTACGCTGAAAGCATCTTATTCAGAATCTGCATATTTTTCTCAAGGGTCACCATAGAAAATCCTATGCAGACAAAACTGGTGGCATATAAAAAAAAAGAGCCAAAATTTCAGTACCTACAACCGAAGCTTGCATGAAACTTTTGATGGATGTCAGGGAAGCAAGAGAAATATGCAAAGATCGTACAGTGTGGAACATCTGCGGTCTCTGCCTCTCCTTCTGGGAAATAGGCGTCAGTTTATAATAAAATAGAATATTTAGCAATCTTATTCTACTGTATTCTTGTGATACTCTCAGTTACAAATTTGTTTATCATATATGAAATTCTCAATAAATAACGGTTTATGTCTTATGACAAATGTTTTAAGTACGAAGGGGGCTTTCAAATCAGGAGCGGCGTTTTTGTAAAATATATTTATTTCTATTTATTTTATTGTTTACCTTTTTATTACTTTATTTGTATCTTTTAGCTAAGCCTCAGTTTGTAGTTCCATTTGTTTATGTAGTCGAAATATCATATCCTAGAATGTTTTTTATATTTCAAGAGAATATGTTTCGAATTTAATAATAATAATAATTCTTTATTTGTATTGACACAGAAATTTTAATTAAAATGCCTATATTGTTCTATTTGTATGCAATAATTTTAGTTAATATTATACATAAATATTAATTAAAGTGTTACCTGTAAGTCGAATTTTTGATATCCGTGAGCTAAATTAATTGTAACACGTTTAAAACCATTCGGAAATTATTCTTACATTATAAAATGTTCTTCTGTTATTTTGCATTTGTTATTCTTCATTTATCTTACTTTTATCACTCGACTAATTCTGATTCGATTACAACTACAGTTTATTATTTTTTTTATAATCAATAAACGATAGTAATTAATGAAAGCGATTGATGCAAATTGATACTACCATCCATTTACATCAGTCGGTTATGATACAACCCGATTGGTTGTAGGTGTTGTGGTTACTCATCCATCAAAATGAACGTTTGCATAATAAAGCTATTGTTTTAATCAAGTGTTTTCATAAATAAGATTGACTAGTGTGTTGTTCTTCTTTTATTTTATGAGCACTGGCGGCGCGGACAATTTTAAATATTAGAAAGAGAAAAAAAATTGTATGCGACGTTAGATATTGACAGTTTCGGTTTACCCATCGATTGGAAATACAAATTGTATGATTGTATAATTATAATGCATTGTATAATTGCATTGTATTATACAATGATCTTGCATTCTTGACCGTAAAATAACAATTATTTAATTTTATGAGAAATGTGGGATAGATAACAGAACGGCATTTATACCGGTAATACCGGTTAAGTGCGTGTCAGACCACGTACAGTGTAGGGGTCCGTAGCCGCCCATCGCAATATGTGGACATGGAAGGCGTCTTTTTGTTTGACACTATGAACCTATTAATTTAATTCACGGTTTAACGGGTAGTGACGTCTAAGAACGAGCCCACATAGTGAAAGATGTTATGATTTTATATTTCCATAATTTTATATGGTTCATAAACGTATACGTACTATCTATTCTACGCAAATAACAACATAATTTAAGTTATTTTCAATGGAATTTTACGAAATTTTACTCAAAACCTTATAAGTTGGTCGACTATTATTCGTTAACTTGCAAAGCCTGCTTATTTGTGACAGTTTTACTTTTAATTGAATTATATGTACTACTGCTGTGAACTTTTTTAAATATTTAAAAATAACCATTTACCTGGCAAGGAAGGGGGACACTGTATTTTAACAATAATTAGCAATTTTAAACTTATTATTTTACAAACGGATCTCTGAATGGAAAAATTATTTAATTATTTTCACAAACCCACAATGCTCTTGGAAGAGCTATCCAACAATAGCCCACCAACGATATCCAATGATGAACAATTACAAGAAAAAAAAATCATCCCATTTTAAGTGTAGGCGCGATACCCCAAAAAAAATATTTTCAACAATTTGTTCTATTGCTTTGTCGGCGTAATGATTTTACTGTGATATAATCATAGTAAAAACTTGATTATCCGGCCCTCAGTTATACGAATTCGCGATTATCCGGACTGCCAACCGCGACCGATATATTAAATACCTACAAGTGAAATTTATGCAAGCATGAACGTGTCAGAACTGGTATTTCGTTATTGTTTTAGTTAGTTACAATGGTTAGTTATAGTATAGTTTGTGGTTAGTTAGCAATCGTTACTCCGTTCTGACGTGCGTGTCACGTCCACATATTTTAAAATGTCACAGCGCAAGAGAGTGGTGTTATCGCTTAAAGACAAAATAAATATAATTAATTTTGTATTTTATTTATTTTGTTTATTGTAGTTTAATTTGTCTATTGTAGTCTGATCAAATACTTTAAAACTTGCGCACATAAATATAATAACTACGATGGTAGATCCAGACACAAATATATACAGGGAACTAAAACTACCAAGACCAAGTACCAAAGTAGTCCTTTATATACAGCTATCAAATACTTTAATATGTTACCAAATGAATTTAAGAATACACCTATGTTAACTAAATCAATTAAATATAATATTAAAAAATTGTTAATGCTCACTCAAAAGCAATTATTATCTCTATAAAAGGTCATATCCCATTTCTCGTCTTTGCTTTTTAAAGTCGAGTATAACATCTCACATGGAACTTTATACTTTTGAGCACTTACTAATTATTGTTATTTTTTCACTTTAAAATAGCTGAGATTAGTAATTCAGTTATATATGTATTAAGTTGTTTTTTGTTAAATAGGCATATATGACAAATGAATCATATATGCCTATTCATTTCTCCCGAACCTATGCACAGGGAACATCATGTTTCCTCTATAGGATTTAAATATACTTATCAATGTGTATTTAACTATTTTCTGGGAATTAAATAAAAAATAAAAATTAAATAAAAAACAGAGTGATACTGTGAGTTTACTACAGCTGAAACGAATTTGTGACATAGCAGCAATGAAGAAAAAAGTGACTTACGTCAAATGACAATACCAAATATATATTGTTAACCAATTATACATAAATACATACATACCTAAATATTTAATTTTATGATTAAGGCTGCAGTATTTTAGTACAATGTATGTAATCTAAGAAAATATGTATGTACATAAATAAGTGAATACATTATATGTCGGAAAATGTATCTGTTAATAATTTCTTAATAAACATTGATTTTCGTTAATATGTATTTGTTGTTTTTAATAAACAAATAACATTATGTACCACATATGCACAAAACCCGCTTTTCTTCATACATTCGATTATCCGGATTTTCGATTATCCGAATGCCTAACGACAACGATTAGTCCGGATAATCGAGTTTCTACTGCATATAAAATTATAGCTATCTATTACTAAGAGTCTCCTAGCTAAGCCGCGGACAGACAGGCAGACGGACGGGCAAAGGGACATGGTGATACTATAAGGGCTGCTTGTTGACAAAATTCGATGCCGATATAATATTTATTCGTAAGAGACGTAATTTTAAACATTAATTTATTTCCCATCACCTCATTACTTTTACGTCGATATAAGAGCAGCTCACGAATTAAACCGATTTGATATATATATTTTTTAATTTTCATTAACTATCTCATAGGTTACCAGATGTCGCGTAAGTCGTGCATGGCGGGCGGAGCGTGCGGCGCGTGCATGTGGGTGCAGGAGTGCAACCGCGCCGGCGGCGCGCACGCCGGCGTCTGCGTCGACGGCTTCATGTTCGGCTCCTGCTGCCGCCTTCCAGACCCTCCCAAACAGCATAACGGTAATTAGGTTCTTTCTTATATTTTTTCCTACGACACCATGGACCATAAGTGTGACGTGATAGCATTTGGCACGTAGTTAAAAAATAAATCTAATGTTTAGTGGCGTAGTTAAATTATAAAAAATTGGTTGCCTGTAAAGTCGGTATACGGGCGAAAGTTTTACGTGACAACGACTTTGAGTGGTAAAATCATTTTAATGTGAATATTCATTCGTATAGTAGGAAGAAGGATGAAATAATAGTAACAATTTAAAACATTTATTTATACAAAGAATTATATTTAAAACATTAATTTATACAAAGAATCTCGCACTGAATTTCATATTAACAAAATTTTATTTTACCTTTACATACATACGTATTTATATACAAATATACATACAATAACTTGCAATACATTTGCGTACAATGAAACAGCGTTTACTACAACTTAACTTGTTCCTATCTGAGTGGAAGGGACGCGTGCCTTTCACTTTTATGTCTGTCTCTCTCGCTCTTAGGCGGGCTAACCATGCCAGTGGAGGGACGCGTGCCTCTCACTCGCTCTCATTGTGAGCGCATAACGTGAGCGGAGCGTAACGCAGTTTCTTGAAGTGTCACCCGGCAAACCAATTTATAAGACGTTGTCACGTCAAAATGACGTTTTGAAAATATCTAAAGATCATAGACCATTATGAGTCTTAAAAAAACGCATACGTGAGTGTGACTGTTTTACCCCGGGAATATATTACTGTTTCTTGGAACGCAGGATAAATAGCTCGGCTGAAGTAAGGTTCACCCAATAAATTATTGCGTAATAACCTCAAAAATTTCCAATAGCAACATTTTCTTAAAAAAAAATATCAAAAAGCAATAATCAATGTTAACTTTTTGGTTTTATCCAATAGTGTACAATTTTAGGACGTCATACTATTTACAATTCCATCTAGACATAATCAATGGAAAACATATTGGTGTGCTCATTGTGAGTTCTGTTTTCGTAAAAAGAAAATAGCATTTAGGAACTTATTTTAATCACTTAATTAATCCCATATCCAAAAGTGCTTTATAATGCGCTAGTTTTCACCGGCGACTTCGTCTATGTGGATTTAAAATGTGTTTCTTCATTTCTTATATCATATAATATTCGGTTTCATTCTCTATTTTAAATTCGGTATTCCAATCTCAGAAGTGTTTTCTAAACCGATTAATCTCCTGCTTTCAATTCAGATCCTAGTATCACTTTCGGTTTCCATTCCGGTCGTTTTCAATTCAATAAAATAATTCTAATGATCCCATTTTTTTTTTGAAACTGGGAGTCCTTTTAAAATCTACAGTTCTACGATTTACATATGATTTGCGTCGAATGTGGACGATGAGAGTACTGATATTGGCTTATAATGACTAAAAACGTTAATTTTAAAATATCAACAGATTTTTTTGCAATTATTAAACAAATATATATATTTTTAATTATGAACAATTTATGATTGTTTTTTTTTCCTTTTATTTCATTCTTTTTGTAACTGAGTTCATTTTCAAGGGACAATAATTTTGTTGGACACGATATCTTTAAATTTTTCTACCGAACGCAGCTAAGATTATTTGATTTTCGGTTTTCGCTTTACAGTAATACAGCCGACCGCGATTGCGAGCACAACGGCGTTGGTTACGGAGCGACCGTATTCAGCGCCATCTAGCAGCGGATCGCCAACAACGACGCAAGCCGCGGAATCGTCGACGGCCGGCCGGCCGAGTTGGCAAACTCAGCGGCCGTCGTTCATGACGAAGCCGATAGACGGCGCGCCCAGCTCGCACGGCTACAAGCCGCCGGAGCTGAACCTACCCACTTTAAGCCTAGACTCGAGTAGCGAGCACAGCGGTGATATAGTTAATAAAATAAATTACGGTGTAAATAAATACCAGAACGCGATCAGACCGGCGGCCCCCGACACCAGTCCGAGCAACAAGATATCGTCTAGTCCCGGCGCGGCGGCGGGCGCGCGGCCGCTGGCCGTCGGCGAGCAGCACGCCGACGACAGTATTCCCTCAGGTTTGTTATTGATAATGTATCCCACCAGCCCATGGAATATTCAAGGAAAGCGACGAGTCGGATACGCGCTCCGACCGAAGTTTCCGTACTAAAAAATACCGATCCGACGTAACGTGAATTTATGATGTAATATGGATGCGAACAGAATGAATTTAATGTTCGCGAGGCTTTGATTTCGTTTCAAAACGGAATGTTTTAGTTGGAAGTAAACAATTACTCATTTTTCATCATAATTATATCATCCAAGTACCTCGATCGGTTTTGTATTTTTCTTAGGGCCGGTCCGATGGGGCCCTATAATGGCGTCATTATCGTTTGACTTGCAACTAAAATTACATTCTATTTTCATTCACCTATTATTTGACTTTCTAAAAAGGGTTCCAAACTCTCTGTACCCATAAGCTCTGTGTGCCCAAGGGCCTTTTGCATGGCCTAACGTGGCCCTGGCTTCTCTTACTGTTAAATTAGGTATATTCTCACTTAGTTGCTGAAATGAAGTTGAGGCTTCGATTAAGTAATATATTAAAATGAACCGATCAAGTGCGAGTTAAACTTGCGCATCGAGGCTTACACCGTACTACAACACAGTATATTTGTGTTAAATAATTAAAAGGAAATTATCTTTAATAATATATTTATGAATTCTTAGCACGAATCCCATTTTGCTGCCATTTGGTCGGTTTTTAACTGTTGTTTTCCTTAACTTTGCACTATTATGCCAAGTTTGATGTTTGTATATGTTACTGCACTTATGATAGAGCGAAAATAAGAAAAAAATAAACCGATACGCAACTAAGTGTGTACTTACGTACTTAGTGAGTGCCAATTTATAATGGACATTGAAAGTAACCGACACGAAGAAAACTACAAACTTCCCATAGGTTTTTCTGAATGTAGGTAAATAATTATTTTCTGTATTTTTTCAAGATTTTCAACGCAGTAGTATCGGAGATAAACGGGCGAAGTTTTTTTTTTTATTTTTCCATAAATAATTTTAAAATCATCTATTTTAAAATTATAATAAAAATATACATTTAAATGCTTTTAATTGATATGTCACATGCTACAATGTGCAAAACTTTTTTTTAATTTTCTAAATTACCTCCAAAAGTAACCCTCATATTTAAAATTCAATTATGAAATGACAACATAATCATTCCGGTAAATGCAGAGAAAATTGGCTGTGACAGACGCGGACAAACATCCATAAACATGAGTGATCGTATAAGGGTTCCATTTTTGTTTTCACTTGGAGGTACGGAGCCCTAAAAAATGAACACTTGTTTGCATTATGAAATGAGATTAATATGAAGTCAACTGTAAAGTAAAATTGTGTTTATACTTCGTAACCTTTATGTAACCTTTCTTTATGGCGTTTGGAATATAATTAATTTTGACTAAGACCTTGGTTAAGTTTATAAATATGCAAAACATGACGCGCAGATTATCTATAACAAGATTTCATTACTTCATGATCAAGAACTAGTGAAAATTAACGTCTCATTTTTATAAATGACTTATTATTAGATTTGACTAAATGCTTAAACTCTATTAGGCTTATGGTAGTAGTATTTTATGGTAACAAACAAAAAGACAGAATTGTCAAGTAAATATTTTTACAAAACCATTGCAAAAATAACCGTTGCAATTTTCAGTTCAATGGATGTCGAGGCCCGGCAACATGAACACCATTCACTGGCAGGCGACGACGGAGCCCTTTTTCATCACGAAACCTAGGCCGTCGAGTTGGGAGAAGCCTTCAGGGAAACCGAAACCAACCAAGAAGTTCACCACAACCACGCCAAAACCTCACAAGAACTATACGAAACCAAAAGATCCCGTGTACAATTTGATTGATAAGACAAATGACGCATCAACGCCAGCGCCGCCGCAGACGACGACCGCTGCGGACACTGTAGGTCGGTATAAAACACCGTAATTAAAAAAAAAATCAATAAACAGGCACAGAAAGCATAGACAAATAAAGGAAATAATATAATCGGTACTTTACTCAAAGAAATTTAAGAATTGATATTTTTTGACGTGGAACGTCTTTAAAATCACACCGAAATATACGAGTATCAGGCCAGAAAAGTGGATCGTAACGACAAGGTCTCTATCGTCTTACCTTAATACCTACAAAACTATTAGTCTTAAAAATATGAATGTAGTTTCATTATTTAGTTCATACAGTCAGCTTGGTGTCTTGACCTTGAGTCAGCATCGGAGCTGGACCGAAGGCGAAGGAGGGACCCTGCGCAGAATGACGGAAACCGGCATTCTCGCTTATTTCTATTTAGTATAACTTACAATTCACATGCGATAGTACGGTGATTATTTCGTAAGCTTATGGTGTTTATTTAGAGCAATCGATTGTAATAAAAATAAATGTCTTTTAAACAGTAATTTTAGATAAAAACAATCAAGAATCGTATAAAAAATTATAAAAAAAATCAATATGTTGGCCTCAGCTCATGCTAGAGGCGGTCAGAAATACGAATCAAGGATATCGTTGGAAAGAGGGGGTTATGGGCTACGCATGGGCACCCCTATATCCGGTGGGTGTCGAGCGAGAGGGATGATTTCAAGAGCGACACAAAGTAGCAACTGAACGCTCAGTAGACGGCACCGACTTCGCGAGCAACTCTACCCCTGGCGTACCCAGTGGTCATTTAGTGTGCGTTTTGTACTAAAATCTTTAGCACAAATTCAGCCTTGTTTTCATTTCAATCTTTGACATTAAAAGAGTCTCGCTGACGTCCACAGCTCCACCCGATTTTTTTTGTCTAACCTTTAGATTAGATCGCGTTTCAAATGTTAATTTGGTGAAATATATTACTCAAGTAAGATTGCTTTTCTCGTAGCGAAGTTACCTCGTTTAGATCAGAACGAGCTACCGATGTACAGACTAAAAGTAACGCGTCGTTGTCGTAATTTAATTTTGCTCATATATTCTGCTTGCGATTTTAGGAACATAAAACAGATCGCTCTATCTTTTGTGTAAATTTCTTATAATAAAGGTGTGTCAGGAATATTTAGCCAGTAATATATGAGTACACACGGTTATCGTAGACGCTAAAGGTTTCGTGCCGTGATGTATCGCACTCTTTTAGCCATCTAATGACAATCACAAAACTTTATGTACCTCGAATATTAGTGGCTTATGTGGATGTAAAATGTCTATTGTTTTTGTGTTTGAGTTGTGGATAAAATAGACGCAGCATTTCGTTAGCGGTTCGACTTATGGTTTTGTTTGAATGATTAAGATTTTCATTATCACAAACCGATTTACAGGATTACGATCTATAAAAACTCTTTGGATCTATGCGACAGTAATGATAAGCTTGATAAATGTTTTCTGCTGTTTGAAGTTTAAAAACAATTGTACCAGGACAACATGTCAGCTGAGAGTCATAGATCAATCGTATAGAACTCACTTTATAACGTTTTGGCCATAGATGAGGCGACTTCGTTAGAGTTAAACATATTTCTTGCAAAAAAATGCAGAACTAGACAAAACGAATGTTACAATTGGATCGTGCCGTTTCTTGCAGAATGCGGCGTGAGGACGATTGCGCCCAAGCCGGAGATGCGCATCATGGGCGGCAAGGACTCCACGTTCGGGCGCTGGCCGTGGCAGGTTTCCGTGAGGAGGACGTCGTTCTTCGGGTTCTCGTCCACTCACCGCTGCGGGGGCGCAATCATCAACCAGAGCTGGATAGCGACTGCGGGCCATTGCGTTGACGAGTGAGTTTTTATTTAGTTCGCTCTTATTACGCAAAAGTGATAAAATTAATATTGAATTAATTAGGAAGATTAAGAAGAAATGAAGAAAAAATAATATATGTATCCAAAAATTTAAAAAAAATTAAGCACCCGAAATCGACGAGCTTGCATGAAAATATTGATCAATGTCAGTGAGACAATTAATTGTGCATTAATTCTTATATCTATTATATAATAAGTGTACATAATATGTTTTTTATTAATCTTCTCGGATCTTTTTTAGTGTAAACATACCAATAAATTATCTATCACAAGACGTAAACATGTCTTGATCGACATAAACGAATAAGATGTATCGCACTTTGGAACAGTTTTATCCAAAAATAAGTGCATTTAAAATGTTAACACGCGTGGTTGATGGTGACGGTGAGATAGATGGGGGTGTGGGGGGAGTTGTTCATATTTTAATGACGAGAACTATTCTCGAATTTTCTCTAGGGCAATTATTTTATACTTTTAATTAATTTAGCTTAGGAGCCTGATTCGTAATCGTGATTATATAGATGAAGGAGAAATGTTTTTTCCTTGTATGAAAAAAAAAAATTCCTGCTTTTATATATCTATCTACTCACATAAAACTATAAACGATCGCATTATCCATATGAGAAACAGTACAAATCTTACAATATTAATTACAATGTTAAACGATTAGTTATGTCAACTAATATATGGAGCAAGAGTAAAAAATGAAGTATATACAATGAAACATATTCAGATATGTGCAAATTTAAAGCATTACATAAAAAAATAAATAATTATTCTACAAAAGGAACTTTGAAAACAATAAACTTTACATAGAAAAATTTTTCAGTACAGCTCTTTGAAAAACCATAAAACTACCGAAATTTATGACGAGTATAGTGTGGGTATGCCAGGTGACAAGAACACACGAATATTCAATGTTAAAATGCCTTTTATATATCACAAATTAATCAAACACTAACATAAAGTCAACGTTTATAAAGTTTCACACCATTTTCATAATAAATAAAGGGAGTTTAACCGTAATAGTAACGGTTATGCAAGCCTAGCTTGTCGACTGAAATTTTACCTGAAAAAAAACTCGAATTAACTAAAAATGTTTATAACAAACAAAAATATATACTTAAATATATACTATGCTTAAATAAGTATATATTTTTGTTAGTTATAAACATTTTTAGTTAATTCGAGAAATATGTACAAATATATTTTTGTACATATTTAAGCATAGTATATATTTATGTACAAAAATATATACTATGTTAAACACTTCTTTTAACTCTATTATGCTTTTAAAAGGATTTGATTAATAACTAATGTTTACGCTTTCACCCCATATAAAACCACGAAAGATAATGAAAAATATACAAATCAGTAATGCCACAGCTCTTTAACTACAGAGAAAAATTGTAGCTTCATTCCTAAAGTAACCATTTTGAGCATTAAATCTACCAAAGACAATTAAAAAAAAACCACAATGAAGCCAATGTTAAGCTCGGCGGTCAGAGTCCTGGAGCAGGACTTTGACCGTTGACGGGTGAGTGACTTTGATCGTTAAGTTTAGTTTGGATATTCGAATAAATAAGTCACTAACAGAGGTATTTTTATATTTTTCTTATACATACAATGCGTTCGTACATTTACGCTGAAAACAATATAAGCGTGAATAACTGAAAATATAGAAAACGCCTTTTAATTATACTTTTTTTTTTAATTATCATCTGTGGACAGTACTTATTCACATACAGACAAAATTTAGCCTTTATTCATAAATACTTTTGGCTTAGGAATAAAAATCGATCATTTTTTGGGTTTATTGTCTAATTACAATTTTCATATTTATCACACTAAATTACAATAGGCGAAGAAAATTTAATTAAATACTAGTTTCGGTGTAAATCAGTTCGTAATATCTGTACATATAATAAAAGTAGAATCCGTAGTGTTTGTATATAGAAGGTATGTACGAAAAATGGAGAGGGTATAAGAGAAAGGTAATATAAAAGAAAATAACGACTTTTAAATTTTTTGTCTGTTTATTCGCGCATATCTTTGAAATTACTGAACAGATTTAATGCAGTTTTCATGTGTAGATAGAGTTTAATTTAGAACATAATACAAGCTTTATTTAACTAAAATTGGATGTCAAGAAATAAGTAATCCACGGTGGATTAGTATGATGTGTGAGAAGTGGACTTGTATAATGTATAAAAACTCTTTTATACATAGAAAACTACCCTATCCCATAGTAATACAGCTTATATTTTATTTTGATAATTGCATTTGTACTGAATACGTAAATATTGGAACCGTGACCGGTATCGGAAATGAAAACGCGACGGGGAGTAGAATCGAGAGTTAGGATCGTACTAAGAACAGTACCAGAACCAGTATTGAAAGTGAGAACGAGATTGAGATTCATAGCTAGGTCGTTCCATATTAAAAATGAAGGAACCATTATATGTCCACGAGAGCAAAGTCACGTTACGCTAGTATTATATATTGTCAGAGGGCAGACAGGGTGAGCAGTTTTGTGACCAGATATTCGTTCAAACCTATCACTAACCTATCTATATTTTATTTCAGTTTACTGACGTCTCAGATCAGGATACGCGTGGGAGAATACGATTTCTCTACGGTCTCCGAGCAATACCCTCACGTGGAACGAGCGGTGGCCAAGAAGGCCGTCCACCCGAAGTACAATTTCTTCACGTACGAATATGACCTGGCGCTGGTGAAGCTGGAGACGCCGCTGCAGTTCGCGCCCCACATCGCGCCCATCTGCCTGCCCACGAGCGACGACCTGCTCGTGGGCGAGAACGCCACCGTGACGGGCTGGGGCAGGCTGTCCGAGGGCGGGGTTCTACCCTCGATATTGCAGGAGGTCAATAAGTTTCTTGCCTTATAAGTATTCAGTAGTCTATGGTTTCTTTGTTTCGATTTTTGTTCATTGTCGATTTTCATTGCTTAACATTGAAGTTTAATAAAAATGACAGTGTTTCGTATATTGTAAATATTTAGTTTAATTTCTAAAATTTTGAAATTATTATCTGTTTCATATAGATATCATTAATCTCAAAATCATTTAACCCTAAAAACATTACAAAACATATTCCTTCATATTTTAGGTTCCATTCTCATATTCAGGTTGTTTTTCGTTTCAGTAAATAAAACGTACTTGTCATGTTCATTCAAAAAATTGCTAAATTGATAAGCTTAAATAATAATGTTTTTATTGAGAAATAAAGAACGTGTAGGTGAAATTCGGCTCATTCTTTTATTACTAGAATAAGAAGAGACCACAAAAAGTAGATTAAAAATAATATACACCTGCTAGTCTCAGTCTAAGATATACGAGTACACGCAGTTTATGAGCCTCGTGGTAGTAGCATTTATAGAAAAGAAGCATCAGGGAAAAATTCAGACACACGGGTCTAGCAAACACTTAAAATGAAAAGAAATACACTTAAAATGATTGGGTTAGAATTCAGAACACTTTCTTTTGAATGTACGATAAACTGTTATAAATATTTTCTTTTAGTGTCAAGTTGCTGGCATCGAGATTTAATGCAGTTTATTCCTAAACTCATAGTTTCATGCGAGTTATTATCACTATGGTTTTCTGCGGTTCGCATGGCATGTAATTACAACTAACGTCGAAATTATGTTATATTCTGTTATATAAAAAAAAAAAATTTGCTATCAAAAGAAGAATCTACTGTATATTAAGCCAATTATATGATTTTTCAGGTACAAGTGCCGATAGTGTCCAACGACCGTTGCAAATCAATGTTCCTCCGCGCCGGCCGTCACGAGTTCATCCCGGACATTTTTCTATGCGCGGGCCACGAGCAAGGGGGCCACGACTCCTGCCAGGGGGACACGGGGGGCCCTCTGCAGGTAATAACCGTAAATCGCAATAAACCACTTTTACCTTTGGTCCCTTTTGGCTTTTCGCCTTTGAAATTTTAGTGATGTGGGATGTTCTCGTTTGGAATCCACCGACTTTATTATTTTTAACGTTTTTTAAGCGAAAACGACGAGAATAAATTTGCTGATTTCTTTTTTATTAATATTACGCCTTAGTTTTTTTTTACTCAATGTTACACGTTGCGTGAGTTTTCGTGGATTTTGCATGACGATCAAAAAAAAAACGGTTTATGGTTGTTTGCCTAAACACAGTACAGCCAATTTTTTAAGTCATGTAATAATACCCTAAATATAGCTTATGGACTTTCAGTTCAAGATTTCGAGTTTGCGTAAGCGCTATCACGAAGCAATATGAATATTTTTGTAAAACTTATTGCAAACGGCTAATATCGTTCCACTCCAGAGGTGCATGTTACTAATGGTATTGTGATCGCATTAAGGGAAGGGAAGCGATAGTTCTGTGTGCTCTTCGAGGCACTGACCAAATGGTTTTTAGGGTTCCGTGCCAAAACGGAAAAACCGGAACCCTTATAGTTTTGTCATGTCGGTCCGTCTGTCCGTACATCACAGGTATTTTATTCAAAACCTTGAAGACGTATATTGCTCAAATTTATAGTATATGTGTCTTTTATAAGCCGCTATTTAGTTTCATGGTGAAAAAACCAAAATAAATATTTCTAGGGGAGCACTATAAACATGTCACAGAAGTTGAAAAATTTTTTAGCAAACATCAACGTGTGGCACATATTTCAACAGTTTTTTTTTAAAAACACTGGTTTTTTAAGCAATTTTTCTTATTACGTGAGTAATTTCGGAAATAATTGCTCCGAAAATTGAAGAAATTGTATCTCTCCTCTCTATTTTCTAAACCATATATCCAAAAAAATATGAAAAAAATAACAAAGGTAACGTTTAATCATACATCAAACGAAAATTATTTTTAACATAGTCGGATATATTGTTTTTGAGTTATTGCCGAAAAACTGTGCTTCTCAACAAAAGGACTTAAGTGCCATGAAGATATTTTCTTTGTTGATGCACTTTAGTGTACACTAGTTTAATAGGAATAGTCGACATAACTACATGTTTTTTAAACACGGGTAAAGTGTAACGACGCACCTTTTTCATCTGTAATGCATTTCTTTGTAATAATGGCTTCGGAACCCCATAATGACCATGGTTCGACCTGCTCTTGGTCATTTTTTTTTTATTTAAATCAAAACACATCGCCCCAGGTCTTGTTTCAAACCTTTGGGTTCGAAAGAAATGCCCCGCCCATTCGGCCACTCATGTTCAATAAATTTTAATATTTAAAATTTAATAGTTGTACTAAAAAAATAATAAAATAACTACTTAACATTTGTTATCTCACAAACATTATGTAAATTTCCAAGCCCAATTTGTAAGTTCAATTACATCGATCAATTAAAAACCAAATCTAGAAGTATTTTCTAGGAGAAACCTGACATATGACTTCGATTCGAAAGCCTCGTTGAAGACGCAATATTTTATAATATGTATAGTGCCACTATTCAGCAGCACGTGAACACGATTATATTTTTTAGAACAGGATTACAGCATCATTTTTTTCCGTTTTTTCACCATATTTTCATTTTGTAACATTATTAAGATTAATTGTTCGAGGGTAATAACAAATAAGTAATTCATGACACGTATTAATTAATTTAAAACAAAAAATAAATACCGTTTTATTTATAGATTAATTAAATGCTTATTTATTTGATCCGCTGCTCGTGGAAATCGATTCACAAGTAGTGGAGTTTTGTAACACGGTCAATGTGTAAAGCGGTTGACCCTGCAGACCATTCCTGTAGCAATTGGCTATGATATTTATCAATGTGTTTTTGATTTGCTCGAAAAGTTCGAAGACTTATCTTTGAGCTTTTCGAACTGAAAAATTCGACAAAACAGTTGCCCTTATAGGCTATTCCTGAAACGTTTTGCTGCTTTCAAGGTCAGTCTTCAAAACTGTACCCAGCGTTGAATTAGTGAATTTGAGCCCAAAATATAGATTTTTGTGCTTTTTCAAGCTTTCCATGATCAAGAAAATATTTTTAATACGTTTTCAGTTCTTCGAGTTCAAAAAACTAGATTCACTCAAATAAAAAGCTGTTCTTTTAGTTTTAAATTGCGATATCTATAGAACGCATTATTCGATTTTGATCTGCTTTGCGTCATTCAATGCAGTTTTTTAAGCCAAGAAATATGTCCAGTACTCAATATCAATCAAACAATAACTTAAGCTGTTTAGCGAATTTTTGGTAAACGTTATTTCTCGAACAAATCAACCAACCAACCGTTTTATGAATCAGTTTGCAGCGATCGACGTTGCTTTTTAAGCAGAAGAGCTAATAAGATTTTGGAACTTATCGGTAGAGTAGTTTAAGAAATATTTGCGTAGATTTGCGTAAATACGTGCGTGCGTGCGTGTGTGCGTGTGTGTGTTTCTATAACTAATTATAGTAAGTAGTTATAAAAACACACACACGCACGCAGAGAGAGAGAGAGAGAGACAAACATATACACCCATGCAAGCATACACAAATACAGACGTAGCACTCGGAGAATGGTCGAAATAGATTCCTAAGACCCTAAGGACTCTTAAAAAGTCAAGATCTGGTGAAAAGTCGATTTTCGAAAATACTTTATGATTTCAATGAATGTATATACGAATATACAATAAAGGAATGTATCTGTAACCGAAATGAAGTTCAATCTTTTTTTGCAGGTCCGAGGCAAAGATCAGAAATACTTTTTGGCGGGCATCATCAGTTGGGGGATCGGTTGCGGAGAAGCTAACTTACCGGGAGTGTGTACCCGTATTTCGAAATTCGTACCTTGGATCCTGCAAACGGTCAACTCCTAGAAATCTCTTCAGTTACCCGGATGGATGTAGTTGAGATTTCAAAGAATTATCACACGAGAAAGGAACTAAAAAAAAAACGGATCGGGGACGAGAACGAAACATTCGATGTCATCGAAATGCGTTCGGCTGTAATAAAGATGTGAACAAGTGAAACGGGTTCTGAACGTTGATAGTAAAATATTGACAGTTTTACCTTCAAAAGCGTTGATTGAAAGTCAACGTTTTCTGAGGTGTTCAAAATCACCGAAGCGACGCCGACCAGAACTCGCTTTTCATGGCGAAACTCTGTGCCGGCCATCAGAACTGCGAAGAGGGGGAAGGGGGGGGGAATTAGAAGCGGCGGATGTGTAAAACGCGCGACGTCACGGCACAGGACAATCGCGCCCGCAGCCGCGACGTGCTGACTCTCGGCTATTAAGCGAGTCAATTGACACAGATTGAAAGCAATATCCTTGGTGATTTCGAAACTAATCGTGTGAAGATATCTCGATACTGTTAAATCCCTTTTCTCACTATCTCCTAAAACAGCAAACGAAACGTTTTTTCAGTGTCTATGTAAAAAAAAATCACGGCCGCTGAAAGGCGTCAGCTTTCATTGTACAGACGATCCGAGCTAATGCCGCCCGTCGAAATCGTTTTGTGGACTAGTTTTTTTTTTTTTTTCCAAAAACCTACCGGTTTTCTCACCTCGACGTCTTCACTCGTGTCGTGTTCATTTCCCCGCTTGGCCTCGGATCGATCGCCCGCCCAAACGCTGGAAATGAAATAAAGTTATAAGTTATAAGCGGGGGCCCGAACAAATATCGCCTAGGACGATCCTTCGCTCCCGGCGACGCGGGATTGCGGGCCTTTTGTATATTGCAAATGTAAATATTGTTTTAAAGTCTTGCCTTTTGTCTTGTTTTGTTGTAGGCGCTTTCCCTTACGATAACAGTATTATTTTTAATTCGGTAAACATATCGCATTAGTTAGGGACTCGTTGTTTAATTTTATGTTAATTTTTTTTTCTTGTATATAACTAGAAGTACGCTCGTGGAGCTATTGAATATAGTGAGAGTTTGTTGTAAATCGTAAATTTTATATAGAAATATTTCTTCAGAATATAACTATTACGACAATTTATTATGGCATTTAAAGCATCGAAACAAACTTAGTTAAATATTTTATTTAATTAAATATGTAATCTCATGCAACTTAATAGGCTTAAGTTAGAAATAGAGTGTGACAATGATAATTACCAAATCATATATTGTTACGTTGTAAAATAATGTAAAAGACGACTTATGTTACTGATTGACGTCAGTTAGCGATATTGTATTTTGTTTGTATAGATATTTTACGCTGATGTTGGTTTCATTTCGTTAGTTTTAAACTTTTGTTAATAAATATTGAATATTGAACCGAAGATTTATTATTATTTGACAATACAAGCGAAACCCGTATTTGTAGTACGTCACTATCTCGACTGCTAAAATTGAGTAATCATATTTTAAATCTATCCATCGGAATCAGTTTCAAATATATATGGTTATTAAGTTTATTCTCAAAGTTAATCATTTCATATGAAATATCGCTGCGAACAATTTGACGGTTTCCACTGTTGAAGTCTCTAATTCTATTGTTCTAATTGAAGTTGTTATATCTAGAAAAAAAAAGAGGATAAGTTGAAAGTCGAATTCTCACATCCAGGGTTTCGTACTATCGAACAAAATTCAACGAGATTTACACATTATCCTCAGTTAAAATCAATTGGGTATCAAATTGCCACATACAGCCCCGTTTGCTGGTTTCAATGATAAATAAATACAAATTTTGTTAAGTTCGCAATGGGCCGATGCCGCGGTGGCTTTGCTGTACGATCGAGGCCTAATGACTGCGAATATCTAGAAAGGTTGTGAATACATTTTCTTATAAAAATTAATTTTCGTTTGTCAACGAACTAAATTAAATATATATATTATTATATAATATATATATATATATATAAGACTGTTCCTCCAAACTGATTAGAAATTGTAAATCTTAAATAAACAATTGCGTTGCTCAGTAAATTAAAGATTCTATTTTAATGCTAGCTTTTTCCCGCAGTTCCGCCCGCGTGGACTACGGTATTTGGACTATTTCAGAAGCGCTCCCACAATTTTTTCCTACATGACCATTTTAAATGACCTCTCTATTGTACGAAAAGCAGTATTACGGAGAGGTCAAGCTGCATCTCTGGTTATACCCAACCGAATTATATGAAACATAGCTTAGATGTTAAGTTGGACTCTAAACTACTAAACTGTGAAAAGGTCATCAAAATCAGTTCAGCGGTTTTCTTGTGATGCGGTAACAAACACACAGATAGACAAAAATTCTAAAAACTGTTTTCTTTGGCTTCTGTAAATGTAATAAAGACCCCCCCATATCAGTTTTTTTTCTAATATCTATAATGTATAGACTTCGGCCTTTTATAATTTTATTATTTGCATAGATCTACATATACTTATAATTACACTATTTAACAACACTCATAGTTTTCTACCTGTAAATCGATGAAACGATACCTATTTTATGCGTTAGTTAGCTCGTCGAAGAAAGCCTACTTTGTGTAAGAGGATACACCATGCATATCATCGTTCTTTTATAAACGTAACGTACATGTTACGTTAAATACAAGCGAAGGAAGAGGAGGCGACGTTAATTTTACTTTTATTGTGCATTAACTTTCCATACATTTTATATTTTTCTCATTTCACAATCTCGATTTGTTATTATTTTTCCTAATAACTGTACGACACAAAAATTATGTTTACTTAGTTTAGTAAATTTAACTCTTTAATGACCGTGACGAATTTTAATTAGGTCTCATAGGGATAACAAAGTCAATCCAAATACGAGGGAACCAATTCACTTATAAGGCTCCCACGTTTCAAAGAGCGCGTATTGATTTTTTTGTTTTGTCTATTTTTTTACATATGTATCTGAGAAGTACACTAGATAGTCATTAGTTTGGCAACGAATAAATATAAGTTGAACCATCTGATAAATGTCTTAGTTAAAATTGTACAGGTTACTTTCATTTTTAACTTTTCAGTTTCTTTTGGAATTCGAATATTTTTGTTGTCGTTATTTTTCGTGTTAATATTACTTTTAATTATTTAAACAACACATTTTAATCGCCCCACTTTAAAGTATTATCATATTAATTTCGATTCTCCAATTTGACGATTAAAATTAATATGGTTGATATACAGTGCGAGGCTCGGCGCGAGTAGTACTTAATTCGAAATAAATAAAAAAAAAACATTGATTTATTAACCCGTGATCCAGATTTGACCTCGGTCACTCTGTACTAGTAGAAGGCATCGCTCTTAACCACAAGGCCGTGACCGCTCGAAATTAACTATCCGAAGTATGTAAAATTCACTAGCAACAAATCCTGCTAAATACGAATAGTTTGGGGAGGAGCACGTTTTCAAATAATGTCGGAATTACAAAAGCCTACAGCCTAGGCCACTATTACCTTGCGGTATGGGATCCTGACCGGCATGCTCGGTTACGGTCTAATTTAGGTTTCGGCGAAAGCTGATTTGCGACACGGGACCGTTAGGGGCGAGCCGTCTGAACATATTGCGGCTAAATTATTCCAGGTCGCGACGGCGCATCTGAATAAACTTCATGTTCGCATCACTTTTGTTGTAACTTGATCCGTATCAGATTTTCCGCGTTTTAATTATATAGGTTTCCCTGGTAAATTAGAAACATCTATAGTTCTTCAGTAAATACGATACAAATACAAAATATCCGATTTTGAATTTTGAAGATTTCTAAAGTTTAAAACCTTATAATAGCGTTAAGGTCGCTTATAAAGTTGGACAGTTATGACTTTGGTGACGTTGACTACTTATGTAAGTCTGTAAGAAGCGGAATTTTACCTATTTGGTAATCATGTTTGTTGTGGCCAATAATCACCGCCCGCTGGTGATGTATATACCCAATCTTTTTTGTTTCAAATTTATGAACTTGGCTCTTGAACAGCTTAAAGTGCTCTCTCAGCCTCAGAGAGAATGTTTGGCTTGAATAGGAGCTAAGAGGGAGTGTTAGGCTTGAGTGGGAGTTCAGAGGGAGTGAGTGACTTTATTAATAATTCAATGGTCGTGTTGGCGTAATAGGAATCGTACCTGAGTACCTTCTAGTTGAAAGGCATCGCTCGAACCACTGACTCATCACCATACGTACTTGTTACATAATGTTTCAAAAGTTCAGCTCATAAAAATTTGTTTAAAAATGATATTTAGGTAGATGTTTCACTTTTCACGATATAATTGTAAGATTTGTTTTTTAAAGCTTTTATCAAACTCATATTTGATTATATTTAGTCAGGTCGAAGTTTGCAAGCTGAATTTGAACCATTTCCTCTTATTCTACGAAATTAAAAAAAATTACCTGTTGGTTCAGTTCCGATGATGATGCATTTTTATGATAAGCGTGACTTGATTAGACCTCCGACGAGAGAACTTGCTGAACTAGTTTTTTAATTATAGTTATAAATACATGTTAAAAAATGTATTTTTTTTAATCGAAATCTCTTTTCAAACCCTTTGAAAAAGACTACAAACTTTGAAATAAACCAAACCTATAATTTTGTTACATCATACAGTTTTTATTTGATATAAAAGCTTTTCTCATGAACATGGTAATATTATGACGAGTTAATATTGTGTAGAATCGCATCAAGAAGTTTACCCAATGTTTACATGGGGCAGTCGTTTTGATGTAGAAAGTGACGCATTGTTTGATAGGCAAGAAGAATGTAGTTTAACAAAGTATCATTTATGACAACCTCGCTACAATTTTATAAGAATTGTACTAATTGTATTGATTGTTGTGAAGAATAATATACAAGGCTATGAAGTAAACCAAACCTATTCCTTTGTTACGTTATTACGTAACAAAATAATAGGTTCGGTTTACTACATAGCTCATTTTTTATTTGGTGTTTGAATAAAAGCTTGTTATTATAAATATTTTTTTTACTATTAAATTTTGGTGTTAATCCTTATTAAAATTAAATTCAGTATAAGATATAAAAATCTTTAAAAGATAAATGTAAGTCGACTTTCAAATTGATCTTAGATTACTTATATTTCCTTTTTACTACATCAAATGCATATATTAACATTTTAATATAAAATTCGCTTCCATAAAATATCAATATAATGATATGCGGATTAGGGGCTGTTTTAACTCACAGGATATAATACACATCCAAAGTGGTAACTATAGATAAAACGCTTTATGGAACAAAATTGAATAAGTTAGATAAGACTACGAAAGCCACAAATAATACATTACCCTGGTAAAACTTATATATAGAGCTTTCAATCGGTAACAGTGAGCCTCAAACAATCATTCGCGATATGGACTAGTAGATGACCGCAAGCTAGTCCACGTGAGAATGTTTTATAATTTTCATAGCAATATGAATATCATTTGTGAATATTTTAGACGATAGGTGATGTCCTAGATTCAAAACGAAACCTCTGCGTTCGACGAATCCATACTGAGAGGGTATCTGGTAAATTTACAAATAAGTACTAGGAATACAAATAAATTTCCGCCGTTTTGAGAGAGATGGCATGGCACGAGGCTTACGTTAGAATTCGCAGATGATAACCGGCTTGAAAATTAGGTTTCTCATTCAAAAACAACATAACCGTATCATATTATTAACTTTATATTAGCATCATGTTTATTTTTTATCCAAAAAATATCTAAATTTGGGCCAAATAAGCGTCATTTGCGGGAACTTTTAATTTAAGTCTTTAATTTAAAAAAAATCTGCAGCTGAGGCACATCGATTGCTCGTAGAAGCGTATAATGCGGCTGCCTTGAGTAAGAGAACATGTTGTGAGTGGTTTCAAAAGTTTAAAAACCGTGATTTTGACGTAGAAGACAAAGATCGCAGTGGAAGGCCAAAAATTTATGAGAATGCAGAATTGGAGGAGTTATTGGAGGAAGATTCGTCCCGAACACAAAAGGAACTTGCACTTACTTTAGAAGTAACTCAGTAAGCAGTCTCGCATCGTATAAAATCGTTAGGAATGATTCATAAACAAGGTAATTGGGTTGCATACGAATTAAAGCCGAGAGATGTTGAACGCCGATTATGCATGAGTGAAATGCTGCTAGCTAAGCACAAAAAAAAGGTTTTACATCGAATCATCACTGGTGAAGAAAAGTGGATACATTATGATAATTCAAAAAGAAGATAATCATGGGGACTACCTGGCCACGCGTCAACACCCACAGGAAAACCGAATATTTATGGCAAAAACTCATGCTGTGTATTTGGTTGGATCAGCTGGGTGTGGTATATTACGAGTTCTTTAATCCAAGCCGAGCTCTGAAGGTAAAATGCCCTTAATACTACTCCAGACACCACATAATTATTCTTCTACATGATAATCCTCGTCCGCACGTAGCAATTCCGGTGAAAAACTAGTTGAAAACACTTGATTGGGAAGCACTACCCTATCCGTCGTATTTACCAGAGATCGCGCCGTCCGATTATCATCTGTTTTGGTCAATGCCATATGCTTTGTCAGAGCAGCGGTTCACATCATATGAAGATACCAAAAATTGGGTTGATTCGTGGATAGCCTCAGCCTAAAAGATAAGTTCTTCAGATTTGGAATCTGAACGCTGCCTGAAAAATGGAAAAAAGTAATAGTTAGTGATAGTATTTGGATTAAAATTAAATTACTGTTCTTTCGCAATAAATATTATTTTATTGACAAAAAACGGCGGAAACTTATTTACACTCCTAAATAATATATTTCGTAAAAGTGTTTCACGACAAGCGCGTTTCGCTACCCATAATGGGGTCATGATTCCTACCCTTATGTATGGTAATGAATGGTAGAATAAAAATTAAAGTAGGATCAATGCGGAGGAGATGCGATAATTGCGTAGTATGTGTGGAGTGTCTCTGAAAGATAGATATATGAACAGTGATGTCAGAGAGAGGTGTCGTTTGAAGGAAGATGTAGTGACTACAGTAAAAAGAGGTATGTTGCGGTGGTTTTGCCATCTGGAAAGGATGAATGAAAGTAGACTGCCAAAACAAATCTAAAGAAAGAATATGTGTAATAAAAGATCGTCAAGGGTCGCTCAAGAAAATTCTAAATCTATGCAGACCAAATTGATGGCAAATAAAAAAATGGCCAAATTTTAAGCATCCGCAACCGACGAGCTTGCATGAAACAGTCGATGGATGTCATTAAAGCGAAAGAAATACACAAAGATCGTAACCATGTAGAAAAATATAGTCTCTGCCTACCCTTCTGATAAATAGGAGTGAGTTGATATTATTATTATTGTAAATCTGATTATTTTTGTTTTATCTCGTACCCTATCAATGTTTGTTCTAAAACTTGTAATCGGTTGCGGCATACGTTTTTTATGCAACCATACGATTGTACAGTCAATACTCTGCGGCGGATTAATTCTGATTGCATTTTAGTAACTCTGTACTAACACCTCTGTTATAATGTAGCTTCACTGTGGCCATTCAACCTATCATGTATAGCTGTCTGAATGATTTGAAAAAGTATGAGTCTGGGATGGATGTACTAAGGATGGATGAGCTGTCTGTCAAATGCCTCCTGTACGCCGATGACCAAGTAATCCTTACGCCGTTAGCGTTTGGGTTGCAGGAGATGGTAAATAAAATAAACGATTTTGTTAAGAAAAGGGGTATGAAAGTGAATGTCAGTACGACTAAGGTATTGGTGTTTGGAAGGGGTGAAAGCATGATTGAATACGATATACTTATTTAACGTGAGAAAGTTGAACAAGTGAAATAGTCTGTATACTAGGGTAGTCTTTTTACAAATGATGGTAAACATGATAGATATATAGAAAGGAGAGTGAATGCAGACAATAAAATGAATGGGACGATTCTCGCTATTAACAATAGTAAAAGCGTCTCACAACAAGCGCGCTTGGCTATCCATAATAAGGTCCTGATTCCTACGCTTATGTATGGTAGTAAAAGCTCGGTATGGCAGAAGAAAAATGAAAGTAGGATTGAAGGAAGATGTAGTGACTAGAGTAGAAAGAGGTATATTGCGGTGGATTGGCCATCTGGAAGGGATGAATGAAAGTGGACTGACAAAACAAATGTTATCAATTAATTTTTGAAATTTGAAGTTGAAATGTTTGATATTTTAATGCTATTAAAGAACTGATTTTCGCAATACGAATATGACTTACATAGCTCTATTCTATGACAAATAGTTGAATTGAGAAATCAAATTTCAGTACAGAGGTTTTTGTTAAAGTTTTTATTGTGAAATTCTAAAAACTTGGGATGCCTATAATTAATATGAACTAGATTATTTAATTTTCTATATTGAAAAAAATAATAAACAAATTAACATCTTCCTTTCTTTTTATTGTCTTTAATCTTTATTGTTTATAAATTTGTTTATAATGGTTATAAATTTGTTTATAATCATTGATTTGATTTACATGAATGATATACACTGAAAGTACTGCATTCCTGGCCGTTCATAAATGTTTGAATTTCGAATGTTACATTTTTTTAAACATATTAAACTCATTTATTGGTTCAAATATTTTTTGGGGGGAAGTCGCGTGTCAATTGTTTTTAACACAAATTTGAAGTTCATTGTCCGTAGCAAAAATGGAATTATGGCGAAAAGATTTTAGGGTGATGATTTTTTATGATTTTAAAAGTTTGCTGTCTCCGCAAGTCTGCACTGTTCGTCTTCAAAATGCTTTTGGGAAGGAAGCACCTCATCTGGCACTGTAAGGCGATGGTATGTAGAAATTGGCTATCTTTCTCTCCATGATGAAGTTCGTGAATGTCGGCCCTCAACTGTGATAACTGAGGAAAATGTGGCTACTGTCAGGCAATTAATTGAAGTAAACTGGCGTATCACCTATGAGGAGATTCGAGAACATTTGGGGATTGGTATGAACCAAATTAAATAAATCTTACATCAACATCTAAAAGTTAGAAAACTTTATTGCCGTTGGGATTCCTTATGAACTCATCTCCGAATATAAATGAACCTGAGTTGATTAGTGTAAAAAAATGTTAAAGTACGATCACGGACGTTCAAATACTTGTTTATGAGTTTGTGATAAAAACCAAAATATGGATATATTGTTACATGTCCGAAATAAAGCAACAGTCGTCTGTAGAAGTGTTCAGAGGCGACAGCAAATCAACAAAAAAGAGAGAGAGAGAGGCGAGAAGCGTAAGCAAAAAAATGATTGCATTTTTTTCTCCGAAACGGGCCCTGTCTGCACGATCTCACTTGAAGAATAAAATACAATGAATGCTGAGTGGTACACCAATATTTGTTTGCCCAGGGTCTTAGAAAAAGTTAGGAAAAAACGACCAGGAAGTTGCCTCATGACAATGCTTCGCCGCGCATCGCGAAGAAGACGATGTCATTTTTGACTTCTGAAAACGTAAAGGTCGTGGTCCATCCCGCATTTAGTCCAGACGTAGCACCATGCGTTTTCTTCATTTTTTCCAATAGTCAAAGATTTGATGAGTGGTTTGCCATTTACGGAGCAAGAAGAGGCCGTGATAGCTTTCAATTAGCACGTGCAAAGATGCCCTCAGACGAATGGTCCTCATGTTTTCAAAAATGTTTTGAACGAGTAAAAAAGTATGTAAAATGTTCTGGAAAATACTTTGAAAAGCAGTAAATATTTTACTTTACATATGAAATGTTTTATTTATAAGTTACGTAAAACATTCAGTGTACCCCACGTACATATGAATCCTTTTTACAATAGAAGCCTTTAATTTGACTACGTTTTGGTATACACTAACTTTTGTCCGCTGATACGCTCGCATAAAAACAGAATGAACTTTTTACTTCTTATATCGATTGTTTCTTGGTAACAGTAACGTCCCAAAGATAGGATCAAGATCAACAACGATCCGGGGATTGAAATCGCGAACAGAACTAGTATCGGAAGATCGTGCAATAATGAAACAATTTAGCAACGATATGCGTGTTTTCAATGTAAAAGTATACGTTTCTCTGAGATAAATTGATCTGAAATCGAATCGAGGGCTGAAGCTGAACCAGGATGTGTGGGCGGAATTGGGACTTGATGGATACACTGATAGGAATTGAGAGTGGGACCGATACCAAAATCGATAACGAGATTCTGTAATATTAATTTAGAGTAGGGCCGTGATCAAAACCGGGAGCGCAACCTTGATGGTTATCATGACTGACAGCGTTATCAGATAGCGTAAAAAATAACAAGTATATATGTATAATTTTATTTATTTATATTTATATTACATTAGAAAATATATCTAAAGAATTTTATGTATTTATTATTTAAATTTTTACTTTGAATCACCGTTTTGTAAGATGAATACTCCTCCAGAAAAAGTACTGACTAGAGGATAGAAGTGACTTCGAAATTGTCCCAATTTTTTTTCCCGTTTAAGTGCGTTGCATTAATAAGACGATAAGCGAAAAGAGGAATTAGAAACACATTATGTGCATGTATTTACGTAGGGTTATCTAAATTAAGTTAATGAACTTGAGAATTCGACATGAAAGTACGTCGACAACAACAACTTTTATTTCGTATTTGCAACAACTCATCTCAATCGTTATCATCAACGATGAATAGTGAGAATTTTCCCAAAAAAGTCTTCTTAATATAGAGAATTGTCACTTTCTCGAGTTAGTAAAAGTCTGGGCTCCTTAACGAGCGCCATTGTGCGTCGTTTCGCCCAGCCGTCGCTAGGGGACGCACTTGCGTTGCCCTTTATTTCTGTTAGTGGATAGTTACTTCATTTGTTAAGCTGCTAATAGTTAATTACGTACGTAGGAAAAGATGTGAAAATAAGTAAGTTTCTTTAGTCATTTTTGCCAACGTATCAGCCGATATATAGTCATCAATAGAGTATATTATGTTATATATTTATGCATTACGTAACGTATCCTTATAATTTTATAAACTAGTTGGCCCGGCCGAGGTTGTTGTGCATTTTTTAGGTGACTTGCCCACATCGTTAATGCCCGTAGCTGCGTCAGCATAGACGTAGATAAATTTCTTGTCAGTTGCATCGATAGGTGTCAATTCAAATCCCGGTTCTGTTTTCGCTTCCGATCTTAGTCACACTTTTTGGTTCTGATATCGTCCTCACACTCGACCACAGTCTCGTTTTCAATTTTGGTCCCAGTCCCGCTTTCGATTCTGATCCTGGTCCCGTTTTTGATTCTGCACTCCGTCTCGCTTTTAATTTCGATTCCGCTACCCGTCCCAGCTCCAATTTGAATAAAGCCGGAGGCAAATACTCATATCAAAATAAAATATAAGCTATATTACTCTAATATTACTATAATTAAAGAATCATTGAAATCGTTTAAGAATATAAATTCGTGAATGAAACCGGAGGTAAACGTTAGCAGCCTAATTTACTTATCTATCAGTGAAAAATTTTAGAGTCGGTACATTAGTTCGGATCAGTAGTATAAGTACATGGATAGAATCAAGGAAAGGCGCTAGTTTTTATTAGAATCTTCCCGAGTTCTTACAAAATTTTACAAAAGTTTCACCATAATCGGATTAATGGATTAATAATGCAGACAGGATAAACATGCTTACATCGATTTTTAACCGACTTCAAAACAAAAAGAGGAGGTTCTCAATTCGACTATATTATTATTATTATTTATATTTGTAACCTCAGAACTTTCGACGCGGTGAACCGATTTCGATGATTATTTTTTTTTATTTGAAAACTGGCGCTTCCCGTGTTGTCTCATTTCATTTGGTCAAGTTCTGAAAATGGCTTCCATGAGAAAACCATATAAGTCTTAAATTTGCATTAATAATGTACGCGATAAGTGAAAGAATAACTCTTGGAAGTACTTGCACTGTACTTGATGAGAGTTTGATTTGGTTTTGATTATGGGATCCATGACAAAGTAACGGAACTCTTAAATTCTTAGGAGCAAATTAACAATACTCGGTCGAATCTTTTATAGGCTATCGAGATACATATTTGAATCACCTATTATAACGTAGTTATGGTCAAGTAATTATCGTAGTCGAATATAATGATCAATGGAATTCCTTAACGGCTTATAGTAAGGGTGCGATCTATGAGCAGCACGTTTAGTAGGGCTACCCATATTCAGACAAATTAGTTAGATTTGCTAAAAATCAAAAAATAAACAAAAAAATCGTCTATAGACACCGTCCATTGCTAGGTATATAGTAATGTTTTCTTGGCTAACAGCGACTCCAAAAATAACAATAATTGTAACTTCATTATATTATCGTAATAATTTGATTGACCTTTAAGTAGTCTAATATTTTTCATTTCATTTTACTTAGGGGAAATCAAAAAAAAATATTTTGGACATTGTTTGTTTTTCATAGGTATGTGTTGAGTTAATTTGAAGTGGATAGGTACCTACCCACCTTCTTGCGTGGTAAACATATAGATCGTACCTACATATTGATAAGTAGAAAAAAGTAAGTAGATTATTAAGTTGTAGAAGAATACGCAATTGTTTTTTTTTACTTTTTATTACATATTAATTTGTTTTGGAATAGTTTTTGCTTTGAAGTCGGTTGTTTTAGTTAAAATTTTTGTTTCTATTTAAATAGATAGCTGTCGTCTGCGGCTCCTTCTCTGTAAACGTAAAATTATTTTCTACATTTTTTTGTATAAACTGATGATGCCTCATCCATCATGCTTCCGATTCCGGTCCTCGTTCTCAATTTCGTTTCGGTCCAATCCTGGTTCCAATTTTGCTCCCGATCTATATTCCGGTACCACTTTTGATTCAACTCTATTAGATTATCCTATTTTTAGGATAAAACAGAACGATGCCGACAAACGAATATTAATTTGACAGATATGAAATGTCAACAAATCAGTGTTGCAATATGTCAAAAACACCTAATGGATGATATAGACGATAAAATTTAAAACGGAATTCATATTTCGTTTTAAATTTTATCGTCTATATCGTAAAAGTACGATTGATGTCCATAGCATCCGTCCACAAGAACAACAGTTGTTCCTACTTAAATTGGTGAATATAAAAGTATTAGATAATAACAATGCAATAATACAAAAAACTAATTGTGTTTGTGGCTTCGCTCGTGTGGACTACAGAATTATTGTTTAAATTTTTTACAAATAAAATACAATTTTACTTACGTACAAACAGAAATAGAAATTGTTTTATAACTTTAATTAAACTCGGCTTAAGAAAGACAAGTTTAATTAAAATTATCAAACTATTTCTATATTCTATTTTTTATGAAAAAATATTATATTAACCAAAGTTCATTTATTTTATCATCATGTAGTTCACCCAGTATAATGAAACAAATAAATTGATAAACAAACAAATTCTTAACAATTTCAAAATTATTCAATAAATATTTTAAAAGATAATGCCTATTTAAAAATTATCAGCGCTAAGCGCCGGTGGGAAGTGTTCATTTAGCCATAATTCCCATTCCACGTAAAAACGGAAACACCATGATTTTTTCACTATTAAACAAAGGTTGGACACTATTTTTTTTAGGTGTTAGGGGTATAATAGACTACGAACAGATCGAGTTTTAAACGGTTAAGATATGTGTACGCAAGTGTAAGCAATGTACACGAGTGTTAACAATTTGTTTTTAGGCGAAATTTGCTGAAGCATACATAATAATAATGTGGAGCGTAGCTCAGGGTGCTTTCCTTGAGAACCTTTGATGAAGTACAGGAATTCAAGTATTTAAATAAAAGGTAAAAAGAAGATTAATTGATCGGTTCTCCTTACAAATTTCAATATGGTCTTTTATCATATCACTTATAACAACCCACTTTTCTATCACTATCGAAGCTTGTGCACTTGGGCATCAACCATTGTCTCCTTTTTATGTTTTACTCTTTTGTTTTATCGCGAACTTGGATTTTACTCGTAATCCAATTTTAAGTCGAACGCGAACCCTCATTTGTGAGACTGAGGCACGGATGCCTCACATGCCACCTACACCAAGCCTATTATAATATATATGCTATTACGTCACTAGTGTTTTATTGTAATTTTATATAGATTTTTGACTTACCGATAATAAGAAATGCCTCCTCGGGACACGCTTGACTACGGAGATTACACGTTATTATACGGAGGACGGCATTTTAAATGTTATTACGCGGAGCTATTTTCTTTGCAAACTCCTATTAACTAGAGCGCGCGTTTTCAGTTAATTCCGTCATTGCTCATATAATGGGCACGCGTTACTTATCATTACAATTCTTTGTTTACGTTCTGTCGCTATGGACGCGAGTCTATCTCCCGCCTTCGAACTCTAAGTTATATTTTAAAGACAAAAATGTTAATGTGGGTCATTCTTAAAAGATACTCATACGTTATTGGGGACTTTTTTGTAGGTTTTTTTAAGATGTACAATTATGTAATACATTAATTTGATGTGTCTCATACCGTTTGCTCGGCATACATGAGCCATTTAAGTGTAAATAAAATATTTTGTTTTCGACTCGATTCATGATTATAGTCGTTCTTATTTCGTACGTTAATTTGTAGAACAAAATATATCCTATGACCTGGCCAAATAAATGTATTAAAAGAAAATATGCGAATCGGACCATGCAAACGTGGCTCTTGCGTGAAAATTATCTGAACGGACAGACAGACAAATAGACGTTAAGTTCTATAATATGTAGTGTAGTTAATTAAAATACTGGTAAAATCGCAATCATCAATGTACCCGTCTAACGTAACGATTAGGGCATTCCTTTTTCACAGTACGTCCTTAGTCCCTGGGATTACGTAATGAACTGTTTATTTCAATCAAATTGGAATAAAGTATGAACATATATATCAATAATTATTATTTATTTGTCATCCACCTCTCAAGTTCATCTGTCATCCTTTTCAGAAGAAATATTTTTAACAAAATACGAAAATCTTTATTTTGGTCTTTTTTCCTTTCGAATAACTTTCAAAGTACAGAACGATGAAAAACAGGAGATAGGTCGATCTCCTCTTTTCTATGGATTAACCAATTGAATATTTCGTTATCATTATTCAAATGTCGACGGAATATTAAGTTGTAAAATCCAGTTTCTTGTTAAATGATGAAACAGTGTAGTGTAAAAGGAATATACGTTTAACTCCTTTAGCTACTTTGTGCATACTTACCTACAACGATATCCACTTCAAATCCATTAGTTCATAAATTAATGGAGTAGTCATGTATTTATCGTACTTACGTACTAAGGTACAGGAAGGTGTTGAACCGATTGCCAATAACAAGTAGTGGACACTTCATCGGGTGAAGGGCATAAGCCACCCGAGTTATTGGGTACGAGTATAACTTGTACGTAAAGGAAAAGCACGCAATTATTACTTTCCTGTATAGTAGTTGAATATAACCATTCTTTTATATTGAATTTTCCATCTCTATGCAGATGCATTACGTAAATGTTAATTTTTAGATGTTTCATATTTTTTTTTATGTTTGGTCTAATATCACCTATATTTCATTTTAATTACAGATTATCTTTTCAATAAGCTAGCTCTTTTACTCGTGACCCGTTCTGCTGCTTCTTATGATACTTATTACGTTATGTACTACTATCTCTCTTTGTTTCTTGTTTGATTTTTTTATAGGCATGTCAAGGAATAAATTGGTGGCTTTCAAGCGACTGTGTAATTCTGGCCAAATGTCTACAAGGCTAGCGGTGCGCGTATAGCACGAGTACATCCGTATATGGACATATATTTACCAAAGAAATCAACAAAGACAACAAATATTACCCTCACAACCCTTACATATTTCTCATGTATCATCAGCGTTCATCAGTTGTTTCGTGCGAGCTCGCCGGTTGCGGGACCTTTGGCCGTTCTTAAAAATGCTAGCTTCTCTTTCTGCATACGGTTTTCTAGAACGTTCCTTGACGAATCTTTCATAGCATACAAATGTTTTATAGATTTCTTATTATATTGCACTAAGTTTCATCTCTAGCTCCGGCCACCATAACATACAATGAATTGCTACATCTTTCGTATTGATAGAAGATGCTATTATACATTATGATCTCGATTGCGATCGTCTCTCGCCTCAATTTTTGAAGGTACAATAATCATAGAGTATGACGTGATTTAAATCAGACAGACACGAAATTACTAAAAAATATTTCTTATATTCACTTACGATTCCAAGTTTAAGACATTTTTTTATATAATTTCACTTTTATTTTGTGTAACAAAATAATATGTACCCTATTTTTAAAGTTAGACCTCCAACAACAACTTTTGAAGTCTGAATGAAATTCCGTGCAAGAGTTTTTTCGTGCTGCGTGAACAAACAAAAATATAGCCAGACAAATGATTTTAAGAATATTTTTTTTGGTTTTCATTCCATTTGTAAAAACCTTCTATATCAGTTTGTTGTAATAATTTTCCAACTACAAAAATCTGTAAGTTACAGTTTTGCTATATGTACAGATATCATGTGCAATACGTCACGTCGTAAAAAGTACACAAATAACATAAAGCTAAACTAACAACGGAACGGACAAACGGCGAAACGTTTATCATAAAAATAATACGACAACAGAGAGCCAGCCGGGGACAGGTGCGGGACCGCGTCAAATAACTTCAATCGGAAATCAAATATCGCGGGGGCGGAGTCCCCCGGGGCCGGAGGGCCGGCCCCGCGTCCGTCGCGTGAAGTCGCCGGGGCTCCCGCGACAGCCAAACTTTTGAGTGTACATCCCCCGTTCGATATGTTTGTATAGCGTTGTTAATAAATCGTGACTTCTCCACGGGCCGCCCGTCGACAAAATACTAGACCTGTTTTTCTTCGGAGCGCCGTGTGTGCGCTTCGCCCTTTTAGATAATTCAGTTTGGAGTCGTGAAATATAAGAGAAATTGTGTTTTTTTTCTGCCCCGTCGGAGGAAGACAAACTTTTTTTTATATACGGCAACAGGGTCGCATAAAACATAAAGAGCACTCGAAAAGTTGATCCTAAGAGTAAAATAATATTAGATTAATTTTGGAAAAATACACTTGTGGTGATATAAAAATCTATTTTTTGTTCTTACCTTTTGTCGCTCAAGTAGAAAATACACATGATTGACATTCCTAGTTCATTTGGCGATTATAAAAAAAAGGCCAAGAGCATGTCGGGTCATGCTCGTTATAAGGTTCCGAAGCTATTGTTACAAAGAAATGCACTGCAGATGAAAAAATACGTTGTCGCACTTTTTCGATGTTTTCTGCGTAGAATAGTTATAAGAACTTTAGTCGCCTGTAACTAGAAAAACAAGTAGGTATGTCGGATATTACTATTAAACTAGTGTAAATTAAAGTGCATCAGCAAAAGAGGGTATCTTCCTGGCACTTATGTCCTTTTGTTGAAAAGCACAGTTTTTCGGCAATAACTTAAAAGCAATACATTCGACCGTGTTCAATATGATTTTCGTTGAAAGTATTTATTGAGCATTATCGTAGTTATTTTTTTTTCATATTTTTTGGGCATACGGTTTAGTAAATAAAGGGGAACACACAATTTCCGCTACTTTCGGAGCAATTATTTCCGAAATTATTCATGTAATCAGAAGAATTGCTTATAAACCTTAAAATATTTTTAAAAGAACCGTCGAAATTATTAAAAATATTTTTTCAGCTTCAATTACACGTATCGTGGGCTCCCTAGAAGTATACATTTTTGTTATTTAACTATCAAAGTAAGTAGCGGCTTGCAGAAAACACCAAGACTATAAATTTTATCAATATATTCTAATAATTTTTGAATAAAATGCCGATGAACGGGCGGACGGACGTGACGAAATAATAAAGATTCCGTTTTTGCCATTTTGACACGGAACCCTAAAAAGGAAATATTTTAAGCAGTAAAGTAAAATAAAAAAAGTGTTTTAGTAGGGGACATTGTTGTATCTATAGGGTTATTTAATATAGACAATATCAATAAAAAAAATTAATTAAAAATCAACAGACTACGTATTTTCGGACCAATCTAACAAACAATTCGTATAGTACAAAAATAGAACAGTAAAAAGAGAAATTAACATAGAATTATCAAATCTATATGACATTGAAGATTATGAATTAAAATTTTAAATTGATTTTGTTAATTTAGATTAGGCTCTTAAATATAAAGTAATTTAAAATGGTGATGCATCATTGAATTTTATAAATCATCAGGGAACATTGTCTGCTACGTGAATTTTTTTTATAATTTAGATCCTCTTACCTTTTGGAGAGATTTGGTAAGTTGTGCTTAGACCTCTCATGTGAAATTTCCCCCATGCATAAAATTAGAATGTTATAATAGTATTTTCTCTGAATTTTAAAAGTGACATGCGTTTATCACGTTGTCACTTTCCTCCCAAAATGTGATTTGGTAAAATTTTGCCAGACCTACACCCATTTTTAATTTATATAATTTACGGACGATCTTTTAAGACAATTCTTAGTAAAGATGGTTATTTTACAAAGAATGTAAAATGAACACTTTTCTGTGCCAAAAAATTATCTTCCAAAGCACCAGCAACGTAAGCCGAACAACAAAAGTTATAAAGAAAACATACTTCTGTTAGTTTTGAATTAAAGCATCTGTTAGCTTTTCCTTACATCGTTAATTAGGATTCTCTTGGGTTGTAAGGCTGAAATTTTGCATTTACGAAATTTATAACTGAATTGAAAGTTGGGAGTCTTAATTATTTTTTGGAAAAAAGAAATCATTAGTTGTAATATTTTTTATTTAAACACTTCATTGAAAAGTCATAAATAGACTAATGGTTAATAAAGTAATAATAATAAATGAGAGGTGTCGTGGGGTTTCCGGTTGGAACAAAGTTTCTTTTGCTTTATATTATGTTTTATCAAATAACAGGAACATTGAAATAAATTTATAACTTTGAGAGTAAAAGGAGAAATATAAAATAATATCTCAAGAAAAATATTATTTAAATTTCAACAAAATACGTATATAACAGTTATATAAAAAACACTTAATAAAACTATAAACAGCACAGTCGTTTTTTTTTGAAATTATATTAATTGTTCAAGCTGCAAAATTATGTAATATTTGAAGTCGATGATAGATGTTATTTTTATCGTACATATATAAAATGAGTTTATCAAAGCCTTAAATTTAAACACTCCATCTCCAGAACGAAATAAAATGCAAAAAATTATCATTAAGAAATTACATTATTGATATTAATATTCATTGCAAATGCATATAACATGATAATAGATAAATATTTTTTTAAAATATTGAAAAACGAAATTAGCTGCGCCGTAAACAGCTGCTGACATACTTGCTTAATAAGTTAGTCAGTTAAAGAGAGAGAGAGAGATCGCTGGGAGTCAAATGGAGCAGGCATAACGTTTTTTTCTTACGTGACTATAACAATCAACTAACATCTTCCGCAATTCGCTCAAAAAATCACGTTTTTATAAATAGGTACTGTACTAAAAACCAAAAATGATTACCAAGTCTGTTCTTTCTGTCTATCCTGAAAGAGTCTGAGTAAAAGATATTTGTAGTAAAGTTGAATATTTGAGAATAAAAACCTAGGGTGCTTTTCTTCAAAAATGCATAGTTTGAGGATTTTGTTTAGACTTTATCACAAACATAGTTTAAACTAAAACGAATGGGAAAGTAGGGTAGTTTACCAATTTTTTTATTATTGTATAAATTTTTTTTATTCGAGTAAATGGTTTCTTTTTTGATAACTATAAAAATGCTTAAGTAATGACTTTTTTTAAAATTGCTAATTAGACAGAGAAGGCACTAGAACCCTGTAAGGTCATTGTCTAGTAACGTCATATAGAAAAAAGTTAAATTCTTTTTTGCTAGAAAGAGATGGCATAGAATCTTTAATAACTTATAGTTTGTTGTTTTTTAACCGTTTCTAATTTTTATTTCACTATTAGTCATGTTAACTCAGCATAAATAATTCATCGGCAAATATCCTAAATATTGGTAAACAATCCTATTACATTTTGTTTTTACTTCAGTACCTACCTATTTATAAAAAGTGTCCTTTTAGTTTTTTTTTAATCATAAATCTTTTAAAAATCCTTTTATGTAGTGGTATTCTATGTATATATGCGAACATATTTTGATCCTTTGTGACGTTTTAGAGTCGAACGTTGATAAAATTTGTTTTGATCTCATTCATGAGTATTACAAAAGTATGACAATGTTTAATATAGCCGCCGGTAGCTACAAAAAATTGGTTGTCTGTGAAGTCGGTTTACGGACGATAATTTTACGTGATAACGTCATAAGAAAACATTGATGAAAAATAGCCTTCTTTTATAAATTGAATTGAATTATTATCACTGAATTATCATTATTTTGTATAATACAAAGAAGGAGTTAATTGAAAATGACATCGATAAATTAATATTTATTTGCACTCGTTAATTCAAATATTTTTCTACTTAAATTATACAGTAAATATATAGATGCGTCACAAGCCGAACGCTTAGGCCGATTATGCCTCTGTATTGTTCCGCGCTTTCGCTCGCACGCTCTGTTCAGGCGGAACGCGACAATGAGTCATGTTTTTTCGTGCGTGCAGCGTTCTAGACGTTCATCGATTTATAAGACGTTATCACGTCAAAAACATGGTTAAAAATAAACCAATCTAACATATCGATTGACGGATCTTTAAACTTATAATAAACGTCTTAAAATTAGGGGAACTCTGTAGGATCTATTTAAGGCTCTCAATGGTTTGTAATGTGTTTACGATTTTCATTTTAAGGCAACGTTAGAACGTTGATTTGAATTGAGAGGAGAACCGAATCGTAGACGATTCAGATGATGTTGTCGTCAAAACGTTTACTACGATGTAGTAAGTAACAATAAAGAGACGCCATAAACCAAAATTCTACAGTGGCAGCCATTAGATATCATATGGTCACATCGCAAAATCAATGGACTCTTTTTGATTATGGTACTTATAACGTAATTAATCTTTAGTGAGCACATTTAGGTTTCATAGGTTGTTGTGTTTAATAAGTTTTTATAAAACAAATTGTGTTTCATAAAAAAATATTAAATATAGTACTGAGAAAAGTCACGAAGACGCATTGGGAAAATTGTATAAATTATAATTTGTAAAAAGGAGAAAAAAAAATTAAAATTAATAATAAGCGAATTAAAATGATAAAAGAAATACATGTCATGATATCGAACGACCCAGATAAAATTAAACGTTTTATAAATAAAGTAAAAACTAAAAAGATTTTTTTTATTTATCGGTTTAACAAGCTGATCAAATATCTCTTTTCAAATATTTTTTGTTGACAAACATTTAAAAAATTGCTACGGTAAGACTCTTTTGGTTAAAAAAATACAATTTTTCAAAAAACCTAAAAGAATTCAAAGGTGAACACTCTAGATATGGCCATTACTTTTCAGCGGAACTTCAAAATATGCGGTTTATCGTTGACTGATTATGTCAGGCTAAATGTGGCACTTTAAATAATGTGACGTTAGACATTACTCTCAGGGATATAAATATATGTGGTTTAGTCATAAAGGAGTTTGTTCCAGAGTAGGACTTCCGAGTTTCGTACCTAAGAAATACCTCCCCGATTCTAATCTTAGAATCGGGGAGGTAACGTAATCTGTGTCAGCGGCTGCAGCTTGGCAACGGGACACACCACACAGTCGGTCAACTCAAATCAAAAGTATCTTTATTTGGTAGATAATGAAGACGCTCTTGAAATACGTCATCAATAATTTTTTTTGACATTCCCACTCATTCCAAATGCTGATTAACCTTGAAAAGAATGGGCAAAAACTCAAAGGTTACTGCGTAAGGGTCAGGTCTGCCGTTTTGGGTTAAGGAAGGCTCAGAAGGAGCTGATTATTTGTTGTAAACCCATCAATGTACCACGTTAGGACACTATTCAGCAAACAAGTTGTAATAAAATTGTCATAGTTTTTATTTCTTCTGATTTTTCGTTTGAAATTTCTATAGCAGATTCATATCAAGCTGAAAAGAGGTTTCCTATTATAAAAGCGGCAATACACGACTAAAATTAAATCAGTTCATGTCAGTGATCAATCGTAAATATTTTAGTAACTTCTTAATATTTCAAAGTGAAATTGATAAGGATTTTATTTTACATTAAGTTCGAATTCGATTAATTTATACACTATTATAGTTCTAAGAATACTGTAAAATCGATTTGTAGTACGTGAAATAAATAAAACACAAAATTTAATAAACGATTTTAAAAGAAAACTTTTATAACGTTTTTGTTGCTATTCTTATTAGTTTAAGATTTTCAAAATGAAAACTATAAAAAATTGATATGCCTGTGATCCACAGCAAATTTGGAATTATGTGTTACTAGATCAGGTTTTTTGAAATAACAAATTTGGTAGATACAACATTGTTGAAATCGTAAAAATAAAATAACCCTATTTTCTTTCATTGTAACCTTTTAACTTAAAGAATATACAAAACAAAATTTAACTCGTTCTCTCCTTTTTTCTCTTCAATTTATTTTGCAATATCTAACCTAAGGTATGATTAATATAGACATATTCACCATGACATAGACAATATTTTCTCTTTGGAAAAAGTAATTTTACTCATAAACGGTTGAGCCGTAAACATGTAACATATTATTCGTGACGTGACGTGCCGGCTGCAATAGCCGTAATCTACTCTTAGTTCATTGATTTCATATCGCCATCTCTAATAATATTGTAAATGCTAAGGCACATGTTAGCATTAGAAGGACAAACTAACAAACGCATATGTTGGTTTGTCCTTCCTTCGTGCAGCGACTGAGGAACGGTTTGAAATTTTACATTCAGTTTATGGGCCGGAACGCGACGTAAACTAGTTTGTATTTCTGAAAAATGATAGTTCCTACATATGTAGTTCCTACGTGACGAAAGCTACAACTATGGCTTTGGTAAAGTAACTTGATTGATATTCTGTTCTCGGATCGATTTAATATTAAGATGTGTCCTAAGTACCTTCTTATACCGTGAAAATTCATAGATCCAATGGGATATCAATGTAACCTAAATTTGTAATGTCTGAAACAATTTCAATCTAACAATAAATAATGTTTAGCACGTGTGTATTATATTTATAATAAGTATTATTTTGTTACAGAAATGAATGTTACCATGTAATACTGTTTCATTACGTTAGGGATAATGTCAACGAAGCAATTTTCCGTAATATTTCTATGTATTGTGGTTGATTTTATGTTATACAACTGTTTCTTATAACCAACGTATAACTTGTGTTTGTTACAAAAACTATCCATAGAGAGCTTAAATTGTATTTAAGCAACATATTCATTATCTGAAACTAGTTATCAATAAATTTAAATTAGGCTGTGGTTAGAACTCGACAGATCGCAGTTATCATAATATCAGTATAGTTTTATTTAATGTCAATTTCAAAAACTAAATTTTTTGATGAATGTACAGTTGCTCTGTACGCACTGACATTACTGAACTATTTTTTTTTTATTTTGAAATTAAAAAAAGCACTGTCATATTTTTTCTAATAAAATATATCATAGATGAGGAACGAGGAAAAATGAAAAAAGTATGGGATGAGTAAATATTAACCATTTACGTAATTTTAAATATTAGAATAGTGATTTTTTATAAAAAAAAATGTTTGAGTCTTATGTTTTACATCTATAACCTAGATGAAGTCATTAAATAATATTAGAGAAATAATTAATTAATAAAATTCGACAGCTAAGTACGAAACACGAAAAAGCTTGAATAATAATTATAAAACCTCGAACCATTCGAAGTTCATTATGAATTTAAATTAGTTCGTAACTACTTATCATAACTTTTCTCATTAAATCCTATTGAATTCTTAGATGGGCTTTTGTCTAAACCACAAAGTTTGCTTAATAACGCGTTAAAAATTAATATTGAAGGTTATAATTATTATTCGTGAATCCGTCTTTGGTTCAAAGGTATTTAAATTATATCGGTATTTCGTGAAGATTTAATTTCGTGGAAAGTTTTGGGTAATTGTTGCCAATAATTTTACTCGAGAGATATTTTAATACAAAACTAAAACAGTTCACGTATTTAAAATGCTTAATTTTTTTAATATTAAAATCATAATAATGCGTAACTATCAATTTTGAAAATTTAATTACTCAATATTAGCTCTGTACAGTTAAAATTATATAGTATTTTTGTTGTGTGCATATACTAAGAATAACTTTAAATGTTATTAAATAATTATAGGAAATTTAGTGATATAAATAAGTTTCTGTTTTAAGAGTGATTAGAATGACTATCTTTTTTGTTCGATTGTTAATAATATAGCGATGGAGTTCTGTATTAGTTTTAAATAAGGTTTAATAAACTTTACACGTAAAAAAATATTATTATAAGTTCAACATAAGAATAAGTACAAACAACCCATTGTTTGTACCTATTTTTAATTTTAATGCCCCGGTCTTAAACATGAAAAATTGAGAGAAGATGGAAATAAAAAAGATCGTGGACAGTCTAATTTTAACATAGGTTAAATTAAAAAAAAAAGCTACCACTTAATTCTACGTCATTATTTCTAGTCAAGATAAACAACTATGGTACTACATTTCTATATAACGGCAAAGCCATAAAAATAACTAATCCCTCGTAAAGCTCCACAGGTACGGCGTGAACGCCGATCGGACAACACGACTCATAGCCGTTTCATTTATTTTTTTTAAATAACGCCAGTTCTTAGGCGGAATCGTAGCAGAAGCGACGACCGCGACGAGCCTCGGCCGCCGCACGAGATGAAAATCGTGCAATACCATAGAGTGGACGTAGAAGCGGCGCCGATAACCCTGGGAGCGTCGGCGGGCGGCCCTATCGGCCCGCGGCGCCGCCCGCCCTCGCATTTACCTAATACGGACAAATCTTGGACGTCATCCGCCGCGATAGCCGCTGTTTGTTCGCGCGTAACGCATTTATTATTTACTCTTGCGCACGACGGGGCCGTTATCCCCGGTTCGTTCGCCCTGCGGTGTCCTTTCGGAATGCCCCCTTCGTTTGTTTATATTTTAATGTCGTGTTTGCGCTCCGCCCGAAACGTACGCTGGCGGGGGTCTCGTGAACGATCTCTTTGTTTTACGGGCCTGTTTAGGTTTTCTTTTATATGACAAGCGGATGACATTCGACGAATGCGAAAATAACAAAAAAAAAAATGCAAGTTTGAGTATGAAACCTTAGCGATGTGGCAGCCAGAATTAAAGCTGTTTCGTGACGTAATTGCGTAAGTAACGTACGACGTCATATAATTAAAAAGTTTATATTATTTGATTCATTATTATGAAAGTGGTTTGCATGAAGAACAATACTTCGTTGTGATGTAGCTTCTTCGTTGAAAATGATAACAGTAGACACGGGTTAATGTATGTCTTTATCGTAAATCCTACGTAAAATTGGTTTTGCGGAGTAAATTTTTAACCTTTTTAACTTGGATATAATTGCAATGTTTGAAAAAGTAGTGAAATACACCTAAATGTTAAAATACTAAGAACTTTACACGGCCTCAGCTCTAAACACCCCCCTCTTATCAGATGAGTGTCTACAGCGACTCGAATTTATTCAATTCACTCTCTGGACGGTCTTCATCGGGTCACGCCCCGATTGATCCCGTGCGCCGAATCGATGTTTCAAAGTAACCTCGAATGTATGCCACTTTGAAAGATTTCAAATGTGTTTCTCTAATTAAGTCCCCTCAGTGGCGATAATTACAAAATATAGACATATTACCTGACTTTTACTATTTGACGATTTGTGTATATTTTTTTTATTACGTATCCTAAATGAAACATATGCTTATAATGTTATGACGTTATCCGTCACAAACGTCATGAAATCATTTCAATTGTGACAATTTATTAAGTATTCGTTGAAGCCTATGTCCAATTTTTCGGAAGTTATAACTCCGGATACAGCTTTTGCATTGTCGTTAAATAAAAAAAATAAAAAAAAGATTACTCTTTAAACCGAGAGTACGGTACACTGGTTTAGCTACTTGAGGGATGTTTCACAAATGCCACGGGCTTATTCTTTGCGCCGATGGACGTTTTTATGGATATGAGCTGAAAGTAACGAAAAGTAGCCAAGAGCGGAAATGGAGAGAAGCAATACCTTTCGAGATTAAGTCTAAACTAACTCACCTTCTCCCACGTACTTATCCCGCACTTATCCTGGCACACCACCTTTGGAGCGGAGCGGTTTCAGGAACTGGTTGTGTAAACTGGACAGTGTACTTTGAATTACAGATATTTTTACAGAAGTGTCAAGAACTTATTTTAATGAGTGCGTTCGTTGCTATATCGAGTAAAAATTGGAGTAGAATAAGTGGAGTGGAGATGGACAATTTGGGAGCGGAATAAATGATAAAGGAAAAAATGTCTATCTTCATATGAAAAATATTTAATATAATCGAACAATTAAATTGAATTTGGAAAATAATTAAAACAGCTGCTAGCAGAATCGTTAATGGTGACAGCATTGAACGGTGTGATTTGAAAGAAGATGTAATCACTGGACTTGAAAAATATATATAGAATTTGTTTAGTCACCTGGAAAAGATGAATGGAAGTAGACTGTCGAAAGAATTCTGTAAAGCGAATGTATGGTGTAGAAATGTTTGCAAGGAGCACCTTAGAAAATCATGAGCAGTGGCACCTTAGAAAATATATTGCAAGAGGCGCCTTAGAAAATCTTGATCAGTGGCGCCTTAGAAAATATATTGCAAGGAGCGCTTTAGAAATTCATGAGCAGTGGCGTCTTAGAAAATATATTGCAAGGGCGCCTTAGAAAATCTTGAGCAGTGGCGCCTTAGAAAATATATTGCAAGAAGCGCTTTAGAAAATCATGAGCAGTGGCGCCTTAGAAAATATACTGCAAGGGGCGCCTTAGAAAATCTTGAACAGTGGCGCCTTAGAAAATATATTGCAAGAAGCGCTTTAGAAATTCATGAGCAGAGGCGCCTTAGAAAATATATTGCAAGGGGCGCCTTAGAAAATCTTGAGCAGTGGCGCTTAGAAAATATATTGCAAGGAGCGCTTTAGAAAATCATGAGCAGTGGCGCCTTAGAAAATATACTGCAAGGGGCGCCTTAGAAAATCTTGAGCAGTGGCGCCTTAGAAAATATATTGCAAGAAGCGCTTTAGAAAATCATGAGCAGTGGCGCCTTAGAAAATATATGGCAAGGGACGCTTTAGAAAATCTTGAGCAGTGACGCCTTAGAAAATATATTTCAAGGAGCGCTTTAGAAAATCATGAGCAGTGGCGCCTTAGAAAATATATTGCAAGGGGCGCCTTAGAAAATCATGAGCAGTGGCGCCTTAGAAAATATATCAAGAGGTGCATAGAAAATCTATTGGCGCAGAAAATAGCGCCTTAGAAAATCATGAGCAGTGGCGCCTTAGAAAATATATTGCAAGAGGTGCTTTAGAAAATATATTGCAAGGAGCGCTTTAGAAAATCATGAGGAGTGGCGCCTCAGAAAATATATTGCCAGGAGCGCCTTAGAAAATCATGAGCAGTAGCGCTTTAGAAAATATATTGCAGCGCCTTAGAAAATCATGAGCAGTGGCGCCTTAGAAAATATATTGCAAGGGGTGCCTTAGAAAATCTTATGCGAGGGACGTCTTAGAAAATCTTATGCAAGGGGCGCTCAAAAAAATATGTACTGGGGCGTCTTATGAAAACCAAATTGTTAACATAGTAAAGAAAGGCGAAATTTTAAGCACTGGAAACCGACGATATTTGATAAATGGCAGTGAAGCGAGAGAAGTATGCAAAGACCGTATTATGTGGAGGTCTGCTCTGTCTGTCTACTCTTCCGGGAAATAGGCCTGAGGCTGTAAATAATTAAAATAGAAATAAACTATTTTATTACAATTCTACAGAGTATATACACCCGTCGCCGGGCGGCGTGAGCGTCGTATTTCACCAACATATAAATCGAGAACAAAATATAAAGTTTGGCGAAAAACACGAACATCCGTGTACCTACACGAATTTGCATCGGAAAGAGTAAAAAGTTTTAGAGGGTCGCCTCTCCCGCGAGGTGTCCTCGGCGTCGACTCGGGACCGCACGTCGTCGCCGGTATTTCACGGGCCATCGACTCCCGGCGCCTTGGAGATGGACGCGCTTACCAACTGCTGCTTTATTTAATTATAGTAAAGTTTGACCGTGTCTGTCGCATCTCTTTTGAGATTCGGTGGAGTAGAAAAAAAAGAGTGATTTGGGAAAAAAACATTCGGTCACGAAGTATGAAATTATTCGTAAAGAAAATTCAACAAATAAATTGTGCTGTTGAAAATATTTTTACCAGCTAGTAGTTCGTGACAATAAAAGTATTACTATGAGTACCGGTTTCACACACGTACGCAATATACACACGTACAGGCACACATTAAGATGAAGTTAAGAGTTGATTATATGAAGTCATACCTTAATAGTAGCAATAGAAATATGTATGAATCCTTTGGATTTTTGAAATCAATACCATGTAAAATATGATTATAACTTTTCAGTTACAAGTAAATATTGATACATTTAAATATTCTTGAAATATCAGCCATTAATTTATGTGAGTATTTTGAAATTTGTGAAGGTTATTGTTGGAACGACATATTCAATTTTTTTTGCATATACACTATTTTATCGTTTTTTTAAAATCAATGTAAGGTGCACTTTTTTAGTTTAGAGTTTCTCAGTTGAATATTCCATTAAAATTATGTTCACAATCATTAGAATCGCCCCCCAGTTTCGACATGAATCACACGATCGGGAATATAGGTACGAATCGAGAACGCAACTAAATGAGTGTACCAACCAAAACGACCAAACCAAACGTATCTAATTCAGAAATTTTCGTCAGCCGTTGTGACAAAATTCAAAGTCAATCTAAAGACTACTTTTCGAGTTTTTCGGCGACAATTTACATATGAAGATTTTGAGCTACATAAAACACGACTTAGTAATAACTTTCAACTTAAAATTTACAGCGCAATCCACCGAAGTCTGAACATATATAAAGTTTTATTAGAGACCGGTGACGATCGCTACAATTTTGTTTAGAAAACGTGATTCACTGGACTGCCACGAACGAAAAGTTCCCGGACTGCAATGAATTTTCAGATATGTACAGACGTTACGTACTATGCCGGAAAGTTTAACTTGAAGTTATTTCGTACCTCAACAGATTGCACTACGTGTGCATATTATATTTAGATATGTTATTTTCGTTGTACGTAACTTATTTTATTATCTGTTTTCTTGGAATAAAACTTCTAGCCGCGACTTGAGAGTAACCTTTTTGGAACGAAAATAACAGTTTTCGGACGGAAGTGACATTCCCTTCATTACCAACCTAATATATATATATACTCATATGTAAGGTCTATCAGGTTAGCAAGGCAAAATCAGCAGAATTGAAAAAAAAAAATTCGCCATTTTGTAGCTAATTTGTTGCTAATTAGTTGCCAATATGACGATTTTTTTGCTCGAGCCCATTCCGAATTTTAATTTTTTTATAAATTATTTTTTATAAAATTATCGGCCAATCACTACCGATTATTTTGTTGCTGGTTATTTAGGCATGCCTGAGTACTCTGCCAGTCAGCAACAAATTCAGCATCGTCATGATTATGTTAGAAACTGCTTTCAAGATAGCATGGAGCAATAATTTATAAAAAAATTAAAATTATCGGCCAATGACTACCGATTATTTTGTTGCTGGTTATTCAGGCATGCCTGAGTACCCTGCCGATCGGCAACAAATTTAGCATCTTCATGATTAGGTTAGAATCCGGTTTCAAGATAGCATGGAGCAATAAAATTTATAAAAAAATTAAAATTATCGGCCAATCACTACCGATTATTTTGTTGCTGGTTATTCAGGCATGCCTGAGTACCCTGCCGATCGGCAAAAAATTTAGCATCTTCATGATTAGGTTAGAATCCGGTTTCAAGATAGCATGGAGCAATAATTTATAAAAAAATTAAAATTATCGGCCAATCACTACCGATTATTTTGTTGCTGGTTATTCAGGCATGCCTGAGTACTCGGCCAGTCAGCAACAAATTCAGCATCGTCATGATTATGTTAGAAACTGCTTTCAAGATAGCATGGAGCAATAATTTATAAAAAAATTGAAATTATCGGCCAATCACTACCGATTATTTTGTTGCTGGTTATTCAGGCATGCCTGAGTACTCGGCCAGTCAGCAACAAATTCAGCATCGTCATGATTATGTTAGAAACTGTTTTCAAGATAGCATGGAGCAATAATTTATAAAAAAACTAAAATTATCGGCCAATGACTACCGATTATTTTGTTGCTGGTTATTCAGGCATGCCTGAGTACTCTGCCGATCGGCAACAAATTTAGCATCTTCACGATTAGGTTAGAATCCGGCTTCAAGATAGCATGGAGCAATAATTTATAAAATTAAAATTATCGGCCAATCACTGATTATTTTGTTGCTGGTTATTCAGGCATGCCTGAGTACTCTGCCAGTCAGCAACAAATTCAGCGACCTTGTGATTGGGACAAAAATCGGTTTCAAGATAGCATGGAGCAATAATTTATAAAAAAATTAAAATTATCGGCCAATCACTACCAATTATTTTGTTGCTGGTTATTTAGGCATGCCTGAGTACTCTGCCAGTCAGCAACAAATTCAGCGTCCTTGTGATTGGGACAAAAATCGGTTTCAAGATAGCATGGAGCAATAATTTATAAAAAAATTAAAATTATCGGCCAATCACTACCGATTATTTTGTTGCTGGTTATTTAGGCATGCCTGAGTACTCTGCCGATCGGCAACAAATTTAGCATCTTCACGATTAGGTTAGAATCAGGCTTCAAGATAGCATGGAGCAATAATTTATAAAAAAATTGAAATTATCGGCCAATCACTACCGATTATTTTGTTGCTGGTTATTCAGGCATGCCTGAGTACTCTGCCGATCGGCAACAAATTTAGCATCTTCACGATTAGGTTAGAATCCGGCTTCAAGATAGCATGGAGCAATTGCAGTGCTTATTTTAATTGACAATTATTATGTGAAAATGTTATAAAAAGACAAGTGTAATAAAAATATTTTTGAAACATTATAAAACAAGTGTTGTTAAAAATTGAAAGGACTGAGTCCGAAGAAAATTTGACCTCTTCATTGGTAAATAAACGCAAAAATCAGCAAGCTAATCATGACTCGCGGTCTAAAAAATGTAAGTTTTCAAGTGACAAAATTAAAAATGTAATCAATAAAATTTATAATTTCAATAAACCAAAATTATAAAGCTTATCAATAAAATTTATAATTTCATTATTTCAATCAATATTATATTATAATTAATAAATTGTTTTATCTAAATTTGTTACTATAGGTAAACAAAACACTATGGAAATTGACGCAAAAAATAGCGGCACAGATTTTTCGATTATACGTAAGTGCTTCGTCGTTAACTGGAGTAACTAACCATCATTGAATTTTATATGTAATTCTATGTACATACTCGTATATAAGTAGAATTTATATTCATAAAAATATTTCAATAGGTTAAAGAGCTCACACAAGTACGAAAAGTTCAAAATTGCATTATAAAAAAACAAAAAAAAATGATAACACGATATATTTATTTTATTGTTAATATTTTTGGTGATATTTATCATAGAAGTCAAAAAAGTTTTACTTCAACCGTGACTAGAGATTACATGCACACCATTTTTTAACCGACTTCAAAATTAAAGAGGAGGAGATTCTCAATTCGACTATATTTTTTTTTATGTTTGTTACCTCAGAACTTTCATCTGGGTGGACTAATAATTTTAATAATACTATGATAATTCTTTTTTTATTTGAAAGCTGGTGGTTCCCGTGTAGTTCCATTTTAATTATTTAGTTCTGACAATGGCATCCATAAGAAAATCATACAAATTTTAAATTTGCATTAAGTATGTGTGAATGAATCACGCCAACCGATTTCGATGATGCTTTTTTTATTGGAAAGGGTGTACTTCAAGGGTAGTTTGATGAGAGTTTGGTTAGGTCTTGATTATGGGATCCATGAAAAAGTAACGGAAATCTTCAATTCTTAGGAGCAAATTAACAATACTCGACTAAATCTTTTATAGGCTATCCGGATATTTGGATTACCTACCATAACGTAGTAATTGTCATAGTCGTCTATGATGATTAATGTAATTCCTTAACGGCTTACAGTGAGAGTGCGATCTATGAGCAGTATATTTAGTAAGTATACCCATATTCTGAAAAATTTGTTAGTATACTTCAGATTCACTAAAAATAAAAAATTAACAAAAAAACCGACTTCGAAACAAAAATTATACCAAAACAAATCAATATGCACTAAAAAGTAAAAAAATAATTGCGTATTCTTTTACAACTTAATAATCAAATTACTTTTTCTACACATCAAGGTATGATTTATGTGTTTACCACGCACGAACGTAGGTAAGTACCTATCCACTCCAAATTTAACTCAACACATACCTATAAAAAAGTGGCGTTATTTGTCAATTTTCGTACCCAACAGTATGTGGTGAGTGTGGCAATTTAGAGAATTATATCTCAAATTGTTTGAACCATCGTTAAAATTTATGATTATAAATTGTTTATGAGTCGTATTAACAAGTTCACAGTTCAGGCATCTGTGCATATGTTAGGAACATAAGTCACGCCGAGTCGCCAGTGGCAAAAAAAAATGATTTATATTTCACTGTTGGGATTTGCGGGCCATGGTCAGTACATGAATGTGTCGTAAAGAATGAATTTGAATTAGTCTTCAAGGTTCCGTATATCCGCTGCAAAAACGAAAACTTCGTAAGATCACTCTCGTTTTTGTCCGTCTATCATAGCCTATTTTATCCGCAACTACATTATTTTTTCAAAAACGTTGCTATTTAATGCTTATAAGGAATTATGGGGTTACCCTAACTTTCTTTATTCACAACAATTCATGGACATACACAGTGTGAATAAACTACTCATAATAACACTACTAACAATAAATAATATGTTCAACAATACGTTCAACATATTTAAGACTAACATTCAACATATGTTGATGAATGTTAGTCTTAATATAGACTTAATATAACTGATGAATAAGTTTAATTTTATTATACCATGGTCATTCAACACTACATACTACTGATCGTAGTTTATGAATTTAGTCTGTGACTTGGAATGGTGATAAATAATAAAAATACTGACATGTCGACTTGATAAATTCCCGTACCTCAAAGGTTAATCTTCGAAAATTATTTCCTTATTTAAACCAATCAACTGTAAGCTTATGAATTAAACTGTAATTTAATCAAAGACAAATTGTTACAAAGTTTTAAAAGAAAAATTAATAATGGGAACGAATACGGTATGAATGAGACTATACTATTGTGAAAAATTGTGTGTATGACAGGCAAAACAGAAGTTAAATTTAAGGATTAGTCAATACAGAACAGACTGTAGGACTGACAATCTAAAAATAATGAGAATCTAATAAAAGAACTGAGAATCTAACAAAATTAATAAACTGGCGTTGCATCATTTTGAGAGTGGGCATAATTTCCATTTCACTAGATTGATGTATTTGATATTGAGAAAAACCATTATAGGAGGAAAGTTAACGAGATACTGTTTAATAAAACCTTAGACAAGAAAAAAATTCAGATCTTTAGATCGGATACTCAAATACTCAGAGCACTTTATGTAGTGACCTCATAGCTGTATCAAGGTTTTTAGACACCTTGGTTTTGTGTCATATTATTCTACAATTTTTTATTTGAGATTCATCCCACGCTACGCTGGTGCAGATCGAGGACTGACAAAGATCGCCGTCACCAACGTGCTACGTCCGCGACAGATGACTCAGTGTCCAAGTCTTCAAACTTAGGTTCTAAGGCACGGGGTGCCTTGGAATAAGTTTGAGTTAATAATAATTAACAATTATAAAAAGTGTTGTAAACAATATGAAGAATTACTTGGAATTTTTAAATAGTACTGTGTTTCGTTGCTTGAAATAGGGGGATTTGTGTTTGATTTTCTATTTATTTGTCCTAGGTCAATATAAAAGTATTTAGAAAACCAAAAATTGAGCAACCTAACAGGTTTGTACTTACTATTATTGTTTGTTTTTAATTGAGTCCGTAAAGATTAATACATTGTAGCATTCGATAAAACTACTGAGAGAAACACTTTGCACTTAAGGGTTGCTTCAACGGCCTTTTTCATATGCAGCCAATGCTTCCTCGGCGTTCGTAAATACATTTCCTTAAAGTTTTTGTTTTATTTTACGAAATAAATAAAAATCGCATGATGCGAGATCAGGGCTATAAGGTAGGTCAGCCAGTATTTTTATACCTAACGTCCCCAAATAGTTAGTTGTTTGTCTGGCGGTATGTGGTGAGGCGTTGTCATGATGGAGTACAATCCTACAGCTAGGTCGCTTTTCTCGAACCTTTTCCAAAAGAAAAGGCAAACAGATGTTAGTGTGTGAGTCTGTAGTGACTATTTTCTATCTTCTAAAATATTTGTTGCATAACAACCTTTAATTTCGAAGAAAGAGACTACCATCTTTTTGCGATACTTTAACCTCGTCTTAAGTAACTCTTCCAAAAGACACATCCACTGAACAGATTGTCATTTGGCTTCAGGATCGTAGCAGTAAATCCAGCTTTCATTGCCTGTAACTATGCCGTATACAGCATTTGAGTCACCACCGGTAAATCTATGCATCAGTTCGCGGCACTAATTAACTTTGAGCTTCGGTCAAATTATGAGGTGTCCACCGAATACAAAGCTTTTAACATCTAAATGTTCATGAAGGATTTTGTGTACTTGACTCATACTGATGCCTAAGTTTTTCCAAATCTATTAGTAGGTAACTTATTGTTTTGTTTGTTTTCACGTTGTCAGTATCTATCATGAGCCACACAGCACTGATGTTGTCTTCGGTCGTCGTCATAGAAGAACGTCTCTCACGCAGATCGTCAGATTAGTGCCACCGCGTTTGAACTAATTAAACCAGTTATAATCAGTGACAAGGAATGGAGTTTCATCATGAAAAGCAATCTAAGTCTATTTTTTCTTGTTGGTTAAAATAGCAAACGAAATTCATAAAAAAATATTCAATAAAAAATCGATCCCGTTAACTTCATGTGGACGTTACACAAACAATTTTCTTTGTGTCTCCATTTATAGAAACAAATAAGAGATGAATGCAATATACATAATAAGATGAACAAAGACTAACATTTTTTGCAATCAAATATGTTTTTTTTTATTTTATAGTTTCTAAGTGCCCAGTTCTCAAAATTTTAAGTGTCACCTACGTAACACAGATGATATTAATACATGTTTGACATATTACTTAATCATGTAATGTCATAACTAAAACTGACATATAGACAGACAAGTGGTGCATTCAACACAGAATATCTTTTCTTAAAATATTGATTGCTTCAAACATAAGTAATGTTGGGTCGTCCTGTGTTTTGAATGTCGCATTATTTGACGACGGAACTTTATTGAAAATTGTGTGTCAATTTATTTTATAATCCCATACGAGGAGTATTTATACAGAGATATTTGTAATAGTCATGGTAATTATATTTATTTACGAGTTATTTAATTTTATCCTCAAAAGTAACTATTGTCATCAAACTTTTGTTTTTGTTCTAATAATTGTCTGCACTTGTGGGTTTTTCCACAGACTTCAAAAAAAAGAGAAGGTTCTCAATTTGGTTGTATTTTTTTTTATATTTGTTATCTCAGAACTGCGTCATTAATTAACCGATTTAATTTTTTTTATTTGTAAGCATATATTTCCTGATTGGTCCCATTTTTTAAAATCTATTTCTAATGATGAGATCCATAAAGAATTCAGAGGCATCCTCAAATATTATAAGCATACATATAGCGATATTGTTTTAAGCTATAGCTCAAGAATTTACACTTAGAAAGTATCATTTGGTGACTTGAAACTAATGAAGAAGGCCACAGATGGCCACCGGAACTCATCAGTGATAAATATTTCATGGCGATAAGGCATCTCGATTAAAATAGTTAATTACAACAGGGCAAATTTAAATAAATGATTCTGACTTAAATGGTACCTTGGAACTGATTTAATGTCTAATGATCTAATGTTATATGTTTGGGCTTATGAGAATTGTCATTAGATGCAGGCAGAAATGATTTTTGATCGACTTCAAAAAAAGGAGGACATTTGTCTGTATGTTTTTTTGGTATGTTCAGCTACAAATTTTGTCAATTATGGATCGATTTTATTTTTTTTACATATGGTAAAATTATAAGAATTATCTATATAATCCTTATAAGAACAATTTGGTAGTTGTACTTCAACAATTAATCTAAAAATCCTGAAATGATTACGAGACCGTAACTGGTTTTCCACTTGCTAGTACGAAAGTAAAGGAGATGCCTGGCGAATTTCATTAATCATGGCTTAATCTACACGCAAAGTAACTAAATGAAATATAAAGTTATAATTACTCGATAATTAAAATATATGAAATAAAATGAATAAAAAAAAATGAAAACTGCCTTCAAAAACCTATTTAAATACTTTTTTAAACGGATTTCAAAAACAACTAATTATTGGTTTTTAAATCCTGTTTAATAATTATATAAATAGGTTTCCGAATGCAGTTTTTACTTGTTTTTTGAATTCACTTGAATTAATTGTTTTAAGTTTTTATTTACTGCGGTAGGGCCACACTGTGGCCAACTTGGTTGAAGGACAAAAATAGGCCAGCTCGATAGATGCGATATCACACTCTTACGGAATGCGATACAGCTTCTTTCCAAAAATGGATGATACCAAAAATAATTCATCGAACGAAATCGACCACTTCCTCTAATCTTAGTAACTACTCTTAATAACTAAATTTTTGAAATAAACACAGAACTTTATTCATAGTTGTCAGGTGAGTCTAACGAAAATCTAGAGCCTAGAGTAATGGTTTGTTGGTCATTATGGTACATCACTCATACGAATACGAAAAGCCCACGATAACCTTTTTTTTGTATCTATTTAAAGCTTTTGCGTTTTAGTTGCCAGAAACAGATTTTGATCAAACCTGGTGGGTAATACAAATTCATTGGATAACTTTCTGGACAAAAAAGACATCAGATTAAAAAAGAACATAGTACTTACACACAATTTTTATATTTCATTACCGAAATAATTTATTATACGAAACCCTCTCCATGTGCGTTCGCCTCGGCCTTGGTATGTTTTTGGGGTTAGATATTTAGGCATGACAAATTAGACGTGACATATTAAACGGTATATGAATATATACGTGTGTGTATTTCGTAGTAAAGCAAATAGAGAGATTCGCGTATATCATAATCTTAATATTAATGAAATTACTATGATTTAGTAGAGAGCGAAAAAATTGATAACAAAAGTAACTAATATCAAAGAAATAAATTAACGAAACGAGAAAGTACAAACACGGGCATATAAGGTCTCTTACATATATTATTATTCTAAAAAAAATATGATATTCACATCAATTTTTCAATTGAATAATTAGTGAAATTACTATGATTTAGTAAGGAGTGAAGAAATTGATTACAAAGGTAAGTGATATTAAAAAAAAATAATTTAATGAAACGAGAAAATAAAAACACCGGGATATACAACAACACACAAGGTCTTTTACATGTTTTGTTATTCGTATAAATTAAATGACATTTAAGTCAGTTTACATTATAATAGAATACTTTATTTCGAAATTGCCATTTCTTAAAATTTTATTCTAAGGAAAGTGCTTGTCACTGCGCGAATAACAAAAAAAATCTAACAAATTTAAACAAAATTTCGTAGAACCAAATATTTTTTTGTATACACTTGTGTATTTTCGGTAAAGGTTTTCGCGCTATTCTCTTTCTTTGAATTTGACACCGGTGGCGCTGCAGCTCATCAACTTCTATACCGTACAACTAATCACCATAGTAATTGTTATACTAGTGTATTTGAACACGGAGAATGTACATGCGATATTCGTAATTGTAAAATAAAATATTTTTTCAAAAAAAAATTATAAAATAACTCTTTAAAGTGGTGATTTACAGAAATCTAGATAATACTACTTAAAAAATATGGGAAAATAAAAGGGAACTAACATTGAACATATTTCATTAATTTTATTGGTGGAAATTAATAATCAAAATAATATTTTTGGTTTTAAGAATCGATATCAATGTATAGAATAATTGGTAAATGATATAATAACAAATAGTGATTGTGACTGATTAGTTATTGATAAGAAACTTTGATTATAAAAAAACGATTATAACAAATAATGACCATCATTAATTAGCGAGTAATTTCAATAACCACGGATAGTTTCAATAATCATGAATAGTGAGTTTAAAATGTGACCATAAAAGGAATGACTCCGGTTCTTTTTTAACACACATAAAATTTGTAGTACACTTAAATATAACAGTTTCGGATATCTTATATGTCATTAAACATTGATAGTACTAGACACCTTGATTAAATTGGACTATTAACATTTCCTTCTAGCTTTATCTTCATATTTGTGCTACTACAGATTCTAAAAATCGTTTAAGTCATAAAAAGCTACACTATCTCAAAGTAATATCACCTAAATTTTATTTTGATATTAGAATTCGCATCGACTTTGTCTAAATCGGAACTGTGACCAATAGCGGAATCAAAATTGTAAGCAGGGCGGCGAGCGAAATTGATAGTCGAGACCGGTATCGATATCGTGAACGAGACCGTGGCCGAAATTTAGTGTGGGAAGTTGGAATCAAGAGCGTGACGGGGAACGGGGAACGTGATCGGTCGATACATAAAATGAAGGAATCCATTCTATGTCCAGGCGGACGGAGCCGGGGGTTAAAGCTTATATATATCAAGGTATCTATCAAATGGATTAAGAAAGCTGGCTGTAGTCTATAATAATGCATACAGTGACACATACTCCGATGGATTATTTGTACACGAACGGTATTTATCCAAGAAAAATTACGACGCTCGAAATAGATATATTTTGAAACACCTACGACGAATAGAAAAACAAGCATGTGAATTTTAGATTTTGAGGATCGCGGTCGCGGTCCCAGTTCACATTTCGCCGGGACCCTTATTCCAGCGACGGAACCCGCGCCGGCGATCAATCACTTTTACTGCCATCCCTTTCCGCCAAATATTTACGTTTGGTCAAATCCACCACCACCTTATTTAGATTTAGGTAAGTACTACGGAAATGTTTTAATATGGTCCAGCGGCGAATGTGTTTGCATTTACCATGGTTAAAACATAAATATTTCGTAGGAAGTCTATGGATAACATAGAAACGCTTAGGATTCTACTCGAGCTGAGCGGTGGCCAAATGGGTAAAAGCGTTTCCATTCAAGTAAAATGTTTAGTGGGTTCGATACTAATCACGGACAAATAGACTAATCAGTTTTTAGTTTTAAAGTTAAATTAATCTACTCGCTCCGTTTTGGATGTGGTGATCGCATTGGTGGTAACGATCGTCAGCAGCCCCCATGCTAGGCTAAATCTGTAATTCTATGCCTAGTCACCACAATACTAGTTAATAAAAATAATAGAAGGAGCCCTGTAGCATTAGTCAAAAACTTTTATCTTGTTTAATTTTAATATAAATGAGGAACAGTGTCAAATGATATTATAAGAATTTCTATAGGATGAAAAACATCTTGTACGGCACTCGTTCCTGCTTTTCTAGCAAAAATAAATGTTTAATATGCAATATCAAATATCATAAACTTAACAAACGAATAGTATTACCGTACTACAATGCATTCTCAATAATCGTCTAATTACGACATTCTCATCTCATCATCTACGCTGCATAAGCTAAATTTCATTTATTTTAACAATCGGAATGAGGCTCTGCTGGCGTTTGAGAGCCGGTTTGTGACCGTTTCGGTAGCCGGACGTAACGTGATATTTAAATAACTATTTGAAATGTCCAGATTCAAACTCACATTTGGTCCATTTTCATGACACTCGTCGGCCGCTGGTACTCTCGCTACGTTTGCCGGGTCACTCGAATTTTATATAGGATAGTCGATCATTAAATTTGTTGACAGTCAGTGATAAGAATTTGTATTGAATTCGATTCGCGATAAACTTTAGTAAAGGAGTATAAACTGTTAATAGTTCCCTTTTGTTTTTGTATTTACTCTCATATTTGGATGTTACAAAAAAAAAAATCAGATTATAGTATACTTTCAGGAGTTTTATGATATGGCCTGTAATACACTATGAAGTTAGTACGGTTTGAGTTTATCTAATTATCTGAGGTGCACAAAAAATATATTTTATATTTGCGCTATTGTACGGTGACAGAAAAACACAAATGTAATGTCAAACGCAAGTCTAACTTAATTAGTCGTTCAATGCGGTTGGCGACTAGCACATGTAGAATAGATACAAATGTCGGAACATAGTCAGGACTTCGAGCTGAATCGTGGGCTACATGACCTGGTTCCTTTGTTTGTGGTAGACGAATAAGTGTACCACAAACAAAGTCTAAATATAGTCTTGTGACGTATATACTAAGTTATTTTCATATGTAAAGTGATTTCTATACACAAGAATATTAAATAGTATTATATCGCGAACCAACAGTTTTGATATCCTCGCGCGCGCACGTGCGTGTTACTCTCGTCGTCTTCTAGACTGCCCGCGTCGTCGCCACACATCAACTCTATCCGGGCATTTCTGTGTGCATTTGAATTACCTGAATTAGCATATACGCTATACTTGCTATTTTAACTTTTCCGTTTTCGTATGTACAGAGGTGCTGCCATCTTTTGCTGTGCGTCCACTATGCCCGTGATGACATTTCGTCTTGTAACGTGAGGTTAAGGCAGTTAAGGGCGTTCAATCGGCTGTTACTGTCTTGGTCAATGGAATATGGAATTAACCATCTTCCTTCGTTTTCTTCATCGTTATCCCCACGATGAGCTTAGGGTTAGTTATTTTAAAGTCCTGAACTATTGGGTTGGAGAACAAGGTAATTTTTAATAAACAAATTCAAGGTAATCTTTCATGGTGTTTCATTAACTTTTAATAATAATTATATATGCCCTTTTGTTCAACAACATGTTGCCATTTTGTAAATAGTAAAATAATCATATTGCTGTAGAAATTTTGGGACTTCGGTTCTGAAAATAGCAACAAGTAATTTTGATAGTCCTCTCTTGATGTTTACCTAGCACTACCTAAAGAAATCTGAAAAATACTGAAACAGGTAAAAACCTGAGAGTGAGTTAAGGTTATATGGTGGATGCATTAATACTTCCCAACCAAACTTTCTCAATATTTACTGAACGACTAAAACTTTGTGTAGTCTGGCGTTATCAAGGTGAAAAATTACACATTTTCTGTTAATCAAATTTGGCCGTTTTTTCTCTAATTCTTGCTTGAGTTTTATCAGCTGTTAGCAGTAGAGATTCGAATAGATAGTTATGTCCGGCGGTAAAAGCTTTAAATGAATAATACCTTTCCATTCCCAAAATACATATAGCATCAACTTATTGCGAGTTAATCCGGGTTTCACCACAGTCTGCGGAGTTTGCTTGCCTTTTGACCATGAATTTTTAGCATGTTCTTGTCGTAAGTAAACCATTTTTCATTATCAGTGATCAATTTTTTCAAAAAGAGTTCAATAGAGCATCACAAATGAGTACACCGTTCATGCGATTTCTTTCAGTGAACTCGTGTGGAACCCAAGTATTGAGATTTTTATATATCGAGCTTTTTTCAAATGAAACAACTGTTTTGTGGTCAATTCTCAGCTCGTTAGCTATGTTTTAGGAACTAATATGCCGAGCTTACTCTATTTTTTCCAAAATGGCATCGACTTTATCCGTAAGAGGTCGAGAGGTCGAGAGCGAGGTTTACAGTGGAGTGTCGATTATCCGAACGTCGCTTAACCGAACAACCGCTTATCCGAACAGTAGTTCGGGCGGGTCAACATCCCCCGTCCCGCGCGTGCCCCGCTCGCGCCGCCCGCGCTGCAGTTTTCGCGACTCGTTCGCTTGTTATTGTACTCGCATGTCAATTCCAAGTAACCGCTTGTCGATATGTACTAAATTTTGCCACGTGAAAGTAAACTTTATATTTAAAATGCAATACACATATAGGTAGTTCCATTATCCGAAAATACTGGTTTTCCGAACACCCAAGTTCGGATATTAATTCGCATAATCGACACTCCACTGTTTTTCCGTTCAAAATTATCGCATTGAAAACTCTTGAACCATTATTGTGCTACTCTTACCGGTAGAGCTTTAACTCTATAAACGTCACAATTCTTTAGCGCGTCGCTTATTGCCTTTTTTTGTAACAAATCTTCAAAATGTATCGAATTTCTACGTACGATTTCACTTATTTTGGTGGGTAGAAAAACAATAGAAAAATGGCGGGACATCATTTTCGCTTGTTATTTTTCTTATTCCAAAATGTTCATGTATTTAATGGTATCAAAACTAGCCAGATACAAACAGCACAATTAAAGATGTTTTACGGGAAGTTTTTAACTTACAAAATATGAAAACACTTTTTCTCTGACCTAATATTTGGGCATTAATGCTACACTTAATAATCTATACTACTATAGAAATCTGTAGCATCTGTTTGTATTTACTTTCATTTTTTTTTGTCAAATTTTATGACAAATATTTCCTTTAAGATTCACCGACCCCGATTCTATCATTTTTAAAATTTACTGACTGTACGTGTTTTTTTAAATTAAAAATGATTCGATGGATTAGGATAAAAATTTGTATACGTCGCACATGTAATTGCGCAAATGATAAACTACTATCCGTTTGATTATCTATTTTTCTGTTTGTATGTTGTTTTATAATTTAAAAAATGTGTTACTGATTTAATGAAACTTGGTGTAATGTTATAAAATGTGATTGCGAAAATGATAGGATAGTGTTTGTATGTATATTCTCTTTTAACTAAAGAACAGTTTGACCCATCTTCGTGAAAATCGGAATACAGTCAGAGTATGTAATTGGAAAAAAGTGATAGATTGTATGTGATTGCAATATACGCAATAAAGATGTTATGAATTTATTTAGAAGTTTTATTAATTTGTATTTATGAAGTTACGTGGGTATCTATATGTGTGCGTGTGTCCGTGTATGGGCGTGTGCGTTTGCGCGTATGCAGATGATAATTTTATCGTAGTTTTCCATTAATAAAAGGTTATGTAAGTCTGCCATTTGATCCATTGATATTTATTTTAAAATGAAAATAAGGTATCTGATTTTTATTTGTTTATACTAATACTCGTGGTTCCGCACGCGTAGACATAAAGTGAAATCCTTCATCTTGTATAAAGTCCTATTAAAAAATTAAGATCCTGATAGCTATCTCGTTTTTGATTATTATCCCGCTTAAGACCGGGCTTAAGTAAATAAGAAAGTAAGAGCTCTCAATGTTATTCTCTTGTAATCTTGATTCCCAGTAGTGGTTCTGCGCTTTTGATTTCAACTCCGGTTTTGATCTAGGGAGATTCCGATTCGATCCTCGACCGCGGCTCCGCTTTAAGTTTTGATCAGTACTGTGCCTCGATTCGATTTCAGTGACACTTATGATTCTCATTTTTATCCTGCACACAATTTCGACCTTGGTCTCATTCTCGATTTTGATCCCGATCTCGATTTTCAATTTTATTCCTCAGCCTTTGTGCAATTTCGATTCTGCTGCGGGTCACGACTCTGATTTGGACGAAGACGTCGCAAATGCTAGAATGCTAGTAGTATCGAAATTGAATTTGACTATATTCCTCGAGGGTAGTGTATTTAGTACATATAGGATATCGGGGATAGTGTAGATAATAGCAGAAATTTGAAGATGACGCAAAATGTTTTTTTTAAAGCTTCTCGTTCGCATGGCATGTAGCTAATTTCATAATAATCGAATAAATGATTTAAGCACACAAAGAAAAAAACGAATAGAATACACATTGTGATTTCGATTTTATATAAATTATTTCATCCCTTATTTTACCTTATTAGAGCTATTTATCTATAAATGACACATGTTATTTTTCATTTGTAATAAAGAGATAAAACACAAATTTTGTTGTCAATAGCCTAAGCAGTTTTGTTTATTATACGTATAATTTCAACCCTTATTTCACACTTTACAGAATTCTTTTACAAAAAAACTTTGCACGTCGTTGTTTTTATTAGTAATAATTAGCTAAAATGTAAATTTTGACATTGATAACTCTAACGGTTTCGATTTTTCATATAATATTTCACCCTAACCCTCAGTTATTAAAAAAAACAAATTTAAGTATTTTTTTCTTATAACACGTCTAAATAAAATAAAAAACGTAAAAAAAATAAATAACTAAAACGTTAATTTTGACATTTATGGCTTTAATGGTTTATATTTTTCATAGAACAGTATTTCATCTTACTCACACTCTTAGTGGTCGAATATAAAAATATCTTTCTTAGTGCTTGCTTACTTTATAATATGAACCTCTGCTTAAAATTTCAAGTCTGTAGATCCAGGGTTGTGCGTTGATATATAAGGTAGTCAATTTACTCTTTTATATATAAAAGAAGAAATAAAGAAGTAAAGTTTGTAAGTTTGGATGAGGGCTGTAATTTCACGAGCTGCTGTTACTATTACGAAAATTATACCATTATTCGGAAGCCACATTATTCCTGAAAGTTTTTTTTTAATCTAATAAAAATACGTTTTCGGTAAGAAATCAGAATAACTGTGATAAAGGTCAGAAAAAAAGCTAGCCGTCTGTTTGATTTGTCGACGTGCGCTGCCTAAACGGTTTGAATTAAAGAAATAGAATTCACAGCGCAAATTCTAATCTTTAATAACTTTATATAAAAGTTCTCGACGTCTTATATCATCTAAGTTGAATAATATTAAAAGCGAAAGAAAACGTGCAATATGAAATCTGGATAAAGTTTCAAGTATAATACATGAATTCTTATAAGATCAAATAGCTTGATCAACGTACAGCGCTGGTGGTTCAATGGTCAAGAACATTGGCTTCAGACAAGAAGATGCTGGGTTAGATCTTGACCACGGGTGAATCGACAAGTGATTTATCGATGTAGGTCAATGTCAATCACACGTTTCTTGGCTCAGAAAAGACGCTAATCGGTCGGTCCCTGACATTATCATCGCATCGGTGACGACGGTCGTTGGCGGCTCCAGATGCGCTCTGAGTCAGCGTGGAGGGATTGGGGTCCTATCTTTTCAGTTTGAAATAAAAAGACTGTCGGAGGATGTGCCGCAGCGGTCTGGTGAACAGAGCCTGATGAGCCTGAAACCTTTGCATTTTTAACTGTACCGATTTTATGATATCTGCACGCTTAAGAATATCTAATGAAACATGTGTGTTATAATTTCTGCTAAATAGTTAGCTTTATGAAATTAAAACCGTCACACATGTTTGATGTAATTTAATAAAAGGACATAATACGATATTTCAAGTTTTATTTTAGAAACCTGTTTGTCGACAATCCTCTTTAAAATTTGCCTTCATGAATTAAATTATAAAATAGAAGAGTTAGATATACAGTATTCAAAAGCTTGTCATTAAAAAAAAAATAGAAGCTATTGGTTGAATATTTGCTAATATTATTAAATATGTCTTAAGTAGTTGACGTAACAGTCACATTTAAAATCATTGAAATGTAATGTAATTATACAAAGATATACAACCTATTTATTTAAGAATATCTTACCTAAATATAAATTAGTCACTCTTTAAGTAAACGACAAAATGTGTTAATCAAAACGAAATCACAAAGACCAGGAGACATCTTAAATAATTAAACAGATTTAAATATTTCGCATTTCAGAGGACTTGTCCTATTTCGTGGCTAATATATATCTAATCTAATATGTTTAATTTAATCTGTTCCAGTAGTTTGGATTTCGCTCTATTGATTTTCTTATATTTAGGATTAGCTTTCACAGATCGTCTAACGCTACTTCTGGTCATGACCCTGTCAAAAATGTCTTCACTGTCCTCGCTGTCATCGGTGAAATGATTTGCCATACTGTCGTTCAATGTTTTGGGTTTTGATAAGAACACTTCTGAGGAACATTCACGAAGGATTGGTTCGGCAGAATTCGGTCTTTCTACTTCTAAAGCTCTACTGGTACGTCTATTTGAAGGATTTTTATATAGAACAGGAACGGCCAGTTTGTCTCGTTTCGACTCCAGAACGACATCGGGTTTGAAGTAAGCTTCGCTTACAACTTTATGTTTCCTTGACGAGAAGTCGACCCTCTTCAGGAAATTTATAGAATCGGCGAAACGCGTACTGCATTTTTTGAAATTTTTCATTTCAGATTTTGGATGTGCTATTATTTGTGTACTAGATTCTTTATCGTCATTTTCCAGTGCTATTCCGGAATCTGAGTTGGAATTAGCACCGAGTATACGAATTTCCGGAATCAAGCTCTCTGTAGATTGTGAAGTGAGCTTCACGTTCAGATCTTCAATGATTTCAGCCTGTTTTCTAATCCACTCGTCTTTCTCTGCTAGTTTCTTAGTTATAGATTCTGTTTGTGAGGTCAAGTTGATCTCGTATTTTCGTAACTCTGCGGTTAAAAATTCCAGTTCTCTCTTGCGAGTCGCTTCCAACCTCTTGAGATTTTCAACTTGCTTTTGATATGCGTCTTTCCATTTGGATACTTCTTCTTTATGAGAAGTCTGAAGAAATCTTATAACGTTGTTAGCTTCATGGAGCGTGGTAGGGTTGAAAGTTTTTACGTCATGTATTGGATCCATTTCAAGTAATTAGTAAACAATCTGAAACCTAAAACAAAAAGTTCAATCAATCATTTTCATAAATCAAAACAAAAATAGCACATCTATTTAGAAAACTTAATAATACGATTTCATGACTAATTTAATAAGAAACAATAGATTTTTTTTCGTTCGATGTGTATCGATATAAATTAATAATGACTGAGTTGTACAATTTTTAACTTATGCACGTACAAAAGGAAATTTAGCAGTGAATATTTAATCCAACTCCTAATTAAATATTGCTATCAATTCTGAAACTTCAAGTTCCTTGTCTCGTTCATTATTAATTACGATCCAACAGCTGTAAAAAACGCGTCAGATGCGAGTGACGATCTTGTAGTGATGGTTCCGCAAAAGTAATATTTGAAAATAAACTAAGATGTATTGTTAAAAGTTTATTTATTAAATGGTTAGAGAGGTTTGAAAAATAACAGATATTTTTACTTTACTTGGAAACTACAAACCTATAAAACGGACTTTTATTTTTTATGGTGATATAAATTTTAATAATAAACAAGAGAATATATAATTTTAAAGCATAAAGACATAAATTACTGAATTTTTTTTTTGTACATTTTTGTTTATCGTGTTATAGTTTAATCAACTCATTGCTGAAGTATCAATCTATCTATTAGTAACTATATTTTTATTTTAGATTGAAGAACTTCATTTTAAAGTCGTTTCTGATTGATTCTGCAAATTGAGTGTTGGCGTTTTCGATTGTAATTAAAAAACTGTTTATATTCAAAACTTACAAATTTTGCGTTTTTAATGCGAAAAGTTGAAATTACCACCAAAATATTGTCCCGAACGGGACACAAAATCAAAAATAATTTCTGAGTTAGCGAAATGCTCTGTACTGAATATTACCAAAAAAACAAACCAACTTTTTTTACCACCAGTAAACTAAAGCAAGTTTTATTCACGTTTTAGACAACTATGATAAATTTCAAGACCATAATAATTGTCTTTCACACTAACAGACAGACATAGAACTCTTATCATGAAAAGGGTTTCATTTCGATGTTTTATCTAAAACTAAATTATTCAGAATCCCATACCTATGGGGTTCTGAATAATGATGTGATCGTATATAGTCCGTACTTTATTTTCAATAAATATACAATTTCAACAATAAACAGTTTCATGTTTTTTATCAATGCTTTCTTTTAAATTTACTAATAGATTTCAAAATTTAATTGATTCCCTTTGTAATGTAAGTCGTATATTTAGTATATTTGAATACTAAATTGGATTTTTTTTTGTTTATGCTACGAAATATCACGCAATGGCATATAAGGTGTATCTTTCTAACATAATGCAATATAGACGATCAGACACGGATAACAACAAACTACGACGACTAATGGATAAGTTTTGTTCTAATTTAATTAGGACAAGAGTTACCCGTCTGTAAATCGAACCCGGTATGCTCGCTTCCTAAGCAAGGATATTATATTACGACAGCCATCGATGAACTTCAGGTCGACCCGCATGTAAATGCAGTCCTTTATTTAATATAAATGATGCATAAAAATATTGATGTTAACTATGCTAGATTTCTAGTAACTTGTAGAGTAATTAGATCGTTAGTATTCAATCAATTAAGGCAGCTTTTGATTTGAGAGTTTTGACAGTTTAACAGCAATCGTAATATATTTCATTTCGTTATGCTAACGATGAAACTTCCTTGAACGTCCGTTGAAATCCCTCAAGTGTCATGTGAACCGCGTTACAATGCGTTCAGCTTACAGAAATAAAGTTCACATCGACATCATTCTTCGCCTGCCGATGGTTGTGCCTTTGTATTTGTAATAACTCTACACATGTCTGATGACGCCGCCTCATTGTTCTGCCGTCGCACGCTTTACAATGTATCGAGTTTGTTCTGCCGGTACTTGTGAAGAACGTCGGAATCTACTTTAGCTGATTCATTTTCGCTTGCTCATTTATTGTTGGCCGGGTAATTTCCTTTTGTTAATAAAGGAAATTAATTCTTTTATTATTATTATTTCATAATGATTCGGAAAACAGAAAAATAAAATTTGTCGTAATTATAGAATGTTAAATTCATATTTCTTAACCTCTTAGCAAGCTGTGATGTATAATTTAATCAATAAAATATAATAGACGAAAAAATAGAGATAGAAATGAAAGTGAATTAAAATTAAGGAAATAAAAGTGCGCTAAAAGATAACCTGCTCAATTAATGCCCTGTCAAAAAATAAAATACTGACACTGGTTTTTAGTAGGAATTTCTAAGAAGCGACGTCTATCTAACAATTATCCACCTCATGATTACTTTACAAAAACTCATATATGAAATATTTATTTTGTAGAAAAACCTATTTTAATATTGCCTACCATGTTCACTAAAATGAGAATTGAGTCTTTAAAATGTTAGTTTCATGCTGAGCGGAACTGTGAATAACAATATTGGTAATGATTTTTATTCATAAAATAAATAAAATATACGAATTTTTCAATTCGATTACTATATTAAATAGTCATTTTTACATAAATTTAATAAAAAATAATAGAGAGTCAGCTACGTTATTATTCGCGAGTCAGATCATGTCAGCACTTGAAAACAGCAAAACAGACTGTATACCGCGAAGGGCCTCGAGCTGATGCAAGGGAATAGTGAACATTTCTTTTCGTCATTTCTTCTTGTTCGTAATCCTATCTCAGTTTTCAGACTAGAAATTTTGCTGTTCTAGTGGTTTTTCATTTTTTAATCAAGCAAACGAACCTAAGGCTGTCTGTCTTTCACGCTTAGGTAGCAAAATTTCTCTAAATAACCATATTTAGTAAAAACATACAACGAGGCTGTGCGTAAATTAGGGCAACATCGACACAGGAGTTTTATAGACGCTGCATTGCGAGTTGTGTGCCTTTTAAAATATAGAAGCCGTAAAGAATGTCTGCGTAGTAAGTGTTTGATAAGACCGGGGCTTGTGCCAGGTGGGAACTAGCGCTATAATTTAAGTCTATATAAACTCTGTAAGATACTGTAACAATTAAGAAAATCATTCCATTAAAAAGCTGATTATCGGGAACAGTTAAGTGATTTCTTCGCGTATTTTGAATTGTTTAAAACCAAACAATTGAAAATGCGCGAATCAAAAGGGGTACTAAGGTTTGAAGGCTCAGTATAGTAAAAATATAGAATATAGTATTATTAAAGTTGGGAGTGGTGTTTTAGGTGGGAGTGGATTTAAAATCGAAATCAAAAATTATTGACTTCCATACTGGCGCTTAGTCTAGAGCACTCGCCGGTTGAAACTGTAATGATGTATTTATCTCAATACATTATATTAAAATTTCAATAACTAAAAGGAGATTGTCTACTATATTATTAAACCTTGTCAATATGGAAAATTGCCTAAAGAACAAAAGAATGTAATATATACATCTTTCTCAACTCATAAAGTGAAAGATAGACGTTGTTATAATTTTTAGATAGAAGAAGAAAAATATTCTAAGATAATAAAATATTGTGATAAACATTTATGTTGACAGGTTAGCGCTAATTTCTCAATATTGTGTAATAGCTTTTATTTAAATTTTTAATACGATATTAATTAATGCAGAATGTTAACTAAATACACTAAATTTGTATTAATGCAGTAATTAATCTAATTTCTAATCCACTGACTGACTACAATTAAGCAATTTATACCATCAAATATTAACTACGTAATAGCATTCTGTCATTGAGTACCCTTATTACAAAGTATCTTATAATAAGTTCGTAATTAATTCGTACGTTTTATAACTATTCATCAATTATTCATGATTTTGTTACTAAGCTCGTTGATTTTACTTCAATAACCTATCGCCCGTGGTACTTCACCCTTGCGGATAGAATAATTAAAGTCTTTATTTATTCTCATTCTAAATTCTAGCCCAGACTTCTATTCTATGAGTCGAATGAATATCTGTTTTCAGTTATGAAGCATATCTACGTTGTACTGCATTAGGGCTATATGCATATTTTGTACAGTTTTCAAATATAATTTAGTAATACCAATCGATACAAATGAACCACGAAATCAAATACAGAAAATCTTTCATGCAACCCAAAATGGTACTAAAACACAATTTCAATAAAATTTATAAATATAAATAATAAAATTTACACGAAATATTGTTAAAAGAGCATTTTATGTATATACATATATTTTGAAACTTGAAATTTAGATTTTTGATAAATCTAATTTTGTGATTTTGGCACTTACGCTTCTTATTTCTGAGTGATGTTTTCTTCTACGGCATCTAAGTATATACAAACTATACATGAGAATCTGGCTCTGCCCACCCTCTACGCCCACTACACCCGAGTGGGATTTGCGAGTGAAGTTTGTCGAAACATCCTGTCTGGCTACGTCGAAGCTATTTGTAACATTTTTCGAAATTTGAGCGAAATATCGTGAAAAAGTACGCCACGGATATGTGCCGCGTCATTTATAAGAACTCGATTTGTGTTCACAGCCGTGTTTTAAAATTTTACAATAAACGAATAATCAAAAAAATAATTAAAAAAAAATAGTAATTTAATTACAAATTGCCATAGAAGTAGTAATTTGTCTAAGAAACGAATTTCAATACATTTCGTTGAGGTATAACTTTGACCTTGCACCCTCCAATTTTCACCTGCTTCGGTCTCTTCAGAATTTTGTAGGTAGTGTTAGGTTAACATCAAGAGAGGACTGTCAAAATTACTTGTCGCTGTTTTTTGATCAGAAGTCTCAAAATTTGTACAGCGATAAGATTGTCACTACCTATGAAATAGCAACAAATTGTTGATCAAAATAACATATATATGTATATATATATATATATATATGTATTATAATTAAATTTGAAGAAAATATTATGAAAAACTACTTGAAATTGTATATAAATTCGAAATACTTTTTTGCCAACTTATTGTTTATATTATGTTAAAAAAAGTTGACTTTGACTTCGAAGATAATGTAGCCTTAGCTCACATTTAATATAAGTTAAGACATAATTTTGTGATTCAATTATTTGAATCGTTATTGCTATGATAAATCGCTAATTCGATAAAATTACTCGTAAAATGCAAATTCCAATAGAACTTTATTATATGACGATACACAACAATAGTCGTCATAATCTGGTTGACAGACCATATTGATTACTAAATAAAATATTAACATTTAAAATTATATCAATACTTTCAGGAGAAGCAAATTAAATATCCGATAGGTCTACGACCAGCGTATAAGATTTATAACAAACGTCTTTGTTAACAAGAAGGAACTAATAATTTAATAATTTCTAAAACTATTCCATATCAAATAAGAAAAATGTATGCAAATATCATGACACATATTTAACGTTTTGTAAAAGGTTTTGATAAGTATTATATCATTTTATTACTTAAGAATGACAAAAGAAGATTATTTATCAATACTGGTGTAACGTTCCATTTACTTTTCTAAATTAACATAAGCTAAATTGTATATTTGAAATGACAATACTAATGACTAATTATCCTAAATTAATGAATAAATAGTATCATTACTTAATTATAATTGTAAAATAGTTTACAATCCTACCTTAAAAATATATCATCACAGCACGATATCAAAGAGAGAAATAAATTACAATTATCACCCAAAATCAATTTCACTGTACGTCCGTCGCTTTCGCAGGTTAGCGAGCAAATGACATTATTGCAATTATATCGAGCGGGCGAGGTGACAAGTTTTTACGCATTACGCATGGCAAGGGGTGTAATGTTTTAATAATAAAGTTGTAGTTCATCATAAACAATGTGAATTGCGTGATGCATTCGCGGTACATCTGTCTGTGGGATTCATTGTGACGTAGGTATTCATTAAATAATAGGGAAAAATAATAAGTGTTTCTTTTCTCTCGTAAAAGTTATCTATTTAGAGATTCGTTTGACGAGGATACACTTAGAATCGTAAAGAATAATTTGCTCGGATTGCACGTGTAAAGTCCGGATTGTGGTGAAATTAGTGTGACAAAGAGGTATGTTGCATTGGCTCACAGATCGTAAGAAACAGCGTGAAAATGACGGACCTAACGTATGTTAAGTATTACTAGAAAGGTAATGCATAGTTAGTTAATTGTTATAGAATAGACTGAATATATTAATTTAGACCACGTTTACGTATGTTATACCTATAGTAAATATGATATGATTGATTATTTCTGTAGAGCTTAAATGGAGAGCTTTATTATGTTTATGAAAAGCGTTTGTCAAAGGATTGCTTGACCTATAAAATATGAATGTTTTCAATATGTGTAGAATATGTATGAAGTCTGGGAAAAATGCCAAATACTGAGAATAGTTTTAGAGATTATTCTAAAGGGTTATTGCGGACCTTACATAAAGTAATATGAAGTAAATTAAGGAGTTTTCTTAAAAAGTTAAATATAAAATATCATTAGATAAAATGTCTAAGTTGATAACTTTCCGCCTAAGGTATGTCATGGTAATGAGTATCTAAAAAAACATAATAAAACCATATTTTCAGGGTATCAAAAAAACCATAAAATAAGCAAACATCGTACTTTCATTAAAAAATTTATGAGGGAATAGTGTATGGATCTGCGGTTAGAAGTGTTTTTTTTTGTATTTCAATTATAAAACTGATTTAATCAATGGAAAATTATTTTAAATCGTATATATTTCTTATTTTCTTGAAATTAACTGATAGGTTTCCTAAGTAATCCGGTCCGTTGGCACAATATGAAAAGGAAAGAAAAAAATCAAATTTTTCTTTATCACGGGAGAAGAATAACACGGCCAGATAACTTCGAAGTGGCGAGCGGTTTACAATCGTCAGCACTTTTCACCGAAAGCATGAGAAAAGGGATCATCCGCCCGAATGAACGTAAGTCCATATTAGAGAAAAAAAAAAGGGTCCATTGGAGCAATTGAGGTGAGAGCCCAATTTTTTTCAACTTTCTATACGGCGAGCTTTTTTGCTAAGTGGCGTAACGTATCGAGTGGCTTTTAGCCGTTCAATTCTTTGTTGGACGAATCGGGGAGGAAGATTTATTTTTAATACTCAATAATCCGATTGTTAAAATTGTGTATAAATTGAGAAGTATTGTAATATTTCATACAAAATACCTTAAGTATTAAACTGAACAAAATATTGTAATATTTCTATTGTATTAAGATATTGTTATGTTATATGACAATTGACCTTCATCGGATTAAAAGAATATTATTTTTTATTATTTAAATAGAAAACATAATTTTATTTAATCAGTGATGTCAGAGAGCGGTGTGATGTGTAAGCAAATGTAGTGACTAGAGTAGAAGAAGATATGTTGCAGTGGTTTGGCCATCTGGAAAGGATGAATGAAAGTGTACTGACAAAACAAATATATAGAGCGAATATATATGAAAGAAAGGTCGTCAAGGGTCGCTCTTAAAAATCTTACAGATACTATATTGATGGAATATTAAAAAGGACCGAATTTTAGGCAAATCAATCTTTTTATGCAAGCACGAGCTTGCATGAAAAGACTTATGGATGTCAGCGAAGCAAGTGAGATATGCAAAGATCTTTAATACCATGTGGAAATCTTTAGTCTCTGTCCACCCTTCTCGGAGTTAGACGTGAGTTTATATTAATATTATTACCTTTTATCACTCACTATTTAACATTTATAACTTTATGTACCTCCTACAACTTACAAGAAAAAGATGAAGGCATAAGCCTTCGTAAAAGTTGCCTACATTATTAAATTCGTTTGGTACATTTTAACGGAATACTCATTTTTGAAGTGAAACTTCTTTATCGGCGTATGGGAGAAATTTTATAGCAATGTAACGTTTTTCTGTTACGCGCCATCTTCATCTGTTACGCGCCATCTTTATTTCTGGGTAAAATTTTTCCGTTACGCGCCATATTTATTCAATGTTATTAATGTCATCGTGGCATAAACATAATTGTTACTAAGGCCACCTGTCACATATACTTTCTGTCAACACCCTAGATATATTTACAGTTTGTATATATTACATTTTCCTATTATCTAAGTTGAAACCTTTTCAACCGACATACATGAGCTATATCTCACATTCTTTCATTGAGTGACTCGATTTTATATGTAGCGTTCGATATGTTTCCTACAATTCTATATGGCCCTTTATAACATCGCATTAATTGAAAAGTTTTACCTATCACCCTTCTAGGTACATATACCATTACCAAGTCTCCTACATGAAACTCTGAACATTTCTATTTCTGAAACTCAGTAGTGACATGAAAAATAATATATCAATTAAGTGATTAGCGAAAAAAATTTTATAAAGTTATTGGCAAAAAGAATAAAAGATATTTATTCTAATTCCAGTGGATTTCTAACAGAAGTAAGTAATTAAACCTTTTTTCTCAACACGTGGGTGTGATTACGGTATTTTTTTTAAGGTTATTTCAGGTTAACCTTAGTTTTAGATTGTAAATATCAGTGAGTTAAGCCATTAATTACAAAAATATATAATAACGATAACAATAATAGTAATAATTCTATTATAATTAATGAAATGCTATAATCTTAGTAGCAGAAAGGTGAAATAATTGTATTATTTTTGTATCCATGTCTATGATAATAAAAGCCTTTTGCATAAACTTTATCTAATTTAGCTTTATTCAACCAATTTCTGTTTCTGTTCAACCTACTTACAATTTCTGTGAAGTTGTAAATAGTAAATAATTTTTCGAAAAATGATGTCATAAAGAAGTTTCACTTCTTACGTGTGTAGACTAATACACACACACTTTTTTTTGTGTTGAGTTTATATCATCCCATTGCACTGACATGCCCTCAAGTAATCTTTTCTTTTTACTTCAGGTTGAGGGCTTTGGGTGTTAAGTGCGGAGTGCAGAGCCCTTGAGGTTTCGGCGCTGCCGACGACAGTCAGTCAGTCGATACGTTGTCAACGTGCGGGACTGACGGTTAAACGCGTTCTTTCAAAAAATGAAACGAATAGTTTAATGTCGCTGTAATTAAAACTTCCATCCCGCTAACTCCTAGTTCCGAAGCAACGCTTTCGATAAATCGGCTAACGTCGCCATAGGATGTAATGTACATCTTGCTTTGTACATTTGATAAAGATTCGCTTCCGAGTTCATCTATAAATGTGTCTTCCCTGAAAAAAAAAAAAAAAACTATATAACTTTTTGTTTAAACGTTGCTGTATTTAGCGCCATTCGTGGAATTTTGTGGCAATCGCATTGTTGCTATGACATCGGTCCTCAAAAACAAAAGGCACTATATGATATAGACTACGAACGGTACCTCAAAACAAAATATCTGTATTTTTTTTATTTTAGGCGCAATAGTTTTGAAGAAAAAGACAAACGGTTAATTTTCATATATTTTTTTAACTAACTTTAACACTATTTACTTCAAAATTACAAAATTATGTAGATCTTGACAATAAGCGCTTTTATTTGATATATCATGTAGAGTAGTTTGACAATTTTTTTAATTTTCTAATTTACCCCCTCAAAAGTGACCGTTATATTTAAAATTAATTTATTTACGTTACGCATTCACGTTTGGGTCACAGTAATGCATATGTGCACTAAATGCCAATTTAATCGGTCCAGTAGATTTAGAACACATTGGCTGTGACACACGGAAAAACAGACAGACATAAGAGTGGCCCTATAAGGGTTCCGTTTTTTTATTGGTAAGTACGGAACCCTAAAAAATACCTTATTGAATAAATTAAATTGCAATTTATTAAATGGTCAATAATGTTTTTAGGTAATGTTAAAAAATTTGTATTAATTAATATTAGAAACAAGTACTTTTTAATACTACATAGCTTTTATGGTAAATCATACAAATTCTCAAATATATAATTATGTAGTTAAAAACAAAAAACCTTTTGTACAAGTTCTGCAAATCTGCAATTAACGTTTCCATCGCAAAAAGAAATGTGCACGTAATTAGTTTTTAAAGTTCCGTAGTCAAAGGCTAAAAAGGAACTCTCACAGATTTATTCTGTCCGCCTAAATATACCATCGTACGTTACAGTCTTCAAATTCGCTATTTTGTCATCGATTGTCTTGAAATTATACAGGTACGTGTTAAAGCACGTTCCTTCACATAGATGTGAACTGCCCTAAAAAAGTGCTTACAAATTATAAGGACATTCGCGGGTGGCTATCCATCGATGAACTCGAGGATTAAATTGTTCTTTTTCCACTCCATTATGTTTGATAGGTTAGGATAGAAATTAAAAAGTGAATTAATCGTTATTAAGTGCGTTTTTATCCGAGATGTATATTTTGCGATTCATCAGTTTTCAGATTTGTGGCGAGAGGGATCTCCCTAAATTTCCTACCGTTAGCTTTAAAAATAGGAAAAAACGTGACAGTGATAGAGTTTCACAAATAAATTAAATAATAATCATTTTAATTGTATCTATTTAGAAGTTTTTTCAGATATTCATAACTTTCAATTGTAATGACGTATTTCAAATGTTATTCTGTAACCTATGAAATAAAGATATTTTGAATTTGAATTTGAAATAGTTAACATTCTAATCAGCGTCAATGCGGATTTTAACACAATAGCACTTTCATTACACACAAATATATATTTAATATAATATTTTAAATATAATATTTTATACATGATTGAAAGCTGATGCAATTGTAAATTTCCCTTCATTTCGTTTGATGACTTGAAAATTCAGGTGCGCTGGAGGCTTATACCCATTTCGGTCCGGGTTATGTTTCATTTTGTTCTATGCTTTGTTTGACAGTTTAAACCATATAATCACATACTAAAATTGTTTAAACTACAAACAAAACATCGTAAAATGTAATTTTCTAATACGAAAAAACATACATGTATGACAAAATAAAAACATGTAGGTATTGTTGGAAAGGTAAACACTGTATAGTTTAAATAACCATTTCATAATTATTTTATGAAATATAGATAAAGCGTTAATTTTTTTTTACTGTCTGGAGTCTTATTACTCTTAAATATTTGACCGGAATAACCATTAGTTAGTCCCTGATGCTGACACTAATTATATTTCTCTTGGTTTATCTATTCCTACGACATTGAAGTCAATGGTAATATTTTTTTCGCTTAAGTAGCGCTGGTATATTTAGTCAATATCAGTTATTTGTGAGGTAACAAAGATTTAAGAAAGGTTAAGTTATATTATTGAAAATATATGCACTGTCTTGTATTCTTTCAGATGCGTGTGTAATAAAATATTTCGTTATCAAGAAATGTTTAATTTTATAAATATTTGACATATAAGGTCGGAGAAAAAGGTTTTTTGTAATCAATATATAAATCAATATAATTTTTATTATGTTTTATTGAAATTTAATTGCAATATATGTAATTAAATTTAGAATTTAAAATATATGTCTTCATAATTTATGCTTAACAATTTGCTGCCATTTTGTGAGTAGTGACATAATCCCATTGATATACAAATTTTGCGACTTCTGATGAAAAATTTGCGACAAGTACTTTTGACAGTCCTCTCTCGACGTTAACCTACAACTACCTAAAGAATTCTGAAGAGACCGAAACAGGTGAAAAATCTGAGGGTGCAAAGTCAGGGCTATATGGTGGACGCATTAACACTTCCCAACCAAACTCTCTCAATATTTGACGAGTGGATAAATATGTGTGTGGTCTGGCATTATCATGGTGAAAAACCACACTTTTTCTGTTGATTAATTCCAGTCGTTTTTTCTCTACATGTTGCTCGCATCTTATCAGTTGTTAGCAGTAGAGATCTGAATTGATGGTTTTTCTAGGTGCTAAATTCTCATAGTGAATAATGTCCTTCCAATCCCACCATATGCATAGCATTAACTTATTACGAGTTAATCCAGATTTCGCTATAGTCTGTGGAGCTTGCTTGCCTTTTGATCATGACCTTTTTCCCACGTTCTTGTCGTAGATAGTCCATTTTTCATTACCAGTGATCAATCTTTTCAAAAACGGTTCGGTTTTATTATGTCTCAATAGAGAATCAGAAATAAGTAGGCGATTTATTCGATTTCTTTCAGTGAACTCCCAAGTACCGAGCTTTTTTGTTCAGCTTTTTTCAAATGGATCAAAACTGTTTTGTGGTTAATTTCCAATCCTTCAGCTACGTTGTAAAAATTAATATGCCGGTATTGCTCTACTTTTTCTGTTATATATCGCATCGAATTTATTCGTAACAGGTCGACCAGATCGAGGTTCATCTTTGAAATCACAATTACTGGACTGAAAACATTTTAACCAGTTTTGTGTTACTCTTACCGACACTGCATTATGAACATAAAGGTCCCAAATTAAAATGCGGCTTGTGTCGAATTTTTCTCTTTTTTATAATAAAATATCAAAATGTACTGAATTTCTATCTCAGATTCACTCCTTTTGGTGGACAGAAAAATAATAGAAAAATGGCGGGACACCGTTTTCACTTTTTATTGTGCTTTTGAATGTCATCAATTTAATGGTATCAAAACTAGGCAGGCACAAAGAGAGCTCAACAAAAGAATTTTTACTGCAACTTTTTTTATAAAATATGAAAAAGGTTTTTCCCGATCTAATATTAACAAGTCACATAAAAATCGAAAAGTTTATTCTGTCAAAATTATCAGAAGACTGGCAATTTTGACGAAAAATTTAACCCGCTAACCTGACGGTAACCCGTCGATGGAGATCTTTGGAATCAATGTTCGTAATTAGCAACATTAGTAGGAAATTCGATTAACAAATATCAGCGATACCATCACTTAGTGTGATGAATCGAATAAATCAAAACTTATACTTAAAATTTTAAAAATGTAATACAATTTCTGACTTAACAATTGATAATTTTTGAATTAGAGTCTTCTGTTGATGAAATGATATTGCTATTTGTGCAACTAAATGATAATATAACCCGTATTTGTGAACAAACTGCGACTGGAATTCTAATACGGCGATGCACTTTGAAAGCGCATAGCTGTAGAATAAAATGTGGGGAGGAATAGGACGTGGTCGGAATCCCGATCTGACCTATCACTTCTCTAGACTCAAATTTGAAATTCATATTTTAGATTACGACAAGATATAATATTTGACAATTTGCTTTAAGCAGTATTTTAACATTTATAGAATAATCTTATGAATTCTGCATTTTGAAATATGATTAAAATAAGTGCACTTAAACTGAAAATAATAGAATTGTTCACTGAAAATTACTAATACTGGTATGCAATTTTGGAATCTTAATTTCAATGGCATGAAACAATTTTATGTATCTGAGTATCAGCGTTTCAGTGTTCAATGAACAATAATTTATTCCATGGTGAATCCGTGGCAAAAAGCGTTGCCTTCGAATCAGGAAGTGTCGTGTTCTATTTTGATCACGGGCAAATCGACTAATGAGTTTTCGGCTTACATCGATTTAAATCACCCTCTCTATGCTTCGGAGAGTACACTAATTCGGAGAGTGCCTGTTGTTATCATCGTATTAGTGACATCGGTCATTAGCAGCCCTTGACCTGCACTCGGCCAGCGTGAAGGACTTAAGCCCTTCGATCTGAAATAAAAGATTGTGAGAGGGTGTGCCTCAGTAAGAGGTGTCTGGGTGGGATACGATAGTTACGACTGTTTACAGAAGGTGTTGGAATAGTTCCATGAGTATGGTGTATAAAAATCAACACCGAAAATATAATTAATGTCCCATTATTTTGTTGTGAGTCTCAAAGTGTCTGGCAAAAGTTGGCAAAAAAACAAGAACAAGGAAGTAAAAAATAAGTTATTGCTTCAGGTTTTTTTTTCATCAGCCCGCTACTGAGGCTCAGTTTGGTCAAAAAAAAGGTATTCGAAGAAAATTATTTTGAAAAAGGTCCAAGAACGAGTAGTTAATGCATTCGCGAATCGCAATTCGCTCTTCAGATGATATTGAAAGAATAAAACAATTTGCCCTCTACATCAACAGCATTTAGTACCCCACGGAAAGATAGATCTTCAATTCAATTCAATTCAACATATCTTCAATTTTTTGGATGATTTTAATTACAGTATTATAAAAAAAATAGTTTATGACTTTCATTTGCGATTGAAATACAAAGTTTTTCATCTGGAGTTCTTTGGTCTCTGCGTACCATTATGGGGAAATAGACGTGAGTTTATAAATAAACTAATAGCTCTCCGTATTAAAATTGATCTACTAATATAGATTGATTTATAATTAGTGACATCTAACAATTAGACTTCACAGGTCATGTTATTTTACCGACTTAAGAGATTCACAATAAATATAATAGAACATTGTAATTAATGACGTAGTTTGTACTAAAAATGATAATTGTCTCATTCGTAGCTACGTGACGATGATGGTGCAAATAATTATATTAATTTAATACTATAAATTACTTAAAAAAATAAACTACAGCTTATTTCTTCTGCAAACATGACGCGCAGTCCAGCGTTTTAATGAGAAGAGGCAAATTTATCTGTTGTGTGAAATCTGTAATACTTAGTTTAACTTTTACGTAATCGTAGAGATTAAGCAGGTTTTAATATTTTTTAAGAATTAATGAGATTGTGAGATTGTTGTTCTAACAGAGATTATAAATTGGAGCTCGTTAAAGGGTAGTTTAATCAAACAGTGTTTACCTCTTAAATTCTTGTTTAAGCGTTAAGAAATTCCAAGTGTTGTTTGGACTTAAACTTAACAAACTTAATCAACGATTTAAACGATTACCGACTGTAAAATCGTTATAACTATAGAAGCTATTGGTTTTTAAGGAAGCGAAGAGTCATTTAGACTTATATTGCATCAGTTATGGTTTAAATTTAAACTAACGAAAAATAACAGACTCTTACTGATTGAGAGGGATGACATTCAATTAAAATGAATAAATATCTTAAGAAAATAAGGAAATATCGATGTGAAGATAAGCCAATCATTTATGCTGATGAATCTTATAGCACTCAATCTAAAGCTTAAAGATGGACCGATTCCAGCCAAAAAAGGATTTAGAAAAGGAATCAATAAGGGAGTAAGTACAATTAATTCCGCCGATGTATTTATTCCAGGTGCATGTACCATATACAACTCTGTGGACAAAACTGGCGATCACCACAATGTGATGAATGAAATAAATTATCTAAGTGCCTAGAAACTCAACTAACTCCTAATTTCCCATCAAGATCCTTTTTAGTTCTTGATAATGCATCATATTGTAATACTCAAAACACCCAAGTCAAATACAAGAAAAGACGAAATGCAAAAATGGTTAAGAGATCATGAGATAAGCAAAGATGAGTCACTTTTGAAACCTGAATTATACCATATGATTAGACAACATTATAAACAAGCACACGTTAAAAAAACATAAAATAAATAAATTTTCACGAGAACACGAATATAATGTGCTACGATTATCTTTACAAATTTCTCTATTTATTGTATGATAAAAAAAGGTAATAAACCATGGTTTTATGTAATTGGCTTCTGTTACAAGTCATCATTTCTCTAAATATATCCATTTAAAAAATTCATCCGTAAGTCAACAGTCATATGTACAAAATTTTCATTAAAAGTTTAAATGTGTTTATATTTTAAACTACTATAATTATGTAAATAACAGAGCGATAAAATATCATTTAACTATCGTTGAAGACTTCCATAATACCAGTAATAATATAAGTTTAATAAAGCTATATTATAAAATCGTTTCATTTCTACGCTTGCGCTTATGCTGATAATAACAATTAATGTGTGTCTGGGAGGATGTTTGGCTTCTACGATAGCTCTGGCTGCTTACAGAAGGTATTAAAATAGTTCCCTGAGTATATAAATGAAAGTTAATACTGAGAATATAACTAAAATTCTATTATTTTTTTTGGAATTTTAGAGCTTCTACCAATGCGAAGTGTCTAACAGTATTAACTATTCATTCTTACAAAATTCTTTAAAACATGCGTAAAATCAGCATTGAGATCTTAAGTTTGAGTTGAGTTTTTACCTACATTTAGCACTTGGTACCTGTAAATTGGCCGTCGGCCCAAGCTAGCAGGTATGCACACACTGTAAGTACATGGAACACTATTTTATCCCATGCATATTATTGCTGACAAAATAAGCAACGTGTGGATGTAAATAAATAGTGCTCTGGGATCTCGGATTTTGAACACGTGCAATGACCATAGGAATTTTATGGCGGTTGCAAAACATCTTTCAAACAATATCAAGCTCGATAAAGGTTAAGAATTTTTTTTCAAGGCAAATATTACAGTTTTTTTTTTAATAATAAATCTCTATGACTGACGAATGCCATCTCATTCATTGCAACTTTTCTTTTTACTTTCTATTTTAAGCGCTCGCTCCTACTACTAATATCGATACCGCGTCATCGGCTTTTGCGTCATTTATCAAACCCAAAGGCGATGAATCAGGAGTGTAGCCGGCGCAGCAGATGTCGCGGTGCAGGAAACGACGTATTACTTTATCTTATAATGCACATTTAAGGATAGGGAAAAGGAAAAGGAATCACTAATCAAACAAAAAGTGCATATTTAACGTTAACATCAAAATACGTTACTGAACTTTGTAAATGCTTGTTAACACATTCCTGACTAACTGATTCTCAGTGCCCTTACGTATACCTGCAGTCGTGATTTTATTGATATAGAATTAATTGGAATTGTTATTTTTGACTGTAATAAATATTTAGTCGTAAAGAGCCACAATTAAAAATTTTGAAAACAGTTCGATTAGTAAAAATTGCTAAATTTTACCAACAAAACACTAAATATAAACAAGTGGATTTCTATTATGTTATCCATCAGCAGGGAGACTTCTCCACTTTTCATTTACTTTATTAGTGAATTTTGTACCTACGTATTAGCACAGGTGGTAGGTTTTGTGAAACATTATTGTCCATAATTTAACAAAAGCCACATATAGGCTCAAGAGGTTGAATAACAAAGAAAACATCTCTCGCGTTCTTTTCAATTTGTGTAAACCCCGAGGCGTTAATTTCGCGAACAGAAAGAACTGAAAGTCTTTGAAAGCGACTGAAAAAATAATGCCTTTATTCAAACTTCCGACGAAACATGGTTCAATTATATTGCATTATGTCTAAAAAATTAAATTCAGCTGTGCATTTCATCTCTTCAAACGATGAGTGATGAAGGATTTGAAAATCCTTAAGTATTTTTCAGCTATTCATCCGTTTTTCACTTGCAATAGCTTTTGATTTATTTATATTAAAAATTTATGAATTGCACAATATACATATTGACACAATTTTTCAAGACCCATAATAGCTCCCTATTTCCAAAAATTAAAAGTGTTTGATGAATCGATCGCTTTATAATATTATAGAATTCAAAATTTGGAAAGCGCATAACTTAAAATATAACTTTGTATGCATGAAGATTTTATTCAATAAGCCCTTGTTATCAAAATTTCCGTATAGGGTGATCATCCTAATGCAATTTAATAGTATCTACTTTGAACAGTTCCGTGTTAAGAAAGCTTGTTTCATAAGCGTTAAGCCTAATCAATGTCTTGTAACAACTTGAAATATGTGCCATTAAGGTTTATAGGTTGCTTTAATTCCGTTTGGCTTTTCCCTCCACAAATCAGCACTGAGCCGGTATGATTTATACCACCTCATGGTTGATGTAATGCCTGTGGACGCCCTACATACGACGATGTATACAAGTTCTTTTGCTTGTATTTTTAGCCCGCACGTTTTCGTCATACAAGTCCCCGACACAACAAGAAGATAACGTTGAAGCTGAAGGCGAATAGGAATACGGAAATGCGCAGTTTCGCGTATAAATCAAAGGCAGCTTTTTTGGGTTGGCTGTATTTTATCTCCGTTCGGCGACTTAAAACGTCGTTGTATGTAAATGAAGACACTTCACACTTTAATGAAACTGTACATTGCGTGCTATCTCAGGGGTTATAAACTTTCAAATAATAAGCGCGCACGTCGTCATACAATTTCGATGATTGAAATTAGCTTTGTTTTTCAATTTTACTATGCATTTCAATTAGCAACATACTAATTGAAATGTATAGTAAATTTAAATTACTACAATAAGTGATTATTTAAGCGAATAATACGAATCTATCTTTCCTCTGTTCTTCCATTTTGTCGTATGACAAATAAGAGAGACAATGTAGAGTATAAAAATTCGATGCAATAGTAACCCGAGATAAGTCGTATATAGCATAGTTTCATAAGAGTTTAAAAGGCATCAAAAGCTTCCCGCTCCAAAGAGGCAATATTGCCAAGTTATTGTGTCCAAGTTTGTACACAAGACCACTAATACAGCAAAGTTGACGGAGCGAGAGGAAAGCGTGCGGGACTAAAACTACGGGAGCCAACTTTCTTTATTTTCTTAGGGCAACATCGATAGACTTTTCTCGCTTCAGCAATAAAACTTTGAGAGGAGAAACTTATTAACCGATCCGCCGCGGAGCGCGGGCCGTTCCACCTTTTGTTGTTGAAAACCGGCCAACGGGAGCTTTTGTCTCGGCACATAATTAACACATAGCTAAACATCTAGTCGCACTGGTTTTGAACCGTTCAGACAACACTAAATATTCCTACCCTTATCTCGGACTCTTGCCAGTGCGTAATTCGATCGGCGACTGATTAATAGTTTGTGATATATTAATTATTAAAATAAAACATATTTACAATATTTAAAGTTTATATTCAGTTGTAACTAAATTAATTAATTCTATATTTACTGTAATTTCACTTGTATTCGACGGATAGTTTATTTTCAAGCTTTATATACGTGTATATTTAACGTATCAGTTACTTATCGTCAGCTTAGGATAGACAAGGTTATTTTCACAATGCTGACTTTTAGACATGCTGTTTTCTATTGCAATCAAGAACATTTCTATGATAGTAGCTATTCAATAACGACGTATATTCAAATACGGCGTTTAAAAACGAAATAGGTCTGAGGAAATCCTTCCTCGGTTAATCTACTTCTTGTTTTTTCCCCTTTGGTGATAAATTCATTGCAGCTTTGCATTGCATGAAAGTTTATTTTTCTTTTTTGTAGGAGCAATAAATAGATAAGAAGATAAAAATGTTTTGAATTTTGTCTGAAATATTTCCATTAAAGAATTCGTATGATAATTTACTTTTCATTTCTCCATTAACTTTTTAAAGGTTAGTGTAAGGCTAATTTATCATTAAGCATTGACGAAAACAACATTACCTATTTAAATATAGAACACATATTCGCTTTTATTCGTCTGACTCTGTACTTATTTATATAATAAATTATTATATAAATACTTATTTGTCGGTTCTAGTTTTAATTTATATTTCGATACAGTTATCGAATCCGAGTTCTTCTCGAGCTTCAACCACGACAATACACATTCAAATATATCTTAGTGTTTGAGTTACAATTGTTAAAATTAAAATTTTAACGTATCTATTACTTCATTGGGAAGTACACTATAAATTAGTAAAAAATATTTTATATTTCCTCGATTTCATTTTTAACCAAAATTACAATAAGAAATTACTTCATTACGTACCTGAGTTATTCCATATTGAGACTTTTTAGAAATAATAACTATTAAATTATTTTTTCGGTATATATTCGATCGTTTCTTACGTATATATATATATATTGGTTTTAATGAAAATATTTCGCTGTCAAAAGTAAAATTAATTTGTTGCCCTTAAATTCCGTCCGCGGCCGCCGGCTGCGATAAAAAACGAAAGTTGAATCTCCATTGCGGCCTGACAGAAAGTTTTGTCGTTAATTGTTTTCATCATATTTCTCGAGTTAAACGATTATTTCCCGAAAATATACAAATTTTTTTTACCCTGTTTCGGGAAATTCCGTTCCGGTTGTTTTCCCCGCTCGGTTTTTTTCATCGGCTCATTAAATTAAATGAAAAAAGTTAGAATCTTGTCACGGGGATAACACCCGTAATTTTTACGGCAGGACACAAAGCCCTTTGTTCGCCGAAAGCGGCCGGCCGCGAGGTTGTATTCACGGCTGAAAATTTTTCATCGTACACCCATTTATAAGGATGGATGTATTGTGCGTACTTACGCGTTTTGAAAAAAAAAAGTCCGCACCGCGAACGGTGCTAATATTGGCGGACGTTCGGGTTTGTCGCGAAGTTTCTGTATTTATTCACGATTGAATATGAATCCGTCATCGGCGAATCGTTAATCAATATCGACTAGATTCACCCGATTTAGATGCAATTAAAGAGTGCTCGATCGCCATCGAAATTGATGATGGTTTATGATCGATTTGTATAATTGTAAACGAGTCAGTTACGACAGAGAACGAGGCGTTATTTGGCCGATCTATCATTATTGTTTTTTCGTTAAAAGTTGGCTGGTTTAATTCGAAATGCTCTCTCCTAACTCATCTATTTCATATATAGCATTGCGCGTACAAGATTAATAGAACTGGCATAAATACAAAAGCGGGTGCGATTAATATAACCCGACTCGGAGAACATGTTATTTTTTTCTTTCCACGAGAAGGTTTCACCGATTGAAGATCGCGACTAAATCCCTCACGTGGCAAACGACTCCTTATATTTTACGGATCGAGCGGCCTCTAATGTCTTTTCATCGCTATACAGAGATGTTCCTCTTAGAACTCCAGTGCTACCATTCATTACGGTTAATGCCTACATCCATAACGGTAATTATCTAATTAGTCTAGCCTTTTTAAATGTTTGTTTTTGTGCGAAGAATACTTCTGCAAAACCTTATTATTTAAGACCAATAACGATTCCATAAATTATGTTTGGGTGTTAGTAAACTCACCGTGTAAGAATAAGCTACGCATTCGCGAAACCTTCTTCGAAATTATAACTTTTTTTTAAGTTGTCGAAGCTAGGACTTTCATAAGATCCGGTTGTTTATTATAATCTATATTTAAATGTATTTGCGGAACTTAAGATAGAAAATAAGTCAGGAATCGAGTGTATCACTTTTATTATATGTGATGTTGTTTAAAGTAAAGAAAAAATTAAAAATTTACATAAACTAAATATGTGGCGCCATCTATTGGCATGAAAAGGTAACTCTTCGCCTGCGCTTAAAAAAATTCGAGCAAATGACATTTCTGGAATGTAATTCTTCAGTTTATTGTCTTTTTAATTAAAATCTAAGTAATTAAAATAGAATTTGAGTAAAACTGAAAGCGAAAATAACTCTAAAAATAATTTCATACATTTTTATTCAGTTTATTCGTAAAATCCAGTAATTTCAAAAATAGAAAACTCTCAAATCACATCTAGAACATTCGGAGTGATGATTCGAGAATCCCGCCAATTAAGTATATAAGCAGGCACACTCGGCGCTGCGAGTCAATCTTCTTTTCAAACGCTTATAGTAAACATAGAGATATAAAGTGAAAGTAAAAGCTTTATACTGTCAATTGCTGAGTAAATTATTCAATACCGTTCTTTATTGTGATTCTAAGTGAGAGTAATAATTTTTATCATTGAGTAAAGCATCTAAGTAAGTGAATATTTGAGTTGTAAGTGAAACAAATGTCTGTGAGTGAAATACAGATCTGAGGGGCTCCTCCTCGAGCCAGAATCTATTCCTGTGAGTGAGTTTACATCCTGTGGGGCTCCTCCTCGAGCCAGAATCTATTCCTGTGAGTGAGTTTACATCCTGTGGGGCTCATCCTCGAGCCAGAATCTATTCCTGTGAGTGAGTTTACATACTGTGGGGCTCATCCTAGAGTCAGAGTCTATTTCTGTGAGTGAGTTTACATCCTGTGGGGCTCCTCCTCGAGCCAGAATCTATTCCTGTGAGTGAGTTTACATCCTGTGGGGCTCCTCCTCGAGCCAGAATCTATTCCTGTGAGTGAGTTTACATCCTGTGGGGCTCCTCCTCGAGCCAGAATCTATTCCTGTGAGTGAGTTTACATCCTGTGGGGCTCCTCCTTGAGCCAGAATCTATTCCTGTGAGTGAGTTTACATCCTGTGGGGCTCATCCTAGAGTCAGAGTCTATTTCTGTGAGTGAGTTTACATCTTGTGGGGCTCATCCTAGAGCCAGTATCAATCTTTTCTTGAGCAAATCAGCTATTGGTGACTTCTAGACGAGAAACTCACCGTATTCAAGGCCTGGTTTATCTTTTCACCTTGCAAGGTAGCGGGCAAGTTCCCTTGTGGTACACTCCTGAGAAAATCACCGTACCCAAGGTTTGGTTTATGGGTTCAACTTGTCTAGCACTTGCAAGTTGCCTTGAATACATTCTAGAAGTCTTCCTCTTTTACTTTTCAGCTTCTTTTCAGAGTCTAGTTGGGTTTCAGCTACGAGAGACTTCACTGAATCCAGAGAGTATTACAACCACACGCAATTGAGTGTCCAGAGGGTTAACTTCAAGAGAGTATTATTGCTTCCACTGCCTATTTTTTGTGATCATAAGGTGGTAATCGTATTTGTGCGTTCAAATCATTAACTTATAACTTTAATTTTGCAAATTGAGTTTGTGATAAATAAATCTAAGAAAAACGGACTCTCTACCTCTTATCTTTTAACAGATGTATACGATCGAAGTTTCTTTAAATTTACTGACTGTTCCCTTCCCGAAATTGACTAACAAAATCGAAATTCGTTCGTTGACGCTTTTTGCCCGTAATTGGGTCGCCTGATCCTGTATATGTGCCAAAACGCAATATTTTCTGCTAAGTACATTCAGAAAAAATAGGCTTTGGCAAGCGGACAGACAGACAAGAGAGTGTATCTGTTACGGTTCCGCTTTATCATCGGGCTTACGAAATCTCGAAAATGGAAAATTTCCTACATTAATTTTTCTCACAACGCCCAACACGAAGCGTTTTACACTATAACGAATCCGTCCGAATAGGTTCGCCATTCCATCTCCCGCAACGCTAACTACGATCCGCTACAGGATCACTGCGACAAAACGTAAGATTAAACCGAAAGCAATCACATACAAAGGAGCACTCATTTCGGATGGTCATTTCCTCGCTGGATGCGTCTAGGCGTTCGTCGGCCGAGCGAGGGTGCCGCATTAAGGCGAAATCGCGGCCGTTATTTACACCTGAATTCGTTCGCAAGCTGTTATGTTTATTCTGATCCCCGAAGGGTTTTAAGGGTGTGCGAGCGCCCGTCGCCCCTCATCGCCGCCGACTTCCGCCGCCGAAACCCGGCCCTTTTCGTCGGGACCCTGCGCCGACTCCGAGCACGAACGAGACCGAGGTCTCGCTATTCGCGCCCGCTGCATGGAGGGTCAGTCTTAAAGTTTTATTGATAGAGTGGTAGATGGGGCCCCTCACGGCTTACGTTCCGATTTTATTTCGCGACGTTTTGTACCTTTATCGTCCGGCCGCTCGCTCGGTGCTCCGTTAAGTTGGTGCCTTGTGAGAACGCACAAACAATTTCGTTCAATATAAACGCCGTAAACGCGGAGAGATCTCGTTTTTCCTGTACAAACGTATGTATGCTGAACAAATACATCTTTCTATTTGTACGGTTACCTGTTTCCACTGTTTTCCTCACGGCCGTGGTAACCCTCGCTGCCTGGATCGATGTCCAGTCGGATGACATTTTTAGGGTTCCTTGCGTATCCTACCCCATGGGACTCTCCGCTGTCTGTCTTTCTTTCAACGAGCTGTATCTCGTGAACCGTAATAGTTGAAATTTTCACAGAATGTGTATTGTTATTTCCGCTATAATAACAAATAACAGAAATAAAATTAAATTGAAAACTAAAGAGGCTTCCCATTCAAGAAACGTTTTTAGACTTTTTTTTTGGATCTTAATAATAGCAATATGCAGACGCTCGAAATATTCACACAATGTGTTTTACAATAGTCGCCATATAAACAAATAATAAAAATAAATTGAAGCTAAAAATTAAAAGAGATTTCCTTACAAGAAATATGTTTTTTCCAATATCTTATGCTCAATCTTAAATTCCATTCTTCTTTTCCATTAACTATTTTTAAAATACATATAGTTCTCCATATTGTGCGACGATATAGAACCCTTCGTGTGCGAGTCCGACACGCACTTGGCCGGTTTTTTTTTTATATATAGATATTCCGAGATGCTTTCTTTGTTCATGACCCACACTCTAGTGGGCAATATTGATTTGACATATCCCTCCAGCAGTTCGTGATGGACATATAGGTGGTGAAGTGTATTTAAGTATTCGTCAATACTTTCGGCAACGAATGTATGGTTGAATACTTAAGGGGAACTTTGTGACTTGCAGTGGAATGTAAATAAGTCACTACATAAGAGTGCTTTGTGACTACGCTCATACTTAAGAAAGAATTGAAAAGTATTTGGCCACGTTCATTATGATGACGTCAACTTGGAGTTTCAAACGTTAAAGAAAGAAATAAGGATAAGGGAGAAATACTTATTTTTTGTATTAATTTTTATATGTTTGTAGTGTCATTTTTCGAATCAAAATGATTTCTTTTTAATATGAAAGCCTCTGTAGCCTTCATAGTCTCACTATCAAATCCGGAATGGTTTAATGATGCACTCGGGAGTCGAGTGCTATCTGCTGCTCACGGATCATTACCCGTCCGATTGATAGTGCATACCTTATATAAGAGCTTTCGACAACTTTGGCGTCTACTCAATTAACTGATCTGTGAGAAGGTATCCGATAGATTGAAATTAGTGTAGTTATATTTGGTCAAAGTGGCCACAGAATGGTAAGCAGAGATTAACTTTATTTATTTTTCTATACATACCATTGATCATAAATAACCCAATAAATGCTTTTCTTGGGTCAGTTATTGTAAAATACACGTAACTATCAATTTGGAATAGTAATTAGACGAGAAAAAAGAACAGAAGAAATTTTATTATATTTCTTTTATGTTCTCTAATAGTTATGCAAGTATTTGTTTAAAATTAATGTATTTTGACAAATTATGAATTAAAAAATAAAGCAACAAAGTTATTTCTTTTTTACGTAAGAACGATATTGTTTCCTATCGGATTTGTTAGTTCTAAGAATATATTTATTTTAGTTTGTAAATTAATCTGTGATAAATTTATGTTGTTATTAAACTAATCACAAATTGATTTACAAAAGTATACATTCGTAATAAACAGAACTTACTTTAAAGTGATTTTAATGTTAATTATTTACCAATTTATTGCCATTGACATACGCTTATTTAGGTTGTATGAAAACTTCTGGTCGCTTGTAACATTGCAATTGTGACGTAAAAATACTTAAAATCATTATTATTTTTATTATATGTACATATATACATACATTAAGGCGATGAATTGGAAATTTTGGTGGTAAGGATCTCGATTTTTCTCAGAAAATGCAATGCATGTGAAAATGATCTTTAGTGACCTGAATCTTTATGTTACTGACTTTAATTTTCCAGTTGCCGTTATAAGTTTTATTAACTTATTGCAGAGAAAAAATATCAAATGTATATTTGATATTTGTTATGCAAAATGTTATGCATAACAAATATCAAAAATATGCAAAATGTTATGCAAAATGTCAACTACTGTTATAAAAGAGGTATCTCTTTTAAAAGAGTAATTGACATTTTGCATGCAAGCAGGACCGATTTAAGCCTCCAAATTTTTACGTATATTGATCTAAACAAACATTTTAAGATGCCTATTGAATTTATTAAAATCAATTCTAGTTTTTATTTTAAAGCAGAAAAATACTGTTTTATTGCATACGACCATTAAAAATAAGCAAAAGTTTTAATATACAGTACCGCAGTGAGTGTAGAACACCACGCTCCAAACCAAGTTAATAATTTATCACTGTGCCACTTTAATAATAACAATTCCAGCGTGTCTTATTGTGTTAAACTACGTTGTGTGCCACTACAAAGCATTATATTGCTAATGCTGTACTGATTCGATGAGTATTGAGAATTTCGCACGTCTTATAGGAAATTCTGTACATTATATCAAAATAAATGGGAACCTAAATTGAGTGTTAACAAAAAATGAAGTCGTTTTGTTGCCGCTCCGCGAAACAGATTCAAGCATCTTGTACTGAAAACCTGTATTTTTTTGTGAATTGATGATTTATGAATGATTCGTTATTAATGTAGTTAAATTTCCAATACATACAATGTTAAAAAGACGACATATATCTATTAAAAACGGTCTCTGAATCTGAATTGATTGCCACAATTAACTTGAGGAAAAGTTGCATATATATTACAGACTAACCATGAGGTACCCGTTAAGCACATGCACACACCTATGGAAGTATTAGCAGATAAAGAGATTATTATGTAAATATAAATAAAAATTACGAAACAACGGAGACGATAGACGACTCGCGGCCGTTTGTTTTTTTATATTTAATTATCTATAATAATTATCGGGAAAATAATTATCCTGAATATTCTCTAAAAGAACTGTTTTTTCTATATTATTTTTTATACTCATTTTAATTTAACAAAACTTATTTCAAGTTTGATAAAGAAAGGCAAACAGTTGGAAACATACAGTTCGTTACAAAAACGAACAATATCCCATCACCGTACTATTTTGCTTTGTAAACAAATGAGTAGCACATTTCAATTATACTGCTCTTTTCTACAGATCTGTTTGCCTATACCAAGATAATCTCTTAAGTAGAAATATAAAGCACAATATGGTGCTATACTGTATATTTTTAGGGTCATTTTATGACATAAATTCATAATAAATACTATATACGTAATCACGGTATGAATGATACAGCCATACATATTCACTAAGACAGAGAGCAGCATGCGCTTCTTACTGCACTACTTGTCTTTAAACACAAGCTGGCATATACCTAAGAAATTTTCGAAAAACGTTCAGTTCGCTCTAATTCTATTCCTAAACTCTCCGTCAATCCCGATCTCCGTCTCAGCCTCACTCAAAATCCAATCCTTGGTTTCGTAGTCGAGTCCTATCTCAATACTGCTCATGGTTCCAATTTCGATACAACATGAGGTCTTAATCCCGGCGTATGGCTTTCGGTTCTGATTGAAATACGAACCATAATCGGTCCCGATCATTGTGTCTATTAATTTTCACCATAAAATCCCTAACAAGCACCACGTTTTTTTTTATATGTAAATGTTGTACCCATAGATTCCATCTTGCTAAATTTGGATCATACATACTTTTTTCAATCACATGATGAGTGTACATAACTAGTCTGGTCGAGAAGTGAGTTTTCTGCGAAAAATAGTTAAAACAGTCTTAAAAATATGGGGTTTGGTGCATTGGATTCGAATTCAATCCTGAAGAATGGAATTTTGGAATTTATCCGCCAATAAAAATTCCAATTGTTATAAACAAAAACGAAAAGTCAAAAGGTAGTGTCCGTTTTGCAGCTATAACTCAAAAATATTAAAGTAAGCTCAAATTTGAAAAAGTTCCTAAAGAGGAGAAAATTTTAGTAAAATAACTCCCGACTCCGGTTAGCTCTATTATTTATAATTTTAATTTTGAAAATTGGGTTCCAGCCGTTTCAGCGCTGTCGCGCCTCCAAAGAAGCGTGCATTATAAAATATTTTTCAATATTCAATATTAATTTAAAATTTGGAAAAATTATAGTGTCTTCTAGAAACTTGAAGAATACGATCCCGTTGGAAAAAATGTTTAACTCTATTTTTCTTAAAGTTATCTAATAGTTAATTAAGTAATTTTTCATGGACTTTAGTTTTTATTAAATCTCATATAAAAGTTTAAATAATGCACCTATAAATTTTTTTTTTTGGGAGCTCTTCTTATATACATAATAAACAAGACTCCGTTATAAAATTTATAAAAGTTTTTATTTGTTTATTATGATTTTTTAAGTAAACAAAAATGAAAATCGGGTAAAGTTATTAAAAATTTTTTACTAAAAATTTGATTGTAGTTGCTTCTGTATTTATATATCATGTTTAATAGTTTTGCTAAAAATTTTGCGCCATTTGTTTATAAATTTTTTATAAACAAATGACAAGTTTAATATTTATCGAAATTTTTTGACCATTTTATTGTGTAAAATGATGATTTTAAAAAAATTTTTTCTTAAAACAATTTTAATTGTTTATAATCGTTTTTCATTTATCAATCCTTTAAATTATTTATTAAAATTTTTTTTAATTCATCATTTTCTATTCTTAATATAATTATAAAAAAAAAATTATTTCAATTTTCATTGTTTATCAAATAAACAATTTGTTAAAACAAATTCTGATTTTCCTTATATTTTTGCCGTAACTTTAATAAATTATAAATACAGTCATGTGCATCAAAGTGGTCAAAAAATTTTCTCTATTGTTTTGCATTTTAAATAATTTTTCAAATCAAACTCGAAACCGTCCTCTGTTTTGTCAACTTTTAAATTGTTATAACTTCTAAACTATTGGTGATACGGTCTTTGACATTCAAGTCGATCTTTTAGACAATTTATAGATACAGAGGAGATAAAAATTGATTAGATAGATCAATAAATTGTCTAAAAGATCGACTTGAATGTCAAAGACCGTATCACCAATAGTTTAGAAGTTATAACAATTTAAAAGTTGACAAAACAGAGGACGGTTTCGAGTTTGATTTGAAAAATTATTTAAAATGCAAAACAAATAGAGAAAAGTTTTTTGACCACTTTGATGCACATGACTGTATTTATAATTTATTAAAGTTACGGCAAAAAATATAAGGAAAATCAGAATTTGTTTTTAACAAATTGTTTATTTGATAAACAATGAAAATTGAAATAATTTTTTTTTTATAATTATATTAAGAATAGAAAATGATGAATTAAAAAAAAAATTCTTAATAAATAATTTAAAGGATTGATAAATGAAAAAAACGATTATAAACAATTAAAAATTGTTTTTAAGAAAAAATTTTTTTTTTTAAAATCATCATTTTACGAAGGCAATAAAATGGTCAAAAAAAATTTTCGATAAATATTAAACTTGTCTATTTGTTTATAAAAAATTTATAAACAAATGGCGCAAAAAATTTTTTAGCAAAACTATTAAACATGATATATAAATACAGAAGCAACTACAATCAAATTTTTAGTAAAAAAAATTTTTTAATAACTTTACCGGATTTTTCATTTTTGTTTACTAAAAAATCATAATAAACAAATAAAAACTTTTATAAATTTTTATAACGGAGTCTTGTTTATTATGTATATAAGAAGAGCTCCCAAAAGAAAAAAATTTATAGGTGCATTATTTAAACTTTATATGAGATTTAATAAAACTAAAGTCCATGAAAAATTACTTAATTAACTATTAGATAACTTTAAGAAAAATAGAGTTAAACATTTTTTCCAACGGGATCGTATTCTTTCAAGTTTCTAGAAGACACTATAATTTTTCCAAATTTTTAAATTAATATTGAATATTGAAAAAAAAATATTTTATAATGCACGCTTCGTTTGGTGGCGGCGCGACAGCGCTGAAACGGTGCGGAACCCAATTTTCAGCGTAAAATTAAAATTATAAATAGAGCTACAACCCGGGAGTCGGGAGTTATTTTACTAAAATTTTCTCCTCTTTAGGAACTTTTTCAAATTTGAGCTTACTTTAATATTTTTGAGTTATAGCTGCAAAACGGACACTACCTTTTGACTTTTCGTTTTTGTTTATAACAATTGGAATTTTTATTGGCGGATAAATTCCAAAATTCCTATTCTTCAGGATTGAATTCCGAATCTAATGCACCAAACCCCATATTTTTAAGACTGTTTTAACTATTTTTCGCAGAAAACTCACTTCTCGACCAGACTAAACCGAGTGTACCTCATTAATTAAATGTCTGGAAATTATATGGAGCATCTGGAAGTTATACTGAAATATAAAAGCGCCAATAAAGTAAATATAAATGAACTTGCCAAGAAGGATTATTAATTTGGTGATACACATCAAAAAGTAATAAATAATACAGAAAAATATAAAATAAATAAAGGACCGTGAAGATAAGTATGACCTATAAAAATAGCAAGTAAAAAAAAATTGGCTGCACGAAATTAACATGAGATTGCGGATGAACTTTGACGGCTACAACAAACGGACATTGAAAGTCTGCAGAAAGCGAAGGAAATGAAGAATGAAAGATCAATTGAAGAAACTAATAAGAAAGAAAGAAATTGACTTGACTCCGCTTTAAGATCAATTACAACAGTAAATTAGTTATATTCGATAGATTCGCACAAACAAGATAGGATTTAATGTTAAAAGAATCAAGAAAAACGAACTACATTATCACAGATCAAAGTAGAGATAATAAAAACTGCGGATGATATTTATCAATTTTCAGTAATAGACAATGAAAAACTTCAACGAACAAGGAATAATAAAAAAGAAATTACAGAAGAAGAATTCTTTTAAAAAAGAGCTCGGCATCATGTAATGAACACTGCTTTTAGGTACAATATGACAGAAAGAAAAGTTGACCGTTCTAGTTACACGAGAGTTTTGTGTAGATCCACCACAAGTTACTACAACAGGATATGAAATGAAGGGGTACAGAGCAAAGTGGAAATGAATAAGGCTCTTAATGAACTTTTCCAAGTCCTAAATGGACGTTAAAATTTCTTGACCAAGAGAAGAAAATAAAGAATGAAACATTGACGGAAGAAAAAATGATGAAGGATATATTTTAAGAACTCAACACCATCTAATTTACCCAGCTTTCTGGTTTACAATACGAAACTTGTAACACATAAGATATTTGCTTAAACAAGAAGAGCTACTACAACAGGAATCAAGAAAAATAAACCGCATTAGCAAAGAGCACAGTAGATATTGAAGGGGCTACAGATGAGCACTTCGACCTCCCAGAAATGGACGTGACCATCTGTACCAAGCAAAGAAAATAAAGAACAAAAGAGACACGCAAGAAACTTACCTTTCCCACTGTATGTATTAACACACTGTAGTATATATTACATCTGACTCCAGTTTCTGGTTAAAGATAGCATGAATATCGGCTGGCTTTGCAGTCCTGTTATTCTTAATCCTAATTGGAACCTACACTCTCCTCATATAATTACACTCTCTTCGGTATATAGGGACTTGTCCCTTTCAATCATTGCAAGTAACTGAAGGTCCAGCGAATGACGATGATAAAAAAAATATAACATAAAATAAAATGACTATTTTATGTAATATTTATAAGAAAGCTTATAGCCTATAAGCTTTCTTAATAATTTGTTCTATAAAACCAAAAATATTTTATTAATGAGACCAGTGATTTTTCAGATTAGCACATCGAAAAATATAAAAATGTAACAACTGTCTAAAGCACAATAGTACACAACAAACATAGATAAAAATAATACTGCAGTATTTAGTGATACTTCTACGTATATCCATATGGTATAAAATTCTTATTTACACGTATCATTTTCTTCAATGAGTGCTCTGCGCCTTTGGGAAAATTCATAGAAATACAGAAACAGATTGTTACGGCTTATGAAATGAAGTAATATCGGAACGACTACAAGGAAACATTATATCTGATTTTTCTTTTTTTTTGCAATGACGCGATGATAAGAACGTAATAACATGGATTGATAATGATTCTTTTAGAAAAAGAAGTTGTGATTAATTAATGATTTTAGTTTAATTTATAATTAGTAACAAAGTGACTGCTAATACAACAACAATAAAATAACTAAAAAAAATTCAATAATTAGTTGTTGATGGACTTGGTGCCAGCTAAATATATACTATATGCGGTTTTACGTCAATTTTTTAAGTTTGAAATTGTTTAACGCAATACTTTGCCGTTATACTAATTCATTGAGGTCGCTTATCTACTGTTAACTTTTGCGTAAACACATACACACACATATATGTATTGTGTGTATGTCCGTGCGTGTGTGTGTGTATCTGTGTGTGCGTGTGTGTGTGTATCTGTGTGTGCGTGTGTGTGTTTCGGTGTGTGTGTGTATACGATTCGTCTGGTGACCTTTACTTTTATACGAAAAAAGTGAAAAAACGATCGTGATGCCAAAATTTCCGGTGACACTCATAGCCGTTCCACGGCCTTATCTTTTTTTGGGAAGAGTATAATCACCTTCGGACTTATATTTTCGCCATCCTTTCCATAGAGTTAGTAAGTCTATATATATATTTCGCCACCTCGCCGCAAAAGGGTAGAGCTTGAGTAACTATTGTAATCTAAGCTGCAGTATGATGTTTTTGCCCTTTCTTTACGAATCTTTATTCCAGCGAATGTTTTTCTTTATTTTTAATATACTAAAATCTTTGCTAAAGACTCGGTGCATGTAGTTTTCAGTTACGTGAAAACCTTGGAAGGAATAGAATTACCTGATTTAGAGTAAAGCAAATTATTGACTCGACCATACGATGAACTAGCAATGTTAGAAATGACCGTTGCCCAATTTAGCTTCTTCATCCTCTGATTGACACTACTTCTAGTAACTAATAAAATTATCCTTATTCTTTACAACAGTTGTATATAGGACTTATGCAAATTACACACAACTAATCATTTCACCGTCCTTATGCTGTTATCGCTAAAGATTTTCAATGTGTTGCAGCTTAGTCCTATTGTAAGCTTATACAGCAATTTATATGTTAAAAATAACTGACTATCTGTAGAACAAAATCATTTTAAATTAAACAGAATGGTAATTTTAACGCTAATGTTTTAATTTATAAGATGGCGTATTCATCAATTTTTATTAATGTTCATAATTTCTGAGATATTCTAAGCGAAGAACGAGGTTTCAGGTTTTATTACGTAGAAGGGTATATTAAATACATTTAAGAAGTATTTTTCGCCTACTTCAAAAGAAGGAGGAGGTTCTATATTTATCTGTATGTATTTTTTTTATTTATGTTCAGCGAAAATTTCAATTGCGGACGTTGTTTGAAAGGGTATATTCCCGAGTTGGTCCCATAGTCGCCAATTCAGGATATGATGATGGAATCCCAGAAAAATCCAGGGAAACCCTCAAGTATTATGGGAACATATTGTGTGTTTAAGCTCTATTTCTCAGTAGTTCAAGTTTTTTGCATCAAGTAGTTATCATATCATGCTGCTGAGAGGATGATGAGCCACACCACTCTTTTATGGTTAGGAGTTAAGCGATAAAACTGCTATTTGTCGTCAGAAAAACTACTCTTCAATGACTATTTGTAAACCCTACTATACATAGAATAAAAATTAATTACTATTAATCTACCTACATATTTTCATGCATATACATAATTTAAAATGACAGTCGTAATAGGAATAAATGTATTGATGTATGTACATACGTACTCTTAGCGATAACAGTAGAAAAAAAGTTAATTAATTTAATGTGGAAGAGAATGAAAATGTAATTAACCCACCTATCACTAAGATTATATTGTCGTTTTGAGAAATTCATTAAATAATTCATTATGGAAATAAATTGTTCGAAAAAAAATTATACCGTTTTTTATTTTGGAACTGAATTGGATGTTATTCAACACCGTTTGCGAAATGTTTAGAAGAAAGTTCAAAGTATGAATGCTAATATTGTCTTCACCTAACATTTTTTACTGGTTAATATGTTTCTTATAGTTGATACTTCATAAGCTTGTATAGCTTGTAAAAATGTTATCAATAAAATGTATTTGTCGAATACTCGTTTCACATGCTTTTTGCATTTTTAGGAAGGATTTGAATAGCATACTGCTCATGAAAATAAGATACCAACAAGTTATAAATTCACTATTGATAGAAACAGACTGTACCTCCTGTCCAATGAACTATCAAGGTTCAATTCTAAAGGTTGTGGGTGGACCCCCCCCATGGAAGGTTTTTGCCCATAATTTTTAACAAGAAATTTTTTTGCATGTTGAGATGACTCAACATGACTTGAGATTTTCGACTGACCCTCTCTCCTCCTAAATGAAATTAGGTGAGATTTTGTCAAAGCACTCCCTCCCATTTTGAGCTCACATAATTATTAATGAACGTTTTGATATAAATGAAGAAGACGGAATCTTTTTTGAATATAATAATTAACTATAATTTACGCAAATATTAGGAATTATTTAAATTTTATTTTGATATAATAGAAATGCAAACGCTCTTCTATTACACGTAACGTTAAAATTTCAAAGTGAATATGTGTTGTATTTACTTCGAAATCATACCAAAAAGATAATCCCTCTTGCTTATCGTGTGTACGTACGGCGTTAGTTAGCAAAACAGCTATTTCCCTATCGAATTATTTAACGATACGGGTGTTTTCTGTTTTACAGAATTTTAAGTATTTATTAATGTACATTTTTTTTAGCACATCATGTTTTATCACTGGATAACATAAAATCTAAGAGTATTTGGTATGAACAAACAATAAATAATACACAAGTACACCGGTACTGAGATTTTAAGAGAGCAGTACCTATCTATTATCTATTGTTCCTTCTGAACCACCTTCTAAACACCATTTTCGGGATCAAACAAACACAACACAAACAAAACGTAAAAAAACATTCGTCAAATTTTGTTCAAAATATTCGTATAATTATGTTTTTGTTTCGTTCCGTGTATTGTCCTTAAATTAGGAGGATTCGGGAAACATTTCGAACATCAACAGTCACAAGGACGAAAAGGATACCGACAAGAGCGGACGTCCACGATAGAATCCTTCTAATCTGGGCGGGGGATTAACGCACGACGTCCGCCCGGGGAAGTCCCGGCCGCCCATACGATCGGTCTCGCTCGATTCGCGGAAGCTCCAATAAAAGTTTCTTTCACGGATACCCGGTCGGCGAAGCGGACCGTCCCCCGATCGATAAATACCGTGTCGGCGCTCGTCCGCGTCTGAACAGACCGGCGAAGGAATGCCCGTCGCCGTCCCCGCCGGCGATATTAGTGTTTTTGTCGCCGACCGTCGGCTCCGCGGGCGATGGCTCATTTCTAGCGATTCTTTTGCGGGTAAAAGTCATTGCGGAGAACCGTCATCCGTTTCTGGTCGACCTTATTGAGTTTTCTTCTCGAATTCTCATGTTTTTTGGATATATTTCACTGTTTTATATTAAAACCACAAGATTTTTTAAAAAGTAATAGAAATGGCTCAATTTTAGTTTTGTCGCTTGTTTACGATGCCAAAGAACCCGCGGTTTCTTAAACATCGTCGTTTATTCCAAACTAGGTATTAATTATATTTATAGCTCATTACAGAACAGATTAATTTTTATTTGGAGAGAATATTAGGTCTACAATATTGATTTTCTATAAGGTATTTCAAAACAAAAATTCCAGATAAACACGATAACGATAAAAAAATAAAGCATATAATTAAATTCCTTAAAATTGATTTGGTAGAATGAAAATTTAATTTACCAAAATATTTTTTTGGGAAATTGTAATTTACGATCCCAATAAAAGTAACGTTGCTTTTTGTGCATTTTTGATAGTATACTGAAATATTATACAACCGGAATCAAAACATTGTTTCATACCAAAAACAGAACGGTGATAAACAATCGTCAAGAGCGTTATTTTCAAACTAGATTATTTATATCAAGTTAGATTTCTGATTAAGGGCGAATTTTTTGGTGAGTTTTTCATTTAAGTCAAATCGCTTTCTCTGTTTCTCATAGAAGACGTTAGATCGTCGGGCCCAGACGATACCACTACAGTACAACGCATGAAACTCCGCCGCCATGAAATTCGTCACGATAGCGTCGGAACGGCGTAAAATAGGATCGCGGGGGGAGAAGGGTCGGAGAGCGCTGAACCTGCGCGTTGCATCATTCGAAGGTAATTCAGAGCGGCAGAGTTTCGTGCGATGTATTATGCGTTGGCGACGACAAGTGTTATATAGTGATTCGCGACATTAAGGTTAAGATTAAGGGAAGGTTAAGGTTCTAATTAAAAAAAAAATGTGAGGAAAGTATACATTTCAACAGTGCTGTAATATTATGTCACTATATCAAGAAAAAATATATTCTCAAGTCATCCTGATGAAAAAACATGATTTCATACAATTGAAATGTTCGCATGTGTACACTGGATGTCGTTACCCACAGTTGCTAGAGCTATTGTCGCGTAAAGCTGTAAAACGTTCATAAATGTTCGTCACGTGTGAGCGAGCGATCAAAGTTAAAATGGTTTACCATTTGCGTTTCGTGTCGTAATGTATTTTCTGATTAAATTACGGAGTACGGATAAATTTCTACGAAAAATTAACGTACGATTATAATACAATAATCCACTGCCAACTTTTTACTTAATGCATCATGATATTAGTACGTGTTTGTTAAAAAAAAGAAAGAAATACTTAATTACTAGTGTATGTCTTGTTAGACGACTTTTTAGCATGTAAAAACACATTATAGTTATGTTCTCAAATAAAGCACCAAAGTTATACTCTGTCCAAACTCTCGTAGCACGCAGAGTTTCAAATCACGTCAGACCTCAGGGTTGCGTGTATGCATCCAATGAGTATGTGATGACGGCGACCATTAAGCGGACCTAGATTAAATTGTAGTTAACTAATTACTAAGTCTAGTTCGTGTTTAATAAACTGTTATTTGTTGTTATTTTTTGTTATATAAATTTTATTCATGTTTAACAAGTTATAATTATACTTTTAAGCATTACATGTATTCTTTCATTTAACGCATAAAAAAGGATCGATAGGAAAGTGGTAACATCACTATTCGCCATAAAGCGCCATAAATCGCCATAAATACCAGGATCATTTAGATATCATATTTTTGTATGTATGTTATATTAAATTGTATTTAATATTTAAGAAAAAAATCGTGTCTCGATTGAATTATATTCATGAGTAGATTAATGATGGATATAATTTTATAAGTAATTTATTGAAGGAGAAATGTTTTTGTTAACATTTGAAGCAGGTATTCTACTGACATTGATACTACTGCTAGAAGTTACCAATAAATAAATGTTTTTGATATCTGTTTTTTTTTATTTATGAACGCAAGGAACACTTCTAAAAATGATACAAGTATTTTGTAAATACTCGTGTCATTTTCGATATTTATTTTTTTGTATTAAGTATAACATCCATAATAAAATGAACAATATCCAAAGAAAATTTACAATATAATAAAAAAATTTAAAGTTTTATAATAATATCATAGAAAATAATTTAGTGCATTGAAATATAAAAAAATTCTTGATAAAAGCAGAGGACCATTCTAATATCCATAATACTTGATTTAACATATAATATTCATAAATACCAAAAAAATATTGAAATCGATATTGAAGAAGACATCTCAAATTTTTAAAATATGTAATTTGTACAAATTCCAACGACAAAATTAGTAAAATCCGATAGAACTTATGTCAATCAATAATTTCACTCGGTTTCATCCCTCTGGGTCGGCTTTGGCGAGGCTAATGTTTATCATAAACATAGCCCTAAGCCAGTCGGCTTATGCAGGACGCTAATAACAGAGAGAGAGAGAGTACTTAATTGAGAAGGTCCGCGAATTTTAAGCTTTTAGTACCCCCCATCTTCGCCATTCGACCGCTCTCCTGAAAACATAATTGCTGTGGTCATTGTCGGAAAACGCATAATTCGTGGTGAAAATTGTTTTGAATTTTTGTTACCTTTTTATTTCAGTAGTGAGAATTTGAGGTTTTTTTTTTTAATGAAATTCTTTCATGTTATCGACAAAAATAATACATCTCTCATGTATTAGTGTCGTTTTAAAATCATTTTTTAGGATTTCATACACAAAGGGCCTGGTTTACGACCGTCTATGCGTCCATCCGTCTGTTCTAACTTTAAAGGGTCTAGTATCTTTCGAACAATTATGTAGATCATTAAAATTTTCTGAGAATATGTATTATTAAAACGAATATTTTAAAAATATAAAAACACTTTAAATAATGTGTCTAATATTTGTTTAAAAAAATACTTAAGAATACAAAAAAGGCTAAACTGAAAAATTAAAAGCACCTATAAAAGAAATATGATGTTTCAATTTGGTTTTTCTTTTTTTTTTTTCTATCATAAAACAGTATTACATTCAGCGAATTTAAAATTATTATAGTGTTAACTCTAAAGCAAAACAACAGAAAATAGCTAAAAGTGAGTCATTTACACGGGATATTAGCTTGTGTTAAAGATCCCATACTCGATGAAAGAGAATTCATTTGTTATTTGTAAATAAATAATATAAACAAAGTTTGCGATGTTAAATATATAAATTATAATTATTATATAGAAATAATTATTACCTAATAATTATATATTTATATAATTAATTCCATAAATATTGTTTATATATAATTATACGTACAGGGTTACTGGAAATACGTAGCGATTCCTTTAAGGAGTGATAGTAGAGATCCTTGGGTAGATGGGGCAAAAAATGTACTGATTGCGAAAAAAATATTTTTCTCTTTCTTTTAAGAAAAGTGGATCACGCTACTTCAAAGTGGATTAAAAAAAATTTACGCATTTAATGATTATTTTTAGTGTTGTTAGGTTGCTAGCACTCTACTATGTAATAATAATACAAAAAACAGAAATGTGCCATTTGTGAATTATCATTTAGAGAATTTAAAAGATTTCATATTTTTTACAGTTTCTGAGGACTAAACGCAATTTTATTACAAAAAATCACCTAACAACTTTATCGGCGTAATAGTTTAATAACAAGTATGTTTTATTATCTATCCAATGAGGTATAACAAAATTAAACAAGTTGAAAAATGGCTGAGTAAATGAACTTAATACAAAATAAGTAAAAAATCGTCATTTTTAAAACTTATTTATTTTGTGGCCTAAACTTAAATTTACGGCTGATTTTTAAAGTATAAGCTCCTGTTTCTAACGCAAGTACGCATTATTGTCCTTAATTGAGTTATTACGTACAACATCACTAGACAAAGAGTTTTTGATTTCACTTGCGGATCCTTAATTTTTCAATGTTTGGTATTGGCGAGATATCATAGATCAGGCGTTTCATGTGCTCCCACAAGTGCTAATAATCCGTCCGGGTAAGATCAGAACGCCTTGCTGGCCATGGGATAGTTCCTTCTCTACCAATCCACCGATCAGGAAAATTTTGATTTAACCATTAGCGGAGATTAATTCTGCAATGTGCAGGACATTCATCATGCTGGTAGTATATCAAGCGGTTTGTCTCCAAAGGTACATCGTGAAGAAGTCCAAACATGTCTTCCCTCAAAAAGTTCTCTTAAGCCTGTGCGTTTAAATTGTTCAGAAGAAAATGAGGACCAATCAAATTATCATTGATTACTTCCATCCAAACGTTCAATGAAAAGCGTCGCTGTGATCCATGTGGTCTCTTTTTGTTTGGGTTTCTATTGTCTTTAGGGGCCTAAAAGTGCGTATTATGATAATTTGTTATTCGGTTTTGGTCGAATTTAGATCCATCTGTCTATGAAATTCTGCGTAGGAATGTACAATCTTTTGTATCAGTGTGTAACATAAAACGGCAGAAGTCCAACCTCCTGGCATACTTTCCTTCCTTGATGACGTGTACGGGAGCATAATGATAGGGATACAATTCGACAGTATGAACAGTGAACCACACTTGCTATTGGGACAAGCCAAGCCTACTTGCTATGACGTTTGTAGACGCTGTTGGGTTTTCTTGGGAAAGCTGAAGGATTTCCTCTCCATCTTCCACAGCATATATGCATGTTCTTCTAGAATCTAAAGTACTGTCTCTCTTATTCGACGATACACGCCGTTAAAAATGCAGTTACCAGGCGATCGATGATCAGGTAACCGACCTGCATAATCGTGACCTGGCGCTACAGCGTCACCATCAATGAATTCGTAGCAGAACATGATATCAGCTTATTCTTCATTGGAATTGGTCTTTAAACAAATGCCAAGTCGTCAGTAAAGCAATCAAGCATAAAGTCCAGCAGATGAGCTGAGTATTAAAGAAACTGCCGATATCAGAATCCAGTACACAATCTGAGTCACAGTGAATCCACAAAAAGTCCACCAAATACAACGCCATACGATCGTCTGCTAAGTACGGGCAGTACAGACTGTCACATCTCTTGAAAAAAGAACGTTTCTAATAATTAAAATGTCCATAATTTTTTAACTATTGATTACCTAGAAATAAAAATAAAACAAAGGTTGTCTGTCCAATTTTATTGCTCTTATCTCAAAGCAGGTGTCACGCCACAATAAAGATGATTTATTGTTGTGTTTAAAACAATACAAGCGCTATCTTTTCCCAAGTATTCATAAAGTTTAGTCGGATCTTTGAAATGATTTCTATGTTAAACGTCAATAAAGAACTGTAGGCTTGCATTAGAAACATACACTCAGAAAATTAAATGTTAAGAAAAAAATTATTATGTTACAATAATTACCATTGTTCACTTATTATATCCATGTAAGCGAAGCAACGGGCGAGTTAGTGATAAATATATTGATACAGATATTACATACATTTAGTGACTTAGCCCAGAAATCTAGTTCCATTGTGATTGTATATTTTCTAATACATTTTGGCACGGCTTTAAAAATAAACGGGCATTTTATGTTTAGAAATGGCAAAGAGAGATGACAACTAACTCTTAACAATTGTTTATAGTTCATAATCGTTGATTTTAATTCCGCGAGTGATTTGTAAGCTCGCGCTGCAACTAATGGATTGACTTTAACCCGCGCAGAAACATCATGATAATTGTGTTTTCTTCGATTTTTGCTTTTGTAGTTATCCTTTTCATTTATAAAAATACTGCCTAAGTCGGCTTCTTCTTGTTTTGTATTATAAAATAATTGTGAATAATTTATTTTATGTCTTTGAATTCACTTTTGAACTCTTTTATGATTTGTTTATAAGTCGTTAGCGTAGTGTCAATACTTTTATAAAAAAATTTAGCTGGGTCCACCGTATACAGACTCAAGCCCGCATTTTTCTGCTATTCTCTCCAGTTTTTCAACGCAGCCAATGTTTCATAATTATTATGAAATTCCCCAAAATCATCTTTGGGAAAGCCTTACAAAACTGCTGCCATTTATATATTTTTAGTATTATTTTCGTTTTCTTTTCTTCTTATGTGGCGCTGCCACCAGTGGTGTCGCTCGTATGTGAGCGTTAAGATCATCGGGGACTTCAACTCTTCAATTAGAAATAAAAAGAAGACAACTATGTCAATTTGATAAGTTCTTCACTTTTTCTGTTCATGAATCTCATGTATGTTCAGTCTAACACATAATCATAAGAATATTTGACAATCCATTAGTATCGAGGCCCTTTTACTTGAGCCCTGGTCAACTCTTTTCTTATCATCGACCGACTTTCAACTGATGCGTCGTGCTTATTCTTCCATAATTTTACAATCAAATTTCAAATATAACGTGAACCCACATACGCGAGTCTTAGCATGGAGGACGGATGCCTCACATGCCACCTGCATCTAGCTCAGCTACTACAATATCTTGTCCTATTTAAGTTAATTACATTATTTCAATTCGTCATTTCTTTTAGTGTTTCGCAGTCAGTTTGATGTCCGTCGAGTGTTATCATCACAATGACTTCGAAACGGAATAGAATGTATGTAACCCCCTCACCTTCGACCTTCCGAACTATAAAACAGTTCCGTCGATGTAATCCGATTCGAGCGGTGTTTACGCGGCGCGCGCCGCCGGTTAGCCGGCCGGTTGAACTTCTAATCGGCCGGCGTTGCCTAATGGCGCGGGCGCCGATCGCCCACTCCAGATAATAGACGGCGCGTTGTACCTCCGCCGGGGGGAATTTCCGGAATTGGGATATCTTGTTAGCTTCCGCGGTCGGGTTAGACCGGATCGGAAACGGCTCGATGCGTGTTTGACTACTTAAATATAAGTAGTCGAACCTTAACCGTTATGTAAAAATTTGGTTATCAAATATTACCGTTTCGTTGATAAAGAAGAATGTAACGAACGGATGAACCGAAAGATCGCTGTGGCTCTGATAGGCAGACGTTTCTGAGAGGAGCAGCTACTATTTAAGATGATAAGTCATTCCATCCGTTTAAACTTTGTTACAAACAGGTGTACCACGATATTTCTAGGTTATCTTTTATGATGAATAAACGAAACGTAAAAAAGTGTTCTAAACATGTTCGAGTCAAAGATGTGTGTGAAATGGAATGTGTACAAATGTAAAGTTTTACGTGGCACTTATTTAACGAAAAAACGAGATTTGAAGAATAGGTAAAGGAATAGAAAAAGTGAGCTAATATATTTTATACTATAAAGTAGAAGTTGCAAAAAAGGGTGGAGTATGATTTTTGGTAAAAACAAAATTGAAAAACCAGATCATTGGTTCGTAAGGGACATCGGACAGAATAGCGGCAATTCATATTAATTTACCAGCATATACGAAACATTGGACAGTCATCCAAGTATATTTACCGACAGAAATAGCTATCAAAACAGCTACAAACACTTTTTACAGTAAAATAGGCGAAATTACTAAAAAATATGCTTAAAATAATGGGAAACTTTAATGTTAACGAATGGCCAGCGAAGAATAGGTAATTAAGGAATTCGAAAGCGGCAAAAGAAGAAAAAGTGCTAGAATTCCTACTAGAACTAAATTTAGCATTGCTTAACTCTATTTAGTTTTGTGCTCCGCAAGATGCATAAAAATAAATAGACATGAATATCTCCAAATAGAAAAGTTAAAAATGAAATAGACTATATTTTAAAAAACAAAGTTGGGTTATTCACTGATACAGGTGTAATACAAAACCTTAATTGGAATACCAACCATCGCATAGTATTTTTCTGTCTATCTAATCACGAACCATAAAAACGTAAAGCAAAAGTAACTGATAAAAACCACTTCTACGTGCTTAGTGTCAAGTCAGTCAAAAATAAGGACACAATATATATGATGGAAGTCGTAAACTCAAACAATAATACACTAAAATAAAAAACAAACTCAAGGAACAGATAAAAATACTTCCGAATAAGAACAACGAATCCTATCTGCGTGAAGGGACTCTAAAACTAATTGAAGATAAAACAAACTTAATAGCAAAAAAGTGTAGATAGAAAAAAAATAATGAAATGTCAGAACTAAGCAAACAGATTCGAAAAAACATGAAGAAATATAGAAAGAACCGAAATATAAAAGCGCTACAAACCACATAAACGATACAGGAAGCATACTAAAAGCTCTTAAGGAAATTCGTGAATAGGGAAAGGAATGGATACAAAGATTAAGAGATAAGGAATCATCAACAAATTCAAGATACTAATTCCTAAAAATAGTAACAGATTACTTTCGCTTGTTATACTCAAATCGACACGGTATGGCCTCGCCTGGCAGAAGACCCAGATAGGAAAATATGATAAGAGATGTTGATATTGTACCAGAAATATTAAAATCAGAAGTAGAAAAAGCTATAAAAAGTCAAAAAAATCTCCCGATCCAGATAAATTTTCAAATGAGCTTGTGCGCGGTTAAATCGAAAAATTAAGTCAGATATTAACATAGATTATCAATAAGATACTTTGTTTGAGTAATGTTCCAAGTCAATGGGCAAGAATACTTCGTTATGATAATATTGTTTTAATGATAATATAGGAAATTTTAGACTCATGTCTCTTATCTCAAATGTGTAAAAGGTCTTTGAAAAAGTAATTCTTGACAGAACAGCAAACAAACTTGATAAAAAGCAACCTCTACTACAGGCTGGGCTTAGAAAAAATTTCGGCACAATCGACCACATGCACACTATCAAGCAACTTATACAAAAATACAACGAGTTTAGCAAGACTCTCCTGGCTTTCATAGATTATTCCAAAGCATTAGATAGCCTCAAATAAGAATCCGTATAACAAAGTCTTACAGGACAGGAAATAGAAAATGCTCATGTAATTGTCATAAGAGATAGTTGCAGTGAAAGTAAAGCTTGTGTCAAGCTGGAATCTCTATGGTGTGCTTTTTCAATCGATAGGGGGAGTTAGGCAAGGTGGTCCACTCTCGTCGAAACTGTCTGTTCTTAGCCGTGCTGAAGCAAGTGCTTAGGAAATTAGATTGGATCATTTGTAACTAAACATAAACCGATCGAGATTGATACATCGAAGATTTGCTGATGACTTAGTCATACTGGAGGAAAATCCAAAAGTAATGGATTTCCGCTAGGGCACAAACCATAGCAGACAACAGCCGAGAGGTAGATCTGAAATTGAACTCGGATAAGACAATCGTGATGACAAATCAGCAGACATAATCATATATGGGAAAAAACTGGAAATACGTAACGGTATTTGTATATATAGGTCAGCTTATAGCACTCATAAATCAAATGTCCAAGAAAATAGACAAAAGAATTGCTACAGAATGGAAAAAATTTGGGCTTTGAAAGAAATTAGGAAAAGCAAGAAATTAGTAAGACTTTCGATACTTGTATTCACCCCTGCATCACACATGGTTGCGAAACCTAGGCACTAGCAGAATGCTATGAAAAATAAGGCAAACGAGTGACAGTCTGGTATCCGAGAGATAGCTTCAGGAGCCGAGGTCTAAAAGATGCGAAAATGGGAGAACAACCTGAAAGTGACCCTAGGTCCCCTTTAAGTACGAGTGGCAACTAATATAAAACAGTGGAAGGTTTTGGAGGAGGCCTATGTCATAAGGCACACCGAACGTCGAGACATATTGTAAATAGTTTAATGTTATTTATTTGTAAGCAAGAACGGAAAAGCTGGTTCGGAAATAAAAAAAAAAGCTTAGTATTACTATTTAACAACAAAATGTTTTGCAACTCGATGCTCCCCGACTTTTATTGATTTCTGAAGTACTTTATTAGTTTTCCAAAAAAAAGAAAAACACACACTTTAATTGCGGTATCGACATTCATGTGGCGCTATATTTTCAGGCACTTATTATATTTATTTAAAACACAATTATTATGCAAATCGTTATGATAATCGTTTTTAAAAGGAATGAAATTAGAAAACTTTTCAGATTCTCAAAGCCAGACACCAACGTTCACAAATTAGAAGCTTTGTTGAAATTCATATTGTTAATGAACTACTATACATAATGAGTACGCAGCCTGTTGAATAAAAATTATCTAATTTATAAATACATACTCTTTTACTTGAAAAAAATTTAAATTATTATAAAATAAAGAAAATGGTTTTATTCCAATATATAGGTTTACGATTACGTAGTGCTTAAAAGTCGTTATAATTTATATTGATTTTATACCATTAACTAGAGAACAAGGCAATCAGCTAGGTCATATGAGTATAAGTACGCGACAAAAAAAAAAAACAATATGTATTGTCGTTCTTTTACAATTTAAGTTTAGTAAGCAAAAACATCTTTACCCTAACATTATGGTAGAATAGATGATGAGTCTAAAGATGTAAATTGTTGTAGAATCATCAGTTAAGTATACTTTCAACAAAAATTATTCTTTAGCTTTAAAATGAATTATGGACCTAAGTGATTTGATCGATTTCAGTAGTAAAAAACTCTGAGCATTTTAATAAAAATAACATGGCATTTTTAAGAATTAAAAACATATAATATAAAACTAGATGTGTCCGTGTCTTTGCACGGGTGGAATTTATCTTCATAAATCAATAGATTTGCCTTGAACAAATTTTGAAGCAATAAAGTATATAATGCATTGTCCCGAGCTACGCTCAAATCATGTGTGACAACTCAATCAAAATTCATCTAGTGGATTTGAAAGAACAGACAAAGTTTCTTTAAAATAATCATTGTATTCTGTATCATTGTTTTTTGTTACCCGCAATCAACTTTCGTGTTACATTTATATATAGGCTTGAAGTTTCTGAGAGGAATTAGTACAGAATAATAAATTTATTTAACCATTTATTCTACCTGTTTAATGCATGCATAATCAACATTTTATCAAAATTCGTCGTATTGCGGTATTCCCTAACAAAGACGCAATCTGAACATTACTAAATTTGGGCATAATTAGCGTAATGAAATAGGCTTAGCATCGAGATAGTCGCTTATCTCATTCGTAATCTAACAGACTAGACATATTTATACATGCTATGTATTAGATGGAGTTCTTTATTTATTTAGATGTTAAGTATTATAGCGTTAAACCCTGACCCATTTTTTTTTATTTTCAGCGCCTGTATTCAGCAATTATAAAGCTATTTTTGGGTCCTCACTTTGATCAAAAACATTTTGTTTCGCTTGTCAAGGTGTGGCGACATCAAAATGATACTGCCAACATATTAAAATTTCAAATTTTAATATTCCATGTACAATATATATTTGGTTTCTGCAATTTGATAAATGAATTAGGGTTAATACTAATTACAATAATAATAAATATATTTATGACACAAACAATGTTATATAATCAGCTATATTAATATACAAAAAAGGTAAACCTTTGTAATTTTTTTTTATTATTTATTTGTAAAGGATAATCTTAGGAACTACTAGACTGATTATAAGAACTCTTTATATTATGAGTGATTGTTGTAGGCATTTATTTATTCCAAAAACAGTACTTTTTTCAGATTTTGCACCCGTGCTTGTAAGTTTTTTGATATATTTAATTACAATGAGATTGTTAGATATATTTCTTATTATGTTGCACCAGGTTTTCTAGTTTTTTTTCCGATTTTACTTAACTATATGATGTGCGACTTTGGTCTAATTTTTTTATTATGAATTTTAAATGAAAAAAAGCTGAATACTGTATCAGATTTGTATTTATACGGGCAAAACCACCACGACTTACAATTATAACAAAACGTGTCCATTATTTAAAATGTCTTCAAAACAGATATTTATTTTTATTTTAAATCAATAAATATAGGAAAAAAATTAGGGCCTCTCCTTAATCTTACTTTCGATAGATTAAATAGCAGAGCTCATTCGCCTTATTTTAAATTTGGGCCTTAGTATCCTATCTAAATGCTTGGAGCATCACCGATGGTTTTCTGCGTCGTCAAAACACTTTGTCGACGCCCTTCTTCTTCATCAACGCCGTACAAACTTCTGCGCGCCTAGATAATTGGTCCGACTTTGTCCCCACCCCGCAATTTATGGTATGTGTGAGACGAAATAGTATTGCGGGAATTTGAATTAAAATGGCACATCGCTGCAATTGAAATATTTAAGATGATAGCGAAAGATTTTTTATGTGTTTATACTTTAAAATTATATCACATATTTGTACTAAAGACATTTCAAATATAGATGAGAATATGTAGCACCAAAATGTAAATGTATTTCTTTCTACTAAACCGATTTCGGCCGATTTCTTATGAATAATTTATTTTGTGCTGGTCCAAATAAAGATAAATAAGTATTGGGTTTCCGTTCATTTTTGTTTGGCAATTTAAGAAATTTAAAAAAATATTTTGCTCTATTTATAGTAATACAGGCCTTCTTAGCGGAACTGCCAAGCAAACTGTGCTATAAGTCTCACTCGATGCCAATTTGACAAACAGAACTAAATTCAGTGCTCTAGCAGGGAGGATAATAGGGCATCAATAGTTAGGTTCCTATAGAAAGGGTTCCTATGAACCGAGGGAAATACGAATAGAAAGCGGGATAGAAACCTAGTTGAAAACGAGTTAACTCAATATAAGAAACGTATAAAAATATATTTTCGTGCAGATCCGTGGGCGAAAACTAGTTACAAACATATATATGCAAGTTTACGATATTTTGTTTGTTTTATAATTAGTCTTTTCAATCTGATGTGTCAAATGTGAAGAAAATAAATTTCTTTCAGGGTTCCATATACAAAATATGGAACGTGTTAATTTTCATTCTATTCCTTGTATTCTTCTTAAAATATAGTTGCGTTAGATTTTTTCAACCCCGTTTCAAGGAACACTCTCCCAAGATACTATTTAAGATAAGTTTAGATCTTATGCTCTCGCGATCTTAATGCGGATTACTCCATATGGCACATCACAACTCTATAGCACACTTGTGATTGTGCTTGTATGAATATTTAACGAGCATGATGATTTTCAGTTTTTCAATTACTTCACAGAATTTCTTGAACGCTTATATACTTGTGCACTAATTTTTATCATTAGCGCAAAAAAGCGACCATTTTTGTCGAACGTACACCTAAAATTATTGTCTGCAACGTATACAGCATACAAGTACTAACATTTCGCAATTACTTAACGAGTAACTTAGGTTTAGCTATCAACAACATATGCACGCAAATTAGGTACAGCCGTTATCGCCGACGTCGTTACCGAATTCGCATTGCGCAAACCGCATCGTGCATTTCCGTGTCCGTGAAGGTCTACGTCAAAATGCACCAATAAACGGCGTTCATAAAACTATGTAGACTCAAAAACGGTATAGAGCGTATATCCGTTTGGAGTTCGCGGCGTCCAGTCAGCGATTTTCCACAAAAACTCCGGTATAACCAAGTCCTCCATTAATCATGTGACGTTAAAAAGGGAGGTCCCCCACCTTCCTTTCTTCATTAAGTATCATTTCGGATCATTTAGGGGTGAGCGGTCGAGGGGCTGTATGACGCGATAAATTTAGTCTGGTACTTGCGAAACATAAAGATTTGAGTGAATAAGGAGCGTTTGCGTTCGCAATAATATTGTAGTATGTTTTTGGAACGGTGAATAATTTTATTCGAGTGCACGGGCTAAAACTCGCTAACTTCATCCCGACGCTTTCGAGTTGGGGCGTATAGACTTTTTATCGCTCAGTTTCCGATTTTGTCCTCGGCGTTTTTATTTGTTCATCGATATAAAAATAGAAGTGTTAAATTGGAACGAGTTGGAGTGAATCATTGATCAACATTACATTTAATGAATAATATGAATGTATTCGAAGATATCTATTTTTCGTATAAATGAAAAAAAATGAGAACAAAAGGTTGCCCTATTACAAAGCAACTTGGAAATATAACGTATACGATATTTGTACGCTTGTTACTAATAAAAATATTTTTTATTTCGTTAATTCCTTTTGTTGATGCGTAATTTTATTAAATCTCAACGGACGACAACAAAAACATTAAACATAAATTAAACCTTTATCCATGTTAACTTCGTTTCCATAATATATTGTACAATTCAAAGTTACATCTGCTTTTGCGGGGCTTCAATAAACCTATCGTCTCTCCAGCCAATTACTGACAAAGGAATTGTACCACTAATATCTCCCGTCGCATGCGCAGTAAATGGAATCTAGATTACTCAATAGAAATCTTTTATCTCGTCTCCACGGCGATCGATGGCAGAATTGCCACCTCGAGACGTGAACGCGGATACAATTTACTAAGTAACATGTTGGATTCATATTTCGTGGATCCAGTACAAATTACGGTGTATTAATTATAATATAAATTAATTGAAGTAAGTAAAGTAAATTAATTATTAATATTTTGCAATTGACTTTCTCAATTTTAGAAAATCTTCAGTTTTCATAAGGATATGTAAAAAAATGTTTTTACAGATGTACATAATATACATACATCGGTTTTCAGCACTGGCGATATTTCAACTACAAATGTCAATTTGTAATGGTAAAAAAAATATTACATAATCTAGCTACAAATTAACAACTTTCAAATTTTTCGTTTCTTGGACTGTGAGGCCTTGCTTTTTTCCCTAAATTTCATGATTATAGGTCAACGAGAAAGTAGCCTACAGTTGTTGATGAGTCTGCGATTAAAAAATATATGACCGAATTTCCGTATTTTTTATTGCTCTGACTTAGAAGCTTTAATTTTTTACATCTCCAGTGGAATATATCTATACTTGTTTCTAAAAAAAAACAGTCTTGACAAACGGACAACGAAGTGATCTTATAAGAATTTCGTTTCTCCCTTTGAGGTATTAAGCCCTAAGCATAAATTTCTTACTTTTATGCTTGCTTAGGGCCTAAGTTACTTGATAAATTATTTTATACTGTTTCTTAAGAACAATCTATGCATAAAGTTAACAACGCTTGAAACAAATTGAACAATTTACTAAATATTTCGTATGAAAATTACAACACATCGCTGGTTCTGATCGATGTATAAATAAATACATCCATCAGAACCAGCAATATGTTGTTGTCATTTACTGTTGCTGTTTACAGTTGTATATATACAAAATATGATTTCCTTCACTGTCTTTGCTTGGCTGTGTGTTATATTTTGTTAGTTATAATCTGGTCAGTTATTATTATATATGTAATCACTATAAATTTTATAGCATTTAGCATCTTCGAGCCATAGACTTGAGATTGATCCTCCCGCTGCCCGACCCTAATTTTCTGACAGGTGTCGCCGGCAACATTTTATTAATAGCTTTAACGACATCAGACCCTACTAGTCATTAGTCAATGTCCCAGAATTTATGTAGTGTTAATCTATTATATTTTTGGCACATCTCACTTTTAATCATAAGCATTATCCTTTATAGAAAATGTTTTTATATATAATGTTCCATTTATACATTCATTATCATTTATACATATTTAAGTTATGCTAATTCTAACCGATTTTGAAAAAATTGCAGATTCTATGTTCGTATATATATTATGTATGTTCAGAGATAACTTTGTCAGTTGTGGCCCGATTTAGATTTTTTTTTTATTGAAAGAGTATACTACCAAGATGGTCTCACAGTCTCCAAGTTATGATCTGATGTTGGGATTCCATGGAGATCGAAGGATACCCTCAAATATTATAAGCACGTAGTGTGCTTGAACTGTTTTTTTTTTCAGTTATTTAAGTTTTCGCCTATGATAGTAATCATCTTATGTGACTTAATTGATAGTGAAACCACAGCACTTCTTAACTGTTAGGAATTAAGGAATAATGCTGGGATTTGTTGCCAGAAACTACTCTTTAATGCCTGTTAATAAAACCTAATGTGCGCCGAAATAAAATTAATAATTCACTAACCTACATATTTTCGTTATATATAATATAATAATTTTAAGTAATAACACATTAGAACTCTAAAACGATAACAGGAGAAATAGGGCGAATTAATTAATGTGAAAGTGAATGAAAATCTGCATGAATTGCAAAACAAAATATTACAATCAATAAGAATAACTTATAGAATTTGTACTCGTAATAGAATAACTTGTAAATTGCACTCCAATTAAATATGTAAAGACTATAATGACTACCAAATTGCACACCAGTTAAATATGTAAAGACTAGAATGACTACCAAATTGCACTCCAATTAAATATGTAAGGACTAGAATGACTACCAAATTGCACTCCAATTAAATATGTAAAGACTAGAATGACTACCAAATTGCACTCCAATTAAATATGTAAAGACTAGAATGACTACCAAATTGCACTCCAATTAAATACGTAAAGACTAGAATGACTACCAAATTTCACTCCAATGAAATATGTAAAGACTAGAATGACTACCAAATTGCACTCCAGTTAAATATGCAAAGACTAGAATGACTACCAAATTGCACTCCAATTAAATATGTAAAGACTAGAATGACTACCAAATTGCACTCCAATTAAATATGTAAAGACTAGAATGACTACCAAATTGCACTCCAATTAAATATGTAAAGACTAGAATGACTACCAAATTGCACACCAGTTAAATATGTAAAGACTAGAATGACTACCAAATTGCACTCCAATTAAATATGTAAGGACTAGAATGACTACCAAATTGCACTCCAATTAAATATGTAAGGACTAGAATGACTACCAAATTGCACTCCAATTAAATATGTAAAGACTAGAATGACTACCAAATTGCACTCCAATTAAATATGTAAAGACTAGAATGACTACCAAATTGCACTCCAGTTAAATATGTAAAGACTAGAATGACTACCAAATTGCACTCCAGTTAAATATGTAAAGACTAGAATGACTACCAAATTGCACACCAGTTAAATATGTAAATACTAGAATGACTACCAAATTGCACTCCAATTAAATATGTAAAGACTAGAATGACTACCAAATTGCACTCAATTAAATACGTAAAGACTAGAATGACTACCAAATTGCACTCCAATTAAATACGTAAAGACTAGAATGACTACCAAATTGCACTCCAATTAAATATGTAAAGACTAGAATGACTACCAAATTGCACTCCAGTTAAATATGTAAAGACTAGAATGACTACCAAATTGCACTCCAATTAAATATGTAAAGACTAGAATGACTACCAAATTGCACTCCAATTAAATATGTAAAGACTAGCATGACTACCAAATTGCACTCCAATTAAATATGTAGGGACTAGAATGACTACCAAATTGCACTCCAATTAAATATGTAAAGACTAGAATGACTACCAAATTGCACTCCAATTAAATATGTAAAGACTAGAATGACTACCAAATTGCACTCCAGTTAAATATGTAAAGACTAGAATGACTACCAAATTGCACTCCAGTTAAATATGTAAAGACTAGAATGACTACCAAATTGCACTTCAGTTAAATATGTAAAGACTAGAATGACTACCAAATTGCACTCCAGTTAAATATGTAAAGACTAGAATGACTACCAAATTGCACACCAGTTAAATATGTAAATACTAGAATGACTACCAAATTGCACTCCAATTAAATATGTAAAGACTAGAATGACTACCAAATTGCACTCCAATTAAATACGTAAAGACTAGAATGACTACCAAATTGCACTCCAATTAAATACGTAAAGACTAGAATGACTACCAAATTGCACTCCAATTAAATATGTAAGGACTAGAATGACTACCAAATTGCACTCCAATTAAATATGTAGGACTAGAATGACTACCAAATTGCACTCCAATTAAATATGTGGGACTAGAATGACTACCAAATTGCACTCAATTAAATATGTAAAGACTAGAATGACTACCAAATTGCACTCCAATTAAATATGTAAAGACTAGAATGACTACCAAATTGCACTCCAGTTAAATATGTAAAGACTAGAATGACTACCAAATTGCACTCCAGTTAAATATGTAAAGACTAGAATGACTACCAAATTGCACACCAGTTAAATATGTAAATACTAGAATGACTACCAAATTGCACTCCAATTAAATATGTAAAGACTAGAATGACTACCAAATTGCACTCCAATTAAATACGTAAAGACTAGAATGACTACCAAATTGCACTCCAATTAAATACGTAAAGACTAGAATGACTACCAAATTGCACTCCAATTAAATATGTAAAGACTAGAATGACTACCAAATTGCACTCCAATTAAATACGTAAAGACTAGAATGACTACCAAATTGCACTCCAATTAAATACGTAAAGACTAGAATGACTACCAAATTGCACTCCAATTAAATATGTAAAGACTAGAATGACTACCAGTGGAAAATAAATTCGGGATCGGAAAATGCTATTCCACTTTCTCTGAACAAAAGTAAAGGAACCATAGCTTAATCCACATGCAAAGCAGATAAATGAGTTATAATTACTTGATAACTAAAAGATGCGAAATAAAATATTTTTTTTCGAAAAACATAAAATTCACCTTCAAAAACCTATTCACAAAATTGCTTAAGCAAACGCCAAAAACAACTAACTGCTTTACTTTAGCTGGGACCAACTCTAAAATTATTTGCTTTTTGGATTTTGAACAATTATTTAAATAGGGTTTCGAAGGCGGTATTTTTTTTTTGAAAAATTTATTTTAATAATTAGAATCGTTCATGTGACAGTAAAAATGTGTTAGAAAAACAAGTCGTCTCTACAGGTTTTGACGTTCACGTCGGTCGCTTAACATTACTTTGTATTTACTTGTACCATAAGTCCTACTAAAACAGTACCATATTTTCATTTACACAGTTCAAAATAATGATTCTTCCTTGTTGTCATCAGCAATGACAGCTCAACACTCAATACGCTCGAATGCAAAAGTCATTATTTTGTTAGAAATATCATATATTAGAGTTACATGCCACATGTACATTCGTGAACGACTATCGTTTTGATTTTTATTAGGAGCATCGCTAAAAAAGTCTTTTTAAGTAATAATCTCAGTGCAATATTTATTTTAATCTTACTGTTCGTCGAATATCCCTCATTAGAGATATAAACAATGCGCTTCCTTTGCATTTTGGAACTGTTTAACCTAAAAATTTTTTAATCATCTATATCAATAGATAAAGAGAATAAACTGTAAAAAATCACAAAAGACCTTAAAAAAGTTAAAATGGAACTGAAGAAATTGATCAAACTAGACCAATCAGAAAAAGTTATGACAAGCATAGAAAAAATTAATATATAAAAAATATGTCACCATTCCGAAGGCCAAAAAGAGCTTTTGGAATCCACATCTCACACAAATTGGATACGAGGTATGCGTAGTGGGAAAGCGAAGGAGAGACAAGTTAAAATATAATGTGCAATAGCTTTCTCTACTACTCTACGCAAAAAAAAACTTATTAAAGGACACAAAAAGTTGAAAATATTAATATACCTAATAAGAATATATCAAAAACACCATTAGATCAAATAACGGAAAGCAAATATCAAAAGATTAAAATCCTAGATGAACTCGAGTAGAGAGAATATCTCAAATGAAGCCATGAAAATTGGAGCGCTAATCCTAACTACACATCTAGCAGAGATTTTCAATTTAGTACTAGATAATAAGAAAATACCATCACAATGGAGTAAATTTAACATTAATGCTGCTTTAAGAAATAATGATATAAAGAATTCATATATAAATATCATAGAAGAAACTAAACTGTTCCAAAGTGTAAGTAGAGTAAATCTGGTAAGACAAGGGAGGAAGTTCATAATTGGCAGAGAGGTAAGGCAGAGAGAGATCCGCTCTCTTCAAAGTTATCCATAGCTGTATTTGAATAAAGCTCAGATTATGAAAACCAAAAAATTGACTGCAAATGAGCGTATCCAAAATTAAAACTATGTTAAACAGTCACAAGAAAACAATCAAAATAGAGAAAAATCCGCTAAAATCTTTAAACGAATATGTATACCTACGAAAATTGGCGTCTCTTGAGACCAATAGCAACGAAAATGAATTAATAAACTAATAATTATAACGTGGATGAAATTCTGGACATAAAAATAATTCGTAAACGCAAACTATAACGTAAACACTAAAAAAAAAACACAATGGATTATTGAATTCTCCCGAGTCTGATTTACGCCATCCAGACATGAGTCTACAAGGAAGAAGCAAAAAAGCAAAATTACAATATGCAATAGAAAGAACTATTCTAGAACTGAGAAAAAAAGACGGACATTTGCATGAGCACTAAACTAACAGACGGTCTTTAGTTTACTTAAGTACAGAAATGGAACTGGGCACTAAGCAAGATCCAAAGAAAAAACCATGGACTCACCAAACAACAAAATGTCTGGGTCCATTAGAAAAAATAAGTGTAAGAAGGTAGAAGAAAAAATGAGCTGATGATATGATTGACAAAACAGGAAGGGTGCCTATTGCCAAGAACAGGGAAGAAGAGAATTGAATCGGAGAAGCCTTCATGGGGACCAAATTAAATAGTGAGAAAATATTAATATCAGTAATAATCAAGAATAGTATTTATTTAGAGAATATTGTAAAGAGGAATAATAAGCTTTAATAACAATAGATCGTCATTGAAATGCCCAATGAAAATTCTGTGGCATATCCTACTAGCTATTTCATTTGGAAAGTTGTCCTTATATAGTGTTGTGATCGATTTTATATAGTGTTGCGTTACTGTAGTTATAGATTCGACACTTATTATCATTTCATAACGTAGGAAAAAAAATGTGATTTTAAATGCACCGACTACTCTCATAATTTAATTCTACTAAAGTAATGAACATTGAATATCAAACCATGTGGCATCATATACATTTGACCAGTTTATTGTATTATGTATGTTTTTTCCCGTAATGTGAATGCCGTATCATTACATTGAATGTTCAACTTTAATACTCACGCTAGGAAAATTTAAATTTCCATTGTAGTGAAGAGAAGTTAAATCTAGAATCTCTTCTCCTTAGAGCGATTATCAATCATCCGACCATAAATATTAAATATCCATTAAAATATTAGAATGTTACGGCTTAGATATTCAACTGAGCTTTAAAACTTGTTAAGCGTCTGATCCATTGTTGGATTTGGCATGATATTTTTGTTATACTTTACAAAAAGTTCAGACTATTTATTCGGTATTACGTTACTCAAACTTTGTGTTAAGCTGACTTAACTAAAGTCATTTACCTGGTTCTATGAATAAACATTTCAAACAATGTAATCCGTGCCTTTGCAGTAAAAGATTGAGCGTTATCGCGAGCTTCTTGGCGCTGTAATCATGGTACCTAATAAACAAAAGGTTTAGTGGGGGCATTACGTTTAGGGTTCCGCAATAAACCCTTCGTGAGCGGGTGGAAGGGGGAGGTAAAGTAAACCTGTAAATTTCCATTAAGTAATACTGCGGGCTTACCGAATAATGGAGACTGCTCGAGCTTTGTTAAAGCATTAAATGCCTTAATTACTTTCCTGTAATCCTCGTTTAGGGCTTATATTTACGATGATGTCTGGCGTGTTCCGGCGACGGGCTGGCAAGGGAAGGCGGCAAAGGGTCATGGGGAAAGTGAAATAATCGGTGAACGGAGAATGGTCGCTTGAAACACCCACAAAGTTTAATATCTGTACACATAAGACAATTGTAGAACTGCCATATCTATATATTGATGTTTTTATCAAAATTGACGAGGGCAATGTGGGGAGTGTCACAGAATACAATAACGCTATTTTGAAAAAGGTTGTCAGTTTGAAGATGCTTCTATTCAAAAATATTAAACTATATTTACAGAGTTTTACATGTAACTTAAGTGTTTCTTAGGTGAACGGCTTTATCTCATTAAAATTTGCTGACGAAAAGTAATTTGATTTTTAAAAAATAAATTCTAACTATATGAAGTCGTGGGTAGAGTTAGTGCGTAATAAACAACAATTAAGGCTGTTAACTGTTTGAGACAACAATATTTTAAATGAGTTTTGAAGAACGATCGACGGCAAAGGAAAAGTTCCGATTTACATTTCATATAATAAAAAGAGCGCACTTTATTATATGTGTTTAATACATAAATATTTAAAAAAATATTGAACTTTCCTTTGAGCAAATGTTCATAGACAGATATTATTATAAGATTTTGATGAGATTTCACTCTGTAAAATAATATAGAAAAAGATCTCTTCAAAATTGTTACTATATCGGTTTATTGAATGACCTCTTGCTATTTTATAGTGTATGAATGTATGTATTTACATCTAAATTATTTTATTTAAAAAAAACAAACTTTGATTTGCCCCTGCTAGTCTTCATTATTCAGTATTTCAAAATAAGGTGAATTTGATTCAAACTACTAACGTTATTCTTATGCATGATGCACACACACACATACACACTGACACACAAGGTAATTTATGAATAACTGATAATGAAATTCTTAATGACATAAATGATTGTATATTATAGCAAACAGTAAAAGCAAAATAAAAACAAGTCAAAATTTGCACAAACCTCGTATACATATACATTAGTGAATTTTGACCAATGTCGTTGTCTGACCAGCGATATAAATTGTATATACACCTTTTTCTTTTCGTCATTCAAGTAAAGGCAATTATTTTTTTTTAAGTGACACTTCTTTGGGTGTACGGAGGGAAGTTCAGTATGTTACGTATGTATAAAGAGTCACGTTCGCGCGTCAAATTTGCTGGATACGTTGTCACGTCACGAGGCTCTTAGATTATATTGAATGTAAAATATAATCTTATTGTTTTAGCTACCATAAATCTTTTAATTGAGAAAATCTATAATAATATTTCTATCATTTTACACTTCATCGAATAATATTTATAATGATAGAATCGAATTCCTATTTATATTTATCTCTCTAATAAGATAGCTTTTATTTCAAATGAAAAAAAAGTACATTTATCTCCTCGAACCACATTTATCTTAATTGTTCTAAATACACATATACACTTTTACATGCACGCTTTTTTCATTGACAATGAATTTTTTTATTAAATTCCAACGGCGTTAAGGTGGGCTATGAGGAGAGGGTACGAGGCGGCCGGCCGATGCGTCAAGTGCACAGGTGCATATAGTTTTATAGGCGCTCTGGGAATGCGCACCTGGCCCTTTACGGTAATGACTATCGCCGGGCCTAATCGGGGCCGCGTGTCGCGTTTGATTAAACGGGGCCGCACACAGCGTTTCGACGGACATTCCGTGTTGATTGAATTAGCGAGTATTGCATCTATGGTCTGTTTGCTACCACTTCATTGACCTGTGGGTCGATACTGTTGACCGATCGCTCGTCGCCCCGTCATCGAATCCCTTTTTTATCGGAAGTCTATATCGTATTAAATTCTTGCGAGACCGCCTTTCAACGTAGTCGCCGTACGCACTACAACAAATAGAGGCAGGATGTTTATTGGTGTTGTTTTATTTTATCGTTTTCGTGTTAATTATAACAATTGTTATCCACTGTTTAGTGAAGACCGCAATAACAAGTTCCTGTTTTTTTCGAAATCTACTAGTGGATGTAATTTTTTTAAATTTCATTAAGTATCATTAGAGCGAGAGACATTTAAAAAATGTTCAGAAACCAAAAAAAAAATTACTTCTTTAATATTTTCGTAACCAAAAATAACAGTATCTAGAAAAAATGTCTTTTTACAATATTGCGATTTATTTGAATTTCGAAATAAGTGTAGTATTAAGAAAAAAAATCGGCGAAGTGACACCTTCATCAAGGCAAGATTAATAATACGAAATACAACTATTTTGTTTTTGTTCTATATTCCTAAAGTAATATAAAAATGAAACAATAAGTTTGCGGTAACTAAAATATGAAAGACACAGCAAGTATTTGTCTTATGATCATAACCATACTATTTCTTATGACGATAATGTCTTATACACACACAACGAATCTTGTCACATTTTCATATATGTAATATAAAATAACATTACATAAGCGATGATGACGCTCATGTAATGCTACCTGGGCGAGTATAGCAGTGACGCGGTGACTTTATATCTCTTAGTCCACTTGAGCCGACTTTACCAGAACGAGCGTTGCATAGGCGAGCGTGACGGCTCAGTCTCATTCAATACCCACAAAATAAAGTACTCAGTGCGTCTAAAGAAATTTTCACTTCAACATTGTTGATTGTCAAATGAATGAGAACCGTTTCTAAGCATCCGTTAAGATTTATAACGATAGATTTTTGTCACTCCACCGCAAACGTACAATTCTTCTTAATTTTATTTAGATTGAAAGGCTTGAACTTCACACTGTCCCTTCTCGTCATCTACGGCTGAGGGCTATACTGTAAAGTAAAAAATAACAAACTTTACGATCTATAGATTTTTTTTTGAGTAACGCACCTCACGAAGATTTTTATTCGATGCCTACGTAAGTGTAGAATAAAATATATACTACCTTATACATTAAAATTCCGTCTTTGTATCTTTCTGCTAATAAAAATTTAAAAATAGTAGGTTTTTAATTTGTTTAATTTTGTTTTATAATTTTTTTTTTAATTTTTTACAGATTGTTGCGCATTCAAACAAGCACATTTTTATTAGGGATATTTACAACAGCTTATCTTCGGCGTTGCCCGTGTATTTGTACCGTCGAATCGAGTTATTATCATATCAATTGTAAAAATTATTTCACTCATAAAAAGTTAGAGTATTCCCAAGTAATATTATTTATATTTTACTTTTATACTAATATTTGCCTCGGCTTAGTACACATGGGAACAGTGTTCGGTAGTAGTATTGAAATTGGAATTGGACGAAAACAAGAAACTAGAGTCAAAATCGTGAGTCGGGCCCGAGACCGAAATTGTGGAAATTGTTTTTGTCTCACGCACGAGATTAGAATCCAGAGTGTGATCCAGATTGATTCAGGAACAGTGCCGGGGTTAGGATTGGGTGCCGAAACAAGATTGGGACAGTTAGCGAGATCGATCAATGTAAAAGATTAACGAACAAATTTCATATCGACGCGGGTTAGGTAGCGTGCCAAAGCGAGTAATATAAATACAACTGTAATGTTATCAGGTACTGCGTTCGTGTCAAATCGATAACGAAATGTATTTAAATGAATTTTATTTTAATTTTTACAGTAAATATGTTCTGTTATTACGTAAGAGACTTTGTGACAATTAAGTTATATACGTCGGACAGAAAACATTACATGGTGTATTATTCTACTCAGCTCAAATAAAAATAAAGCAAAACAGAGCTTGTCCTCTCTTTCTTAATTGTTTTTGAGTGTACATTTGCAGTTTGGGTTTTTGTTCTCTTTTTCATAAAACGGTTTTTTAAACACTTTAGTTCTATTAATGAACGTATTGTTCTGTTGGGTGTTAGAATGTAAAAAATAAGTTCGATTTAAAAGTAAACTTAATAAAATAATAGTTTTAAATAGTGAGGAATTGATGTGTTCAAATTCAATTTTCCAGATACTGTAGGCGCTAAAGTACTTTCCACAAATATTGTTTGTGAGGCCTACGCATAAGTTGCTTTTTATTATCAATGGTACTGACAGCTAACTCAGCCAATGTCTTTACTCAGATAATAATAACGCAAGCTTGACTCTTTACAAATGTATATTAGTTCAACATTGGCTTGATCGAGTACATAGTGCAGGGTACAGTGGCGCATTCGTTTGCAAAATTGTTTTAATTCGTAATTTTTTTTTTTAATGTCCGGATGGCCTTTCTGTTTATAAAAGTGTAAGATGACACTTGATATCTTTTGACGTTATTGTTTAAACAACAAAAAACTATATAGCCCAGAAAAAATGCATTTATTGCAATCATTTTTTTTTTATATTCTTCAAAATCATTTTCATTTTCAGAATTTGTATAGATATTAAACTTGATACCCGTTGTGATCCGTGAGAAATTTCTGCGCGTAGGAAGCATGTTGTTGTAACGTAAAAAAAGGACATAAAAATAAACAGAATTTTAAAATTTGTTTTGGCTATTTTGTTTAATATACTTGAAATATTTGAACAAAAATTAAAAATAATAGCGTTTCAATTTTTAAGGTGTATTAATTAATTCAAGAAAATTAGAATGTTCGGCGATTTTCAATTTTTAAAAATTCCTAACAATTAATGGGTTGGAGATACGATGATGGGTGTGAGGACTTTTTTCATTCCAAATATTATGAAAAATATAAAAAAAATAATTGATTGCAATAAATGCATTTTTTCTAGGCTATATAGGTTTTTGTTGTTTAAACAATCGATATAGATCGATATATTAAAATGTTAAAAGGAACATCATTTAATTTCTTGTTGCCTTCGTAGGACGTGGGAGTAGATCGCGCAGAATGAAACCCTCACGCGTAGGTACTCCCGGTAGCTCAATTATGATTTTAGGGTCATCAAACTCCAAAAATACCGCTTTCGGTAACTTTTCCGCCTGCCAGTGGTTCCGCGAAAAGCGGGCCACTCAATAATTCGGACGAATTCATAGTACTGTTCGCTAGATCGTGGTTATAACAATATTATTATCATTATTTTTGTTTCTGAATAAAATCATCCACTGTCTGTTAGAGCGTAGATCTCTCAAAACTTATTAATAGTTATTATTTTTCCCCGATAATCACCGGTTGAGTTCTTAACGTCAGAAAAATTGTAGTTATAAGTCAGTAGCATTCCGTCTATTACACAAATGTATACAACATTGGCAGCATTCTATTGATATGGAACTCTGCATGCTGCAGATATTGAATGCTGAGCCCATCAGGTTTTCCATTTTTCATATTACTAAGGGCTGGTAATATTTATGTACTAATGAGTTTTATTAGATTTTTCGTATCGCAAGACTCAGCACTGCATACTAGTTCAGTGGATTATGCAATTCGAAATGTTACAATATTTTGTAAACTTAAGAATATTGATAATAAGAAATATTCCTAGTTTTAATAATATCCTCTGCAGTTATAGATAAGTGACCCCCAGGACTGAGTTATCTTTTCGTAATTTGCTAAAACTGTATATATTTTAATACAATTATGTCAAATTTAATCTGTTTCTGGTTACATTGACAGCATTTGTGTTTTGATATGAATATTCTATTACTTAATCTCATTGTTTTATGTATAACATTGATGTCACGTCGTGAGGGTACGGCCGATTTCAGATGCAACCGCTGCGTGATCAGCTCACGCAGAGCGATTGCATCTAAAGTTTGCTCTTTGGTTTTTACATATATATACCTCTTATATATATATATATATATATATATATATATATATATATATATATATATATATATATATATATATATATATACCTCTTATATATAAGAAAATCGAACAGGGATTTTTGATTACAAAGCAAAACCCTGACTATATCGATTACTATAAAAGTGTCGCCGCCATTTTAAATATATATTTCTGTGATATATACAAGAAATGAAAGGTTTACTTGGAATACAGAATAAGTTAACGCAATATTCTGTATTATTATCGAATAATACAATAAAATATGGTTTAAATTAAAATATGGGTTAAGTTTGTAGCTTAAAATAAATATGGAATGGCGGCCATTTAAAGGTTTTATAAATCAAACCGCTTATTTGATTTGGCTAAACAATTACATAATTTCATTAAGAAGGGCACAAAACGTATTAATATCGACATTGTAAGACAAGTGTTAACTCTGCAAAATATGAATACGTAAGTTAAATATTAGGAATTATATTCATTAATTGTTACATCCTTTGAGTAAACCTGTCCCTTAAGTTTTTCTTTTCCTTGTCAAGTCTTCTTTGCGGCAATAACTGTTATTTTAATATTAAATTGCATAGAGCGTATAGTTTAAGATCAATCGGTCTCTAGTTAACTTCAGGGACAAAGGATAATGCGATAGAAGGAAAATTATACATTTATCCATTACAGACGTATTAGTACTCAATGTCGAGTTAAATGTGACGAGAAGAGGAAAATTGAATTGATTAAGCGTAACTTACTGAGGACTATTTAGAGAAGTACTATTGTTGAATATTCATTAAAATTGGTGATATTGTACGTCCGAATATATGCGAATGATATTACATGCGAAATTAGGATTAGACTAGGAATCCCTTAGAACAGTAACATTCATGATACCTACTTGGCTGATATCAAAATTACGCGAGTCCCGTGTTTACATTACTCACGCTGGCTGAAGTCGTAGAAAATCGAAGAATGTCTAAAGGAGAATAGCTATTTTACTGCGGTCACGGGCCTATTCAATTTTCATAATGTCTATCTCGAAAATCATAAATAATTTGTACAATGTAAATAATTTAGTTTTATAATTAATAAGTAACTAATAAAAAAATTCTAAGTATTATGATTTTCGTGTTATACTTGTTACTCTCTTCAAAACTCCAAATTATAAAGTTTTGATACAGGTATAATAATATAACGTAAATTAATTGAATTCTTGTCTACTGTAAACTGAAATATTAATTAATTACACCTCAAAATGTTAAAAACTTGCCAAAATAACTATGACTTGCAGCTGACGTGAACTAATTTGGTTTTTAGTCGAACATTACCAATTTTATATCGAGCAGTCTCCTTTTCGTTCAAAATATGGTTAATTAATTATTACTGTACGGTTTTGAATAGTGCCCTTGGCTAAAGACGCCTATTTATTTCTTTCGTCTCTGCCGTGTTCCACTGTCATTTATTTACGGCTTCACGAAATATAAAACGGTCGGAAATCTTACATTGATCAGGTTCGACCGACCGACAATACTTACGCAGAGCGGGAAGCAAACAAGATGTCTCTTATCCTGGAAAATCTTGAGTCACATGTTCACGGTGAGTTGATAAATTATTCATGTAATTGGTATTTCGTCTGTATTTAATATAAAACCTAGGAAGTGCAAAATCATTTACTTTTGGAATTCCCGAGTGAGAGCATGCTGCTTAGTTACCGTCGAACTAACGAAGGTAACTAAATAGCACCATTCCATGCTATCAATACGGATTACAATTTAAAAAATCGTTACCTTTATCTTATACTATATATATATATATATAGTATACTATATATATATATATATATATATATATATATATATATATATATATATATATATATATATATAAGATAAAGGTAACGATTTTGTACCTTCTAGGTTTTATATTAAATACAGACGAAATACCAATTCCATGTATATGTATACATATTACTGACTGACTCATCACGAGATCTCCGAAATTGTAAGTCCGGTTGACTTGGAACTTTAACATAGTTACTCTTTTCGGGACGTGACGCTCACTAAGAACGGATTTTACCCAAATCCTTTCCAAAAAAAATATTTTTCATTATTTTATGTCCACGCGGGCGGAGCCGCGTACAAAAGCTGGTATCTTATCGATCGCTGTACATTTACTCATTAAACTAAACGCTCCGTCTCCAGGCCGGCCGCCGGTAAAAGCCGTCGGCACAAAGGCGGGCGCGGGCGAGCGGCCGGCGCGCGGATAACTCGCAAACAATTACTCTACCGGGCCGGCGACAAAGGCCGGGGCGGAGAAATAGTGGGCGCGCCGCCCGCCCCCGGACGTGCACATTCACTCGTGAAAGGGCCCAAATTGATTATGTGAAGCGGAAAGCGTTTTATTTATTGCCCCTTTTTCGATATACATTCGGCGTGCGGCGAAACGCCACCTCCGCGACAGGCGGCGCCGCGGCGCAGGTGAGCCCGCCGCCTCATCTCTCCGAGGCCCGTCCGGGCCGCCGCGATATAATATTAAAAGCGGCCCCGAAGCGGCCTCGCGACTATTTCGCGCTTTCGCTAACCGAACGCGAACGCTAGTAAATGTATTGCGAATTACTATTTCGCATAAATAACGTACAATGTTGCTAGAGCGTTTTTATTTTATTTTCACAAAATATACGTCGCCATTTTCACATTACTAGGTATAAATATAGACGGCTTATTAGAAAAAAGTTATCACAATAGAAGTAGTCACACTCATTTTTCTCACTCACATTTTTTATTTTATAAAATACATACAAGAATTCTGTGTTTTACTTTTGCACATTTAAATATAGTCATTTATTACGTTAGTACCATAAATTATTTAAAAAAAAAACCTAAATTAAGACTATGAATTATTATGTAATTAATAGTTACAAGCGAAAATTGAATTACACTGTCCGTTACAACGATTCGTTAAAGAAAAACATTAAATAACGTGTTTTTTATTGAACAACAAACATTCCTTTAAAAAAAAATGTATGTGCATATCACAGAAAAAGTTAAGTTCCAATTGCCTACATATTTGAGATATTAAAAGAAAATTGAATTGTGTTTAACATTGATATACATAAGCAATCAACTAAGCAATTAAATCTAGGCTACACTCTATCACTAGAATTATTTCCCGGCCGCTTTGCTCAGCTGAGGCACCAGGTCGCCCAGGCTGTCGGCGCAGAAGTCGGGCAGGAGCTCCTCGTGCTTCATCATCGTCGCCCTGTCGTTGCTCGTCAACACTAGGAGGGTCTTGAAACCGACCGCTTTACCCAGACCGATGTCTTGTTCGATCCTATCAACACGAAATTTGGTTATAAAATGTGCATATATTGCGTATATGTATATGGCTATCTCGGAAACTATCCTGACAGTTTTAAGGGTTTTTCGTACTATGTAGGCGTTGTCCACATTATAGGTGGCATTTATTTCTACGCGTGACCTTATTTAACGCCATCTTGTAGCATTCTGAAGTACTTCTAATATTTCTGTCATTGGATCTTAACGACAAACAACACTGCACGATATAAATTATAGTATACGAAGGTGACGATCATGTAAATATACATAATTGTTGGAAATGAACATAAGGAAGTTATCATATTCCCGCAACATTCTAGAGTCGTCGAGCAATGTAACATTGTTAGCATCAAACAAATGTCCGATTATAAAATTTCTTGCTAATCTCATCGTTTCATTTCAACTCACTCAAAATGACTCTTCCAATTGTTGCTCGAACGTCTTCCTGGTTTTTTCTTTTCTGATCTTAATTTCCTACTTCTTATTTTCTCATAAATTTTATTAGTAATGTGTCTCATCTTTTGAAACATGTCCGCGATATTGAACAGAAAAAGCTCATACTACGCAATTGCAATTAAATTAATTTTATACACGAAAATTAGTATTTTTTGTGTTTAAAAATCGAAATAGTGATAATGGTCCCTGATGCATAAGTAGAGTCACACTGAGCCAACCATTATATATCTACAGCTACTATTTAGGCTAATATATAATACATAAGGGAAGATTAAACCTCTTAGTAAAATGACTTTAACAAATCAGCGTTCTCGAACGTTCCTGCATAGGACCTTATTAATTTCAATTGTTTATTCGAAGTTTCAACACTCGGAGCACACAACATTTTTTCATCACCGTCACTTCTTACGAAGTCACTTCCATACGAAGCGAGAGGGTTACACATTCGAAAATCAATTAATAGCTCAACAACTCTTAAAATCATGGGCGGAATCTCTGGGTGTCTGAAGTAGTAACACGACATCGTAACGACCTAATGAGTATTTGTAATAATGCAGTAAAATTGTCCTATTGTTTCGTCACTTCCACGCTCAGGTCGCGTGGTATCGTAAAAAGCTGGCAGGTGTCCCGATAAGGGAAAAATGATTAACTTTTCCGTTATCACGCGTCGTCCCACCGCGTGTTTAGTGCCCGACGCGAAAGCACACTCGTGGCGATAATGTCTGAATGTAGCACACGCGTAATTAATAATTATGTGGGTATGTGTATGTTAAGAGAATAGATCGATATATCACTACATCGTTTTAGAATGAAATATGAATAGCTTTAGACGAATTTCGTTTTATGATCTCATTTCTGTCCGATGTAGTTCTTTCAGAGATCCGAGTTCTTTGACCCGCCCGAAAATTGAATCGACATACTCAAAATAATTGATCTTTACATTTATTATCCTTGGATCAGAACACTAAGCTGTTTGTTCATATTTATAAATAAATACAATTTCAGACAGACTAGATCTAATTGTTGTTTTATTTTTAGAGTTATATATATATATGTTGTTTTTTTGGTATTATAAATATAGTTTTTTCAAAACCCTAAATGTAAGCATGTGACAGTAAAATCTTATCCATTCCCAGAAATAATAAAATGACTTCTTGGCACATCAGTGTGAAAGTTATTCTATCTAACCATAAACAATGAAAGAATAAAAAAATAAAAATGTAAGTGCGATAAGGTAACATGTTCGTAAAGTTATGAGCTTCATTAACGGCCGTCCAAAAACATATAATAGAAAACTTATTGGGTTAAAATACTGCGATTAGCAATGCTTTTTCTAAACAAATATGATACAAAATTAAAAAAAAATATTTTTGAACACATCTTGTCTTGAAATGAAAATGAATTTTTGACTTACACTTTCTCAGCTACATTTACGATGAAAGTAAAATATATTCATCAGTATATGAGTATGAGAAAATTGCAGCGCAGTACGCGGTTCAAATATGCATTTATCGAGTAACTTCACTCGTAAGGAACCTAGACTGCGAATATATTGAGATAATTCACCATTTATATTCCAATAAAGGGTGATCGTTGGCGTTATCCGCATTCGAAGGCCAATGCTAAAGACAGTATATAGTTCTTGATTTTGTCCAATAAACGTTAAATTAATTATAATACTACATAGCTAAATAAAAAATCGTATAAACTATAAAAAAACGTAAAAAATACTAAGGTAAACTTTTGTATTCAGGTATTACCCCAGTTTTATTCATTTTAAGGTATTGCCGGCATTAATTTTTGCCATGCAAGTTTTTCTTTTAGCCGTCCAATCGTTTTCTTAGCCATCCATCAACTTGATTAATTAAAATTTCCACTAAAATGTTAGAGTTTTATCGATTACGATGCATTTTTTGTGGCATTATTCATTAGATTACTTTATGTTCTCAAGTAAAATGATACATGATTGATTTCGAAACTGCTAACAGTTTCCGACCACTCAAATATCAGTTCATTCTTCTACCATAACAGTTACTTTTAAACATTGTGAAATGTAGAAACTTGTAAATTGCGATAGTAGCACATGAGTACTATCTCATTTTTATTTAACTATTAGCATTTTAATAATTGCGGATGAAAATTTTGAAGAAACGTAAGAAATTCTACTTTTGTTTTATGTATTGCATTTTCTTAGATGTTATTAAAATAATATTGTGAAAATTCTCTTAAATATTTCTAAAATTATATTATTTGGTCTAACTTAGAATAACTAAATAAGTTGAACTCACGTAAACTTCAAAATAAAAAGACTATAACGATCATGAAAGACCCGATTTTATCGCTACCTTTTTTTAATTTAATCAATTAGTTGAGCTGTGCAATTATCAATGTATTTATAGCAGTGAGTGCTTTTTATATTACAAAAATGTGAGTTCTGTTTTCTGAGTGCAGCAAGAGTTTTTTTCATTATTTTCTTCCCAAACTACGTGTTCCCAAAACTGATCCACGTAGAAAATTATCGAACGACGTCGACCTATGGTAAAACAATGCGGTGATTCAATAGCGAAACACGTGTCGGTAAAACGAATCACCGTCGTACGATACGAGCAAACTCACATGTCGCCGATGAAAAGCACCCGGGCGGGGTCTGCGACGGCCGCCCGCCTCATCGCGAACTGCCCGAACATTCTGCCCGGCTTGCCCAGAAGAACCGGCTCCCTCTTCGCCTCCTCCGACGCTATGTCGCCGAAACAGCCCACCCCTGTAAAGAAGTTCAACTCGATACCGAAACAAAGGCGCCATCTTTACGTGTTCGCCGCAGTTAAGCCGAGAACAATTGATGGGATTCTCGTAGCGATGATAAGTTTGCAATGTGGAATAATAAAATACAGTAAATATGGGTTTTGATTGTTTTAAACTCTGGCTATGATTATTTATATGTCGCATTAGACTTTCGCGGGCATCAAGCTTTTGGGTAATAAAATGCAGACCTATTTTATTATTTATTATGAATTGGGAACGCATTTTTTTATAGGAAGTGGGATATTATTATTATAGATTATTTTGTTGGAGATGTTTGACAATATCGTTGTATGTTATTATTTAAGTAAATGAGTTTAGTAAAAAAAAAAACACGTGTGGTACTCGGGGATTGCCGCGGTAAAGCTATTGCATAGTATTTTTTATCAACTTATGCAATTATAATTATTTATTTACTTTATTTATGCAGTATTTTTTTTGAGGAGGTGCCCTAACGCCGAAACTCTAAGCAGGCATGAGTTACCAGATTGCGGGGCAAAGAGGGGGATTACGCATGCGCAGTAATGCCGATACAACCAATGCCACCTAGAGGCGAGTTGCTGAACTAAAGAGACAAGCGTGATATTTCAAAAAAGTCATTAAAATTCTGCTATTCATCGATAGATGGCAAAAGTAAAAAGTATCACCGCTGTGCCGGTCGGAGTGGGGGGTGTTAGGTTATTTTCGTTACGGAATTTCTGGATTCGGTCTCAACGCTCAAGGCCCGCGATATAAGCTATGCGATAGCTTAAAAAAATAATAATAACTATTCAATTAGTAATAAAGCAAAACCATCGACATGTCATTAAATTTTCTCTAAAAATGTTTTGGAAATTGGCAGTTTTGATGTGAAAAGAAACAATTTATAAACCAAGACAGATTTTCCTTTTGAATATCAGTATAATCCTTATTGGCAGTTATTGACCCCCGACGCAAACAGAGAGATGTTATATGTTTGACGTGTATATTTGTGTACCAGACATCTAGATGTCTGTCTGTGGCTCCCAAAGGACTGAATCGATTTTCTCTTAGTATTTTTTGTTAGAAAGATAACTTGATCGAGAGTTTTCTTAGCTATGAGTAAAGAAAATCTGTATGGCCGTCTGAAAATTATTCGTCTTTTCTAGTTTATGAATAAATGTAAGTATATTTCACAGGTCTGATCGAGTCGAAATTAAGTATCGTGATATTTCAATGACATTGGGATTTAGTCATTTGAAGTAATGCTGCGGCATCACCTAGAATTTGCAGGAGGCCTAACACCAACTTATCATTTTTCTATAGGATTTGTAAGGGGCAAAAGAGCACTAGGGCCATAGAAAAGTAGATGGTCACCGACGTCCAATACTATTGACACCTGCAACCCAAGAATAATCGTTTATGCGTTGCCTGCCTTTTAAATAAGAATACGTCCTTTTCTTGAAGACATTCTTGTCAATTTTTGTTGATAATAGCGCGGGTGATAAATCATTACATGATTCCACTGTACGTAGCAGAAAACTGTATAAAGCATACGGTAATAGAACACCAGCCATCAAAGTGATGCTGATGGTATTTCTGGCAAAGGGAACCATAACGGAAATCAGTCGCAGGCATGAGGTTGAATAGCTCTTCAGAGCACTTCTCGTATGGGTGACAGAGCATGTACAGAGATGCCACATCTCTTCGCAGGGCTAACGTGTCGAGTTGACCGGATACTATAGGGTCGCCGACGATTCTAGGTACTCTACGTTGGATGCGGTCTAGAAGCAAAAGTTGATATTGGGGTGTCCGGTCCCGAGGCGATAGAAGTACTCTAGATTAGGTCGAACTTGTGCCTCACAAAATAGAAGGCGATGAACTGGTCCGGCGTACTGTTACAAGTTTTTTTTAATATCCCGAGCTTTTTTGAAGCTAGTTTCACTTTGCCCTCTAGATAATCGAAACTGAACGCTGCTCGATATGGAGACACCAAGAATCCCGATACTCGGTGTGGCAATGATGGGAGTGCTTCATCAGACAGGAGAGAGGACAAGGGCAGAGGCAGTACGTTTGCGCTCATTGGAATGGATTATATATAAACGAACTAGCTTCTGTCCGGGACTCCACCCGTGGGCAAAGAACGAATTCCTTTACTTTATCTATCGACCGATCACGCTCTCAGTCACGAGCCTGATCGTAGTGTCGTAGATACAGATTCTGGTTCCTCAATGTTCGGGCCCTGAGCGTAATAAGGCACGATAGTGTACGGTACGGGGAACAAACTATGAACATGGGAGGTGATTTAAAGGATTCGAGTTGTACTTGTGCTGTAGATTTTACTTTTTGTCAATGGTCAATGAGGAGTACGTTATAGGTTTGATTATATTTGCGAGACTAAAAATATATGGGGAAAATGGTCGTATTTTTTGATTGCGTTTATTTAGAAAATTGGATTTTTACAAGCGTCAAGGAATCTTAGTCTTAAGCATTTTATATTAATTTCAACTTGATAACTCCATGCGTTCATGTGAAAAATAATATTAACAGACAGACGGATAACCAAGTGGATCTCCTTTTTTTTGCTTTTGTGGTACTGAACCCTAAAATGAAAATGCATCGTAAATGTTGTTTTTCTTAGCAGTAATCAGTGATATTGTGTAATAATGTTAGCTCGAAACGAGGCGAAGTCGTTAAAACATCTCCGCTCTCACCCAAACTCAGGCCGTTCTTCATGGGCACGCGCCTGTCTGATGCTCCGTTTATGAAAAGCACTTCCGGCCTCTTCAAATAAGTTATAGCTTTGTACAACTTGGGCAGATTTATTTTGAAATCGCTGTCGAACACTACAGCTCCTACGTCCAGGTCATCCTCTAAATATTCAACGAAGTCTTGATAGTACTCTTGACCTACGTCCGGCTGAAAATAATCTCATATTGAAATGTGGCTTAATAAATATATTATCTGTTGTGATTTTCCAATTTTTTCAATCTCAATCTCTTATTATACAACATATTATATAGAACACATTCCATACAAATGATTTACGTGATATGAAAAATAAATAATGGAATAAAAAAAATAAATCAAACGATATTAATGTAATAAGTCAAACGAGAGTACAGATATGATTTCTGATGAGCGCCCCTACAGGGTGCAGTCTAATTACGTTATTATATTGTTTTATTGTAACAGCATTATAGTATTATTTCGAACACCCTAACGAGTAAAACAACCATCGTTATTAACTTTCAATGTAAAAAACTACAGATTTTGGAGTTCTACGTAACTTTGTTGACTTTTCGCAATACTTTAAATTTTAACATGTAAACGTATTTAAGCATTACGCAAATATGATAATAATTTTACTAAAGACATTTTATTTTTTTTTATTAGATGTTTAACTTATTTAATCGTTAATTACGTGTAATATTGATTAAGATGTACGAAAAATACCGGTTAGAAAAACGTTAGATCACAAGGAAATAATTAAATTACCCAATAACGTATAAAGATTGTAACAACACCACATATTTTATATTCCAAAACAAACTATCTTTACATCTCCAATGTTATCTTAGATACACACGAGCGAAATTGGGTCTGTGAGGCCCTTCTTTTAATGTTCTCATGAGAGCCCTTAGCGAGCAAGGTCTGCGATTGATAGCGCCTTCAATTTGAGTACCTATTCATAATTCAAATGTACGAAGGACGGTAATATGAAGGGTTTGTGTTTGCTATAAGTTTTCTTTCTATATTTTAGGAATTTTAAGCTCACTAGCTCCCGTAGATTATAATTAAATGAAAATAGAAATTTCGCATTACTAAACAGGCAGAGTGGGTGTGTTGTGTACATCACAATATCTATTATTTTAAGTGAGCAATTCTTTTAGATATAGAAATTTATACATGCTTATATGTATAAATGCTTATGTGTATAATTTTATGCATGCTTATCTCGAAAATGGTCCAAATAAATTTAAAAAAATACAGCATATCATGTTGTATGTGTTCACTTTAAATTGTAATAAATATTATAAACCAATGTGTATATATACATAAATATTGTTCAATTTCTTTTCTTCAGAAAAATTGATGACATAATTGAAAGAGAATTGATTCAAACTGACTTCAAATATTAAATGCCTACCAAAAACCAAATTATCTTAATTTATCGTGTAAGAATCATATAACACTTACGCCGTACTTGCATTTGAAACCGTGAGATTCCAGAGTGCGAATAGTTTCTTGACAAGTGACACAATAGATTTGTTTGTCAAAGTTAATTGACTTCAAGTACTCCGCTATCGCTATCGCTGGATGCGTAAGCTTTTCCTGTACAAAACAAACGAAAATTTATTGTAAAACAAGACACGCACACGCACACGAACAAGTACACACGGACACGCATACGGACACGGACATGGATACGCGCCCACACACGCACACACGCAAACACACGTAAAATGTAAGATAGTTTAATTTCTATAAAAAAATAATGACAATAAAGAATTATAAATAAAATACGTCTTTGTTTTAATACAAGTAGTTATACTAAAACCAAAACGTAATTTATTTATAAACAATACTTCTTACGCTTCTTATACTGAAACCTATGTCACAGATCTCGTGTAATAATCTTTTGATCGATAATTGAAAGAAAGGACAATATGTAGAGTGCACTAAAAATCTCTAGAAAGAATAAAAGAAGATTACTATGAATGGTAAAAATGAACTTATTATTTCTCAAAATATTCTCCATAAGCATAAATGCACTTTTCAATACAAATATACCAATTTTGACAACATTTATGCCACTTCTACCTGGTGATCTCGGACAAATGTTTTTCGTACTCTTCGACAGCTTCTTCTAGTGATAAAAATCGTTGACCGCGTAACTGGTTCTTAATTTTTGCGAACAAAAAAAGTCACAAGGCGCTAGGCCGGAATCGTATGCAGGATTGCTCATAACTTCCAAGTTTTTCTCATTCAAAAATTCATTAGTCTATTTGGCCGTGTAAGAACTGGCATTGTTGAGGTGCAAGACTATACGACATTTAAGATTTTTGTTACGGAATTCGTCAATAACTTCCGGCAAACAAACAGTCGTTTATTGCCACGACAATTATCCAAAGGAACATTAGCCACGTGTCCAGTTTTATCAAAAAAAAAAGTAGTCATCTGCTTAGAGGTGCTTCGTTCACCGCGCCATTTGGTTTGGGGTCGTAGCGTTAATCCCTGTTTCGTCACCTGTTACTATGTCCCACACCAAATTTTATTCCCCTTCCTTGAATCTAGTAAGCATGGCATTGCACCAAGTGAAGCGGTATGCTTTTTGAAACTCAATCAAATTGTGTGGGATCCACCGCGAGCTCAGATTTTTCATGGCCAAATGTTTGTGGTAGGATTGATTGTATTTATATGGTAGGTCACATGCTTGTCTGTTTCGATCATACGGCGCACAGCACGATGTTTTTGTTGTTCACAGTAGTGGATGAGCGACCATCAGGAAATTCGTCACTGAGATTGACAGGATCGAGTTTGAACTTTGCAAACCAGTAATATTGTAAATAGTGGTCTTATATGGTGCTTCTTCGTCAGAAGCAGTTAAAATTCGAGCAAAGCTCTGCTAAGCTGTCAAATTACACTTAAAGTTGTAGAAAATCATACAACGAAAATTTTTACAACTTTGATCCATAGTGATGAAGACAGGCAATTTTTAAAATGACGCCAAAATGTAAAAACAAGTGACAGTTAGATGATAGACACTGTATTCTACAGCCAAAGAGTTCCATTTTGAAATGCCTTTTCAAATATTGTTTATGTAAGTGGCCAGTTCCAGAAATTATAGTGTGCCCAACGTACATTCATGATCGGGTACAGTTGCGTAATAAAGTCACGTCCTGTGATGTGACGCACTTAATCGAAAGATATTTGAGAGTCGTCCTACACTAATTGATTGTGTTGCCAGCTAAATTTAATAAGAAACATAATAATAACAGTAAAACAATTTTCTTTTTATAATTGTCTTATTGTTATGTCACAATGTTAGTAGTTTATTGACATTATGCAAAAATGAAACGATAGTGCTAAATTAATAGCACACATAGCATCAGTACTAATAGCAACCGATAGTTCTATTGTGACAGCTGCCGACAGCAGAGCACTCGAAAATGTTGCAATAAAGAAAAACAACATCGAAGGATTGCCGATAACGAGATAGAAAAATGTTCACCGTATTTTCGATATATGGTTAATAAGGTAATAACGGTATGGTTAATAAAAAATAGTCGAATTTAACAGATAAATAGTAAACAATTTATGTGTAGTTCATTCGTTATTATTTATTACATTACAGTACATCTTAAAGTTGTAGTCTTGTGGCTTATACGCATATAAGAAGTTATATTTCTTTGGGGCAAATAAACAATATTTCTTAGTTCGAAATAACAATCTTAAGAGATTCACGTATATAAGAATATGTACATATATTTTAGAACAAGCGTTAATCACTTCATTGCATTGAACGACCAACTGAATTAGACACAGCACGAATCTGATTTTCTTAACGTGCCAAAAGAAGTATAACTAAAAAATATATTAATTTATAGAATCTTTTTTAAAGCGATCAGAAATTTAATATCTAATATATATATTTTCTTATGATATTTGAATATTGACTAAAGTATTCTTATGGGTCAGACGTGGCTGTAAAAGTCGTCTATTAATAAATCGTCAAGGTTGTTTAGAGAACGACGACGTTTTGAAGTTATCCTTATAAGTTGCAGCTATTGCAATATTGAAATGCATGTCAATTACAAAGGCGTTTAGCACTAACTAATTCGCCTAATAGGTTATGCGCTTCTAGGTCATTTGTGAGGCGTCGCAGTTTTGTAGACGGTCTAAATGTTTTGTTAGACGGCCAATTGTATCATTGGTCTCTAATTAAGCATTATTGAATTCGTCATACTTTAGAGAACCCATATTAGATCAAGACTAGACTCTGTTGAAACAAAATTATTTTAGTCCGACCAGTCGTCTGTACGCTATTAACCGGGGAATACAATGTTATCCATACACGTTTAGGTACATTTGAAAAGCAAAAACATGTTTTTGTTGTCACGAATTCGGATAATACACAAAAAAATCTTCTAGAGATTTTCTAAGACTAACGATGGCTTTATGTTTTTATTAGACAAATAAATATGATTTATTCAGAGTGCGCACAATTCTGTACTATAATCTTCTTTCATTATTTTTTCACATAAATCAGCCCACGAAATCGTTAGCTAAATTGAAAAAATCGGAATTATACTTTAGTCTCTAAACAACGGAGACCTTCACGTGAGAAATATGGTAAAATTAATCTTAAAGTATTTGTATTTACGTTGAGAATCTCTAGAGATAAAAAAAAAATTTGCCGCCACCCTGGAGACCAAACGTAACTTTGCCGAAATGGTTGCAGAATGTATATACTTTATGAGCTACAGTAAAAAATCTACATGTTATATGTATTATTTGATCGCAGAATATTATCAATATTCATGATTTTTCTATATTAATTAACAGCTCTTCCATGATAAAACGGTAGTAATTCATATCATAGACATTTTTTAGATAGTCATTTACAATTGTAATTATTAATTTATTATGAGAAAAGTTTGGCCAAGAGCATGTGGGACCATGTTCATTATAGGGTTCCGAAGCCATTATTATAAAGATATGCGCTACAGATGAAAAAGTAAGTTGTTACACTTTTTCCATGTTTTCCACACAGATTAGTTATAAGCACTTTAATCGCCTATAGCTATAAAAACAAGTAGGCATGTCGACTATTACTTCTAAACTAGGGTAAACTAAAGTGCATCAACAAAATAGCGTATCTACATGATAGTTACGCCCTTTTGTTGAGAGAAGTTTTTCGGCAACAATTCAAAAACAGTATATTCGGCCATGTCAAAACAATTTTAGTTGAAAGTATTTGTTAAGCGTAACCTTCGTTATATTTTTCATAGTTTTCGTACATACGGTTAGAAAATAGAAGGGTGACACAATTTCTGCAAATTTCGGAGCGATTATTTCCGAAATTAATTACTAATCAGAAAAAATGTTTAGCCATCTTAAAGTGTTTTAAAAGAACTGTCGAAATATATACTATTCCTTGATGTTTAACGAAAAAAAATATTTTCAGCTTCTGTTACATGCATGGAGTGCCCTCCCTAGAAATATTTATTTTTGTTATATAACCACCAAAATAAGTAGCGGCATATACATTTACACTATAAATTTCATCAATATACGTCTCGTAGTTTTTGAATAAAATGCCTGTGACATACGGACGGACGGACATGACGAAACTATAATGGTTTCGTTTTTTCCATTTTGCCTCTTAACCCTAAAAAGACACTGTCTTCGCCTTCTGATATGAACTCTTTTAAAATATAATATCGAGCTTCGGAATTACTAACTATACGGGTATAACATGTCGGAAAACTTGTATATTATGAATGCTACTTGAAAACAGAAAAGAAATACAGCTCACATATCCGTTCTCTATGCCGCTCTGTTTGAACATATCCTCGTAGTTCTTCCTACTGCGTATGCTATTGTTCGATACGAAATGCACGGTTTTACCCAATTCGCCCATCAGCGAGAAGAACTCGCCCACCCGCGGCAGGGGCTGTCTAGTCCATATCACACCTGCGAAAGGAAAACAGTATAAAAATATTATATCATAATTTCATACATGTGTCTCGTACAGTGTTTGTTATTTATATAATGTCAATAATTATTTATTGGTCAACATAGTTCGCGATCTACGCTACACAATAATTTCCACTGAATTCATATCTTATTACGTTAAATGGGCAATTCTTGTATACATATAAATAGCATCACTTGGTATTAATGTGAGCTCCTTCCACATTAGTCAAATAGCTTGTACAGCTTACCTGCTCAGGTAGAATGTAAAATTTGCATACTATGCAGTATATGTACATGTTTATTGTTTGAAATGAGCATGAACAATTTTTATGGTAGAAAGTTATCATATTCCTACGGCAAATTCGAAAAACGCCGAGCGGAGCCCGATAGTCCATGTACTGTTTTTAATATAACAAAACACACCTATTTTATGATAAATATTTTATCCCTTCTATAAAATTCACCTAAGTACGAACTGCCTTATAGTTTATTATTTTTTATTAAATATTTTTAAACAATTCTCCATGAGCATTTATACAAAGTCTCCTAAGTCCAGACCTGCTTTCAAGATACATTTCCATTTCGTATTAGATATGTCTTCAAGCCCCTTCTCAAATGTAGCCAGTGCATCTTCTCCTGATAAATCCTGTTTCCCTTATATAGATTTGTTTATTTTATGAAATAAAAAGGCATATTGTTCAAACTCAAAACTGCAGGAAGGGTCATCTATAAATTTGACCCGTGTTCTCTCCAGAAAGTCCCTTGTTTTGATCGCTGAATGCGCGGAGGCGATATCGCGGTGAAGCAGTAGCCCACAGAGGCTTTTGTTTGGTCACTTGCCACTCATAAACATAAAAACTTCTGGCGAATGTCTGTCAATATATTAATCAATATTGATGTTCTTTTGAAATCGTAACGGTTTCGACACCAGGTAACCGTTAAAGAAAGAAATTGCTTCCAAAATTTTGGCTGTTTACTTAGGTACTTTCACTCTGGTAGCCGTTGGTTAATTTTGAAACAACCACACGGTATACTGAAGCTTCGTTTCTGAATCATATTGATAAATTCACTATCCATCGCTAATAACGATATCGCTAAACATGCAAAGAGAGTAGCCTGTAATAATTGTGAAGTACCCAATGTGAATATATCTTCCTGCGAAGATGCACTTGTAAAATTTGATGTACACTTTTCTATATAATCTGCAGGGTATGCTGAATTTTTTCATATGTAATTTGCCTATTCTCATGAATTAACTGTTCAGTAGCAACACCTTTTCATTCGTAACAGCCGTCGGAGGGCGGCGACGTGTTCCTTCGTCGCCCAAAATTACTAGACCGCGTTTCAATTCGCTGAACCAGCGCTAAATATTATGTCTAGAATAGTTTTTGTCTTTGAATGTCATTATAAGTCTATCAAATGCATTTTCTCTTTTTAGTTGACATTTGAGACCTTATAAAATCATCACGCCAAAATGTTTCGGTTGCAAATGCATTTTTCAGCGAGACAGAATTCTTTCAGTAAGACAGACTTTTGCTATTAAAAAATATGTTCAAATATCTGAATTTCAAATGTCCATATTTTAAAATAATAACTAGCAAGTGGTTCTCTGTTAAAAAAACGTGTTTTGAAAAGTATTTGCATTGTCAGATATAAGACCGATTCTAAAGAGACGATCTCGATATGTGGAGCATTATTCCCAAGGGAAAAGATGTTGGCATTATTACGCTAATACATATTTCAAAGATAAGAAGAGCCTTTGAACTTCAAAGGAGCCCAATCCAAAGTCATTCGAAAATAGCTCGTTATATTCAAATATAAAGAGCATTTGCTTTAAAAAAAGACACATAATGACGCAATTTGAATTATATTTATTCATGATGTCTCTATCTTAAAATACACCAGTAGTCATTAAATTTCGATACAATATCGACTTTGAAGGTAATTTTTATTGGTATACTTTCCCGGAATGCAAATTATACATTTGTTGTCACATTAATTAATAAGTTTACAAATGTAAATGTTGTACCGTTCAACTTTGTCAGAATATTGGTGTGTAATCTCAGTTGTATAAATAACTATATGTATTAATGAGGGTAAAATCTGTGGTTATCATAACATCTGATGGAATAAAATTGTTTAATTCATTGTACATGTTTTTGTTACCATTAGGTAGCGGGGTTATTGTAAAATTCAATCTTTACTAACGCCATTTTCATATAGGCTTTCATTTACCTTTTCGCCCTTTTAGGGATGGTATTTTAAAAAAGACCTTTCGTAGAGGTTATCTATGTAACTAGAGGAATATAGAGTAAAAATTGCAACTTTTTCGGTAGAGTGGTTTGATCTGGGCGTAGTCGAATCCGTCGAATTTTAAAGCTTAGCATAGACACATGAGTATGAAAAGTAGCGGCAACTTAAAAAATCTAGGGCTGGTGCTATTGTGTACAGTAAAAAAAATACATATCAATACTCGTATGTTGTCGATAGAATACTTTGCAATAAATAGTCTTACAAATAATGAAAAGATAATAGATTTGTTTTACAAGAAAATTAAACGCTCAAGGTATAATTTACAAGAAAAGAAATTATAGACAAAAATTTGTTACGAACAAGATTAATTTGTCGTACTAACCAAAGGGCATATTACTGCGTTCTACAGAAGTTTGATCTAGCCATACAAAGAATACTAAACATTAGTCGGGATTATGTTTCCTTATCAGACTTTATTTGTATGGATAAGTGTTGGGACAACAACTTAGTTTGTGTAAACATGTTCACGAAACAGTCCCACGAAAGTTGAGATCAGCGCTTTAAGTGATTGCATTTGCGTGGACTTATAAGCTAATCGGCTGCTGCTCAAATATGACAACTTGATGTTCAGCCTTGCACTCTTGTGGCACCGATTCTACAACATAATATACGACATATTATTTATACACATTTACTAAAATATTATTTATCTAGTTTTTGCCCGCGGCTCCGTCCGCGTAGCTATTTCATTTACATGGCTGATGTTTTTTAAAGCAATATAAAGCGACAGCTTAAAAATTGTTGAAAGATAAACATAATCCATATCTACTGATTTTTTATACATTTCAGTTTACACATAACATCACTATTAATTAAAATGAAAATCGATCGAGCTATTCTCCAGTTATAAGTGTTCGAAAAATTATACTGCGTAATGTATGTAAATTCGAACTAAGTATTTTTATGATGATCTCACTAATATGTATTATAGGTATTATAAAAGTTATAATTTGTAGGGACAGATAGGTGTTTATATGATGATTGATGGTAATGCAAAAGTTATAGGTGGCTACTGCAATATACTCCTATAAACTATGTTAAACGATTTATTTTGGTCTGTATAAACATGCAGATTTTGCGATTTAGAAGCGTGAACAAGTCACATAGAGCTGGCCGTGGGAAAAACATTGCGTGCTCAAATATATGCCTGCTACCTTTATGGTCTGACACTGCCGCCGGACCGCACCATAATATGGGTGACCAAGACTCGCTTGTTTTTCGTTAAACTATTCAAATATTCATCCAAATAATGTAGCGTAAAAGACAAAGTTTATCTACTTTAAACACCAGATGCGATAAAAATATTTATTTTGATATAAGGATCAATTTGTTACTACCAAATGTGCGTTACAAATAAATTATCAATTATTATTGTATTTATGGTTCACTATTTTGGCGATAATGGCTTACACATAAAAGGTAGATATGTGCTGTCGCGGGTTTTTTTTTGTAGGCCTATTTAAGATAAACATTTCCATTACACATTATATACATACGTGTAATTCCAACGGTTTTTGCGGCGCACGCCAGAATAGCTCGCATATGACTGATTTTTTTCTTACTTACTTGACACTTATCGTTATATTTTGGATAATTCACACTGTATCTTTATAAATTATAGCCTATGTGTTATTTTGATGTGTAAGCTATATATTAATGTACAGTGTCACCAAAATCCATTCAGTGGTTTTTGCGTGAAACAGCAATAAACATCCATCCATCCAAACTTACAAACTTTCGCGTTTATAATATTAGTATAGATCAGATCAAATTCATAAAATGTGTATTAATTTTTTTTAGAAGAAACATTAAAAAAAAAATCCAAAAACATGAATGCGAAACGCGAAGTATTTAGTCGAAAAGATATAAAATGATGAAAATTGAGACACAGCCACTTCTGGCATGTATTTAGCTGGCATCGACTCTGAATATGCGTAATTATTTTCGTAGGTTTGTAAAAAAGTCTTTATTTTTGTTTCGCATTATTCCAAGTAATTCTATTACATTTAAATTGTTTTCTATAATGTGACAAAACAAAAGCTATTTGCAGGATTTAAACCATTTAAAAATAATCGGATATTACATGCGACTTAAAACAGATATTGAGCCGGTTCGACGGGTATTCTCATAGAATACAAATGTGAAATAGCAGCTTCTGCTGTCTCATTTCGTGCAGTGAGTGAGAATTCCGGTGGCCCGGTCCCGCCTTACTCAGATATCCTATTTCCTACTAAAAAGCCGGTAACGCGCTAGTGACTCGTCTGCCATTGCGAGGGTCCATGCGCAGCAGTGATCGTCTACTCTCTGGTATCACACAATCTCATTTTCCCCTTCGAATACTATAAAAAAAAATCATTATACTAACTATCTTAAGAGATCAGTTTAAAATATGTACATACAAAGTTCCTTGTGAAATCGTGTATTCGTACCTCGTTTCGTGGATAAGATCACAAAATATCGTAGTAATTTACATGAGAACGAAATGTCCAAGTGAAAAAAAATGTCCAAGTCCAAAGAAACATCGATTACAATGTAAACTAACAATATAAATATTTAGCAGCCCAAGTGCAACATTCAGCGACGATCACAAAATTTTAATGTGTGTGCGCATTTCCTGATGCATCTTTGTATTCTTATATATGTCGGCTATTATTGTAGTTGAAATCGTTGTTTGATAGCGTTATTATGATTATAAATACGTGAACGTTGAAATGATGGAACCGTGATGAAACTCCGTCGAAACTGGGCCACGTTTGTTCAGTTCAGTAGGAAACCGGGTTATCCTTATATATCTAATTAACGTTCACATTGTACTAAAACTGCTATTGGTATTGCCGTACTAATACTATACTAATACTATAGACGCACAGACGTGACGCGACGTTCACGGTGACGCATTGGCGGTGTTCATTGACGTCATCGTTCTTATACTTACACTTAGTATTACCATAGTTTGTGGCTATTTAAGACACGTTTTTCCTAACGAAGATAATTAGATTAAGCTGTAAGATAGTTTTATTACCACATGTTTGTTTGATTCTTCATGCTTAATTTTATGTAAAATATATTTTAAGCGGTAATACAATTTTTTTAATGATAATTTGAAATGTCACCTTTGGTTGGGACTGTTTGAGATGTTACCTTTATAGGTTTATCAATGTGTTTTTTTTTAATAAATAACTAATAATATAAAAACAGTTGATATACACATGAAAAAAAACATTTTAATGTCATGTTACCAATAAAACTAGATCAGTACTTACGAAATAAATAAATGTATTGTTGTCGTATAATAGATATTTAAAGAGATCGCATTAGAAAAAAAATATATAAAATCCCCTCAAAAATATTCAAAAAATAAATATAAATCCCCTCATAAGAAAAAATATTTTTTTTATGTAATTTAATCAAACTTTTAAAGGACGTAAACAGCCTTAATAATTGAAAGTGAAACCGTTATTTCAAACAGCCTCAAAACGCCGGTATAGTCTAAGATCCGAATTAGAAGTGACCTTCACCCGGCTGTTTAATGAATGAAAAGTATTTTATACTCCTGGCCGGACTACGATTAATTAATAATTTAAAAATGCCTTTTTTGTAAAACATCGCATTTAGTTTAAGAACCAAAATTAATGTCACCAATGAGCAGGCAGTGCTTTCTTCTAGTTAATTAAACAGATGTGTGTAAATTACTAGTAACAATTTATCTGTTTTATATAGTTACGCCACCCCAATGGTTACGCCAGAAAAAAAATTGACAATTCAACGTTTACGTATTTTACAGACTTCAAATACTTTCGATTGGCTTAAAATTTCTTTTTAAACATGATGAGTGCAATGGTTTAAAACACTCATTATCGATTTTTTTAATTAATCATAGTGTGGCCAAGAACTTATTAACCGACCCATTCGCGATATATTTTTTAAGATTCCAAAATTTATGTTAAAATACGTTTCATCTGTTAAACAGATGGGTGAAGGTCGTTTCTGTTATTCTAAAAACAAATATCCCGACTATACAAAGTTAAAGCTATTACATATATGTAAAACGTTGTACGAACGTTGAACAAAAAGCGACAAATCATAATGCTCCCAACTTATTTTGAAAATAAAATATTAATAAATTTTTATTTTATTACCTTTTTAGTAAAAATATAATTTGTTTAAGAAAAATATTATACTCTCATTATGATACGACCATTGTCTTTTATTAATTTATCCAATACATAAAATATACATTAATTTCTACAAATAATATATACATCGATACCTAATATTTTAATTATTACATCATCTTATAATTACAGTCTTTGAACGTTAATAATTTACGTAACAATTATGACATATATCTTATTCAAAACATTGTAATATACCAATATATTTCGTAAGCTGTAAAGACGAAGACGACAAACTATTTAGGAAGAGGGGAAAAAAAACATTGGAGATAGTATGACACAAATCGATCGCGCATGCGCAACGTACGAATCCATATGTCACTAATTTCACTCTCAAATAGACTCACCGTCGCAGTCCGAGAACACATGGTCGAAGGAGGACAAAAATTTCTTAAAATCCTCAACGGATAGCTTCTGCAATTCCACCGGTTCTTGGACCATTTTCTTTTCTGAATAGATTTATCAACAATTTCATAAATTTTAGTATGACACTATACCAGAACGAGCACGTGCGTCCCTAACCTTACCGCCGCCGCACTGCACGTCAGCGCGTGCCGTCGGCCGTCCGCGTGTGCGCGCGGCCCGTCGGCGGCGGCGGCCGGCTCGATAACGACGCGTCTCTATGGAGACAACCTAACCTCGCTTCGGTTTGCCGGCGTCGGTCAACACCAACATTGACCTTAAAAGTGTAGGAAATCGAGCGGGCGAGCGCCGAGCCGTGGCCGATTGAAACAATCGCCCGTGGTCTAATTTTGTTGGTTCATTAATTCCAATCAGCCGTTCTAATTGAGGTTTCAGAGTTGCGACGCTAATGACGAGCGGCTTTCTGCACTCGAATACTAAAAGACTGGATGCTGTTGTATGTAGGCTCGTATTGTCGCTGCGTATCTAGATGCAGCTTCCGTAGATAGATATTTCAAGTTTCGTCTGTGTCGAGCTTGAAAAACCGAAAAATATAAAATCTGTACATCTGTTTTTTACTTTCTTCTTAAAGACTATTTAAAAGAAAAACCTTTGACATAATAACAAATTGATGGCACAAATATTGCGAAACAAGTCCTCTAATACGTATAAAATTAAGGAAGTATACGTGTCCATGTGTAAGAAGTAAAACTTCTTAATATATAATTTTCCTTTTTTTCCATGTTTATAATAATTAACAAAAACTATTTTATTGGAAGCATGAGCACGAATACTGTAATAATTATTTTATTATTTTTTTTATGTATTATTGTTCTATTTCCTTTTTAATTATGGAATTATTTTATACTATTTTGTAATCAAAGGTTTATAATAAGTAAATTAGAATATGTATTTTACATACAACATAATTTACGAACCTCGCGACAAGAAAAGTGACGGCCAAATGTGACGAGCAAACATAACGTTTTTTTATACCGTATTTTCCCCTGTGAGCTGAAGTAAACTTCACTTCAAAAAAAAATGATATTAAGTCGAAGTAGTTGTTGAAAGAGTAAAATACTTCTTTAAGTAATTAGGCGGAATAGATGAAATGAATTAAAATTAATAAGCAGATGTTATTTATACAAATATAATCTTCTGCTGATGATTTTTTTTTTAGAAGAATAAATCCAAATAGTCGCTAGCCCTGATAAGGTCGCTACCTATAGTTGTAGGTGTATAAGATAAGGGTCTATCAAAATTTGTTATAAGTAATTAATCGCAAGTTGATGAAATGATAAAATATTTGATTTCGATAAATTTTAGGTTATAACGTAATGTGTATACAATAAGAGCTATTTGACTGATTGATCTCTAAAAGTACTGATTTTTAATTTTTTATAAAATGTTTTTATTAAAAAAATAATTCCATAATTATGTTTATTTAATAAATAGGGACACAATGTTGTACTTTGCATTTATAATAGTTTTTTTTATAGTAGTAAACTCGGAGAAGCCGAAATTTTGAAAGCTAGGGACAGATAAATAGGTGTGAATGTTTTAAAATTCTATTTTCAATGATTTGAACTTCCAGAAACTGTTTTTCGAATTTCGAAAAATCACATTTATTAATTTTTATGGATACTTAATTTTGTCTATACAATATGACGTAATAAAGATAATAAGGGAATGAATAAGGGAATAAGAAAGCTTCATGTTAGCTACAGGGAGGAAGGACGAATAGACTAACATTATAAGGGTTTAATTTTGACGACAGAATACAAATCAAATAAAATTATACCAAAATCAATAAAATTAATTAAAAAGAAATTGGGCAGTTTCCTATTGAAGTCTGGTGCTTAGTTATTCGTACCAACATTGTTAATATAATATTAAAAAAAAAAAAAAGGCTCATTTGTAATTATAGAACAGATTATAAACTTATTTTTTCATTTTCAATTCAATTATGCACGAAGTTCAATACTATTCTTATTTAAATACAAAAAAATTTGTAGAATATCTTATGATGCGATAACTTCAATAATTAATAATTATTTTACCACACAAAAATTTCAAACGATTATAATTATAAACTTGCAAACTGTGTTGCATTATTTGTTTACTACGAAAAAATGCAATATTATTTCTTGTACGGCATGCTATAATGGTTAAAGGGGTGTCAGTGATATCAGGGGTTGTGACTATAAACTAGCATTTTTGTCATGTAGGAAAGAGTTTAATTAGACGAAGATATACAATTTCTGTTAAAAAAGCAGTCAGCGGCTCGGTGAGTTTCAATATCGATCACGACCAGAATTAATAAATGAATTTTAACTTTAATCGAGTCTACTCCTCGCTCTGGAAAGCATGTCAAGTTATAAACATTGCCGTAGCATTTGTGGTGACACTTAACAGTCCTTATCCGCATTTGCTAAAACGTGTCTCGAAAGAGAGGTGATCAAGATCTGTTTTTCATCTTTTTTAATTGACATAGGTTTAATATTCAATCAATCATTACATCGATGAACTTTTAACGTCACTAAAAGAGGAAGTTACTTATGCCGCGTCAAAAGGAGACATCATAATGCATAGACGGAGACATAATCGCCAGCGACTGCGGTTAGCTGTCCTAGATCATCTGTCTTTGTTAAGCTAATTGACTAGAATCGCCTTCAATTCCTATGACGTGGTTCCCGACATCGTTCCCGACACTGTCAGATGTACCCGAACCGGTGCAGTTAGTCCCTGATACTAGTAGATTGGAACAAAAGTGTTCTATCTCTAAACGTAATCTATAAACAGCGATTTGGTATCGTTCTATAACCCGCTGTTCGTACGTTGTCTGACTTCCTTATGACGTCTAATTTTAGAATGTTGACGTCAGTCCAGGGCCGTATCGTGTGTAAATATAAATAGGCTGAATATGGGACGAGATGTTTGGTTGATTTTTTCAGAGGGGTTAAATGAGATTTTTATTTTTTTTATTTTAAAAATCGTTTTTATGGTTCTGAGCCGAAATGGTAGAAACGGCGACATTTTATTTTAAATATATTGATGAAATTATTAGTGTAGGTGTTATGCATAAGGCCTACTTAGTTTTGTAGTTAAGTAATAAAATACATGTGACAGACACTAAAAAAATTTTTTTTTACCAAACATTAACAAATAGTACATATTTAGGCTGTTCTTGTAAAAACACTTTAAAGTTTCTAAAGAATTTTACTGTTTAAATGATTAATTTCGGAAATAATAGCTCCGCAATTTGTAGAAATTGTGTCCACCCTCCTCTATTTTCTAAACCGTATGTAAAAAAATATGAAAAAAATTACAAGGATAGCGCTTAATAAATACTCCTAACGAAAATTATTTTTTGAACATGAATGAATATCCCTTTGTAACCGAGAAAAAAAAACCAAAAAATATTGACATCCAGCATAAAATATTGCATGCCTTAAGCTCGAGCGTAGGTATGCTTCCACTGTTGCTTGAAAATCCCGTATAATCACGATAATTAAAAACTATTTAACTTTTAAACTTAATTTCTTTTTCAATCTCATCACTAATCGATTGGGAATAACGTTAATGAAAATCCCAGCTTGATATAATATCGATAAGCTGTAATTAAATTTTTTAACTCGCAGTTATTCATGTTTTGATCTGTCGTTTAACTTAAATATCTGAAGTGGAGATTGAAATGAATGTTTTATGTTTTTGTAATTGCCAACAGATGGCAGTAGTAATATCAAAAAAAAAACAGCTATTTTCGCCCAAGGATCAGCTGTACGATTTAGTTCAACTGTTTAGCTTTAAGTCGCGCGCGCAGGATACCCGGGTTCAAATCTGTCCTAGAATTTGTTTTTTTTAATTTATTTTTAATTACTTTCAAACGTTTTAATTAATTCCAAAGTTATTTTTAATGTAATTAGTTATACGTTTATATTAACAACAATTATTGTATGATAATTTTAATTAGTGACTTCGGGAAAGTTTTGAAGAACTTCAAAAAAGGTTTTCTGGTGAAAAGCTCATATATTATCATTAACCTCAAATTTAAATAACATACGTATGTCACGAGCGCTTAAGGCATGCACATTTGGTTTTATCAAATTTCTTAATTTTGTTCTATTGTGCCATAGACCCCAGAAAAAATGATTGAAAAATCCTTCTGTTATAAGTATGGTATGAACCTAACTGCACATTCGTGTGGCTTAGGAATAAACCGCAAATGCACGATCGTACAAATCAATATCATTTATGACAAAGTATACAATGAAACGCAAAACTTATTATCAAAAGTATTTAATTGTAATTATAATTTATGCTCAGTGTTCTTAGTTTCATTATAGGCATAAAAATCACCGTGGAACTAAGTTCCAAAAACAAGAAAGGTACACTTAACGATATAATATTTTACGTAATAAAGTAGGAACTAACGAGATTAATGTTCAAAAATAAAATTAAAATTATTAATTTTGGTGATACTTCTGGAAGCAGTTTTGGTTTGGCGCGATGTAAAGGTAAATATTGCACCTGATGCATCTAGTCTTTGTGCGATTAATACATTTTTCCATCTGACAAGCTATCAAAATTTGGTAAATGGTCATACCCATCAAGAGGCTTGGCTGGCAATGACTTTGCGTTCAGAACTGGTAACTGGTGTTGCTGGAGCACAAAATTTATTATTTGATTCCTGCTGTACATCTGTATTTTGTTCTGAGAGAAGGGAATCCAGGAACATAGAATCAAAAGTTGAAGGTTCGATGTTTTCGTAGTCTATTCCTTCAGTTTCAGATTCATTTCCGTCTCCTAAAGCAGCGTAAATCCCTTCATCACGTAGATAAGTGCCTAAAATGAAATCGTCATAAAATTAACACCAAAAGAAATAAAAATATCAACCTAGAATCACCTATCCAGGTACTAGTACAAAATAACGATCAGCAACCGAAAGAACACGATCATACAACTTATTTTTCTAGACAGATATTGTAATGAAAAATGAAGTTTGAATAAAAAAACCTCACGCAACACCAGTGCATATATTTGTAAACATAATAGAAATACAAAATCATCGTGTTTTGAACAAAATAGTTTGATAAGATTATTATAGCTCGGTTGCAAAGGGATAAACCGTTTTTGAGTTATTGCCGAAAAACTGTGCTTCTTAACAAAAGGACTTAAATGCCATGAAGATACGTTCTTTTGCTGATGCACAATAGTAATATTCCACATACCTACTTGTTTTTCTAGTAATAGGCGACTAAAATGCTTATAGCTATTCTGTGCGGGAAACATGAAAAAAGTATAACAACGCACTTTTTTCATATTAGTATCGCGCATTTCTTTGTAATAGTGACTTAGAACCCTGTAATGAGCATTGTCCGATATTCTCTTGGCAACGATTTTCTTTTGCATTATATTGATTTGTAATGATATACAGTTGCTTAAATATCCAACATTATTATAAACAATTGATTTTTGCTCTAATATATTTTTTCAAAATAAAAAGGCATTACGATGGTAGTATAAGTACTATACATTTTTACTATATATTAAACTATGATCACTGTACCTTTGTAGTCATGGTCACATGAATATTGAACACCTTAAGTGGTATCATTTTATTTTTAATAAATAGAACAAACTTATCTTACCGAACGACCTATATTGGAACCTGTCGATACTCTCAAACAAAATCAATATTTATTTCGATAACTAAAAATGTATTTATTGCTTCCGTCGACTTTTTATTGCTAAAAATAATTTCTGCCCGCCCAGGAAGTTCGCCGTAGCGTTAAAGCTCGGCTTCGGTATTCGGTTGTAGCTATTTGTTCTGGGAAGAAATTTTGTGAAGAGTTCGAGCCGGGACGAAGTTGGACGCGCCGCGCGCGCCCCCGCCCGGAATTTGTAATAATAAATGTCGAAGTGCTCCGCGCCAAGTGAACAGCAAACAAATCCCACGTGATTTCGTCGAAGGATTTCATATTGAAATCGTATGAAACCCTAACGTTGCGTATTGTTGTTATATATAAATGCATCTTCATTGTTTTTATTATCATATTTTATTTTTTTGGGAATTCCAAGGATATCACAAAATAAAAATGTTGCGTTTTTATTTAGTCGCTCCAAATCGCGACTGGACTTTACTTCTTATGAACGCTTGTTTTGGTTCTGCTCGTGAAAATATTTTTTAGATAGATTTAGATTTATATTTGCTAAATTTCAAGTAAATTGTACCTACAATTTTTGAGATCTCGTGATGAGTCTGTTAATCAGTCAGTAGTATTTCGTTTATACATATAGATAGGCATAGGGGGTAAATAAACGCCTTTCTTGTAATACTAAAAGCATTTGTATACTTTTATTTATTTATGTCTACACTAATATAATAAATAGAAAAGATATGACTTGTTACGTAATATAACTTTGAAAATGCCACATTAAACGATTGGTAAGAATGACAATAACCTAACACCATATGCATTGAAAGCTTAACTTATCTATATTAAAACTAAAACATTTATGAAACAGCAATGGAAACGCGTGCATAAAAAGTATAAGATGGGAGAGTATGAATTGCGTAGGGGCAACATATTGACTTCACTATTTGATGACACTCAATTTCGCTCTCCATCTAATTTTTGTATCGCGGGCTATATATGAAAATCTATTCTCAAAAAGTAAACCCCAGAAGTAAAACCTTTTTTGTTGCAATCACTCGTAAATAAGTGATACAGTGATTGAAAAAATTTTTTTAATAAAATTTTACCCGTAAAAGGTAACTCCTACGTGATCAGACACATTTCAAAAAATGAATGCCCAAATTTTTATCAACAAATATTTTTTACTTAAATTTGTAACTTTAAGTTGTTTGATAGTTAGCATTTTATTAAACTCATACAATAATGCGATTTTGTGTGTCATGTATTTTAAAGGGTCTGTGCCTACCTCATACCAATACAGACGATTGTGGTTAAATATATCAAGATCGGATCGACAGCGATACCAAGCTAGAGTGGTATACGCTAAAGTCCGTAGTCGACAAAATGACCGTATCTATCGAGTGTGATGCTACTAATTATCATAGATAGTAGAAAAAAATCCGTTCTGGGTCGCAGTGTACTAGCGCGCACGAGTGAGGTGCACAGATGTCAAAGCTCCTTGTTTTTCTCATTTTCCAAAATCGACGTGCCTTTTTCCATTTTTCTGATATCAACTCGCCAACTGTGAAATAAAAAATTAAAAGAAATGCAAGTAAATCCTTTCTAGCGATTCAATCGCGTCTTCACTGAACCCCCGACATTCTAGATCTCTAATGGAATATCTGAAGTTACAAGTTTGGGTCCAGATGTGGTGAAACAAACAGATCAAGTGAACCCTTACTTTCCTAAACTCTTCCCTAGGCTTCGTGAACGCTATTCTTTTCGCCATGATAAGGTTTTTTTTTACTATGCAATATCTTAAATGAAATTTTTATACTATAAGCATTTTAGATCTAAGTTAAATCCTTTGTTTGTAATCCCTTCGCTCAATTATATAAGCTTATGAATTCAAGCTTCTATACTTCTATTTACACTCTGTACCAACACTTTTACTCTGATGGCATCCCTGGTCTGTCTTTTTAGTGCCAATTAAGTTTGCTCAGAAAATTAGCGTAGCACGAGTTTAGTCTCATCTACTCAAATTCCATCGTTCTTTCTAGGAAACGCTAAGCGATCGATCTCGGCCGGCATTGTATCAACAATAAAGCTCAGTTATACATCTTATATCGGTTTGAGACTACATGTGAGAAAAAGCTTAATCGATCGCTTTAAACGCTACCCCTCTATGGATTCGCTTCAGTAACTGAAATGTAAAGTTTGTTTGAGAGCTTGGCATAGCTGTGATCACCACACGAAAGTGATGTGGAGCTTTGAAAGATTATGAAAAGTTCTGCGAGAAAGAAGTTGGATACGAGGCCGTTGTAGTTGGCTCCACTGGGAAGTAATAATAAATGCTAAAGTTTTCCGGGTCAAATGAATAAATGACAGGCCTCATTTCATTTTAACTGAAAATATATCCTTGAAATATGTAGAAAATACAGTGATGTGGAAAAAAAGTGTGATTTAAAAGTAGATGTATTGAATTAATATAATGTGGTGGTTGGGCCATTTAGAAATTCAAATTAAGAATCTCTTTATTTTCAAGACTATAAAGTAACACTTGAAATACGTGTTAACTTTTTAAGAATTTTCAGTGTTTCAAATTTTTACAACGTTTTCAAATCACCGCTCGTTAATGAGCCAATTATACCGTAAGAAAAACGAGCAAGAAACTTAAGGGTAACGATTTTCATACCAATATTATTCAGAATCACAATCATGTATGAAACCATTGCAAAAAGAAACAATTCTGAAGGATACCTGTTATCTCCATTTATACTAAGTATTCACAGATTGTATAATACCCTGTGTTGCAAAGTGTTTGTTTAACAAAAATTTTAATAAGCTATAAATTTAGTATAAGGGTAAATTCTTATATTCTCAAGAAGCTTATTGAATTCCGTTTATGAAAACTAAAAAAAAAATCTCAAGTTATTGTTTTCAGTCCGATTTTTGAAAATAGACTTTTTATGAAATCTTGATTTTTCGAGACCAAGGAAACTTTTTAGACCATTTTGTGAATGGTCTCTCTTTCTCTCTCTCTCTCTCTCTCTCTGTGTATGTATGTGTACGTATATGTGTGCGTCTGTATGTGTGTGTGCACGTGTGTATGTGTTTACCTGTGTATGTGAGTACAGGCATGTGTACGCCCGCTCGTGCACGCGTGTGTGCGTGTGCAAAATTCTAAATTTCTGAAGAGTTTAACAAATTAAAATACAGGTTACGACATTTAAAATCGTTTCACTCAACTTAGACGTACTAAAGCGTTGAACTGATTCTGACTGGTAGATTGTGAGGAATGTCAAAAATAAAGTTTTCACAAAAACGTTTTTTTGAATTAACTTTTAGACTATTCTAGCAATCAAGACTAAAATATAATCACCTCTTTAGTCCAAATAGATGCATCGATTGTCTCAAACTACATAAAAATCGATTGATTTGATGGTTCGTTTGATCGATCGTTTGAAGACGTCGTTGGAGAAACATTTTTCAAAAAGCGTTGTTTGTAATGTTTTGTAAACTACTCTCCCGATAAATTCCATAATCTATCCATTTGTTCTCCTTAATAAATAACGTCCATTGTTGCTAAATTCATCAAAATCAATTGATTTCTTCCAGAGATATTGTTGGAGATAAATTTTTCATAATTGATTTTATGGAATATATTTTAAACTATTCTACTGATAAATTCCAAAATGAAAATTTTGTTCATAAAGCAACGACAATCATTACAAACTGTATCAAAATCGGTTGGTTTGTCTAGACATATCATTAACGAAAAAAATGGGATTTTGTTTTTAAATATTTTTTTAAATTTCATACTGAATTGATGTTTGATATCGGTCAATTGTCTTTGTTTAAAAAACTGTTTTTAATACCCTAATGCCGATGAAAACAAAGAATGTATTTGATGGATACTAAGTCTAGATGTTTGAACTCGAGGAGCTGAAAATGTATTAAAATTATATTTTTAAGCTTAGAGAGCTTGAAAAAACACAAAAATAGATCTTTTTTCCTCCAATTCAATAATTTACTCCTAGGTATATTTTTCAAGACTTTAAGCTCGAAAGTAGCAAAAAGTTTCAGGAATGGCTTATAAGTCTATCGTTTTTCCAATTGTTGAGCTCGAAAAGCTTAAAGATAAGTCTAAACCTTTGGTAACTATATTTTTGAGGCCGAGGAGCACAAAAGTATAACCATAAATATCACAGGGGTAAGTTTTATGGATGGCCTGCACCAAATCCGCCATTTTGCACATTTCTTTTAGTATATCTTATAATTCACTATTTATGTCTTATATCCAATCTGAGCAATTGAATATTTTTCTTAAAATATTATTTTGTGTATCTTGTTTAATTATTCTCAAAAGTTGTTAATTTATTTCACTGGTTCTATTTTTTGATATAACAATATAATGCGAAAGGAACTTCTTACCGAACGGGAGTCCCACGACACCTGTAGTTTTTATTTTTACATTTATTAAATTTTCGTAAGTAAATTGAGATACCACTGTTAAGATTTCAATTTCACTAAAATTATTTCTAAGAAATACGCGAGGTCCCAGCTTGTAAGTCTCGCGAATGGCCCGCTCTTACAGCACAAAATTCTGTGAACATCCGCAGCATGTCCTCAAAGCAATATTAAGTCCAGCTATGGAAACACTCAAAATAAACCAATCTGGCGGTTTGGATAACGGACAAATTGTTTATCTTTTTAATCGCTTATGCATCAGAGCTGAGCTTCCGCCGACTCACCCACATGTGGACACTATTGAAGTTTATTGTTTTAAGTAGCTTTCAAGAATACAGTAGCACTAAAAAACTCTAATTCCTTGTTTCTTATTGAAAAATGTACCAGATTATCATATTTATCTTCATATACGGAAGTGAGAATTTCATACATGTTCTTTTCTTTCTATTAAGAAGTAAATTATTTACAGTAAACCGTTTTTCAACTTTGGAGATAAAGCAATGTTTACATCGTTGTAATTGAGTTGTTGTCTTCAAACGTAATAGAGAAGGAGTAAATAAACATGGTTTGATAGGAAAAATAAGCGACAACGTGTAGCGAAAGCGTCAGTGAAGGGTATCCTTGTAAAAGAATTGTTGACCGATTGACTGATATAACAAATATTTTCAGTATATACAAACAAGTGCGATTAGAATGGTTGATGAAATTCAAAGCAGCAAGAAAGTTAAATTAAAACTTTATCAAGTACTATTATCACTGGCTAATTATTATTCGGGGAAACGAAGTGGAAGTTATCAATAATGTATGCAATTAGCTTTCCGCCCACGGCTTCACCCCTACTTTACGAAAGAACTGCATTCTATCTCCATAGATAGAATTAATTTCCTATAGATGGATCGATATTTCTGCTACTTCAAATCTCGGACCGGCTTCCAATTCTGATTATGGCATTGATTCTGACTATGATTTCAGTCACACCATTGATTCCATTTCCGGTTCCGTGTTCCAATCTGACCCTGGTTACATTTTACATTTTGGAGCTGATTTCGGCTCTTGATTCTGCTCCCCGCCTTGTTTTCAATTTAGCTTCCGCTACCGGTCATTTGGGGGAAATTGAGAGAAATTGAAACAAAATGTCAAAATAAAATATAAGCTATATTACTCGGAGACAGTGTAGACTTCAATAAACGAAAGAATTTTTAGAATCGATGTAATAGTTTGTTTCATTAGTACAAATGCTCGAATGAAGTTGCAATAATCCTATTATATCGAAAATCCTATGTCAAATATAAGTAGTAGCTTCATTAAAATATGAACGTGTATCAATACAGCGTTGTGTAAAAATTTCAAAACAATCGATAAAGAATTTTAGGAAATTTGTGATTTTGAACAAACGAACAATCAATTCTTATATTCATAAATATGCAGTATTAATAAATGGATTTTGTCATTGTGTTTTTTATCATTGTGTTTCATAGACTGTTTCGTTTTTTAACCATAAAAATGGAGAATTCTAAAATACAACGACTAACATATTATTTATTTACCCACTGCCTGGCACTTTTAGGAGGTATATGAACTTATTTCTTGCATGAGAAATTAAATTATGAACTAGTAGGTGAACTGAATCAATATTATTTTATATTATTAACAAAAATTAACTGATATGATCAACCCACAATCCATAAAATGGGAGTTTAAATATGGTTGCGATCACGAGTATCTAACAAAGTGATACGAAATATTTAACAAATGGACTCGCGCCGTCTATTGTGACACTTTTCATATAATAGATTTATTTCAGAGAACTCATTTATATCACAATTTACATTATTCACGAACCCGGGCCCCTTACTCATACAAATTGGCTGTGTCATCTTCGAATAAAAGCGAAAGGTAATCGTGGAACACCTCCCAGACGAGCCTTTTGTTATTCAAGAGTTTCACAGATTTTTTTTTTTCTTTCAGGGAGAGACATTTTTGATCTTATTTTCCTTTAATCTTGCATGTACAGGCCTGGATGGTAATTCATATTGCCTTGGGTAATTTAATGGTGAGTCGTATTTGTATAATGAGTTGTTTTATCTTGAGATAAAATTTTGAAAAATGTAGATACATTTTCCCCCACTAAATTTGTTGACGAATTGCTTGAATTTTGAGTAGTTTTTAATACGCACGAGGAATTAAATTAAATTAAATTTGAGGAATACTTCGAAATTATTTATTTTAGTACATATGAGGTAACTTTGAATCGTTGGTTCTCCTCTTAATGTGGTTTCTAATTATGGGCATCCAGAGAATGAATGGAAGTATTTTAACTCTCAATAAACTCTCTAATAAGAGACATTACATCTACTTAATGAATATCCCTTGTGTGAACAGATTGTCTGACCAATTACGCATGGCCGTCATCCGATAATCCCCAGGTAAATCCCGGGCGGAGTACAACGGTTTAAAAATAAATACGAATGTATGGAAATTAAAAAAATTGCAAAGAAAAATTGCAATCAAATCAATCGGTGCCATTGTACACTTAATAAAGAAAGTCGGACCGAAATAAAAATAATCCTAGACAACTTAGTTTTCGACATTAAATACCTACTCAAATTCTAATTGATGATTTTGCAAATGAAACTTTTTTGAATGTTTCAAATACGATATTAATGAAACGATTTGTTTGGAAATTATATACATAGTAAAAAAAATTTGAATCTTTCTGAAACGGTATCTTTAGATTAAAATAATCGATTTTAATGGAGTTACGGCATTCGACATTGATTTTTTTATTTTTCGTCATTGTTTAGTTCTAAAGTTATGTCGAAAACATTTTATCTAATGAAATTAGTTATAAAATAACAAGAAACACATACAGTTATATATATGTACATCATCGTATAAACTCATTACTTTGTCAGAACCTCAAAACATAGACCTGCCTGCGAAAATATCTGATTTAATGATTTTTTAAAAATTCATATAAATTTGATTCAATCACAGATCTTAAGTTACTTACCAATACGAGAAAACGGAAATGAAGCAAAAATAAATAACAAGGTTAATCTAGAAGTTGCGTCACGAGTACGGAACGCCACAGTAAAAACAATTTGCAATTAGCACAAGCAATCAAATTTGAACTATACGCTTTTCTGTTGGCAAACCTATTGCACGTAATGTTGATTTTTAACGCTTACTTAGCATTGTAAAAAGCAATCGTTGTAATGCAACTTTACGATTATGGAAACGTTCCATAGGTTGTTTATTTAAATTTAGCTTTATCGACATACATATAGTAAATAATAAATGCTACGCACCGATGTGATGAGACGTTCCTTTTATCAAGCGCGTCAATACCAGTATTGACCCAATCATATCAATATTGACCCAATCATATCAATATTGACTCATCAATAATCGATAATCATGTTGATCCTGATCCTCACTGGCCGACCGTGGGAGGTTTTGGTTCTAAAAACGTCTTCCTGAATATAGAGATAGTGTTAGGTATGCTTTAGCAATGGAGTGATAAATCATGAAACAAAAATTATTTCAAATTTTCACGCAGCTTCGCAGCATTAAAACTATTTATATTTTTCCTGGGTATAAAAGAGACCAACTGAAATTAAATTATGATGTCTTATCGAAGAAAGATGAAACATCATAGTAAAGTTGGATCCTCAGGCGCGTGATGATAGATCGTCACATCAGAATTTTAAATGTCTATCCAGCGCGACGATTTAAGCAAATCTTTTAAACTGCCAGCGATGCCAACGGTGGACTTCCGGTTTGGATCCGATAGGGGATTTTAATAGTCCGATCGGAACACATACGCAATTGTTACTTCACATAGCGAACGGGACGGGAGAATTTGTTTTTATTTCGTGGGCGTTCAGCAAAAAGCGCATTACCAAGCTAACGACTTCATTCCTATCTTGACCCATGTCAAAATACTTTGTGTTGGGGCGGCGTTTTGTTTTTTCTTCGCCGTCTCTCCCCTTGTGAATACACTCTTTACGAGTCACTTGCGTACGTATGACGGTGAAAGTTAGTTAATCATCCTTGATGTTTAAACCTTTGCGAGTTTTAAGTTTATTTTCTGGACGCGTGTAGTAACTTAATGTTTCGTAATGGTACAGTGTAATTAATATTTCCTACTAACTTATTCTATTGATGTTAATATGAATTTGAAGACTTTATGACGTTTAATGATCGAAAGCACTCATCGATTCATCAGCCGTAACTTGTAAGGAATGCGAGAATAAAATAAAAGATAGACAAATATAATGCCCGATATTAAATTGCATGAAAGCAGACTGCAATGAAATTAAATGAAAGAAAAACATGATTTTAGATGTGACGCAATCGATAGATGTTAAGGAAATCAAAAGAAAAAAGTTTAACGACATTGAAATAGCACAAAATGTGTACCTTTTAATTTTTTCCTTAAGATCTATTTGAATTGAGTTAAAAATGCAAAAAAAAGTTCTTAAATCTCAATCGATATGTATCATAAGACTGTTAAAGTGACACAGATGGGTCGTTTAAAAATCACCATTATACTGATAAATTATGAAGGAAATTTAAATTATTAAACATCGATACTAATTTTAGTGTCTTACGGTCCAATTCAAGTAAAAACAGCATAGCAAAAATCCTTACCACATATATTTCCGTTGTTGTTCCTTGTATTTACAGTAGTTATCCTTTACATTACAATAGACACTTTATAATATTTATGTAGAATTAATGTTTGAGAAACGTGGGAAAATTATTGATTTCGTACTGTACTTGACATTTTCTATTGAAATAAAATAAAATAAAATTTAGTATAACAATAAATACATGTGAAAATTAATTTTAAAGTTTATAAAATAAAGTCGTTTAAATATAATTTTTCGATTGCGAAATGTAGTATCTTTTTAAGTAATATAATATAATTTATCATAAATGCAGTGCTGAAAGTTTTGTGTTGCATGTATAAATAGAAAAAAAAAACTTCAAATACCAAAAGAAAATAAAGGAAACAAAGACTTACGATGACATTTAGTGATTTCCGAGGAAACGACAGAAAGTTTAACAATAGTCTTGACAAATCACGAAATTGGTTTGAAACTTCTGCGCGCGAGACTGAACCGCGTATAAAACTTATAGGTACTCTTATTTATTTAGCTGGCTTTATTGTGAACGTAAAAACGATGTGGATTTTACCGCAAGACACGGCCTTGATTTTTAGCTTCAACTATTGGACCGTTTACGTTTGTATGTCATATTTGAAGACGGTGTAATAATAGAAAAAGCTCATGTAGTATCATGACCCCATTACGATTTGTGTGTATAAGAAGCTCTGTCACAGATATCGATCTTAAGGTATTCTCGATCGGAATCAGATAGGTCTGAAAATGATCTGAACGATTTCGCCGAATGACCGAAGACGCCTCAATTTCCGTCCGTTGATTCGACGCGACGCGGGCGCCGGTTTAAGCCTTCCTTTAACGATATCCAGGTGTTCTCCCAAAACAATTCCCAAGTTATTTACGGGGCCCGTATCCGGCGGAGCGGAGCAACGATCGAAACACCCGAGCGCCGCCGGCCCGATTTGTTTGTACCTATGTTTCTTGCAAACTGGTAAAGTTGCGCCATTAAGTACACGCAGCCTATATTTTATGGTTTTACTTAACTCTTGTATTGTAATATCTTTATTTTCGGTACCACCTTTATGGCGGGATGGCGTGAAATTTACTATTCATAAACGGTACTTTATCGCGGCGTCGAATTTACAGGTGCCGGACGCGGAGGCGGGGACGAGGTTTTAGATTTTGGTGTTTTAGGATTTTGGATTTAGAGTTGATTTTACAAAAAAAAACCTATTTTGTACGGATTGCTTATATAAAGAAAGTTCTTTGAAGTTTCGATATTTTTCTCTAGACATAGATTTTTAGGTATGTATCATAATATGTATTAACTAGCAGCTGTTTGCGGCTTCGTTTGCAGGAGAATGGGATTGCTTACCGTTTGACCATGTCCAAGATTTCGTGTTCGAGAATATATTTTTAAGAATCAACAAACTTTTTGTTTACCCATTTTGATGAAATAAAGCTTAAATGTTACAGCAAGTGATATCTAAGTTACCTGTGAAAACTCAATGAAAATTCGTCTAGCCCTTTTAGAGTTTAGGGTGTACAAGCGAACAAACATACAAAGTTGTAAAAATGGTATTATTATAAACTATTCACTAGATCACTTCCTACATCAGCTGCATTAAATTTCTATAATGCAGTACAGTTTTATAAAGTGAATGATACCTATCCTGTATCATCTCGTACTTGTCAATGAGATTGTATTACAGAGATCATTATACAATAAATAATTTATTAACTTTTTTCATATTTATATTAACATATCAGTGTTAAAATTTTGGAAAATCCAGAATCACTAAATGTCACTTGGTAGTTTTAGATTTTTTCATCTTTATGAGAAACTACAAATAATTTTTTTCTTAAATTATCCCTTTAAAGCGTTTAATACCTTAGTAATTTTTAAACCTGCTCATAGTAGGCAGCAAAAGAATAACGTTTCATTTTCACTCGTCTCGATAGCCAGTTAATGCTTTAACTCGGTGCAAATGTAGCAAATACATAACGAAAAAATGTTAGAGCTTAACAGGCGTAAATCACTAAATACTTTGCTTTTGAATATACATTTTTTTTAAAAACAAACACATTATTTGCCCTAGCCTCAAGCATGTAATTTCTCCGTATGTTTGTTCAAATTAATCAGACACATAAAATTCATTTATTGATTGAACTTCGATCGAAATTTTCCCGTGGTTGTGAATCATTTAAATTATGATTTAGTAGTAACGATTTTCATATGCCTTTGTATTTGACATAAATATAGAATAGATTTTTTTTATCAAACCGATTATAACTGATTCTCATTCCTATTATTTTATACATATAAATAAAATAATAAAGGTTTTTTAGTTTATATGGATATCATTAACCTCGTCATGACCCAAGTACTAAGCTCTTAATAAACATGTGTTCACGATAAAAATGAAATTGAAAAAATGATAAGTTTATATAAGCAAATACTATTAAGTCAATAGATATTTCTAAGGACTTTCAAGCGTTAATACTTTCTCCAGAGTTCATCCCCTAGCTTTGGTGGAGAAAGCTCAGCAAGACAACGCCAGAAGGGTTGATCCAGTGGCTGAGGGGCTGACAGCTTGATAGATCGCCCGCCTGACGAGTTGCTCAGTCCTTTTGCGCACTAATCGCTTTGAGTGCAAACAGCTCAACTTTTGGCGTGCGTCTTCAACTTCAGTGTTGGATTTCCACTTTTTCCTTCGTTTCAAGATTTCGGAATAAAAACGGGATAAATTATTTTTTTTTAGTGATAATTTAGTAATGTTGTATCACAGATGCAAATAATGTAGAAAGAAACTGAAAAATTCAATGATTAATTTCTCTAATTCATTTTCGTACGTTGTTTTGATTTTTATTTTTTTAGATAAAGTATTGTTCCGAACAGCACAAATTCTCTATAATTGTTACTTCTAGAGAAAATGTGAATTTAAGTCATTTGTGAATTTCTATTATAGTGTACGCTTTATCGTAAAGCTGAAAATAACACTAAAATTTGCATAATGTTTGTGTAAAAGTGACTCGTTGCGTAACTGCTGATGCTAGAGATGCTGTGGATAAAGTTGTAGCTGTGTAAAAGCATTCTACTAAAACTAAATTATGTCTTCAGCTGCTGAAAGATCTACGCTTCTACTAATGTAATGCTTTCATTTTAAAAGAGTAAATAACAATGTATTATAATCGTGAAAGTTTTAATGTAAAACACACTTAAAGTGCTATTGATGCTTCAAGTCGCACATATGGTTGAATTTTAATGTGGTATTTAGCGTTTTATCGAGTACTGTACATAAGCATTTGTGTATTTCATATGGATGCATAGATCTCTAATGCCAATGAGGCTGACTGGCTATTTAGTTGAATCATCACTAACTATAATAGTTTATTATATATATGTGTACGTATATATATACGTATTATAGCTATTGTTTATTAGTTTTGAATTTAAATTTATAATGGTTCAGGTAAATGATAAAACTGTTTAAATGAATTATTAAAAATTATGATAACAACCTGAGACTGAACATGAGCTCATAGCAGTATAACTAGCTGTACTGCATTTGTGCAGCTAAAATAGACTGCTCATAGTGTTTCTAATACAGCTTATATTATCAATATGTATTCGTATAAAGTCAGCTATAAAACAACCTTTTGTGTTTTTGGGGTGTGGCGGACAATCGATTACGGCGTAAGCTATTTAAATCCGGAATCGGACGTTTTGATAATTTATCCCTGGTCCGGTACTCACATCTTCAGTCATTGGATGCAAGTTACTCCTCTTCGGCAGTCTCGCGTTTCATGACCACGATCAAGCTCGTAACTCCGCAAGCTCAGATCGACCAGAATCAAAACTATGACATATTTCTTACAGTGGCAGAAAGTTTTAGATATAAAAGTAACACCCACGAATTGTAACACAATCAGGTGCTTCGACTGACGTCGATACACCCAATTTCATATCTGCCCGACCATTCCTACAGGTCCTCGATGTGGAAGTCAGTCGAAATTCGAGGTAACAGACGCCGTAGGTCTGACTTTGCCTTCGCCGCCCGTGCATCCGTTTTATCGGTTATTATCGTAATAGTTAGCCATTCCAAATTTTCACAGAATACGTATTATGGTTGCGGACATCCCGATAAAGAACGAAAAGTGAAATATTAAAGGGGTCCCTAAGCGTGAAACAAGTAGTATATTTTGTAAAAATATATTCGTTAATAAATTGAATGTAACATAAAAGATAATGAAATAAACAAAATTATAATGTAAACTTTATCATCACAGATTAGTTTAAAAGTTAAAAATATACACTTACTTGTAAAAACAGCTTTTACCCTAACAATTTTATGTTTTTTTTGGAAGTGAGTCGAGTTTTGTAATTGTGATTTTCGAATGTACCTTGAAGCTTCAATGTGCATCGCTCGAAATATTTTACTCTTGACGATTATTTCGACAACATTAATTCATTGTTTTTTTGTTTTAACGTAAATATAAGCGCCTAAAAAGCTTGTTTAGTCTGATCATTTGCAAGGAAGGCTATAATACCAGATAGGTGCAGCGTTTTCAATTATGAATATTAAAAAGAATCGACTTGGGTTCTTTTACCTACCTGAGACGACAGAAGAAGTTGATGAAATATATTTATGCTGGTCCCCACCTTGCACTAGATGACTAGATTTAAAGTTCCAAGCCCCAGGATTTAAAATAAAAAGCTTGTGGGGGTGGTATACCTCAGCAGTGGGGTGATTAAAAACATGGTATTTCAAACAGAAAAATCGAAACCAAAGCAGTAAATATCCGAGTCCGTTTGACACAACCAAGTTCGATACGCATCATCGACAGAAAGGTCCAACACACAGTCGCGTTTGTCACTGATAAATTCGGATAAATTCAAATAAACAGCGCAGTTGTCGATCATATTATTAGTAGCTGTATTTATCAACTTTTTTCTTTTAATTGTTTCCGGTTTCTCTGTAGTTCAAGTTCTACGCCTAAGCATGTCGTATATTGGTTTCATAATAATCTGTTGGCAATATTGAAGGTATTTGTTCTAACAAAAGCCGTGAACTGCGATGTTTAATTACCGATTCATATAATTTATGCCGCAAAAAAAACGTGATTTAATTTTAATTAGCATTTGTTTATTTAATTATTTAATATGTTATAATATTTTTTTTAGTTCAATAATTTCAATGTTGCAGAACCATGTGGCCAAATTGGCTGTAGCATGAAAACGAGCTAGTTCGATCGGTGACACACCACACTCTCAAATCAAAAGAAAAGAAATAAAATAATTGTTTTATTATTTTAGTATAGGATAGCAAAAAGTCATTTGAATAGGATCACAATATATATGCAGTTTCAAGACTGGCTTTCAAATCCGGCTTCGGTTGCCGAAAGTACACATTTGTGAGAATTATTTGATATGATTTCAGGAATTTTATATTAAATTAGATAAGATTGTAAGATAATTATATTATTTTTGATAATTGGATTTTGTAGTTCATTTATAAATGTTATGTCTTATTGTTGAAGTGTGACATTATTTTTACGTGATCGCAACATAATGGGACATTGTTATATGGCCCGGGAGTGGAGCTGGACATTCCTATCGAGTTGATTAGTATCGGGTTTCAGTTCTAGGGACCAAGAACATGAGTTGATTCCAGAAATACAATTTGTTATTAGTACGTACTTTAGACGATTTTATTTTAATATAATTAGGTACTGATATTATTGAATTTACAATTGGGATTCTTTGATATTATGCATAACCGGGTGTATTGTTTTCTATATTATTGCAGTATTTCATTTTCATGGCTGATTTCTATGACTTGTATTGGGTTTTGTTTTGAGAAAGTATCAATTAGTTTAGATACACTATTCATAGGTTAATACAAGAGGTATTGAATTAACTTGTACATGTTTTTAATAATGACGTCATCTAAACTTGGCCGTCTGATGTAGCAATAGAGTTTTTTCGAATATGTACAAATGCCCGAAAGAACAATGATTTGTGTTCGATTAAAATACTGGCATGACGCGATTAATCTAATTAATTTCACTTCATTGTGGCCATGTGAAAGGGCTCATAAGAGCGCATCTAACGCTAACGCGATTTGCCAAGTTCTGGGGCTTACTGCGTTAAACTGCGGGTTTCATGCGCCCGGGCAGTCGACGACTATTCCGAAAAACGACGTGTAAGAATAGTAGTCCCTCTGACTCGTCAGCATTGATTTCGGTTTTCCGTGAAAATTAAACAGACCCGTTCCTTTCTGCTATAGGAGGGGAATTAAATTAATCGTATGTATACGAATGCGTCACAAGTGTTGTCATTTTATAAAAAAAGGCTCACAGGTAGAGGAAAGTAACCAAACATGGAATATTGTTTTCATTTTTAGATATAAACAAAATGAATGCTAAAAATCGAAAACTTTAAAAAGTAATTATAAATAATCATGTATTTGCGTTTTACATAGTAGCAGTCTTGTTTTACATAGATTATTTATAATTAGTATAATTTCTCAAAAACGAAATCAACGTAAATAATCGAATGGGTATGCGAAATAGGGAACAGTATAAAAGCTAACAAAAACTTTTAAAGAAATCCTTGGGAATTGAAGGAAACATGGAAATGAATTTAATTGAAATGAATGAGAATGAAAGAAACTCAAATTATTTGAAATAATCACAAAATCAAATATCGAACTATGCACCAACGCATTCACTGTCGATCCGGAGACCACGCATAAGGCATCTGATTCGGGTTACCCCTTGAGCATAACTAAACACAGCACATGGCAGAAGATACACTCTTCATCGTTTCAGTCTGAAGCTGTACGTCCTAGGAAACATACCCATACTACGTAGGGAGGGGGGGGTTTCAAAATACCACGCTTGGTCACGGGGAGGAGGGGCATTAAGGCTTCATCACGATTATATATTCTATTTGTAGTAAAACGTAAGCACCTGTTACAATATGTTTTTATGTAATATTTTTCTCCTTGATTATATTAACATTCAGTTAGCAAAATAATTATTTTGCATTTCGTTCTTTTGTTTTACTATTCAGTTGTGGGCCGCCATTTTGAAAAAGAAACACAATTAAAATGGTTATCTAATAAGTTAATGTTTTGAAATCCAAAAATGGGATAGTCCATATTTGGACCCCATGAATTGTCCATATTTAGCATTTTTAATTAATTCAAAATCGTATTCGTATTTTTATATTCAATAAGCTAAAACAACATATTACCTTTAAATCTTTCAAATAAACATGCATACAATACACAATGCTATTTGCAATTATATTATAAATAATAGTAAATATTTACGTACATGACAGCGATAAAACATAACACATTCATTAGGACCAAACCACTCGCTCGACTGACACGTCGAAATCTCTACGCTCGTATAGTGATTGACGATCACTGTTTATAGAGTAATACGAGTCTCTGCGAGAAATGCCGGTATTTCAAATTAGGGATACCACTCCATATTTGGTTACTTGCGTCTAAATAAATCACTTTTGTTGCACGGAGCGGAAAACGTTAGTCAAAATGGAATAAATCAAGCGATAAGTCCGAAAAATTATGTGTAACGCTTTTGACGTGACAACGTCTTAAATTAGGTTGCGGCTGGGAGTCACTTTGAAAAGTGTAACGCTCGGTAACGTAACGATGAGTCACCGAACGAGAGAGGCCCGCCGAATGCCTTGCGTCTCTCTCCCACTCAACTATGATCGGTCTGCCGCGCAGCACTAGAGAATTAGTGCATAGCTTGCAAATGTATTGCAAGTTATTGTATGTATATTTGTATATAAATACGTATGTATGTGTAAAGGTAAAAATAAAATTTTGTTAATATGAAATTCAGTGCGAGATTCTTTGTATAAATTAATGTTTTAAATATAATTCTTTGTATAAATAAATGTTTTAAATTGTTACTATTATTTCATCCTTCTTCCTACTATACGAATGAATATTCACATTAAAATGATTTTACCATTCAAAGTCGTTGTCACGTAAAACTTTCGCCCGTATACCGACTTTACAGGCAACCAAATTTTTTTTTTTTTTAATCGATATTGAGTTACTAAGCCTATGTATTAAAATCATTAGATTACGGTTTTGATTGTCCGATATAATGTGAAAAAAAAGGCGAACCGAGTGATGAATGCAAAATATTTTGTTAAATAATATGTTATTGTTTATTATAGTTTTTATAACACTTTTTTTTAATATTTACGGCATTAAAAATTAAAAAAAAATCACAAAAATGAATATTAAGACACATATTTTTTAATTTTTAATACACCTAAAGAGTTTTCATTCCTAACTTAGTTCACATATGAAAATTATCTTGATAAGAGATGTAAAATGTATAGCACGCATAACATGGAAAATTTAGTTTTGAACGTTTGATAAAAAAGAGAAATAATTTTTAATGGCTTACTTCTTTTGTATTTTAGAAGAATATCATTTGTTTTATAATTATAACGTTACTTGAATACATATTTCTTATAAGAAATATATTATTTTCTAACTAATTAGATATCTTATTATACGAATGATCCTTTTGAGACAACTTTTTCCCCTATTTTGTACGATAACGTTATTGGAACCGAAACAAGTTGTACGGATACGAAATCGACCTTTTCAAACGACTCGATATGCCCTTTTGATTAACGCAACTTTCATAACAAAATAGTAAAGGATGTTGCATTTTGTTGCATTGAAAAACAGATTTAAAAGCATAGCGTCCAGGAAACCCTAAACGAAAGGTAAATATTTGCTTCTAATCAGTCACAAAAAGCTGTCGCAAACTCCCACCGCACGTGCCACAAACAGCGCTGCCAACTTTTGTGTTCCGCGCGGCTCGTGTTTGCCTTTACGAACTCTAAGGAAAATTAGATGGGAATTTTTCCCCGTTTTCCGTCCAAATTGACCGATGACCGAGTTTGGTTGTTGGTGGAATTTCGGCCGCGTCGTTGGGGCGGTAAAAAATTTTACGTGTAAGCCGAGTCGCCATTATTTATGTCTTATAGAAAAACTGTCAGAAATGTCTTTTGTTATAGATGGGATGGTGAAGTTTCGGTCGAGAAAATTGGCGAGACGATTTTAAAATTTAAAAATAAGTATAAACGTATTAGTTTTTTTCATTGCAAGTCAAACCTACTTATCATTTTCACGTGGGTAATTGTAACGGTCTCTATTTTTCTTTTATTGCAATATGTACTTACATTACTTTGCACCGCACAGTGGCAACCCCGTTAGCATTATGCAAAACTTTTTTAATTGGTCCATGTCATATGTGAAATTTTTTTAGAAAAAAAGGGATGTATAAAATTATGTTTAGAACATTACAAATGTTATCGGAAGTATATAGTATTCTCGGTTGAGAGGCCGCTGCTGGCGGACCGGCGCCATCCCAGCGAGCCCCGAGATAAGGACCACCGCTACCCACACCGTCTATCCTCAGCGCGTACACTGCTCCGTCCTAGATGGTTGTGCTACAGGCGCTGCTAACTCCATGTGCGCATGCTGCTGCCAACCTTAATAATGCGCTGGAGTCACTTCCTACCTCTGCTACCCACTGCAGTTATATCGGGATAAGGATGCTGTTACGCCCGTGACGCTGTTTCCAAGGCCCATGTTGGCTGTACTGTCTGCGTCTTCTACCTGCGGCGCCCGGGTCGCTCTGCTCGCTGTTTTCGAACTTCAGTCCAGCGACGTCCTTTCTGCCATCTGCAACTACTCCTGGCTAGTTCCTTCGTTGCTGCTTCTGACTTAACATCCAATTCCAGTATTATGGTCGCTACCCACTACTGCGACATAAAGTACGCCCGCCGCATCCGATAGCAACGCCGTCTTCGGGGACTACCACCGATATTGACCAGTTACCCGAGCGACTTCTATCAGCTCCTACATCCTAAAGCTACGTAACCGGTGGAGTTCGATTACATTAACGCAAATCCTTTCTTATCTCTAAATAAACTGTTGTTAATATTAAACAATCAGTACGATTGCCATAAACACGGACATGTCCGGTACGTTCATGTCAACACGCGTGACATTATATATTTTGGTTTTAGCCCGAATTTAGCATGACAATTCAAATAACTATAGAACGAGTATTTAGCAAGGTTCAATTACTTAATAATTCTATAATACATCCAAATGAGGATTGTGCGAACGCTAAATTCGTTGTAAGTAATTTTGTTATTTCTACAGAAACCTTTCATTGTCTATTTACCACTCCCTGATTTGATTGTTTTGTTAACTGATCTAGTAAAACAGACGAATTCTAAATTACCCCTTAGTAAACAAATCGACCTAGCAGTCCCACATCTAGAACATCTGGCTCATCAGATTTAAAGCAAAAATATAATCATATTATCCGTATACAAATGTTCCGGCCCATATAGAGCAGCGCCGGCGGAGGGCGCGCGTGCGCCGTGTTTATGGTAATTGATATTGCAGCTCATCTGGCTCGTGCGCTTTACTGCTTTCGAGACGGTAAATCTTAGATATCACCGATAACGAATTCCTGATTTTTCTTTGTAAAATGGTGAAGGGTAAAAAAGCTATATCATGAAATAAAAAAATCGTAAAAAAATGGTTTTGTTTTAATGTTCCAAATGCAATGGAATACTTGTACCACACCATAGCTTTAAGTTATTTTAGTTTTCGTACATTTGTTTTTTATTTTGATCTTTTCGTCTGTATGAAATTCGTGGTTAATATGAAAAGTTTAACAAATCCGTTAATTTACTCCTTTATGCATACATCAGTTCATTTCAAGTTCGTGGATTTTTAGGTAGACGATAATGATAGTTCAGACAAGGCGATGATATGAATGTGATCAAAGCCTTGAGTTCAAAGGTCGCTTTAAAAAAACAACAGTGGTAGATTCAATAGATATGATTAAAATGCGGCCTGTGGCGTATGACTCTTGCATTAGAGTATTGATTGGCAACTCTACTAAGATTTTCAGGAAAAAAATCGCAATAAAACAAAATATCGTTAGGAAATATACAATTTGTACAAGATCCATCAGAATCTTCAGAAAATAAGAAAAATACATATTTACATATATGAGACATCGTTATCCTACATACCAGCAGTTTCAAATTGAAAATTTCTATTTTGAAATTCATCGCTTTCGCACCCACCTTCCCCCGGCCGCGCCCGGGCGCGCATCAGCCGCGTTAGCTGTACCGAATCGGATGATTGATGCAACACGGTGGTGTAACACGTGAAATATTAGATTAGTTATTACGCAAAGTGGCCCGGTTATCGGCCCGCGGGCGCCCTCTGACGAGGCGTCGATACCGGGCCGTTAGGACGCCGCCGTATATATCATCTTAAATGAGAAAAGTTTGATTGGAGCAGAGCTCCTGAAATTCATTAGCGCACGCGGGCGAGCGGCAAAACGGAATTACCCCGGCACGGCAACGAATGCCGTTAATAAAAACTTAGGGGACCCGCTGGAGGGGCGCCAGCGGCGGCGGCCGGCGCAGACACTCCGGCGCAGGGCGAGTCGGTAACGGAATGCGACCGCTTCGACTAATGCCCGCGAGCAGTAACGAAGTACCATAAAACCGCCATAAATATATTTCGCAAACGTACTAATGTTAATTTAATAATCAATGTATTAATATAAAATACTATTTAATTATTGGTAAGCAAAAATGAGCGATTCTTACTAGCTTACCTAGTAATGATTCTTACGTTGGTAAGGGCTGATGTATAAGTAGATTTTCATTTTGATTTGTCTTATAAATCGATGAACGCCGGCTACAGGCACGAAAAAGTATGACTCATTGTCGCGTTGCGCCTGAGCCGAGCGTGCGAGCGAGAGCGCGGAACAAGCGATAGAGAGGTGTCCTAAGCGTTTGGCTTGTGACGCATCTATCTCTCTTCCACTCTATCGGTCGATGGAGTGGAAGAGATACACAAAATTATGATAATTATTTTGATTATACTCTCATGATGATACAATTATCATTACTAGATGATACAAAGTAATGATAATTCTATGAAAATAATCCAATTCAATTCATGAAAATATGCGATTTTTCATCAATATTTTCTTATGACGTTATCACGTAAGATTATTACAAATACATTACAAATATTATTTGCGTAACAGGTTTTTTGGGCATAATAGATGGTGTTCAGATCCTTTTACAAAACCGTTCCGATGAAATTTATTAACTAATTTTGACCAATTACTAAAATTTTCCTAACATACTTTAAAAGATCTTGTTTTATACTGTTTTTGATATACAGGTGAGTGTGTTCACTTTTTATCGTAGTATTTTTAATACTGAATTCACAACGTCACTTATTGCTTCTTGCTTCACTGACATTCACCAATCTTTTAATGTAAGGTCTTCAGTTTGGGGTGCTAAAATTGTGCTCTTTATTAATATGCCCCCAATCTGGCCTGTATAAAAATTTGTAGGGCGTCCCGTGCTGTCCTTTTCACATTCGCCCTATAAATTTGTTTTGTCAATATACTCTCATTCATCCTTTCCAGATAGCCAAACCACGCCCACATACCTTTTTCTATTCTAGTCACTACATCTTCCAAGTTACATCGCTCTATGACGTCAATATTCCTACATCTATCTTCCAAAATATTCCACACATATTACGCAGAGATTGCATTTCCGGCGTATTTTACTTTTCTTTCAATTCTTCTACTATCTCATCAAGTTTTTTCGTATTTCGTATACAAATTCAAGACTATTTTTCACCATATTTTATATACATTTAATTATATTCTATATATATATATATATATATATATATATATATATATATATATATGCCATTTTGTAGTGCCAATGGGATTGTGTCACATACTCCCATCGCTGTAGAAATTTTGGAACTTCTGATCCAAAAACTGCGAAAAGTAGGTATGACAATCCTCTTTTAATGTTAACATAATACTACCCAAAGGATTCTGAAGAGACAAAAATAGCTGAAAACCGTTTGTTCTCTACTTTTTGCTTGAGTTTCATCAGCTGTTGGCAGTAGAGATCCGGATTGACGATTTTGTCCGGCGGCAAAAGTTCATAATGAATAATGCCCTTCCAATCCCATCTTACACATAGCATCAACTTATTGCGAGTTAATCTGGGTTTCCCTAAAACCTGTGGATCTTGCTTGCTGACCATGATTTTTTCGCACGTTCTTGTCGTAGGTAATTCGTTTTTCATCATCAATGATCTGTCTTTTCAAAAACGGTTCAGTTTCATTCCGTTTTAATAGAAATTCGCAAATGAGTACAAGATTCATTCGATATTTTTCTGTTTAGCTTGTGTGGGAACAAAGCTTTTCATTCATCATCTTTTTCAAATGAGACAAAAATATTTGGTTGTCAATCCTCAGCTTTTCAGCTATGTTGTAAGAACTGATATGCCGATCTTGCTCTACTTTTCTAAAATGCATCGACTTTATCCGTAACAGATTGATCAGAGCGAGGTTCGTATTTGAGATAAAAATTACGGACTGAAAAGTCTTGAACCAATTTCGTGCTACTTTTACCGACACTGCATTAACGTTAACGGCACAAATTTTTTCGCATCTTGTATCGCATTTTTCTCTTTTTTGTAATAAAACTTCAAAATGTATTAAATTTCTAAGTTAGGTTAAATTCATTTATTCATTCATTTCGACACCAAAATGTATTAAATTTCTAAGTTAGGTTAAATTCATTTATTCATTCATTTCGACATCAAAATCTAATCAGCTCTTTTTCTCATGCAGTTGCATCGTCTGTCGCAAACTGTATAAAAATGGGTTGATTTGCTTACTTATTTTTAGAGTTATTGTTAAATTCATCAAAATTGGTTGATTTGTTTGAAACATATTTTTGGAGAAAAATTTCTTAAAAGTGCCTTTTTATATTTTTAAAATTATTCTACCGATAAATTCTGAAATTTCACCAGTTTTTCATTTCAAAAAAAGAAGCGCCTATCGTTGTAAATTATGTTGAAATCGGTTCTTTTGTTCGAACGATATAGTAAATGAAAAAGTCGAAAAAAAAAGGTTTTTTTTTTTAATACATGGAAAACACTTGACGGATTGATGTTTGGCACTAGGTCATCTTTTTCTGTTTATAAAATTGCGTCGGATGTCATAAGGCAGAACAAAAGCGAACAAAGCATTTGAAAGATATAGTAATTATTATTATATTTAAAAAATTAAAGAAGAAAAAGCATTTTGTGTATATTAATTTTTTTTTAATTCGAAGAGATCAAAACGTATCATAATTATAATTTTGAACTCGAAGATCTTAAAAAGTACTAAAATTGATGTTTTGAGCGTAATGATCTCAATGTTTTATTTCTACTTCATGTTTGAATGTTTTCAGCATGAAAATAGTAAGAAGTGATAGCCTGCAGGGGCAACAGTCTTCAAATTTGTAAGCTAACAAACTCATAGACAATATTCATAACTCAAGGAGCTTAAAGACACATCGATGAATATCATTGCGGAAAGTTTTAAAGATAGCCAGCACGGTCAACCGTTTTACAGACTGTTTGGAATGTTGATATGAAATCGTATAAAAGAACTACGGTTGGTAGCTTGTAAAAGAACTACCAATTCTACACAGTGTAAAATTAAGCATAGTAATTTTCAATTTTTTTCTGGTATTTATTATGTGAAAATTAATATGCTTCCGAAAATCAGTAATGTGTTTAAAAATATAAATCACATTTTCGTTCAATAATGAACGTAGTAATCATAAAATTACTATTAGATTATTACATTTCTTAAACGTATTTCGTAAACTAGCTTTGGATGTCAAATTATATATGGCTCGAATAGCCCTTTTTGTAATATAAATATTGTTTTAATTTCAGCGACTTTTCCCCACTATGACCCTCCGTCTTACTGTTACTTCGTCGTCTTAGTGTTTGTTGGTCGGTTAATCTTTATATCCGTTAAGTGCAAATACGGCTCAGCTCAGTATGTCAACCACTTTTGCAACATGTAGTCCCCTTTGCAAATTGGAGTCCAAGGTGATACTCAAAAATACGGTTTCACAAAAAAAATCCAGCACTGCATCCCCAAACTTCACACTAGCATCAACTCATCGAACGTCAGGCAATGTGGATTTTATAAATACTTTAATTTTAATATTTAGTGATAAATTGAACGTTGAACAATGTTAAGACTCTGTTAAGTATGTGTTTAATGTTATATAAACAATTACAATAATCATCTCGATATTCCTCCATCATCATCTATACATAAAATCTATCATCCGCTCTAACAAGGAATATCCTATCTAATTTCGAAATTCCGAAATTCCTTCAAAGGTTTCTGTCAACGGTAGACGATCTCATTACAGTTATTAAAGTTTAAGAAGCTATAAATAAAACTTTAATTAAAATAGAAGTTTCAAATTGATGTTGGGACTAAAATTCGTCGGGGGCCGCCTAGTAAACAAAATAGGCGGTTAAAATTAGAGGGACTGAAACAGAATAAAGCCAGACAGCCACATCAAAGCCCCAAAATGGTGAATCAATTGAAAAATTGAATTTAAAGATAATTTGAAATTCAACTTTGCAATCAGAAGAGTCATTTGAGCACACAAAACGTATGTCGGTTCTGCAGAAGTTACTTAATTTCTTACAAGTAGGCTAATTTAAACTATATTAGGTGCATTGCTTACTCAGCGAGTCTCCGAGAATAAAGATTACACATTAATTTTTAACTATTATTTTTAATTTATCAAAGAATCCTTTTAAACTATACAGAATATATCCAGTCATAACTGACAAACCGAAGAAAAGAGAGGCAACGGTTAACAAAGACAATAATTTAAAATTAAAATGCATTTCAAATGTTGTGTGTGAGCTATGAAATAAAGATGTATTTAAATATTAATTAAAAAAAAAATTAAGGTAACGGCCTATATAGTAACGTTGCGAGCAATAATTGATAATTTATATAAAAAAAAAAACAAATATTTTCTTCATGTATAATCAATTCTATCCCTGCGCTACATCGTGTCGAGCCGTATGGTGTGTCTGAGGGCATTTGAGAGGGCCCACCTTGGATCGCGTGCACTCCCTCGCATCAAAATCCACGACAAGTAATCCCGACCCCCGTCAAGGGATTTTAGGATTACCTCTAATTACGGCAAGTGTTTGGCAACGTGGAAACGGTACTGCTTATGTTTACAAGTTTATTAGTAATTTACCAAACTCCACGGAATCCGTAAGAGTCGGGAGTGGTGTATAGTTAAATAATTAAATTACGCCATACAACAGATTTAGAAAGCTACATAATAGAACACTCCACTGTGTTCGTTATCCTCTTCAAATTGAATTTGTCGATAGTTTTAAGTACTTCTCCTAAAGTCGCCGTTAACATACGTGGATCGGACATGCGGGATTTATGTTGCTAACTATATTTTTAACTCTTGTTTGTGGAAAAATCACTGCTTTCTTTTTTTTAAAAATTCCCAATTATATTTAGACTATACTTAATGAAATCTAGTTGGACAGTTGAAGTTTCATATTGTGCTATTTTATTGAATGGAGAAACCTAAAGCAAGCTTTATATTTATGAAGCGAAATGGCACATATTTATTGTATATGTTCGTTTAATTTCAAAAAAGAAAAATAATAAAATCCAGATGCAAATAGCTGATGCTGCTTAGTCAGTAACAAATCTTCAATTCATAAAATGAGATGATTCATATTTATAAAAAACATTTGTGTTCTCAAATAAAAAAAATACCAATCAACCAATTCTTATGAAAATTTATAATCATTGCATTTATCGGCACGTATCGGACGAAAACAGTTAGCGCGCTTATCTGGCACTAGAGATGCAGGTATGGATTGTGATCTACACCTTTTATCGCTTATCAATCATCACTTGAATCACCAATGAAGTAAGCCTGGTAAGGAACCTTTGCGATGGAGAAAGCTCATCAGGTTTCCAACGAGATATAAAATTGCCATCATGGATTGAATACGTGTTAGAATTATTGCACACTACTTGATAGTATATTAAAGTACAGAGTACTAGAATATTCAATACTGTATTAGTTGTACAATGAAAAAACAATAATAGCGTTCTAAATTTTATACTGAGATGTTTATGCAAAAAAACATATGCAAAGAATTATATGCAAAATTAAATTAGGTTGTGAAAATGGAGTTACAAATAACTTGACCTGTCAATTGTAATAATTCATTGAAAGCGCGGATTGAGACCAGATTGTCCGCAATTACATGTAAGATACTAAGAAAAAATAATTGAAGCGCAAACTCGGTTGTCGAATGAAATGAATAAATAAGTAATATTTCTCTATTTGATTTTTTGATTTGTATTGTGTCCCAAATTTAAAAGACCTTGTGAAAGAACACATAGAATCCCTTTCTCCCGAAAAGGATGATAAGCAGGAAGGTATCTCATCCATGTTTTCCAAAACTGTTGCTTTAAAAGAAACTAGGCTTTTGGTTTGTGAAAAATTAAAGGATCCATATAAACGGACTAGAGTATATCTGCGGGTATTAGACGATTGTCAGATTTTTGAGAAAACGATTTTCAAGCTAAAATTTAGCTTTCTTTAAAATTTACTTTCGAGTACAATAATATATACATCAACGAATTCCTTTTTTCTTCTTGCAAATTATAATAACCGACTGTACACATGTCGATGATCTAATATTAATCACTTCCAAAAACCTGTCTTTGAGTTGTAATAATGGTCATTATCATTTCTAAATTGATTATTATAATCGCCTATTTACTCGGTGTAAAAATAATAACCATTACTAGAAACAATTAGGTGTTTCTGTAATCAATTCTGAAATTATTTGAATCACATAATTTGTTTATGAGCCGTCCGGTATTATATTACTCAATCTTTTTATTGGAAATGAAAAATAAAAACAAAGAAAAAGTTAAAAAAAAATACTGTGAGACAGTGGTGGTGGAATAATCATGTCATGACAGAAACAAGAAATCAATATGGACAGCAGGCCCCTCGTTTTAATGGACAGTATTAAAAAAAAATTGTCGAAAAAGCCTATTTTTATTAGAGGAATATAATGTCGCCAACATAGCTCAGTTAGCATTTTCCTAGAGTAGGCACTATGGTAGAAATCTTAAAAGACTTGAAAACTGTTTCCACATCTGAGTCATTTTCCAGCATTTGCTACAACGAAATTTCCACTGCGTCAGCGCTAAGTCGCGAGTAATAATATTACAGTAATGACGTCATTACGTGGCGGGCGGCGCGCGCTCGGCGCAGTTGCAGCGGTGCACTGAAAAAGCCCGATGCAATTAAATTTAATGCGATACTCCATTTTGGCGCGTCGACTTTCAGGCCTGTTCTATGAATAAAAAAGTGCTTTGTTCCAAGGATTTTATGCTCTAAAACTTCTGAGTGATATTTGAACCACGATTGAAATATATGGCTTGTTCCATCGAAATCAGTTCATGGGTAATTCGTTGATTTCTAAAAATCGATTTGAGCACAAAATGAAGTTGCACGTGGACACAACTAGTCTTATATTACAATTTTTTTGTATTATATACGCCATATGCCATTGTATTTCACCTATATTGTTGCCTCAGACTCTTACCAACCTACTTACTGAGGCATATAGTCTTCTTTTCAGGTTGAGGGTTGCGAACCTTAAGCCCCCCACGCTGGCCCGATTCAAGGTGAGGGTTGTTAAGGAGACTACATACTTCAACCTAGCCTATCAAAAAAGCCCAATTTTCAAAAAAATTGTGAAAAGTACAAACATACACTAGAAACTATAAAAAAATAGATGTCCGTGAGAGTAAAAAGGTACGACTGTTTCATATAAAATTGTTAAAAGGAAACGTTTTTAAACTATAAATCGAAATATTTTTGAAACAAGTTAAGGGGGTGAAATTATTTTTACACGAGGAGAAAGAAAAATTCCTTGACGAGGGCCGCTATTTTTCACATTTTTGATTCGTTCTGCACAATTAGATAAATAAAATAACGAAGTTAAATATGCGCTCTTTATTTCATGCCAAAGGTCTCAGTCCGGCTCAATCAGCTGATACGTTCACTCGTGGTTTCTGTGTCACTTATTCTGACGCTTATTATTATGAGTATTGGACTGATTTTTTTATGAAAATAAAGGAAATATTTTTACCTACTAACAATATCGCTCTGCAGAATCTGTAAATGAGATTTTTTGACTTTTTGAGTAATGTTATTACATTTACAGTCTTCAAAACGCTGTGGACTGTAGTCGACTGACGCCTGATTTATTATGTCAAAATCAAAGTAAATATTTATTCACAATTTGAAACTCCATTATTTTTTTTTTAATTGTAAGGGGGATTAATTCTAAGAAAAAATTGTAATCATTTATTAATTGCTAAACATATAAAAATTAGAATGATACATACATAACATTATCGACATATAGGATATTTTTAACGGACTTATAACGACGTATTATACATATATTACTTCTTTGTTTATGGACCGATTTTAATGATTCCTTTTTGCATTAGGTTAGATAGTTCCATGGTGATCATATTTTAATTTTACTGGTATAGGACGTTGAACTTACATACATCACGAAACTCCCCTAAATGAAATAAACACTTTATAACAATTAAGGTATTGCTAAGTTTTTGACAGTCCCAAAACGAGATGGTTACCTTATTAAAGTCATAGACGAGTTGAAATGGACTAGACATGGAGTATGAAGGCATACTACTGAACTTCTTAACAAGAAACTACACGATTGTGCAGACTGAATTAAAATGAATCGTATCTTCCACACACCAGAAAACGACAAAGCCATAAGGATTTCCTTCTGCGATGAAACTCTTCAATGGTGAACAGCATAGACTTCAAATTTTATATGCATACTATTCTAACGATGGATCATGTTACCGTATACCATAGAAAGATGCAGCAGTTAAGGTATTCTACGATAGAATTATTCAACGGTAAATAGCACGGACATGAAATTTTGTTTTCAGAGTATTCTGACATAAATCTTGCCCTCATACACTAAATGACAATACAGTCGTGAAAGTTTCCTCGTATGATGAAACTCTTCGACGGTGAACAGCACAGACTTGAAACTTTATATACAGACTATTCTAACGATGGATCGTGTGCTCATACACCAGAGGATGACGAATCGTGTCCTCGTATACCTAAGGACGACGAGCTGTGAGGGTTTTCCCCTAGAATGAAACTTTTCACAGTAAACAACCATGAAGTTGAAACTTTGCATATGGGCTGTTCAGAGGATGGATTGTCCCATCGATCAACATCAGGCAATACAGCCGTAAGGGTGTTCGCCCATGACATTGACATGACATGACATTAGTAAATACAAATAATTTTAATAAATGTATACTTTCTTTCAGTGATATAAAAGATACGTACATCTACTACTCTATATATTTTGTAGAGTGAATCTTCAACCCTGCGTCGCAGCCGATACAGTATATAGTGTTACATATAGTTTTACATATAGTTTTACATGCATATGGACACAGTTGCCTTAAAGTAAATGTTACAGTAAAAGTTACTTGAATTATGAAATTTGCTTTCCTAGACCATTTTAAAATAAGTAAAGAATTAGTTGGTGCTAGCTAAAGCAAAGCGAATCAAAAATACAAAACAAGGAAACCTAATTAGTATATAAACAAAATATGAAAATTGATATGAAACCGCGTCTGGGATATCTTTAGCTGACACCGACTTCGAAAACTACTAATTATTTAATTATTTTAAGATTTTTTAAAACAGTATTTTATTAATAGTCTTTATTCTTTCAATCAATCGGCATTAAAATGTTAGACTGATTTCAGCAATTATGGGAAAATTAATATCGTATTACTGACATCCTGCCAAAGGTACCTACAATTATATTACATACATAAGAATAATTAAAATTTTCAATTAAAATCTGAATAAACTAATAACAAATTACTCTTAAAACATATAGTTAATATAAGTTGAAATTTGATAATTTAAAATACACATAAGATTACAACTTAAATGGCATAGCTAAAATATGCAAGTAATTAAATAGTAATTATAAACGAAATTTACTTAATAATATTATCTCTTTCAGTATTAAAACACTGAATATTTCAGTATAGAAAGTAAGAAAATAGCCAGTCGTTAAAACAATGATATAAATCATGAAGGATTCTCAACGGGCATTGTCTATTGTAGACTATAATCTTACTGTTGTTCAATAAGTCGCCATTAAATCTAGTACATATTCGAAAACAATAGAAACAGATCAGAAACAATACAGAAATTTACAATGAAAGTTTGGCTACAAGTTATTTATTGACAACTACTCATTCACGAAGTTGATAGCAATATAGGTGAGAAATGTCATAATATTATTGCGAAATATATGTTGCATTGAGTCAATCACTTATAACCACATTATATTCATATTTTCACTACTCTCTTTTTAAATATTTTTTTAATATAAAAATAAAAAATAATTAACTAAATTAGTATAATATTGTTTAATTGCAACACATTAGCCCAATGATTCGTTAGTTTTATTCACTATAACAAATTAAAAAAAAAAGGAAATATAATATTTTTTATTTTATTGTTTATTTCTTATGAATTCATAGAATTACGTATTGACCACTGTGCCTGTCAACGACAGCTGGCGGCGATCGAGCGTCATTGGCTAAACATCGCGTTCATAACTCCTCCTGTTTTTGACGAAAACTCGTACTTACGATATTTTTCTCAAATACTTTGTCACTTTAACGACTGTCGTCATCAACAGGATGCCCTTTCTGAAAGACTGCAGTGTGGTTTAATTTGATTCGGGTGAAAAACCACTTGGTCAATGCACCCGTTGTGGGGATCTGTCCCAATACCTTTCGTTCGAAGTCTGTGTTCTTAACGACTGACCACGGTCTCTGCGTGTATATTACTATTATATAATTATATTTAATGTGCAGTAAATATTTTCAAATTAAGTCATTAATTGTAACAAACTTGCAATTTTTACTATCGATATGTAATTACAGTCGCAAAATCTTAGTTTTATGACGTTAAGGCATTTTTGTGTATTGCATTGGCAGGAAATGTATTTGCACAGATCTATAACTTTTGCGAATGAAACGAAATTCTCAACAAAATTAGTACATTTTGTGCGACGTACGCGCATTCGATTTCCAAAAAAAAAAATAGTCACAACGAAGCAATCAAAAGTCACAATGCACGATTACTTACAATGATATAGATACAAGGTTTCGTCGCTAATAGACACACAAATCTTATTTTAATATCACACTAATGAAAATACTTTAATAAATCATAATTACAATTAATGGAACTTTAATTCTTCTATTATTGTTTCTTAAGAAGAAATCATAATTATATTTATATGTCTATTTTAACAAAAGAAGTACAGCGAGTATGACTTGCAAAACGTAAGTCACAGGACAGAGAAAGCTCAAGAGAGGGTTAAATCTATCAAAATGTATGAGGCACAAAAGGTACGCGGGCTTACGCCGGGAGCATTGTTGTCATTGTAGTGGAGCGCGTATTGTCAAATCCATTTACCAGATGGACTTAAGGGCTCTGTGAATGACGTCGGCAAACAGTGTATTTTATTTGCGAATGTAGATATAGGTATAGGTTTTGTTAGTGTTTCAAGACATTCGGTAGCACCATAAAGCACACGAACATACAAGCATAGTGTATATCCATACACACAAGTGCCTTAAAATGCACAGCTCGTTTAAACACCGATGCGGAATATGTTTGCAGTATATTGTCGTGTGGTTATTTTTATCCCGTATACGCAAGTGCATTTGGAGTTCAGAACAGAATTAACGATAATTTTCACGAAGCAGCGGCAGATTAATGCACGCCCGGAGTTAAGCCCTGGACTAATACTAGTTAGGGGCCGACCTATTTTTTGGCATATCATCTATTTTTGACTGACTTGACTTAGCCGGGGCCCTTTGAATCCGCGGGGCCCTGGGCTGAAGCCCAAAAAGCCATATGGTAGATCCGGCCCTGGATGAGCATTAGCTCATTGAAGCTAGTTTCCAATAAGAAGTTCCGTTAAAAAAAATCTGCAGAACGGTTGACTCTGCAGGTAATCCCTAAAACTTTCCGCTATCATATTTATCGATCGAAACGAATCGATAAATATGATAGCGGGAAGCTTTAGTTGTGTCAAAGCTCACAGACTTATATTTAAGCTTTTAGAGCTCAAAAATTCCATAAAACAGTTGACCTTATAGATTATTCCTGAGACTTTTTTTTACTTTAAAGCTCAAGTCTCAAAAATATATCTACCTTGTATTGTGCGAGGTGGTAATTCGCGGAAATCCATAGTAGACGCTTGCCTGCAACATGCATTAACACGCAGCACGCCACTCACCGCTGACCCTCGAATCTGCTTCTCCACTACGAATCTCTATCTAAAGAATTGAATATTGATTCGAGAGGACTGACAGATATCGAACACCTAAACAAGTTCTAATTTTATTTCTTGTAATTAAAAAATATAGAGCAATTAATAATAATGTAAAGAGAAAACAATACTTGAAACTTAATAAAAACACTTATTTTAAAAAATATAAGTAAAAACATGCACGATTTTCCAGTTCTAATAAAACAGGTATGTAGTAATAATTAGATTGAATTTCTTCGGCATACTGTACTGAATTGTACCTAAAAGTGCACCGGAGCCGAGTTTGCCCGATTCAGCTTCACCGATCCAATACTAACGGCTCAGTTTCGTTTACTATCCAGAAAAGTCTACTGAAGTTGAGCTTACCCGATTCGGCTTCACCGACTCGAGATGGACGGCTCAGTTTCGTTCATTGTACAGGAAAGTCCACTGAAGTCGAATTTGCCCGATTCAGCGTTACCGATCCAAGTCTTATGGCTCAGTTTCGTTTTGTTGAGAAAAGTCAATTGAAGCAGAGTTTGCCCAATTCAGCGTCACCGAGCCGAGCAAGATAATTTAGTTTCCTACTGTCGAGAAAAAGTGTTGCGCCTAAAAAAGCTTTCATTTCCATAGTAAAAATAAGACTACCTTCATGAAATAAATCATAGTAGTCGCAAATATGCCGATGTCTTCGTATATAATATAGAATCGCTTCAATTTTTCATTACTACATTTTTTAGATTCATCAATAGAAGATTATTAAATGTCCCAAAATAATTTTATTAAATTACATTTCTACGTTTACTTGTTGTTAGTAAAGAATTCAATTTGTTTTGTAACAAACGCTCTCTCATTCAATGCCAATGCGAGAACGATTGTACAGGCGAAGGCATTTGAAGGATATATAAATGATTTGATTTGATTTTACAACAGCGAAATCAATACTGTGCGGTAATTCAAATGCCTCGTGAGGGCAGACGTGAGGATCAGTCTATTGTGCGCGTGATTGTAACGTAATTGTATGATAATTTGATCAAATAAGGTCACCTGTAATGAGTTATGTTATCACTATTATAGTACTCATTTCAATCGACGTAATTTTATGAAGAATCTTTCACAAATAATACAATATAACTAAACTTTTAGTTGAATAACTGTGATCAGTTTTAAATATATAATATGAAGGTTTAATATTGTTTTATAGTAATATATCTAATTGAGTAAATGCCTCTGTCATAAATGTACATTAAAATACCATCTAATTGCATAGAACTAAGGAACAAAAAAACCTAAATCTATGATAAATAAAAGAAAATAATAGGGACAGTTGTAAATATACATCGGATAAAAATAATATGTGTCCTAAATACTATTTTGATTGCCTATTTAATTTTATATTATATAAATTCCTCATTTTAACACGCTGTTATTATAAATTTTTATTTATTATTAAATTTTCGTACTGGTTTTTATAAGTTTTAAAAAGAGAAGTAATTACAAATTTAATTTAACTTGTATTTGTTCCACTATTTCTGCTCGTATTTAAGTACATAGTAATGTAATTTCAGAATTATAGCATAGGTGCAAAGGAAAATCTAAAAATTATAAATTAATTATACCGTCATTGGCTCAAAATTCAACACGACGTGAAACCCTTGCATACATAGAATAACAAAAAATACTAGACTTTAATTAAATTTGTCTGGATCAATTTAATCCTGGAATACCGATATTGATGTGAGTTATTACCTGTCGAAATGATTCTCTGCACTGTTGATTTATCTATAACAAGGGTTGAAAATAATTCAACTTGTTGCAAAATCCATCTTGCACTTTGCACAGGGAGTAAGAACGTTTTGTGGGTCTGAGAATATGGACTATTTCAAACATATTACAAACATTTCAAACCTTTTAATCCGTTAAGACAGAAAGTAAAAAAATTTGGTTGCCTGTAAAGTCGGTATACGGGCGAAAGTTTTACGTGACAACGACTTTGAATGGTAAAATCATTTTAATGTGAATATTCATTCGTATAGTAGGAAGAAGGATGAAATAATAGTAACAATTTAAAACATTTATTTATACAAAGAATTATATTTAAAACATTAATTTATACAAAGAATCTCGCACTGAATTTCATATTAACAAAATTTTATTTTTACCTTTACACATACATACGTATTTATATACAAATATACATACAATAACTTGCAATACATTTGCAAGCTATGCACTAATTCTCTAGTGCTGCGCGCGCGGCAGACCGATCATAGTTGAGTGGGAGAGAGACGCAAGGCATTCGGCGGGCCTCTCTCTCGTTCGGTGACTCATCGTTACGTTACCGAGCGTTACACCTTTTTCATAAGTGACTCCCAGCCGCAACCTAATTTAAGACGTTGTCACGTCAAAAGTGTAAATGTAGACATATAACTAAATGGTACATTTTAAAATATAAGGTAATATTTTGCATATATATACGTCCATCAAAGGAATGGTACAGCCTTAATTTTTTTAACACTTCTAATTTACACATCTTGTGCTTTCCCTGCGATCGGTTAAGCGACACCTCATAAAGGTGATACTGTCCATACGAATTGTTATTCATTTTAAAAGTACTAACTTGTAATTTCTCCGTATTGTTTTTTTTTATATTCAACCAAAAACAAACCTACCCTCAAAACAAAACACGAATTGTCAAGACACGACCGGTAGTAGCATTTGAATACTCGCATTTAAAGGTAATTACACGATTTTCATTTTTGATAACGGCCGCCGCTATCGACGCGACGTTGACGTAGGTCCCATCAAGTTAAGTGCTTACAGAGGAACGATATGATCCGACAAGGGACCTGCAAAAGGGAAAAAGGTTCTGCGTGCTAAGTTAGGCGGAGCACGAATTTCTCTTCATCCGATGTGGATGTTATGAAAAAAACGCTTCGCGCAGAAGTAATGCTATTTTATCGTGTTATGTAAAAGAAAAGACCGGGGAAGCGCGAGTTGGACTTGCGTGGAGAGAGTGCCGTAAGATAAATATTTTTATCTGCGATGTTTTATAAATCAGGTCCAAATTTGATCGTGGTAATTAAAACAATTGCAAATGTAGGTTTGTACATATAATATTGAGGGATTTACTATGTTATTTTAAGACCACAGTCTTATCATAGATTCTCCTGTAATCTATAAGTAAAGAAGTATTTTTTAAACGTTTTTTGAGTATTTTATGTTGAGTAGTTTTGGAGATATGGATGGGAGGGGAAAAGTAAATTACCAATTATTCTTTTAATTAAATAAAATTGTTTGTTTTTAAATTATAAGAAAATATGTATATACTTGAGGCCCTCATAACAAGCCTTTTTACTTGATGTCACATAATACAGTTTGCAAAACTTTTTGTAATCATTTTAATATGTCTTCAAAAATGTCCTCCTATATTCAAAATTCTTTTAATTACGTTACATGTCCGAGTTTGGTTCACAATATGTGTGTACCAACTTTTCGTCTTTATTAGACCATTACATTTCGAAGAAAATTGGTTGTGAAATATGACGGACAGACACACCTGTGAGTGATCTCAAAAGGGTTCCTTTTTTCCTCTATGACGTACAGATCTCTAAAAAGTGGATGAAGGGAACGCGTATGCGCTTTTAACCGTAATCGTAAAACGCCTGCTCGAATTCATATCCATGGGGATTTCTTAGTGTAAAAAGCTGAAACGCCTACTTAGTAAGTACGGTAAATTAAAATTTGATCTATGCCTGTGCTTCTGAAAAATGGGCGAGAGTTTATACTATTATTATACATTATTTCGTACAGACAATTCTAATTTAAATCTAATATGTGATTGAAAAGGATCGAAGTGACAATTTATAAATCCGTTAACAAATTTTCTGGGTTAAATGTTAATGTTTATTGTTTTAAGATAAAAATAATGAACAATATTCATAAAATTAAGTAGTGGTGCTTGAGTGGTCAAGATTAGGTGCGGTAAGTACCGGGTTCGAATATTGACCACTAGCTAATTGTTCAATTGTTCAAGGTTTTAAGTCAAATCGAACCACTCGTTCTTTATGTTGTGCTTTAAGCTGTCGGTTACGGACGTAGTCGTCGGTTTGATGACAACAATCGCCACCCCGTCCTCGTTGTGTGAGCGTGAGGGCTTAAAATCCGATTTGAAAAGATTATGGGAAGAAACTTTTCGAAAAGGAGGTCAAAAAAAAAATCTTCGAAATACAATACAGCATTTTTGATGATTAAAAAAAATGGAAAGTGTTTGACTTATACTACAGTAATACTACAGTAAGTCTAAAAATGCAAAACTTAATAAAGGTATTTCTAAATTACAGGAAAAATTTTTGGAATAATTACGCAGACGTTGTTTTGTTTGGATGTTAAACGTTGTTTTGTTGGCATATTATACGAATATTAACTGATGTTATTTTGGATGCTTAATACTTTAAGATGAATAGATCCACACCCCGATTAACTTCCACCACTACTCCCGAAGGCTGCACGGGAGATGTACTCGTACCTACAATTATGGTAGCGGCGGCTTGTCGTGGCCTAGTCCTAATGTATATACGAGGTTTTCTGTTTACATTTTTTGTTATTATTTTATTCAGCAAATATAGTGTGTCGCGATTGAATTAGGAGGAAAAAAACATGCTGCATTCTTTATGGTAATGTCGCTTTGCCAGGGAACGACATATTTTTTCCGATTTGTGTGCAAATTTCTGAGATGTTTTAAGGTTTGTGCTCATCCCGATAAGAATTTGATAGTCGTTTAGTTGGTAAAATTAGTAAATTAATCTTGATACATAATTTAGAATCAATTATTTATATTTACAAATGATACTATGACTTGTACACAACGCAAGCGTTATGTCAATTGTGACTAACTTTTAGTCTTAAAGTGAATTACGAATTTTTAATTTTTTTGGGGTCAAAGCGGTGATTGTATATTCAAATATAAAATCTTTCAATTCTACAGTTACTTTGTGGTAAAACGAAATAAAACCCTATGACCGTTAATTATCGAGATATACCCTCTCACCGGGCGCGCATTGTTTTGAATTCACGCATCCGCCGAGGAGGGCGGACGCAAATGTATCCGGACTCGTCAGTCGTTGCCGTAAATATAAAAAGACAAATATTAGGTACCCGTTATAAGAACCCGCAACATAGGGAAGGTGCACCCTCGTCAGGCTCGAGGTTGGCTCCGGACGTCTCCACCTGCTGGGCTCGCCGATTCAATTCCGCAGCTTAGTTCTCAGAAAGAAAACGTCATAAATCTATGTCGAGAAGGATCAATTATTGAATATGTTATTTCTCAGAAGAAACATCTGATATTTTGACTCATAAATTTACCGGCTTTCGGCCGAGCCCGTCCGTATGGGCGTCGAGCAGTTTTGCATAGCCGAACACGACCCTCTGATGAATATAAATGCACTCTTCCCATACTAAAATTACTGTAAATAAAAAATGCCTTGTAGTTTACACATAGAGCTAGGGTGGACACCGCCATTTCTTATCCATACTTGTCTGTGATAGGTTGTAAAGCGAATGAATGATACCATTGTTCTACATATTTTTATGCTATTCGTTTTTCAAATCCGCTGTATACAGCATGTCTTATTCTAGATAAAAGCTGAGGCATATACAGCAATAACGACTCAGGTCTGTATCGAAAGGTACGTTTTTTCCATTAATCCTGAACTACATTATATATACATCGATGCTCGACTACGATTAGCCAGTTAGGTACCGAGCTACGTGGTATGAATGGTTACTATTTCGTTTCGAAGGTAATGGTTACAGTAATGCTTGTTATAAGATGTGGCTTTCAGAAGGTCGAGAATCACCTCTGCTGAATTCTTAGATATCGATCCAATAGTGCTTTGTTTAAGTAAACAAAGTTTGATGTTTCCTAAATTTAATATTAGATAATTAACGTAGATAGTAATTATGATATATTTAGTAAAATTTCAACTTACAATATTTTATTTAACACCATTACGTTTTGCTGGTAGTTGTTCATGACGATTAAAATTAACACACTCGTACTAGGTGATCGGGTACTTAAAATCGATTTCAATACAACATTTTTTCTGAAAAGATTGAATCGCTTGCTTATGCTGACGAATCGATGATTTGTCTAATTAGCGCAATTGGTAGTGTGCCTATCTGCCTGCACCTTGGGCTTGGGTTGGATTCCTGTACGAAACAAAAATATTTAACTAAAATTAATGTTTGTCTTGAATCTAGATGTTTCTATGTCTCATTTGTATATATTTACAAAATATGTATGTATTATATCAACTGTCTGATACCCAGAGTCTAAGCCTAATTGCTTAGTTTGGGATAAGATGGTTACGTCTACGGTTCTGGAACTTCGGAAACAGTTCCGAAAATATTTATTATTTGTTAATTTATTATTGAATTGAAATCTTTTATATTTATCAATACACTTCCTTCATGATTATATATTATCTACGGCGCACAGATCTTCTTGTATTCTTGTTTCATTAAAGGCATTGATAATTTAAATAAACTTTTCGGCTCAAGCCTTTCGACTTTCCACGACACGCTCGCAGGATTCGTTCGATCCACAAAATTGAAACGAACAAACGGCAAGGCAACTTTAAACTCGACACAACATCACTGTATTGTATTCCGCTCGTACTCTCGGATAAGGGGCTTGGAAATTGTTTTACGTGACACATTATAACGAGAGAGCGAGTTCGCGGGCGCACGCGCTTCGAATAACTAAGAATCTCTCTCAGGGCGAGCTCCCCACTCGTTCCCTGTGTGATTTCATTTAATACGAGCTTAGCTCGGGGGAAGGGTACGCTTACCCTCGTAATATTTTCATAGGATCTAAATCTGTTTTTAGTTAAGCTCTTTCGGTTTCGAAGTTGAGAGTTTGTTTATTTTATTTAGTACGACGCGAAAATTGTTATAGTCACGTGGCATATAGGTTCCGAAAACTTGTTGATCAAGTAGCCGTTTTCTTACTTGGAATGCGCCTCTAAGATATTAGTGTTTACCCTAAAAAGGTTGCGTGGAAAACCTGAGAATCCAATGACCATGGATTTTTTAGCACAAGTAAGACTCAAGTCTAAAGACAATATTTTATATGTAAACATATTTTAAATTTTACAGGATTTTTTTATTGCTTCGGAACGAACTCTTAATAGCCATCTTTGGGTTACCTCAAAAAATATGGTTAAATTCTGGGGTGGCTCAACCTTTGTCACCCATTTCACAGTTTAAAAGTCAAATTATAGGAGAATTACGTAAGAAATAGAAAAGCTAACGGGACCAAAAATATCAGCTACATCAAGAACAGAAATATCTACTGCAAAAAAATTAATAATTTAAATATGGAAATTCGGAAGTCATTATTGAGGCATTTTAATCGTTAAAAAAAGACTACTGCTCTCCATGGTCTGTTAGTTGAAATTGTAAACTCTGCTTTACAATTTCAACGTCTAATGTTTGGGTTTGAATGATGGTATATTTGCTGATCTGATGAATGAAAGAAAATTTCTTCCCAAATTCAAAGGCGGTAGTAAATCGAACCCTACTAGCTTTTGATCTATATTATTGTCGGTATTAAGTAAAATTTTTGAAAAGTTGATCCCAAATCAGCTTTTACTACATTTTTACAGTATTAATTTAAAATTAAAAAAAACATTACGCTTTCATGAGGGGTCGCTCAACAATCGATGTTGGTGTTGAGCTTGTTGGAAAAAATATTTAAAGCCTACGAGGATGTGCAGGTCGCGATAAGAATTTTTTTGTTATCTCTCCAAGGCGTTTGATGGAGTAAATCACGAAAGACTGTTCAAGAAGTTACATGATTATGCAGTTACGGGCCGTGTACTCGACCTTCAGACATTATATTTGACTAACTGGTTTTATAGGGTGGATGTCAATGACAAGATATCATCTGAATTCGTGATCCTCATGGCTGTGCTACAGGGATCAATCTTTGGTCCGTTTCTGATTTTAGTTTATATTAATGACTAACCTAGCCTTGTTAAGGATGTTCATGAGATAGTACTGATTGAAAATGATGCCTATTTATTATTTTAAATAAAATATATCAATTCGATTCTGACGATGTAAACATTGCTAATTTCAAAGTTGAAAAATATGATAGTTAACTATAAATAATTTACTTCTTATTAGGTAGGAAATAAAATGTGTAAAATTCTCACTTCGAATGTAAAAGATGGACATGGTACTATTTTAATAAGAAACAGGAAATTAGATCGTGTTGATGCTACCGTTCGAAGCTATTTTAAATAATAACCTTCAATGGGGTCCTTATATCAGTGACATAGAGTTGACATAAAGAGTTAGTTAGATCTGCTGCATAGGCAAATATAAAAATAAATATTTAACGGATATCTAAACCGTTAGATTGTCTTATTTTGGCTCTTTCCTTAGCTTGATGTTATATAACATCCTGCTTTGCAGACACTTTGTGGCCGTTTTTTGTCTTTTACAAGTTAAGACTTCGTGTTTCTCTTTGAAGTTAGTTTAAAGAAAATGGAATTTTGACTGTGACACCGCAATTTATATGCCAAAATATAAAATGTAAATGCAAAATGTACGAAACAATTCAGAGATTTTTAATGGAAATAGTAATATGTACAATTTAAATACTAGAATAAAATACACTATGTTTACATGTCAATAGACTGCATAAGATCGCGAATTCATTTAGGGGGCTCTGTGTGCATATGTTCAATAAGTTCCTAAGAATATACAAAATTTACCCTTCTACAAATTTAAAGACTTATTAAGCCAAACATTTTGCACAAAAGGGTATTATTATACAATCTATAAATATTCAGAGGATACATGGACATAACCAGCTCGACTTCCTATAGGTTTGTTTTCTTTGCAATAATTTTGTATGAGATTGTATTTGTATATGATTTTGGTTTGAAAAGAGCTAGCTACCCTCAAGTTTCTCGCTCGTTCTTCTTGAGGAATAACTACTGCCTTACGAACGAGTGGCAATTTAAAAATAGAGTGCAAATATTACAAATTGTAAATTCTTTAAACGTTATGACGTATTTCAAATGTTGTATTATAATTTACGAAATAAAGATATTTTGAATTTGAATAGATTTTATGTGAAAGTTAACAATAATAAAAGTTTTTGTTACCTTTGCAGTTTATAAAAAAACAATTTAAGCTCCTCGTCTTAGCTAGTAATATTGTGGGGTTAATCAAAATAGTACCGGAATTTTAATTTTCTGGCAGCTGAATGTGGAAAAGCAAAGAAATCAAACCGAAGTTTTATTGCATTTTGATTTCACTAGATCGTCAAGGAAAACAATGATGAAACGAATAAGGGATTGGTCGAGAGGTTTCTTTGAATCAATCTAATTCGTTCATAATCTCGATATTCGGCTGTCAAATAAACGAACCCGATTTACAATCATTGTCAGGGTCGTCACAAGCGCAAAATGGAAAAATAATGCACTTTATTCATAATTTTTGCTAATAAAGCTAGTCATTAGTGAAGAATAAATTTGAAATCAGAAGTTTTAACTATTGTACAGAATACTAGCTTAGGTGCATAATTAGTTTTGTACTAATCAAAGGAAATTAAGCTTAAAGGTATGAGAGATCTGATAAAGATCTTTTCGAGAAATGTTTAAGATATTACTAAAATAATTTTAAAAAAGAATTTTAGGAATCTCTTAATCACGCAAAAAAAAATCTTCTATTTTTAAAGCCAAGTTATTTCATAATAAATTACGACGGAGCTCTTAAAAAGAAAAATATGCGTATGAATTAAAACAATAGAAAGGTTTAATCCGTGCATTTACATAATAATCTGGAGGTTGGTTAGATACAAAATTACAAATTTCATATGGTTTATTTTTTGTGCAAGTTAACGCGCATAAGAGCCAAAATATATACCTTATTAGATATATGATATCATACAGTTGGAATCACAACTAAAATCTGGATCGAAATCGGAAACAACAAAAACTTAGAAAAAAACAAACAGGCCAATAACTGACTTACAAGGTAAGCATTTTATACTACATACTTATATGTAATTTTCTGTACTGTATAAATTTGTCTTAGATAAATTGGACAAAGGAGCTAATATTCAAAGGAGCCCAAAATTGGTACTTGGAATATTCATTCCGCTTTTATTTCATCGAAAAATTTACAAAACATAATACAATTTTTATATTTTTTCTTAAATTCAAACTTGTAATTTTTTTGGAGAATAACTTGTGCTATGTTTTTAGAAAATAGTTCTTGTAGAAGTGCTGAGTATGAATTAAAAAAAAAGTAATCTAATTTGTACTTCATCAAACTTTTATTTGACATCGAACAGGATGACATAAAAAATATTATGACTTTCGATTTCACCTTAAAAAACATTTTTTTATTGCACTCGCATATACTTAACTACATTTTTTACAACTGTGCTTCGACACTATTTTTATCTTTCTGTTTCAAATAGTTTCTGAGACATATACTGAAATGTCAGACGGAAGAATGCGTTTGTTACTTTCCCTTTTCGATTTGGATATTACGCAATTCATAAATGAGTGTAAGTAACACTGAAAATCTGTAACACGAGGACTGTGGTCTCGGCGAAAGGGCCGATATAGGACGATAAATATGACAGCCCTGAGTTGCCGGCGGGCGGCGGCGGTGCGGGCGGCGGCGTTACTCTCGCCAATCAATCAGAGCAGGCGCCCCCTCTCCCATCTCATCAAAGATTGATTCAACACCGTTCCACTTGTATCCGCTCGCTCGAGAAATTCCCGCGTATTGTCTGAGCTTATCTATTATTGACAATTTTTGAGAATCAACAGTCGAACTTCGCTTCGACTCAGACTGCTCTGAAATGAGAGGCGATAAACTCGGTTATGGATCACGCATAGTAACTGAATGTGAGTAAAGGTAGGCACATGTTTCGTAGGCTGTAACACTTTTGAGAAATACTTCTCTGTCTCGTCCACCATCTATTTTTGCTTCTTTTTTTCTTGGTTTCGGTCAAGAAATGGAGGATAGAAAAAAAGAATGAAAACTATAGTGGTTGTGCATGATTTAAGTGAGCAGTTAACAGGAAACATTAAATGAAAAATTCGTTTTTAATTTATTAAATAGCTTTTACATGATATGTGGTACACAGACAAAAATATAACAGTTTTGACCCAAAAAACATGTGTGTGTGCTAGGATGTTTCAAAAAAACAAAAAAAAAAAAATTTTTTCTTCTGGTATTGAAAAGTTGAAAGTACATAAAAAAACCAAAAATTTGGCACTAATTAGAGCCCTTAATATTGATATTAAGGTTTGCCTCTATTCATTTGTTTTTTTTCCATTTAAATAACACAGGAAATTTTTTTTCTTATTTTTGAATTTTGATTACTTTAAACTGGTTCATTTGCTCGGTACCAAAACTTCAGGTCTTATAGGAAATTCAACGCTCTACAAAAAAGACCTGAAGGTCAAAGCTCGTCAAAGCAACCGCTTCAAAGATATTCGCGATTGAAAATAATACTAATCAAAAATTTCACATTTTTTCTATTAAAACTTTAAAAAAATATCTTTTGTTATTTTTATTCTATGTTTTATCTAAAATCACTTCAATTCCTTTAAATTGAAACTGTTATTTTTTTTGCCAATTAATTCAATACGTAACATGCAAAAAGCACGAATACGTAAATATAAAGATAAAAAAAATTCTATAAATAAATTTTGGGTTTTTCTATAACAAATTAATTTTATTTTTCACTCAGTAACAAAAATTTCTTAAACAATTAATTCTTTATAATAAACAACAATATATACAAATTATAATAATTTTTTGTTGACTTTAAAATATTACGGTGTCACAAAATTAGATTTATTACAATTCGGATATTGTTTTCTGTGCTCTGTGACTACTTGCAACAAATATTGGAGTTGTTCTTCATCTTTTGTTAAGCAACGATTATACTGTTCTATCAATGCCACACCATGTTCTGCTACATCATTTACAACTTGAAGCTTCTTAAAATACTCCAGGTTTTCTAAGAAATTTTGATTCTCAGGCCAGAGAGTAACACCTTCATCTAAGAAATCATATGATAAATCAAACAATTCAAACATCTTCACCGAACTCTTAGATAAAAAGTCACTAAGATCTTTATTTAATAAGACCTGAAGTTTTGGTACCGAGCAAATGAACCAGTTTAAAGTAATCAAAATTCAAAAATAAGAAAAAAAATTTCCTGTGTTATTTAAATGGAAAAAAAACAATTGAATAGAGGCAAACCTTAATATCAATATTAAGGGCTCTAATTAGTGCCAAAATTTTGGTTTTTTATGTACTTTCAACTTTTCAATACCAGGGAAAAAAAAAAATTTTTTGTTTTTTTGAAACACCCTAGTGTGTGCGTGTGTCAGCTCTGATGAAAGATTGAAATTTACTGCTTTAGTACTATTGTTTTTGAATATGTAATAATCAAAGAGAGTAAATAAACGCATCTCTTATAATATTGAAAGCGTGTGTGTATTCTATTCACATTTTTAATATATTTCGGTAAAATATGGTGCATCAATCATGTTATATAAATTTGAATTATTCGTAGTACAATATAAATAAATACATTGTTAGAAAGGTTGATTTTCTTGACTATTAATATCACTTTGAATACTAATTACATCAATACTTTCGTCATTATTAATCACTGCGTCAAGAGGTTTGTGATAATTAAAATATAATTCGTGAACGTTGGTAGATACCTGATTTAAGAATCGTGAAATTTTGTATCGAAGTAAATTATGTAGTCAAATAGAATATGACATTATTATAACAACATTATATTATATTACATCATAACACGCCACACCTTACCACACCACATCTCACCACACCACACTACACCACTATCTATAATTACCATTATGATTAATGAATAATAATAACATTAAATGTTAATATTAATAGTCTGTGTGTGTAGGCACGGCTAAATACAAGGACACACATACATGATTTCAAAATGAAAGATGCGCAAGATATATTGCGCAGAAAAACGTAACGATTTTGAGTTAACGCGTGTTTTAATTGCACTCCTCACAAAATTCACATTCCCGAGGGCTTATATGAAAATCGATTCTTAAGGAGTAAACTTCAAAAAAAACAAACTTTATATTAATCTGCCAGAAAATTTGAATTAAATATTAATGAAAAAAAAATATTACACCTGCTTCTAAAAATTGCTTGATTGCTTTCGTCAAAATTTTATTAAAAGATCTCTTTTAGTCTCAAAGTTTAGTTTAATTTTATCATGTGAACTAAATAAAATTAATTTTGTGTAAAAACGAATTTAAGACATGTTTAAGAAAAACGTGATCCACATAAACTAAGTGTCAGAAATGTATTGAACAGTGTTTATTTGTTAGTCAAATACAAAGCCACGAATTCATTTAGGGGACTTTGTGTGCAAATATGGATACACAAAATTTACCCTTGTATGAATTTAAGAGTATTATTAAACAAACACTCATTAAAAAGGGTATTATGTAATTAATATCCGAATATTTAGATGACAAACATCCTAAGAATAACAGGCTCGCCTTCTCACCGGACTCTTTCATTCAGCAATAGTTTTATACTTATTTGAGATTATGCATTATAGAATTAGAAAAAAATAGAAAATCGAAAAGAGCTAGGTATATCCTTACGTTTGGTCTTCTTGAGAGAAATATGTTTTTCGAATGAGAGGTAAAGTAATATTTGAGTTAGAAAGGAATTGATACATCGCGAACCATTTGCTTCGTGTCTTGAACAATGTAAGTTGTCGATATCTAGGTGTCATTTACAGCATTGGTAACAATGATCGTTAGCTATTTCTAACGTTAGCAAGTGGCGGGTTTTAAATGACTAATGTTTACTGGCTGAAGGCTAAAGCCTCTGAATGTGAAATGAAAAGATAGCACATGCGTAGAAAGTGAAGTAGTACGATAGAAGTACATATTAGCACGATAAGGTGTATATGTTTGTGAAGCGAACGTCGACCTTGTAATTACAGGATTAAAATCCGAAACATTTGCTAGTAGCAAAAGATATTACTGTATTTATAGATATGTATTTATCCCATTTTAAATCAGGGTAGGAATCAATTTTATGATTGAATCTAGAACGGTCTTGGGCTCGAATTCGTAAATAAGGCTCTATTTTACTCTTATATATTATATAGGACTTATCTGAGCGCGGGCCAAGCCCAGCATGTAAATAAATCATACAAAGAGCTAGCTACGCCCGCACACGTGTTCCCATGGGCACATGTGCCATCCAGTAAGCGACACTTGTGCTACCCTTTCAAATTTTTCTTGTTGTTTAGCGTTCCGAAGGGAAATTTTGAAAATGACACATTTATAGAATAGATGCGGCATGTGGCTATTTATCACAGCCTCATAACTCCGAATATAATAAATACTTTGGATGCACCTGAGTTAAGCTTACCAAACGGGCCCAGTATATGCTATTAACAACAAATTTCGAGACAAACGGCTTAATGTACTCGAACACAAAATACTAAGTGGTTTTTATTTAGAGAAAGACTTAGAGAGACGGATGAAAAATTCTTGGGTCTGAACAGAGCCTGTGATCAGTAATCAAATTCATGCTATCAGATTTAGAAGCAACGCGCTGACCGCTTAACCGTAACCGCTGAGACTATGTCGCTCAGTCGGTCACCATTAGGACTGTCGTCGTCTTCATAAAGTCAGATGTCAGTTAAAAAACATAGAAGATGGAATTCGCTGTTGCAGAGATTGAGTGAAACAAAAAAATGAACAATAAAGTAGATTTTTAAGGACTATTTATAACCATTGTATTTTCGCACAACTTTAGAAAATAATGCATAATTAATTCTAAAAAAATGACAGTTATTTCGGAATTTAATTACAGCTACGTTGATGAAATCACCGTTATTTGAAAATAAGCGTATATATTTTAAAATTATTGTAAAATCATATGTGAATATGACGAATATTTGATTCCATTTGCTTAAATATCTGCATACGTTTTGCATGATATTTTTATTTTCATATTTCTTTGTAAATAAAATTTACATAAAGTTTTAGAATTTCAGGATTTTTTTTATATAAGTTGAAATAAGGAAGAGACTCCAATATTAATGCGTGAATCCAACAGTCCTACATTTATATAAAAGGGCCTACATTTAAGATAGCGTATTTGTTCGTCTCGTGTTGACCTTCTTTACGGCTTAATCGGAAATTTTATGTAAAGGGAGAGGCTTTTGGTAAATGGATTGTAAAATTAATTGTCCATAATTATCAGAAGCCCCACGGCATACGAATTAGTCTCACCTCCAATGTGAGCCGATAAATGTTCCACATCAGAAAAGGAATCATTGGCCTTTTCTTCGTATCTGAAAAGACATTTAAATGACTTATCAGACATGACGAGGTAAAATTCAGTAGAAAAAAAAAAATATATTGTTTTATGGTTTCTCATCAGAAATATCTTCTGAAAAGGTTTACACTCCTAAGACTGCTCACAAACCCGGCTTTGGTTGTCTAAGGCACGAAAGTGTAAGAGTTGTTTTCTATCCATTACGGAGTTTTATATGAAATTAGGGAAGATTATAACATAGCTGTAGCATTCTTGGATTGGATTTGGAGGTTCATTTATAGGTTGTGACACATCTTTGTTGAAGTATAACGTTAATTAATTGACATTTAGGTGGTAGTAACATAATGTAGAAGGTCTAATAAATACTGTCTACTAGGATATTAGTAATATGATACAGAAGTACAGTTGACAAGTGTAATCGAGTTGATGTTAGGTTTTATTTCTAGGCACCGAGAGTACGAGTTAGTTTGAGTAATGTGATTTACTATTAGTACGTATTTTAGATGACTTTATTTCATTACTTTATATAAACAGATATAAAATAACTGTTCATAATTCTCAGATGAAGTGTAAATTTATAATACCGTGGTAGATATTTGTAATGAGTGTACATGAGTATAACGTATTTTTCCTAGCTGATGTTACGAGGGGCCGGGCGCAGGTGGGCCAAGTGGCTCTCGGACTTGCCAAGAAATTACCGCATTGGCGCTCACCTGATATCACTTATGGCGATGAGATGTTATTTAAAATAAGGGATCAGTTTTATTTGGGATGCTGAATGTGTGCGAGCGGTCGCATGCTAAAGCCACTACAGAATTTATTTTATTAGGTCAGGAAAGATTTTCTTATTATTGTTTCATAAGTAAAAAGTTGCAGTGAAATATATTTGGTTGTATCTGGCTAGTTTTGATACTATTAAACAGATAGCATTTTAAAAAAAAGAAAAATAAAAATGAATAACGGTGTTCCACCATTTTTCTATTGTGTTTCTGTCCACCAAAATTAGTGAACGTAACGTAGAAATTTGATGTATTTTGAAGTTTTATTACAAAAAAGGGAAAAATGCGACACATTTCGCAAAAAAAATTTGAGGTTTATGGACCTAATGCAATTTCGGTAAGAGTAGCAGAAAACTAGTTCAAGCGTTTTCAGTCCGGTAACTTTGTTGCCAAAGATGAACCTTGCTTTGGTCAACCTGTAAGAAATAAAATCGATGCCATTTTGGAAAAAGTAGAGTTAGATCGGCATATTAGTTCTTACGACATAGCTGAAAAACTGTTTTGAATAGTTTTGATCCATTTGGATAAAGCTGGATATATCAAAAAGCTCAATGCTTGGGTCCCACATGAGTTAATCTAAAAGAAATTTAATGAATTGTGTACTCATTTGCGATTCTCTATTGAAACATAATGAAACCGTGCCATTTTAAAAAACATTGATCACTAGTGCTAAAAAAAGGATTACCAACGACAAGAACGTGCGAAAAATATAATGGTGGAAAGGCTTGCAAACTTCACAGTATATAGTGATACCCGGATTGACTCGTGAACTAACTGAATTGGAAGGGAATTATTGATTTATGACTTTTTACCACTTAGAAAAACCATCAATTCAGATCTCTACTGCCAATTGCTGATGAGACTTAAGCAAGAAGTAGAGAAAAACGACTGGCATTGAATTACAAAATTGGTGTAGTTTTTCACCATGGTAACACTAGACCTCATACATCTTTAGTCACTTAGCAAATATTGAAAGAGTTCGGTTGGAAAGTGTTAATGCATCCAGCATGTAGCTCTGACTTTCCACTCTCAGATTTTTACCTGTTTTCTTTTTTTTCAAATTTATTTAGGCAGTATCAAGTATACATCAAAATAGGACTATCAAAACTATTTGTCGCAATTTTTTGATCAGAAATCCCGAAATTTCAACAGCAATGGAATTATGTCAATACCCACAAAATAGCAACAAGTTTTTAAATATATGAATCATAATTAAATCTAAATAAAACGTGATGACTAATATTATCTTGAATTTGTATATAAAATCCGAAAATCTTTTCTTCGACCCTATGTATATAATTTCATGGTATACAATTTCATGATTTGAGTTATTGTAAGCTTCACTTTCAAGACTAGTATATAGAATATATATATATATGCGGTGAAAACGATAAAATTGATAAATATAAATTAAATACGTGTGCATCACTCACTTATACTACACTAATTGTACTCATCGGCGAGCCCTCATTGTTAGAGATCCTTAACGAAACAAGTGCGACGATTCAGGAAGACTGGCGAAATGGGCGTGTCTGTCCACGTGTGGCGTCTACGTAGATAGGCTGTATTTATTTATACGTAGTTATTTCTGTCAGCTTTATGGCAAGAAGAGCTATCCGATAATAAAAGCCAACGCCATCTGCCACAGCTCACCCGCTACTCCATTCCGTGCTAAAATACCGTGAAAGCCACCTTGAGTCCCTTTTTGATTCTTCTGGGTACGTCAACTCACGCAATACTGATTCCAAGAATAAAATGAAAATCCGCCAAGAAGTTTTTAAATAGACCTTGGAACTACTAAACCACGGTAACTTTAAGCGTTATTTGGCTTAAAAACTGAGTAGCCGATGTTTTCATTACACTTTTACGTATTTATTACTTTAAAATCCTTTCATTGCTTCAAGATTATTCATTTATAAATACAAATAATAAATGAGTCTTCACTATTAGATGTATCAAAATCCAAGAAGTGATTAGACGCAAGCTAATATGGAATACCATTATTTTATATCAACAGACGTTAACCTAAAATTTCTTTTTTTTTTGACTCCACTCCGCAATAAACCCAATTTCAACTTTTGCAAATCCTATAACATTCGAGAGGCGGTCGATTGTCAAAACGGAACGGCCAGTCAACAAAGTGGCCGGTCGGGTCACGCAAACTAGTAATAGAGTTAGTTACCTGGTCGTTCACGTCCCGGCTCGAATCGGGCGTTGCACGGAGCGAGCATTGTTAGAAATTAACTGATATTTCGATGAGATCGATTTTAGATTAGTTTCCGATAGTTCGGGAAATGGACGCTCAGCGCGATTCAAACGGGCCCCGATGACGGCAAAATGGCCGCGGCCTTTGAATAAACGTTAAATTAACTTACAATAGATTTCTAGTTTATAATTGTGATTTTGATTTAAGATCGTGAGGTGTCTTATACCAGTATTTATTTAACAGAATAAACTTTTCTATTGAAGCTAATTTGTACTTCCATTGGCGGAAACCTCATTTTGTAATTAACTACATCAACACAAAATGGGTGAAGTGAGTCAATGTTTCATAGCAATTTACATTTATCACGTAAAAAAGGAAATAATAATAATAAAATGGTATATTGATTAGGCGAATTTATTTAGCATCTAATGTTTTTTGTGTGTGTGTGTGTGTGTGTGTTTAGATACAGTGTATCTATTTGTAAACTTAAGTTTTAGAATATGATATTTTATTATAATGAATGACCTACATCGATTCCCTTTTACGCTCTAACCCTTCAACGGATCGCAATAAAATTTTGCATTGAGATAATGTCTTAAAATGAAACATATTACGTAACAAAAAAAAAGAGTAACCGGGCTCGAAATCGAGAATCGAGACCGAAATTATATAGTTTTGTTTTCTTCTTATTTATTTAATAACTATGTAGCTTTAATTAGTTAACGAATCCAATTTTTAGATAAAGAGAATTAATTCAATATAATATACGTGAATATACAAAGAATTTTGTAGAAAATTGGTTTATTTCTAGTAAGCAAGTACAAAGTAATGGCTACAAAAGCTTTCGTAAGTGTATGATAAAATAATTTAATTCGCACTCACGAACCATACGCCTAATAATCCTGCTCTTTGTTATAAGATGAAGTAAAAATTACTTTCATATTAAATGTCATTTCTTAATGTACCCTAGTAATCCAATACTTTATAAGTAACTTTAATTATTAAATTCGTATACGTTGTAACCTTACATAAAACAGCTTAAGATTCCAAAACAGACTTGGATAGGACTTGACAGTGGACTCGAAATGGATTTGAAAATGAATGATTGAAATAAACAATGTAAACGCCCGGACAGATTGAGGTATGACAGTTTGGAGCTCACCTTCCTCGCTGACGTTCCTCTTAAAAGTCCAGGTGCGCGTAACCGATGACCGTCTAGTGGGCCCGAGGAGTCACTTCACTCGCTTTCCCTGAGATGTTTGTGGGATTTATCCCACAATCGCATACGATTTATTATTTCTCATCCGCGCGTTTGCGCATCGACCACACGCTCCGCTTACGTTGTTTGAAAGTCAGAAGTGACGTTTCTTTTCGCGCTGTTTGCCTTACCCTGTGCCCGTCAGTTGTCTATAGTTCAGATGAGATAAACTACAATTTAATAAATGGGAAAATAGCGTAAACGAATAATAGAATACGTGAAGGAATTAATTGTGTTACAGGATGAATGAGAAAATATGAAACGTAAATGAGAAAACATCAATACTGCCAAAATTTAATTTAGTCCAGCGAAGCTTTGGAGTAGTATAATATATATTATATTGAAGTTATCAAGTTTATTTCCTGTTCGATTTCCCTGGGATGTAGTTTAGTAATGATTATTACGCATTTACGAAATGTATTTCGTATATGCGCGAAAATTAACGTTATTGAATGCGTAATTCTCTGTGAATATTAATTTAATCAGATTCAGTACCTAATAAATAGTCAAATCAAACTTCTAACTAATTGCTTTTGTTTCATTTACCTAATACCGTTGCTCCTTAATTAGGAGCCGCTAATGTCTATTCGTGATGTGATCCAATTAAGTGGTTGTAAAATACAATTTTATTGACTAGTATAATTATATATCATGGTTTGTTTGAGAATCAATTTATAGAGAGTTTACCTTTTCCGATTTTAACATGTATATTATCTGCCTTGAACTATTAGCGATAATAATTTTTAAATCATAGAGATTGTAACAGTTCGATAAGGAAAACGCAATTGCAGGTCGGGTAAATGTAGACCTCAGTGAAATGTTCTTAGAAGTTATCAATAATGTAAGTGCGAAACTGATTACGCTGCAATCGGATGTCTAATTTGAGTAAAATAAAGTTGTGATCAGGATTCAAACCCGGTGCTTTTCGATTTTAAGATAACTCCTTGGCCACTCGTCTCCGATGATTTTTGATGATATTATGATACATAATATTGTTATTAACACCATACGTATATTTATTTATCGCCCAGAACAATATCACACAAATGTTCATATGATACGATCTTCGTATATCTCTCTTGCTTGCTTTCTCTGTTTCGTCTTTTATTAATAACCATTAATTAGGTCGGCATAACAATTTCTAGGACGAATCTTGGCGAACCTTCCATCCCGCAAATACGCTTTTGCCTTTTAGTTTATCATCTGGCTTTTCCTAATAGACAGATTTTTTACAAATAATTACTATACTTAGTAGGCTTTATTTCGCACGGTTCTCTTTTCAATACGATTTGTACTGAAGCGACGTATTAGGTATCACATGGTTTTCGAAATTTGTATATTGATTTGTCTGTAACCAGAAATATCAACGATTTTAAAATTTAATTAGAGAGTTTTTTGACTCCTATTTTGTCATTGGTTCTTAAAAATCTGTATTAGCAGTTTTCACTAGCGAGTTCTTTGTATCATGCACCGTTTCGTACTCACTAAGGCAATCGAAGCGATTTTAAAACTAGAACTAAAAACTTTCGTGATTTTGAATGTTTGCATTTGTTGGATGAAACGTAGACTTTGTCAGATCAAACCTTTTCAACTTTACATTTTAATTTAAACTGTCTCTAAGAATACAGTAATCACAAACTCAGTCTCAGTTTAAGTTGTTTTCACGCAAGAACCACTTAACTGATTTATTATTATATTTTTTGGTAATTAGTTAACTATGCTATCAGCCAGATAGCATAGCTAACAGATGTTATGTGGTATATATGTTACATAAAGTAACATACGAAATGAGCAGTGACGATAATGGTGAATCAAGTCGCAAATAAGACGCTTTTGGACCGCTTAAATGTCTTATTTAAACAAATAGTAAGAGATATATCAAATTAATCGAGACTTTATTGTGAATCCCAAAAACAATACTTTTCGTGGTACTATGTCGGGATCGAATCAGGTTCATTCCAATGAAGCCACGTCATGAAGAATAAGTTCTCCGTGAAGAAATCGACGATTTGTTATTCCTTTGGGATTTGTTGCCCAATTCGAAATCTCTCTCTTCTCAACTCATCGCTATCTCGTTTGCACATTTTCGCGTTGAAATTCCCCATCGCTGCCGTGTACTAAGTTAGTGAGGTATGTATGGCCTACCAAATATCTTCGTTCATAACCGTCAGTTCACTTTCTGAGCGTGTGGAAGTCCGCGCATAAATTTTTTAAGACATTCGACGTACATCGTCAGATAATTCTGAATGTAAAGTACGGGATCCTTCTCGATATATTCTCGATCTTTACACATAATCGGTGAGGGACTTGTCACCTTGAAAACCAGAATCACCTTGAGACCGGTATGCCACTACAAAACACCGGGATATTCCCCGACTTCAAGTTTAATATTATTCGATACGGTTTTGAAGACTTGATGTTATAGTCTCTTATTTAAATTGTCTTTCAATGAAATCTCGTTTTTTTTTTGTCATTCCAATATTATATCTGAAAAGCAACCGCCAAAATGAAAATATTGTTTTTAAAACTGTGATTATTTATTATACAATTTTTAATCTATTTCATTGTCTCATATTTTCTGCAAACTAATTCCAGAAATGTTTTCATTTGATACTAACACTAAACTTAAAATAAAATAAACCTTGGTGGATAAATAAAAAAGAAATAAAAATGAATACTAATATATTATAAACATCATTAAAGCGTCACGTTTTCAACTTCACTGCCTGTGAGTTAATTCTCTTCCTTTTTCCTTTGTTCCTCATTCTGTCTCTCTCACTCTCGGTTTATTAAAGTTATTTTAATTTTAATATTCGAAACACCTGGCAGCCCCTAAACTTTATGGCCTCGACGGTCATTACAATTCACGAAATGTTATCATAAGCCGGAGTAAGAAGTACACGACAGCCGATCTTGAGAAAGTTGTCTGTTCTAACTTTCTCTTGTCTGTTCCTTTGACCTTTCAATTGCTCGTGTCCTTGCCTCCGCTAAGTATAGAAAATAATTTAAAGTAAATGCATATATTGCGAGACAAGAAATGGGGATTTCGTAATTTTTCTAAAAATCAATCAAACTTGATCAAATGAAGATATTTCGAATTAAAACTATTTTGAATTCTTTAAACTGACATCGGTTAATATGATAGAGATTTCGTTAGAGAAAATTAAAAAAAAAAGATTTTTTTATATCTCAACAAAAATCAATTGAAATTCGTAGTTTTGAAAATTTGCGTTTAAATAAATTTAGAGTAATCGCAAAAAAAAAAATTTTCGAGTTCGATAAATATGAAATCGATCGAATATATAATAACAATAAACCTGCAGACATTATCATTTGCTTATTTTATTTTTTTTAATACGACAACACTGTATGGTAGTTATTTAATTATATGTTTTTTTCCTAAGATACTAAATCTTTATATCAATAGATAGGATCTCGCTAGATAGCAATCTAAAATGACCCTAGCTGAGAACCAAGCGATAACGCTGCTGATAACGAAGCTTTGTATTACGACTCTTAGTGATATAAAGCTTAGAAGATGACCTACGTTATCGCGACTCGTTATCGAGTGTTAAACAATACAAGTAGTAGAAGCGTGTTTTTGGCGGTACTTAAATACTTTTTTTGATAATGCATCGTGTAAGAACTATAGTGGTCGTTGAGGGTTATCGTGTTTGACATCTCATTGACGTCTAATTGCTTTGAACGTGTATGGCGAAAAACGTGACATGTCAAAATTTAAGCATTCAGCTATTATTAAATTTTTCATCGATGAGATAAATACGCCATTACCGACCAGAAAACTTATGTTGTACGTTCATTTTTTCCCTGCCGATTTCGTCTTAGAGTTTTGTTGAAAGCAGTTTGAGAGTCCACAAGACGAGCCCTGTAGTGCTGAAGCAATTAATTATAGAAGACCGGCGAATCGAACCGTAGAAGTTTGTTTGAGACGTGGGATTTAAAAAGGAATGCGTAGACGAAATAATCCATCAATATTTAGACACATTGAAACTTATCGTATGCTGACTCCTCAAAATGTTAAATCCGTTCAATATGGTACAACGTGTGAGATGTTTTTTATTTGCGAGGTATTTTAAACTGTCAGTACATGACAAAACACGAAAAGAAAATTGTAGTCATTAAATTTTGAGAAAAATCTAAAACACTCGTTGTATTGTATCGTTGTATTTTTTGGTAATACCAGTTGCGTTTGCCTGGCTCGTGACTGGGCAACGCTTACCGATGTTCACAAAGCCCCGAGACAGAATTTTGTGACGTCATATTATAGGGCTATAAAAATAATGTGATGGCAATTTTGTCATATTTTTTGGACTTACGGTTTAGGGGATAAAGGGAGGGATACAATTTATGCTACTTTTGGAGTGATTATTTCCGAGGATACTCAATTAACTGAAGCCTTAAACTGTTTCTAAATGAACTGTCGAAATATGTGCCGTTTTCTGGAAAATATTTTTTCATTTCCAGTTACATGTAAGGAGTGCTAGGCCTAGAAAAAATTCTCTTTTTTATTTAACTAACGAAATAAGTAACGGCTTATACAAAATACGTATATTCCAAATTTCATCAATGTACATCATCCATTTTTTATAAGTAAAATGCTTGTGACATACAGACGACGAACAGACATGACGAAATTATGTTTTTGTCATTTTGGCTATGGAACCCTAAAAAGCGTCCAAGTGTTGGTCGAAAACTAGCATTCTAGGCCATACTAGATTCCCTACCACCCGCAATACAAAAATAATAGTTTTAAGAAAACTAAAAACACGCTTATGTATATAACTGAACTAAAAAGCAGAAAACAGTTTTCAATAAATTTAAATTAAGGATAGAGAGATTAACAAAAAAAAATATATTTTATTGTAAAAAAGTGTGGGATACTTTTTAAGGTATTTTCAAAATGACTGCTTTAACGAATATCTACTAATAAAATATTTGCAACAACTTACATCAAGCATTCCACGAGTTTTTACAATAAATTATATTTTTGTTAATCACTTTATTCTTAATTTAAATTTATGGCAATTATTTTCTACTTTTTAGTTCGGTTATCTATAAAAACTTGATTAGTAGTTTTTTTTTTAAATATTATTTATTTTTTACTTTTTCGTTCAATTTATTAGTAGTGCGAGAATTTCAATTTTTTCAACGATAATTTTTTGTGCTGTAATTCAATTCCCCATTGTTGTTTCCACGAGTGTTGGACAATTAAACGATCAATCCTTCCAGAGGTCCTATAAAAGGGTAAGGTTTCTTATACAACAGAGTGAACCCGTTTCCCAGAGGTTGAGGCTAGCGACATGACATTTTTAATCACCCTCTTTCCATTCATCCCTCGGCACGTTTCTCAACTATATATTAGATTGAGGGTATGTTTAGTTTCATGAAGTCAAATTTAAGTGCTCTGCAAAAGACAAAGTTGCACCGTTCGGCGTACACGACTGTTACATCCCGTTGAGTGATTAGGCATTAGTGGTGATACTAGTGGTGGCACTTGCATGCCACCAATTTACGTACACGATAATGGCAGTACTCCACAAGGCCCTGCTATCAGTGTTAGTAGTATATTACAACTACACGTGTTGCTTTCATGTAATCCGCGGGGTGAAACAGTCATAAACGCTGAAAAGTCTAACTTTCATTTTGCTAAAGTAACAATAGTAGGATACACCATTTCAATTATGGTATTGCCATCGGTCCTTGATAACAGTGCAAAGTTACAAATTAATCCGACGTTTAGAAGAAGGTGAAAAAAACGTTCAAAGATTCCGTTACATGCAAACAAACACACATTCATACATACCAAGCCGATAAAAACATGTTAAAAATGAATTCGACTTTTCTTGTTAACGAAACACATTAAGTTTTAAATTTGGACCACTTTTGATGCGGGACGTTAGGAAGTAATCTACAACTATTACGGGGTGCCGGCGTATCCTTTGGGATGTACTATTCGGGTTGCCTCGACCAAACAAAAGCTCATAACTTAGTCCATCACCTAAGGAGGGTTTTTCTACTCATATAAAAGCGCAAGCATGCATCGTGTGAGAATAATATAAATGAATTACAGAGCATTGTCGAATCTCTTGGAACAAACTTTCTAATGTATTATTTTATTCTTAATGAATACAACGCATATCATTTAAAATACGTTCAAATCACGTTAATATTATCTAATCAGTGCAATGAAACAGTGTACGCCAGTTCATTTAGAAATATGAATATTCTGATACACGTACACCTATTTATTTTGACAATTCGGTTATACAGTGTTCATGTACCATTTTGTTATTTGAATTTTTGCTCATTGAGATCGTTATTATCAATTCGAATTATAATCATGCTCACCAGTACCACTTGTATGTATTTGTGCCTGAATAGATTATACGTGACCCATTTGGTGAGATAATAAATACCTAAGTAGATATACGTATAGCCCCGTGGCGCCTCATAGACATAAAATCATGAAAATTTTTTTTGGATAAGATTTTCATTAAACCCGTCCTCTGTGAGTGTTTACGTCCCGAAAAAAGTAACTACCAAATTTTAAGTCAATTTAATCTATAGTTTCGGAGATTTTATAAAATGGTTAATTTTTTTAGTGAGGTTTTGACTAAAATCTATTCTTAGTGAGCGTCTACGTCCCGAAAAGAGTAGCTATGCCAAATTTCAAGTCAGTCGACCCTATAGTTTCGGAGATCTTATAAAATGATGTTTTTTATAGGTTATGCGTAAAATCCGTTTTTAGTGAGCATCTACATCACGAAAAGATTAACTGTGCCAATGTTCAAGTCAATCGGCCCTATAGTTTCGAAGGAGCTCTCATAAAATGATGATTTTTTTGACAGGTTATACGTAAAATCCGTTCTTAGTGAGCGTCTACGTCCCGAAAAGAAGAACTATGTCAAAGTTCAAGTCAAAGAGACCTATAGTTTCAGAGATATCGTGATGAGTCAATCAGTCAGGAGTATTTCGTTTACACATATAACCAAAAAACGTGCAACGATACCGTCTGAAAGAAACTTTGAAGTACACGCTCCCTACTATCGCTCAAGAAATGGTGATATACGTTTGTCATCAATACGTATCCATAAAATTTAAATTCAAATTCAAATTCAAATTCAAAATATCTTTATTTCATAGGTTACAAAATAACACTTGAAATACGTCATCATTTTTTGTGAATTTACACTTTACTGCTCGTTCGGAAGGCAGTTTTCCCTCAACAAGAACGAGCAAGAAACTTAAGGGTAGCTCTTTTCTAATTTGCACATACATAACCAAAACAAATACGGAATCATTAGGAATGACAGCCCGGTAAGAGGTCGAGCCGCTTATGCCCATTGATTTTTGTCTTCTAAATATTCAGAAATTGCATAGTACCCTTTTTTACTGAGTGATTGTTTAATAACACTCTTAAATTTATGTAGGGGTAAATCTTGTATATCTACAGGAACCTTATTGAATAGGCGCACACAGAGCCCTCTGAATGAATTTGAGACTTTACTTAGTCGACTAACATGTGAATTCAGTTTTTTTATTTCTGGTATTGAGATTATGTCGACTACTATTTCTTTTAAACATTTCTAAATTTTTTACATATAATAAATCATAAATGAATTGAGATGCCAGGGTTAAAATTCCAATTTCCTTAAACTTATTTCTAAGGGATGTACGAGGTCCGAGCTTGTAAATTGCGCGAACGGCCCGCTTCTGCAACACGAAAATTTTCTGAATATCCGGGGCGTTTCCCCAGAGCAAGATACCATACGACATCAGACTATGGAAACAGCCAAAATAAACCAATCTGGCAGTTTCGACATCCGATAAATTTCTCATTTTTTTGACAGCATAGGCGGCAGAGCTAAGCCTTTTCGCCAACTTACTTATATGAGGACCCCATTGAAGCCTGTCATCTAAAGTAATTCCTAGGAACACTGTAGAATTAACAAACTCCAATTCTTTGTTGCGTACTGAAATAGTTCCAGATCCATGTCTTACATTTGGAAGTGAGAATCTTATACATTTTGTTTTCATTTCATTAAGAAGTAAGTTATTTGCAGTAAACCATTTTCTACCTTAGAGATAGCATTGTTCACATCGTCATAAGTAGGCTGTTGTCTTTAACTTTGAATAACAAAGAAGTATCATCTGCAAACAATACTATCTCATGAGCATCCTTAACAAGGCTAGGCAAATCATTTATGTAGACTAAAAGAGAAAGGGACCAAGAATTGATCCCTGCGGTACACCCATGTGAACTATGGATCCAGACGATTTCTTACCATTGACATCAACCCTCTGAACCCTGTTACTCAAATACGACTTCAGAAGGTCGAGTGCCCGGCCTGTTACTCCATAGTGACGTAGTTTCCCGATCAGAGTTTCATGATGAACACAATCAAAAGCCTTGGAGATCGCAAAATATGCTAATTGCATCTCGCGAATCCTCCCAGGCTCCAAAATATGTTGCACAAGCTCAACGCCAGCATCGATTGTTGAGCGACCCGAGTAAAACCGAATTGTTTATTTGACATTAATTTATTGGTATAAAATGTACTAACAACTGCTTTAGGATTAATTTTTCGAATATTTTGCTAAGTGACGGTAGTATAGATATGGGTCTAAAGTTATTGGGGCTTGATGCACTACCGCCTTTAAATAATGGAATTACTTTACTATCTTTCATCAAATCGGAAACACGCCATCATCTAAACACTTATTAAAGATAAACGCCAAATGCGGCGCAATATAATCTATAATTGAGTTTACAATTATAATAGAAAGACCATGAATGTCAGCAGTTCTCTTCATGTCTAGAGATTTAAACGTTTTGATAACTTCTTCAGAACTAACATGTTTAAATTTAAATTCCAAATTAATATCACAAATCGAACTATTATTCCTCAGTAATGATTCGGCAAGAGCGGGAGATGAGTTAAGAGAACTCGTAGTGAAAACAGGAATGTCAGTAAAGAACGTTTCAAAGGCCTTAGCAACCTCCGTGTCTTCATTCAAGGTTTTGTCATCTAACTTAAGTTTAAAGTCAATAACTCGGCTCCTAATTTTTCCAGTCTCGTTTTTATGACACCCCAAGTCGTTTTCATAACATTATTACTGTTTTATTTTACTATTTATGTGTTTGGCTTTAGCCGCGATGCAAACACGTTTAAAAATTTTGAGTATTTTGTTATATATTTGGCAAAACTCTCGCTATTAAAAGTCCTCTCGTCATAAAGCTCATACAGTCTTCTTCTACTTTTATAAATTCCCACTGTTGCCCAATCGCTAAATGACAATTTTTATTTATTTTAACATTTTTCACTTTAAATACATTATCATATTCCTTTTTATCATGTTAAACATTAAATTATACATCTTATTGGAATCATCACAGCACTGAAACTCGGAACTCTCCGTATGATATTTTCTCTAAATTGAATAAGGCGCTTTTCGTTCACCGGTACACAAATTATGTTTCTTTTAGATTTTTGTCAACCGATATTCAAAAGACACAAATTGACCGCTGTGGTCTGATTTTAAATTTCGAATAATAAATTTCTCCTGTGGTTCAATATTTGTATAGATGTTGTCGATACAAGTTTCACAGGTAGAAGATATCCTCGTCGGAACTAAAAGAGATTAGACAGATTATAACAGCCGAAAACTCCAAAATTTCACCGCCGCGATTACTGGCATCCAGTAAATCTACATTAAAGTCTCCACATATTGCTATTTGTTTACTTTTATCACTAATTTTACATAAAGCTTGATCCATTACAGACTCAAATAATTCATAGGAGGAATGAGGGGTCTGTATACGCTCATTACAACTAGCCGCTCGAGCTCCACACAGGCTATTTCAATAACTCGCTCAACAGAAAGGCTCACAATATCCTTTCTTTCCTTAAACTTTAAATTATTCCTTATTAATATTAAGGATCCGCCACGTATTGATCTCTGCTGAAGGAGCTAGCAACCTGGTGATTGACAAAACCAAATTGGAGCTGGTAGTTCCTGAGCCAATGTTCCGTAATACATAAAATATCGATATTAGCATAGCTCATAAATAGTTCAATCTCCAGCTCCTTATTTTGCATACCTTGAATATTTTGATGCACCAGGTTGAGAATACATTGATCTTTATTATTGTTTTACATATGCTATTATTATTTACATTTGTATATGCTGCCCTAATTTTATGCGACATAATGCTTGAGCCACTCTCCGTTATCTTATCATTAGTGTTAATGTTATTTGAAACTAATTGTGTAAATTCATTATTGCCGAGAGAACCCTGTTTGCTCTTTTTACTGAATTAAGTGAATCAGGTTTTCTTTGTCGTAGCTGCCCGTTTAAATCCGTAGAACTCTGCTCAATATCAGATCCCACAGATTCAAGCGAGCCACAGTCGTTCTTAGAACTAAGTCCTGCTGTATTATATAATATAGCAGAACGTATATTAAAGGCTAATAATTTAGCCAAATGTCGCTTAAAATAATTTGATAGGAACATCCTATCCTTTGTCAAAATAATATTATAATTAAATTTATTTATGTCGAAAAATACATATTTGCATCACTATGACGCCATGTCATGTTGTACATTAAAATATTCAATTTATGGGCATGGTTAAGTTGCTTCTCCGTTAATCCACTAGCAAACGGAAAAGCACACAAAAATAATTTGATACTATTTTGATTGGACCACTCTAGGAGGCGGTAAACCCAACAATAATTTCTTTTTTAAACCAAAACAATTTCCAACTAATATAATTATTGTTGTGTTTTGTTATGTGTATGATTTAAAATTTTGTTAAGAATGTTATTATATGAAGCACCAGGCATGCAAATATTCGTTACCCGGTGATTCATATAACCGCTCAACATGGGGCCCAATCCGATACCTAATTCGTCGGAATAAATTACTGTCTCGTTCTCATAGTTTATAACGGTGTGGAGTGCACTGGTCACACTTTCAGGTATGCTTGCATTTTTGTTGTTAAGAGCAATACTCTGCTCGGTTTTTTTATTGGAAGCTGTGCAATCCAAACCATCATCCGACATGTCGCTATTTAATTTAATATCTAAAGTGTAATTAAAATTGCGCGGCTCAATCCGGGCAGATAATTCTGCTAGACTATTTTGTAAGCGACTCATTTGGTCCTGCAGACTTTGACACTCAGAATCTCTTTCAAATAATTTTGTTTCATAATTATTTATAGATTTGAGTAAATCTATATTTTGCTTTTTGTAATTAATTTTTTTGTAACTCAAGTTTAATTGTCTAATCATTTTTTTGGAACGTCTGATAAACTTATTCAATTTAAAAAATTTCTTAATTTTTTTACTACTACTTGAGTAAAAGAAATATTGCTTCCGATTATCAAGTCGTGCAGTACTGTCCAGCAACGAATCACACAATCTAACGGTCTCATTCACTCTGCAGAGATCCAATTCATGCTGCAATTTGTCCATATTTATATTACATGTATGCACCTCTTGAAGCACTTGAATTTGCAGCAGTGACTGCTCGTAGTGATTCCGACAGTCGTCCATTTCGCTCACCAGTACTTGCAAGCGGTCGCGCTGATCAGTTAGATCATTACATTTTACATCCATTTCGGCTAATTCGCCTTTTAACTTTGTATTCATGAATATAACTGATCTGATTTCCGTTTCGTGACCATCGCGCTCGCTTATTAGGCAATCACACATTTCTTTGACGCCTTGAGTTCAAGGAGTGCAGCCAGCTTTAGCTCTAAATCACGGATTGAAGGTCTACGACTCATGATCAAACAAAGTGAATGAACCCGAACGATAAATTACACGTAATTAATTGACACAGGTATATATGTAATATTACTGAATGCCCACAAAATTAGAGTAATAGATTTAACAACAGTAACTTACAAAATTAAATAAATAATGAATGAAAACAAATAATAAAAAAGAAAAATAATAATAACTAAAAAGTAAAACTAGATAAAAAAAGTGAGAAAAAAAAACGCATAAAATAAATTGCACTAATGTTGGGATTCGAACCCGGGCCACCTTGATAAATGCGTCGTCATATATGCTAGACAATTACGCTAATCCGTATTATCGAGAGTACTGCGAAAATAGTTTAGTTATTATTTATATGATTACAAAATTTTTTAGCAATGATTTATTGTAATAAAAATATATCATCATATACATAAAAATATACACATGCACAAATATATAGATAGTATATACAAAAGCCCTTTTATAACATTGACAAAAAAAATCAGATCGATAAGAAGGTTAAGATTTTACGACCTCAAAATGAAATTATTTAGTTATTATTTTACCAATGATTTATTTCAAGGAATTAACGATTTCGTTTCTGGATTAAAATAAGTTGCTATATTATATTAATAATTTCATTAGTTAGTTAGTTAGTTAGCAATAGTTAGTTGTACACCAAATGTAACCAATAATATCCCAGAATAGAATTTACTTCAGTTAAAATTTGTAAAAGAAACATACTCTGAATCAAATAATATTCATTAAAGTCTATTTATATAAAAATTAGTGTTAAGCGTATGATATTTAACAAAAAAAGATGAAATTAATTATTTACGGTAATCAGAAGCAGGCGAAAATATAAGTAGTACGTACACCTCGCACGGCAGCCAGAGCTCGAGTAAGCTCGAGTAAAACATTTGTAAATGTCTGTCTATTAAGTTTTGGAACTTTTCGGCAAACTTTTCGCTTAATTTAGAATTCATCTATTTCGGTATGTCTGCTGTTTGTGAATTTGATACGACCAGATCTAACCATATGTCAAACCATATTTTTCCACCCATATGTCGGAAAAGTTTTTAATTCAATAAGTGTAATGATATCGATTTAACTTTCGTAACATTCTAAACGGCGCCTTTGGAGTCATTATGGACTATATTTTTCTTAAAAAAGTGTTTTATTCCCACGGGAAACTATTTGTCAAGAGTATTTTATTTACGTTAACATCGGCACCGGAAAAAAATATTTTGAGGAAAACAGTTTTCAACAAAAAAAAAAAACATTGGTCAGTGTTTATCTATACATATATAATGAAAATAGGTTGTCTTTGTTCGCCAATCACGTAAAAACTACAAAAACGTATAGACATGGGACTGGGACCATTCGATGCGGGATGATTTGTAAATGGTTCTAGGCTATTCATTTTTCGAATTCCGTAAATCCTTCGCCATTTTATTTATAAATAAAAATTACCCAGCGAAGCGGGCGGGACAGATAGTTAAGTTATAAAATACGATTGTTTAAAAGTAAAAATATGGACATTCAAAATTAAATTTCTAAGATTATAAATCGAAATAAAAAAAATGGATCTACAACGACAACATTTTTGCTTAATGATTTTGTACGATTCGCAATGTTGAATAAAATCATAAAAAGCATTTAAAAGATTTCCAACAGTATTCAAAAACAGATGCCCTTTTAAAATAATTGTTCATCGCTGGTATAACGAATTCAAGCACAGCCGTGTGACTTTGGCGGATGAATAAAGTAGTGACTACCCATAGACGGCTGTTGAAGAAGAGAAAGTGCTGATACAAAATACAAACAGACTCGTCATACACTGCAAATAGAATCGGGAAGTTTGAATGAATTATTACACAACATCTAGAAGTAAGTAGCATAGTTCGAGGCTAGGTACCGCAAAATTTAATACAAGCTCAGGAGCAGATTTGGGTAGGCTAATGTCCCGACATTGTGGTCAAATTTAAAATGTGTTATCATTACCGATGTTGAATCACGACTTTATCAGTACTTGTAGAATATATTTTATACACTATTGGACGATAACTCTGTTCTGGTGGATGTGGCACTTCTAATGGCCTGCAATGTCTGCGAATGCATTTATGACTCAACCGCAGAGGCTAATAGTTATCATGGGCTAAGTTGTCTGTATAGCTATGGTAGGTTCCCGTGTCATCATGCTTTGAATGATGTGTTGATCTCTGTCAACATTCTGTGTGAACTTGAGTGTCCTTGTCTTAGCTGCTCCTGATGAATTGACGTTAGTCCTCTGGTGAAGATGGCACTCTTTCATCTGGTTTATCACCTGTGTTGACAAGTTCCAGGAACCTAATTAAATAACACCTCGAGAGCGGCAGTAGCCGAAGCCGAATTTGTAACCAAATAAAAGTATTTTAAGTACTATTCTTGAGGATTATATCCTAGTCGTCTTCGAAACAGCTGGCTCTAGGAGTGATGAGTCAAGGTCATTTAATTTTTAATCTGATATGTGTTTAATGTATTTTAATATATTATTACTATTTTTAATTAAATAAAAGACATGTTTCTCTTTATGCAAATCTGATAGTTTATTTAAGAAGTTTAACAATATTATTTATTATTCTAAATACTATATTGTCACCAGAATATAAAATATAATAAATTGATTTTATCATAATCATAATAAAATGAATTTATTATGATTATGATAGAATGATTCAGAAACGCTGTGTCAATTTACTGTGTGTTTTATTTTCAAATAAACCAACATCTACCAATATGAAGGGAGCGAGAAGTGTAGCCCAAATATTGATCGCAACTTTTTTTATTTTATGAATTATCTGGTGTCGATAACCTTATGAGTTCAAAGAGCATCAGTTCTGAATAATGTATTACCAAATTTTGTTGGATATTTTTAAAACTATGAGTAGTAAGTGACCAAACACCGACTTCCGTGGCCTATTGTTTCACCATAACAAGACGTCCGCGATCTCAGTCGATGCTCAAAACAAGGGACTATCTGGACAGAACGCCGGTCAAACTCGCCGGTCGTCCTCATCACAGTCCAGATGTGGCACCATATGATTTGTTGCGCCCTAAAGCGAAAAAAATCAACTCAAAAGAAAACGGTTTTCATCTCCGGAACAAGCACTAGCTCTATTTGAAGAGAAATTGAAGAGATGCCTGTTGCGAATTACAGAATACGTTTTAAAATAAGTTTAAATATATGAGTCTTTGCATAAACGCTGATGGAGAGTTTCTTGAAAAGACATTATAAAATATAAAACAGGTGTGTTTTGCCAAGGTATTCACGAAAATTGATGTGTAAACAATTACTCGCATCAGTTTGGTTTGCGAAAATTTAGGTCGTGCAATGGTTTTGATCAAAATTTATTTTGTAATAAAACAGTACGAAAATAGCATAAAGAATTAAGTTTAAAATTTATAGATCAATTTCTTTTATACATTAAATAATTGGTTTATGGTAACTGTAATAAGACACATAGTCTTGCGACTGTAGCGTTTCCAAATACCGTTGCCTTTTTGGTTGGCGACACCACGTAATATTCCAGCAGCAAAAATGTCCATCTTGTACGCACTAAATATTACCCACTATTCTTGTAGCCGAGATATATTAAATTGCTTTCATGTGACTCGTTCTATGGTTGAAATCTCAGTTAGCCCGTACCGTCAGCTGTCCAAACACAAACATCGACGCGCTCTCACACAGACCTCACGGTGAGGCTCTGTACTACGCTGCTCACGTCTGCGTCGCCGAGGCCTATGCTCTGTCGTATGGTCCCATGCATAGAAGTGTTGTTTAGCCTTCTCCGTGTGGAGTTTTCACGCACGCATTAAAGCACTCTTACAGACACGGTCTTACGGTGGCGTCGTCTGACGCTCGAAGTCCCAGCTGGCTCCTACCGTAGCTGCTACCATAGAAGATGATATTTTTATAGTATCGCAAAACTTTCCGAGTTCTTCGTGTACTATACAGATTTCAAAAATATTTCATTATTACTATAAGCCATAGTTTCCTTTTGTACACGACCTGTTTATTATTTATAGCGAGAAATACAACACAATATGTAGCTGCATGATTAGGTTCTACGCTTAAATGATTAAATAGATTTATATTAAACTTTTATCGAAAAATATGTCCTGGTATAGGACATTAGATAGAAATAAAAGTTAGATTAAGATCGAAATTGAGAACGGTATCAGAAGGGAACCAAGAATTGGCCCGGAATTGAAAACGAAAGTAAGAGGAGAATCGAAATGGTGATTAACAGCGGCATTGTTTGATTTATATCAAATAATGCTGTTTATATCAAAACAAATAGTTTATGTAGAGTATTGTGCTTAAAAAGAACGGCTATAGCATTATTTCGTTGCCCTTCTATACATTAAAAAACTCTTTTTCTCAAAAATATGTGGCACTATTAAATTGAAATTAATGCTAAATACTTAAGTCTACGGTCCATTTGAGCTGTAAAAAAATAAAATTTGTTAACTAATACAAACAAAAACACGACTATTTTCCTCTCATATTTTATTACGTGTAAATAAATCAAAACCTATAGAGTACTTCGGGTTAGCCGGTTAGCTGCCTTACGTAGGCCGAAACAACTTGGTTTTTGGAAGGTTAAAAAATCTAATTGATGGGTCATCTGCAGTACAGTCCCTATTTAGCGTCCAGCAATTTCTATTTGTTCCCAAGCGCGAAGAATAAATTACGTGGTCAACGTTTTTCGACCCACGAAGAGGTCAGTGATGCGTTCGAAATGCACGTTTTGGAGATACCGTAATCAGAATGGAAAAAATGCTATAAAAATTAGTATCAGCGTATGCAAAAGTACATCGATCATCGTGGCAAACATTTTGAAATGCAATAAAACCGTATTAAATGATAGTTTCTTTTTGATATTTCAGACATACAAGTAGCAGCCCCCGTACGCAGGGGCAGGAATTCGCTTCCGTTTTGTCTTTCGACATCGCCGTGCAAGGTAGCGCAACCGATCGTTTAATTTTGTACAACTTCCAAAAATAAAACAGATATCGCGGGGCCGGTCCCTCGGCGCGGCCGTAGTCCCCATAAAGCAAAAACTTGATAAAAGAAAACGGGAATGAGCTTCGAAGCGGCCGGGGTCCCAGCACAATAGGCCCTGACGAGCGCGATTAGCATCTCAGTGGGGTCGTTAGCGCCGGCTCATGCGGAATGTTGAATGAAACAAATCCCGCGAGTGCAGTTTTCAGTGGCGATTTAGTTTTTGCCGAATGAAAAAATAAAAGAGAAGGAAAAGAGAAAAAAATGCTAAACAAAAAAGAAGATCACGGACATTATGACGCTGTAACGGTAGGTGATTTCTGCCCGTTTGTCGCGTAATTTAAATTATTTCGATTGTTTTGTTGACATTGAATTTTAACTTATTTGAATTTAATTAGACTATGAAATTCAATTGCATAGTTTAATTCAATTCAAATTCAATCTCGTGCGTACTTAAAATTGTAAATGATATTAAATATTACTTATCCTCTTCGTATATTTGTACATCATATATTTGACAAAAAAATATATGAATTTGAATTTTTCTCTTTGTACTAATAAAACGACCATATAATGAGGCTATGACTAAACCTTTATATATGTTGCCCAAAAGCTGATAAAATCAATCAGAAAATATATTTATTAATAGAAATTTCATAGATATATCTCATGTCCGAAGCAAGCGTTTCATCTTCCAGGGCAAGAGATTTGTCTGTTAAAAAAAAATGACTTTTAGCTGTGCCATGCATGTTAATTATGAACAAAACCGATTCCAAAATTAGAAGTGGGATCTACACTGTAACTAGAAAAACGATCGATTTGGAAACGAAGTTAGGTACATATAATGAGATCAAAACCTAAATAAGTGACTCCATATACAACAAATAAAAACTGCTCTTGGTCATTCTTGTTCTATATTGTTCCCATTTAATTAAACATTTTGAATTTTAATGGCATTGAAAATATGATAACTATTATAAGAGAAAACATCGCATTATGCAACCTCAAACATTATTTAAGGATAACGATGTCTTATTTTTTCAATTGTTTAACGTGTGAAGAATTAATTATAAACATCATACCATTTGGATATACTGATGATACTTAATCACGATGAACGATGTACAGTGGACACCCAGCAATCTGACCCCTCTCTAATCCGGCGTCTCTTGTAATCCGACATGCCTATCACTGTTGACCAATGCATATTTAATGGATTACAAGGTACTCTTTAAAAAAAAATCAGTCTATAGAGGTCTTAGGCAGTATTCTACAATCCGACAAATTCTATAGTCCGACACTGCCATGCAAAACGTTTGTCGGATTACAGGGGGTCCACTGTACTTACTTTGAAGTAAAAAATGAGGTATGACAGTGATGAAGCAAAAGAGTTATGCGTCAGTCAAGCATATATTAAAATTATTTAGAACGAAAACTGTAAAAACAAAGTACTTATTGGTTCAGCTCAAGGTCTGTTGCGCGTGTAATTTTCAAATGGAGTACGTTCAGGAATAGAATTGAAAAAATGCAAATCTTAATTTTATTATAAAATACGCGTCACTTGTCTAATCTCCTATTTATTGTGACTCATACTACCCAATTAGAGTCTACATAGAGTAGTTTTATAGGTAGCTCAAATCATCGCTTTAAAGGATGAGAAATTTACGCCAATAGACTTAATTTCCTTCGCCTGTCGTCTTTTGAAAACAGGCGTACTACGGACGACATGAAGCTGTCAAAAGTAGACTGTCTAAAAGTGACAGTACGGATAAGTTCGCGGGCGAACAGAATTCAAAGGAGACACGTGCGTATAGTTGAACGCGCGGCACCAACAGATTACGCTAAGCATTCAATTTTATCAACACTTATGCACACTTTCAAAGATCGATATATTTTTTTCAGTTGCTATAAATTGATTTATATTTATGTAATTTTAATGTAAGTATTGAATAGTCGAATAGTTAAATTTCGTATAAACAAGTTTTTTATGTCTAAACATAAAAAAAAACTTGAATAAAATATAAATCATCGACTTGCATTAAATATTAAATGTAATTTAGCGAATTTGTCATTGGCTTGGATGTATAAAAATTTCGTAAGATTGTAATTCTATAATTTCTGTAGCTGTAATGTTTTTGTTAAAATGAAATTAAAAAAAAAGATACAAAACAAAAAAAAAAGAAATATGTTCTTTAAAGATAAAATTTTGTCAATTGTAAGAACAGAAAGAAATATTAGAAATAATTTAAATGTTGTACGTGAAGAAACGTTTGGCTATTTAGATTTAATCTCTTACTTGGCATCGTTTCGTTGGAAATGTCTCTTTGTAAATTTAAAGGAACAAGTAAAAAAGCATCCATCTCAATTCTTCGTCCAAGCAACGTTTTAAAACTTTGCCAGCCGGGGCAGATGAAAAACGTCAGCCAATAAAATGAGATTTCCCGCTGAAGGGAGATTTATGTGGCGAATTGGAATGTTTTCAATATTGTTAGTGCGCTAAGCCGGTCTTCTGTACGACGCGGCCCCAAGCCAACAAATTGTCCGTACCGTACAAGCCACCCGCTTGTACAGTGCGGACAATTTGTACGGACAACCTATAAATTATAACATTACGTAAACATGTTATAATTTATAGGTCGCCGCTGAATATGATTTAGTATCGACTTCCTTGACAAATGTTACGAACGAAAAGTTATATTTTCAACATAAACATTCTTAAAAACATACCTTGTTCTTCACACGCTCTATTTGATTAGCATTTTTAAAATTTTCGCAGTAAATCCCAAGTATAAGGACAAAGTTTATTTACACATTGGAGGTCACTATGTAATACATACTACCGACAGTCAAATAGAAGGGTGATATTTTTTAAGATTTCCGCGATCACAATTTTGAATAATTGGTCTTTTAGAGGATTAGATTCAATTGAGGTTTTAGAGGAAACGAGACAGGGTAGAAGGATAGTACTATCCCAAGAAGCAGTCATGAGTGGGACAGCCGGCAGTTCGAGAACTCTGGGCTCATGTGCCCGTGTGTTCCTGCGTAAAATTTGACAGACCTTGTTAAAAGGGATACTGTGGAGATGCTCGAAAATTAATTGGTGATTTTTGCGTCCATCAGTATGATTTTTACAGCTTTGCAGACAATTAGATTTTTAGACTTGATTTTGAAACAGTAATATAGTAATTGAAGTAGATCAATTATAAACAAGGATAATCTTCTTTACGTGAAGGTAAACTCCCTCGATCATTTCCCTAGACATACCAGTGCGTAATAAAACATAATAGGGTAGTTTACTATTTATTTTATATATTCGGTATTTAAAACATTTTCTATTTGAGTAATAGTATAGTAAAAGCGTTTCCTTGATAATTATAAATATACTCGAGTAATAACATTTTTAAATTGCTAATTAGATAAAGAACGTTCTAGTACCAATGACGTAATTGTGTACTAGCGCCTTATAAAATAATGGAAACTCCTTTTCGCAAGAAAGAGATGCCATAATTTTTTTGACAATTTACCCAATATAAATTCTGTTTTCACTTCAAATCATCGTGCCAGCTATACATATATAATATTCCAAGTATCAGAATTTTGTGATGGGATATTAAGCACAAGTAGCTTGAATTAAAATCTCAACGACTTTATGAATCGGACTTATTAAATATGAAGTTGCATTAATATTTTTATTCCAAATTTATGATTTTTTTTTTCTATAATTGTGTAATATACTATTTACACATAGATAAAAATCTTCCATTTACCTCTAATGTTTGCAATTAAAAACGCACATTTTTTTTTACTAAATTTTTACATAATACATAAAAATTTTGAATCGTTGTGATTTGTGAAAATGCTGTTATATTTGATTGTAAACATATACCATTTACATTTTAAATAATAACAGTTTTTATGGTAAGAATAAAATCCTTGAAACCCAGTCAGGAAAAACACTCAAAACTGACTTCTTTGACGTGTAATCTTTGTGGTTTATTAAATTTATTAATATCTTAATAAATTTTATTATTAATTATTATTAAAATTATTGTGGAATATCAAGCATAAGATATGTGTTTATTTAATTAAACATGACTGATCTTATTTAATTCTAAAGTTAAATGTTTTTTAGATCTGTTTTCGCCTTATTTAATAGTTATACTAACTTTAAATTTCGTTACCAAATCCACAAACAGTTATTTTACAGCTTATTTCTATTTCTTCAAAAAAATGTTTTTTGGAAACTATTTGGACTTCAACAATCTTTATATTTTATACAGAACTGCCGTCCCAAAGCAATATTTAAAATTTCATTTTTATTTTCATATGGAAATTAGACGAAGGAGGCTCGTTAGCAATTAATTTAAAAGCCGTCTTTCCTGAATAAGAAGAGAAAAGTTCTCGAATACTTTTAATGAACTTTGGTAGGTCTATGAAATATATCTAGCCCCGTAGTTAACGAGCAAAACAAGAAACGAAATGTTTAAAGAACAATAATTTTTTGCATTTTAATATTGTAGAATTTGTAAATACACTTCTGATTGCATAGTATGTAAAAAAAACTTATTTATTGTTGACTCTGGAATCCAAAAGAAATATAAATAATTGTAGAACACGAAATTTTTCAGTTATATACTTTTGTTTAATTTTGTAAGACCTATGAGATATAATAACTGTCTCCGCAGTCGAACAGAAAATTATATTTTGGTGTCTCTGGAACCAACTTTGGAAATGGAATGGTTAATAACATGCTAATTTTCATACGCTATCCGACTGTGTTGATCAAGAGTTTTGTCTCTTTTCTGGTCAAGTGAGAGTCGACAAACGCAAATCAACTTACTGCAGTTAGTCGGTTAATAAAAAACTGCTTTCGTCTGGAACAGTTCGTCTTCATTATTCTACAAATCGTTCCCGTTTCTCCAATTTAAGTGAGAACGATAGAAATGTATTTCTTGCACTGTAGTACAACCTTTTGCGATAGACAGCCGAACAGGAGAGAGCTACCGTCTTCCGCAGTTCTGAGGCATGGGAAGGCTTTTAATACTTTTTCATGCAATTGTCTCACATGACGGTTGGCTGCCTTTATGTGACTTATGTGAATATCAGCAAAGTGGTCAATTATTTCAAAGACACCGCACGCAATCATGACGATATGCGTGTGGAAGGAAACGGCGCCGCGCGATTGGAGAATCAAAAATCGAAACGCCTTGACAAACGTATTTCGCAAAACTACACGCTGAATTTTAATCTACGTTGAATATTGATGAAGGTCAAATAGTCTAGACAAAATCACCTAGTTTTATGATACAAATATTAAGAAAGGTTTGTATTCCTATACTCTAAACTCCTTAAAAATTGTCAATTTTTTTATTTTATATTTCAATCGATATTCTAATACCAAAGTTTTGAATTAACTATAACCTCACGTTATTACCGCATTAAGTTTTATTCTAAAGAAATATATCCCACTATTCTGTTCACATATTGAAGCAAAAAACGTTAGTAAAGAATTAAAATAATGTTAAACAGCTCTAAAATCTAACAGGTGCATGACGCATGCCGCAAACGGCATGAAAACGTTTGATTTGTTCAGAGGATATCGTGGGAGAAAATTATTTTAAAAGGCGTTTTTTACAATAATTTGTAAATAGTTCTACAGATAAATTTCAAAATGAATCCCGTTGTTCTCCTTAAAAAACTAGGTTGGTCGTTGCTAAATACATCAAAATCAGTTGGTTCGTTTCAGACATATCGTTAACGAATGGGGTTAAAAATAGGTTTTTTTTTTTTTCAAAATAACGGAAAATTATCTATGGTTTGATGTTTAGTATTGTGAAAATTTAAAAGTTTTCATAAAGTGGGAAAATGCTGTTTTCAGCCCAACTTTCAAAAATTGAGTTTTCATCAAATCTTAAAGTTTTTAGGTCCTAAGAATGCCTTTTAACCATTTTCAGAGCGATGTATGTTAGTTTGTGTATGTGTGTGTTGAAAAAATTTTTCAAAACCATTTTTTTAGAATATTCTCAAACTACTCTGCCAATATATTCCAAAATATAATTAGCTCTTCTTTTCAGATAGCAACGTTCATCGTCGTAAACTGCATCAATATCGATTGATTTGTTCTAGAGATATCGTAATACCATTTGTTTTATAAGATTATTTTTAATTGTCGTCTATGTGTAGATAAAATTTTGTAAGCTAAACTAGAACCACTTCCTTACATTCCATTAGACTCAAATTTGACGTATATTCGATGACAATGCAATAGCATGGTATCGTGAAGCTGGTGTAACGATGGAGTTGGCAAATGGCCACAGTAATCCAAAGTTAAACAAGGTAAACTCATCGAGTGTGGGCTCATATGTTTTGTCTTAGCAAACCCTCTAGTGCTATATGACATACAAGGTCTGACGATGGAGAAGGTAAGTGATCAGTCCGTTTGGGCTCGTTTTATTAGTCTTGGCAAGCATTTTGGTGCTACATTCAGATGATCCAGGACTTGAAGATGAAGCTGGAGGGTAGCCTAAGGAACTTTGTAATAAAACTACGCAACTGTATCGAGTTTGGGGTCTATTGTTTTGTCTCGGTAAACACTCTGGTTCTTTATGATATTTAGGTTCTGAAGATGAAGATGAAGAGTAAACATAGGAACATTTAAATTACACTAGATTGACCCATAGTGTTTGGGGTCGTTTGATTTGGCTTGGCAACTACTATAGACTTTCCAGTGTCTGCAACACGAAAATGCAACTCAAAGGTAGTCAAATTAAGTATTAAACTTTGAAACCCTATAGAGTTTGGGTTCCTTTGTAATTGCTGATATAGGTGAGAAAGGCGTCGTTAGCATTGGTCTGCCACAGGAGGACGAAAATTCCAAAATAAAACCTGAACTGCAATTTCGGTCAGGCATGAGCAAGGTCCAATCAGAAGTAAGCGATGATATTTAATGCAGCCAAGAGAAGATGATACCGTGCTGATGTACTGAATTGCAATAATTGCGACAATGTATTGTCGAAAAATATATGGTCTCGCACGAACCACCTTAGGCTATCAGGGTGCACCCTGTTGTAATTTAGCCCTTGCCCTTCTATCCGGATCACTGGAGTGTTGACTGTTTCATTATCCGATACCCGTGGGAACTCCGTAGGAAAAAAACATCTACAGAAAGAAAAAGAAGACTAGACAAAGCCAAGAACCAACATAAAGAAAAACTTTCTATAGAAAATGCTGAAACAAAAGACACGAGTTTATGAAACAATACATCAGGCATTATTACAAATACACAGATAAGATAAAACTAAAAAGTTGAATAATAACGAAAAAAAAAACCTTTTTAAAAGCAGGTATTCGTTCAAAAGTTCAACTGTATTAAACAAAAATAATTATTTTATGTAAGGGTTGTATATGATTGTTATTTATATAGATTAATCTAATAAAGTTGATCTAAATCCTACATAAAAGTATCTATTTATATAGGCACGATATTAGGATAATGATGGAAGAAATAAATGTATATATATAATTGTACTTAATATTTTATTATATCAAATAATTTCAAAAGCTTGTAGCTTGTAAATGGAATACAGAAAAAGAGGAATTAAAATTTAATAAACATCTTGCGCTATTGTGCTGTTTATAATACAGAATTATTTGGTTATAAATTGTAAACCGTATACAATATTATTAGTGTTGTGAAAGTAGGCAGAATTTGTCAAGTTTGTAGATTCAGTATTTATTAGGAAATTAATCATATCCTACTTGAACGGTGTGATATAACACGGACTACACAATTTCATCCATCTTGAATGATTCATTGAAATTACAATTCGCAATTTATGTTCAGCTGATTCTATACTACTATTACTGATAGTAATTTATCAAAGTAGGCAATGTCGATGGGCTAAAGCAGGCTAATAAATATTTCATTAGGTGGTATTAGCGTTTGAGATGGAATTAGATTGTTTGAATTTAGTTTGTTTTAGTCGATTCATACGTACACCATATCTTACTAAGATTCTATGACATCAAGTGTGCCATTAAATTTTATACATTTAAAAGTCCTTACGTGTATAGACTGCCGAAGTGTTATCATCTGGTACAAGAGAATATTTAACAATATGGAACGATGTTTTAATGAATGATAACATATTGTTGTTTAGGTCAAAACAAAATTTTTATTGTCATTTGGTACAGAACAATATCATCATGCGGAACAATACAATGGTATTCGTGCTATTCATACAATGTAGAAGGTCAAAGTAAAAAATATCCAGTTGTATTCGGCGAAGCGCACATGCTGCGTACTTTTCACTCCAAAGTTGTATATTGGATTTTACATTGTACATTCAATTGTTCGAATACAATATAGTTAAATGTAATATTGTGTTTGATACTTGAATGTATATATTGATTAACTAACACAATATACATATAATAAATTGATATCAAAATATATATTTCGATATGTATAGTATGTGTTACATATTTCTATTTTTTAGTGAAGAATATTAATACTAAATTCCAAGTAAATTTCACAGTTGCTAGTCAATTATCAAAGATGATAAATGAATAAAAATAAATGGAAAATAAATAACAACAAATAAAATAATAATAAAATAAACAGTGCAGTAGTGGCTGAGAGAGCATGCCTTCAAAGCAGAAAGTGACAATTTCGGATGCCACTTGATCTGTATTTCCATGAATTGCGATCGCACTGGTGACAATGACCGTCTGTTTGTGCTACTGGACATCCACTGGAAATAGGCCTTTACCCTGAATTTCCAGTACAAACGATCTTTGGCCATCTGTTAGCAATGGTGGCCCACGACCTTTTCTGATTGCTAATCCACCTAGTCGGAGGCTATCCCACGCTGTGTCCGTGGCCACGGTCAGTCTGTGGTGGACATTCGAGAACTTTACTTCATCAACGGTCGCCATTACTACCAGCAATGTGACCTGCCCCTTGTCAATTCAACTTCCTGACTTTGTGAGCTATGTCGGTGACTTTGATTCTTGTGCGAATTCTTTCGTTTCATATTTTATCTTGAAGATAAACCCTGTGCACAGTTCACGCTAAAGCACGTTGCCTAACTTTTAGTTAGTTTATAAGACTAACAGAAAGGTATCAGGTCTGGAATTCGTATCGTTACATCGCTACCGTATTTAACAATTTCGTTAACAATCGTAACTTGCATTGGACCAGAGTGGCGAATTTAAATCTAAATCCCTCAATCGTAAGTAAAAAATAGTGGGATGGTAGAAATTAGTAGAGGGGTCATAAAAAACTGACCCATCAAAATAAAATTAAATGAAAAGTCAACGCTGAGGACAGGATTCGAACCTGCGCGGGTATGACCCATTGGATTTCAAGTCCAACTCCTTAACCACACGGACACCTCAGCTCCGTCCAACATTATGAAAATGAAATAGCAATATCTACGCAGCTGCGTACATAAACATTTCATCGCTTTGAATTACTTTTTTATTTCAAATTTTGAAAAGTATTTATTTTATTTTCATAAATAACTGAGAATATAAATACAACTCAGAATCTTTAGAATTCTAAATCATCATCCTCAAGAGTTTCACACTGAAATATTGAGGGCAATAATCGAACCTGCAAACACTCTTGACCTCTTTGTTACTGAGCAGTCGTTTTATCAAATGAATCTATTATAATACAATTTGATACAAAACAGGATAAATTATTTTTATCGTTCTTCGCATATGATCAAAAACAAGTCTTTTACAGCGTTTACAGGTGATTTTTAACATGTGTTGTAAACTGCGCAAACGCACGCGACAACAACATCGATATGTCATCGTTTCGCGCAGGTTTTTTACCACTTTTGTTTGGCGTTGTAAAATAATCAGTTTTCGGAATCGCAATCCCAAGATAATATTTAGTAGTACATAAACTAGAATAATATGAAAGTATAAATAAAAGCTTCAACAAGATAACCATTTGATATATTTCTAGCGGGAGGTATAAAATTAATATTTAGGTTTCGTAAAGCTAACGAAAACACGAAACTGTTATATGATAACTTTTGTATTTTTGTCCGTCTGTCCATCTGAAATATATAAATTCGAAAATCGTCTACGTTTGTGTTTTGTAAATACTTACCAAACTCAAACAAACTATTGTTAGCAATATCATAGAATATGAAGAAGTTGTAATCACACATAAAATTTTGTAAATTAACAATAATTTTAAGGTTTTCATTTATCATCACAACTTTCCCAAAACTTTAACGCTGAGGACAGGATTCGAACCTGCGCGGGTATGACCCATTGGATTTCAAGTCCAACTCCTTAACCACTCGGACACCTCAGCTCTGACAAACGTTGTGGAAATTAAATAATATTTACACTACTTTAAATAATTCATTACTTTTTTATAAATTATTATTATTTGAAATAATAAAAATAATTTATTTCTTTAATATAATACGGAATACACCGGTTCTTAGATTTTAGATTACCGTCCATAAGACTTTCAAAATTGGAATGTTGTGGGCATGAATTGACCCCGCAAACACCCTTTTTATATTGAGCAATCGCTTAATCTTACGTACCTATTTTAATACGACCTGAAAGAAAGCAGATAAAATTACCATGATATTATCAAAAACGAGTATTTTGAAGTGTTTACTGGTGATTTTCAACGCGTACAGTCAACGTTATTGTTTGAACAGCTTTTTTTAACCACTCTTATTTGTGTTCCTAAACTAGTTACTTCTTAGAATATACATTTTACAGAGCTTAGGTATCCGAGTGGGTAAGGAGTTGGACTCGAAATCCAATAGGGCAACCCCGCGCAGGTTCGAATCTTGTCCTCGGCCTTAAATATTTTGGGCAATTGTGAAAATGATTGAGAAGTTTTAAATTCTTGTTAAATTACGAAATTAAAAAGCATTAGTTCTTTATATTCTTATCACCATAGGGTATTTTCCTCTCTCTTTATGATCGGTTGTAGATATATTTCTAAAAAAAAATCAAAGCACAAGGACGTGTACCTAATAGCTATTACACGTTTACTTAGCGATAAAAAATAATATGTAAGAGCCAATTGTCATTAACATGCTAAGATACTATAATCTAGTGCGCAAGAAAAAATCTGAAGATCTTATCGTTATCGCTACATACGTATGAAACTCAAAGAGACTATTTCTTATAGTCTCAAATTGGTGTTAATTCTTGAATAAGTTTGTGAAATATAAGCGATATCTTATTGGACTCGTAATGACGTTTAAAATAGTTTATTGAAATTGTTTTACAGCACACGGAAAATTGCCAAAGTATTAATAAAATTAGATAAAAAAAAAAGGTAGGTTAACCTTTGTAAAGAAAGAAATAAAAGAATTCAGAGCATTTTTGGAAAATAAATCTTTTTTTCTGACAGTACTTAATTTTTTCCAGTTTTAAGAATTCACCATAGTGTATTCAATTTTTAAATTGATATGTATTGATATTAAAGATTAATCACTTTACGTGGTTCAATCTGAAATTCCTTAGTTAGTAAAAAACTAGCAAGTTATTATATTTTTACTATTATTATTTTTCAAAACCATCCGTGGTCCCATTTTTCAAATAAAAATATGCTTTATATTTTATAATTTGAAAATGGTCAATTCTGAAAATTTTAAGTGTCACCTACTTAGAAGCGCCGCTTGCTAGTCGTACAAAGCACTATTTTCAACGTTAAATTAAGATTAAAAATAAGAGACATAAAGTTTTAAAAGTTTGGACTTTTTATCGGAAATTCGCTTTTTCTAAGAATTTTTTTTATAAATTTCTTAATCATTAATAGTTATTGTAATATTAGCGAAAACCTAAATTACATCATTCTTCATCTTAATTTGATAAAAAGCATTTGCAATTTCATTGTGTGCTGTTAAACTATTTTGACATATTTTTCGACACGTTAATTTGAATTCAATGAACTATCGCTTTAGGAGTTTTCCCAAGAATTAACTTGGAGTTGTATAATATTTGAAAATAATGTTAACATAAATTAAAGAAAAAGTGAGAATTAAACAGTTTTTCACATACTTTCATATCACTTATTAGACTTGTGAAAATCGATGAGTAAATAGTTTGATTTATTTGAAAATTGATCAAAGTCATGTGGGTGTGGGTCATCGAATTTAAAGGATACATCGTTCATTTACAAGTCACAAGAGACTTGTAAACTTGGCTAGTTCTGTAGGCATGAAGGAGAAGTTTCTCTTTTGAACGAACCACATCGCCTTTAAGACAGTAGAATAATGCCAGAGCGCATTCCAAAAGACCACGAAAGGGAGACCATGGTGATGGTGGTTCATCGATAAAAGTGGGACACAACCCGGCTAGTCGTCTCCAAATATTCTCATAAATATCCACAAAAAAAAAGTTTGTTTGTGCACGTCGTCTAGGAAGGGATTATGACAATGACTTTTATCACTTTCAAGTCCAAAATTAAAATGTAAAAGAACAATATTTTTTCATGTGGAATATGTGTATGGGAATATTCTATTTGGTTGCATAACGTAGCTATTGGCATTTTCCGGGTATAATAAAAAAGGCCTTTATACATAAGTGACCAGCTTATGGGAACTGCCTTTGTATACAGCAGATCAAACAATGTTTAATTCGTTTCATCATGTAATAAAATCACTGTCCAACAGTTTTGTCTTATTGAGAAAATTAGACTAAAAAACGTATATTAAAACTTGGAGAGAATAATAAGAAAAATAAACAATATTAGGAAATACCAAGTAATCATAAAATAAAGTTTGAAAATCATGTTCAATATAAAATCAATTTTATTAATAATGTAACTAATTGTTTTTAACCTTAATTAAGAGTAAATCAATTGTCGTATGATAACAATTTTGTAACATTGGATAGTATTTGGATAGTATTTAAATGGCATGACTCGTTCAAGTGCGATTTGGACATCACATCACGAACTAGCCAATCATATTTATACACTATACACAAAATATGTAAGTACAAGGACACTTGTACTCCCGCTGTATTAGGCCAACAACATTGTGGATAGTTTCGTTACACGAATATAAATCTAGTTTTCATTGCCTTTATTTGACATCCCAAAGATTTATGGGGTGCAAAATGCGGGTTCTGGCCCACCGGAATAAATTATTACCGCTAACACGTGACTCGAGGGCCTCGCTTAAACTAGATCGGTTCCAACGCCCCGCCAATAAATGGATTCGGTTTGGGAGTTATTACTATGTATTTGTACGCATCGGCGGTCGTTAGATAAGAGGGAACCGATTAGATGCACTTTTGGTATAGGGAATACCGGCCGAGAGCGGATCAGATCTAGGCGTTTACGGTTCCGTACATTAGGTATAATATTTGAAAATGAGCTGTGCCGGGTCAATAGTAGTTGAAATGGTCAAAGTGTATAAAAAAAATATTTTTTATTTTCGAAAATTATGTATTTTGGGTAATTTGTTAATAATTATCCAATCTGTTGTGTAAATTATTCCTGGTTATTTATTTTTATAAGGCAAACAAGTACCATTTCAACATTATTAGATCGCATAGCAAATAAAAAGAAATGGTATTTTTTGCACATTTTCGGATAAGACAAGATCTAATTGGTCGAAAAATATAGAATATTTGAATCACAGTCTTCGAAATGATCCTTTACATAAAAATAAAAAGATCATAAACATGTAATAATTTAGAAAAAAAAAAACGAAAAATTTATAATTATGAATAGGTATTTTTTTGACTTTCATAACTGTGTTAAATTACAAGTCGATATAAATGGAAGTTACTGTCAAAACAAGCTATGATGTATCAAGAGGCAAACAGACAGACTAATACCAAGTCTCGCTTTAACAAGGTATCCGTTTTATCGTTATAAGCATGGAACACGTCATATCTATCGTCCTATCATTATAAGTATGAAACACGCGCTATCCACGTCGGCGTCTTCTACCTTCATGAGCAGATTGGCGCACGTATATAATAAGTAATGTTAAATAGGAAAATATATTATTATTACATCATATAAACAATTATTGTTATATTACATCAAACAATAAGAATTTGCACTGATTTAAAATAAATTTTAATTTAATTTATTCAACTAGTCAATATAAATTTTTCATGTAATGCAATTTTATTGATCTTTTCTATTCATACTTTTTTCAAAATATGTACACTTTATTTCTGATCATCATACTTTCATATTGTAAGGTAATAATTTAATATATTTTTAAGATATTCTTTATACATTTATTGATTTCAAAATATTATATTGGTCGATGAATTATATAAGCCATCTAGACTTCATGATTAAGAACGATAACTAAAATCGGTTAAAAAACAACTAGTTGTGAGCTAACAAGAATTCTTTGCTTCACTTTTCTTACAAAACGGAGTTTAATACCAGTCACGTCATGAGTTAATAGTACCCTCTGTGTCTAATTAGCAATTTGAAACAATCATTACACGTTTATTTTTATAGTATTATATGACCAAATTAAATAATGTATTGTATGAGGTGTTAATTCGCGGAAATCCATAGTAGACGCTTGCCTGCAACATGCATTAACATGCAGCATGCAACCCACCGCTGACCCTCGAATCTGCCTCTCCACTACGAATCTCTATCCAAATGATTGAATATTGATTCCAGAGGATTGACAGATATCGAACACCTAAGCAAGTGTTATTTATTATTATAATTATCTAATTCCGCCAACTATTAAATTGTTTAGTTCTACGTACGTTTCATGCCAACAAGGCACATCTTCAGGAAATTGCCGACAGTCACATCTACCAGGGTGCAAGGAGCGTTAAAACAACCAACACAACCTCGTTAGACAGGCCGCTGTCATGCAATGGTCAAAGAGCGACGAAAACATTATTAAGACAGCCACAGATCACCACCGATAGACATGCTTGTCAAATGTCACAGACTAACCATCAACATTACCCAAGTAGTTACAGGCAAGCGTCCAATAATGGCGATTTATAAACGTCAATTTGGTCGTTGAGCATATTATTATTATCTTTATGTTTTAAAATTTCGAAGGATTCCAAAACATTCAAACGTAACCCCTTCTCACACACATGCAAGACATCGAATTTGTGATCATTATTAAGCTTATGACCGGTTGCTAATAGATGTTTAGCAAAATGGGATCTGTCTGATTTATTATTTTTAAAGGCCGAAATATGTTCTTTATATCTTTTTTTCAAAGCAACGTCCGGTTTGTCCTATATATAAAATTAAATAAGTTCAATCCATTCACTACATTACTCAAATCAAAAAAGCTTTAAATATCTCATTGTATAAATTTCAAAGGTATTAAGTAAACCGAAAACTACTCTTCCCTCCCCGGACGTTCTTGTACTATTTAAAGCCAATTTAACAGAGTTTTCTCTCCCTAAAACAGCCGCTGCCACTCTTTACCGTTCCTCGCTCTAAGTCCCCGGGCGCGTTTTGGCGCGTAGTGCAGGCGTATTTGCATGAACTCGGCCGTGTTTCGGGTAATTGTTTCAAACTAAGGGGATGTAATTACGGCACTTGCACTAAGGAGACATGATGTAAATTCGATTTAATTATGCAGATAGTTTCATGACCCTATTGGCGACCCTGGGGAGCTGCTCGCACTCAGCATCTACGGGATTAATACTATTATTGTCAACAAGCAAGCGGAGTAGTTGTAGTTGAGTGGACAGTGGGTTTCTTTTGAAATTACAAGCTATAGTTCAGACACAAAGATTTCATAAAATTTTACAGTCTCCGGTTAAAACTAGCGTAAAAATTTGAATTGTACTTATTAACCATCATTAACTTAAAATGGTTTCGGATTTAGTTATGATATTACATTTTCACATATAATAATACTGAATAACAATGGATTTGTATGTCTATTCCTTCGGACTAATCTTCCAAACGGCTGAACGCAAAAAGTAGAATATTTCTTGGAAAATGATAGAGAATGATATTAATAGTAGAAAAACAGTAGTAATATCCAGGAGAGGACCTAGATAGGAATCAAGACCGGCATTTAAATAGAAACAAGGACAGGGATGTGAATTGGAAGCTGAATCGAGATCAAAAATGATCATTTCTAAATTTCAATTCGCTCACAGCGAAGCCGACGGCAAAAGGTTGTGAGTAATCCAAATAACCAGTTAATATTTTAATATTAGGCAATATTCACAAGCACAAGCATGTGCGATGGTTCCCGAGTGATTAGCGATTGATTGATTGAATCACTGTTGATTTCGATTCCCAAAGTATCGTATCTGAAATATCAACCACCAGTGACTTGACTAATGAGCTTTTAACTTAAGTCAAATTGAAAACCACTCTCTCTAGGCCACGTCGAATACCTTGATCCGTTTCTTTGCCCGTTATCCATTACTACGTTGACGTTGTTATTGGACACCGTCACCGACGTAGGGTGACAATGGTCATCAAAGTAACTCTTAACTCGGAACGAGCCAACGTGGAAAGTTTTCAGAGTACACAAGCTCCTCAATATGAAATAAAAAGATTGTAGAAAGGTTAACTTCAGTAGTGGAGGTTATTAAGTTCGCTACATTAGCGACTCATAACCGTGCCTTGGGAAAAGCCGTTACTTAATGCATGACCACCAATTAATTAATTCTTTGTTATTAACATCTCTTGTGTAACACTCACGTTAGTATTTACTTTCGTGATAAGATCCGAGTATAGACATACCAGTCCACAGTATTTTTTTTAACATCTGTATTTTTTACATATGCAAATGCGTCACCACAACTCGACCGTGACACACTCAGACACTGGTAAACCATCAATATGATCTCATCTAAATAAAATATTTTTGTCCGCACTACTACCACAAAACTAAGGCGACTTACTCAATAATTTGCGCAGCAGTAAATTATTGAGTTTCTATTAAAAAAAATCGATATTGTGCTTTTTCAAGCGCTCCGATCTTAAAAATATAAATTTAATACGTTTTCAGCTCTTCGAGTTCAAACATCTAAATTAAAATGCTTTAATTTTTTTAAATTTTAAACTACGGTACATATCGTAAACGTTGTTCAATTTTGATCTGATTTGCGGCATCCAACTCAGTTATTTTAGCAAAGAAAATTTATGGTTACTAAATATCAAGACAACTTTAGAAGTTAATTTAAAAAATATATTTTTTTGTGAATTTTCTCTTGCAATATCTCTCTAATAAACCAATCGATTTTGTTGCACTTTGCAACGGACAACGTTTTTTTTAAAAGAAAACAGCTATTTAGATTTAGAAATTTATTGATAGAGTAGTTTAAAAATATTCTAAAAAAACATGTTTGTAAAAATTTTTCTCCGACTATAATATCTTTTAAAAAGATCAGTAAATGTTGATGCATTTTGCAACGATCGTCATTGTCTTTAAGGAGGACAAATGGATTGAATTTAGAATTTATTTCTTGCAAAATATCGTATAGAAACATTTTTTTTTTAATTTTCTCCAATTCCGGCAGTCGAAGAATCTGTTTAGGAAAAACACCGCCATAGATTTTGATATCGATCGGCATAAGAGTTATTCCAAAAACATTTTTCTGAAAACTTTATTGGAGATTACTTAAAATCTACAGGGCGAAAACTGTTCAATATTTCAGGAAATCTAAGTTGAATGGACCCTTTGAATGTCGCAAACTGCGTTTCGATCGGTGATTTTGGACAACACACACACACGCACACGCACGCACTCACGCACACGCACGCACGCACGTCGAAATTAATTCCTAGAACTCTAAAATATCAAAACCTAGTGAACACTTAATTGTTGGAAATCGTACAGAAAAAAGTTACTTCCCAATTTAATGAAAATTTTCAAAGTTCATAGCGGGAAGTACACAATTAAAAGTATTGTTTCGTGGGAACATGTGAATGAATAAACATTATTGTCAAAATTTCTTCGAAGCGAATGCCGCTTTTGCCAACAACTCTGCATATTTTAACTGTGTCCTTACTTTCACGATGATTTCAATTATTTTGATGGCGATCCTAAATATTCGTATAATAATCGGTTTGTATTTGCTTCTTAAATTCTCCTCAGATGTTTAGTTGCAATAGAAAAATATCGCAAAGTGCCGATTGTTTAATCCTCGCGTTATGGAAATTTCCATAGTAATCATAAAATTTTTAATGAAACTGACAATGGCAAAGTGAAACCAGGTTTCGTCAATGTAAAAATAACAGTCTATTCGAAAATAAGATTAAGATCTAACTAGTGGTTTTAAAGTTTTATGCCAAAAAATGTAGACATTACAAGCAAATAGTAGGTGGAATTCAAATTTATTTCATTGAAATTCACTCGATGAGACTTTGACTTCCTATAATAGTGGTGCCGACAGTTATTCATCGTTATATGACGTTATTGGAAGTTCTTTTTTTTTAATAAAACGGCGTGTTTTTCTACACAGCTTTTTATGGCACCGTAACGTCACGCAATTCTGGCGTTATCTAGAAGACGGATTTATTTATAGAAACGTACCGCTTCCGAACGTTTTTCAATAGCGGCGAAAGCCTATTTCAGAAGGTGTTTCAACATAAGCTACAAAGATGATGAAATCGTAAGAGATTTTTCGGACTTAGAAAGCGTCACGTAATACACTAGCTTTCGTCCGTGGAATGTAGAATGAATTCCTTCATGGTATATATCGATCGATCTCTCTTTCAATCATGTTTCTGATCCCGAACGTTCATCACATGGATTATGTAGATCTCGGTTTCAGTCGCGTGGAAGACTATTTTTGTTTTACGTCGCGTACGTGATTGCGTTTTTCGCTCATGTGTGCGCAATGCATGTCTTACTTCTCATGTAAGTATGTAGTTAGGCATATACGATGTGTTTGTGTTTGTCGATGACCTTACAACATCTATAGAAAAAATTTCTATCACATCACGCTAATAAAAATCAATGCATAGATATGACAACCTATATTTGTTAGCACTGTGTGCTAAAACTCATTACAAGGACTGTGATGGAATTTGGTAAATATAATAAATTAGATAAAGTATAGCCTATAGTACTCGGGGTACTGTGGCTTGCTACTAAGAAAAAAAAAATTGAGTCAATTTAGCACTTCTAAAAATTACTCTCACATACAAGTAAAAAAATAAATATGTTTTAATAATATTGGTGTAATTAAAAATGAAAGTCTACAACATAAAGCAATTGATGCAAAGATTTTAGTCTGAAGACGAAACGATTGTTGACATACTTTAACGAGAATACAATTACTTCGTTTTATTATATAATCATTCAGCTTCCAAATATAGCTCTTCAAATAATGTTAAAACGAGATTATTAATTTTTTACCACAATAAACTTCTTGGCTTTTTCTTTACTTTGAAAAATGCCCACGTTAGTCTTAAACCGCGGGTTTTTTTTAGCGTCCTCGTAGGATGGTGACCACGGCCCTTGTACATCTATCACATACCTAATCTCAGATTCGTTCCTCATCGCAGCCTTACATCTCTTTCGTTCTATAAGATGGTACGTTAGGGTTACTTGTTTACAATTTTTTATATTCCATATTTATTCCTGTATATTATTTACTCTTCTTTTTATTCTTTCTCCTTTTTTTGTTCACCTTATTCTATCTTATATCTTTATTACACTTTCTTAAAATATCTGTATCTTAGTTTTATATTTCTTATCTTATAAATAATTTCTCTCTACCTCATTAGAACCTATTTTTTTAATTCTTCCTGTCGTTTACAGTTCTTTCCATCATTTAAAATCAGTTATACATTATTTTTATAATCTTACTTTATCCTTGACATTTTCAATTCTCTTTCCAATACATCAACTTCTGTTATTTTCCAAAATTCCAGGGAAGTGCTGCCGCTTAACTCGGATGTCTAACCCTGTTTCCAGCGCTACGTGTTCCCAAAAGAACATACAGCACTCCTCGAGAACGCGAAGCACATCTTGGATTTTGGCGGGGTCACAGACGCAGTATGGTGAATCCCATAGCTTGAACCTAAACAGTAACTGCGCGTACCAACCGTGGCTCGTTAGGGCTTTTTTTTTGGAACGTCATTTCGATTTGTTGGAGAATCTTGTACCCATGTTCTCCTTGGTGAAATAAGCATTTGGTGATCTCACCCCTACATCCCTTGGTGTATCACTTTTGCCACTTTTCCAGGTTAGCCACCCTTATCGCCTTCTTTGCATACAACAGTCAAAATCTATCATAATCCGCTGTCATCTTTCTGTTGAGGGCAGCCCGCCTGGAGAGCTTGCCTGCACACTTATTTTTCGCAATCCTGACATACGCTCAACAGAATAGGCGCACAGTTCTGCCTTCCGCAACGATCACAGAGAAGTCACGTCTAGCTTCATGAGCTAACGGATGATAAGTTTCCGCGCTGGTCGTAATTTCCAAGTTGGAACTGGAGCCACTAAATATGTTGACCAGCCCTTCTTTACTATGTTTCACCCTCCGTATCGCTCTTTGCAGCGCGACCATCTCTGCTTGAAAGACCATGTAAAAGCTATAAAGTCATAGCGTCGAGTACCAGGTTTCCTCTCCGCCTCGCCATTCCGTATAGGCCGCATCAACCTTGCTCTCTATTTGGCTTCCGTCGGTATAGACGTGCGACTCAACCATAGCAAGACGGTCCAAGATTTGGGAGTTCTGTTCCTTGACACTCTAACTCACGGGCACGTGCACAGGGTGAGACAATTCGCCGAAATATACGAGTTTCTCGTGCTCCAGGTCGTCAAAAGTATTTCCCATGTCTTTAACGCGCTTCACCTCATACAACCAGGCCTTTTCTCTCATTCTAATATTCTAATAGAGAAAGTAGAGTCGAGAGGATCACAGCAGAATGTAGGGAAATTGTACGATGAGCCTGGCATGCCTTCAGAGCGACGCTGCGCTGGACAGTATCGACCATCTTCCGCACATCGAGCTTTCCTATCGCCAGTGTCCAAGCGCATGAAGCGTACAGCACTATAGGCAATATATATGGTCCTCACGAACCCAGGACTCGGACCCCACATCGCCTTGACCGCGCGGGCTAATCCTTTTTAAACTTTCCACTTGTTATCTCCGTTAAAATGGTTGTCTTTTTACGATCATCACATCGTGACCACTGTGATGGCATTACTGTTTTAAGAAACCATAGATTAAACTATTACATCAATGTAATATAAATGATGTTAACTCACTCTAAATTGTTGCATGTAAGTTCCGGTGGTCTACTTCCCCATCTCGTTTCCATCCACTCGATATTCGACACCATTGGATATCCTATTCTCTCCAAAAGCCGACAACGCATTGAGAACTCCACCCAGGTCAAGAATATCCATGAGAGGCGTTGATCCATCTACTATCTGATGGCTCGCCTGCTCGTTTAGCTCTCGTCTATTCTATAAAAAAAGTAATAAGCAAAAATTAATATAGTAAGAGCAAACGTAGTGTTGCTCAGAAAAACTATACACAACAGGCGGCATTAATGTCGGGGCTCATGTGCGTAAAAAGTTACAAGACCCTCTTCGTGCGGACGCAATGTTTCGTATTGAAATGATAAGAAGGAAACAACATTAGATATAGAAGATTAATTTTTGGAAGAAAAATATTTTCGGACGTTACGTTCGTTCATCTAAATATAACAGAATTTTGTCTTTTTTGGAAAATGATCCTTATTAATAATATTCTTAGTGTTGAGCTATATATTATTTTTACAAGTTTTTGTAACGTTCTTTTTTTTTGTAAAATTTTTAAGAAAGGTAAATAGTCTGCTTTATTAACTTATCAAATACTTGAGGAGGAAATTTCCCATTTACTACCTTAAAGTAATCTCATATTTCTCAAGGATAATAATTACGTTACAAAACTGCTATCATTCAGAATGTGAAATTAAATACTGGGAAAAAAATAATTACGACATTTAATTTTTTATTCAAAATTCAAGCTTTAATTTTATATTAAGTTACAGTAATTTTCATATCGAATTGCAGAGGCTTTCAGGTTCATTTTTTCAACGGTTGTAAGTAATCTAATTTGTTCTAATACTTCAGCAATATGACATTATTGTCAAATTATTTTTCAACATTTTATGATAATGAGTATTTTTGTTAAGCTCTAATATATATGATATGAAATGTAGCTCACAAAAAAATACAAGTTAAACAAATATAATGATCTCGTTACGGCTAAATACTTAGTGGTTAATGTAAAGTATAGTGGTTTACGTAATATTTTTTCTTAAGTAAGTAACTTCATTAAAAGTTGACTAAAAAAAGTACTATCTTTTAGATTATTTAATGATTTTAGAATTATCTAAAATAGAGCTTAGTTTGAAACGTTTCATTTGACCATACAAGTTCAAATAAGATTATTAGAGCTTGCATATCTGATTAAAAATCATGAGCAGAATTACATCTTTTATTTTATTTAAAACAAAATCGTTGAAATAATATGTTAAATAAAAAATAATATCAATCGATCCCGCAATAAATGAAATATACTCATATCCTCAAGAGCAGAAGAAGATTTCTTTCGTCTACAAAATCCGAATTAGAGTCTCGACTACAGACAAGGTGATCCACGAGTTTTTAGGTTAATCGAGTTAAATCCTTTACTCCATGCTCACATATAACGTTAAGTTTTCTGTCCCGGTCGTGCACAGCACACTGGTTATAACAGCATGGAGGAGTTAAGTTCGAAACCTCTAAACCTGAAACAATAAGATTTTGGGAAATACAATACAAATCAACACTGTAAATTCAATACGTACACACGAACCCACATTATAAATGCAATATATTTTATATGATGGCTCTTATTTTTTTTTTATATTCAAAAATACAACATTATCTTTAAAAGGCAGTTCTAGAACTGCCTTTTAAATTTTACGATTAGAAGTAATTTATATCAAACAAAGAACATTACGTTAGTTTTCTTTATTGCATCTCTCCCGACTCCCTCTATTTTCGGAAAAACGTAGTTTACGAAAAAAAAAATAAACAAAGTGAGGCTAAGAACCGCCGGCCGGCGGAGGCGCGGGTGGCATTGCGCCAAAGAATGTCTTTATTGCTTGCAAGAATTTGCTTTTGCGGAATTCAATAAGGCGCCCGATATAGCCGAATAAATAATAATGAAATCCATTAAATTCGTACGACAACAAAGCTCGATGGCTTCACCTTTGATTCGCGGGAATGTCAAAACATGCCGAGATTGTGCGGGTTTTTATAGAAATAGAAAGATATTTCTATAGTAGCATATCGAAATCGGCAAAAAACATAAATATTTCGTCTGACTTTTTATTCGTTCAGTCGACGTTCACTCTTTTACGGATAGCTTATGCTTCATCTATGAATTCCAATGACTAATAAATCGGACCACTTGTCAGATTCAGGGATTTATTTCTTTTATCGAGTCATCGGTTTATTTTGTCTTTTTTGATTTTGTCTACCGCAAAGTGCTGCGGCCTAACATTACAATGTTAATTCGTAGCGTTTTTTTTTTGAATATTTAATTTTTATTAACCTGAGTGAAATATTTTTGTTCTAAGGATTTCCTTATCCTTTGTTTGCTCCACGAAAAGCTGAATGTGTAGCACATAAATGATGTGGAAAACAAAATAAATTAAAAGAAAAACAACTTCAATTATCTCACTGCTTAATACGAGTTTCCGTATTTTTTTTTCATTACCGTAAGAATTTACCACTGATTAAGAATTAAAAAAAAAAACGAATTTCCTATTAAAGCTAGCTCTATTATAAGTAGCTAGCTCCGCCTGGGTAGACACGAATTGAATTTCTTCAACTTGTATTTGCCCCCTTCACGAAATCAAAACCCCGAACACTATCCTATTCCCGATTCTAACCCCATTTCTGCTCCCGATGTGAATTTCTTTCATTCTCGATTTCGATCGCAGTCTCGCTTTTGATTCCGACTCTGGTCTTGGTCTAAGGAGATTTTAATTTAATTCTCGATCCCGGTCTCGCTTTAACATCTATTTCTCTCCCTTTATGTAATTTAGATTCTGTTCTGCTTTGGACGAAGACGTAGCAAAGCCTCGTAGTATTAAAATAAAATGCAGGCTATAGTATTCGGAAATATGAGTGAAAGAATGTATAGAACCTTTAGTGGCAGAAACACGAAGACGACCAAACTTTTTAATTGTTAATTGAAAAAATGTACGTCCTTTTTCCTTTATTTTTTTATAAGTAGCAAAAATATTAAATTTGACCTCTGTAAATTCAAAAGTTATTTTACCATTTTCCCCCCTTTGTGGATGGACTTTTCAAAATGCATTTCTAAGTACTTGACTGGATTATAGCATAAATGTCTCTAGAAAACTTTAAGTGTCTAGACCCAGTAGTTTGGGCTGGGCATTGATATATTTAGTCAGTTAGTTTATTCTTTTAATTATATAGACAATGTACTAGATTTATTATCGTTTATATATTAATTTAAGCAGTAATAAGCTTTTTCTAGCAACTTGGGCTTTATTCAGCTTTAGGTAAGCAGCATAATCAAAGGCTGTTAATACTTTTTTTGAATTCTCACTATTTGTACAATTTTCTCAACAAAGAAAGCGGCTTCGATATCTCTAGACGAGTCAATTGAAATTTTAAAAATTACAGACTGTGAAGCAATACTTTTACTCTTCTGATTGGTTTCTATGATGGCCAATCAAAACAACCTAATATCCCTGAACAACTTCTCTAAAACTGGGTTTCATTTATTTCGTTTGTTCCGAATTTTAACCACGCCTCACGATCTATACGTATACTTCCGTTGCACAGATCTTGACAGTCTGCATGGATCATGTGACGCTAATCGATACAGGTAAACCGCGATTGTATGTTTTTATGATGCTGCTGCTGTCAGAAGTATCTCCACGATACCGACGAAAGGTAAGGTTACACTCGTAAGTAATGATTTAGGGTCACGATTCAAAGTCGGTATAGTATAGGTGGCGAAAATAAGGTTCACAATCGACGAAGAAGAAATTGGTCATCGGTCGAAGAAAATGTCATTTATCTTAACTGAAGGTCTCAAGTTAGTAAAGATGCGATTCAAATTTGTAGAACGTACATCATGCGATATATTACTGTGGGCGCCCGCAAGACATAATTAACTTTAAAGTACACAATGATTATTAATTAATGATCTAAACAATTGTAATGCGTTCCTCATTTATTTTTCTAGCAGCCAAGCTGCATACATTTTGTTAAAGTAGTGACAACCCAATAATAATTTATTTTTGAAGAAATTGTTAAACATTAATCTAGATTTAACACTCGGTTAGTTCTGTAATTTATGATTCAGTATTGCAATATTTGGGACGTGTGTCATGCATGTATTCAGAATATGGATTATTATTGCACTCTATTATTTCTTTAGGAATTTTTCTATAAAAAGGTTTACATACACACACCCATAAGACACCCATACAAGAATTATTATGGCGTCATGGTCTGAATTTGATACATCCAAACATTTTATTTCCAAGTTCCTTTATAGGTTTCTTTACATATAATAAAACAGGATAATTGGGTGTGTATGTACATTGAAGGTATTTATGAAAATTGGAGCGGGGACAACAAAAGATATATAATATAAAAAAACAACGATTTACATACAATATAAATATATATCTAAAATAAGTAGTACATACTATGTATCTTTGAGGCGGATCAGATTCAGCGTATTCTAATTAACCTTAAGAGTGTGTATTTTCTTCCAGCATTTGTGTTGTAGTTTTCGCTTATCTTAAATAAGTGTTTGTTTATTCATACATAAATTATAAGCTTTGTAAATACGTTGACAATAGACAGTGACTGTACCGTTTTTAGGGTTTCGAGCCAAAATGGCAAAAAATAGAACCCTTATAGTTTCGTCATGTCCGTCCAATCGTCCGTCCGTATGTCCGTATGTCACAGGCATTTTATACAAAAACTACAAATGTATATCGATGAAATGTATAATGTGGATGTCTTGTATAAGCCGCTAATTAGTTTAGTAGTAAATAACAAAAAATTTTTTTTTTTCGGGGCCGGGGGGGACACTGTACGTGTAACAAAAGCTAAAAAAAATGTTTTTCCGCAAACATCAATGAGTAGCATATATTTCGACAGCGCTTTTAAAAATACTTTAAGGTTTTTAAGTAATTTTTCTGATTACGCAAGTACTTTTGGAAATAATCGCTCCAAAAATAGCAAAAATTACGTCCCCTCCCCTTTATTTTCTAAACCGTATATATGATAAAATGAAAAATATGATAAAAATAACGACGATAACGCTTAATAAATTCTTTCAACTAAAATTATTCAGAACTTGATCGGATATGCTGCACATTAGTTTACACTAGTTTAATAATAAGAGTCGACATACCCGCTTGTTTTTCTAGTTAAAAGCGACTGAAGTGCTTATAACTATTCTGTGCGGGAAACATGGGAAAAGTGTGACAACGTAGTTTTTGAATCGGTGGTGCATTTCTTTGTAATAATGCCTTCAGAACCCTATAATAAGCATGGCCCGACATGATCTTGGCTAGTTTTTCCTTTTAAATTATACTTTTACATTTAGATTAGCATATAAATAACTCGTCATTGTTGTCTGTAAAATAAATATTATTTTAATGTTAGCAATTCTACATTAAACCGTATGACATTTTGCTTAAAGATTACTTAATCTTCTCATATATTTAATTATAAACATTAATTGTAAACACTGAAAATGTCGGTCTGTCTGTCACCTAGATGACACGATAATTTTAATTTAATGAATATTAAAAGAATAGATTTTTCGGTTCGTATATCCTTGCTTTTAATATATGCACTTCACGTTTAAAGAGTTTCGTCTTAAAACACTGAAATGAACTGTGCTCAAATAGGCTGTGCAATTTTTTGAATGTTAGGCAAAGAAAGCGGTCTTACATCCTGGTGGATGGATGTATTGATGGAGTACATCATGACAGTTTGATAGTTCAGGCCACGGTGGCGGTCGTGACAACTGGGATCGCTGGGGATCCCCGGCTACGAAAATCCCAGATACCATTTCCTAAAACTTTATCTGGTAGTAAATTGAGATCAGGGGAAAAGAATAGGGAAGAAGTAACCAAGCTACCAAAAGCGAACCATAATAGAATCATATTATCGTTACTGTGTTACCCTTTTTTCTATTCATCAAAAGCTGATGTAATTTTTCAACAAAACGACTGAGTAAACGCTTCTCCTGTTCGACCCGAAACCCAATTATCTCGTTTACTTTAACTCTAAAAAGGCAACTGTATAGAAAAATCCATTACAGACAGGTAATTTAGGAGAATATCATGAGTCATGTATTTAAGAACTGTTTGTTATAAATAATGAAGTAATAAGACTGCAAAATAGTTGTCTCATTATAAAAAAGACATCTCATTAAAAATATTGGTTGTGGTTTTTTAGTGTACTCTAATGAACATAGTAAAATTTTTAATTAGGAATGATAAATATAGAGAAATAAATTTAAACTGTGTTTGGCTACTCTAGGTAGATTTACGAAAACGCCTTTAATTTTTTTTACAAATAATATTTTATAAGTAATTGTTCAATGAACGCGCGGTTAAACCACTATTTCACTCACATATTCAGAAAACGAATGCCTTCAGGTGATATATCAATCTTATCTCCCTGGTCACCGTGAGCCCAGGCCGTATTTTTCGGTGCTGGTTTTACCGTTGGTCTCCATCCCCACTTTGGAATGCAATCGCGATCCCACTCTCAATTGCAATCCCGATCCCTCTTTTGATTTAAATCTTATAATAAATCCCCTATAAATTGCCTAATTGGCGTTGTTGATAGTAATACTCCTAGCTGCGCTGAGCTTAGGAAAAACATTTATTTATTAAAAAAAAAATGTTTTTCGTAAGTATATATATACTACAAAAAAAAGTACATACGTATTATTACAATTATTTGGTATCTATAACACAAGCCTCGTCGCTCACTTTTAAATCGAATGGTTCTGTATGTATGTCCGAAGATAAAAAGAAATCGAACCTCGCTCTCGATTCAGGTCCCTGAACCTCGAAACCTGTCCGGTTCTGTTTTAGAATTACCTTTCATTTCATTATTAATTCCAGTTTTAAACTCTCTTTCGTTCCTATTCCAGGTTGTATTGATTATAATGAGGTTTTGTTGAGAGATAGATAATGTTTTGAAGATAATTATTTATCTTTCAACGCGACCATGAAATAAGACCAAACATGCAAAGAGATTGCTAGTTCTACAAGGATATAGAATGAATTTTTTCTTCTTGTAAATTAAATCGTCTTACGCTTGTTTCGTTGTCAGATACCAGATCGCGTTGTTAATTCAAATCTCTGGTCCATGGAGTGTTAATTCCCGGTAATCCATAATTAGATGCTTGCTTGAAAGGTATGTTAACATGCAGCATGCAACCCACCGCTGACCCTAAAATTTGTTCTTCTCCTATGAGTCTCTATCCAACGAATTTAATATTGATTCCAGAGGATTGAGATCAAAGAAATGCATGAATTGTGATGTTGTAAATTTTATCCTAGTACATCTTCCCATAATCTCGTTTCATATGAAAAGGTTTAGAAATTTGGTCTCTTTTGAATACTGATTCAATACGATAGCTCTATGGTGAGAGCGAACAATTTAATTTCATTTGAGGTAATAAAACGCATCGGTCAAATCGCTTATTGTTAGGAATCAAACCTGTTACTTTTTGATATAAAAGTAGAAAAGTGACCAATCCACCGTCAAATAGATTAATTTTTCAAATAATTTTATCACAGCCACTTTAATCTAAACATCGTCAATGATGAAATATCACATCAACTTCTTATTTTCTAAAATAAAAAATTCAAAAATTAAATACCCCACTACAGAAATTTCATCAGCACAATAATGAATATTTGAGTGCATATATTATTTAAAATGCATAACGCGTGCCGTTCTCAGTCTAAAGGGCTCGCCGGCTTAGAATAGCTCCCCTCCGTGTTACAGAGGGAAGTGTGTTTTTTGGGCAAATATGAGTTTCAGAACGAAACGCGCAACGCGGTCGGTCCCCACGTGTGTTCTGAACGTTGGACGCGTGTAAAATTTACAACTTTGTTCGAGCTCTCATAAATAATTCAAGCCCATTTGCTTGTCCCGTGTCGTAACAGTCTAAACACTCGATTACAAGTGCGCCGTAAGACTTTGAAGACAAAATGTGTGCAGGCCTAATAGGAAAAGTTAGAAATTGCTAAAGTTTAATGGGCTCTTTAGGTATTGTGACAGTTTACAAGCGGCCAAGTCGTTAAAGTACCTTCTTTGCAATTACCATAGACGTCTACTCATCGCACCATCGTCTTCGAGAATCGATCGTGTTTACGCATTCTAAGGAGAAACTTAAAATATGGGAAATATTATAAGAAAGTGCAATAATTTGTTTTCCTTGCTTTTCTATCATAAATAACTGCGTACATTTATCACTTTGTTATATTTAAAAAAAAGTATAGTAACATTACACGAATATGACCATGAGATTTTCAGAATTCTGTCCACTGTCCATAAAATTATTTTAAAAAACATAAGCGTGACTTAAAACTATATATATTAGTGATAGTTGTCATCACACATTCGAGTCAATCGATGTACGTAAGCTACCTCCTTAGCTACGTTAGCCGTGACTTTCACAGAGGTATGGATACATCGGCTGAGATGGCTACCCTATGCTTTAGACCTTCGATTCAAGGTCGCCACTAGATAAATGTTTCTCCCTTGACGAGTGTCAGTTCTACTATTGTTGTCTTCTGTCCACTGTCACTTAAAATCGATTATTTAGCAGACTATGCCGGTGACATGAGCTAGAAAATCATCGAGCACTTTAGGCTAGTCGACTCAAATGCGCATTTCCGGTATCGTAAGTGGACACGCCAATCACTAGCTATCACGCCACAGATTCAGCGTTATTAAGAAAAATTTTTTACCTGATCACATGCAACTAGTGTTTTTGGATATATTAAAAATTCCGATATTAGTTTCAAACCATTATTTATTTATTAATTTTTATGGATAACTGTATACATTTGTCACATATTACTACATAATTAACTTATCCTAATTCATAGTTGTGACGTCTGTTGAACTTACTGTCACTGCATTTACCATCAATGAGAGCTACTATGAACATTAACTAACCTCTCTTTTGGTTTGGAATCCTTGTCACATAAAAAACAAGAATTATGACTCGCTTATTATACAAATAAAGAAATTGTACAAATATTTCTTTATTTTATATTTATAATAAAAATATTTTTTATTTTATAAATATGTTTTCCTGTTACTCTTACCAATCGAACTTCAACTTCACCTAATGAATTTTCGCCACAGTTTTCTTATTAAATCCATGTTATCTATTTTTATTTAATCTGAAACTGGTCTGAGTGCTTAAATCTGTAGTGCTTAAATTCGTATTTTTACATAAAAAATAAAGTTCAGCTATATGATTAAGAAAACCATTGTTTTACACTAAACTTTTGATTATGGAAATATATATTAAAATGATCACTCTATTGTAGAAGAAAGGTCCATTGTAAATAAAATGCTATCTTGGAAAATAGTGAGGTCATAAAGAGAACGTATGCTTTATGTAGTTTACTTTGATGGCAGTATATTTATTACTTGTGAAATATTTCAAGTGGAATACGCTCTAAGTTTTATGAGCTTTTCATAAAATTATAAGCAGCTCATAGTTTTTTTTATTTTCACACAAAAGCTGTTATGCGGTTATGCGGTTTCTAATAGAGATAGTCTTGATTATTTTACATTGAACGTTTCCACGTCTTGAGAGACTTTTGCTATTTATCTAGGATACCATTTATCCTAATGACGAAATACGTTTTTTTTAATTACTTCCTTGAATCGTTTGAAAACTAAAAAAAATGCTGTCGCAGGTAATACAACAATAGTACTCAAACAATGTATAAAAAGAATAAATGTTACTATCAATAACGGTTCGTCTATCACACTCTGTCTATTCATGACTCCGAGGTATTACATTATAAGTAAACAACGCAGTCAATAACGGAAAAGTTGAGGTAACTGCAAGGGTTCCAAATAATTTATCGCCCCCTCACCTGGGCGGGGAAGGTAACACCGAAACTTCCGAAAGTAAAACGAACATCATGAATAAAAGTTTATTACACTATAGCGATACGGAGAGATCTTACAACCATTTATCTTACTCGCACAACTCTCGGTGAAACTGTGCGGAAAGTATTTAGAAGGGAAGCGAAGGAAATGAGCATCTTATCTTATGGCGCCCCTAGTGAGAGGCGAAAGGTGTTCGTCTTCATAAATACAATATCACATTTGATTTATTTTTATGTGATCGTCCCTGATATCGACACGAAATGAACGATTTGCTACGTGCAAAACGCTGTAGAATTGTCTCAGCCAATGTAACCACTGAGCTGGCTAGCTTTAAAATGACGAATTTACATTAAAGTGCAGCCCATCTAGACGTTTGGATCAATCATTTTAATAAATGAGTATTTATTTATGATTACGAAATTAAAAGGGGGTAACATTTTTTTATAGGTGCGATAACAGACGAGCGTATGTAAACAAGGCAATTCGTCCGCCGTCTACGATTAATTTGTGATATTTCAAATCAAAAATTAGCGGCACCTTTAGAATTACCAATTTGATAAAACTACTACTGTTCCAGAAGTCTATTACGTCCATCAAAAAATATCCAAGGGTATAAAGTCATTCATCATCATCATAAAATCACAAAGAAGAGCGTTTTTTGATGTGATTTTTAGATTGGATTGTAAAAAAAAAATGTTTTTTTATCAATCATCAGTCGATACAAAATCTTCTTAAAAAATACTTGCTAATAAGAGTTGAACAGGAAGCGATTGATAAGCTTATCAAACAGTGAAAAATAATGAGAGTTACGATGATGAAGTTAATCGATCAATTAACTAAGCCAGGGTTTCCCAAATTTATTTTACTGTGACGCCCTTGGAACTTTATCATTTTTTTACAACGCCTCTCAACTCAGCCCTAAAAATATTTACTAATTTTAGTACTAACTTAGGGATGTTTGTCACAATGCGCACGGCTCTCCCTAAAGTACCCTGTGGCTCACTTGACTTGGTTGCATCGACATGCGACGCCCCTGGGACAATGTCGCGACGCACAGTTTGAGAAGCCCTGAACTAAGCTTTACATAACATAGCAAAATATTTTTCTTGTAACTTATTAATGAACTAACGGATTTTTTTACATTTTTTTTTCGATAGAAAGCAAGAAACAAGACATTATTCTAGAAATAGTCATTATTTTACCGCGATTTAACGTAATGAGCATATGTGTGAGAAGATGGACATTCGTAGATAAAGTCCACATACACCGGAATCGCGACCGGTCCATAAGCCGAACCGACATCGAAACCGATGGTATATAAACTGAGAGCAGCACCGGGATATCGGGAGCGCGCACGGTAGCGGTACTTAAAACACTACAATAATTATTATATTGCATGAATAAGACAACTCCGAATATGATATAAAAAAATAATAGGAATCAGTTTTATAGAACGCGGACAAACCTTCGGAGCATAAAATCGATGTAATAAACGATCGATATGGGAGCAGACTTCCAGGCATAATTTAGAGTGAGATCGATTTCGGAATAAGGAGAAAAACTGGCAAGAAATCGACACCACACTAGTATTAGAATCGAGAACTGAATGAAGGTAAGAAAATTTGAAGGAGGTCATGGAATCATAATTATCGATTTTATAGTTATTATATTGCAATATGAGGTTTTATTAAAGATTCTGTCCGCCCTTAACAATTTTATATTGTAAAATACTTATCTTACAATTTCAAATTATTGATGTTTTTAGTATATGTCCTAACATATGGACAAAAACATGAAAACGAATACGAAAATAATGAAAAAACTACCATTTTCAATGGAAAGCTTTATTTCCTTAAAGTCCATTTCGAATTAGAGACGTTGGTATATTATTGCAGAATATGGATCGTTCAAAACAGTGTATAACGCAACAAAAACTATATAAAAATATTGATTTAATTAAGATTAGTTATGTAATTAAGTTGATTTTACTTAATTTGCACTTGTACTTCTACTTTAGGGTATTACGCCGGTAAATGGTAGTAAAGCTACGCCTGCAGCTTCGCATGCGTGCTTGCAGCCTGCAAAGCTAGTAAATAAACATATAAATAAAAAGCAAGAGCTTTAGACATCTAGTTCAATACTTACTAATTTCCCCGTTGTTTAAAATGAATATATAATACTAGACGTACCCTGTGCGAAGAATTCGCACAAATTGTGTATAATAATTATCAGTTTACAAAATTACTGTGACTATTGATTTTATTTATTACAAAACTTTTTCATAAACAATATTTTAAGTATACACACATGTGGATGTGTATGTACATGTACACACACACACACACACACACACACACACACACACACACATATACATACATACATACATATATATATATATATATATATATATATATATATATATATATATATATATATATATATATATGTATATAATTATCTGATATAATTTGACTTACTTCACAAAGTCTTTCTGCTTGATTTTCCAGTGTTCGACGCCTAGGAATTTTATTTTATTTTATTGCGGGTATTAAATTCGTTCCTATTTTTGTCGTTTCAGATGACAAATCGTAGAAATATTTGAACAAAAAATTTAGCGACCGTTAATTATGTTGACGTTGTTTCAAAATTATATTTATGCATATATATATATATATATATATATATATATATATATATAATTTTAACAATTAATTGATTTACAAAAACAAAAGCAATAATAAATTTTTTAGCTGTTGATGCCGGTAGAGCAAGCAATTATCTATGAAATGACATAAGACTTATATGGAGTAATTGTGAGATTTTTTCTAAAAAGGAAAGCAAACGTCTTAACCTTAGCGTATTAATATATATGATGATAAAGATTGATTCGTTTTAGAGCTTTTTCCAAAAATATATTTTTTAAATTGCATTAAATGTAAGAAAAACGTTTATGTATGCCATTGCACAGGTAATAATATTTTTTCTCCTCCAAAAAAATTACGGGCAAACCGCTAGCTTCCGGGGACGCGGTTAGTGAACCGTCCTTCATTTGTTTCGCAGCATTTGTGATGCAGAATCAAATATTTATGTAGTATCTGCTGAATAATGCCGCTGCGGGGACTACATTACCATAATCTAGAAAATCAGTGTTCTCTCTTGTTGTGAATTTATGTGGAATAGTTGTTTACCACCCTGATGTATAAACTGTAAAATGAAGCTTTAAATTTGTTTCCTCGTTAGATTCTCATGAATAAATTTAATAGATGCTTAAATCAAGTTGCATTTATTGCCGTTATGTATAAATGAGTAATAAATTATGATAAATCTTTTTCGATATGCAGATTCCATTAAGGAGTTTTACTTAGTATTAAGGTAAATGAAAATTGATAATAATTAATCTGCGTACGAGTTTAAAGAGTACACAGTAGCTCATCCTTGAGGATTTCAACATTATTTTCTTCTTTTCAAACAATGGTGACAATTATTGTGTTATTCTACTCGAAATGATTAGAATTTAAACTATTCTTTACTATTAAATAATACCACAGTCACTCATGATGCTGTGGAATGAGGTTTCTCTGTGAGATAAAATCCAAAACGCAGAAATACGCAAAAAAAGTAACCGATAACTGACAGAATCAAATGTTTGCATTTACAACGGACCAGTTACATTGGCTTTTGAACCAATAATTGCTGCTGAAGGAAGAACCTTGTTTAATCCTATGGAATATTAAAGAATAGAATAAGAATTACTAACACTTAACAGCATGCGACGTTCTCCCATTTCATAATGTGATGGTTTGATTAAGATTGCAAGCTATCGTTGATGGCAAATGGCCCAAGAGCTTGGGCCAAGATTTTGGTGGAAGTAGAGAAAAAACGCTTTTGTCTTGCAATTGCTGTGCTACAACTGTACGAATAAATTAATACTTAAAATATTAACTCCAGAGGGTATCTCTCCTCACAAAACCAACACAGGAATACAGTCTGATACATAATCGAAGATTTTCTCTCTGATTAACCAAGGGAATCTCATTGTATTTGAGGAGGACCAGATTTTATACTAAATTAAAATGTAGAGGTTTACTATTCATCATGTCTAGTTCTTCACAGGGAAAAAATGCAAACAAGAAAGATTCGCTTCAATACTTTGAATGCAAACAAATTTGATAATGTCTATTGATGAAGAACAATCAAATCTATCGTTTGAATGTGAATAATACTAAAAGGACAGGTAATACTTTTCTGAAATTACCGTCCTACAAGTCTTCTCAGTGTCGTTGGCAAAATTTATGCCAAAATTTTTATTGAACTTGATACAAATGGGACTGGAATAGAGATCTGGGATATAAAAGCAACATTGGGAAAAGGTATAGCTTGTAAGGATAAAGATATTTTCTCTGTGAAACAATAAGAAATAGTTTTTGTCAACGGGATAAATGTTTTTCTGGACTTTCTTTTGGAAATTCTTTAATCGGAAAGGAGCTTACAATAGAGTAGAATAAAATAATCGATGAAAAACCTTATCCAAATAAAGTGTGAAATCGGAGTAATAAGAACATTACAGTCTTTATATGGAGAGTTTAGCATCTCCGTCAGAACGAACGTACCACATACTAAATGGTTTGAAACTTGTGGATTTGCAGAATTATCAGACAAGGATATGTAATGTCACCGTGGCTTTTCAACCTGTTCTCGGATAGCTGCTGCATGATTTGGAAAAGTATGAATGTGGACTAAGAATCTTAAATTCCTCTTCTACACCCATAACCGAAAAATCCTTGGCACTTTGAGCGAGCTGCATGCGATGGTAACTAAGATGAATGATTGCATTAAGATGGGAAGTTTGAAACTGAACGTGATAGGTTTGTCGGTGAGAGAATTGAACAATTAAAAAAGTTTATCTACTCGGGTAGTTTGTTTACAAGACGTTAAATATGATCGATATATTAAAAGAAGAGTAAACACTGGTAATAAAGAGAATATGGTACTGAATGTTGTTGTGAATACTAAAAGTACCTCACGACAAATGCTTTATACTATTAATAATGAAGTAATGGTATATACGGTAATTAGAGAGTAGATTATGTCAAAAGAAACGATATAGTAAAATCAATGAAGTGGAGATACAATCTTTTCATTAAAATTCGTTGACAGCCTTTGAGAAAAGAGTCTAGGAATAGTTATATCAGAGAACAGAGTGGCTTAAAAGAAGATGTAGTGATTAAAAAAAGTTATGTTGCCATGGTTTGGTCATCTGGATACGAATGAATGGAGTGATATAATAAAACAGATCCATAGAGCAAAGGTTCTACGAATTGAAGGTTCAACAAAGATTGTCCAAATGCCATCTTTTATCCCGAAAATTTTATGTTAACAAGGTGACATATTAAATAAGGGCAAAATTTTAATCTCAAAATTGATGAGGTCGTTTCAAAGAATATATGAAAGTCAGTAAAGTAAGGAAGAATGTGAAATATCGTGCGTAGTATTATTTTGTATGCTATTATATTAAATCGTATCTAACAGTCTATCTAGAATATTAGAATAGTACGCCGAAATCACAAATCTCTACATGGTAACATCTTTACATTCTCCCTTGATTTAAATAATAAACTCGTGCCTATATAGGTGTGAATTTAGAACAAAATAAAAATGCGAATAAATAAAAATAGGAAACGTACATAACCATAAATTAAAACCACATATTTTTGTAATATCTAGTTTCATTTTCAAAGTATCTTTGTCTTAATAATAATTATTTTTAAAAGTTTTCATTTAGTTTCTTCTGCTAAATCTATTCAGAACCTAGATCTATTTTAATTGATTAGTTAGATCTTACCTTGATTAGTCAGATAGTCATCTAATGCATTTCTCTAAGTTATGGATAGATATCAAGGTTTATTACGTATTATATTTTTACATTGAACGAATAATATATATAACCGAATATATAAACGAATCCTTGTTTATTATTATACTATTATCATGGTGGATGAAAAAAATGAAACGTCCTTATATTAAAATATTTCATTGTTTTAATCTTTTAAACGCGTTAACCCTCTCGGTTCCGGTCTGTTAGATTTTCATTAAGATACGACATGTAAATTACTTGTTATCTAACCCATTAATGTGTCGTTTTAATGTATGTGTAGTTTCATGCATAAATTGTTAAACAGCATCCTTTTGTTGTTATCTTTTAGACATTAATTCAACTCTCATTTGAATAAAACAATGCAGTTTATCTTCCGGTCGAGTTTAATTCACTTGTTCCTTTTGTGTCGTTGGCTACAAGATATGGCAGTTCTGGGGATATTAAAATGTTAAGAAACTGCAATTATTTTTTGAAGTGAAACTTCTGTGGAATCGTTGTGATTTCAAACCGGATGCAACGGAAAAAACGACAGGTAAGGAACACAAATACAAAAATGTGTAGGATGAAGCCGGCAAAGAATGAGACAGAAATATACATACTATTTCCTCTTTGTGTCATCCTTCGTAGCATCCACACTCCCGTCTTCTAATTATAGTCGCCCGTAATTAGTGAACCAGAGCAAGAGAGCAAATGTCGGTGTGTATGTATATTACACACTGTTTAATACTTGCTTGTATTTGAGAATTTAATTTGTATTAGTATATGTGAAAAGTATGTGAGCTAATACTACTGTACATTGTATGCGGCTGCGTATTACAGCTTTTTAGTAAGAAGTCAGCGTGGTGTGTTATTATTTAACAGTGTTTGTGAGTATTTTTATATCTTGTTGAGCTAAATAATAAATTTTATAAGATGCCGAAAACTAATGCCGAAATGTGTCATCAATATCGACGCAAAAAAAATTAAAATAAAATTAAAATTAAATAATGTATGTTAAATAAAATATAAAATATTTTTTAAAATGAATCAAAATGCTTTCATTTTTAGCCTTGTTATATATATTCATCTCATTCTTTTGTCGATTTACTGAAGTTTCACTTCTATTGTGTGTGAATCGCACACACAGTATTTTTTTTATGTATAAATCGATGTCATTATAACACAGCGTAGATCATTTTACTGGTTCATTGTTTTGCTTTTGGTTCACAGCAAGATGACCTGCAACTTCGATTCACAAATAAATCTTTTTACTTTTAAGAGCAAAAAGTTCCTCTTAGTACTAAAAATGGATACTTACGAAAGCAAATGATGTTTTTAATAAAAAAAATACTGATGTAAATATACAACTTCACGTAAATTAAGGCAAATTCTTATACCGTTTAACGATTTCTCGGTCTTGATTAGGAAATGCAGTACGTTCTGCCCTCATTACAAATTAACGGATTATAGGGCATTAAAACTATAGACTAATGACTAAATAGTTTACGAAGACATTTAACAACTATATTTGTGAGGCTATTAATATCATATTATTTATCATTTCAGAATATTACAGATCTCGGCTTTGATTTATTTTTTAGACTTCATATACATACGAAAACAAACAAAACAAAAATACACTGCGGTAAAAAAATGTCATTATGTTAATATGTTTAGTATAATGATTAAAAAAATATAATTCTGGGAAAGCAAATATCATTGTTGTGAAAACTGTAAATTGCGTGTCTTAGCTAATTTTCTATCATTAAAATTTGAAGCGTAGGCTCTACATTTTAGTAGAACTGCGCAAAGTGGTATAATAGATTAGTATAAATAAAAAATTGTTAAGGTTTCTGTTTCGATCCATGGACAATATGAGCATATACCAAGTTGTGTAACTGTTTTGATGTATAGTGACTAAAACAGTAATAAATTATCGGATTATGAAAAAAATACTTAATCACAGATTCTAATTCGACTGCACGACGGACACATAGATGAACTTAAAATGCTATGACTAAAAATGATAGCATTTACTAAAACTAACTGAGAAATTTCATAGTCCTTAATATGATATTTTTTCAATACGGACACTAATTTCATTACCGAAAGATTAACGGTCCTTCTCAATATGGAACTGTATCATATGAATAAAGTAGATTTTTTTGAAATATTATTGGTAGAATATTCTTATGGATAGTCATGTCGTTCTATCAATTTGCTTATTGTGATTAACAAAAAAATAAATGAGTTTTTATATTGACCAGTAAGAAAAAACTTTACAGTTGATTTGAAAGCAATGTAGGTTAATATATATCACAGTTGACACTACTCAAATAAGCTGATTCAGGAAATGGAATCGACATATGTCACCGTGTTACAGAATTGAGCTGTTTATTTACTAGAATGGCGTAATCTGATAGCCGGTTTTAGTAAAAAAAAAAAAGGAAAATCCAATAGTGCCTGTTGTTAATCTGCAGTAAGTAGTGCCGTCGCCAGTAAGTGTTCCGGCGTGCTGATTGCGGCTGTAAATTACTCGCTAACGGCGCCCCTCTAATTGGTCGCGACTCGTAATGTGTCGAAACTAAAAATATTGCCCAGATAATTCTCGAACGTTTTCCAAGACTCAGGGGCGTTTAACGTTAGAAGGTTCTCTCCGATGCTGATTAATATTTTCATGTGAATTGTTAAGGCTTTAATTGGTTCACAGATGTTTAACTAAAAGATGAGTACGAGCGATTATCCTATTGCTTGCATGGAGTCTAACGCCCAATTTATACTATGCATTGTGAAGTTTACATAATTCGTTAAATGACGATCGGCCAGATAGCTCAATTTATTATTATACATACCAACTGAGAAACAACTTAAACGATCACGAAGACTAAAATGAATATATAAGACTTAGTTTTACTCACAAAATGGAGAAAGTACTAAGAAAACGTTTTTAATTTTTTTTTTCCCTAAACTCGAAAAAGGAGAATGAAAGCTTATAGTAAAATCTAGCTTCAAAACCTAAGATTGTTTTGGCGTTAGACTATTTTTAGATCTAAAACATATAAATAAATAGACGAGTGATATATTCATTGCAACGAATCGAGAGTGATACTGGATCGAAACGGAGAATAAGATGGGAATCGAGAGTGGAATTGGATTACGAACGGAACCAGCATTGGAGTTGTGAGAGGAATCAGGTTCCAATTCTAAAGTTAGACAGAGATTAGAATAAAATTTAGAGCTAAACCAAAATTGGTATCAACAGTAATATAAAGAGTGAAATCGAGAAAGGACCGATATGAAGATAATGACTGGCAGACTTATTGAATTTTATAGAAAATAGAGGATTTCATAGAAATATATATTATTATATTATAATAGATTATAAAAAAAAAAAAATAGAAAATATACGATATCCACGCAGGCGAACCTGCAGGCGAGAACCACTCGCTTGCAGCATCTTCGCTATTTATTCGGTATATCAAAAAAAATTATGGATTGCATTTCAGTAAATACAAAAGCTACCAAAATTTTAGTTTTTTATATCTAAAGTTATTTTTTCTTTGCATATCCGCTCACATTCAACGTTCTTCCACCCTTATACCGAATCGCAACTTGCGATATGGTGACAATAAACTTGATATAATTTAGTTCACGAAATTTAATTAAATTAATGATTAGGTAATAAGTATGAGAGACATTATTTTTAAGACTTTATTAAGTAGACTTTCGGTAAAGTGTTATGGACAAACATAGGCCTAATTTATGACGTGATAGGTAAGACCACAGTACATAAAGAGAGAATAGAAATGGTATGTGGGTGGGGCACGTGTGCCCGATATATGAGCAAATGACTGAATGACCTCAGACCGTGCGCTGTTCTTAGGGAGACTTTGCAATGTGAAGAACTCCGCGAAATGGTGTTTAAACTGCTTATCATTTAAACGTCCGTGATTATATGATGTAAACAATATAAAGTGTGAGCCAAGAAAGTATTTTACATCATTGATAAATCAAAAAATTTGAAATTGCAACACGAGACTTTTACCTTCTATTTAATAATAGCTTTCATAATTGAAAGCTTCAACATATTTTAACCTAGAACAATTTATTCACACAAATTGTGTTCGTCGCTTGATCGTTGCTTTCGTTGCGTTCATTGCTTATGAAACTTTATTATATGTAAAAAAAAATTATTTCTTAGTTTCTTATACTTGTCGTCGTCGAACTTATACGAAGTCGCTTGAGAAGGTGATTTTTGGTTAAATACTTTTATGAACGCCGTGTCGAACTTAATAAGTTATTTATACTTTTTAATGTAATATAAAATTTCAGTTTTTCTCAAAAACTCGAACAATTTAACAAAATACAGTTACTTAACAAGTATCTGCTATTAAATTTACAATATAAATTTTAATTATTATACGCAATACTACAATGAATATTTAAATAAATATATAAATAAATATTGAATCTTACTGTAATAGGATAACGACTCTGTTTTAAAAACATATTGTAAGTTATTGTAATTGATATAAGGCTGTTAAGGGCTTTAATTATGAAGTAAATGAAATCGACATGCGTCGCTTGAAAAACAAGGATTTTTATTGTTAACACTACATAAATAATTTAAACTAATAACCAATTTCCCAAACACATACATACCTGAAAAACAAAGAAACGACGTTACAAGTTTATCATTTCTCCCTTAACGATTCCTTATTCTTCCAATATCTTTTATTTAAATATTTAGATTTTAATAACAAATTATATTTTACACAAACGTCAACACAAATCTTCATTTTTAATCATCACAGATTAAAGATTAAAGTAGAATAGATTAGTAAACGAGTGTCCCTGTTTTATTGGTTCAATCAATCAATTTAAGAAATACAGCAATGTATTTTTTTACATTGATACAAGCTATAGCATTATTTTTAAACAATTAACGATATAAGGCTCTCACCAGCAATAACAATAAAAAGAAAATAACAAAAAATGAATCACTTGTAACTAAACGTTTTAAATTCAAAAGTAAAAATTAGCAATGTAGTTTTTGTCATTAGAAGTATTAAGATTTATTAATATTTGTGTTGTACGTTTATATTTTACTTTATTTATGTACGGATGTCTCAGCCTTTAAACACAAATGTGTCACAAACAGTAGTACAAATAAAATATATTTTAGAATAACAAAATATTTTTATAAGTATTTTTGCCTTGGACAACCCAACCAATAATATCATTTAAGTTTATGCTGTTTAATAAATACAATCTATTTGTGCGAGAGTGCGGCAATACAGCTGTTCCTGTTTAAAGTATAGTATAGCTAGACAACCAACGCTAGTCTCTATTTATGTTTTGTGGGTAAGACGTAGCGGTTACTCGACAAGTTGTATAAATTACATTAAAATATTATGTACCTAAATTTAGAAACATTCATATAATTAGTGCATTGCAATGGATGTTTTGAACGTGAGAGAATCGGTGACTACAATAAAATTGATGAAGAAAATGAATTCTGCCTATCACATTACAAATTATATAAAAGAAATTGTTTTTCAAAGATTACAAATTCAAATTTCAAAATTCAAATTCAAAATATCTTTATTTCATAGGTTACAAAATAACACTTGAAATACGTCATAATTTTTTGCGAATTTACACTTTACCGCTCGTTCGAAAGGCAGTTTTCTCTCAACAAGAACGAGCAAGAAATTTAAGGGTAGCTCTTTTCTAATTTGCACATACATAGCCAAAACAAATACGAGACCATTAAGAATGAAACAGCCCGGTAAGAAGTCGAGCCGCTTATGCCCATGGATATTTGTCTTCTAAATATTCAGAAATTGCATAGTACCGTTTTTACCGAGTGATTTTTTAATAACACTCTTAAATTTATATGGGGGTAAATCTTGTATATTTATATACAGGAACCTTATTGAATAGGCGCACACAGAGCCCTCTAAATGAATTTGTGACTTTACTTAGTCGACTAACATGTAAAATCAGTTTATTTTGATTTCGGGTATTGAGTTTATGTCAACTACTATTTCTTTTAAACATTTCAAAAAATTTTTTATATATAATAAATTTTCATAAATGAATTGAGATGCCAGGGTTAAAATTCCAAATTCCTTAAACTTATTTCTAAGAGATGCACGAGATCCGAGTTTGTAAATTGCGCGAACGGCCCGCTTCTGCAGTACGAAAAGTCTATGAATATCCGCGGCGTTTTCCCAGAGCAAGATGCCATACGACATCAGACTATGGAAACAGTAAAAACAAACCAATCTGGCAGTTTCGACGTCCGATAAATTTCTAACTTTTTTGACAGCATAGGCAACAGAGCTAAACCTTTTCGCCAACTTACTTATATGAGACCCCATTGAAGCCTGTTATCTAAAGTAATTCCTAGGAACACTGCAGAATTAACAAACTCCAATTCTTTGTTGCGTAATGAAATAGTTCCGGATCCATATCTTACATTTGGAAGTGAGAATTTTATACATTTTGTTTTCATTTCATTAAGAAGTAGGTTATTTGGTGTAAATCATTTCTCTACCTTAGATACAGCATTGTTCATATCGTCATAAGTCGGCTGTTGTCTTTTAACTTTGAATAACAAAGAAGTATTATCTGCAAACAGTACTATCTCGTGAACATCCTTAACAAGGCTAGGTAAGTCATTTATGAAGACTAAAAAAAGAAAGAGACCAAGAATTGATCCCTGTGGTACACCCATGTAGACTATAGATCCAGACGATTTCGTACCATTGACATCAACCCTCTGAACCCTGTTACTCAAATACGACTTCAGAAGGTCGAGTGCCCAGTCTGTTACTCCATAGTGATGTAGTTTCCCGATCATAGTTTCATGATAAATACAATCAAAAGCATTGGACAGATCATAAAATATGTTAATTTCACCTCGTGAATCCTCCCAGGGCTCCAAAAATATGTTGCACAAGCTCAACGCCAACATCGATTGTTAAGAGACCCCGAGTAAAACCGAATTGTTTATTAGACATTATTTTATTGGTATAAAAATGTACTAACAACCGATTTAGAATTAATTTTTCGAATATTTTGCTATGACGGTAGTATAGATATGGGTCTAAAGTTATTGGGACTTGATGCACTACCGCCTTTAAATAATGAAATTGCTTTACTTTCTTTCATCAAATCGGGAAACACGCCATCATCTAAACACTTATTAAAGATAAACGCCAAATGCAGCGTAATATAATCTATAATGAAGTTAACAACTATAATAGAAAGACCATGAATGTTAGCAGTTCTCTTCATGTCTAGAGATTTAAACGTTTTGATAACCTCTTCAGAACTCACATGTTTAAATTTAAATTTCAAATTAATATTACAAATCGGACTATTATTCCTTTGTAATGATTCGGCAAGAGCGAGAGATGAGTTAAGAGAACTGGTAGTTAAAACAGGAATGTCAGTAAAGAACGTTTCAAAGGCCTTAGCAACCTCTGTGTCTTCATTCAAGGTTTTGTCATCTAACTTAAGTTTAAAGTCAATAATTCGGCCCCTAATTTTCCAGTCTCGTTTTTTATGACATCCCAAGTCGTTTTCATAACATTATTACTGTTTTTTTTATTTTACTATTTATGTGTTTGGCTTTAGCCGCGATGCAAACACGTTTAAAAATTTTTGAGTATTTTGTTACGTATTTGGCAAAGCTCTCACTATTATTAAAAGTCCTCTCGTCATAAAACTCATACAGTCTTCTTCTACTTTTATGAATTCCCACTGTTGCCCAATCGCTAAATGACAATTTTTCATTTACTTTAACATTTTTCACTTTAAATATTATACATTACCATATTCCGTTTTATCATGTTAAAAATTAAATTAATTCATTGCACATCCGGAACTCGGAATCTCTAATAAAAGGCGCGCGTTCACCGGTACACAAATTATTTTCTTTTAGATTTTTGTTAAGCGATATTCTAAAATACGCAAATTGACCGCTGTGGTCTGATTTTAAATTTTGAATGATAGATTTCTCCTGTGGTTCAATAGGACCAAAAAATGCGATAACCGAATAAAATTGACACGGTTCTTATAAATGTAGTTTTGCGGTTTTGGAAAAATGCTTACGTTCAATACATTTTTAGAATATAAATTATTATAATAAGTGCAATAAAATCTTGTTAGATTTCAGTGAATATTGTTAGTTATTTTTCTCAAAATAATTATCAGATAGGCGATTAAAATATTAAGTCACCCATTTATTCAATTTTGGAATCGAATAATTAATCCTATAAAGAAAGAAATGTTCAATTTCAACTGATTATAATGTCTCTTTTAAAATTGAACTGCGGTGTGTCGTCGCATCACATTTCTATGGCCACAAGAAAGATAACACTTATTATCGTTAAAAATAAATAATAAGCTGATAAAGGCTGGCAGTGACATATCAGATTACAAAGCGAGCACATTTTTTCTTTCTGATTTTTCGAGTGCCATTTAAAAATGGCGCCGGTACGCTTGAAAGATTTAAAAAGTGCCGAGGTGAAGAAATTTCTTGATGACTTCGATGTGGTGATGAGCGACATGGATGGTCAGTGTTTAGTTTGTTTATAATTTATTTTGTAAAATCAAAACAATGTATATATGCTTATTGACTACAAAAATTTGTACTTATACTAATTTTAATATCATCGTTTTATTTTAATAGGTTCGTCTAAGATATGGCGAAAGGCATATTCGTTGATGTCGTTGAAAATGTAATGTGGTGTTTTCAAATATTGTCTACCAATTTCTTAATATTAATGATAGCTTAGATCGATTTTAGTTTGGTACAACAAGTTTTTTACAAAAATATAAAAATTTTCGTTCAGCAGCGTAAGAAATAGTTACACTATCTAAACAAATACTTCTACCCGATAACAAATTGGCTAAAATCTGTTAGGTTTTTATTTATTGACTACAAAAACTATTTTGAATAAATAAATAAATCACATAGTTCTCGTTATTTCTATTTCTAAAGACTTTTTAATTAATTTCAAATATATATAATTAATTGAATTCAAACTTTAGCTTTTAATGAATATACAACAAGAGAGAAAAGTGTACCCTCATTTCTAGGTACAATATACTTCCTGCGACCTCTGCCTGGAGTTCCAGATTTTTTCAATCACATGGAAAGATTTGGCAAATCCGTATATTACATATCCAACAACTGTCTACTGACCCCTGATGAGTACTCGTCTAGAATGAAAAAGTGTTCACTAAACGTGCCCGATGTGAGTTACTGAAAGAACATTTTGATATTTACCGTTTATGAGTAAACGAAATTATGTATTATATTCACGTCAATCCGTTAAATTAATCCGTACGGAAAATACCAATATAACTTGTAATCTTACAACATTTTTTAGTGAATTCTGAATTTTTCTTATAATTATTAAATATAAGGACCTTTTCCTCTATGTCCTTTCAAACCGGGCTTTAAACTCCTTTTTAAAATAAACCACTTTTAAAATTAATTTTGCAGTGCACGCAAAAGAGGACATGGAAGCCAAAGTTAATTTTAAAAGTGATTTATTGTTAAATGTCACTTTAAAAGGAGATGGTAAAAGATGCTCCAAGTCAAATATAATGTACCACATATATTATAAGTTTGGTGCAAGGTCGGATCCATCCTTCGAGTCAGGGTGTGGCAAAGGCGGATCCAGGAAGGTCATGGGGGTCATGATCCTCCCTGTGCTGGATCTTTGTCTTGTAATTGAAATAGAATTAGAGCCAATCCTGAGCGAACTTCGTATGTGTGACCCCCGATGACATAAAGGTTGAATCCGCTCTTGGAATCGGGTCACATAGCCGAGTTTTGGTCAGGACTGGCTCTAATTAATTTTAACACCAAAATTAAACTTACACGTAGAAGTATTTTCGTAGTCTACATTAAGATCCTCTTATTTAGTGATAAAAGCTGTGTAGAAGCTACATTTGAGTTTTTCTCCACATTGAAATATGTTTTTGAGTTTGTTTAAAAGCTGCTAAAGTGCTATAACAAATGATAAAGTGTACAAGCAGTCTCAAATCGTACAAATTTAAGCATCATTGTATAGTAGCTGTAAAACCACTGTGTATTAAATACACAACAACCAACGAAGGAGCTGTACTAAATCAGTTATTAAAGCTAAAATATGACGTTAGAACTACAAACAATGACATATAAGAGCCTTGTAAAAATAAATAAGTTTTCAATGAGAATTGGAATAGAATTAACAGAGGATTTTGTTTGAAAATAAAAAAAAATGGTAACATTAACAACCTTTATCAATAGTAGTGGACCTTCAATAATAATTTTACATATATATTTGATAATATACTTAATTCGTTTAAAATATGTATACGAGATGTGAGAAGTTCCTTTTAATTTACTTATTGAATTTGTCTCATAAGTAATGCCAGTTTTCATAACTGAAATTCATACGCTTTCTTTTTATAAACATTATAACCTAATAGGTATGACAAGTTTCTACTTCTATGAAGAGTATAACTGTTTTACTTTAATTTAATGACAGTAGATGTTTTAATTGGCGGGACAAGACGTTTTTACAATAAAAAGTATTTAGTACTGTAAGTACAAAATTAGTTTATTGTTAAGACATTATTGAAAAAAAGGTTTAAAGCAGATGTTGCAGTAAAGAAAACATGAGAAACTGAAGGAGAAGATACAGTTAATGAGCGAACAGTACAGCGTTGTTTTAATAGAAAAGATTTGACGCTGATTCCAGAATGAGGATTCACTCTCTGATCTCCCATATGTGCCTGTAAATTGTCACAGATCAACCATCACCAACCATTACCCAAATGGTTACAGTCAAGCGTCCGACAATGGCGATTTATAAATATTAATCTGGTCAAAGGGCTCTATGACCAAATTAATATTTATGTTTTATCTTTATGTTTTAAAATTTTGAAAGATTCCAGAACATTTAAACGTAAACCTTCTCACATACACCCAAAACATTGAACTTGTGACCGTCATTGAGTTTATGGCTGGTTTCTAATAAATGTTTAGCTAAATTTTGTAATTTTCTCCGAAATTGTACCATAATATGTTAAACTAACTACATATTTCTTTTGGTCTTTTGATTCTGTTGGATAGATACTGTTCCTTATCATATTTTTTATTAATGAGTCCATCTCCTTGTTACACATAAGGATTGGTAGTGGAAGAACAGATACGAGGGTCAGCGGTGGGTTGCATGCTGCATGTTAATGCATGTTGTAGGCAAGTGTCTAGTTATAGATTTCCGCAATTGGTATCTCATACAATAGAATAGCAATTCTTTGCACTAAAGCCAAAGAATGGTTTTGCCAAGGTCTCAGAGGGGTTGCTAAACGTTGAGTTACGACTTAGAATATGGTGGGATATACTTTGAATATCAAGATTTCTTTTTGTATGATTATTTAATAAACAAACTTAACGTAAAAAACCAAGATTATTTATGAGGCTACATAATATTTTTATTTATCTACAAATAGCTAACGCTTTAACTACTTGGATGTTAACTAACTACATGTCATCTGAATGATAATAAATTTTCTTATTAGTATTGTATATGAAATTTCTGTACTTAAGAATGTATATAACTTAATAAATACACGTCAATCTCAAGTAACAATATCAGTTTAAAATTATTTATTCTTGTCGAGTAATTACCATCTCCTGTCGTTTACGCTAACAAATTTTCGCTATTCTATAACGAGTTTACGGTAAAGTCTGAATTGAATTTTAATGTTAGACGTAGTACTTTAATATTACAGAAAGTTATAACTATGAATGAATATAAATCTAATATTTTAAACAAAATTTCAATTATGTTCAATCTGACCTGGTAAATGGTATAAGTCGTCGTTATTAACACCCAGTTAATATTGCAAACCGTTATTTTCGGGCAATCTAAATAATTATCTAGAATACAATGTAAAAAAGCGATAATGAATCATACGAATTAATGTATAAATGTGATTAGAGAAGATGATAGAGGTTTACTAAATGAAGAAAATCTTGTGAAAGATCGATAGAAGAATTATTTCGCAAGTCTTTTTGCGTTTGCGGATATAGTTACAGATAACAATGTTACTGCATCTGAATAAACAAATAACAATAAATTGAAAACAAATAACGAGAATAATAAAAGGTAAAAAGCTGGGAAGGCTACCCAATATGATAGGGTTTCGTCAGAAATGCTGAAGGCGGTGAGGTAGTAATGGAAATTCTTACTAAGATTCAAAGCAAGGATCACGTCAGATTTCCAAAAATTACCACCATACAAGTTTCCTCAGAGTCGTTAGTGAAATATTATTATTTAAATGTTGTGAATGAAGTGCAAGCGCGGATTGTTTTTTTAAAGATGGAATGTATCGACTATGTTATGCCCATGAAACATAACGGAAATTCTTTTGGCTAAGGGTCTCAACGTTTCCTGTGCTTTCGCAGATCTGAAAAAGGCTTATGATAGAATGGAAAGCAAAGATCTAGAAAATGTTTTCCATGTATGATGCGACTAGCGATCTACCAGAAAATTATGACGTAATAGTGATCGTTTTATTTTTGTTAACAATTGCTTTGCAGAATTATAGATTTTCTTTGTATATATAGTTATATATCAATTACTTTTGTAGTCGCATTTTGACAAAGCATATTAAGTTTGCCGTGTACTAGTTAAGATGAATTCTGCGTCTAATATCAGCAGACATAATAAAATTAAATAAATATTTTGCAGGACAATATTCTATACCCAACCAAGGCAGTAATAGATTATTTGAAAACTCGAAATTTCGATAAATATGTCTTCTGCATCGCCGCCCAAGAAACCATAGACGATTTGAAGGCGGCCGGAATTAAATGCAAGACAGGCGTAAGTATTAAGAAACGAAGTATTTGTGAGATACAAAATAATTCTCATGATACTTAAACCGGTTGAATTGTTCGTTAATAAATATTCAAATAGTTGTTATTCTATTGATACTCATTATCGACGTGGATTCGAGATCACATCGCAAACTATTGAAAAACTATTAAGGATAATGTTATCAGTGAATTTAAAATTTCATACGTGATAAAGGCCTGTCTATTATCGTTTAAAGATAACATAAATGAAGACGAATGAGGATAGCTATCTTTTCTTGTAGATTCTGGATGCTCTACTGGATTCTCTGTATTTTTTTTCGGGTCAATCTGAAAAAAATGATCTGCAGTAAAAGAAATCAGTTTGAAATTTTAATAAAACTCTCTAACAAATATATATATGTAAATAGTAACCAGCTTTTAACTGCGGCTCTCTGCGTGTAAACATGAAATAAATTCTTTCGTATTGTATATCGCCCTATCATGAAATTATGATCCCGATCGCTATCTCGTTCTCGATTCTGATGTTTTGCTCTCGATGTCAATTTTTTTCGTTCTCAATTCCAATCGCGAATTGGAGAGTTTTGCGCTAAGGACATTCCAATTTCATTCTCGACCCCTGTCTCATTTTAAATTTGGATCTCAGTACTGCTTTTCATTACGATTTCGGTAAAGATTTTTATTTTAATTTTGATCCCACACTCAATTTTGACAGTCGTCTCATTCTCTATTTCGATTATGGCCTCGATTTTCAAATATATTTATCGTTCTATATCCAATTTCGAGTCTGCTACCGGTTACAGTTTTGATTTGTACGGAAGTCGTAGCAAATGCCAGCACTATCAAAATAAAATTTAAGCTATATTACTCGGGTAGTGCAAATGTAATATTTAACTTCCTATGAGAAAAACGGTCTTTAGAATCTTTATTGGCAAGTTAAGTTTTTTTTTCAAAAGCTTCAACTCGTACAACATGTAGGTAGTTTGATAATAACTGAATAAATTGATTGATTATGTAAAAAAAGGGACAAGATACATACAGCAGTTTTGATTTTGCATAAATCATTTCATTCCTTACGAAATTTCTTCTCTTACATTTCACCCTTCTTAGGGCTGCTTTTGCGAAAACGATACGTGTCATTATTTTTCATTTGTATTATGCAGCTAAAACATAAGTGTTTTGTCAGTAGCTTCGAAGGTTTTGGTTTTTCGTATAAAAATTTCAACTCTTTTTGACGCGAATACGTCTCTAAATTATCTTCATTAATGGGAAGCAATTTAGAAAACCGATAATAACAAAATCGGGGTATACAGTTTGATGCTGCAGCTACGTATATGTCATCTACATCCAAAATTTAATTATACCACTTGATAGCTAAAGGATCAAAGAATTCGTTACGTTTAGTGAGGACTGTGAAGCATTTAGCGCTGTGGAAGGGGAATAGTCGATAATTTGAGGACGATTCTCTGCGTCACAAAATTTCCTTTTAGTGTAAATTTTGATTTTGGAATAGCTACGATCATCATTTGTATTTCAATCGTCAACTCTTGTCAAAATCTATCGTTTGCTCATTTAAAATATCAATGAGAAAAAGTTATAAAAAATGTATATAGAGATAGAATTAGAAAATTGAAATTGGTAATGCAATATCGGCTTATAATCGTCAAAAATCCAAAATATAAAGATTGGATACGGTTGAAAAGGCCTTCTCAAGGACAATCCAGATATACCCATAAAACATTACTATTTCTGGGGATGTAAAAGAATGAAGGTGTCCAAGCAAATCAACGACGGCGCTAGTACACCTTTGGTTGGGGTGACCGAGGCATTACAAATGGATGATGTAATTACTTCTACATCGACGCTGGACTGCATAGACATCGATTGTGTGCGAAAACCTGTTATTAAAGACACGTTTAGTAGCAGCTAGTGCACGTTTCTCTGCTACATTTATAACTATACGATATCCGAAGGAATTTTATAGTATTCAAAAATAATTGTACACATAATTCCCTCAAAGAAAATATTATACTTTACGTACGCATATTCACGTAAAATACACTGCCGTGTCCACGACATAGCAAACCACGCTTGTTTCATACATTTTAAGCTTACTTTTAAGAATCACGCATGACATTATTTTTTATTAGTTGTGATTAGTTAGAATATAAATTTTGACATTAATAGCTTTAACGGTATCGATTTTCCATACAATATTTTTTTCTTATTTTAACCCCTTCATGTTTGATTAAATAAAAAAACTGTATGTATTTTATCCTTTATTTCTCTATGTAACTATAATGTCAATTTTTATGTCTACAGCTTCAACGGTTTCAATTTTCCACACAAAAATTTTTCACCATTTTCACTCCCTTATGGGTCCACTTTTCAAAATTATTTTCTGAACTCTGGTTTCTGTGAAATTGTGTAATAAAGTCTTTATAAATGTATAATAATAATTATAATCTTTAAATGTAATTCTGCAAATCTTAATTAATAATGTTAAAACGAGTACGTAGCTTTACATGATTTCAGTTATCAATAACTTGATTGAGGTTATGGTCTAAAAAGTCTTCAGTATCGGCGTCGAGATCAGAAATTGGATAACGAACAGCAGTAGGAACTAACTTGACTCTAGGTTCTAGTTTGATGTAATGGATGTAAAGTATGAAAAAAATATTGTACTTAAAGAAGTATTATACACATAAAAGATTTAGTATTAAAAATGTTGTGTAGCCTGTACCTGGACCGAGAAGGTATCTGGAGTATCCAGCGATATTCAAAGACGATCCTGAAGTCGGCGCTGTGTTTATCGACATCGATTTCCATATAAACATGGCCAAGGCTTACCTGGCGTCGGTCTACCTTGAAAGACTCGATGTGTACTTCCTCACCGGGGCGTCCGATCAGACCGCGCCGTTGAGAATGACGAAAGACAAGTCCCCTAACGTATTTCGTGAGTATATATAAAATATGGTCTGTTGTTGAATATGTTATTGTTGGCATTATCTTAAAGATTATAATTCTAAATTTTACAACATTTGTCGATATGTTTTCAATGTGGAATAAAATTAAAAATCTTATTTAAACAGTAAATCAGATTAACGTGAAGAATTCAGACATTTTTAGTCTGTTAATAATGTTTAATAGCACTGTTTACAATAATCAAATATGTTTTATAAAACCATAAAAAATAACTTTTCCCAATCAAAGTGGCAAAAAATGAATCAATTATACTCAACTCCTATTATGATACTTCACATAAGTTCCGTATTCCGTATATTAAAAGCCTTCGCTTTTGTGTTGAATATAAAATCAAGTTTCTTACACTACCAGTGTTGGAAACGTGCGTTAAAGTAAACCGTTATGAATTTATAGTTATTATTATGCAAATACAGCATCATTAATTTATTATAATAAAATTGCTGCAGCCATTACAGCACTGAAATATTAGCCTGCCCTTTAAATTGCCATAACTTACGATCCTAGGGCACTTGCAACAACTGACGGTGTTCTACAACCTTCATTGCGTCGTCAGTCCACCTAGTGGAAGAGCGAATCAGACTATTTTCTTATCCAGCGATTTTCGGTTTTATGAGTGACGGAGCCTGTTCATTGTTATTTTTAAGTTGTGTATTCTGAGAGTTAAATTAGTGATGCAGATTTTCCAATGGAACTTAATAATCCGTATTTATCTAGATGTAAAGCGTCGAACATAGCTTTTTCCGTAGCAAGCTGAATGACTTTAAATTTATTTGAAACACCAGAAGTAATGAACCTTTCTGGTGTACGTACAACACGCACAATTGAATCTTTATTCTCTAAGGTATATCATATTCAAAGATAGTGTGACGTTTCTCAAACATTACCCAGTCTATCTGAATTCTTACTGTCATTTCGAGTAGTAAGCAGTAGGAAGACAAGTAAGAAATTTACATTCATTAAATAGATTATCCGATACAGTAATTATATTAACAGCTGTTGATAAAATAAAATATATGTAACTTGTTTTAATAAGTGCTATATTTTTTTCAGTTCCGAATTTAATATTGCCCACCATACAGCGCTATACCGGGAGAGAACCTATAGTTTTATCTAAACCCAGCAAAGCCTTTGCTGATTTTGTCAATAAGCACACAGGAGTAGTTATTCCAGCCAGAGTATTGTTCATAGGTGACTCGTAAGTACTGTTTTTGATTTTAATAACTCATAAGTAACGTTTTTGATTAGTTACCTTACGACAAATTATGTAAATTATGTTGATTTTGAAAATGAGGTAAACGTCATTGTTTTTACTATTAAAGACAAATAACACAGTGGCGTTACTTTGAATCGATGTACTGAGTGCCCAGGCATGTTCGAGATGTTGACATTATTTTTATGAAAAAAATATAATTTGCTTCTATGGAATTTGTTTGTGTATATGAACGATATAAATACAACGAACTACTAGCGAGTTAGGTACGCCGCAAGTGCTTCAAAACTACTTATGGTTTTCGCTTATCCGAACGTTTGCAACTTCTTAAGTAGCGAATAGTAGATTTTTTTGAATAATATGCTATAAATTTTGAATAAAATTACGAAAACGCAATTTTTTTCGCTTTATATTTATAGCTAAAGTATGGAAGGACAAAACATTGGATTACTGTTGTTTGTATCAGAATATTAGCATACAAAACGCCATTTTTACATATCCTTTTCAATACAACCATATACAATGATATGCTCAATATTGGATTCGGCGAAGGAGACGGACAGCGTCTTCGGTGCTAATACGTGTATCGCGTTATTTTCTACATGGGTGCATAACGAACTCTGCGCTCTAAATGTGAATGCATTGGGAATGTATGAAGTTTTTGTTTTTAGCTACTCTACATAAAAAGCGTTTTCATTTTTTCTTCTTGTTTTTGAAAGTTTGTTAGGAATTTAATAGAATTATACAAAATTTTCAGTTATTTAATTTTACGTTTAAATATGCTGTTTCTTGTTCACTTCGCACACGTGGGTGTGCGAATTGAGCTTCGTGGTTTTAACAAACTCGAAGTCTGTAGAAACTTTGGGTTCTATAAATGTTATCATAATATCCTCTGAATCAAAGCCACAATTACGGTAAGGAATTTATAGACAAGTTTTTAATTTCGTAGCACAATTATTATAATTAATCAGTTCTAAATTATCAAAATAGGCACGATAACTTGTACGTTAAATTAGTACATTACCTGTTGAAAAATTAATATGTCATGAAGTCATCATGACATATTAATTTTTCAACTGGTAATTAATATGTCATGTCGACTAAAACACTACCCATATTCTCAACGATGTATGAAAAAATTCCAATTCAAGTTCAATATTGGTATTAGTTATTTATAGTCATATTTTAAAATTAAGGATTTTATGACTGCGTGGGAAGTACGTTATATGCTTCTATCATTTTCACAGCTAGGACTTCAAAATTTAACGTACACGTTTATTTATTTTTTCGTTTCTCTCTTCAACTCATTTCATAATTATTTTATATTCATATTGTTAATATGACCAAATAATCTTTTTATAACTAAGACTCTCTCATTCTTTCGTCTCAACCATTCCATAATACATTGCTTGATAGAAAGCTTTCCTGGATGCCATGAATGCGATTAAATAATAATATCTAAATATTTCAATAACATCCTAGTTATGGCATCATTTACAGTAATCTTGGTTTTATTTAACCCTAGCAAAAAATTTGAATGTGTGTACTTAAGTACACACATAAGGAGATTTACTTCTTTGGAGTAAGAAAACCATAAACTTTAATTTAAATTTGATTAATTAACTAAACCAATATTTATTTTCTTGTAGAAAGAGTAATAATATACATTTTGTCGTTTTATTTGAAACTATAAGAATTATTAAGACAAAAATTGGAATATGTTAACTTTGTTTTTAAATAATGTCCACTGTCACTGGCATCTTCCGGCAGTGACTGAATTGACATGTCAGTTATTAGTAGTCTGAAGTTGCTTGCTAAACCGCTTGCGAATAATTTCACACTGTAGTTTTCCTATAACTCCGATAATAATCCATTCTCATCATTTTTTTATAACTTGCCAAAAGAAGCATAACTTAAAAAAAAGATTTTGTACATTTTTTTGTAAGACGTATATAAATTATGTACCACAACAAAATTCTATGTTCGTATGAATTATGTCCCAATGTCGAGTGCGGTTATCTTCTGACACAAGAGAGTATTAGTTCATAAATCTCATATTAGGCTAATTTAGTGAACTTTCTCAGACATCTAGATTTGGTTGTCTCGCGACATTTTACTTTGCAGACGATAATTCATTAATTATTAATATATAATTTGTTCATGTGTTGATTTTGTACTGAGTACATTTTTATCAGAGAATGTTATATTTATTAGTTCAATATTTACGTATAACTTCTAACATACATATTTTATTAATAAGGAAAAAGTTGAATGGAACAAATTATATTTATGTAATAAAATATTCCCTTTATCTTCTCTTAATGGCTATAAAACTTGATGTAAACATTTTTAGACCATAGCGTAATTACTTACGAATGTTGCTAGCTTAAAATAATTATATATATCTAAATAAACGTATATTATTAATCGTATTTTAATTCCTTCCAGATTAGAATCTGACATAACGTTTGGTAAGATGGCCGGCTACAAAACTCTATTGGTGCTGACAACGATGTCCGAAAGTGAAATGACAGCTTACAAAGGCCTTACGCCAGACTATTATGCTAAAGATTTAGACGAAGTAGCACAGCTTTTTACTAATTTGTAGATGTTGTAAAAAGGAATATTAGTGTATATCTAACGCATTGTTTTTGATGTAAATTTATTTTATCATGTAGTTTTTTTTTTATAATATAGTCAAAAAAGCTAAATTTGTAGAAAAAAAAGAGCAAGTGAAACTCATATTTGTCTATGCTCATCCATACTTCTTGGACCTTACCCGACACTTCTCAATCCTTTTGTAAGCGAGGCAACCAACATGGGCATATCTTACTGACAAGCCTTTTCATCATTAAATTTGGGTGTCGATCATTAACATTGTTTTTATGCCGAAACGTAAAAGAAGTGAAAAAAAGGAGATGCTGAAATACAGACACAAACGTACATTGATCAAGAGAACGACGTAATGGTATCGTCATACTCGGTCTTTCGATTAAAATGTACGAGCTCTTCAGAAATATACCTCCAGCCTCTATTTAAACTTTTATGGAAACAATCGAGGTGCTTATTGGCATATAAATATATAAGTGTTCCCACGAAAAAACGAGGTCAAAAGCAAATCTGAGCCGCATACGAGGAACAATTAATATTGTTAAATATCTTAATGTGTACAAGACATGACCGCGGTTATTGTAACTGAACAAAGTTATAAAAAATAGACTGACCTCTCATTTAATATCTTAGAATATATACAAAATGGCTGCAGCTATTCTCAATACACAGGCGGGGTACGTGATACACCGAAATGTTACATAGTCCAAAATAGCATACAAATTATTTTATATTTTGTGGTATTTACAAGATGGCTACAGCTATTTTTTGACATACAGATATATTATTTAATATCTTGACGTGTATACGAGAAGATCCCAGCTAATCTGATTATACAGATGGTGCTTGTATCACATTGCCATATATGTTTGAGTGGTATAAGGTATGTACGCACACAATTTCACACTAACATACACTGGACATAGCTTAAATGAAACACCAAAATACACCAATGGCTTGTATCAAATTTCGATTTGACGCTTAGGGAAAGTAGGAAGGACCAATCTGAAATTAATGTGTACTGAGATTATGCTCAGGTCAACTTTGACGTCAACATACTATATTCTCGCAGCCAGCGGAACTACCTCGTAAAAAGAGAATATATATTTAGAGGGTCTTTGTGGATTAGCATGTATACCAGTACGCAATTGGACAAGGGTAGAGACAGAAAAGGAGCTGGAAAGAGGCATACAGAACCATTACCTTTATTAATTATTAGTAACATAAACTGTTTATTGGTATTAATTATAACTTCCACAAACTTTATAGTATGCACCTGGTAAATAAAAGTCAACTTTTGATATGTCAGCATTTGACTATTCGATTGAAGTCAATTATTTATTTGTAAACAATATAAATGTAAATTTGGCCAAACAATGAAAAAAAATTATAAAAATATCTTAGATGAAGATTCGACATAAAATGTTCGTAGGAAATAATTTATTCTGTAAAATTTACAAGCATTACGCGTTCTTACTGCTAACTTCGATGATTACTGCTACAGTCATTGATAATACAGAAAACAAGACAAACAAGAAAATGTTATCTACCTCCATTTTGAATAAGAATTCTCGGTTACCGTAAAAAATACAGAAAGAGACGAATATTTACATGGCGATAACCTGTTTGATAAAGTGACGGAAAATATTGAAAAAATTAACATACAATAAAAAAACACCGTAACCTCTATTATAAGCCCATCATAGTTTAGAGCCATTACATGTAGCTAGGATATTAATTCAACATACTTCTTAATTAAAATTACGTCAACATACTTCTCATTCTCATGTATTTATAACGGTACCGACTGAGTGGTTTTAAGTTTACGTAATTGATCTATTTCTTTTTTAAATGGTCCTGTCCAAGGAGTATTATTTTTGTCCATCGCTCGTCACTAATACGTTCAATGTGGCTGGCCCACTGTCATTTTATTCTTTTTACAATGCTCTAAAGCGTCAATGGCTTATTGGTTAATTTTCGTATATCTGTGTTTCTTTTTCTGATTTTTTTTTAGGTGTAAGATACTTCGTTCTACCGACTTTTAACTCTTTTGTAATTTGTTTTTTGTACGGTAATTAAATATCCAGGTTTGGCTATCGTGTGAGAGCATTTGTTTTAAATTTTACGGGTAGGTTCCATTTAGAGCACTTCTTTATTGGACTATAATTTGTTCCATGACATATTTATACTCCTAATTACATCATCCGTTTGTCTTGACTTCTTGAATGATATCTGTTTGCCCAAGTATACATACTCTTGTATGTAATAAAGTTAAAGCCGTATAATTCAAATATACAGTCATTAGAAGACACAGAGATCAATAAATAATCACGGAATATCTCCGTATGTAATCAAAATCAAATCAAATAAAAAATATCTTTATTTCATAGGTAATATAAATTGCACTTGAAATGCGTCAAACTATTGTTTTCAACATTAATATTACCGCCTATTCCAAATGCTGATTCACCATGAGAATAATAGGCAAGAAACTCAAAGTTTGCTCTTTTTTACTAATCGATACAAAATATTGAGTAATTAATAATTTAGTACAACACTTAGAAATAACATAAAGCAATCTGATAGCTGAGCGGTTCAATGCCATGGCTTTTTTCATTAACATATTCAGATACAGTATAATAGCCCTTGCCGTATAACTTTCTTTTAACGAAACGTTTAAATTCATAAAATGGCAAATTTTTAATTTCAGCTGGGACCTTATTATAAAAATGCTCACATTGCCCCTTTATATGATTTGCTAACTTTGCTTAGACGGGTTTTATGAGCAGCAAGATCGTTCTTAAGTCTAGTGTTACTGTTATGGATGTTGCTCCCTTTTTGGAACGATTCTATATGTCTCTTAACATATACGAGGTTTTCATATATGTGTTTTGATGCTAAAGTTAGGATATTAATTTTCTTAAATTTTTCTCTAAGAGGTGCTATTGGTCTCAAATCATAAACAGCAAGAATAGCTCGCTTCATCAGCACGAAAATTGTGTTCACATCGTCTGCGTGACCCCATAACAAAATTCGATAGGTATTGAAACTATGAAAAAACTGAAATAGACTAGTCTCGCGGTGCTTTGATCGGCAGCGGATATTCAAATGGCATCTCAATTCATTTATGAAAAGTTATTATATGTAAGAAAATTTAAAAATGTTTAAAATAAATAGTAGTCGACATAAACTCAACACCGGAAATCAAAATAAACTGATTTCACATGTTAGTCGACTAAGTAAAGGTGCAAATTCATTTAGAGGGCTCTGTGAGCGCATATTGAATAAGGTTCATGTAGATATACAAGGCTTACCACTATATAAATTTAAGAGTGTTATTATACAATCACTCAGTAAAAAAGGATATTGTAGCGCGCACTTGTCATTTATTTGAAATACAAATATTCATCGGTATGCGCTCGGTAAACTTCGGCACAATTCGAGTCGGGAGCCGTTAAAAGCCGAACGCGCGCACCGGGGCAGTCCCGCCGCAGCCCGCTTGACATGTGTACGGTTATTGCAAAACTCAATGTAATTATATAATTTTAAGGTATTTCCTCTAAACAATATGTTTGCGTGTACACTGGTGGACATTAAACTGATTTGTTTCATCTTTGTGTGTCGTTATTTAAATGATGAACCCACCGTCGCACGCTACAGTGATCGCCCAACGCGGGCCTCTGAGTAGCCGGTAGTTTAATCCGTTTTCATATTGTGCTGTGTGGTGCCGCGGATTCAAAATCACATATGTGCTGTCCTGTCTCCTAGTTGCGTAAGCTTGTGCTTCACGATGCCACGTAAAGAGCATATCGAGCCCGCTACGACAGCTCGAGACGACGAACATCACGATGGTTCTGGGATCGTCACCAGGGCTCAGGCTGCCGCCGCCGCCTCATCTGACCGGCTCGTCGGTGGCACCACGGTCCCCGTGTTTGACTTGCGCGACGGTGCCGATCCATCTCCGTGTATGTCCGCGCCTACGGCCACACCTGCACCACTTTTGGCTGGAGTTTCTGAAGATCAGTTGGCTGCCTTGCTTTCGACCCTGGCCAGGTCACAAGCGGAGTCAATCGTATTCTTATACAATCATTATTGGCACCGGCGCCGAACGGCGATGGAACGACCTCGCCGACCCGAGCTCTGCCGCTCGGGTCACCGTTCTGCAGCGCCGCATCTGCACGTTCTGGAAGTTTTGCAAAATGCACGGCTCGTTTTGATGGTAGTGCCAGTGATCCTGACGTGCTCGAAACATTCCTAGACGCCATCGAGGTCTACAAAGAATGTTTGAATATTAACGATGAGCACGCCCTCCGTGGATTACCTATTCTTCTGACCGGTAATGCCGCGGTATGGTGGCGCGGTATCAAATCGACGGTGTCTACGTGGCCGGACGCTGTTTATAAACTTCGATCTATGTATGGTGTGCCGCGACCAGCTCATAAAATTTTAGGGATATTTTCTCTATGGAACAGGGTTCCGTGCGCGCCGATATATTCATTACGCGAGTTCGCGCGCTTTTCGCCAAATTACCATACGAATTAAGTGAAATTACAAAATAGACATTGTTTACGGTTTGCTCGATCGCCGCATAAGGAAACGTGTACCTCGTGAGTTAATACATTCATTAGACGTTTTAGTGAATAAATCACGACTCGTGGAGGAGTCTCTGGCTGAAGCTGTAACTACAAAGGCGGGAGCCGCCGACCGTGTTCTGCGCCTGGTAGGCTGCCCGGTACCGGCCGCGTCGAGTGGCCGGCGCGCGCCGCCACAGCTTCATCGCCCAGCGCCGCCGGCCGCGCGGCCGCGTGCTCCGCTCCCAGCATGAGTCACGCCGCTTCGTCGCGCGTCACCGCGCCGCTCTCGACACGAGTAGTGCTGTTTCGCCCGGTGTCGCCACGGCCCGAGCGTCGGATAACGGTGACACGCATCCGCGCGCTCTTTCGAATATACGGCAGCTAAGTAAATTTAGTAATAAGACTTATTGTGTTTACTGTCGTAAAACTGGTCATAATCGTGATAATTGTGCTCAGTTAAAACGTAAAATGTTACGTCTTCTTCTCTTAGTTGCTATGGTTGTGGTACTAAAGGTGTAATTCGCGCTAATTGTGATTCATGTAAACAACAAAAAGAATCGTTTTCGTCTTGTGATTTAGCTTATAATGATAATGTTTCTAGTAGTAATGTTTGCAAAAATGATTTATCTATGAATGCTATGTCTAATAATTTTTGTTTAAATGATAATGTGTCTTATGATCCTACGAGTGTTCAGAATTTTAACGAAAATGTAATATCTATGAATATAAGTGCTTTACACTGCGGGGGGACTGACACGGTCGACGCCTTGTGCCGGCGCTTCGTGCGATGGCCGGCCTATCTTGGGTATAAAAGTGTTAGGCATTACTGGGACTGGGTTGATAGATACCGCCGCTAAACGAAGTATTGCAGGTTCATCTTTATACGCGCTATTGGTTAAACGTGGTCAAAAGTTCCGTAGCAGTAAAATGATAGTAAAGCTTGCCGACGGTTCTGTCAATAATATTAATGTTAAACTTGCGGACGTAATCGTCACTCTTAAGCATTTAAATATTCCTTTGACGTTTATTATTTTGCCTAATTCAAGTAATAACGAAACTTTATTAGGTATCGATTTCATACGTAAAGCCGGTTTGATTATTAATCTTTCTACAAATACATGGTTGACAGCCGATCGACCTCATGTCATTTATCCTCTTAGGTGTGAAACTTCTGTGCACACGATCGAATGTGCTTCTACGGATGTTTTGAGGATCGACGAAGGTACAATGCTGTCCCCGCCAGAAAGAGATGATCTAGCCCAAATACTACAGGAATATCAAGATATTTTTACACAAGAGGGGGAGGAACGACGACGTTTGCGGAACATCGCATTGATACCGGTGACCACCCTCCTAATGCAGTGCCGCCCTACCGCCTAATACCCTACCTTTTGAAGCTTGTTGACACTCTCCAAAACAGTAAAGAAAGCGCTGAGCGGCAACAAGACTTACGTAAATCTCTTAAGGATAAGAGTCGACGGGATGGTACCCTAATTGTCGGTGACTTGGTACTTATGAAAACGCACGTTCTCAGTAGTAGCATAAAGGAGTTACTTCAAGTTTGTACCTAAACGTGACGGTCCGTACCTTATCCACAAAAGGTCAGTCCGACGACATATTTGTTGGCTTATCCAGAGACACCCGATAAGCCCATCGGTAAGTATCACATCTCGGATTTAAAAGGTACCATGCGCGGGAGGATGCATGTTCTAATGTACCGGAACCAGTTATCCCGAAACGACGTCGAGGTAGGCCGCGTAAAATACCTATTATACAGTAAATCGTTTGACTAGGTGTGAGGACACTCCCTAGTCAAAGGGAAGACTGTAGCGCACTTGTCATTTATTTGAAATACAAATATTCATCGGTATACGCTCGGTAAACTTCGGCACAATTCGAGTCGGGAGCCGTTAAAAGCCGAACGCGCGCACCGGGCAGTCCGCCGCAGCCCGCTTGACATGTGTACGGTTATTGCAAAACTCAATGTAATTATATAATTTTAAGGTATTTCCTCTAAACAATATGTTTGCGTGTACACTGGTGGACATTAAACTGATTTGTTTCATCTTTGTGTGTCGTTATTTAAATGATGAACCCACCGTCGCACGCTACAATATTATGCAATTTCTGAATATTTAGAAGACAAATATCAATGGGCATAAGCGGCTCGACTTCTTGCCTGGCTGTTTCATTCTTAATGGTTTCGTATTTGTTTTGGGTATGTATGTGAAAATTAGAAAAGAACTACACTTAAGTTTCTTGCTCGTTCTTCTTGAGGGAAAACTGCCTTCCGAACAAGCGGTAAAGTGTAAATTCGCAAAAAATATGACGTATTTCAGGTGTTATTTTGTAACCTATGAAATAAAGATATTTTGAATTTTAATTTGAATATGCTTCAACAGAGATTCAGCGAGAGTGGGTGATGATTTTAGAGATCGTGTACTTGAAATTGGAAATCTAGCAAAGAATTTTTCAAGAACGAAAACAATTTCTTTGTCATTGTTTATAAACTTTATTATCAATTTTTAATTGAAATTCTGTATGATGGTGTGTGTGTGTGTGTATGTGTTTTCCAGTTTCACTATTGATTATATTCCAAGTAGTTTAAATCGTATCAGTGCTCGTATTTTATTTTATTACTGACAAACATAGATTTTGTGACTGCAGATACACGTTTAAATATCTTGAAATAATTTCTTACATAATTGACAAAATTAACTAAATTTTTGAACGACTTTTCCTCATAAAGTGCGTATAATCTACGCCTGCTATTAAAAATGCCCACCGTCGCCCAATCACTCAATGATAAAGTATTATTAACATTAATAGTTTTTATTTAAAAACATTGCTGTATTTAGACCTGGTTATAGTGAACAGTGAACCGTACAATTTATTAGGGTCCTTACAATATCACAAATTAGACATCTTTTTAATACATTAAACCTAAACTCTTCAAGACGACCAGTGTTCACAGACACAAATTTGATCTATGTTTTATATTTTACTTAGAATTAATTTCACACGTAACCAGCTTCCACAATGGTAAGATGATAATTTATTTATAACCGACTTAAATTCTGGTTTAATATTCGTGAATATCGAGACAGGTTGACGAAGTAGCTGTAAACCTGGTCGGTTCCAAATATAAATTTTCTAAATGATAACATTAGGATAAGGATTTAATTCTAGTGCATAGACAGAAATTTCCCCATTAAATTTATATTGAAATCTCCACAAATAGCAATAGTTTATTAAATTTATTATTATCACTTATTTTGCTCAAAATATCATCCATTACTTCTTCAAAGATATCATGATGACTTTGAGGGTCTGCATACGCTTAATACAATATGCCGCTCTAGTTCTATACGGGCCACTTTAATAGTTCACTCAACAGATAGACTCATAATATCTGGACGTTCTTTGTATTATATATTGTTTTAACTATTATTAGAGAGCCGCCATGTATAGTTTTTTCTTTGTGAACGAGCTTACTACCTGACGCATAGTAAAGTTAAACATGAAGTGGTGACTTCTAAGCCAATGTTCTGTCATACATAATATGTCAAATTATAAATAATTCAATGTCTGGTTCCGTACTTGACATTCCTTATATATTTTGATGCACCAGTTTGAGTGTACATTATTTATTGACGTGACAACGTCTTAAATTAGGTTGCGGCTGGGAGTCACTTATGAAAAAGTGTAACGCTCGGTAACGTTACGATGAGTCACCGAACGAGAGAGCCCGCCGAATGCCGTCTCTCTCCCACTCAACTATGATCGGTCCGCGCGCGCTAGAGAATAGTGCATAGCTTGCAAATGTATTGCAAGTTATTGTATGTATATTTGTATATAAATACGTATGTATGTGTAAAGATAAAAATAAAATTTTAATATGAAATTCAGTGCGAGATTCTTTGTATAAATTAATGTTTTAAATATAATTCTTTGTATAAATAAATGTTTTAAATTGTTACTATTATTTCATCCTTCTTCCTACTATACGAATGAATATTCACATTAAAATGATTTTACCATTCAAAGTCGTTGTCACGTAAAACTTTCGCCCGTATACCGACTTTACAGGCAACCAATTTTTATTAACATATTTCCGCTCAGTCATTATGGGATGAGTCTAATATTCTCACAGAATTTTATTATTTTTTTTTTTATTTATTTGCGGGAGGTAGTGATGTATTGCATGTCATATCAACACTAAATGCACCACATACATACCTTGGAAAGCAAATCCAACAGAGCGAAATATTGATGCATTTTTGATACATTTTCTGTTAAGTAGTAAAGGTATTTATTTAGTCTTTCATTATTTAGTTTTGAATTAAAAGTCTTTGCGAGAATAATAATCACGCCATATTAAGCTTTACAGTCGCGGCTGTAAAAAGAAATGCTCACATTTGAGCTATTTTTTTTTCGTTAAAAATTAAAACTGTTCATTTTTTTACAAGAGCGATTATTTATTACTCAATTCTGATTTCTTGATGTTCTGATTGGAACCTTATCTGGCAAGTTGTGATAGGCACGTAGTCCCCATTCTCGCCTTAGGCATTACGTGGTAGTTTTTATAAAAATGAAAACAAAAGTACATGGTTGCGTATTAATATTGAAGACCAATTTGTCGTATTCAATATTAATATGAATAGATGTTCAGCTACAATTTATTAATCTAAATATTTTTTACAAAAGCACTATTTTCTTAATATAACCATATATAAAATCATAAAAGGCAAAAAATTTTGTCTCTCATTAAAATTAAAAAAAAACGTTAGGTATGATATCTGGGTACCGTGTAAATTTTACAAATATAATAAAACCATCTAATTCTAGACATTCTTCCGTCAAACGGAAAATTACTTTTACAATTTGCAAATTATAATATTACACTACTCATAGTAATATCAAAATGGCAAACGTGTTATAGGTTTATTGATGATCACAAATGAAACATCCATGGATATAATGAAAAGTATATCAATAGATATTATTAAAAGTGCAATAGGATAAACAGGTTTCCCAAACATTTATCACTTTTTATAATACGTGCTTTTTAAATGAAAATAGTAACCAATTTTAATCAGATTGCTGGACATAAATAATGACGTAAGGTGATTAGATAGACCCGTCAGTACAAAAAGCGTACAATATTGAGTCATGACTCAAATTCGTGCATGCGCAAGTCTTGATGATCTTATCGAAAAAATTGCTATTGCAAAAATTTCATTTCTTCGGAAAAACTTTTATGATGAATAGTATACTTCAATTTTTTGTTATGTTATTAAACCGCTCTGTTCCAAATCTAATGAGCTATATTCATAACATAACTGCTTTGAATTCTGTAAACACGGTTCACCGGGTTGCTCATGCAAAGATTTTTAACGAGATATTTGAAACTCATTAACTTTCCTTATTTTTTTTAATCATATAAAGACACATATACACGAAACTCAATTTAAACTTACAAAATAAATATACAAATAATAGATCCCAATTCACGTCATGAAATTAAATAATAAATTGTAATAAAATAACCAAATAAAACCACCTACCGACGAATATGAATTAATCAATCAAATAAAACAATCATTAAACCTAAACAGTAAAATAAATCGATAATTCATATCTCACCTATTTAATTAAAAATAAATATATCATCAACTCATTTCTAACCAATTAAATCATCGATAATTCACCTAATCATCTAAATCAAACTATACAGATATCACACCTAATTCAAACCATAAGGTAAATCATATTCGTTTTCGATAATACAACTCATGACATTAACCATAAATTTTCCCTATATCAAAATGTGAACAAACATAACACATTACGTGTAGTGAAATGTATATAATTTTATAATAAAACCTGAAAATTGATATTTCCGGACAGCCAAATCAAGGCTAATCTCTTATAGCAAAAGATGTACTGTGTGCGTTCCCTTTATATATATTTTTTACGAATGGTCAAGCGTGCCTTTAAACAACGACACATGTCCATGAGAATTTATGTGAAACGAAACTCGTCTTTCTTACAATGATTTTTTTTTGTTTATTTTTTTTTATATACTTATAAAGAAACGCGAACTAAAGATGTCCGAAACAAAAGACTGTTTTTTTTTTTATTATTCCCAACGGCACAAGCTCGTCAAAAGGAATGAATTATACTGCGTTTCTGTGAACTTTAAATATCTTTTAGTATTTTTTTGTAGACCTAAGAATCCGTTTCGATATGTATGAAAGTAAAATGTAAATAAAATATTATGAAATATTATCTTGAATTTATACACAAAATACGAAAAACCTTTTCCCCGACTTTATATATTTCTTTCAAAGTATCTCCAACACAAAATTTAAGGTTTTATTCGAAGTAGACAGCATAATTTCAAGACTCGGTGTGGTTCACAACAAAACGTTTTTCGTCCTCGTTTAACATAAAATGACACAACGCTCCTTAGAATCCGATGTTTATTTATCTCAACACCCGTTAATTTAATTGAATATACCGAATGTCGTCTTGGTTAGCTGTAAAAAGGGCACAAAGATGACTTCTAGGTAGATTTGGAGGGAAGCAGTGATGAAATTCAACTCATAAAAATGAATAGAGCCCCAAGTTTATGATCTCGTAAAGCCTTGCTTTGCAGCCGCTCCCATCTATTGTATGACATCTTTAAAGTTTTACATAGATGAAAGTGCCAAACAATGAGTAACTTAATTAGAATAATATGTAATATGACCTGTTGATTTCATAAGATATGGTATAAAAACGAAAGCATATTTTTGTTTATAGATTGTAAAAGGTATATTTAGCACAATAAATAAAAATTTCATCCGAACAGTGGACAGGGGGATTTTAAATCTTCCCTACTATATAGAATGAACTAGATATAGACATTTTATTTAACTTAGCTTATAAACTTTTTACCTAGGCTTGTACATGAACTTTACCAATGGTTAAAGGTTAGACTTGGTTAACTTGGACCATGGTTAGACCAATATTTAAAGCCTCTTTTACGACATTCAGCAGGCAGTGACAAGCGACCATTTTCTTCTATTTCTAGCGCTGACGCTTCAACGAGTCCAATATGAAGCAATCAAAATTAAATTTCTATCCACAATATCTAAGAATTACAAATTTATTAGAATTATACATTAACTTATGAAATAACATGTTATCTAGAAAAGCAAAAATTTATATTTCGTTAGGCAAACATCAAACATGTTAAAGCGTTAGCGTTTGTAGAAAAAGAAACTATTTGCTGTGTGTCGGACTGCAGGTATAATTTGCCATTCGGGATTAGTTCTCTCTATGTGTCTAGCTATCGACCTTAAAGCAATGTGGCCTAATTAACATTCCGATTCGTTAATCTTATAATTGAGTCTATAACATAAAAAAACTGTACAATGACAATCAAATTCAATGAAAAGTTTCAACTATTTTATTTAACCTATATTTGGCTTCATTACAGAAACCTACGCTTTCACGAGAGACGGTGAAAATCACCGCCACACTGAAAACAAATTTATCATTTTTACCTGTTACGTATGATCACGGCATCTAACAAAACGAAAACCTTTCGTTGCCCGCCCAAGACAATTAAGAGTCCGCATCGAGACAAAAGGGCCGAAGACCTGTAAGCAAGTCCCAGGCGCCCATTTAAATGAGCCGCGGCCGCGGAGCGCGGAATAAATGCATATTGAATTTGTTTACGCAGCCGAAACTGGAATAGAGATAGACCGCGCACTCCTTCCATTTAAATTCCGTCCTGCAATCTCCATATTATTGGCCCCGAAGAATATCTGGATGGCTGTTGTTTTAAAACGGAGCTTTCATATCGCAAGGGTATCCCTCGGCGCCTTTGGCTATTCCCTTGGTTAAAAAAAAAAGTTTCACCGCCTGCGAGCGACACTTGTGAGTGTAAACATGAAACCTCGATCGCAAAGTTTGTCACGTTCTTGCCGAGACGAGATTGTACGTATCAATTTAATTCCCTTTTTTTTTTTCAGGACATCCGGGGAAATTTCGTTTTGTGAATTGATTCCGAAAAGTGTCTCAACCTGTCTTTTTCTTAATATTTGTAAACCTTTTTTTTATAATAGGAAACATATTTACATATATTATTATGCATACGACTTCTATCTATGTATAGTAGTATATAAATCTGTAGATGCAATCTGTACATACAATTTGTTTATCAAATTGTGTAATAAATAATCATTACATGACGTCCGTTTTTAAACTCTTTGTCGGTTATTCTTACCGCCTGTATGTTGTTTGTTTATGCATAAGGTCGGGAAAAAAGTTTTTTCGTATTTTATACATAAAGTCAAGATGATTTTTCATCACATTTTATTTAAATTTATTTATAATACATATTATCATTTTGTTCAAAAACTTGTTGCTATTTTGTGGGCAGTGATATAATTCCATTGCTGTAGAAAATTTGGGACTTCTGATCAAAAAACTACGACAAATAGTTTTGACGGTCCTCTCTTGATGTTAGCTTAATACTACCTAAAGAATTCTGAAGAAACTGAAACAGGTAAAATTCTAAAGGTACAAGGTCAGGGCGATATGGTAGATGCATTAACTCTTCCCAACAAAACTCTCTCAATATTTGCCTTTTGACCATTATCTTTTTCACACGTTCTTGTCGCTGGTTATCCAGTTTTCAGCATTAGTGATCAATTTTTCAAAAACGGTTCGGTTTCATTACATTTCAATGGAGAACCGCAAATAAGTTCACGATTCATTAGATTTCTTTCAGAATAGGTCGTGTGGGACCCAAGTTTCGAGCTTTTTTGTATATTCAGCTTAATTGAAATGGATCGAAACTGTTTTATGGTCAATTCTTAACTTTTCAGCTATGTTAAGAGAATTAATATGCCGATCGTGCTCTACTTTTTCCAAAATGGAATCAACTTTATGCGTAACAGGTCGATCAGAGCTTCGTTCATTTTTGATATCAAATTTACAGGACTGAAAACACTTGAACCAGTTTTGTGCTACTCTTTTCGACGCTACATTAGTTCCATAATTGTCGCAAATTTTTTTCGCCACTTGTGTCGCCTTTTTTCTTTTTTTGTCATAGAACTTCAAAATGTTCGAATTTCTACGTTTGTTTCACTAATTTTGGTGAACAGGAAAACAAGAGAAAAATGGCGGAACACCATTCTCACTTTTTTTTTAATATCGTCTATTTAATAGTAGCAAAATTAGTCAGCAACAAACAGCATAACCAAAGAGGTTTTATTACAACTTTTAATTTACAATTTCGAAAAAACCTTTTCTCTAGTCTAATATATATCTGTTTGTATGATAATTAACAAATAGTGAATAGATTCACAGTAAAGAACATGTGATTGCCCAAATAATATTGTAGGTTATATATGAATTCCATATACCGACTTCTTTGGCACTCATATTCATTTATTTCTGCCACCTACACATACAGTTGTATGTGTATTTGTAAATAAAACTATGGACATATTTGGATTATAAAAGAAAAATTGGTTGTCTGTAAAGTCGGTTTACGGACGATAATTTTACGTGATTAACGTCATAAGGAAACATTGATGAAAAATTACATACTTTTATGAATTGAATTGAATTATTGTCACTGAAATATTATATCAATGTGTTGTTTATGATCTGAGACCAATGACATCTCTCAAAGAAAAATTTAAGGAAATTAATATACTAACTTTAGCGTCACAATGCATATACGAAAACCTGGTATACGTCAAGAGAAATATAGAATCGTTCTATAAAAGGAGCGACATCCATAACATTAATACTAGACATAAGAATGATCTTGCTGCTCACAAGACTCGTCTAAGTAAAGTTAATAAATCATTTAAGGGGATGTGTGTGCGCTTTTATAATAAGATCCCAACTGAAATTTAAAATTTGCCATTTGCTGAGTTTAAACGTTTTGTTAAAAGAAAGTTATATGGCAAGGGCTATTATACCGTGTTGGAATATCTTAATGAAAAAAGCCCCTGGGATTGAGCTGCTCGCTTATCAGGTTATTTCATATTATTTTTAAATGTCGACTAAATTATAAATGACTAAATCTTTTGTATTGATGAGTAAAAAGAGCAAACCTTGAGTTTCTTGCGCATTCTTCAGTCTCAACATTAATGAATGTGGAATGAATTTATTAATGATGTAATTCAAGTATAATTTCGTTACCTACGCAATAAAGATATTTTTGATTTGATTTGATTTGATTATTTTGTATCTCTCTTCCACTCCATCGGCCGATGAAGTGGAAGAGCAATGAAATAGATGTGTCACAAGCCGAACGCTTAGGCCGATCGTGCCTCTCTATTGTTTCGCGCTCTCGCTAGCACGCTCAGCTCAGGCGGAACGTGACAACGAGTCATGCTTGTTCGTGCGTGCAACCGGCGTTCATCGATTTATAAGACGTCAATAATTTAAGCTATGCGAAGCGGGCGGGTAACAGCTAGTTTATTTATAATGTCAAAGCAACATCGAAAAAGCAGTGCCAATCACCAGCTATTCGAAATGGAACTATCCAAAGGATCTAACCGTGAACATCGTCCTTGATTACTTTTATTTCTAATTGTTTTTATTACGTCAACATACCCTTTACCTTGCTATTGGTAACGGCAAAATGAAGAAACAATGACGTAGCTTACACTGCGAGTGATGTAACAGTTAAGCTTTTTACGCTATCAGTAGAATGAGTTTAAGGAAAGGGCGTGGCGAAGATGGATTGCCGTTTAAAAGCTTTTCATTTTATTTGTACATTCGTAATTTAACCAAAGTACTCATGGTTTTATATCGTTTCGCATTAAATGAAGAGCCTGCATTTTGTTTTTTATGCGATTGCCGGAATCGCTTTTATTGAAGAAAAACTTCTTTGGGTGCGACTTAAGAGAGACCAATCTCACTCCAATTTACAGTTCAATATCCGCATTTATGATTTGAATTTAGAATTTGTTGACAAACCAAAAGCATCTAAACTAAAGGTAATCTTTATTCGCAAGCGGTGACTTCATAAGTTAACCTCTAAAACAATGCTTCCCAAACTTTTATGGACTACCGACCCCTTTACAAAAAAACAAAATTCCAGCGCCCCCCTTTACATAACAGTTAATTATAGCAATTTTATAAGTCTATATCTATTAATAACTCTTTCTATCTCTCTCTCTCGCTGTGTGTGTGTGTGTGTGTGTGTGTGTGTGTGAGTGTATAATCATGCTACTTATGGTCGTGGCTGAGGGTTGTGATTATTGTTTAAAAACATTTAATTCAGTAAAAGGCTCAACGTGCTATGACCAAAATTATAACTTAACCAATAAACACAAGACAATACACAAATCTTTTTTTATATACAAAAGTAACCCTCACTCTGATCTATACAGTTCGTTTACGCAATTTCCGCATTTATAATTTGAATTTAAGATCTGTCGACAAACCAATAATATTTAAATTAAAAGTAGCTTCTATTTGGAAACGGTGACTACATAAATTAACCTCAAAAATATTTATTAACATTTATTTTATTAATAAATAGCTATATTGGCAGCTCCACCCAGGTAAACATTACATAAATTTCCCATTTTTTTTTCTCTAATGATCTAGCTATACGCTATATGTAAATCAGCTATTAATATGGACTTATACCATACGGTAGACTCGATCGAAATCAATCTCCAATTATAAAGCATAAGAATAATTATTTCGAGTCGACATCATATATCCGCATAATTCAGATTTCTGTATATTTTGTAACATAAAATTATGTTAAGTCAATTAAGTGAAATCGCAATAATTATTCGACATTTAATGTGTACGTTCAAAAAGTAGACTCTATCAGAATTTATCCTCAATTATAAGACGTAAGAGAATACTGATTTGACTCGATAACATATATCCTCAATTCGAATTACTGTGTATTTTGTGAAATACAATTACGTAAAAACAGGTAAATAAAATCGCTATTGAAGTTATCTCACCAAAAACATAAATGTAAAAAAGGGGAGCCAAGTTCAATACAAAAATTATACTTGACTGTGGTCTGGGCCGCAAAAAGAATGGAGATCTAAATGAGTGCCAAGTTCTGTGCAAGATCCAAATATGTATTTATAGGAACAAAATAACATTATGAACAACTATTAAACTTTATTTCTTTGCTTTATTGGATATCTATAACAATTGCTGTTATTAAAAAAAAGTGAGATCTTAAATAGATTTGACTTGGCCAGTTTTCATTACGTCAGTCATTGTATAAAGTTAATCAACATTTATATATATATAAATGTTATATATTAAAGTATATATATATATATATATATATATATATATATATATATATATATATTAAAATATGCATATATATATATATGCATATTCATGCAATTCTGATAAAAACTGGCCAAGTCAAATCTAACCTACTTTAAGATCTCACTTTTTTTTAAATAACAGCAATTGTGTTATAGGTGTCCAATAAAGCAAGGAAATAGAATTTAATACTTGTTCATAATGTTATTTTATTCCTATAAATACATATTTGTATTTTGTATAGAACTTGGCACTCATTTAGATCTCCATTCTTTTTGCGGGCAAGCCCACAGCCAAGCATAATTTTTGTATTGAACTTGGCTCTCCTTTTTTACATTTATGTTTTTGGTGAGACGTCATTGCTTTTTGTAAAGAAAACTGGGCAGGTATTGAGATTTAATGTTTTTGTGTTTCCGCTGCATGGTTTTCTTTTTATACCAAGTAATAATACATATATTGGGATAGTTTCAAATATCTGCTTGTAACAGTTCCAACGCTACAATTAAAAAAAATGTATCAGGACCCCCTATTTTTAACTTTTTATATATCTAGACTTTTTCCTACGCTTACACACAATTACCGAGCTGGATTCCAAATTTAATCCTTCTAGGTCATCTGGAAGTAAGTTAGATTTAGGTACTATATGTCAGTCAGTCAGTCAGTGCTAAAATTTACGACTTTTTGACCTTCGTATCTTTACTAACCTTTTGAGATAGCTTCATGAAATTTGGGCTTCTAGATGTCCTAGATGCACCTACTCTATTTTTGGCAAAAGATTGGTAAATGATTAAGTATATTTTTTTTTTCACAGAATATGTACAAAAAAAGCATTTGTATTTGAATATTAATTTTAATGATCATAGCATTTCATTTTAAGCGTTTCAAGGGGATAAATCATGTAATCGGATAAATCGCGGCTCCGCTTGGGTTTATATAGAACTCCTTTCCTTTTTTTTTATATTTAGCAATCTTACTGAATTGTGATACTAATATCGTTATATATTTATAATTATTATATCGCTATGTATTAGTGATAATATTTTCCGCAACGACAAACAAAAATCTTTTACTTCTATCGTTCGTAAAAGTTTAAACGCGCTCATAATTTTACCTCGTTGGACACTTGGCGATGTTTTGTTTCGTAACAAGGAACACGTTTCGGGGATCGTTTTATGCCCATTTTGCTTTTGTTACTCTTCGTCAGATTTTGTCAGTTCATTCTGTTCGTTTCGTTTGATAATAGTAAAAGGTCTGTCGCGAAAAGTCAGGAAACGTAGCATTTTTCGTAGCGATCTACCCGTTCGATGCGACCGACCGGTAATGTAAACTAAGCTAGGTCAGCTTTACATGGAAATAGCATAATGTTACTTGTTACATTTTTTAGTACTTTTCTTTTACGTTTTCCAAGCTCGTAACAAAGGAATTCGTTTATTGATATTTTAATTTTAATTTTATATTAATTTGATTTTAATTTGATAACCTGGTTATCCATAATGGGATTCTGATCCTTTATGTGCGACAGTGAAAGTTGGGCTTGGCGGAAGAAAGGAACATTAATGCAGTGAAGATGAGATCGCGAATGTGTGTTGTCTTTAATAGTTAGATGTAGGGACAGTGATATCTTAGAGCCGAGTTTATTGAAAGAGAATGTTTTGACTAGTGTAAAAAAGGCGTGTTGCGTTGGTTTGGCCATCTGAAAAGGGTGAATGAAAGTAGTATGACGAAACAAATCTATAGAGCGAATGTATGTGATAGGAAAGGTCGGCAAGGTTCGCCCTAGAAAATCCTGTGCAGACCATATTGGTGACATATTAAAAAAGAGCCAAATTTTAAAAACCCGAAATCGACGAGCGTGCTTGAAAAGATTGATGAATATCACTGAGGCAAGAGTGACCAGTGAGGATGCAAAGATTCTACCATATGGAATTTATAGTCTCTGGCTACCCTTCTGGGAAATTAGCGTGAGTTTATATTATTATTATAATGATGTCATGAAATATCTTACACATGATCTCGAAAATTTCATATTAAGCTAATGATAACAATTGCGATTACGTTTTAGACCGTATACACCGAAAACTAGACAACTGCTTTAAAAACAAAACATCTATATTTATATCGGCATTGGAATAAAAATCTACGAGTTCAGTAAAAGTGGCGTGGAGGGAAAACATAACTACGAGATCACATTTCGTTAACACTCAGTTTCGCTACCCATCTCATCTGCATACCACGGGCTACATAGTTAAATAAACTCTTTAAGATGATTACTCCGCTAAACGAAAAAAAATATAATCCAAATAAAAAACAACACACCAACTCCAAATTGCAACACGTTTAGGTTATTTGCTTTAGTATGGCTGAAAATCTCCACACTCGCTGATAGCTCTCTGCACTCAAGGTCGAGACGTTTACGTGATTAGCGAGGTAAATATTTGCGCGTTACAGACGGACTCGGACACGGGACCGTTTAGGGTTTCCTTAATGGCTGTTTGCACGGCGCGTCCGCTAGAACGAGTCGGTCGCTTATCGAGCGCCGGTGTCTGTCTATTTTATGCGTAATTATTGACGGTAACCTTTCACCAGGTCTGCGATGTGGATTATATGAATATACTTTTGAATATTCGTTTAAGAGCTATTTAAAGAGATACAAAGTTGTGCATTATTTATCCACGTGTGGTAGAAGTCACAGTTTTTGATGTAAGTGAAAAACTTATAATTTGAACGGACACCTGAATAATTTCAATAGAGGACATTTTTTTGCAAACATTATAAATACAATATTCATATTCAGAAAAATATTTGAGAGTGTTATTCGATACTTTATCATAAAGGCGGCATTGTATTATTTCACTTAATTAATAATTAACGAAAAAACACTTTTTAAAACAAAGAATATTGATTGAATCAAATTTTCATTTTGACATCGACAAGTAAGCTTGCGTTCACCGTTTCATCTGGTTACATGGTAAGCTATCAAGGCGGTAAACATACTGTAATAACTACATTCCGTTCAAAATATTACTTAACCTTTAGATTAGACAAAATCTTGAAAGGAATATTATCAATTAGTTTAGACAATATTAAAAATATTATCTAAACGTTAAATAATATTTTGAAAAGAACCGGTTGAGTTTAACAAATAAACATTTTTTCCTTTTCCATTTAAGTTGTTTTATTGCAGCCAGATATCAGCCTCTCTCTCTCTCTCTCTGTGTCGTAACTTCACACGCAAAAATAATTGAGTTTAATCTCGTATTTAAACGCGCTCCGAGATTGATAGCAGACTACATTTTCGAGTCTGTCATTTATGGTAAGATATGCCATTAGCGTACATGATAAAAATTCATGCAAATAAAACGACAAATCACACGCTACGTTGAATATTTTCCTTTTAAAACAACATATTGTAGCGTGTATTTTTAATACGCTACGTTGCATCCTTTTAATAAAATATATTCTATTATATGTTTTTAACACGTTACGTTGAATATTTTTCTTCCTATGCACAAAAGCGGCTCTAGTAGGAGTCACTCGAGTTGCTTCCAAAATGTGATAAAATTTATAATAGAAATTATAAATAGAGGTATATGAAAAAAATGCTAAATTATTATTTTACATTTGAGTTATTCTGCTTACATTGTATCCAATTGTTTAATATTTGTACGGGGTTATTAGGTAATATGTTTATAGGCTCCATAATGTATAAGCATTTAATATTATTTTCATAGAAACTAATAAATATAAGGTAAAAATGCAAAAAAGTATAATGATAATAACGTATAAAACAGAAAATTATTTAACTTTAACAAATGCAAGTTATTTTAAATTAATTAAACAATTAGATGAGTTCCTTAAATTCTGATGTGAATGATAGTCTCTCTAGTATTGGTATAATATTTTCCTTCAACTACTAACAGCACGTGTTTAACGTACTTAAGTATTCGTTAGTCTAAAATTTAGATTCTAAATAATATCAACCCGCGTTAGATGTTCGTTTGGTTTCGTTAAGTTTCTATGTTTGTAGTATGTTTGTCCTTCCATCAAAAATAAGTAAAAAGAAGTGAATATTCCAATTAACACTTGAATAGTTCGTACTTAATTGTTTATAACATTATTTTGGACAAAAACCATGAAGTACTTTAAATAGAAAGAGCCTGTCAAAGTGGCAATTCATAAAAATTTTCGTTAAAATTCATCGGAATTCAGATTTTTGTTGTTATTTTTATTGTTTCTTCTCTGACTTATTTTTTATTTTAATTAATAAATAAATAAATAAAATAAAATAGCCTTTATTGCTGTTTCTTTTTACAATATTTGGTACATGCCTACTTACTTGCTAACTAACTACATTCTAACTTCATTTAAATTTAATTTAGTCGGCAACTCGTTGCTTTTATTGAACAGCTTGTCTGTCGACCAAGGCCTCGTCCAAAGATTTCCACTTGTCCCTATCTCTTGCTAATCGGCTCCATACTGGGCCAGCTATTTTCCGCAAGTCATCTTCCCATCTTTTGTTTGGTCTGCCTCTACTTCTTTTTCCCTCTCTTGGATACCATTCTGTTACTAACCTACTCCATTTTTCTATATTTTCTCTCGACATATGTCCCGTCCAACGCCATTTGATCTGTCTATAGGCTGTGTGAACATTTTTAAATTTGGTCTTTTTTTTAATTATTTCCAATTTTACTCCATCACTCCTTTTTATACCCAAGATGCTTCTTGGGTATAAAATAAATGAATTATAAATTAGTTATAATAAATTATAAATTTGAATAATAAATAAATTAGTTTTTATTAATAAATAAAAATTTAAGGTTAACTTAATAATTCACAAGCAGTGTTCGTTAAAAATTTAAAGGTAATATATTAGGCAAAAAAAAATTTTTATGATTTTTTTAAATTTTTACGCTAATCTCTTTACGATTCAATACTAGTTTTATATATGAAAATGTGTCTCTGTTTGTCCATCTGTTACGTATTCACGCCTATAAAATGCTGTATCCATTTTGAGGAAATATTACACGGAAATATTTGATTGACAATAGAAAACGGACATAGGTAACCTATTGTTTGGTTGACTGTCTGTTCAGTAGGGTGGTCGTTAAAAATAAAATTTCTTGCGACGCCCCCTAAAAAGCTTCCTTTTGATGAAAAAACCCTGGGAAAATGTTTATTTTTTTTTTAACTCAAAATAACACGTGCCTCAAGACGGTCCAAGTTAATTTTTAGATATACTAGTGATGGTAGTATATTAAGCTTGTTGGTAATTTATCGACAGAGAATTATTTGATGCCTTTAAGCAAGGTGTCCAATGCTTGCACATCCTTATTTTTTAGACATTTTCATGAAAATGACTCAATACATAACTGCTTACAGACGTATAAAAGGCCCAAAAATATAAGAGAAATTAAAACATGAGCTTGAATGACGAAATATTTTAAACTTTTTATGAAAATGTAACTGGAAATTCATCACTTATAGTGATAATATTGAAGGTTTTTCATTGTTAATATTCTTTCAATCTTAAAATAATTATTACTTCATGTTTAATACGATAACTCCAGAAAAAACAAAATTATATTCAGAAATTAACTTGGACCGTCTTTAGGCACGTGTTATCTTGAGTTAAAAAAAAATAAAAAAAATTCCCAGTGTTTTTTCATCAAAAGGAAGCTTTTAGGGGGCGCCGCAAGAAATTTAATTTTTAACGACCACTCTACTGTTCAGCTATATGTTTCTTCATAGCTCAACAACAATTAAATTCATTTTAATCAAATTTATTAATAGAAAAGATAATTTTGTCTTATATTAGCTATTGTCGGTTGGTCTTGCAATTTGTATGTATTTTTTATGGAGTCTTATACGTTTTATTTATACCTCGATAACGACTTGACGAATTACGATGAAATTTCGAAAATCAATAGAACTCATTGTGACATAAAATGTAGATCACTGCTGCAGGCAAAAGCAAGTAATTTGTATTATTAACTATGTATTTGAATATTGTAAAAAGTCATATATGATACAAAAAATAATTCTACAAACCGATTGTGAAAAAATTGCACTCTATAATGTAAGGAAAAGAAAACATTTTTGTCTGCCATTCTAATCTATAAATTATTCAATATTTTTCACATAAGTAGACAACTTAGATATACAATTTTATGTAATACATCGACATAGCAAGTTCAGAAGATAGCTATGGTATATATTAGATAAATGCAGCATGTACAAGAAAATATTCTTATATTGTGCATATATAAGAACATTTTTTAATTCATACTTTTCATAATGCGATTTTATCGTAGTTGTGTTTATAGTTTCTAAGAAAATGTGTGTAGTGCCATTTTACATTTTATTTAGTCAAGGTTTTATTTTTTATTATTATATAACATTTTAATATATTAACATATTAATATTTAATATGATGACATATTAAATTTAGCATATGATCACACAGCCTATAACCAGCAGACGAAAAATATGCTTCTAGCGATACTTCATTTGTCAAGTTATAGTAAATAGCTTAGAAATTATAGGGAAACAGATATACATACAAATATTCATTCAAACTACATACAAGCTAAAATCAGAACACTCCTTTTAGCTTCGCTGTAGTCAGGTAATGAATGATAGGCTAATCTTTTACATATATCTACCTAAAGTCCACGCAGCCGAAGTCGTGGACATCAACTAGTAAATGATAGTATGTGACATTCTAAAGTAGACTCAAATTTATATAACCTTTGAAGCGAAAACCAAAAAAAGCCAACTGCGTGTCGGGCTACGCAAAGATTAAGATTACGTGTTTTGACCAAAACAAATATAAGCATTGGTTTCGCAGTTGCAATAAAAGATGCTCCATACAAATCGTATGGAGCGACTACTTTTCCAACTGCTCGTCTGATTTGTTGTTATAGACTATCCATACGTTTTTATATAAAACCTATGGATAAAAGGAACAGTAATTGTATTTAAAATTCATTACATACTTTACTTCAGACCCTAAAAATTGTTTTTACAATATTTTATATCAAAAAAATATGATTCAATTTAAGTCACGTAGAACACTAAGAACATGTCCTGAAGTATGCATCGTATATAAAAAAAATATGTGCTAAACAGTTACGTAGCCTACGTACGTAAACATGACCCTAAAGCATGCGTTACATTGTGAAGTCCACAAACTATGCGTTACATTGGACATCATTCATATATGTTGAAATGTAAGAATATATACAAAAAATCTACGTCGGTTGGACTCGTTACTGTGTAGGCTATCAGTTAAACCAAAAACCAAAAAGCATGAGTTTGACATATATATATATATATGTATATACATAGAAAAAAATATGTACTTATACTGGGTTACATACCAGCTAACATGTTAGTTATAGCTTAATCAAAAGCCAAATGCAGTCCTTAACAAAAAATAATCTACACGTCCTTTTTTATTTATAACCTATTTAAAGAAAGCAATTTGTCATTAATCCCAAGTCGTCTGTAAGTGCAAAGGTGTGATTAAATGTCAGCAACGAAAAGTCGCATGCACAGAGTCGTAATTCCCGTCGGCCGCTGGCGGGTGCCGGCGGCGCGCTGCAGCCGCGTATTGTTTCTCCTCTTTGTTGGAATTTTAATCTTGCCTGGGAGGCTTCCATTAAGCTCATGCGGTTCTGCCGCCTCTAAGTGCATACATACTTAAATATTGAAATTTCCTATTGGATATGTTATTTTCGATTTTAACGGCGTTCGAGTGAATAACTGATATGTAAGGTGCAATTGCTTGTCCGAAATTGACTTATGACAAAAACGAATAGTCAGTATAATGCTAAGCGTTCCTCTATATATAAAAGGAAAATTGTCTAATGAGTATCATTTTTTATACTATTATGCATTTTAGGTTTATTAAATGTACGTATAATCAAATATTTTTTAATAACGTTGTTTCTATAATGTTGAGATTAATTTCTGACTCAGATTTTTTTAGTTTTTTTTTTAGCTTCTATGTGTAAATTGAATTTTAATTTATACTAACAAAAATGGTGATAGATAAAAGAAGCTAATGTCCAGATCACAAATGTAAGAAAAACTCAAAGCAATAATGAATAGTAAATAGGTAGTGTTTAATGCTGCGATTATTTATAATCGCATTATAATATATGTTTATTTAACGTTGTCAATGCATTTATGCAAGTACAACGTTAAATAAAAATGTAGCTGAAAATAAAAAAAAAATACCTCAAGAGACTCTGAAAATCAACGACAAAATTGTTTGCGTATGCTCCGTGCTGCACTGTTAAATACACGGTCATTGTTTTTGCTTTATTTTTGTTCATTAGCCTCGGCTCTGTTTGACTTTGCCTTTTATTTGGAAAGTAGGACTACTTATGATGTTAAACTATGATATTATTTCATGATATATAAATTTACACCTACATTTAATATCGACAAGACCTATCATTGCTTGTACGTATTTATGGTTAATTATAAACTATTATATATGAATTTGATTGAATAGAAGCTGCACTATTTAGTGTTGCACAAAATTTAAATTGGGATGTTATTATGGTAAAGCGAAATAAACTTGATCTAATTTGCACTTTTTATATCACGGTAGCTCATAGAAGTGCTGATGAGGATTTAGTATCTATGTAACTTTGATTATTGCACTATCGATAATTTTATGATTTTGTTTTTAGTCCATTGAAAAGTTACATTTAGGGTTGCGTTTTTAGGGACGTAATTTTATTTTTGATGTGTGGGGGTCAGTGTAAAGCTAAAACAAGTTTGTGGGGTCGCCACCCTTGTCCCACGGCGCCATCTTGAAAATAGGGGTTGAAATGGTATTTACGATATATCTCTTAAACTATTTATTTGATAAAAATTTGTGAACATTTTTGTTACAAATTAAATTCTCTCAACTTTGGTCCAGTAACTTTTGTCGTATAACTATAAATAAAAAGTTATAAGCGAAAATCTTCAAATTCGAGAAAAATTTATATTTTCGTTTAACTTTTATCATTTTGAAAAATGATATCTGACCATTTTGTAGATCGTTTTTGAGGAACAACTTTCATTCGCATCATTTTTCATTAAGTCAATAGTTAAGGTTTTACAGCGCTCCGAGTGAGTACTATTTTCAGTACTCTTAACTATACCTATATTATACGTGTGTACCTATAATATGTCATCAGTTATTGATTGTTTTTTATTTTTTTTTACTTTATTATAATTTTTTATTCTAGATTTTGCAATATTATTAATAATTAAATATTGACACTTTCCCCACCACCACGAGGTAGGAGAGTCTAGAGGCGCGTTTTTGTGGTATCCCCAATAGGCATAATCCACGGTGATTTTCTAAATTAGAACTACTCCGTCCTCAGTCGTTTCGATGGACCAGGCTGCGGCTCAGCATATGATCGGGTTTCTGAATTTATTTTTTTTTTATTTATTTATCATTTATTAATTCTGAGAGTTCCATTACGTTGCTGCAAGTCTCTCCAGAACAATGGAAGCATACTGCAGAACATTTCATTCCTGCTTTTCGGCATCCACACATCGCTCCACAGTTTCCTTTGCATTTGCAAAAGATCAATTTTAGAAGCTTCAATTAATAAATGAAAATGACTTTGATGATGAACCGCCAACATTAACACCTTCCTTCTCCAGTTCTCTCACTGGTATTTAATTCAGAAACCCGATCAGATGCTGAGCCGCAGTCTGGTCCATCAAACGACTGAGGACGGAGTAGTTCTAATTTAGAAAATCACCGTGGATTATGCCTGGGGATACCACGTAAAAAAACTCGCCTCTGACTCTACCTCGTGGGTGGTGTTATTAATAATATTGCAAAATTTAGAATTAAAAAATTATAATAATAAAGTAAAAAAAACAATCAATAACTGATGACATATTATAGGTACAACCATAATATGGTATAGTTAAGAGTACTGAAAATAGTACTCACTTCGGAGCGCTGTAAACCTAACTATGACAATGAAAAATGATACGAATAAAGTTGTTCCTCGAAAACGATCTACAAAATGGTCGAATCATTTTTCGTAAAATGATAAAAAAGTTAAATCGAAAATATAAATTTTTCGAATTTCTGAAGATTTTCGTATTTTTATTATAGTTATACGACAAAGTTACTGGACCAAGTTGTAGAAAATTTAATTTGTAACAAAAAATGTTAACAAATTTTTTATCAAATAAATAGTTTAAGAGATATATCGTAAATACCATTTCAACCCTATTTTCAAGATGCCGTAGGACAAGTGGCGACCCCACAAACTTGTTTTAGCACACTGACCTATCGAAAAATAAAATTACGTCCTCTAAAAAACGCAAGGTAAGGCCTAAAAAATGTAACATTTTAATGGACTATTTGTGTAATACATAGTTCCAGTGACAAGATCTAAGCAACAATTCGAGTGTTTCCGTAAATAACTCTCAGGGTTTGGCTTTTTTAATTGCACTAAGGAAACGATTATCGGGTCATGTGGACCCGAGATCTTTTCCATAATTTTGTCAAATGAGATATTTTTTTAATGGACGCATAGTAAATTATAAATTCAATAGAATAAACTTCATAATATATACCGAATTGGTGTTTTAATTTGACAAGTATGAATGTCATGTCAAAATATGTTAAACTTAAACACTAATTCAGTGTTCCCTAACTTCCAAGCTGCGACAATTGTCGTACAGCTTTTATGTCACTTGTCACAGTTCCAACCTAGCACACGACAATGATAGTCAAAAGTTAAATTTGGAAGATCAATATGTTGATTAAAACCTTATTTCAATGAGAACACGACTAATAGTCGCCCTTCTGCTATGCACCAACGGCGTTTTTAATACAGATTGAGAGACTTTAAGCTCCAAGTTTTTCGTTTTAAATATTAGAAGTATTCTCATACCTTTTGAAAATTCATAAACTCAAAATGGAAACTATTTTAAACGTTGGTAGGTGAATATGATAATACAGACATTATCTGTCACTCAACGTCTTTTGTGATTTTGTATATTAGAAGAGGATCCGAATTACAAACGACCTACACCATCCGTTAAATGAATGAAACGTATTTTATATAAATTTTAAAATGTTTAAAAATATATCGCGACTGGATTGGCTGAAAAATTCCAGGGCAGACTACGATTAAATAAAAATTCGAAAACTAATTTTTGTTAAACATAGCACATTAGTTTAACGAAGAAATTTAATATCAATAGAAAGTATGAGCCTATAGAATATGTAAACGTTGGGTTGTCTATTTTTTTCCGGGCATAACTAATGTGTTAAAAAACTATATAAACAGATAAGTTAATACTATTAATTTATGTACATCTGTTTAATAAACTAGCGAAAAGCATTGCTTTGTGATTGTGTGACACAAATTGGATTTTTAAGGTAATAAATGCAATGTTTTAAATAAGAATGCATTTTTGAATTTTTAATCGATCGTAGCGTGGCCAGAAATTTTAACCAACCCAATCGCGATATCTTTTTTAACATACCAAATTTGATATAAGCTACTTTTCATGTATTAAACAGATGGGTGAAGGTCGTTTCTAATTCGGATTTTAGACCATATGATCTAATTCCATATGGGAATTCCACATTAAAAATTGTATTGTGTGACAATTTCCACACGGCCCGGGAATGTTTTGTGCCGATCGTATTGTTATAAGATAAAAAATATGAGTAGTCGCAGGACGCCTTGCAGATATGAAAAATCGAAGCTATTTTACATAAAAGATATACATAAAAAGATGATTTATTATAGAAAATAACGATTGGCATAATTAGTTTCAAATGTTTCAAGTATAATTCAGTTTCAAATATGCAAAATATTCAGTTTGTGTAAATAAAAAAGTGCTTTATTTCAAAAATACGTTTAAACTTGACATCAAAATTAAAAATGAACTGCACTTACGTTTGCCTGTTGTCAGTTGATTATGTGATGCAATGTTTTCAATCATGTTTTTTTGTATTTAATACGCAATCTATTGTTATAGAAAATTATTTTTATTAAAAATGAATTTATAGTAATTGGCACAAAGATATTATAACATAGGAAATTGTTTAAAGTTTCCTGTAGACCATAAATTTCTGTTACTATTTTTATAAATAGTCGAAGTTTTTATTAATTTTAAATTTTTTCAAAGTAGTACTTACATTTGGTAAAAAAGTACTTTATACATTTACTGACACTTGAAACACATACAAAATATAAGTGCATTGATTTATATTCACCTAGCGTGAGCATACGTGTATGTAGCATGGCGACGTGCTTGCGCGCTCGTGAGTGTATGTATAAACGTCGCCATGCCAGCAGCCAATATGACCCGCCGCATTTGATATAAAATTATTTTTTCTTATACAAAATTAAGGAATTGCAAGTTTGCTTATTGAAATTATCATGCTTCAAGGAATGAAAACGTGCAGTTTTACCTTAAAATATATTAAATACAGTAAGGCGAGGAAGAATAGCATAAAATAAGAGCAATTCGTTTTTCGAATGTCTTTACATTTGTATAGTAACGAAAAGAAAATATGAACCAACGACCGTGAATGCATATCTTAAATTATCACTATGTTAACATTATATATCCGTCTTAAGAGTAAAATTGTCAGCAATAAATGCGTTTTCGAGCAAATATGAACATAAGAATTAATTAATGGAAGATAACAAAAGAAAAGTGAACGTGACGTTTGCTTATTATAAACAGTATTGTACATTGCAACACCAGTTGGAGAATAAATATAATTTATTTTTATTAGCAAACTAACTTGCCCGGGAGACGTTATTCTTCATTTCCTTGTAGGTGACTTGCCCATATAGTTAATGCCCGCAACTTCGCCAACATGGACATAGAATAAATTTCTTAATTTTTGTAGCGATCGATGTCAATATCGAACGCAGTATCTCATCCGGTTTCGATTTCGATCAAACTTTTGATTCCGTTCCCGACCCCACCACACTTTTGGTCCCAGAATCCAGTCCTATTCTCAATTTCGGTTCCAGTTGCATTTTTCAGTACGATTAGGGTCTAAAAAATCAAAATCAAAAAATCTTTATGAATAACTGTTTTCGACATTAATCATGGTGAATCAGCATTCCAAATGCTGATTCACCATGAGAATAATAGGCAAGAAACTCAAAGTTTGCTCTTTTTTACTAATCGATACAAAATATTGAGTAATTAATAATTTAGTACAACACTTAGAAATAACAAGAAGCAATCTGATAGCTGAGAAGTTCAATGCAATGGATTTTTTCATTAACATATTCAGATACAGTATAATAGCCTTTGCCGTATAACTTTCTTTTAACGAAACGTTTAAATTCATAAAATGGCAAATTATAAATTTCAGCTGGGATCTTATTATAAAGCGCACACATTGCCTTTTAAATAGTTTTTTTACTTTGCTTAGACGGGTTTTATGAGCAGCAAGATCGTTCTTATGTCTAGTGTTAATGTTATGGATGTCGCTCTTTTTTTTAACGATACCATATGTCTCTTGACATATACCAGGTTTTCGCAAATGTATTGTAATGCTAAAGTTAAAACATTAATTTCCTTAAATTTTTCTTTGAGAGACGCAATTGGTCTCAAATCATAAACAGCACAAATAGCTTGCTTTTGCAGCACAAAAATTTTGTTAACATCGGCTGCGTGACCCCATAATGAAATTCCATAGGTCTTAAGACTACGAAAAAACTGAAATAAACTAATCTCGCTGTGCTTCCATCTGTAAGTCGCCGAATTCTTTTCTCTGCGTATGCTGAAGAACCATGATTTTTCGAGATTCTGGTAATATGAGAATTCCAACGCAATTTAGCATCTAAAGTGAAACCAAGGAATAACGTTGTGTCCATAATATCCAGTATTTCGTTCTTGATCATTATGTTGCCGTTGATCGGTTTAGCACTAGTCACGGAAAATTAAACAAGTTTTGTTTTCTTCTCATTAAAAATAAGATTATTAATACTAAGCCACTCAATTATTTCAGAGATGGTACTGTTTGCTTTGTCAAAAGTTGGTTGTTTCCTATTAATCTTAAAAAATAAAGAGGTATCATCAGCAAACAGTACAATTGCATGTCCATCTTTAATAACATGTGGTAGATCATTAATATAAATTAGGTATAAAAATGTTCCAAAAAATAAACCCTGTGGCACGCTCATATTGACTGTAGATCCCGACGATCTCTCACCATTAATATCAACTCTTTGAGTTCTACCTCTTAAATAAGACTCTAGAAGTACAAGTGATCGACCCGTGACACCATAATGATGTAGTTTCCTGATCAATGTGTCATGATGAACGCAATCAAAAGCCTTGGATAAATCACATAAGACACAGATTGCGTCCCGTAAATCCTCCCAGGCATCAAAATCTGTTGAATAAGCTCAACACTGGCTTCAGTTGTTGAGCGACTCTTTGTTTATCTAAATTGTTTAACGATCATCAAATTAATATTATCAAAATACCGCAATAATTGATTTAAAATAAGCTTCTCAAAAATTTTACTAAATGTCGGTGGTATTGATATCGGTCTAAAGTTAGAAGAGGCGGTAATAGAGATATATTACCGCATTTAAAGAATACAGTAACTTTATTTTTCTTGGTTAGATCAGGAAACACACCTCACCTCAGTCAATGAAATAATTAATAATCACTACTAAGCATGGAGCAATGCAATCTATTACTGAATCTGTTATTTTAACAGAAAGGCCATCAAGATCAGCAGCTTTTTTTTATTTTCATACATTTGAATGTTTTAATAACGTCATTGTAGTTGAAATAAGTAAATTCAAATCAGTATCAACATTTTGTTTCAACATAGATTCAGTGAAAGTGGACGTTGATTTTAGAGATTGCGCAGTTGAAATTGTAATGCTAGCAAAGAATTTTTCGAAAACAAAAGTAAATAATTTTTTTGTTTTTCTTTAAAATTTTATCATTTATTTTTGAACGAAATTTTCTATGATGCCATGTGTGTTTTCAGTTTGACTATTAATTACATTCCAAGTAGTTATTATCGTATCGGTACTATTTTTTATTTTATTGCTGACAAATATAGATTTTGCGACTGCACATACACGCTTAAACACCTTGGAATAATTTCTTATATAATTGACAAAAATAACCGAATTGTTATACGACTTTTCCTCATAAAGTGCGTTTAATCTACGCCTGCTATTAAGGATGCCCATTGACGCCTAGTCACTAAATGATCAAGTATTATAAACATTAACATTTTTAGATTTATAAGCATTGTTGCATTCAGACCTGGTTATTGTCAACAGTAAACCATATAATTTATTATGGTCCTTACAATATGACAATTTAGACATTTCTTTTAGTACGTTATTTCTAAATTGCTCAAGACGACCAGTGTTCACAGGCACAATTTTGATTTTATGTATTATATTTTATTTTGTATTAATTTAAAACGTAAGCAGCTGTCCGTAATGGTCAGATGATAATTTACTTATAACCGGTCGAAATTCTGGTTTAATATTCGTGATTATATTATCTAAACAGGATGACGAAGTAGCCGTAAATCTGGTAGGTTTCAAATATAAATTTTCTAAGTCATAACTTTAGGATAAGGATTTAATTCAAGCGCATAGACAAGAATTTTCCAATAAATTTATATTAAAAGCTCCGCAAATAGCAATAAATTTATTATTATCACTTATTTTGTACAAAATATCATCCATTACTTTCAGCGTCTTGATGTTCTTTGTTTATATTATTTTTAACTATTATAAGAGAGCCGCCATGTATAGCTTTTTCTTTGCTGAACGAATTTGTTACCTAGTGCATACTATACTGAAGTTAAACATGAACTGGTGACGTCAAAGCCAATGTTCTGTTATACATAATATGTAATAATTCAATTTTCTGTTCCTTAGTTGACATTTCTTGTATATTTTGATGCACCAGATTGAATGTACATTTTTTATTATTAGCATTTTTTTTGCTTAGTCATTATTGGTTAAGTCTCATATGCTCGTAGGATATTATTATTATTTTCATTTGTTTACGAGTAATAACAATTTTTAAATAATGTCGAAAAATTTATATAGGTATTTTCTATTGTCCAGTCTTTGATTTTGGTATCCGTTTCGCTTTCAATTACGTTTCTGCTACCATTCACAGTTCCGATTTGGATGAACCCTAGAACAATAGCTTGACTTAAAACTAAATATAAGCTGTATTACCCGGAGACAGAATAATCTTATAAGTACAAATTTATAGATAAAGCCAGGGACAAGTGTAGACAGCGTAATTTACTCAGAAATAGTATTTTTACGAAATGATCCCCTCGGGAGGTTGAAGATTGAAACCAAATTAAAAGTAACACATAAAACAGCAGAAAGCGTATATTAACAAATACAGTCACAATAAATCGCTGCGGAACCAAATGGTAGCTTATACTTATCGCACTTAAATTGTAAATGCATTGATCGCAGGAATAAAACTCAACTGTGGTGCGCTCACACTTCACTATTTATACCCGCCTACTAGCCGTCCAGAAAGTTTTGAATCGTCTAGAAAAAACAAGTAGTAAATGTGTCACGTCTGATATAAACAAAGAAGATTTAAATAAATAAATAAATAATAAAATAAATTAATTTACAAATAATATGTAAACCAATTATCAGAATCGCTGATAGAAACAAAAGTCTGTGAACGCGGGGCAGCTTGTTTATTTAGAGAATTCTATTTTCGGATGTTTTTTTTTAGAGGAACTATTTTGTAATTTTATTTAGAGCTTGAAAGCGCAATTCGTAACAGAATTATTGAAATAATTTTTAAAATCGGTTTAGTAGTTCGGTTTAGCAGTACAAACTCGCTAACGAAACCAAAAACAAATGCTTGTTTTTTTTTGGAAACTTTTCCATAAGTGCGTACGTCATCAAGGTTTTATCAAAATCAAATCAATGGTTCTGACACGAATAGAAGACAATCCAACAGACATCAATTTTCATATATTTGAATCCATCTTTTGTATCATTGATAAATGCTAATCTCAATTCTTAGCTCATTTTTGATGCCGTAAAAAAATAGAATTATGTATATCCACCATTTGAATCGTAGGTTACTGTCATAAGTTACTATAAAAGTCCCTTAAAAAAGGCACTTTCAATTTATATTACAAAATTATTAAGGATTACAAAAAAGAATTTTTCGGGCAACTTTTTTAAATTACCTTTCTGTGATGACCTTATTCGAACTATTAGGAATATATAAAAATAATTTAAACAAATTCGTCCGACGATTTTTAATTGATGTGCTTATCAACGAACATCTTTTTATTTTTATTTATATATATTTGAACAGAAATTTGTATTTAAAATTCTTTAATCCGACTGTGACCGTTAAAATTAAGAAGCAAGGACGTGCGCGCAGTTCAAATTTCAAACCATATGACTGAAAATTTAGTCTTTCTGATGCCGAATTCGTAAACAAAAGCTTTGAAACATAACCCTGTGTGGTTCGCCGTCGATAGCTTAGCGATCTTCGGGGAACTCCCTTAGGCCTTCTGCTTAAATTTATAGTACCCCATTTACATCGGCGGGCCGTAACCTTGCGGGTCGCATCGATCACTTTTATAAGTTCCAGCCTATTCCTTGTCTCGGCTTCTTTATTTCCGCGGTGCTTTTCGAGTTTTGAGAGCTTTCTATCCGTACGGGCGCGTTTTACTTCATCGTTGCCATAAAGCGAAACTTTTTCAAAAGAGTTACGAATGGCCTGAAAGAGGTTATTTCTCCTGCACTCTCAAACATTATTTGAGTTTTTTATTCACCACCGTTTAAGCATTACGCGAACAGTTTTATATAGACTTTGTCAACTATGCTTAGTGTACGGTAAAATGAGAAAAGCTGAATTAATCGAAACAATTGTGAAATTGATTACGTTGCTGAAAAGTTTAAATTGTCGACACCGGTTGTTTTGTTGATCTTAAGTTTTCCATTGATATTGTGTATTATTAAACCACGCTGACCCATATTGCACTGGGCTAATGTGGGTGTGTAAGGTCTGAGCGCTTAAATTTGAAATAAAATATATTGTGGTAGGGTGTGCATCAGCTGTAGGGTGATAAACATGGTACAACAATCTATTATTTTAAACAATTTGCATAACTGTGTCTGCGTATATCTACTCGCAGCTTAATTATTTAAAGATGAGCTAAAAAAAAAAGGATAAATATTCTATGTTGCGACATTTTTACATGTCGCCGTACGTTTGACCGCCGTACGTCCAATGGGATTATACTATTTCTCATTAGATTCACTCACTCTAAGTCCCGTGCGACTACGCATAGCGGATTACGTGTTTTCGGTTCGATATTGACGCGAAGTTGAAATATGGAAAATTGTGAAAGTGCGGTTGAATGTAAGTTTCATGGGAACAAACTCTTGAATCATATGATTTTTAATCTAGAAGTTTTATTTTCCTGATGGTAACATTTTTGGAAACTTACCATCAATCTTCACAGACAAATCTCAATCTATAAAGATTAAATATACGTACTTATATGTGCTTTTTTCTCAATATACTTTTTATTAGATAATAAAAAAGGTTAATGCTTTTCTACCAAAAGGTTGAAAGGTTGTCCTTTTTAAGTTACAGGCCTTTAAAAATAATTCCATTTGAGTCATTAAACATTCCATTGCATACATTAAATATGCTACTCTGTTAAGTTACAACAATGACGTTATACAACTACAGTAATTGTTGACTCAATCTGGAAACAGTAAGTTGCTGTAATAAATTACGTTGCATTGCTATCGACACCACAATGACAACATTTATTTAGAGTTGACAATAAGTCGCACTAGGTTATGCTAGTAAAATTTAAAGACTTAATTCAACATTTTGTTCCTAAATATATTTCATTTTGAGGTTTCCGTAACTAAAAGCGGAACTCTTATAGTTTCGTCACTAACGTCCATCCGTCTGTCTCTATGCAATAGGCATTTTAGTCAAAAACTGCAAGATATAAATTGATGAAATTAGGTGTCTTGTATAAGCCGCAATTTAGTTTAGTAATTAGATATGTCTAGTCATCCCATACATGTAACAGAAATAAAAATTGCGAAGATAATGCTTAATACATTCTTTCCGAGAAAATTATTTTCATTATCATCGGATATACCGTTTTTGAGTTATGAGAAAAATCTTGTTTTTCGACAAAACGACGTGAGTGCCTTGAATATACGCCCTTTTGTTGGTACACTTTTTCAATCGTACTTTTACATTTTGAGGTTATAGTGTTTCAACTGTGTTTAAACGCACTTGAAATTTAATAAATAGTTGTGTATTTAGGTAAACACATTGAATTAGTGCTAATGCATTACAGTAAAATCATTTCATAAAAAAAATATATTTATATAAAATGTAAAGGTACTGGTTGTTTTTGAATAATGTTGGAGAACGTGCAACAGTATGTCTCTTACGACCTAAAGTCATACGATGAAGTTGTTGGTTCTGTAAAACAGGTGGTGAATATATATTTATGAACGATGTAAAATTAAGAAAATATAAAATCATATCATCAATCCTTAACAACCGTCTTATATTGGCCCATTTATAGTCGTTATTAGCCGTTAAACCGTCAACTAAACTAATAGGTTCATAGTATCAAACAAAAAAATTCCCCTTCGAAGTCCACATATCTTAATGAGCAACTACTAAATCCTACACTGTGCGTGGCCCGACATGCGCTTGGCCAGTTTTTTGTCATTTCGTATTTGCGTCATATCTTAAGTACGCTGATTAAGATTCAAGAGACGACAAATTGAGCCAGATTAACTATCATACGAATTGAACTTCATATACATAATATATTATCCCAAGCAATAGTACCGTTTGTCCCTTTGCACTCAAATTGAGTTTAACTCGCTTATTTGAAAGAAAACTAGTCGTTCGTGACGCATTTATACGAGTGCGTAATGATATCGTTTCTACTTTGTTTTAACTGTATATAATATAATAAGAAAAATGCACCGTAAATTGTTCGGACCAGAATCAACGTTGTGTAAAAATTTAAACAAAGGCATAGAAATTGCCTTCGCTTTACGAAAAATCTTTACTAGTAATCCAGTTAAATTACACAATCTGTGATATCATATTCTTGAAGCATAACATAGATGCTTGTGGAATTCTATTTCAATTTGCTCACGTCAACTATAATGACCTTCTTAAATTTTCTTAAATATTTTTATACACACACATATATAAAAATGGAAAAAACTACTGATCTTAATAGCCTTTCTGTATAAATAATAGATTGAATAACAGACTGTATTTCTTCATGCTTAGGAGTTATTTTTGATGCTTGCATTGATAGTTGTCTGTTTTCGGATTTAATGAAGCAAAGTTATTACGTTATTTAAATCCGGTAGTTTATCTGACCCTTAGAATACATTACTACCAACTCTTAGTATTTTTTTTAAACTTATTTAATTCAACTATTATGATATTTTTATAATCATAATTTTGTGAACATTAAACAGTTTGGTTCCCAAAGGGTCGCTCAACAGTTGAAGCCGGTGTTTATTCAGCAGATTTTTGATGCCTGAAAGAATTCATAGAACGTAATGCTGTTTTCAGTATTTTTTTAAGGCATTTGATTGCGTTCATCATTTCACATTGATCAGAAAACCACACTGTATCAATATAGTGTCGCGAGTGGATCAGTTGACTCCTGGAGCATTATTTAAGTGGTAGAATTCTAAGAGTCGATGTTAATGGACTAAAGGAGGTTTTTGGTGTTTGCACTTATAGTTGTGACACAGGTTTAAGTTCCTGGATCATTTATATTACTAGCTTACAATAATGATCTACCACATGTAATTAAAGATGGGCATGGGATAGTATGACATAGAATGATAGTTTCTTACTTTTCAAGGTTAACAGGTAGATTTAAGCTTTCAACCAAGTAAACAGTACAATTTCTGAAATAGTTGAAACAATTTTCTTCTCAATGAGAGGGTAATAAAACAATCAAAATGTGTTATATCATACTAGTCTAATGCTAAATTGGTTGACACAAACGGTTGAGAATGAGATACTAGATATTGTGGACACAGCCTTATTTGTCGGTCTGACTTTAGATACTAAGTTATGTTAGAATATTTATATTACGAAACTGACAAACACGCTTAGTTCTGCAGCATATGCAGTCTAAAGAATTCGGCGACTTACTGATGGAAGCAAGCTTTTATTATGGGCCCATACAGCCGATAACAACACAATTTTTGTGCTGCAGAAATGGACTGTCCGTGCCATTTGTATTTTGGCACCAACAGCATTTCTGAAAGAAAAATTTAAGGAAATTAATATTTTAACTGTAACGTCACATTATATATAAGAAAACCTGGCATACGTCAACAAAAATATAGAGTCGTTCCAAAAAATGAAAAACATCAAAAACATTCCATAATAAAACTAGACATAAGAACGATTTTGCTGCTCATAAAACCTGACTAAGCAAGTTTAGCAAATCACTTAAAGGGAAATTTGTAAACTTTTATAATGAGATTCGAACTGAAATTATAAATTCGCTACTTTTTGAATTTAAACTTTTCGTTAAAAAAAAGTTATGTGACAACAGCTAGTATCTGAATATGTTAATAAAAATACTTATGGGATTACACTGCTTTACTTCATTTAATTTGTAAGTGTTGTACTAATTTATTTATTATTCAATATTTTGTATAGATGGGTAAAAAAACAACTACCCTTGAATTTCTTGTCCATTCTTGTCAAAGTGATTCAGCATTTGGAACGTTAAGGTAAATGGCAATGGTAAGTAGTAAATTAATTAATGTTAATGTCAAACTGGACATCTGCGGTCTCCGTTTCCCCTCTAAGAATAATAGTAAGTTTGTGTAGTGTTATATGCGACACTGTGACAGCCGTCATCTTGATGACTGATTTATATCACAAGGTTATTCAGAATGACAGACTTAAGGCATTTCAACCGATGAAAATTACATTTTTGTCTATAATATAATAATATATTTGTACAAGTAAACACGTGTTATGAATCCAGCCAAATGTCAAACGAATTTGTGGTAATGGTTCTGTTTCGACATATCTGATAAGTATAAGTGAAAGCAGGCTGAAGAAAAAATCTACGAAGGAAATATAATTATTACGTTAAATGTTAATAAAAATATTGGAGGAATGGCAGGAGGCGTTCTAGAAATTCTTAAATGGAGACCAAATTAAAGGTATGTTAAAGAAGAGGCAAATTTCAGGCATTAGTAACCGATGACTTTCAGTGTCAAATCTCCGCAACACTACCTTTTCTACTCTAGTCACTAACATCTTCCTTCAAACAACACCGTTCAATTAATTTATTTCTATAAGAATCTATTTACTGATTTAACATAAATTTTTGAGAAATTTTAGTAAGTTGTGGTAGTATAGATATAGCGTTAAATTTGTTAGAGTTTGACGTACTACCGGCTTTAAATTAAGGAATTACTTAACTTTCTTTCATCCAATCAGGAAACATCTAGACACTTATTAAAGATAAACGCTAAGCGTCGTGCAGTGCAATATAATGGAGTTTACAGTCATTATAAATACCACAAAGGTCAGCAGTCCTCTTCGTGTCTAACGATTTAAATATTTTGATAACCTCTTACAGACTCACATATTTCAATTCTATATTAATCCTACAGATCGGATTACATTCCTTTAGTGATGATTCAGGAAGAACTGAAGATGAGTGGTAGTCGCGACAGGAATATCAATAAAACTTTTCTAAGGCCTTAGCAACCTCTATGTCCTTATTTAAAGTCTTGTCATCAATTTTAAGTTAACTTGGCCCTTGATAATAATTCTTCCAGTTTCTTTCTTACACTTAAGTCGTTTTTATAATATTCTTGTAGTTTTTCGGGTTGCGTGCCGAAATGACAAAAACGGAACACTAATAATTTCATCATGTTCGTCCGTCCGTATGTCACAGGCATGTATTCAAAAACTGCAATACATATATTGATGAAATTTATAACGTAGGTGTCTTGTAGTTTTGTAGTTAAATAACAAAAATAAATACTTCTAGTGGGGCTCATACATGTAACAGAAGCTGAAAAATTTTTTTTCAGCAAACATCAACGAAGGGCACATATTTTCACAGTTCTTATAAAAACACTTTTAGGTTTTTAAGCAATTTTTCTGATTACGTCAATAATTTCGGAAACTATCGCTCGAAATTCGCAAAAATTGTGTCCATTCCCTCTATTTTTTCTAAACCGTATATTTAAAAAATATGAAAAAAATAACGAAGGTAATGCTTAATAAATACTTTCAACAAAAACTATCTTGGCCGGCAAACTGAGCTTCTCTACAAAAGGACGTAAGTACTATAAACAAACGCTCTTTTGCAGATGCACTTTTCTTTAAAAGTGCAGATATTTTACAGTAGATTCATAGTAATAGTTGACATACCTACTTTTTCTGGTTATAGGCGACAAAAGCACTTATAATTATTCTAAGCGGGAAACATGAAAAAAGTGTAACAATGTGCTTTTTTCATTTGCAGTGTCGATACATATGTCAGTGTCATATGTCGACACTACATTTTACATATACTGTTAGGGGATGCGCAAAATAAGTTGCGCATATTTATGGAGACTATACACGTGTATAGTCAGTCTCTTGTGTATGGAGACACACAAGAGACTGATCTGAAAGTAACAACGTAACGCCAAGTTTGATTTTACTCCCCATTATTTTTCATACCTCGGGCTTATGTACGAAAACTCGATTCTTAAGGAGTAAACTCCAAAAAAAAAATTAACATTGTATGACTACGCGCATGGAGTCACAGGTAAAACTAGTATTATATATTAGGCAAGTCGTAATATTAAAAATTTTGTTCAGTGCGAGTTAAACCCTTATATCGATGGTTGTTATTTATTGCAATTGTTTCAGAAACAATAGAGATTATGATATTATTTGTTACTCCGATTCCAAAACAGGTCCATAGTAAACATTTTCATCATTATTGTTTGAGAAGAGTTTGTTTCTGCCTAGTTGATGTGTCTGATAGAAGAAATAATAACACCCAAATTACTGATAAAATCGTAATCCGATGATCATTTAATTACCAGAGAGAGGCAGACATTATTATTGTCCTACGAAATGAAAATGATTGCAGAATAAAATACAAATAATAAAACTGTCCTGGCTAAAGTGGAAACAGCAACACTACATAATTACTTTTATTATGAAAAATAAAACAAGGCGATACTGTTGCTATTTAATTACAATTGTGTTGTAGAAACAGAATTATTAATTATTAATAATAATGACATTCAACTCTAAAATAATTGATTATAATTACAGATTATTAAACAATATTGTTATATATTCTACGTATTGTACCCTATACAGTACAATATGTAGAAATCCAATCGATTCTGTAGTAACACAGTAGTGCTTAGGAGCTCCAAAATTCTTATAAAAACAGACGTCCAGGCACCTATTCATTATATAAACCTTGGATAGGTCTATAAAAACTATAAATAATTCTATAGTATGATATAGATATAAAAAATAATTTACGTCAGTACATAATTACGTGAAAGTCACCACGGAGAGATTTATAAGTCCTCGGTGAAAGCTCGAAAGCCTATTTTATATGCATTGTTCCGTCCATAAGGTAGCTGAAATGACTTATGGCCGCCGTAGGGGTGCAAAAATAGTGCTTTATAGCTTTCGTAAGCTCCTTTATGTGACTAAATATTCTAATACACGAGTATATATCTTAAAGTGATATCGCCGCCTCGTTCAAACTCACTCACTTTCGTTAAACCATTGAATTGATATCAGCTTGATATGTAAACTGTTATACTTCATTTTTGTTACATATAAGCAAGTTCATGTCAATAAACATATTTAATTCTATTACGACCGTTGTCAATGAATAGTTATAAACCTATGATATAAATGTATAATACTTCAAGTCAGAGCTGTTCAGAGAGAATCAGAAAGTCAATGTCAGAGAGAATCAGAGATGTTTGATATATATTTTGCATTTGTCTATTATCACATTTCTATTGTGCATAAAAGCCTATGTATTCTTACAGAAGATGATAAGCTTGTTTAAAAAATAATAATGAACATCAGCAGATAAAAAAATAAAACTAGAAATAAAATTATAGCAGGTAATCTATTTTACTGTACGTAATCATTATTTTTTTGCTTATTAGGCCATTGCAATAATAGCACGCTAAGACGTTCTGTAAACTTCTCTGAAAATATGTTATCGGCTTTCATTTGTCGTTTTTGTATAAAATCTTTTGTACGTAAATTTGGCAGCGCTCGTAGAAAAGAATATGTAACGTATCAATTTATGTAATTTACGCAACGTTTAAGTTCCTGTAAATATATTATTATTAACAAATAGGGAATAACAAAATGGTAATAGGTAAGAATTCAAGCTCGATTCAATACTGGTATATGGTGGACTTTTTTCGAAAAAAACAGTCTCTTTCCTTGAAAACTCTCTTAGGAGTACCATTAATGGTAGATCATCTCAGATTTCTCTACACGTAACAGAAAATTGCTCATTCAGCATACGGTGGTAAAGCGCCAGACATAACGATTGTGATGATGGTATTTACGGTGAAAGGGAGAATGACGGAAATCAGCAGCAACAATAAGGTTGAATAATTCTATTTATTTAATTAATTTTCGACCGACATCCTACAATCTATATTCTTAATAACCAAATATTATCTAGTGAGCAACGAAGTGTCCTCTACCGACGAAGTGTCCTTTAGACTTTATGGTATGTTATCACTACGACCTTACCTATAGAATCGGGTATATTTTTTTAAATACTGACATCAATGTAATGCTAAAAGCGCTTATAAGCAAACAATACGAAACAAACAACAGAGTCAAATTAAATATTGTAAAAGTATAGTTGGTGTGGAACCGAGTTACTACGTGTCTATTGTCCTCTACCATTATGAATATCATTTATAAGTTTTACGGGTAATTTTCTACTGTATCCATTAAAAGTTCCATAGGTCCGACGCATCATGTGGTATGTGTGTATTGGTGATATTCGCACCAATAATTAGAAATTAAAAGTTCCAAGGATAAGTGTTCTTTTTAGGGTTAAGAACAGAAACACATTGGCAATTTTTCCGGTATTACAGACGCTCGTGTTGGTGATCACTTATTTCAGAAAGTAACCCTATTATATTCATTAAATGTTGTAAATAGTAAATTTTTCTGATTCTAAGAATTGTGCTTCATGTGCAAAAGAAATCCTAATTAAGAACACATATAAGACATAAAAAATATTGCAATTCATTTTCATATACATATTTTTCCATGTAAAAAATATCGATAAGAGGTAAGCTGAAAATAACAAAGAAACTTAATGCAAAACAGATTGGAAAGTTTTTTGTTCAAGTTCACTACTTCATCATTTTGAAACAACAAACATCAAAATTGATCAAAAGTGATTGATTATTAGATGGGTGGATGGATGCATAATAAAAGCCTTTGATCGTTATACTTTTTTAAAAGTAAACCAGTTTTTAAATAATATTAAGCTTTACATGTTAAAAACTTCAATGACCTTGATATAATTGAATTGTCCGACAAGGGTTAAATGAGGTGTGTATGCGCTGGTTGCTGATCGGAGTTGTCCTATTTACCCTATCCTCGAAACTCCGCATAGTGGAAAATTTCATAGTAGTTTCGAGCACGACTGTGCGTTTATGCTGGTTTCATACCGGAAACGCAGAATGCATTTGCGGTTGACAATAATTAAAAATTAATAATTATAACACATAATATAATAAGCGATTTGCGGTTGCTTTCGCGTTCGATATACAGAAAAAGGCGAGTGCAGGTAGGAACAAATTGGATTGCGGGTGTAAGGGAGGGGGTTATTGCCACTGCATTTAATTTCGAGAATACGGCATAAACAATACACTTTGTTATTATAATTTAACAGCCAACATGGTCTGAATTCAATTTAGTCCATAGGTGGTGAAAATAACATTCATAATCATCTGTTGTGAATCTTACTTTCGTGTCGTTATAGAATAGAATATCAATACTAAAATTTGTACATTTTCATCGATTTTACTTTTAAGGGATTCGTTTATTTCAATTTCTTCTTCTGCCCGTGCGCGTTGTAAAACCATATAACGAACAGAAAATTAAATCGTAACCGCTCCTATGGGTGGGTCACCTGAAGGATATTCTCTCTGGACTATTAAAAGTTGCCACCTCTTTCGCGGCCAACTTTTATTAAAGAGAAGGCGACAAAGACGTGAGAGTCCTTTGTCTCCGCGGGTGTAAAGGCGCCGCGTCGGTTTTTAATCTCGGCCGCGCCGCCTTTAGCGGTCTCCCAACAATTGCCCGCTACTGGTTATCTTTTTTTTTTCTTGCATTTCCACAGAAACGCCGCCGCAAAGATTTGTGGGAAATTTGTACAGTGAATCTGAGATAAAATCTTTTGCGGGCTTTCATCAAGTTAGCGGCGCGCGCGCGCTGTCCCCGCCCGCCGCTTCGTTCGGCAGGGAAACATAATGTAATTGTTTTTTATGCATTTTAGGAATGTGTTTGCTTTTAAATTCGCATTTGTCGCGTTCGAATGCAACCGACTGTAACATTTAATACTAACACATACATACATTTGTAAGGATTTATAATAGATTACAAAATAAGGAGAGATTCTTAGTAATATAAATCAGTTCATGTCAAATTACTGTAATGAATAGGTGTGTACAATAATAAATGTGTGTCAAAGGTTGGATAGGTGTGTACGTACAATGAAAGGTACTTTGTAACATTTTGTGATTCAGAAGAATAACAGAACAGTCCGGTACGGCATTGTTGTTGGACAAACAATTGTACCTAAAAATTGAACATCGCTACTGCTTTTCATGTGATTGAAATGTAACACAGGTCATAACAATCATTGTTTGTGAAATACTATAAGCCTTTAAATATAAGTGAATTATATAAAAATATCTCTTAGCGTATATTGAAACATGATGTTGATTGATGTTTCGTATTCTCTTACTAACTCAATGAATTGTTTCACGTATAGTGAAGACCCGAAAAAGATCATTTAAAACAATCATAGATTTTTTTAATTCACAATTATTCGTTTAAAATAATATGTTAGCCTTTTACTTGATTTGAATAAAATTACCCGATAGTAATCTCTTAGCCTTTATATCTAAACGATTAACTAGACGATAAAATGGAAAAATATTTAGAAAATCCAAAGGTGCACGCTTTATTATGATTATTTAATTTTTAATAGAAGTCCGTTATATTAGCGACTTATGAAGTAATGAAAATGCTTTCTTAGTCTTTAATAAATTAAAAAAAAAAATCTTTTGAGAGTTTCTTTAGCGTAATAATTTACTTTATTATTCGTACAAATGCGCGTAATATCTATATAATTTTACATTAGCTACATTTTTTTAGCTCGTACAATTAAAAATTTTGTTTTCGCTCACACCGCTCGCACATGCATACACCAAATATGTACGTGTGATTGTCAGTATCTTACGTCTAAATGTTTATTCATTTGAATAAATCTCTTAATAAACTATTTAGTATGTCATAAAAATAAATGTGTAGAACAAAGTTTACATATTACTACTATACTTAATACAATTCGTTATATAAAAGTTATATCGATATTGTTGACTACTTTTTACTACTGATGTACTTACTACTATTTACTAATGTTATCAACAATTGAATGGATTCTGATACAACTTTAAATTAATATAATATAATAAGAATTATAAATAGGCTATAATTTATAAAGATACTCTAGCATTTCTCCTCAATTCTGTCCGCGTATTTGTACTCATGAACCGGAGTACTACACCGATCCTAAAAATTATTTAGCAAATACAAATCTACATTATCCTTGAGTAACATCGCTTACTTTTTATTTTGATACTAATATTGTTTTTGGCTTCGAACAATTTGGAATTGCGACTGATAAAGGTGAAGAAATCGAAAATGGAATGGTGAGCAGAATCGAGAACCGGCAGAAGTTTGTGCACATTCGTATTCAGTATAAAAGATGCATGAATACTTTCTAGTTTCAGGCAGTCGAAGCCGCGAGCCGGAAACTAGTGGTATATAATACCCATGAAAGAAATCATCTAAGTCTCTTCTGCATCAGATTTTAATCACTCTGCCCTTCCACAGTTTTTTATTTCTGATAAAGAGGTTAAGATCTTGAGTCCCCCACGCTGGCGCAGTGCGGGGTGGTGGTTGTTAACGGCCGCTGTCACCAGTGGGGTAAAGAATCCAGGACCGACAGCTTAACGTGTGATTATGTATTCTAAGTATGCACGATTTACACTACATTACAATATTGTATAAAGTACATAAGTTAGATTTACCTCGTTTTCTTTAGATTGTAAGTTAAATTAATGTATAAAGATTCTTAACGATGCCATAAAAAAAATTAAGGAGCCTGCGTAATAGATCGAGCTCATATATAATGCCTTAATTAATAGCGGTATCATGAAAATATCTTAAGGCGGCCCAGCACATTAAGATGGATTAGGTCATTTCTGGGGGATCTTAATTGACGGTTAAAGGAATTGGTAGATCAATCACCGCGAAAACCCTAACAAAATAAATAAAGCTTTGGAGAAGCGTATTTATCAATTCTAAGTTATTGTGGTTCCAATTTTAACTTATTTATTAAAAACTGTAATAATGTATATTATACTCATAAAAGACAAGTAAATATCAAAAGGACTAAGGTCATGATGTTTGAAAGATGGCAAAGCATAAATGAATGCTGATTGTCTATAGGAGGGGCCAGAGTTGAATAAGTAAGAGAGTTTGTCTACCTGTATAGTTTGTTTACTAAATATTGGTAAACACGATAGAAATTTTGAAAGGATATAATCGAGAAAAATAAAGAGAATAGAGCCTTGCTTACTGTGATCAATAGTAGAAGTGTCTCATGGCTAGTATTTTTTTTTGCTTTCTGTAATGGAGTTATGGTCTGAAAACTTATGTACGGTAACAAAAGTTTGGTGTGGCGCAAGAAACATGGAAGTAAATTCAATGAATAATGAAATATATGTGATCACTGCGAGGTACTCGTGGAGTATCTTCAAAAGATAAGAACAACGAGATCAGGGAATGGTAAAAGAAGATGCAGCGCTAGAATAGAAAAAGGTATGTTGCGGACATATCTCGTTTAGACATCTTATCGTTTGGACATCTCGATAGGAAGAATGAAAATAGAATGAACTGAAAATGCTTATATACGTATGCAAATTAAAGGCCGTGAAGGATTAACCTAGAAAATTTTATTCCAACAAAACTGATGGCATAATAAAGACAGGCTAAATTTTACGTACTTAAAACTAACAAGCTTGCATGAAAATATTGATGGATTTCAATGAAACAAGAGAAGTATGCAATGAAAACACTGGAGATAAAACAAAAACAAAAATAGTTTATAGTTTTAACACGCAAATACTTTTAATACCGTCGTTAGCTTTTTGTTTAGATATTTTTCCCATAAATAGATCCATCGCGAATGGCCTAAATATCACTGACAATTCGTAATAAACGTAATTTTTAACTAAGAAAGCGAAGCAGATAGCGAAAGCTGTTTGAAAAATTTAAAAAAAAGATGACATCTATTTCATCAGTTCTTCATATTACAATGCATTTTTCAACAATTATGTCGTGTACAACTATATTACACATTACACAATGTATGGAGCTTGAACCTCAAATCTTGGCTAAAACACTGGCCCGCTGTTGATCGTAGACCAATAACGGCCGTTGTTATAGATTTAATGACAACATCCGTGACCTTGATCCGTGGCTCAACATGATAGCCAAGACACGAGGCGAGTACTTTAAAAGAAATTAAAAACTCATTAGCCCATTCGTTGATGACAAAAATATATCTTTCCAGATATTTTATTTATGACGTTCTGTGTGGACTGGGAACATAAAGAAAAATATGTTATCATTTGCTGTTAATTAAAAATTGACTACAATTGGCCTTCCGGCTTCACGCTGTTTTCGATTTCCTCGAGTTCATAAAATATTAACGCTTATATTTTCGAGCTCTTTGTACGTAAAAGAAATCCTTTGGTATTTTTAAGCTCAAAATTACTAACATTTTATTTTGGGTTCACAATTATGAAAAAATTAATAAAGTCTAGTCAAGAGCATGTCAGATCATACTCATTATAGGGTTCCGAATTCATTTTTGTAAATAAAAGCACTACAGATAATAAAAGTACGTTGTTACACTTTTTCCATGTTTCCCGCATATAGTTATAAGCACTTTAGTCGCCTATAATTATAAAAACGTGTAGATATGTCGCTATTACTATTAAATTTGTGTAAACTAAAATGTATCAGCAAAAGAGCGTATCTTCATGGGACTTACGTCCTTTTGTTGAGAAGCGCAGTTTTTCAGCAATAACTCAAAAAGGATATATTCGATCATGTTCAAAATTTTTTAACATGTGTTGCCTCCCTAACACAGGGATGGGGCAATTTCTGATAATTTCAGAGCGATTATTTCCGAAATTATTCACGTAATCAGAAAAATTGGTTAAAACCTTATAATGTTTTTAAAAGAATTGTCGAAATATGAGTTTTCATATTGATGCTTGCTAAAAAAAATTTTTTTCGGCTTCTGTTAGATGTATGGAGTAGCCCCTAAAATATATATATATATATATATATATATATATATATTTTGTTATTTAACTACGAAATCAAATACTCTGTGCACGACAGTAACACCATCTCGCAAATGCAACTTTAGGGGCGTATATTAAATAGTGAATAGCAAGTGCTCATTATTTTCTATAAAATAAAGAAAATAGAAGATATATAGAAAGACAATAAAAAGTGTTTAAGTAAAAGTAATGTTAAAAACACTATAAGGAAATATGGATGTTATTATAAAAAACTGGTTTTGAGAGTGTAAAACACAAAATAAGTTTCCAGCCCCAAACTATACTACAAGGAAATAATTTGTTTTTATTTCCTTTCAAAACCTGTAGTTGATTTTAATAATTATTTAAGAAATGTTGATTAGTTTTAAAACTAAGTAGTTTTTATAAATAATCCTGTAGAAATAAGACAAAACCATCCTCAATTTTAATCGAAAATGTATGTTACTGGAATGACAATGTGTGATGTTTTTGTCTATTTACCAGTAAGAAATGCCAATGTGGCTGTACAAGTTAACCATGATGAACAATTCACTGAAGAAATTATTTTAAAAAGTTAACATTTTAATTTTAATTTTATTAATTAGTTATTTACCTGCATTATACACAGAATTTATTGAAGATAACCAAAATTATTGTATCGATTTCCAAAATGATATCTCAAATTTATGCTCATTTATTATTTTATAATGTCATTACTCTAACACTACCAAAGTCAGTTAAAAAAGTGATAACTAAAGGTTATTTCTAACTTTAAGTAAATAATAACAGATTTAAACTTTATATAGTTAAAGTTTGTAAAATAAGTGCAAAACTTTAAAAAAAAAACATCTGATTGAAAACATGTTTTTATTTACCTCTTACAACAGTATTACTCTCAGAGAAGATTGGAGGCTGTAAATTAACTAAATCACAATATACATGTAAAATATCATCAATACAATTGAATAAATTATGAGAAATCTTATTGAGAACATAACATAAAATTTACACTCACTATTTCTGTGTTACTTTTATAATATAATAACAATTTTTCAAAACAACATTGACAAGTATCACTAAGCCCCTGGTGTTATATATTTCCGCAGCGGCACGCGTTGCGATCGCCTAATATATCCCTACCATACACTTCGCTAGTTCCCAAAACACCTACACTATAAATTTCATCAGCATATGTCTTGTAGTTTTTGAATAAAATGCCTGTGACATACGGACGGACCGACGGACATGACAAAACTATAAGGGTTCCGTTTATGCTATTATAGCTCGAAATCCTAAAAAATGAGCATTTTTAGAAAAATGTTATTTATGAAATACTTCAAAATTTAGCTGACTGATAAAATAATCAAATTTCACAGAAATCTGACCAGATATTGGATGCAGTAAACCCTTGTCACTTATTCTGTTTGTTTATTTACTCGTAATAGATGTAAAGTTCTAACACCAGACGCTATATCTAACCAATTTGCAAGTAGTTGAAAAGTGTTCATTAAAATACAAACTAAATACAAACGTTCAGTTACAAACTAACCTAACAGTGTGTGTATTATTTATCATTTTCATATCTTATTTGTGTGTACTTCTGTTTGTCAAATACTGTAGCTCAAGCAAAATACATAAAACGGGAAGCGAAGATGCGAGTCATTTTTAAGAATATTTTAGATTATAAAAAAATCACATTGATTGTAGATTTTTGTTTATCTCCCAGATAATGTCAGTGTCATCGTTTCATTTTCATTATAATTGTAGTTCCATATGTTTCAATGGCTTGAATTAAAATTAGGCTTAACGATAATTAGTTATAAAAATTGTTGCTTATCATTCACCCCATATTTTACATTTACAAAAATAAAATACGGAATAAACTATTGATGCGATATAGAGTAGCGACCTACTATCTGAAGGCACGGCGGTACTGCATGCTAAAACACGCCCGCGTTTGCTTATTTTTAAGGGTAGGAAGCGATAAAACATTTTCTCTTTTTAAACAAAAACTATGATTGATTTAAAAAAAATCTATAGGCATTTTGACATGTTTGTATGGATTACTCTATGTAGAAAATTTTGGAAGCTTAAATCGGTCTCATTTTCATGTAAAATATAAATCTCGTTTTTCAAAAAAGGGGTATTTTCAATATTTCTTTTCTGTGATAAAAGTTAATAAATTGTGTAACGGCAACTAAGAAATTAAAATTAATAACATGAACGTTAGTCACCAAAGATCACTTTCGCATGTTTCTTATTTTATGAGAAATATCCCTATATCTCTACCATGAAAATTTTCAATTCGTCAACTTTAGTGCACGATCTATGATATCTGGTACATTTTGGAAGTATTACTGAAAGGTTAAATCTTTCCCTCTCTACCGATGAAGAGGTTGAATGCAATTTTAATCAACGGAATGCGAATATTCCCCCCTGAGATAAAAATTTTTCGTTTGCCCCAGAAAGTGAAAACCCGTGGAAATTCCTTCACCTGACACTTTCCAATCTTCGTCCGCGTAATGAAATGGGTGATATTTGATATGAAACATTTTCACTGGAACAACGAGTCTGTCGTACTGATTTATGTTATCCCGTTAAGTAAATATATGAGTTTAGGTAATGTAAAATTTTTTTTTCCTATACCATTTGTATGAATTGATTTTTAGAATATCAACATTTTCAAATATTTTTATAATTGAAATTTTGATAAAAAATATTTTTACATAAAAATTTTGTCGTTTTATTTCAATCTTGTTTAATTTTTTTGGTACTTTTCATTCAAAGTTACTAAGAGAAACTGCACAGTAATTAAAGTCCAACCATAAGATACAAAATTTTTAGGAAATGTCAATTATGCAAGTAAGGTAAGGAACCAATCAACACTTTTCTGATTTATGTGATTGCTACCTATCGAAAGGATACAGTATTTACTGCCACTATGTTATAATAAAGTAAATTTAATGGAATCACTATCGTGATCCCTCTCTGATTTACCATTATCGGTAGAGGCATTCCAAGACGTCACCGCGGCGCGCTTAGATTCTCATGAAATCGTCACAATACTTTTGTGTTTATGTAGGTGACACTTAAAGTTTTTAGAACTGGCCACTTCGAAACTGCAAAATAAAAAAGAACGTTTTTCATACTAAAAATGGGGAACTATTTGCTAAGATTATTGTGTATTGTATTCATTTGTTATTTGTTTTTGCAAATTGGTAGCAAAAAGAAAATCCTTGTTTAACGTCAACCTGAATTTAACGGGATAAATTTTCGTGAAATAATTTTCTATGTTTTTCGTAGCTATTTTACCCGACAAGAAACTAACAACAGACTACGGCTTGTCTTTCATGATGAATATCCATCCCTTGCCACTAAGTGGTTTAATGAGTAGAAACGTGGTCGCAATAATCTGACTGACAATCTACCTAGGAGACATCCTTCTACGGCGACGACCGAAGACAAAATAAGTACTATGTTATTTATAATAAAGACTGACAAAAAAATGACCTACCAGCAGATTCGTACAAGCTTAAGCATCAGTATGAGAAGACTACGAAAATTATTCATAAATTTTTAGCGGCCAAGAAGTATTGTACTCAATGGATATTTCATAATTTCACCGAAGCTCAAAAACTCCTTCATATTAATTGATGCCGCGATATGATGCAAACGTTTACCGGTGGTGATTTAAATGATATGTACAACATAGTTACAGTATCCTCCTTCTTCGGAATATCATGTCATTATGCAACAATTGTTTTAGAAGATAAAAAAAAAACAGTCTATGCAAACTGTTACACTAAGAATAATTTGTCTCTTGTTTCGGAAAAAGTTCCGAAAAAAACCACCTCGCAGTGGGATTCTCCATTATCATGATAACGCTTCACCACATACCGACAGACAAATAACTAACTAATTGGGAACGTTAGGTATAGAAATACTGGCTCACCCGCCTTACAGCTCCGATCTCACGATTTTTATTTATTTCCTAAAATAAAAGAAAAACTTCGAGGAAAGTGGTTTACGGAGGCCGAGGAAGCAGTGGCTGCATACAAAAGTACCTTCGAAACGACTCCTAATTTCGAGTGGGCAAAGTGTTTCTCTCAGTGATTCCATTGAATGCAAAGATTTATTGATCTCGACGAACACTATTTTGATAAAAATATTAATAAAAATAACTTCAGAGTTTGCTCAGTTTTTGTTTTTCTAAGGACTTTCAGATTGACCCACGTACTTACTAGAAACTAGTGACTTACTAGTGACTATGGTAAAATATTAAAATTATTCAAATAAAATATATAAAAACATTTATCGCTTTTGAGTTAGGTTTTATTTTGACAATCCAATGGAGAAGCATTACGATATTTTGCTTTAGATTCAGAAAATAAACCTTAGTTCACCTGACTGGCTCGATGCAGGTTGGTGAATGTGATCATCCAAATGATTGATAATCCAAAATCACCCATGACATTTACGGTCGACGTCTGGGCTCAGTTGTGGATAAAAGTCTGAACGATAATAATGTTGATCTCCACGAGAGTAAAATATTACAGTGGTTCTTATAATTTTTTTTATCGCTATTGTTTAGGAAATGCCAGGGAGTGTTTGTTTACTGCGTTTACTAAACCCGACGGACTTATGTCAACGTCTATTCGCTTGAAAGCTTTTTTGTTTGGTTTGCCACCGGGACCGTGGGAGCTTCTACGTTCCATTTACATAATCGAAAGCTGTGCGATGGATCCGAAATGTGATGTATACCGGCTTAAAAACTAAATGAGTTATTAATAATTGGAATTAAATAATATAAGACAAACGAATCGGTTGTAAATATAGCGAAGAAAAGATGTTTGTCTTTCAATTTCCATAATTTTTTTTTAATCTTCACAAAATCTGACTTATAATTACAATCTTGGTGTGCCGATCTCTAGATTATATTCATTCAATTGAGCAAATCGTTTATTATCGTACCAAATAGTGTAATTGGATTAAATATCCTGATGGCGTCGAATCTTTCATCGACTTTGAAAATTAATGCATCTTTACAATGAAGACTAAATATTTTCTGAAACATGATTTCGGTAAAACGACTCAACACAATTAGAAGACAAAGCAATAGTTGAAATCAAAGCAAAATCCGTGTAACTTTAGTTTCGGATTTCAAATTGGATCCATTGTTGTCGATATTGGGTTTGCTATACAACAAAAAGGGTGAATATAAAGGAGTAACTGGTAGACAGAAGTAGAGCTGTACCAATTGTCCTCATCCTAAGTTTTAAGGAGTTAAATTTCTACATGTTGTAATTACTTTTTAAATATTGTCCTCTATGTGAAAAGTTCCGGATACATAAATAACAGCCCTCGTATTAAAAAAAAAAACCTTTTTTTTAATTTTTCAACAACGATACGAACACACGATATTCGATTTTAATTTGCTTTACGGCATCTGATACAATTTTTTAAATAGAAGAGGATGATCAAATACCAAATATTAATCCATCAAGAATTATATGTATTATTCTGAAAATACCCTTTCTTCTAATTTTTCGTTAACGATATCTCTCGAATAAGCCAACAGATTTTGATGTATTTTGCAACGGTCAATAATGCTTTTAAATAAAGCAGCTGATTGTATTTTTGAATTTATGGGTAGTTTATAAAATATTCTAAAAAAATTTCTTTGGTTTATTTTTTCAAAAGATATTGTATCTCTTGAACAAATAATTCATTTGTTCATTCATTTATTTTAATTCAATAAATGTGAAAATTGATGTAAATAACTAAATAGATTTTGAAATTAATCAGTAAAGTATTTTACAAAATTTTGTAAACAAACGGCTTTTAATAATCTTTTCTCTGACTATATCTTTTGAACCGATCAGCTGATTTTTATAGTTTATGGCAGATGATTCATCTATTTGCGGAAAAGAGTTGATTAGATTTTGGTATTGATCAATAAAGTAGTCTAAAATTTATAAAGAGAGACTTCACATTGTCCAAAAAAATACTTAATCGATTACTATGTGTATCGTAGTTGAAAATAATGCGTCTTGCTCCTACTCGTCTTACTTACTTTCAACCATTTACCACTTTTTTTTGCAATGTCGGTAATTTACTCTTTCAATAAAAAATACTTCCTTGAATCAGTAAGGAGCGCTTATAAAGACTTTATTGTAACACTTTCCTCGAAATGTTATCGTAAAAAACACAAAAGATTCTATAAGGTAGCAAAATTGCGTATACAATAGAAATTGTAATTTCGTCTAAATAAATTTTTGCTTCAAATAATATTAACTTTGAAGCCCAGATGAATACTAAAAATGCCTTGCGTTTGTAAATGGAGCACCCTCAGCCCTTATTCCGTAAGGGATGCCGAAACATGGCTAATTATAATTAAATACGTAATTTAAGTTTATAGAGAAATATCTAAGAATTACTAACTAGAAGCTGCTTCATCGTTCAAGCATTAAATTCGTTTTGAAATTTTTTTTTTTTTTACAGAGAAATAGTGTGTATATTAATAACAATAACAATAATATATTGTAAACTCATGCCTATTGTCTATGCGCCTACCCTTTGTATACATCTCTCGCTTAACTGATATCCATCAATCATTGCATAGTTATCGTGGATATTATTATATGCCACCAATTTTATCTGTATAAGATTTGCTAGGGAAGCCCTTGACGGTCCTTCTAACAATCTCATTCGTTCTATTGATCTTATTTGTCAGTCTATTCTTAACCATCCCTTCTAGATCGCCAAATCACCGCAACATACCTTTTCTACTTTAAAAACTAAATGTTTGTTCAAAGCGCACCATTATTTTTACACATTAAACCGCTTAAGTGACTAGCTCAGTATTCTATTAGAAATTTTATTGTTTTGGTGCACGGACTGGCTAAAAACCGTTTCTTAACCTTAGCCAAGCGGTATACGATAATTCTGATTATTGTATACCGCTTGGCGAATATGCTGTTGTTGTAAATATACAAGTGATAGTTGACACCTTTCGAACAGAATTCATTGACGATTGCATCTACTCGAAACGGATAGTACGATCAGGTAAACCCGACCTCGACAAAAAAGTTGCACGTTCATTATAGGGTTGCAAAATCATTATTGCAATTAAATGCACTACAGATGAAAAAAGTAGGTTATTATACTTTTTACATGTTTTCCGCACATAGTTATAAGCACTTTAGCAGCCGATAACTAGAAAAACAAGTAGTTATGTAAACGGGTGTAAGCTAAAGTAATTCAACAAAAAAAGCGTATCTTCATGGCACTTATGGCCTGTTGTTGAGAAGCGCATTTTTTCGATAATAACTCAAAACAATATATCCGATAATGAACAAAATATTTTTAGTTGAAAATATTTACTAAGAGTTACCTTCACTATTTTTTCATATTTTTGGGACATACATACGGTTTAGAAAAAAAAGGGGGGTCAAAATTTTTGCTACTTTTAGCGCGATTATTTCCACAATTTTTAATGTAATCAGAAAAACTGCTTAAAAACCTTAAAATATTTTTTTAAAAACTGTCGAAATGTTTTATTTCACACATGTTGGTGTTAGCTGAAATAAAAAAAATTCAGCTTCTGTTACATGTTTGGAATGCTCCCCTAGAAATATTTCTTTTTCCTATTTAATTACTGAACTAAGTAGGGGTTTATACAACACACCTACACTTTAAATTTCATCAATGTACGTCACATATTTTTTGAATAAAGTGCATGTGACATACGGACGGACGGACATGACGAAACTATAAACATGCTTGCTGTGGATCGTCATTAGAATGTAGACACATATTATCGTAGACATTTTTGTAAGAGTTTTTGAGATTAACAATTAAATGTAAATTGTTAGTAATTTGATATATATCTTATGGGTTACTCAGCGTAGCCATTTAAGGGCATTACTTTTCCGACTTGGTTCACCATTACCGTCGCTTCTTATTACGAGTTCTTACATTATATAACAAAATACGTGGGTCAAACTGGAAGTTCTTAAAAAATCAAAAACTGACCAAACTATTAAATTATTTTTACTATTATTGTTTTTCAAAATTTACCGTTGAGATTAGTAAATCGCTGCAGTCGATGGAACCACTGAGAGAAACACTTTACGAACTCGGGTCGTTTCGACGGCCCTTTTGTATGGAGCTACTGCTTCATCGGCGTCCGTGAACCAATCTCCTCGAAGCTTTTCCTTTTGTTTTAGGAAATAAATAAAAATAACACGGTCCGTTATTGGAGTAGTAAGTCGGGTGAGCCCGTATTTCTATAACTAACCTCTTTAAACAGCTAGTTGTATGTCTAGCGGTATATCGTGAGACGTTGTAATGATGATGGAGAATTCTACTGTGAGGTGGTTTTTCCGGAACTCCTTCCAAAACAAGAGGCAAGCGATTATTAGTGTACCTATCTACAGTGACTATTATGCAACAACGAAATTATGCAACAATTGTTGCATAATTTCGTGTCATCCGAAGAAAGAGACCAGATCTTTTTCCCGATGTTTCGACCTCGTCTTACTTTAGTAGGCAAGTCCTCGAAAGGTAACATCCACTGAGCAGACTATCTTTTAATTTCAGGATCGTAACAGTAAATCCAGCTTTCGTCATCTGTAGCCATATCTTACATAGCATTCGAGTGACCACCTGCAAATATCTGCATCGTTTTGTGGCACCAATTAATGCTACGGGGTTTTTGAGAGTCAGTCAAATTATGAGATATTCTCCGAGTACAAAGCTAGGTACCTGTCTGCTAAATATTTATGAATGATTCTGCGTTTTTAACTCATACCGATGCTAACGCTTTTCAAATCTGCTGGTAGGTCACTCATTTATCAGTCTCTACCATAAGCCGCATACCAATGATTTTGTCTTCGGTCATCAACGTAGAAGGATGTCTCTCACGCAGATTGTCAGTTAGATTAGGGCGACCATGTTTGAACTTGTTAAATTACTTGTAAACAGGGGCAAGGGAAGTAACTTCATCATCAAAGGCCAACTGAAGTCTGTTATAACTTTCTTGTTGGTTTACTTGACAACAAAAGTCATAGAAAATTATTACGCGAAAATTTTCTCACGTTAAATTCATATCGACGTTAGACAAACAATTTTGTTTTGCCCTCAATTTGTAAAAGCAAATGCAAGGTGGTAGCAGGATACAAAATAAGATTGGCAATTACATTTTTTTAAATTAAATGTTTTATTATTTTACAGTTTCTCAGCGACCATTTCTAACAATTTTAAGTGTGACCTACGTATGTCCTATAACCTTGCCAAATAATATAGCTATTATTATAAATAACATGTAAAACGGATAAGTAGTTCTCGTGTGATAAGGACATAAACAGACAGACAGACATAACATGTTGGGTTTTGAAATATGTATAGATGTAACTTTAAGCAGCAATCGGCAGGGAATATTGTTCGTAGGACCACAATGGCTGAGCAAGAAATCTCCTCTGATGGCGGCCATTAACTAAACGTTGCAGCGTGAGACATCATTCCAGAGGGTAGACTGATCTGGCAAAGGTCTCATTAACCGTTGGTTACAGGTAGCTATTGTACCTCGTTGAAATCTAATGATAATGTTCACATCCAGCGGTAGAGATCTAATAGTTGAAACAATACTACCTATCCATTTCCCTTCCTAAAATTGATTCTCAAATAAACAATATAATTAAAATTTAATTGTTCCTAAACTAGTCTGTTCTGATACCAAATACACTATAATACATTAACGATTGCTACGTTTTTATAAAAATAATAAAATAATATAAACTCACGCCTATTACCCAAAAGAGTAAGCAGAGACTATAGTTTTCCACATCGTACAATCTTTGCATATATCCCTTGCTTCACTGAAATGCATGAATCTTTTCATATAACCAACAAGAGCATATTAAAACCAACTCTTTTTATATTATTACATGTTTTAGAGTTTTGCTATGAAGTATCTGTTAACTATTAACGAGGTTAAAACTAAAAAAAAATCAACAATTGATATTATTTGTCTGTCACTTAAATTTTTGTCATATTTTTGTAATATAATATTTAAATATTAGTATCCATTATAAAATTAATGACGTGATGTAATGCCGTTTCAAGTTTTAAAATTTTCATTCGGATAATTAAAATTACTGCCGACATCCTCATGTAATATGACACATCCCTATTTACAATTTTCCAATATTAGGCCAACAGTTTTGACATTTGAACCGTTTTAATGTCAGTTGAAGAAGTGAAATGAGGCGTAGCGTTTGCCCGCACGCGAACAGAGCTTTTTGTATAACAAGAGCGGGGATACCTTTTGTTCTGTGATCAGATCGGCATTTTTTGTTATATGACTACTAATAAATATAACACGAAATTGAAAACGTAAATTTCTTTCCGATTTCGTGTTTTTTGTGGTCACATAAAACAATCTAAATAGTTTTACATATAGAAGTTTCTCGTTATTGACACCAAAAATGCAATAATACAAATACAGTACTATAAATTTTAAAACAATTTTTCATAAACTTCAAATTTGTTAATTTATTCATAACTGTTCTTGTAACATTATACATAATCTACCGTCTTTTTTACTTATATATTATATCCCTAATTGTTATTTATTTCCATCCATCTCCCATATTCTTCTAATAGTCTTTTCTGTACGTCAGGAATAACATATTCAAATGCTTCTTTTAAGCTCTTTCTATTCTATCTCTGGGAGAAAAATATGAAAACAAAAGAAGAAACAATGGAAAATCCACATGCAAAATTCTAAATTTTTTTTGGTTGAAATTTAAAAAGAGCGTACGCTAAATGTCTGAGAGTATCTCATAAGTATTGTCAATCTTAGTAAGTGAAGTTTATATACTTTTATTTATAAATATCACAACTTGATACGTACGAGTCTCTAGTTCTATGAAAAGTATTTTGTTTTACTTTATTTTAACGATTCAGCTTGTTTTAATTGACGGGGCAAGACGGTTTGATAGTAAAATTATGAAGTGCGATGAATATAAAATTTGTGTTGTAAATTATTTATTGGAAAAGAAAGGTCAAAACAGCCGTGGCTGCAAGGAAAACGTATGAAATTGAAGGAAAAGACATAGTCAATGAACGAACAGAGCAGCGTTGGTTTAATTGTTCTAATAGTGGAAATTTGACGGGAGTAGATCATTCGATTTGTGGTCACCCACTTGTTTGGGATATTAAGGCTACAAAGAAGCAACCTAGTATCATATCGTATCGTAATTTAACAATCAGCACTTACCGATTGTTGGACTCTCTTCTAAAGACCCTATACACCGCCACTTAAAATCACTGGGTAAAATTTGTCGAATAGTGCTCACGAATTAAACGAGATTTAAGCGACACCTGGAGTAGAAGTGTGCAAACATCTCTTTACCCCCTGCCGAAACATGATCGTTTTATAAAACGCATTGTGATGAAAAATGGATTTATCTGAAGAATCTGTTAAGACTCCATTTTAATGAAAAAAAAATTGACCTCAAAAGAGACGTTGAAGATATAGTGGGGCAATTCTTTGCATCTAAGGAATAGTTTAACCAAGGTCTGTAAGATCTCGCTCAATGTGAGGTTAAGACATAGAATATGATAGGCTATATTTTGAATGCAAAAGTTTTCCTTTTGTATGGTCGTTTAACAAAGAAAGTAAACCTTTAAAACCAACATTAATTATGAGACACCTTAATATATATACATATTTTCCATTTAGCTCTTTCTTGTCAACTGATCTTCAGCAATATTTTGGCTTTGCACCTCACGTCAACTAATGTTGAAATTACTACCGATAATAGGGTCAGATGTGTACCTAATGAAACTTGACAATATACTAGATAAGCAAGTCTACGTACAAAGTTATCTATGTTATTAGATTCAGTACAGTCAATTGCCAAAATTTTTCTATATAACAAAAGGGGCATCAAATTACTATTATTTTTATGGTGTTTGAAGGAGCAAACTAGCGTGCGGGCCACGACAGAGCAGAACCGGTGATCGGTCGCGCATGGTTCTCACGACTCGGATGAATCACCAGTGCGTTGCCGGTCTTTCAGAAAGAAATAGAATATTTTGTAGCGATAGGTAAGGGAGACCGAGACTTTTTAGAAGAAATAGAATATCTGATGAAGGGTGAGTGGGTCACTGGTATTTTAGGAAGAAGTAAGTTATTTGATGAAGGGGGTAATCAGCAGAGGGCCACACTCTACATCTACATCTACACTACATCTTACGAAAAAGAATTATCGACATAGACTCAATACTAGAAATGACATGTAAATACATGTAAAATCTTTGGTGTTAATTGCTTACATTAATTCAATCTCTGTAGATATCAAAAAATTGCCACTAAATTAATGCAAAGTATTGCAATATTTCAGATTATTTTGAAAACATCCATGGACGTAATCAGCTCAACTTCTTGTCGCATTGTTTCATTCTGCTATAATTTAATTTTTTATTGTAAATATGTAAAATAAAATTAATATGAAGTACCCTCGAGTTTCGTGTCCGTTCTTCTTGAGGGAAAACGACCTTGTAAACTAATGTGAATGCACAAACATAATGGCCTATATTAAATGTTATGTACGACCTATTATATAAAGATATTTTTTATTAAATATTATTTTGTATTTAAGTAATTGAAAGAGATGAACTTTTTTTATAGTATTATCAAGGGCAAACCATTACGTGAAGATGAATATTCGCGCATCTCGGCCAGCTCCAGGGTAGGTTGCCTCAATCCCGGCTGTTGGCCTAAATAGCGAGATTCCAAGTCGACTTGAACTTCTTTTTCAATTAGAACTCGTCGTTATGTATTAGAACAGAAGCAACTTATTACTAGAGAATTATTAATACTTTTAAAATAAGCAAAAGAAAACAAATAATATTATCAATCACAATAAAATAAACACGATATTCAGTTTAGAAATTCCCCAGAATGGGGAATTTACACACGCACTGCAACGTAGGGATACAGAATAATTATTACTCTATCTGATTTAGGATAACACACTTCATTTCTTATATTGTATAAAAGGAATCACCGCGTAGAAGTGCTAATAAAAGCGAAACGACCGTCACCGCGGGTACTCACATTAAATGTTGCACGACGGGCCGCGGCGGACATGATGCGTTAGGGTTGTAATGAACGATAAGCGGTTCCATTTTTATACCTTTTCATTTATTTCATTTTGTTAATGTAATTTTTAACAAATTTAATTCGATAAATATGAAATATAAATAGCACTTGCTATATTAGATAATTGGATATAACTTCTCTATAAACGATAAAAAAAAAACAAATTTCAATAAAAATACTTTAAACGGCTTTAATATTGTTACAGATCGTGTCTTTATATATAATGTTATCTGGATTAATAGTGAAAGTGTTGTTTTATTCCACTATAAGTTATGATGGCGTCGGGTAATGATGTGTGTGTTTAAAATGTATTAAGTAATGATTTTAAGAACGAAAACACATTAGTCAAGCTATTCAACTAGTTAATTAGATCGGTAGTCGAGTAATGATGTTTTGTTCGGGATCCCATCTATAATTTCTGAGCAGATGAGTTGGAAATTCTCCAAAAGAAGTTCATCAACCATATAAGATAACGTAATAGAACTAGGAATAAGATAATGGATTCGCAACAGGTGTATGATATATAGCTGATCGAAGAAAGTATCTGACGCTGTACTGTGGGGTAAATATTAGCCAGTTAGATGTTCCTGAACTGGTGGGGATGCTTGACTTCGTAGTGCCAAACATCAGACAGAGGACATCAAGAGTTGTAGTGTACCTATGACGAAATCGTATTATTCCATATGAGCTCAGCTGTTTAGAATTTTCAAGGTTATTAACGAGTAAGTTAGAGAGTTGAAGTATCTGTTAGTAGGCTGAAGGGATTGGCGAAGAAATTAATATTGTAAAGATCTAGTTTAATTTAGAAAATAATTACTATGTTCGCTAGTGACTGGAATTTATTCTTTAGTTTGTGAATTTAAAATCTTTAATTTTATCTTTTACAATATCTTGTCTACAATTTAGAAGCGGTCTCAAGGGTATTATAATGTTTTATATTTGATTATTTTGTATTACCTGGTATCCTAATGCAATTACTTATCAAACATTATATTTTACACATTGTAAATACTGTATAAATGCCGAGTGGCGTTAAAATTATATATATATATATATATATATATGTATACATGTATATATATATACTTGTCCCATATTGGTATGTATATATTGATAAATAGGTTGTTTCAAAAATTTTATCAAATAATCTATTTATATAAGAGAAATTCAAACGGACATTGACTTATTTTCCTACCCAGAAAACTCTTGTCATCTAATTATTTGATTTGGACTACACGTAATGAGATATCCCTTATGGCGACTGCGTAGAGTTCTATTATGAAAAGCTCTCTAAGAAATCAAACTTAATTTATATCTATATTTGTATTAAGTTCGGAAAGAAATTTTAACGTATTTTGTATACAAATTTAGTGTACTTTTTCATAATAATTTATTTACATTTAATTATAATATATACCTCATTTTTTTAACAACTTGTTGAGATTTTGTAGGTAGTGACATAATGCCATTGTTGTAGAAATTTTGAAAATTCATTATGTTTCTATAGAGTAGTATAGAGAATAGCAAATGAGTAAATACACTATTCATTAGATTTCTTTCAGTGAGCTCGTGTGTGACCCTTTTGGGGCTTTTCGTAGATCAAGCTTTTCCCAACTCTCTTTTCCAATCCCCAACTCTTCAGCTACATCGTACGAACTTATATGCAGATTTTGCTACACTTTTTCCAAAATTGCATCGACTCCATCAGCAAAAGATTAACCAGAACGAGGTTCATCTTTGACATCAAAATTACTAAACTGTAATCAGTTTCTTAATTGCTTGAACTAGTTTCGTGCTATTTTTACCGACACTGCATTAGGTCCATAAACGTTATAATTTTTTGCGTTTTGTGTCGCATTTTTCTCTTTTTTGTAATAAAACTTCAAAATAATAAAAAAATGACAGGGACCGTTTTTACTTTTCATTTATTTTTAAAATGTTGTTTATTTAATGGTATCAAAATTAGCCAGATACGATAAGCCTAAACCTACCAAAGTGGCGCGTGAGCAAAGTGCCTCTAAGTAGATGATTACTTCTTTTTGTGATGAAATTGGACACGTGACAACTGTTGCTTAACTGAGCATTGTTGTTCCATGAAAAGTGATTAATACACGATTATTTCTTTGACGAACTCCGTAAAAATAACCGTATAGGTCGATTCATCTTGCACCACAATAATACCAGTTCTCAGATGGCCAAACAAATAAATAATTTTTTGAAGGAGATAGATATAGAATTTATGATTTTGCATACTGTCCTGACCTGGCACCTTGTGATTTTTTTTTGTTCTCAAAAATTAAGAACCAATTGAGCAGTCAATGATTTTTATCACCACTTCGACAGTCTCTTTAGACCGTTGAAGAGTATAAAAAACATGTTTCCGAGGTCACCAGGGAAGAGTGGAATAAACGTTTTCAAAATTAGCTTATTTGCATGAAAAAGTACATTAATGTTAACGGAAAATGTTTTGAGAAACAATAAATTCATTTTTTAGTCATAGCATTTTTTTCTTATAATTAGTTCCAGAAATTTTCAGTGCGCCTTACGTACAAACAGCACAACCGAAAAAATTTTCATGTAATGTTTTACTAAAATATGAAAAAAGTTTTTCCCCGACCTAATATATGCACAGAATTTTTACCAATAGATTAGCATATAATAATAATAATTGATAAGTTAACTATGCTAATATATTGGACGATATTTTCATGTCGACACATTTAAAGTTTGACAGCTCCATTTTTAAACTTATAAATGGGTCTAATGAAACTCACAGTCCATTTTTTATACTCGTAAACTCTAAAAATGTCGTATCGTCCAAATAAATTAATAAGAATCAATTTATTTCTGAAGATTTTTACGGTGAAAACTTTAAATTACAATACAAAAATGAAACACCATCAAAAGATCCACTGCGCCTCCACTGTTCCTTGTTTTATTCTTGGAAGTTTGAAACCAAACTAGCTATCGATCATTGGCGCTTCCCCTCTACCCGCACCGAAATACGCATATCACGTCCAGGCGATTGAGCCAAAGCAGGGGAAAAGATTCGATAACAATACCATAAATTGGACTTGGTGCCGGAAATGGCGTTGGCTTTTTTTTTCATTGAAGAAGTACTAATGTACTTCTGGGGATAATTCCCTACCAAAATCAGATTTGTAATCGAATCGATCTCTTCTAACTTTGTAATCGTCATAAACTCCTGTAAGGTTTTCACTAACATTGTATTTTCGTCAAAGGTTTCGCTTATAGATCGCACAGTATCGGAGAATTTCAATGCGGGCCTTTTCGATTGCGAACACTTCCAGCCGTCACGCCGAACTGGATCCGGATCTGATAAATCTTCGCCCTTTGGCCTTCAACGGTCGGATCTGCAGGAGGAGGCGTCGCGAAGGGCGTCACATTGTTCTTGTAACGTGTCGGCGATCGCCGGCCGCGCAGTCATTACGGGATAATCAAGCGTTAGTTCACCCGGAGTCACGGGGAAGTGATTGATAGCGGCCCCGATCCGAGCCCGGCGCGATGGAATTGGCCGATCTGTCTCAATCCCTGATTGGTGCTTAGCGTCGGCCGGTCGCGCCCCCCAGCGACTGCGGCTCGCCCTGCAATTTATGCCGGGGCGATTGTTTCAATATTAGTTCACTATTAAAATTTATTAGGGTAGTGACGTTGGAGCGCGCGATATGGGCTATAGCGTACAGCGTTTCGATATCCGTAGATATTAATGGAATTATTATAGACTGTTAATGTCATTAGGTAGAACTTCATGTCTCGTATTGGTTAATTAATGTACCTACGTTTGAAACATATTGTGCACCTTTGTTGAAAAATAAGTTACAAAACTTGATTTGTCACTTATTTCGCCCCCTATAAAATTCCGTAAACCCGATAATGTTAAATGTCGTTTGTATTGGTTGGTGCTGTATAGAGCAAAAACACAAAATAAACAGTTTAATAGATTCTTTATTGATTTAAGAAATATATTTTAATTTAACTTCAGTCTGTGATGATAAAGAAATAAATATAAATCGGAAAATAGTGCTTTTCACCTCAAATATTTGTATGACTTTAACTGAAAAGTTTCTGTATAATAAAAAGGCAATGTTATTGCAACATAACTAACCGTCACGATAAATTAATTGTTGGTTACGGTTATTCATATTAAAACGGATTCTCAGATCTACAAAATATGTTTCGAGTTCATAGAAACGTAGTGAAAGTCCCTTTTGAAGAGTCTGTGTCGTTAAAAAAATAATAAACAAAAAAAGTCTTTTATTTCGGACGTCTTTAGTTCAACTAACGCGTTTCTCTATAACTATATTAAAAAAATAAGTGAAAAAAAAATCATTGTAAGAAAGACGAGCTTTGGTTCACATAAATTGTCATAGACAAGTGTCGGTGTTTCTTCAAACAACGACGTACGCTTGACCATTCGTAAAGTAGAAATAATAATAGAAGAGAAACGTACACAGTACATTTTATACTATAAGATATTGATCCAAATTTCGTTGTCCGAAAATATTGAACTTGAGATTTTATTATAAATTTATGTACATTTCCATACACGTATTGAGCTATCATGTTTATGGTTGATATCATGAGTTGTATTATTGGATATTATTATGATTGACTTTATGAACTGAATTAGGTGTGATATTTGTGTACTTTGATTTAGATGATTAGGTGAAGTATCGATAGCATAATTGATTAGAAATGAGTTGATGATACATTTATTTATAATTAATTAGATGAGATATGAGTTATCGCTTTATTTGACTGTTTAGGTTTAATGGTGAATTTATTTGATTGATTTATTGATATCCATTAGTGGGTGATTTGATTTTATTTGATTATTTTATTAAAATTGATTATTTCAATTTATAACGTGAATTGGGTTTTTTTAATATATTTATTTTGTAAATTTCAATTAAGTTTCAAGTAAAATATGTGTCTTTATATGAATCGAATAACAAAAGACAATATGCGTGCTTGCGTCAGAGTCTTTAGACAAAATAGTCAGGCGTGGTAGGATGCGCCGACCCTCCGGGCCCATGGGGCCCGTGGGGAAGGCAGTCGACTTTTGGACGACGAAAGACGATACCGAACCTCACCCCTGAAGACCGCGATCGACGCTGATCTCGGCGCAACCGCAAATGAATCGAGACGAGGAAACTCTTAGTTAATGAGCAGTCTGCGGTCCAGCGGTCACGGACGGTGGACCGACTGTGAAGCGATCACTTCAATATTTATTCTTATACTGCCTTTTCTGGAGATTTCCTAATAAATAGTTATCTTTGAAACTGGCAGTTCAATTTCCTGAATGAGCACTGACTCCGGAGAGCTGTCCTTCATTATGAAATAAAGTTTATTAACCGAGATATTAAATTTCCTTTTTTGCATTTGATCTACCACGGTGACGTCATATTTAAAGTACCGGAGATAGACGAGCAAATTTGATACGCATCGGAACTGTTCGTCGAGGGTTATATGGGTACCTAAGAGAGACTTTATTTGCAAGGAGGTCAGATGAAATGCCTGGTTACATTGCGAATTGAACTCCTATCTCCAGAGGTGGTTCTGGAACACAAAAATCAAACATTGTAATAAAGTCACATAATAAATAAATTTCCAAAATAAGTACGGCTTAAATATAGAAAATCTTGTACAACACGATAATGACAGTATATTTTAAATGCTTATCTATAATATTTATTGCTTACATTTAATTTTGTTGTATTTCTTTTCTTTAATTTAATTTTATCGTTTATTATTTCATTACACTGTGTATTATGTAAAATGTGTTAATTGCCTATAGCATTTTAATTTTAAGGTGTAATTTACTTGATGTTTATTTATTTGAAGGACTTTATTTAATTAGCTTTTAAATACGTGTATGAACGAATCGGGGTGCTCTAGCGCACTTAGGAAATTCAATCGTATGTTTGATTGATTTTAACGGGATTGATATTTTATTTGACATTATTTCTCTCATTTGAGACATGAATTATGTTGATTTAATGTTTGATTTGACTTTAATATAAATAGTCTCTTATTGAGTTTCGACGTTGATAGGATTAATGCTAAAGACGTTAATTCTGAGGTTGGGATGCTTGAGAAGTATCGAGAATATGACTTTATTTTATACATACATTTTCAATATGACCGAAACTCTAGGAAACTCAGAAAATTAAATATTTTCTTTCCTTATAATTGACATAGAGCATATAAATTTTAATTATTTTTATTTTACTATCATACGAGTTGGAGAGCTTTTACTGTGCCGAATAACGCAATTGATTTGACTAAACAAAATGTGCCGCCTGAACCCCAAGCTCGTTAAAGGACCAGACTGCGGTCGATCTAATATCTAATTGTCTTACTACGGCAGACTAACGTGGATACAACATACATAACGAGTGGGAAACACCCTGACAAATAACTCTATTTTTCGTGTAACGTGAAAAACAAGAGATGTGGAATATCTGTGCGTGGAGTTTTTGCAATAACCCGATAGAAATCCAGGGTCAGACCACGATCCTGGGAGAATCGAACTTCTATTTCTGATTCAAAGCCAGACTGTTTCGCGATGCATAATTTTACTAAATTTAGTGACTAGGCGATCACGCGTACTAAATCACACATGTATGTACAACAGATATACATGTATGCCGCATGGGTTTTCGTTTTCAACAGTAATATCATGTTTCTCTAATCAATTCTTCAAACTATCTGTTCACGAATTTTTTAAGTTTACAGTATTACACTACCTATTATCGGTTCTCGCGACTTACTCTCGTGGCCTACGCACCAGGGTAGGAGCCCCTATCAACTTTTTTCCACATATTCACTACTTTTGTTTTTCGCCCTGACTATCATTATAGTCCTAAATTCAAATTGATGAATTGAACACAAATGAAACTCACGTTTGCGGGATAGGGTACGAATGCAGGACGTCTCCACGCCACAAATACCTAACTCCGTTACTATATACATAATCTTCAAAAATAGTATTTGAGATCCACGGACGTTTTAAAAACACATTACTTGGAAATACATGGACACTCACTTATACATTATTAAAGAATATCGCTTCGATAGACCATTTGCATGAGACATCTGCATATGAGTGAATAAAAAAAGCGATATTAGCATACAGCTTAACGAAATATAATTAAAATAAAAATACTTTAAGAAACATAGTTAAACATGCCCTTCAAAGAATAATTATTCCGGAAATGAAATAAAAAACCGCTTCTAGACAATTCAAATCTCCAAAAGTATTTCATTTTTACAATTAACTGTATCAAATTTCTCCAAATAAAATAGTATCTCTTTACAAAATCGCCCGTAGCTCTGGGAACTGAGTGTTTTACCTTCACGAATTCAATTTCCTTTTTTTTTTACGTTTCCACGAATTGTTTGTTATTTCGTTAGTTGGCAATCAGCATAAAATATTAAAGACGGGCCCCGCGTTCTGCCGTGTTTTCGGCATTACACGAATATTCCATTAATGTGAACGAATTTAAATTCATCAAGCGGCGAACACATTCGCCCATGGCGCGCGGAGGTCGCCGGAAGGTTGCCAGTTTAATTTGATCTGCCGAGCGTCGCGGGATTAAATAGGATAAAAACACACCGGGAACAAAAGGCATTGTGTGTCGGAATACTTAATAAGAGGCTTGCAGCTTTTTTTTTTCTCTAAAGTGAAAAACTTCGCGATCCCAACGGGACCCTTTTAACGTAAATTTACATCAAAATACTCCGCGTCGAGTGCGTAACACCGTGTGCTCATTGTAAAAGATTCTTTCAATTATGACTGGAGCTTATATTTTTAATGGCACTCCTCATTCTTTATTATATACAGGAAACGGAGGGATCCCGGAGAGGGATGTGACTCCTCCCGTCGCAAGGCGCGCTTCTTTCGTGGATCTCTGCGGATGAGAGCGACGTTCTTTGATGAAATTAAACATTTTTTCGACCTACAGTGATGAAACAAGCTGTCATTGCGTAATGTTTATTTGTCTTATGCTAAATTATAAATAAGAATCAGTTTACAAAGAATTTTAATTTTATTTTAAAGTATTTATTAATATTTTTTGCCCTTTTTCTTGTGACATTTATGTTGAAAGGCGGTTTTTTGATTTAGTGATTGTACTTAAATAGGTTATGGTGCTCACATAAATTATTAACTACGACCTTCTAAAATTTATTTATGTTATGCTCCCTTAATTTTACAAAAAGAAAATATTCTCACTACTGTGATTAAAATTCCGAACGAAAATGTTTTAGGAATTAAAAACTAGCGATTGCACAAAATTTTCCAAATATGATTATGAGATTTGAATAACAAAAGTAGGTTACATTTACACACTTTTCAGTGGTATACGTAGTTTTGTGGTAATATCTACAAAAAAATAAGTTAAATCTAAAAGAAAATCTGGCAGCGGTGGGATTCGAACCCACGCCTCCGAAGAGACTGGTGCCTTAAACCAGCGCCTTAGACCGCTCGGCCACGCTACCATTAGGCACAGTGTTAAAAGTAGTAGTAGAGATCAAGTATGTATAAAAAAAATTGGTTGCCTGTAAAGTCGGTATACGGGCGAAAGTTTTACGTGACGACGACTTTGAGTGGTAAAATCATTTTAATGTGAATATTCATTCGTCTAGTAGGAAGAAGGATGAAATAATAGTAACAATTTAAAACATTTATTTATACAAAAATTATATTTAAAACATTAATTTATACAAAGAATCTCGCACTGAATTTCATATTAACAAAATTTTATTTTTACCTTTACATACATACGTATTTATATACAAATATACATACAATAACTACATTTGTTACAATGAAACAGCGTTTACTACAACTTAACTTGTTCCTATCTGAGTGGAAGGGACGCGTGCCTTTCACTTTTTATCGTCTCTCTCGCTCTTAGGCGGGCTAACCATGCCAGTGGAAGGGACGCGCCTCACTCGCTCTCATTGTGAGCATAACGTGAGCGGAGCGTAACGCAGTTTCTTGAAGCGTCACCCGGCAAACCAATTTATAGACGTTGTCGTCAAAAGTAACACTTTTGACTAAACACCTGTATTATTTATCCTCAAAACGTTTCCAAATATAAAAATCGATTGTTTGCACCAAAAAAACTGATTTGTTATGGATCTATCTATCAAATTCGATAGCATGATTATCCAGACATGCGTAACAGGCATGTCTGGATAATCACGCGATCGAATGTAATCACTAGAATACCTAATGCTCTCAAGGTTTTCCTGATTAAAGTAAGAAAATATGGAATAAAAACCTCTAAGCATCATTTTCATTGAAGGAAATAGTTGAAGTACCCATATTACTTTATGTAACGAATATTATGATATTAAATACTTAAAAAATATTGAAGAATAATGATATTAAAGATAAATTTAATGAAAATAATGCAATAGAAATATTAGTTGAATGTTAAAAATACTTTAAAAGTGGTTTTATTTATGTATATTATGACAAAATGCTGATAAAACGAATAGTTTTATCTTATTTCAATCGAATGCTAATGATCTAAGAAACACTATCGTAAAAAATGTATTAAATTCAGATTTTATTATAAACAAAGAAAATTTTTAAACATAAACCATTTATTATACAGTCATACATAAATGTTTCACCATTTCTCACATTAAAAAAAAATAAAGTTACGCTGCTATTTTAATGTTTCGTTCACATTTTTTATTTTGTATACACAATAGATATTTCAATTCCATTTCAAAGAAAATAAACTTTACCTTTAATTCTTACTCGATTTAATTTTCAGCGTGAAAGACAAGGCTGCATTATCAACTGTCGCAAAGGGCTCCGGAGGCTTAGGCGAAGCGGCACGTACGGTAATTAAATATGTACTCGAATACTGTATAATTTTGAACTTTTATACCCATTTAACGTATTTAGAGAGAAATTCAAATGTTTGAATTCTATCGACCCTTATAATTAGTTTTCGATTCAATTAGTACGTACGGAATATATGTGAAACTACTAATATCATTTTTATTTTCGCGTTCTGTTCGCCTATTACTAATTACCACATGGATATATGCTAAGTTCCAAAATTTCAACTCAAATACAGATTGTTATTGTGAAGTGTTCCACGACTTAAACTATGTCCTTTATTTTCATAGAAATGATAATATTTTAGTCCTTTAATCTTACTTGTTTCCATCTTCGTACGTATCGACTTATCTCATCTGCTCGTTAAAAATGAGCTACTAAATTGAGGCATTTAAAGGAATGTCTTTAGAAAAGAAAAGGCCGCTCAAGTGCGAGTCGTACTCACACACGAAGAGTACCGTACCACCGTATGATATAGAATACAACATACTTTGCCAAAATAGTTAATGAAGAACATTAAGATTGAAAAAAAGTCGATGAAAACACGTTACTTGTATGGGAGCCCCCCTTTTATTTGTAATTTAATTTAATTTGTACAACTTGTTGTTATTTCGGCATTAGAAATATAATTTAACAAGTAAATAATTGTACTCTATGAAAAATACAATTATTTACCTGTTAAATTTAATGAGATACAGGTCGCTGACTGACAGACAGACGGATAGTTAGAGGGTCAGCAGAAGCTTAGTAAGAGGGGTACAAAATTCTAAAAAGCAGGTAGTGTCCTTTAAATATTGTAAAAGTAAATACATAAGCTCGATCTTGAAGAAAATTTGTTTGATACGGTATGTTTATCTTTCCTTGATTTGAATTTGATATGTAATATGTAGATAATTATGAAAATTTTTGGAATAATGAGAAAAAATTGGTCAAATATTAATTTATTGTTTATCAAAATATCCTCCGTTAGCATAACTGCACTTTTTCATATAAATAAACCAATTCTGAAAACATTTACATCACTCTTCCCTGGTAACCTCGGAAGTATTTTGATATTCTTCAACAACCTCTTCTGGTCAAAAAAATCGTTGACCGCATAATTGGTTCTTCATTTTTGCCAAAAAAAAAAAGTCAAAAGGTGCTAGATCAGAACTGTATGTAGAATTACTCATAAGTTCTACGTTTTTCTCCTTCAAAAAATTATTTGACCATTCGTCCGTATGAGAAATGTCATTGTCGTGGTGCAAAATGATACGACGCTTACTATTATCTTCACAGAGTTCGTCAATAATTTCTGGCAAACAAGTGATCGTGTATTAATCTCTATTCACGGCACGGCAATTCCTTAAAGCAACTGGACCCACGTGTCCAGTTTTATCAAAAGAAGAAGCAATCATCCGCATATAGGAACTTCGCTCGCGCGCCATTATGGTTGATTTCGGCTCATCTCGATAGACCCAAACGGTCAATTGCTGTTTTTTTTTGGGATCGTAACAATAAATCCATATTTCGTCACCTGTTACTATATACCACACCATATTTGATTCCCCTTCCTTGAAGCTAGTAAGCATGGCATTGCACCGAGTGACGCGGTATGTTTTTCGAACCTTAGTCAAATTGTGTGGGATCCACCGCGAGTTCAGATTTTTCATACCCAAATGTTTATGCAATATTGATTGTTTTGACATGGTAGGTCATACACCTGTCTGTTTCGAACAGTATCGATGTTTCTTTTATTCACGGCGGAGAACGGACGACCATCACGAAATTCGTCACTGAGATTGACGCGACCGCGCTTGAATTCTGCAAACCAGTTATAAATAGTCGCCTTGCATGGTGCTTTATCGCCAAAAGCAGTTCGAGGTTATGCTGAGTTGTCAAATTACACTTAAAATCTTAGTATGAAAATTTTCATGATTTAAATCCATAGTGATGAAAACACGCAATTTTTAAAATAACGCCACAATGAAAAACAATAGACAATTAGATAAAAAAATATGTATTCTACAGCCAAAGAGTTCCATTGTCAAATGTAGTAATTACTTTTTAAATATTGTTTGTGTAAGTGGCCACTACAAGATGGACATCTTATCGTGACAGAAAAATGGACACTAAGAAATTTACAGTGCGCCCCACGTATAACGATAATACAAATACTTACATTTGTTTATGCTTTTGAAATAAACACTAGCAAATGTTTTTTTATGTACTTGTAAATGACTTAAACATAAATTTTTGTACTTGATTTTCTCAAAAATATCTGTACATGATTTGTGTATAGACCTTTGTAAACATTTGTAAATAGTTTGTACAAAAACTTTTATATGTGATTGGTACACAGATATTGGTATTTAGACAAATGTACTTACATGATTTATCTGTACATATAAATTTGTAAATGGTAAATAGTTTGTACTCGATATGCATTTACAGATCTTTTTAAACGTTTTGTATTATATATAAACATTTGTACAAGACCAAGAAAGCCTATGTTGCGAAGAATAACAAGATTTGTTATACTTATAAGCAGTAACTAATAGCGCTGAAAGAAATATTGATTATATTTGGAACATAAATATTAATGTACCTATTGTTTTTTTTTACTTCTATTAATGTTTTTATTAAAATGGAACTTACACACAGTACAGATACTCATATGTGGGTAAATCTAGAAATTCTTAGAAAGCCAAAAACCGGGAAAACTAACAAGTTATGTCAAGTTATTTTATTATTATTGTTTTGCTGCATTCGAAGGCACCATTGAGAGAAACGCTTTGCTCACACGCACTTAGGGATCGCTTCGACCGCCTATTCATACGCAGCCACCGCTTCCTCGACGTTCGTAAGCCACTTTCGTCGAAGCTTTTGTTTTATTTTAGGAAATAAATAAAAATCGCAGTGTGTGAAGTCGGAACTGTAAAGCGGATGAGCCAGTATTTCTATACGTAACGTTCCCAAGTAGTTAGTTATTTGTCTGTCGGTATATGGTGAAAAGTTGTCATAATGATGGAGAATCGTAAAGCGCAGTGGTTTTTCCGGAACTTTTTCCGAAACAAGAGGCAAACTATTGTTAAGGTGCAGTGAATGTTTTTTAACTTCTAAAACAATTGTTACATAATGACGTGTCATACCGAAGAAGGAGGACACTGTGACTATGTTGTTACACATAATTTGTTTCACCACCGGCAAACGTTTGCATCATATCACGGCACCAATCAATACAACGGAGTTTTTGAGTGTCCGTCAAATTATGAGGTATAATCCACCGAGTACAATCTTCCTGAGCGCTAAATGTTCATAAAGGATTTTGTCCACTTGACTCATTCCGATGTCTAAACTTTGCACAAATTTGCTGGTAGGTTACTTTTTGTCAGTTTCTAATAAGAGCGTGCGGGTCTTCTTAGCACTGATGTTGTCTTTGGTCGACGCCTTAGAAAGTCCCTCTCCCAGATCGTCAGTTGGATTAGTGCGACCACGTTTGAACTCATTAAACGTTGGCATGCAAAAAACAGTGTTAAGGGATGGAGATTCATCATGAAAGACCAAACGAAGTCCGTTACAACTTTCTTGTTGGCTAGAATAGCAACGAATGTCATAGAAAATGATTGCGTGAAAATTTGCTCTCGTTAAATTCATGTCGACATTAGACAAACGACTTTCCTTTTGCCGCCAATTTGTAAAACTAAAAGACAGATTAATGCAATATACATAATAAGTTTGGCAAAATGTTCTATTTTTAAATTATAATGTTTTTTTTTTTATTTTACAATGTCTACACTTAGAAACTATAAACTATAATGTAATACATATTTTTGAACTGCCACTGCCAGTTCTAATAAATTTAAATATCACTTACGTATACATTAATAACAATATGATTTCAATTTCAATTTAAATACACACACTCACACACACTCCCACACACACACATATGTGATTATATATATATATATATATATATATATATATATATATATATATATATTTATTTAAGATGTGCACACATATCTAAGATAAACAGACGAATTTAACAATATTTTAAATAATTAATAATAAATTAAATATTAAAGTGTTTTATATTTCCCTGTGGAAATTTCCTTATCCCTATCCTTCTTGGAAATAAAGGTGAATTTATATTGTTAATATTATTTAAGTAAAATAAAAGATGTTATTTGTTGATACTTAAAATCTCTTCGGTTAGAGAATAATTTAGGTTGAACAAACATTTCCTTAATATACATTTTAACTCACATTAGCTAAAGCCGTAGATACTTAACGAAATAGTTGACATATTTTATTAAGTTTCTTAAGTAATAAGCAAAAACATTGAGAAACACTGATCAAACCTTAGTTTAATAGCGGATTGTGGAACTCATGTTCCTATTTTTTATCGAGTTCTCGATAATTAGGCAGAAAGCGCAGGCTTTCAAAGGCTGACAGAACAGACCTGGAACTGAACAGTTGCCGAACCGACAGAATCTGACAGTCATTGTGTAGCTGGTGATTAGGGTAGCGATGGGACTTATTTAACGTAATTGTTGTGAAGTAACATTTTACTTTCTTAAGTGGTAACAATAAATCCCTTGCCGTGTAGAGATATAGTGCATTATAATAGATTCTCATAAAGATTTTGAATGTGTTTTTGCTTTTAATAATACAAACTCACTCGTGACTTGAAAGGCTTTTCTTGCCAGATCAGATAGGAAGGGAAGGTTATTGCTAAAGTTAAGTTGCTTGTTTAGTGAGAAATCCAAGCTTCCATTATGGTCGAATTTTTAAATGAAATTATTACACAAGTAGACAGAATTTAAGTTTTAATGGGATTCGAGTTTGTAACAGGAATGAGGTTTAAAGGTATTTAATATCAGTAAATTGAAAAGCTTTGGTTTTTTGAAAGCATAAGATTTTTTTTTGTTGAAGAATTATAAGTTAGAAGATTTTCCCGACGGCAATAGTTTATCAGATTAGAGGCAGATCGGTTTCAACTCTCTCTAAAAGTGATTTCTAGTAGGAACCATGAAATACATGTCAGCGTCATCGACTAACAAACAAAATGTTATAATATTAACCTAGCTGTAAACAGAATTTATTATTGCAATTTATTATCAATAAGAGACATTGCTTTTAAGCGATTCCAGCACGAGAAATCCATAGATAACAAATTTAGACAGTTAATATGAATCGGTATCACAAAAGTATCAAGTGCTTTCACAAGATCCTAAATGACTCCGATTTAAAAAAAATATTTTGTCTAGTTAAGCAGTTGTAGTATTAATATATATACATGGTTTTCGCATAAATATTTGCACGCGAACCAAGTGCAGAGATGAGCTGGTAGCTGGTACGTGTGCGTAGCGTGGGACGCTCTTCCAAAAGGTGGACTAATATTTTCCGTCTCCTTTAGTCGATATAAAATCGAACAAAGCTTATGTCCAGTAATGCGAGTCTTATGACCGAGATGAATGAACAACGTATACAAGATTTTCAAAATAAACAGGCGGATTCGCTCTCTTTTTAATTTATCAAACAAAATGTAAAAATGATTTTCTTGTAAAATTTTTCGTATATTTTTTTATAATGTATACGCGCCGGGATAGCACTGAAGAGTAATCAATTTGGAAGCTAATCTGGATTTCGCCGACGCTGCGTCTCAGGTGTCCAGGCGTTTCAGACCGCAATCGTCTAGTGGCACTGTTTTCAATTGTATTCACATTCCCACTAACATATTTTAATATATAAAACTGTACTGAGCCGCATCGGCCCGCATTTTCTGTTTTCACTCGTCCGCGCGTGAGCAAAATACATCCGGTTGACAGCCGGTTGAGTCTGTCTGACGTCTGTCACGCATTTACCTCCCGCCCCCGCATCAGTCAGTTGTCTTTTTGTCTATGAGAGACAAACTATATATTTAAAGGGGAGGAAAATGGCGTAAAAATCACCCGCCCTAAGCAAGTTACTGCTTACTGTATTAATAAACGTGCAAGGCTGGTAACCGCTGGATATAAAACGAGAGAGTATAATTTCAAAATCTGCCCACGTTGTCACTGGAGGGGAGAAACATTGTCCTGTTTTATTAGGACTAAGTCACTAACTTGAGGAGATTCCGCTAAGTCCGTCCACTTATATCGCTGTACCAGAATGTATAAATATTCGCACTGGAACTGCTTCCTAATATTCTGCACGATCTGCTGTAACACTTGAAACCGCTATAACTGCGAGATTGGCATATCACAATATAGATATTTCGGAACCGCATTTAGTGGCTGGCCAATTATAAAATGAGCAGAAGTCAACACCGTTGGGTCATTGGAGTCAATCGAAAAAAGAGATAACGGCCGCAAATTTAATACCGCCTTAATTTTACAAAAAAAAGGTCGAGAGTTCTTCAAAGGTGAACTTCCCCTCCCAGATCATCCACTGTAGATGCGTTTTGGCAGATTTTAATGTTGCTTTGATTAACCCGCCCCAATGATGACACGAAGATGCATCGAATACTTAGGTTATGCCCTGTTTCGAAAGTTTATGACCTATTGCAGATTCGTTTTCCGCAAGTAGGTGTATAGAACCCGCAAGTGATTATATTCGCCTACGTAATTAGTTCTGTAGGCGGAAAAATCAATGCAGGTAACCCGCGGCGCGAAGTAAACAGCTTTAATGGGTCCAAAAACGCTAGTGCGCAGAGATCTGACATCAACTTCAAATGAACCGTTTTGGTCGCAAGGCGAACGAAAAAAAACATAAGTATATTTTAATATTTTAGGATTTCGCATGTTATAAGTTTCGATATAAAGTGGACCCGCAAAATTTGTAGCCTTTCAAAAGAATGGGTAAACCACAGAAATCCGATCTTCCGGAAAATCTTTCATTATGAATTGAGAGGTTTTAGGTTTTAATCGCCAACACGGAATGTAACGAAATAAGATACTTCGCACCACGTGAGCGCCGCTATTATCCAAAAATCCCGCTAAACCCTTATGTTAGTAACCGGGTACCCGGGTATCCACCGCGGTGTTTTTGTATGAATAGCTTAAAGAAAATTCAATATTTCATTTTAAGTTCTCGAATCGTAGATTTCAACTTAAAACAAAGCTAGTTGTGAGTGTAATTGACTATTTTTTTTTTAAATTAGCTTAAACTTCAGCCGTCGCCCTATTAGCAACCGGGTACCCGGGTATCCACATTGAAAAGCATAGGAAATAAATTGAAGATAGTTTATATAAATGCATACAACTAAATTTTATTAAAAAAATAAAGAAATATTACACTTTTTTATAATTAATAACATTGAACACATTGTACAAGATTAACTGAGTGCTCGTCACATATTGGTTGGTGACAACTGACACAGTTCTTACGAGTCTTTCGCCGTCTTCTTATTGGCAAGGCATTGCAGACATGGCAAGATCCTGTTACTTTTTTTCTTCCGGTGTTATCTTTTAGAATCACTGAACCAGGTTTTACAACGACTGTTTCTGTCAGTGCATGGCCTAAAATGCTTTCAATGGCAATCTTTGTTGAGAAGTAGCACATTACTTGTGAATTTGCCGTGCGGTATTCAATCATCGGCGATACCAGTTCTTCACTTAGCTTACGCATAAACTGACAACGTTCTGTCGTTGTTTCGGTAATCATTTCATTATTTTCATAATAAATTATATATGATGCAAGCGAAGAAATGTCTAGATGTTGAAGAACATTGCCATTGGCCATCTCGAAGATCGTCGTTAACTTGTGTACCTCCAGACCATTTGGTCCATTGTGTCAACGCCATATTAATATTTATTATGAAAATTAATAATTTCTGGTTTTCGTTTAGTGTCATCACCAACTAATGCATCTGAATGCATCTACCTGGAGTGTCCCAAATAGGTTTCAGATGTCATTCACAATTCTATATTGTTACTATTATTTTTTTCTTAAATTGTCAATAACTATTAATATTTCAAGAAAAAATGTTTAAAAAAAACAATTTTTTTAATAAAATAAACAAAATTTTAATACTCAGGTCTGTGAATACCCGGGTACCCGATTACTAAAAGATGTCGGTAAAGTTGGTTACTAATATAAGGGTAAAATATTGCTATACTCAAGTAGAGCCCGCATGTCAGTTTTTAGATGATGTTTAATTATTAAATCTGAGATTAAATTTGAAATAAGATTTGAAATACCGTAACTGCTACCCTATGACCATTATTAACTTGTGTTAACTAAATCCCGCGTTGCCATATATATATATATGCAACGCGGGACAATATATATATATATATACATACATATTTTGATAAAATATTAAATATAAATAACTAGCAAAAAATAATAGAATTAATCCACTGAATACCGCAACGCTGCTTCTGTTGAAGGCAGGAGTATCGCATCCACCTCCCCCGCTGGAAGTGGTTTCCGCACTACGGCCTAATTTCATGACGGTGGCTGAGGTGTAGATCATGGATAGAGTCCCGGGGAGAAGATATGGAGCCCCTTGGGGTCCCAGTTAGGCACCGCTGAGCTGGTCCTTGATCTCGATACTGCTCATAATTTAGATCAGGTGATCACGAGTCCGTCCGCCGACTACCGCTTATATCGGTCCGAAGAGACTTGCTCCTCGTACAGATCTTATGACTTGCTTAAAAGAGCTCCACATGTTCCCTGTCCACCTGATTGAAAGTGCATTAAAACATAGAAAAATGGTAGTGCGAAGGCCTGTCTCAGAACTTACAGGGCCGCACCCTATCACATTCTCGCGTGTTATATCTCCCAAGACAGGTGCCATACAATAAGCGTTATGTTACAAACGCCTATCGCTTGTCGGGATTTATGATGTAAAACCACCCGCATGAGGTTAATTCATGACCGCTAACTTCATAAAACGGACACCATCTCTGGTCCCGCTCCGCCGCACAAACCAGAAGTGGTTTCGAATTAGATTCTCGCCGCAGTGGTGGAGCGGTTTCAATCTTGCGACCATTATCACCTACCCGCTGGTCGAGTATCACCCAACAACCGATATTCCTCCTCGAAGAAGTCCACGAGCTAGTCGAAGGTTGGTAAAACTCGACGGTCGCTACCGTAGCTTCGCTCAAACCGAGTTTCAACTCGACTGGAAGTTTAGCTGTCGTTATATGAAAGGGTAGGTACGACCACTCTCCAACTAGAAGTCCCAATCTCTTCAATGACTTGGTAGCCATCAAGAGTGGGTTAGGGAAGATTATCCGTGATCTCAACTTTGCGCCCGCAAGGTTTGATAAATTTAAGATCTAGAAAATAAAAGGCTCCGATAACCGCCGAGTGTTCTAATAGCGACACTCTAATAAGTTCGCACGATTGGGTAAGAGTCATAGCTAATGTTTAAATTTTGTACCAAACCTCTCCGTTCCGCTAAGAGGCAGGACAGCAAATATGCAAATTTTCGACCTGCTGTGAAGTCAGTCCGCAAACTGACTAAACTATCAAAGACATTAATGAACGATAGTCAGTCCTGATTTCATCCCTTAAACTAAGTTAAACTTAATGTCGGCAAGCGCGAAATTGAGCCCCTCGCGTCGTCAGAATAGGCCGAGCTCGAACCGCACCCCGCTGTATGTTCCGATTCCTTTCCACATCTTAAGTCGTTGAAAGCCTGTTTGATCGAATTCGTCAATTCGAAAATTTTGAGATAGTCCGCATCCACTTTGGCCAGAACCGCCTTATGCCCAGTTTTGGAATCATTCAAGGTCGCTAACAATGCCTCGTATGCCTCCATGACCTGGGTTCGATACTTCGGTAAATCAACGAAGCGTGCCCGAAATCTGTTTTTATATTCGGAATTTATTAAACCCGAAACACTCTCAAACCCTACCGCTTTGGCTTGAAAAATCGCAAAATGTTTTTTTTTAATATTACATCCTGAACGCATACCGAAAGAAATTAAATAAAAATAAACGCAAGCAGAAAAATAAAAATGAAATCGTGCGGAACCCTGAAATATTTTCTAAAGAAACGCAAGAAATACTTAATCACTATAAAAAACGGTTATTTTACAAAATAAAATCAAATAATATTGACGCCCGCCCGCGGAACCCTTATCCAAGGATCGCTACAAGTATAATGAAAACAGAAAAGAAAAGAGAAATCATTGTGTAAACTAAAACAATAATATTGCCCCCTCACGAAATCTGTCTTCGAAAATTCCTATCAAAATATACTGCAATATGGTAATAGCGCCTGTCGTAAATATATAACACAAAAATAAAACTAAATTCACCTATATTAAATAATGTTATCCGTAATAAATCTTAAATCCAAATTAAATACACGTAAACTACTAAACAAGACATTAAAATAAAATATTCCAAATCAAAAAATTATCTAAGAAATAGCCCGCAAGTTACGACATACGTAAAATGATTTGTAATAAAAATAATAAACAACACCAACGCGCTCGAATCTACCTACCTAATAAATGTTATATTAATTGCCCGCGATGTATTTTGATGTAGAAAGCCTAACTCAGAAAAAAAACCGCTTAAAGTAATCGTAAATAGTAATATTAAATCAAACGAAAAAGGAATACATATCTAAGAAAAAAAAAACCGCTCAACGTAGTCGTAATATTAGAATAAATAATATGCCCGCCTTATATCAAACAAAAAATACATCGCCCGCTTCGTGAAACTTAAATTAAACGATATATATTCTTAATATGAAAGAAAAATGTCGCCCTTGACCGTTTACCTAGCCTCCCGTTAGCGGTCGGTAAGTCTTCCGCCCATGTAAAATTACCTGTCAATATTTACTATAAAAAAATCTTAGTAACTAAAATTTTATTAAATATATATGGTGCTTTTGATGTTTCTTCTGTACGTAATGCAAAATGCAAGGAACATGTTTTTCACACATTATATTTTTAAGATAATTTTGTTACTCTCTTGGACTATATTCTGTATTGGTTTTGTAATTTTGGGATCAATAGATTCGAAGATAAGGGAGATTTCTTTTAATACCATCTAAAGTATTTATACATTAAAATTGTAAAGTTTAAGAATACGTTCGGAGAAAACAAAGTGTGACAGACGAACAGACAGGCAAAGGAGTGATCCTATAAAGATTCCATTATTTCATTGGATGTATTATTATCGTGTGCAGTAAACAGAAATTCAGTTATCAAACACTGTGAAACAAACTTTGCTACAGCAGCTATTCAAATTCGCCTAACCGAAGACCGATCGGGGTTTTAAAAAATATTTAAGTTAATCAATCAACAAACGGTAACGGATCACGGTCACCGCAACGCAAGCCGGCCGTTTCGCAACGCAAGTTTGGCGCCGCATACAGAGCCGCACACCCGTCGCCGCCTCCTCCGGCGCGCGCCCACTTCGCCTACCTACTTGTTAGAGCCCGTTCTCCCGTTTACGACTTCATTTATCATTTTACGAGCTATTCGGCTAAAGATGCTTATCTCGACGCTTTTACGGAAACGTTAATTCGTCTCGTAATCTACGCGGGGGTCGCGTTACGTCGCAAGCTCCAGGCGCTGGCCGGCGGCAGTCGGTGGCGAGCTTTCGCGTCGTGAGGTCGCTCTTCGGTTGAGTTCGGAAGGGATCGGGCGAGGTCGTGGTTTGTCTTGTGTCCCGTCGGCAGCACGACTTCGAAGCTTGGATCGGTTGATTGTAGAAGGAGATCGTTGTTGTTTTCTGTGAGTATTTTGGTATATTTATTTATTTCACCCGTATTCGCGTATATAATTTAAACGTTCATAATGTTATGTATTAATTGCATTTTAATAAATTTGATATTTGACAATACAGACGTGATGAATGTGGAACGTGTACACGCTGATGTTTCATTTATTATTTATTCTTGTTATATTTTATTTCGATACTTACGTATTGAATGATTTTAATTTATGTTACAATATTTTTATTATTACATTCAACTCATAAAAAGTGTTTTTATTTTTCTTCAACTAAGTTATTAATTGACATATGATTTATTATTAATTAAAATTTTAAGACAAGAACAAACGTTAAATAAATTGTAATTATTGAGATAAACGAATTTTATGCAACCATAATGATCAACTAATTTATTTTTGTAACTATTTGTAAATATCTGTTGAAAAGAAACACCTATTTTTCAGGCTTTATTTGTTATGTATAATTTTTTGTCTGCTATCACAAGTTTACAATCAAACTAAGTAGGCACGTAAGCTAACTGGGACAATTCGGTTATGAAATACTGTATACAATACTAACACAAACAATCGACATTATTTTTATAAACGTCAAAGCACATAAAAAAATAATGCAATATTTTAGAAATAAAATTATTGTAATGGAAAATTTGATAGTGCTGCTAATGATCATTTCGTTGCAACTATTGGCGTATTTAACTTATTTCAACACAGATCCCATTAAACCAAAACCTTATTAACAGTTACGATGAGCTAGACTCTATCTTAAGTAACAACGAAATACAATAGCTTCGTTATGACTAGAAAAGTCATTGTTAGGAATATTTTTCTTCCTTCCTCTGCCTGAGTGCCTTTTTCACGTTTCATCACAAATGCGACTAGTTGAAAAGGAGGCCTACTTGTCCCTTTCGTAAAAAATCATATCTTAAAATTCAGTTACGAAAAAAACATTTCAAGCAGATTTCTGTGAATTAAATACTTATCGAAAGATCGTTCCTCGCAATATGATATCATCTGCTTTAAAAAAACGAAAATATTCAAGGGAATAATACTTATTCATCGTAAGCTTGATGTTTCGACTATTCTCGGAACGTTGAGATTAGTAGAAATGTTTTTCGTTTTCCTGAACTTAAGAAATCGTCCATGAAAAAAGAAATGAGTTGCAAGGATCTGTAAAAAATTTTCTCAAGCTGTAATGCTTTGATAAAAAATTAAATAAGAAGAAAACTCTTTGATGCTCGAGCTAGAGAATCAAAAAAAAACGAAATATCCCGTTCGACATGTACCTATATATATTGAATAGAGGCCAGACTTAATTCTCAATTCAGAAGATACCCACAGTAATGTTTAAAAGAGACCAACTTTGTGCCAAGTTTGGTTTTGTATAGTCGCGAATGTGTCGATATTTTTTTCATGTCTACTCACACAGTTGATTCCGTTTTATTGGGACGTACTTCGAAGAATGACGTAGGAACGTATAGAACTGACTTATGGGCTCTGTCGATGCTTTTAAAACAGTTATTTATTGACGACAAACGCTAAAATAGTAATCAGATCATTACATAGAATATTAGCTTGCATAGAGTTACAAATTTTTTTTTTTTATATATAAGTTACGGCCAACATTTTCCAACGAATTTCGTCAATCTCATAATTATCATTAAGATGATAATTAATTATTATTATCTATATTTCGTAGAATAATTTAAGAAGTTACAGAAATCTGTAAGCGAAAAGTTAACAACAAAAATAATGTAAGATAATAAAATGAATTTTATAAATCTTTTAGAAATTGTGTTGAGAATAAGACCGTTATTACATATAAGAGCTATTTTTCCTAATCCTATTTTTTCTTAAATCCCGTTCTATGACGTGAAACGAGGTTTTGGGACGAAATTGAATTGGACACAATCACTCACAGATATCTTTAGGGACATCATTTTCCTAAGCAGATAAAAACAGAGGACGGCGCTATGGTGAGAATGGAAAAAATCACGCCTGCGTTTCGAGTTCTGAGTTCGACTCTTATTCGGAAAATTATGTACGTGAAAATAAATAAGACACTGATACAGCGACTGTCATCGTGTAAATAGATGTCTCGTTCTTGTGACATATTATTATTAGAAGATCTTTAATGATAATGTCTTAGAAATTTAACCTACCCATTCTGCCTTCGCCATAGAACATTCCATCAACTATTGACAATAAGAGCTAACCTAATTACCTTAATACCGTCATCGTGTTTATTTTGAGCATGATTTTCCGACGAACTTTGAACTTGTTATAAATTACTTAACAAACGAAATGACGTATAGGAAAACCTTGACCCGAGCCTTAAGTGAGCGAGCATCGGCGTCGAATCTCCGCGGACTAATCCATCATAATACTTTGACTTGTGATTACGTTGAATGCGTTAAGTACACCTATTCATGAATCCATAAAATTTCTAAGTATTTTATTCTATTATACTTTCCAACTATATATTCATACCTGCTAAAATAAGTCTGTCTTTGACGGTTACTCTGTTACTGTTTTATTGTTTAAAATAATATTGTAATATTTTTTATAAAACAAATAAGAAAATATCAGTCTTCCTGTGTTTTTCTTTCCACATTAGTGAAACATATATAGTAGTATACTCGATGTTCATTGAAAACAATAAACGTACTGTAATGTGTCATGTAATAACAGAAAAGAATTTAAAAAGTTATGTATATACCAGTGTCACGGTGTAAATAACACGGTGTGATTAACAATTTTTCCGACAACAAAGAATCTGCTTTGCAATCGCACTATTTTTTAACACTTTTTACATCATTTCTTTAGGAATCTTTTTTAATCTCTCGACATTTACAATTTTAGTTTGTAGTTTTACTGATTCTTAGAACCGTTCAACTCCTCGTTTCGTTAAATATTTTTCAATTCCATATCATTCACCATATAGCAGTTCCATCGCGTGTAGATAAATTTGATAGCAGGATCGAGTCATGGCTTAATTTTAATGTGTTATTTTAATATGTGAATAGAACGAGGACACCATTTTCAATTCTATACTATTAGCCAATTAGCAGTTGCCAACAGATGGTTCTGGCCGTAGTTTCTTGTCATGATTAAAATCATGTCGTATTTGTTAGGAGTCTCTTAGAGTTGGTTCATCATCGATCTCATTGTCAAAACCGGAATTAAAAAATCAAACGGATCTAAATTTCTTATTACATAGTAAGTATCAATTTTTTTATTTCTATCCAGGCACAACCGTAATCAAGAGCTAGTGTCAGAACAAAAGATAGACTTCGTCATTAGCTTCCTGCAAACAAATGGTCGTGTACCAGTCGCTGTTCACGTTACGAAATTTTAAAAACAACAGTAGCCACGTGTCCAGATTTATTAAAAAAAGAAGCAATCATCCGCTTAGAGGCACTTTGTTCGCGCGCTAGTGTGGTTAGTTACGGCTTACCTCGATAGCACCATAACGCTCGAATGCTGCTTTGTTTTGAGGTCGGAGCAATAAATCCATGTACGCCATTTGACGCCCTTTACTTGAATCTGGTAAAACATTGCATCAAGTGACGCGGTCCATCTTTTGAGCCTTAGTCAAATGTGTGAGATCCAACGCGAGCTCAGATTTTTCATATCCAAATGTTTGTGTAGGATTGATTGTTTTGACATGGTAGGTCATATGCCTGTCTGTTTCGATCATGTAGCGCATCGACATTTTTGTTGTCCACAGCAGAGCACGGGCGAGCATCATGAAATTCGTCACTGACACGACTGACACAATTGACACGACCGGGCTTGAATTCTGCAAACCGATTAAAAATAGTCTTCTTACATGGTCCTTCATCCCTACAAGCGGTTCGAAGCCGAGCAAGGCTTTAATTAGCCGTCAAATTCACTTAAAATCGTATAAAATCATATTACGAAAATTTTCATGACTTAAATCATGTACAGCATTATTAAAAAAACATGTTTAAAGCAATTTAGATTTTTTTAAGAAATGAGGGAAAATATAACAATAGGGAAAAACATGTGTGCAGTTCATACTCGGTAGAAGTGAAACCTTCATAAAACTAAACTGCGAGGAAATGAGACGGATACAATATCATGAGTGCAATAATTAGAGTTTATTTATTATAATATTAGTACCAAATTTAAAAGTTATTTAAAATTTTATTGTTCAAACTCCATTTTACAATTTGAACAAATGACAATATTCAGGCACACTTACCTTTCATCGAGTTTCAAATCGGAGTGATCCAAAAAAGTTTTAATTGCAAAAAAATAATGAAGGGAAATAATGAAACAAGTTACAACAAATAGTATCATAAAGTTTGAAGAAGGAAAAAATAATGTTTACTAGGAATCTCCGATTTAAACGCTTATGCTGTATTTATAATCACACCCGCTAATGTTGACATTTATCATCACATAACAAAAGTTATGTGATGATGATTAGCATCCTTTTCATACTCACGTGAGCTCATGTAACGTGTATTTATTGTGAAAGTGACAACGGATTTGGTAGCCATAACTGCAAGTATAGACCACACCCCGATTTTAAGGTGGTGCTAACTACAATTCGATCAGGACGACCGAGTGCGGATTGCTTGAAACGTGTGTGCAAGTTGATTGATGAATTATAGAGACTAATATTTTCCAACAGTCCTATAGTCCCTTTTTCTAAATATAAAAAAAAAAACTGGCCGAATGCCAACGAGAACCGACTGTAAAAACGAAGCATTTTCGTGCTTTTATATGTCACTGTATTAAGTTACGACATCCATCCAACCCATCCAACTCCTAGCCTTAAAGTTCGTAAATTAATCCGGATTATTTCTATTGAACTTGGAAAAACGTTTAATAATGAAATGATATATTCCATATTCATAAACACACATCGACCCAAAAACCTTACTGAAATAGGATAACAAAATAAATTTTCCAACGTGTTGCCGTTAGTTTAACGATTTGAAATGCAAATTATCTAGGCCCCAACCATTGAACAGAAAATCATAATCCTTCGGATGCTCGACTGAATAACAATGTAAAGCCATTAATTGAGTGTTTGCAGCGCCTGGAATTGTAACTCGTTTTGTTTTATAAGAGTTTTATACATGGGGATGAAAAAAATATTAACCAAAATATTACTTTCAATAAAACAAAATTAATTGCATATGTGGAGTGTGAATTACGACATTGTAATTCATAAACTCGAAAGTTAATTGCTGCACCCTACTTCAACAATATTGGCAAATAAATAAAGGTTTGTCGTTGACAACCTAGAAAAGTATCTAATCGTGTCTTCAATCCCTTGTAAAAGCCCTTAATTAATAAAAAAGTGAAGTGAACATCTTATATAACTTTTGTCAGAAATCGCAAAGAAAACGACGAACCAAAATTATGAAATTAAAAAATAATCCGTACATCGCTTCAGTAAATTTACAGGAAAAGCTCATACAAAGCACCTACATGCATCGATCGCTGCTTACGCTTTTGGGTTTTTTTTTCCCTTTCGGAAAGGTCCACAGTACCTGCGGATACGTAGTACTTGGCCGATCTACATCAGAGTGAGTTACGACGAGCCACGGCCCGGGATGCGCGCAGCCATAAATATAACTTAAGTATTTATGATACCTGATACCAAATATGGTTTTGACTTTCGATTTCCTTATATTCCTTTTGTACGTGGCTGCAATAAGAATCGTAAGTTTTACGATTGCGCCGATATTATTTAGCGTACCTTTTCCGGGGTTTTGGGGTGAAATAATTTTGTTTGATGTCAGCGGGCGGTGTGATGGAATCCAGTAATATCTTTGAATTGTAATATAGGATTTTCTTATTATATTTATGGACGTGGTATCAGGTAATATTTTTGAAAGGTAATATCAAATTTATGTACGTGGTTTTATTATTATTATTTTCCAGGTAATATTTGGGACGTGAATCGAAGCTTCGAAGTATAGAGATAATCTTATTAAAACAAGTACTGTCTATACTCCTTCGATCTATTTGCATTAAGTTATTTATATACACTTGGAATGTCAGTTTTTAAGGTTCATTTATTACAGTTAAACTGGAAATACATTTTTTTTTGAATTTCTGGTTTTTAGGTAAGACTATGTCCGATGGTTGGCATTTTTAAAGGTTGGTCGTAGTGACCTGTAAGGAATAAGAACATTTTGGACTTGATTTTAGATGATTAACGCATATCTAAAACCAGTAATTCAAGATTAAATGGATGAATGTTGTTTTATCCAGTTTTATTCATCTCTGAGGTGGCTATATCTACCTCACAATCCTTATATCACAGGACTTAGAAATTAAGTCCCCCACGCTGACCCTATCTGGGTTAGGAGCTGTTAATGGCCGTTTGACTAATACGATGGCAACTTTGGAGAACAAAGACTTAATGTCCTCTCCGAATCACGGTATGGCTTAATTTGAAGAAAACGTTTACCCGCCGATAAGAATCGTATCCAAGATCTAGTCATTCAGACCCACCATCCCTCATTTCTGGTCTTGAGTTCCGTAAATGCCGCTTCGTGCTCCGTGCGTCATGAAAACTGTCACAGGAAGCGGTCGGCTGGTCTGGGCCGTGCAATGTTACTGATTTAAGTTATCGATCACGCATGAATATCGTACAAATATCGATTTAGGATACTGATTGCTGTTTTTATTTAATTTTTATTTTCGAATTGCGTCTCTGTATATTTTGTTTATTAACTTCACGAAATCTGGGAACGAAAGAGGAATTTTTGAGTGCATTGGATTGCATACATAGCTGACTTACAGTTTTTTTTTCCTTTTGGTATAATGGTTTCTACTAGGTGATACTGAATTTTTAACACTGTTGTCGGTGTTTTTAACACTGTAGTACGGTGTCATTTATTGACATTTCAATCGAATTAAAACAGCATCTATTTATGCCCTTATTCTGTGTATTAATTATTTTTTTCCTAAGTACATAATTACATATGTACTTAAGACTTTACAAAATAACCCCCTATGCTGGTCCGTTAGGGGTTGTGAGCTATTAACGTGTGTTTTAGCCAGTGTAATTGAAATCTCCGGGAGCAGCTGTTTAACTTCCTCCGAGGCTCGGAGAGAGTAGCAAATGGTGAAATGTATGTACATAAGCCAATGCTTATTCATGTGCACAATGAATATGTCTAGGCATTTATTAGATACACAACTAAATATGTAATTATATACTTATTTTACCGAAACACATTATAATGATATATACCAAACTTATGTAGTAATTTCATTATTTTGATGTCTTTAGATCCCAAGAAATCAGTCTAGTCTGTAACAGCGCCGTAACTGCTGCAGTGTTCCATTGAAATAGTTGAAATGTTTTGTAGACATGCAACAGTTGTAGTCTTTACTTTAAAAGAAAAAAAGTCACAAGTTTGAATTTTAAGGTATCTGTCCATATGTTCGAAAGAGGATGAGTGTTTTTTTGAGAATATGCTTTGGAGTGAGGCATTTTTGGTTACATGTTTTTATCAGTTTTACTATTAAGTACACACGGTATAGTGTACGGGATATATTTCTTCGAAATTATAATATTAAATTTACTAAAGTAATAACGTACTGCCTCCCTTGTAGTTTGTAAATTGCTCGATCTAGAACGCCGTGGTACGATGAACTTCCAATGAACGATATTTCCAATAACCTGCAATGCAAAATTTTCAAACTATAAGAGAATAGATGTTGAAAATTAAAAGTTTTTCAATTTCTCACGTTTAGGATTCAGTTAAGGTTTATTGTCATTTATTTCATTTAATGAATGAAAACAGAATAAGGGTTAATGTGACAATAATAACATTCATCCCTCTATGAACCCACAATGAACGCCGACAACAACTCTTGTACAACTCAATTTTTACGATTCAACCGAATGAAAAAATAACACAATAAGTAAAGTAAATGGAGTTTGCATCGGTGAGATTGAACCGACGCCTACGCGTGTTGTTATTGTTTTAGGTAGTAATTGTTACTCCGCTCTGACGTGCGCGTCGCGTCTACGTATTTAAAAATGTCAAAGCGTAAGAGAGTGGTGTTATCGCTTAAAGACAAAATAAATATTGTTGATTCATTAAAAAACAGCTCTCAAGTGGTTTGAAAAGAAAACAAACAGATATACTGTGAGTTTACTGCAGTTGAAACGAATTCGTGACATAGCAGCAATGAAGGGAAAAAGTGGCATACGTCAAGTGACAATTACCAAATATTTTAAACCATATTAAACTTATTTCAGGTTTAACAAACGCAAATTACCAAATACATACTGTTAACCGATTATATGTACACATGTACATTAGGGTGGGGCGAAACTTTTTTTTGCGCATTTTTACTTTCTAATTGTAAAAAGTTTATGCCTTTAGAGCTCAAACATACACTTGTAAAATATTATTTAATATAAACAAGTACATCTACCTCCGAAAGGTCATTGAACTTTTAGAAAATTTAGGATTTTTGGCACATTTTAGGCAGGAGTTTGTAAAATTTTATTTCTATAAAATCTTAATAAACTTTCTCATTTTACTATCTCAAATAATCTGTTATATACTCTATTTTAATAAAAAAATAATAATTAGTACTAATAGTACTAACCATCACTCAGCTGGGGAGAAAATTAGCACGCGTAGTACTTTTGTACTAAATTTAGTATTAAATAGTAGTACTTTTGACATGGAAAAAACACGTAGTGCTTCTAAATGCCCAATATTTGGTGAATGTTGTGAGTTAAAAAGGAATTCTTTACCAACTTACGAAGATATTGTGAAACATTACGAATGGACAAGGCTCAGTATGAAGACGAGTAAAAAGGAGCCCAAATTTTCAGAAATCGCCGACAAAATCGTGCCAGAAATCGAAAGTATATGGCAAGTGGCATCTTTACCAACAGTGACTAGTAAAATAATAATTTAGATGATAAAAGTTTATCACGAGAAACGAAAAAATCTTCTTAAGTCAATGAAAAACAATTCCCAGCAAAAGATGGAAAGTTTTATACAAAATAAAAAGTTACTTTTTGATATATCGGCTTGCAAATGCAAAGATTTTAACTGTTGCACGTGTCAAAGAGAAAAGAAGGTCCCAAAACGTGAACAGGCCTTTTTAATTGACCAAAGAACCGATCGAAAAATGAGAATTGGCAGAGTCGATGTTACTATTACTAAAAAAAATCAAATAAATCAGGAGAGGAAGCTAAAACGACACCATCACCCCGATAACACTACGAGTAAAAATACGTTATCTGTTAATTTGGATATCAGCACCTCTTCTTTTTCTTCCGACACCGATGAGCCTATTAGAAACGAATCCTGTGCTAACAAAATTAAAGATGTCATTCCTGTACAGAAAATGAAAAAAGTGTAGTGCATTGATTTACCTACGGTAGCGAAAACATGTGATAGATACGGAGTATCTGACAGGGCTGCTGCTGCGATTGTGTCATCAGTGTTACATGACATTGGGTCTGAGGTAGAAGTTATAGATAGAAGTAAGTTACGAAGAGAAAGAACCAAGACTAGACAGGAGTTACTGAAACAGGTAAACATCAGGGACATTTCTGCGTTATATTTTGACGGAAGAAAAGACAAAACTTTAAAAATCATTAAAAAAGGCAACAGAAATTACAGAAAAGTAGTAGTTGAGGAACATATTTCGCTGATTCAGGAGCCAGGATCCACTTACCTAGGTTACGTAATACCACACATTGGTTCGGCAAAAGGAATAGTTTCTTCTATCATAGCATTTTTAGAACAGCAAAGTATTTCCAAAAACGATCTTATGGCAATCGGTTGTGACGGAACTAATGTCAATACTGGGAAGAATGGAGGTATTATACGGCTTCTCGAAAAACAGCTTAATAAACCACTCCAGTGAATAATTTGTTTACTGCATATGAACGAGCTACCTTTACGGCATTTATTTTTTCATCTTGATGGTTCAACTTCAGGACCCAAGTCTTACAATGGTCCAATAGGCAAAGTATTAGAAAATTGCGAAGAACTTCGAGTGATAAAATTTCAAAAAATTGAAGGAGACATGCTGCCTGATATGACTGACGATCTAAGTACTGATCAGAAGTACTTACATAAAATTGTTACAGCAATTATTTCAGGCACTTTTCCTGACGATTTAAGACACAAGTCTCCTGGAAAATTGTCTCATGCGCGCTGGCTCACTCGTGCTAATAGACTTTTACGTCGTACTTCGCTACTTTAGCTACGTTTATTATTAAAGTATACGCGCCATCCTGGTTCGAAATTAAAAATAAACCATCTTGTAAAGATGGATCCCGTCATTTATTCAAAATAATATTTTCGTCACGATTCTTACCAGAAGATTTGAAATGTATCGTAGAGACCGTTATTCAAAGGAACGGATATTTCGCGCATTCGGAGAACTTATTACTGGCTATGATAACTGATGAACGAAAACACATTCGTGAGCTGGCTGCCCGGCGAATTTTGAAGGCTCGAAGCAGTGCTGTACAAACTCCACGGCTTTTTGACGTACCAAAAATTAATTTTGATGCATCAAATTATATTGACATAATAAATTGGCAAAAAGAGATCACTGAAGCACCAATTTTAAAAACTTGTCGACAGAAGAAATCTCCTATATTGTTCAGTCTGGTGGCGAGGGTCAGTTATCATTTTTGCGTCTTCCGTGCCATACCCAAGCTGTAGAACGGGCTGTGAAGATCACAACTGAAGCAGCTATTTCTCAGTGTACCATAAAATCGCGATTAGGTTCCATAAAGGCAAAATTGGAGTCAAGAGCTAAAATGCCAAAATTCGATACAAAATGTCATTTTAAACCAAATGAAGGTGTTTCTAAATTTTTTTTAAGTTACTTGTATTTCTTTTTGCATTTATTACATTCTTACGTGTCTGATTATAGCATCGTGTTTTATTTCACATCCTTTTTCGCCTAATTTATACTTACTATAGATTTGAAAAACGAAGGCAGTTTTTTCAAGAAATTCTAAACTTTAGAGGCGATTCGGAGGTAGAAAACCATTTTCGATTATTATTATAATTGGTATGGTTTATGTTTTTACGTAAGGCATAAATCCCCCGCACTTAGAAATCTGAATTTGAAAAAAAATTTCGCCATACATCTGTGCTCCACCCTAATGTACATACCTAAATATTTAATTTTATGATTAAGGCTGCAGTATTTTAGTATATATGTACAATGTATATAATCTAAGAATGTATATGTACATTGATAAGTGCATCCATCGTATGTTGGAAAAGGCATCTGTTAATATTTTTTTAATAAACATTGATTTTTGTTATTATGTATTTGTTTTTTTAATAAACACATAATATTGTGTACTACATATGCACAAACCCCACTTCTGTTCATACATTCGATTATCTGAATACCTGACGACAACAATTAGTCCGGTTAATCGAGTTTCTACTGTAGATGGAATTGAATTACATGCACTGTAAAATTAAAAACAAATCAAAAGTATATATATATATATATATATATATATATTCCATTCTAATTTATTTCCTACTAGATTTTGTCGTAGTAAAAAGAAAAACCCAACGGGAAGCATAGACGGTCCTGTGTAATTTTTGAAATGATGTGATATCGCCAACCGGCGCCGTACACAGTAACTAGATAACGGCCTGGAAATTCCACAAGCAGATGACATACATCCTTCCAAAAGGTACCATCGACACCTGTAGCGTAACGCGGAAATTTCTAACATCTAGATCCATTTCGTATGCTTACGTCACATATAAATATCCTTGATGTTCTTCTCTATGGCTCGCAGTTTATGAACTTTTGTGCTTCATAAGTGTATAATAGTAATTGAAAGGAAACATACCTGTAGCCATAGTTCACTGCTGTAATCGAAGTCTACAATCGTTCATCCTCAAAAAAAAAATACGACACTTTTAAACCAGTCTGTGACTGTAATTAACCAATAACATTTTCGTACTTCCTTTAGAATTATTACAAGTATTGTATATAGATATAAATTGCACAGGTTATGATTTTGCTTGTACTTTTCGTTATGAACTTTGTGTAAACTATCAAATATATTTATATAACATCAACACTTCCAGTCCAGTGAGTGAGAATTCCGATGGACCACTACCTCCTCCGTCACTCCACTCTTCCTCCCTCAGTCCCACTATTCCTTCCTCTATCAGTCGTTTCAAGTTTTGGTGACGACTCACTCTTCCATCAGATATTTTATTCCTACCCGAGAGGCTGGCAACGCACTGGAAACTGCTATGGGGTTGCGAGTGTGCATCCAGGCAACGGTGACCTACACTCTATTGCCTCTAATGCTTGTTTTTACCGTAAATTATTAAAAGAAAAAAAAAACAGGATGTAATCTATCTCGGATGCATATATAGGTATGTATATTTATACTTGATCAGATGTAGGAATACACTTTCCATTGTTGGATGTAGATTTGTTTTGAAAAGTTTAAAAGAGGTATGTCTGTATATTATAATCATGTTCTTTATGTACTCTTTAACATTTTTGTAATGTTCCTTCAATAGAGATTCTATCTCTAAATTCCTTCAATTAAAATCCTATCTCAAACGTCTGTATTTGTGTCAAATTGTGTCACGCTACTGCAGTGGCACAACCTTGCACTAACTTATTATTTCAGATTGAATTCAGGGATAGAGCATTAAGTCTTCTATGCTAGTATAAGTGGGTACGGGTTGGGACCGCTAACGACCTCTATCACTAGTGAGATAACAACATCCCAAAATTAACCAATATCAAGAGCTTAACTTTTTCCAAGGAACGGAGCGAGCGATTTAATTTGACTTAGTTTAACAACTAATTGTCAAGTCGCCCATGGTCAGGATTCGAACCGGATACCTTCGAAGACAACGCGTTGACCACCCGCCTAATTACGCTCATGCCTCTGACTTCTAAGAATCATCAAAGCATTACCAATATACTTACAATACAAGAAAAAATATTTTATGCCATACTGCAGCTGATCGCGTGACGTCAAGTCCCCGTGAAGAATAGGCAAGTTATTTACCCGCATGTTAAATCTTCGAAAACAAGAAAAGACCGTGACTTCATATCAAATATGTATTTTCGGTTTAACAAAATATTTCTTAATATGTAATTTCGTATTGATAGTATAACAAATTCACTTGAAACATAAAAAAAATATGTGTCAGCTCTGACGCGTGACTTAAGGACGACTATTTTTTTTTCTTATATTACTAAACAATTTTCTTAGAATTTATACATCCAGCTAAGAGAGTAAATAAATGCTTCTCTTATGCCTAACCTTCAAAGCACGAGTATACATTTATTCATATTATTTATATTGATTTGATAACATGTAGTAGGTCGGGAAAAAGTTTTTTTTTTATAAGTAAAAAGTTGCAATGAAATCTCTTTGGTTGTGCTGTTTGTATTTTGCTAGTTTTAATACCATTAAATAGATAACATTTTAAAAAAATAATAGTAGAAATTATAAACGGTGTGCCGCCATTTTTTTTTTTTTTATTTACCAAAATGAGTGAATCTAACGTAAGAATTCGATACATTTTTAAGTTTTATTACAAAAAAAAAATGCTACACAAGCCACGAAAAAAATTTGTAACCTTTATGCAGTGTCGTAAAAAGTAGCACAAAACAGGTTCAAGCGTTTTCAGTCCGGTAATTTTGATATTAAAGACGAACCTCGCTCTGGTCGACCTGATACGGATAAAGTTGATGCCATTTTGGAAAAAGTAGATCAAGATAGGCATATTAGTTCCTAAGACATAGCTGAAGAGCTGGAAATTGATCACAAAACAGTTTTGATCCATTTGAAAAAGCAGGTTATACAAAAAAGTTCGATACTCGAACGAACTTTAGTTCGAAAGTTCGAACTAAAGTTCGATGGGTCCCATACCAGCTTACCGCAAGAAATCTGATGAATCGTGTACTCATTTGCGATTCTCTATTGAAACGTAATGAAACAAAATCTATTTTGAAAAGATTAATCACGGTTGATGAAAAATGGATTACCTATGACAAGAAAATGTGAAAAAGATCATGATCAAAATGCAAGCAATCTCCACAGTCTATAGCGATACCCGTATTAACTCACAACAAGTTGATGCTATGTATATGGTGGCATTGGAAGGACATTATTCATTATGAGCTTTTACCGCCGGGCAAAACCATCATTTTGGATTACTATTACCAAAATCTGATGAAACTCAAGCAAGAAGCACAGGAAAGACGGTTGGGATTAATATACAGAAAGGGTATATGTTATTACGGTGTTATTATGGTGAAAAACCACAATAGCATCAAACCACACGCATCTTTAACCACTCAGCAAATGGTTAGTTGGGAAACGTTAATGCATCCACCATATAGCTCTGACCTCGTGCCATCAGATTTAACTTGTTGTGGTATCCTCACATTTTTTTAGATATTGTTACTTAACATCAATAGAGGACTGTCAAAACTTCTGACTCGACTTCTGCTAATAATAGCAATAACCGTTAATACGATATACATCGTAAGTGTGACTTATCTTGCGTTAAAATAAATTATTTATAAATCGGTAATGGAAGATAAATAGACGCGTTTAAGATGCACGAATAGTTTGCATGGAGCGCAAAACATTTTTGGTTAAAACTCGGCTTCGCTCCACATCTAATTATTGAGCCGCGGGCTATAAAAAAATCAATTTTTAAGACGTAAACTCCAAAAAAACACACATGTAGCTGTTTAGCCGTATTTTGAATTTGTGCTGTAATGAACTATATTTGCCCTGAAAACCGCGTAAAAATCATCACAGGCACCAGAACTCTCGTACTCTATTTGACTTCTATTTTTACAATTGCAACTCACGCACATAGAAGTAGGGAATTTACCGCGTAACGTAGTTAACGGGAGTCTTTCACGGCCCGCGGCGCACTAATTTGGCGGGATTGCGCGGCCCGTGCTCGCTACAAAAGACGCGCCGCACTAAATTACGCCGGAAGATGGGGCGGGCGGCGCTTTTTTCTCATTCTCACAAATACGTGGGATGAATGTAACCGGACATGACACGGCACCGCGGCTTATGTATCCGCCTCCGGGGCGGTTCTGCGGCGTGTCTGTGTTGCGTTAATTTGTAGACGTTAGGAGGCGTACGTGTATACGCCGTCCGACTCCTTACATCTCCGTGAATAATGGCACGGTTTTGATGAGTTATACAGGTCGGGCTTAACGAGCAACTTGTATGGGGACTTGTAAAAGCTATTCTACTGTGTGAGGTGTTAATTCGCGGAAATCCACAATTAGACCTTAAAGCTCCCAAATACCTCATGCGACATACAATCGTACACTACGCATTAAGTCAAAAGGTGACAGAAGCCCTTCTATCAGCAGCCACAGAACATCACCAATATGCATGCCTGTCTAACTAGGCACATCCTCAGGAAAATGCAGACAGTGAATGCAGTCATACACCCTGTCTGCTCTCGATTCTACTTACAGTTGCAGTATTACTTCTGATCCCAGTCTCTTCCATGATAATGATCCTGATGTTACCCTCTGTTTCAATCCTGGTTCTGTCCTCGCCCCCGATACTGATTTCATTGTCAATTCTGATCTTAATCCCGGTCCAAATCTCGATTTCTCTTCCAGATGTCTATCATTTCCGAATCCAGTCCTGCATTTAATTCCACTCAGATTTCGTTTTTAATTGCGATACCGATCTTGCTCCCAATATATATGATCTATTGTAGGATACAATATATTTTTATACAAAATTTTATTATAAGCCACTCAGTAGTTTCTATACGAGTATCTAAATATGGGTATAGGGCCTAGACTGTCCTTTGTCTTTTTGTGTCAACAATAATATTCAATGACGTTGTATACACGAACGCGGATGAAAAAGGTTAGATAATTACTTTGATTCCTCTGATCGGTAAGTTGGACTGGGATTCAGACCCTCAATTTGGAGATATACGATAAGTGCCTGATAAATACTCTAATTAATATGATTCTGAAGTAAGAACGTCTCCATAAAATTAAACTCTTGAACTTATAAAGATAATGACAATATTAGTTTTAATATGTCATATACAGAGTGTTAAAGGTTATTGTAATATAATTATAAAACTGCTCAAATTTAATTTCGAGAAATTCCGAAATCACTGATAAACCAAAAACAAAATTGCCGTCCGAACGTCCAAATCGAATAATGAAAGGTCAATCGCGTATAGTATACGTAAATAGAAGTGTTCGTAAGTTTATTTCTAAAAAAATGTTTTTTTTTTGTGCTTGATAAGCCACCACATACTATAGAGCTTCGGGATACATACATAAAAGGACAGAAGTATATATTATAGTGTATACTTTACTTGTACAACTGTCTTTGTAATGATAAAATTAACGATAAAACTATCTCGATGTATTCATTAATTAAAAGCTGCAAAGGTGCACAGTTAGGCGCCGATCGCAGCCGATCCATAGACATGTTTCACGCGGCCATGTACCCAGTGACAGAGGCCCGATAGCGTCCATAAATCTCGCTCTCTTGTATGTATTCTATCCCTTGTATGCAGGTATCCCATCCATCTTCACCCTATGACCGTCACGAAGTAGTGGCATCGAAGGGGTTATTTGTAATATTAAAATTTACGTCTGGAGTCGGATCGTGTAGTTGTCAGCATCAGTAGGCTATGGCACTGCATTTTGAGATTTTCGATATTGAAAATTCCTTCATAGATAATCTTAATGCCTGGTTATTTAGGTAAGCGATCCGGAAACCGTCCTATGTAACTGATTCTATACAAGTCGGAGTAGGAAGCTCTCAGTTGAAATAGTTTCTAGATCCTTTCTCGAATAGTAATAATATTTATAATAGTATCGTGAGACAATCAAGATATGTACTAAATGGCTTTTATATCTTTAGAACGATCCTCAACTCGGTTCGATAACAGCACCAATATCCATCATAGGAATTTATAGACAAATCCTAAAGTATTACCTTTTAAACAAAAAAAAATTGAAATCTATATTTTAGAGAAAAGAAGACATACACAGTCACTAAAATCAAATATTGGCTGCATTTTGTTTCAAATAAACAGGAAATTAATAAATATATTATTATTATTCATTCACTAATGATTTACGTAGAATATTTGTTTCATACAGAAAAAACGGTGATGAATACAAATAATTAGCGTTTCAATCAGACAATCACCGGCGTCATTCTTCGTACGATAGAATCTCCCGCGGGTGAGCTGTTTGTGTTGTACGAAAAAATTCCCTCGGCGGACGTTCACAAAAGATGTGGGTCGTTATTGAAAGACTCCGTCGGCCGCGCCGGCGTGCTTTCATAAGATCCACGACGGGGGCCCGCGGTGAGGGCGCGCCCTTCCCGCGGGCAGGTGTATGGCCGGGTAGAAATCACTCGCTCAATGAACGCCATTTGTTTCTTCTAAGGGAGTTTTCGTTTCTAATCTCCCTCTCGAAGAAAAAAAAAAACATATCTTTCATATGGCATTACATTTCGTTAAAGACGTTTCCCTCCTAATGAGCTGTTTTTAGTTAATGCAGTAAATGTATCTTTTGAGTTTGTCTGTAAAATATAGTGTTATTTTTCTTATTGAACATTTTTAACGACTGGGCTTGAGTGCATCTTATATATTTCCGCTGTCCTCGTATTTGTTCACCGACAAAAAAATTAAAATGTCCCGATATGAAAAATTCGAAAAATATTTGATTGAATATCAATTCGAAACAATTCAAGTTTTTTTTATATAAACATAAGTTTTTGCGTTAAATAAAAATAAAATATGATAGTTTTTTGGGTGTTGTCTATCACGACTGATTATATGAATAGATTTATATAACATTTGATAAAAAAATTGCATACATACAAAATTGGTGGTGTATTAAAAAAGAGGCAAATTTTAAGCATTCATGAAAGAATGCTTGCATGAATCTTTTCATGCAAGCATTCAAGCTTGCATGAAAAGATTAAATCAAATCAAAAATATATTTATTTTTTAGGTTATAGAAATTACACTTGAAATACGTCATAAACAACTGTTTTTGTTACTCATCGATGCAAAATATTGAATGATTAATAATTTAGTACAATATTTAGTAATAACATGAAGCAACCTCAGTTTGGTAGATATCAGTGAAGCAATAAGAAACATGTAAAGGTTGTACTATGTGGAAATCTATAGTCTCTAACTACGCTCCGGGATAATAAATTTGAGGTTATATTACTATTATTGCTTGAAACACATTTCAGATTCTAATACTATGTTAATTTTAAAGGCGTTAATAAACATCGAAGCCATTCAAATAAATATATTTTTGACGATCTCACAAATGTCAATGAATGTACCAAACCAAATCTAATCTAAATCAAACCAAACTAATCTTGCGTGGGTCACTAAAAGTATTAAAATCTCTACAAAATAGTGGCCACTAGATAGCGCATTACATGCAACAATAAAATATAATACAGATAAGACAACATTGAAATTTCAGATGGCGGTCGCTAGATATTATACTGGGACTACGAAAAATTCAAAGCAGTCTATTCCATCAAGATGTAAGACAAGCAAGCTAGCCAAGTTGCATTGATGTTTTTATAGTTTCTTATAGGAATAATAGGAAAACTGCCTGCCCTTCTGGGAAAAAGACGTCGATTTATAATAAAAGTAAAGTATATAATACTATATTGTTATTGGAATGTGAATTTTTAGTACTACATGACCTCTAAGAGCTTCATGATAGTAACTCTTTCACGGAAATACATGATTTATCAAGTTGTCTTCAATAATTATTAAGCTTAACGTAAATCTAAGGATACTTTAACTAAAGTTTAAACTAAAACTAAGAAATAATAATATATATATGTAAAAGGAATGTCACTGACTGACTCATTACGAGATCTCTAAAACTATGGATCCGATTGACTTGAAATTTGGCATAGTTACTCTTTTTGAGACGTAGACGCTTACGAAGAACGGATTTTACGTAAATACTATTAAAAATCTTCTACTATCACATATACTACCATCTATTTTCCCTAATGCATACATAATACGGGACGGAAAGCAGAATCGAGAACAGGCCAGGATCACAATCGAAAGCGAGACCGGAACCGAAATTGCGAGCGGGACTAGGGCGGCAGGAATAGAAAGCGGGACTGCAACAGGAATTGAGAATAGAATTGCTATCGGGATCTTGATTTCGTAGTGAAGGAAGATGAAAGAATTCATTTTATGTTTTTGCAGGCAATAGGCAAACGCTATTATTATATGTATATAAAGTGACTTTTTGTTAAACGTCGATTTAAAGTGATGTCGTGAAGAGGCCATAAGCCTAATTAAAGCGCTCCACTTATATATTCTGATACAATAACAATCTTATAATCAATAATATTTTATAATAATAGTAAAGTAATTTAATAGTGGTAAATAATAGTAAAAACAATTAAATAATAGTAATTCCAAGATATAGTAAGTGGTAAGAATAAGGTGATTTTTAATTTTTGCTTTTAGTTCTTGTTGAACTCTTTCGTGCCCACTGTCTTAGGGTCGGTTCCACAGTCGCCTTTTAAACACACTTTTAATTAAAAATCACTTTCACAACAAATTTTGCGTTTCATGTCTTCTTTTAACGGGTTTCGACCCGACAAGAGTTGAAAGCAGGACATGGAACACGAAATGAATTGTAAAATATTTTTTTATTTAAAAGCGAGTTTAAAAGGAAGATAGTGGAAGAGGCCCTTAAATTAATATGTTGGATAATTTTTGTGCTATATCCGTAAAATTTTGATTAACGATAGCATTTTACGTAAATATTACGATTTTAGAATAATTGAAATTTGTAGTGATGTCAAGCGGTAACTTAAAAATCAACTAAGAACTATTTACTGTTCAAATTTGGGTCCATGGATTTTTGTGAGTAAATTTATGTAATTAACTTAATAAACACTAAAATGAAATCTATTCAATTCAAAAAACCACCGTGAAACTGATTTTTATATTACTTATATATACAGAATTTTTATATTACATTTCTTTTCAGACATCACTTTGATAAGGACTTTGAAAAAATATAAGGCATAGACGGCGCAAAAACTATTGGTAAACGAAAAATGCAATATGTAACGTAAACAATTCTTATTTTAGATAATTGATTTACCTATTTTTATAGCACACCTTCTCTTGTCATAAGACACAGAACCTTCGACGCGCGCTTACAACTCACACTTGACTGAAATTTTATACTACTTTCGATTTAACTTTTTTCGATTAACGTTTTCTTTTCGTTCCAATCATTCCGATCATAAGAACTCAAACGATTATAATATCTGTTTCAGAATCTCTGTCTGTTCCCCTTTCAAGCCGCTATCCTGAGACTCGGTCGTTATGAGACCCCTTCCCAGAAAAGACCATCCCACCACAATTTTTAACCCTTCCGACGGCGGCCATCGATGAACGAATCGCCTCCCCGCCACTCAGCAAATTTATAGATTAATGAATTCGGATTCCGGTAGACAATGGAGACGGCCACGTTAACAGCCCTAATGAAAGTTATTATTGTTCCCCCGTTTCTCCCTCTAATTTATTATATGAAAAGCACTTTGGCCGGATCCATTGTTTGCCTTGAATATTCAGACGAGTGCCGAGGGAGGGGGCGCCGTTACCGACCAAAACAGAGGCTCAGCCCGAATTTTCAATTGAATTGTTAAAGCAAATTCAAGATTTGTCAACGGTAATCAATTTTGTTGTGGTCCCCGCGGCCAGAATTAAAATGGACAGGTTTTTTTCCCTCGCGGTGTCAGCCGCGGGAAAGCTCTCTGTGCGAAACGGCTCGATAGGGAAACAGCGGATTCCAATTTCGGGTAATTTTAAGTACAATAATTCGAAGTAATACACGTGCGAATGTAGAATGTTAGCGGAGTTAACTTATTCATTCGTCCGTCGACAACTGCTTGTGCTCGCCGGCTCCAACTTCTAATCAGTTTGAGGCAGTTTGACGTATCAAGTTAAAATTTAAGCCTAAAACAGAATGAATGTGCGCTTCTAGGTTCAAGACAATTTGAAATGAGATGAATATTTATAAGCTTTGTAAATGAATGCGATAGATCGTCGAACGCCTATACTCGTATAATAAATTAGCAGTTGTTCGCAGCTTCACAAATTGGTATAGGATTTTCTCGCATCCCAATATAGTATGTGAGATTAAGTACCTCGTTCGAAATCAACACGGCTCATTTTAATCCAAGTTTTAGTGTCAGTGCTGAACTCTGATTCCATCTGATATTTGTAAATTAAATTACTAATGAGAGTTTTCATATAAAAAATACTTTTAATGTCAGTCTAACCAATGCATTAATTTTGACAGTATTCTTTGGGCTGTTTCAAAATACTTAGTTCTAATATTTCTACTCAAATGCACCACATATACACATGCGCACACACACGTACACACACACCCTTATACATACAAACGGATTCCAGTGTCCGTCTGTCTGTTCGTCATTAGGCTGTATCTCATGAACCGTGATAGCTGGATAGTTAAAATTTTCACAACTTATGTATTTATGTTGCCGCCATAACAACAAATATTAAAAGCAAAATAAAATAGATATTTAAGGAGCGGGGATTATAATAGATATTTTATACAACAAACGAGATTTTTTTGCCGTTTTTTGCTCGTTTATAATAACGGCAACAGGTAGACGCTTGAAATATTAACAGAATGTTTAGTTACATATTCACATTAAAAATAAATAAATTGATTGAAATCAAATAGATGTTTGAGGACTCCCATACGTGATTTTTTTGCCGTTTTTTGCTCAATATTGATAACGGCAACTAGTAGACGTTTGAAATATTGACAGAATGTTTACATGTATACTTACTTCAATAATAAATAATTAAATTAAAATAAATTAAGGGTGGCTCTCATACAACAAACGTGATTTTTTTCCCTTTTATTCTCGATCTTAATAACGACAACAGATAGAAACTTGAAATATTTATAGAATATTCATATTTATATTCCCTTTAAAAGTAAACACTTAATTAATTCAAATAGAAATGAAACATTAAAAAAAGTTGTCATTTAGTGTTTAATGTTGTATAAATAATGGTACGGAATCCTTCGTGGTGCGAGTCCGACTCGCACTTGGCCGGTTTTTTTATACTTTTTATGCTAGATAATTTATCTCTGTAGCAATTTAGTGGAATAAGGTATTTGTCATTAGCTTTTATAGAAGGTTTCCTTTTTTATTTTCCAAAAACCCCTCATATAGAAGAAAGACGACATAAATGTTCAAGTTGCTACAAAGAATTAGGTTTTTGAAAAAAATTTTTTTTTTGAAAAATGGAAAGATCATATATAAGTTTTATAACAAAACAATTTTTATTTTTTTTTTCTGCAATAATTAAAAAGCTATATCAAAATAAAAATTAATTTTTGAATACAGTACCGAAGACGCGCCGACAACTCCCGAACAAATCCGAGTGCGTGTGACGTCATAATGTTAGTTGTCACTCTTAGTAGTATACGGAGATAATAAGTGTAGTGCTTTTTGAGTTTTGATTTATTTTATTCTGTCATTGTTAAACACTCAAAAATATATAAAATGTCAAATCTCAAAGTTACCGTTCTTGTTTTGTACCATTATGTACAAATACTACAAAGACAACTCCGGAAAAATGTTTTAAATGTTCCTCAAGACGAGAAACGTCGAAAAAATGGTTTCAAGCAGTGCTCGAGATAATCCTAAAACAAAATCGAACTTTTTGTTGTGAAGATCACTTTGATGTAAGTATTTCATATTCATATTGTCATTAGTTACTTATAATAGCTGTAAACGCTGCACTGTTATGGAATTGCTATAACATTATGACGTCACAAGTATGGTGGCCAATCGTGGCGCGTTCACAGTCACGTGATTTTTTTTTAAATTTTATCAATTTTTAATCGCTTATAATTAATTGAAAAAATTTTTTTTTTCGTTTTTCAAGTAACATATCAATAAAATTAAGAATTAAGTTTTAAAATACATAAAAAAAATAAATATATTTTTTTTCAAATTCCCAATTACATGGAAACAAAAAATCCTGCTAAAGATGACAATGAAACTTTGAAATTACGTCCCCAGTCCAATGAACGTAAACGCAAAGCTTTCAACAGGCACGTGCTGAGGTAAACGGACAATTTTGTCCTGTAGCTTTTAACAATCTTTTTTTTTTGTTATCGTCGAGTAGATATAAGCTATAATTGACTCTAAATAACGTTCTTTGTTCTTATAAGAGACGAAATATCAGTATCGTTTTCATAATCATATCCAGCGAAGTATTAAGTTATGTAGACGACCCTCCACATTTGCATGAAGTGTTCTACATTTTCAAAAAATTCAGTCGCTTATTTAAGTTTTGATCTCGGTGCTGATCCTGATAACGAGAAAACCGAAAAGATTAATGACAATAGCGGAAAATTCTTATTGACGGATATTAGTCAGGTTGATCGTATTTTATAAGCCTTTTATGTTGAGGATACTTGCTCGTTGAACAATATTAGCAAATTCGGTGGACTTATCAATTTTACCCTATTAACAAAATTATTTATGAATTTTATTTATTACAAAACATATAAATTGTTCTTAGAAAAGTAATCTGAAATGTTATTAAATATCTAGTAAAAACTATACCGTTAAAATTTATATTGCCTTAAGTTACCACTATTATAATATCCATTATAAAACAATGAAACGTACGACTGTAGGTCCATTCCAGAGTCATGTTAGGACAAAAGGTCGTCTTTGATCCACCGAATATAACGCTAAATGCCCCGACTAAACCCCACTGAACATCAGAATTCAGCCATCGGAATACCTAAAGCCGGGATAATCTATAGTTATCAGCATAGATGTGCTCGTTAGAAACATCAAAGCCGTCCTGAATGGTCGAAGTATTAAGGGTTTGGCGGAAATAGAAAAATGATAGGAACCCATAATGTCATTATAGTAAAAGTATGTAAATATAATTGAAATAACTTTTTACTTAAATATGAAACATATTTTTAAACAAGGAGTATATTCATAGACGTATGAAATAATTATTCTCAAGTTAAATTAATGCTACGTATACAAAAATAGTAGGTCCTCTCCTTATGTTTCTACTTCTAAAGTCTAATTTCATCTGAATAATATATCCTACATCTTCATGATTTAACTCTATCCTACATCTTCACGATTTAACTCAGTCACATAATAATCTGTATTTGTTACGAAAAAATATACAATATGTAGTATGTATTCACCTATTAGCTCGACTTGAACTACACTAACTTGACGCAAAACCGCATAATAATAAGTTAAATCAAACAAAGCACTTCCACAAATGGATCCGTGTTTATGAAACTATTGGATTTCACAACACACGCAAATTCAGGATGTTTACTTTCGCCTAAATTTCAGGGCTGTAATGTGAAGAGTAAACATTGTAATGTTTTGTTTTAAACATGACCCCTTTAATTTGGTTATATCATAACGGAATTTGTTGAACGTAACGAGAATCACATATTTTGCGGATGAAGATGTAACGTACAAGGTACACGTACACATTATATTCACTTACATAAATAAATTCGCTCGCATTTCCCAAGAAAATAGGCAGAGATCATAATTCTTCACTTGTCACTAATTTTGAATATATTTTTTTAATTTTTTCACAATCATTCTAAATAATAATTTAAAGGTTGAACTATTAGATCAAGACGAATTAAAAATGTTTATTATATTTTATCACGAAGTTATCTCTTTGCAAAGGATGTCAAAAAAATATGTACTTGTTCAAACACAATTATAGTATCTAACTAATAATTATCGTTAGAGAATCCTATTTTTTTTTTATAAATAATTGATATCCATCTTACTTTAAAGTCTTTGTACATTACCATTGATATCCTATATTGATAGTCAATGAATTGTTGACTTTTTATAATTTTATTAACAATAAACTAAAATATTTATTCGGATATATAATATAGTGATATTTCAAAAGATAAAAATAGTAACTTCAGTCGATTTGTTGTTATTATTAGATATCAGATATCAAACATATCAGACTAGCTTTTGCTCACGGCACCGTCTGCGTAGACATAAAATGAATCCTTTCATCTTATATATTAACCCATCACGAAATCAAATTCCCGATCGCTATCCCATTCTCAATTCTGATCCCGATACTGATCTCGATGTCTAATACTTTCATTTTTTATTCCGTTCACGGTCCCGCTTTTGATTCTATTTCCCCGTCCTGTGTGCAATTTCGATTCTGCTAATGGTCACGATTCTGTTTATATGTCCACGCAGGCAAAGACGCAGGCAGAAAGCTAGTTACTCATATGAGTGATTATGCATTTTCTGTCAACTCTAAGAGATTTATTCACAATTTTTATATCCCTAAATTTTTCCTGCATCATTGCATGAAATCGGCTAATGGTGCGCTGCGCTTGCTGCCAACGTATGACTGGCAGGGTCATCCATCAAATTATTTCCTCGTTGAAATGCAACACGCTACTCTGTATACTGTTTTAAGCGTCGAAAGGAGCCAAGGTACGAACGGCTAGTTGTGGAATTTAGCTCATCAGGAATCAGGCCTCAAAGTAGATGACCAAGAAGAGACGTCTATTTTTATTCGTAATTGACATGCTGTGTGTACACCGAAAACTAGTTTTCCCCATTCATATGCATTTTTTCTGAATTATTTTCCACTACATGGAGACATGCAATTATACGGCTATAATTATATGTAGTTCTAAAATGACCTTTAACGTCTATTTTTTAATTTCAAAATTTTGAGCACTTATTATTCATTGTTGGTTTATTCATTTTAAAATAACTATGCTAATCACATATCTTAAATGTTTCAAATCCAAGCGCATTGAGGTTCAATTTTTGATGCATGTCGTTTATTGGGTAATTTATATGACAAACTGTTGATTTCATTGTACACAATGAACTCAACAGCCAACTCAATCAAATGACACGTCAGATGTCTGCTTCATAAATAGTGTGTCAATTTAATTGTCTCATAAGCCATCGATTCGAATTATATTATAAAGTTTAAAGATATAATTAAAATATCTCTATTTTGTATATTGTCAATGTCGTTCAATCCTTTTTATGGTTGACATGTCATTTATGTCGTTTCATGTCATACCTAAAATATGTATTTTTTAATTCAAAAGTTTTTAAGTACTTTATTTTCTCATTAGAAAGACACTTAAAAACCATTGCTGAAAGTTATTTTTGTCTAGAGAATATTGTAGCAAATCAACTCCTGTTTTATATTGATTTCTATGAAGGAGTCTATTTAAGTGGATTTGATACGAGCTTTTATCTAGAAAAAAATATTACGAAACTTAACATTCCTGTTATAACTAGAGGCGCGTATCGACGGCGATTCTTTTTCATTTCCCGAAAGGATGAAATAGTGATACTCGGATGCGCAGACGCCGGTGAAGTGTACGTAGTTTCCTACTTCCATGTCATCTTTTTGGTAGCGTTCACCAAAATATATAACACATGCCCGTACTGTCTACTGCTGAACTTGAATCGCATCATCATATCAAATCATTAACATTTCAATGAATACAGCAAAGTGTAAGTACACTTACGTGGAAGTATATTTATCTAAGTATACCCTTAACTTTATTACTTTACTTTTTTTGTACAAGTGCATATTTATACTTTTAATAATTCTCCATGTCACGAAGCGTATCATATTGCCGAGAGCAACTAGACATTTGACTGTTGATATTCATAGGTCAGGAGCATTAATGGCCTCTTCCCTTTAAACTGACATTTAACAAAAAGTCACTTTTAAAATTAATTTCACCTTCTACGTCCTCCTAGTAACGGTTTCTAGGATTGAAAAAACGTCAAAAGGAGGAAGTGAAACGGGAAATTAATCTTAAAAGTGACTTTTAGTTAAAAGTCAATTGGAAAGGAGACGGTGAAAAAGACCCTAAGATTTATTGAGTTAAACCTAACCTATTGTTTTCATTTGGAACTTCGTATTCCTCTTTTCTCAACACTTTTTGTAGGTTGACGCTCAATTGTATCATTTGTATACCGATTAGCAGAATATATCAAAAAATAATGTACATCATCTCAAAATAATAATAATAATATATAGTAATGCCTATTTCCCAAAAGAGTACATATGAGACTATATTTCCACATGATACGATCTTTGCATATGCTTTGGCTCACCGACGCCCATCCATATTTTCATGCAAGGTCATCGGTTTCAGATGTTTAAAATTTGCCCCTTTTTTAATATACCAACAAGACAACCCTTGTCGACCTTTTTATCACATACATATCCTCTATAGATTTGTTTTACTATGGTAATTATTCATTTTTTATTCTATTATAATTTAGTATATCATTTATTTATTATGTTTCAACAATTATCTTCGCAAAAATATACCAAAAGTCACAATAACACATTTAAATTCAAAACAATTCTTTCTTGAAACACTTGAATTATTATTATAACATTTTGAGAACTTATTTCTTTTAGTAAGGCAGTTTTTACTCAAGAAGAACAAGCATAAAACGTGCGGGCAGCTCTTTTCAAACCAAGTTATACATTAAAATATAAACTGTTACACAACGAAACAAACTTGTAAGAAGTCGAACTGGTTACGTTCATAAATATTTATGCTCTAAATATTCAACAGTTACATAATATATTTTTTCACATAGTGTTTGTTCAATAAAAACTTTAAATTTGTATAAGGGCAAATTTTGTACGTCTTCGGGGATCTTATTGTTCCAGGGCACACAAAGCCCTCTAAATGAATTCGTGGCTTTATGTAATCGACTGGCGTGCAAACACAATTAATTTTTATTCTTAGTATTAAAATTTTTCTATCTATATTTTTTGAACAACTTAAATTTTAACGTATATTAAATTTTCAAAAAATAAATTAGGATACCAGGATTAAAATTCGTGATTTCCTAAACTTCATGAACACATGTGATTAGAGACGATGATGGACGTTTACTAAATGAGGAAAATAAAGCGAAAGAGCACTGGAAAGGTTATTTCGAAAGTGTTTTTGCATGTGAGGATACATTTGCAGATGATAATGTTATTGCAACTGAGTAATATGATTGATCATGGAAACGAAAGTGAAATTATGATGGACGACATTATGAAAGCACTAAAACGTATGAAAGTTGGAAAAGATGCGGGATTGATAAAGTTTCATCAGAGATGATGAGGAGCGGTAGGGGTATAGTGGCAAAGCTGTTGTACCTGCTTTTTAACAAATGTTGGTAAAACCATAGATACTGGTGTAATTGTACCCCCCTATAAAAGGAAAGACTTTCGGCAGGTTTGCACAAATTACTGCCCTGTAAGCCTCCTCAGCTTCGTTGGCAAACTGTATGAGAAAATCATTATCGAAAGAGTTGTAAATGAGATTGAGAACAAGAGTACAAGCAGGATTTCGAAAAGGAATGGGATGTATGGACCAAATTTTTTCTCTGCAAAACATGACAGAAAAGTTTTTGGCCAGCGGCCAAAAGGTTTTCTGTATTTTCGTAGATCTAGAAAAGCATGATAGAGTGAAAAGAAATGATCTATGAAGTACCATATCTATGAATGGTGTGAGTAGCGGATTGATAGAGGCACTGCAATCCTCACATAAGGCTCCAATGCTTGCATTAAAATAAATAGGGACATGCGCAGGGGTGTCAGACAGGATGTGTAGCTTCGCTGTAGCTATTCAACCTATTCATGGATAGCTGTCTCTATGATTTGAAAGAGTATGAGTATGGACTAAGAATGAATGAGCTGTGTGTGAAATGCCCCCTATACTCCAAGTAATCTTTGCGATGTCGGCGTGCGGGCTACAGAAAATGGTAAATAAAATTAATGATTCTGTTAAGAAAAGGGGTATGAGAGAATATGTCCGTAAGACCAAGACGATGGTGATTGAAAGGTGCAAAACCACGATCGAATGCGATATACTTATTGAAAGTGAGAAAGTCGATCAAGTGAAAGAGTTTGTATACTTAGGTAGTCTGTTTACAAATGATGGTAAACATGACAGAGATATCGCAAGGAGAGTGAATGCAGGAAATAAATTAATGGGGCCTTGCTCGCTATTATGAATAGTAAAAGCGTCTCACGACAAGAGCGCTTGGCTATCCTTATGGTGCTCTGATCCTCACGCTTATGTATGATAAGGAAAGCTGGGTCAATACAGTGGAGATACAATCGCTGCTTAATATGTGTAGAGTGTTTCGGGAAAATAGATGTAGAAACAGTGATGACAGATAGCGGTGTGTATTGAAAGAGGATGTAGTGATTAGAGTGGAAAGAGGTATGTTGCGTTGGTTTAACCATCTGGAAAGGATGAATGAAAGTAAACCGACAAAACAAATCTATAGAGCGAATGTGCCTGATGGTAAGGTCGGCATGGTTTGCCTTAGAAAATCATATGCAGACCATATTGGTAGTATATTGAAAAAGGGCCAAATTTTAAGCACTCAAAACCGAAGAGCTTGCATGAAAAGATTGGTGGATGTAAGTGAAGGAAGAGAGATATGCAAAGATGGTACCATGTGAAAATCTATAGTGTGTGCCTACCCGTCTGGGAAATAATGCGTGATATATTATATTTTCTTAAATTTACCGCTAAATGATACTCAAGGTCCTCAGTTCCAAATCGGCCGAATAGACCACTCTACATCACGAAATTTCTGTAAATATTTATCGTATTTAGAAATATAATGATTTTATATATTTTTTTTTAGGCTCTACCGAGAGCTGATATTATTATATCTTTTAAGGGAGAACACCTATTCAAGAGATTTTCCTTTTATTGATCATAGTAACAAATTGAAATGGAAATAATTACGAAATGTACTATATTTCAAAGTTATATATAAAGTGCATGTCGGTCTACATGCAGTGAAAGGTTCGGTAGTTAGTCGTCACAATATATGGACTTTGAAGGGGACTGTTTTATTTGATACTATGAACCTATTAATTTAGCAGACGGTTTAATTATTAATAAAGTCTAAAACGGACCCACTGGGACTGATGTTAATGACTAAAAAAAATATTTTCTATTTTCATAATTTTACATGGTTCATAAACATATATTTAATACCTGTTTAAACAACCAGCAACGTCACCAACTGATTTGAGGTTGCAATAGACATACTGCTTCATATTCTTAAACATGATTTAAAAACGTCCAGTCTTTTATTTTTCATACAAAGTCTATATTATGTATATTTTATTACTATTAAATGACTACTGTAATGCATTACTATTTTAATGTATTTAGTAGTATTTACCTTAATACATAACTATGTATTAAATTTAACGTGTATTGAAACACAATTAAGATACTACACACTCAGAATGCAAAAATATGACATGAAAAAGTGCATCAGCAAAAGGGCGTATCTTCATGGCACACATCTTTTCATTGATAAACTCAGTTTTTTCCCAACAACTCAAACACGTTATTTCCGATCACTTTGAAAATATTTTTATTGAAATCATTTAATAAGCGTTATCTTTGTATTTTTTTTTTCATATTTTTTGGACATACGGTTTAGAGAATAAAGGAGGGGACACATCTATGCTAAGTTCGGAGCTATTATTTCTGAAAACTATCAGTTAATTAAATAAAATGCTTAAAAACCATAAAATGTTTTAAAAGAATTCTCGAAATATGTGCTGTGCTACATGTTAATGTATGCTGATTTTTTTTTAATATTTTATTACATACATGGAGTGCCCGCCCTAGAAACATTTATTTTTGTTATTCAACTACCAAAATAAATGGCGGCTTGTACAAGACATCTACGTTAACATATATATTGTAGTTTTTGAGTTAAGTACCTGTAACATACGGACGAAGGAATGGACGGATGGACGAACAGACATAACGAAATTATAAGGTTTCCATGTTTGCTATTTAGTTAACAAAATCTTAAAAACCATCGGTAAATATCCTCGTGTCTCCAATGTAAGTTATTAAAAATGGCAACTGATTTGAAAAGTTAACCCATCAATAGACGACTTAGTTCAAATTGTAGACACATCATAGTTATTTCTTGAAATTAAATTATAAGTTAAGTTAAAAACTTAATTCCAAACACAATACACATAATCAGGGATAGTACTACCACCAAAAATTAATAGATCACACTGCGAAATTCAATAATAAATGTTGAAGACAACGAAATAAACGTTTATATAGGTGTTCACGCCATTTTTTTTTTAATTGTCATTTGTTTACAATTTTGACAAAGACATTTATCCTATACCGTAGACAACTGACAGACGCGGGCAGGGAGATATACGGGGTAAACGTCATGCAGACTTAATTGTCGACGGTCGTCGGATTACTTTACTTACGCGCGAACGAGGGAAATAAAAGGAAAACGCGGGCTGGTGCAGGATTGATGTAATTTTTATATATGGTAAGATTTGCGCGAATGAAACAACAAAACAACAGTGCCACTAGACCAATGCGGCTCGAACGCCTAGACACTTGGGACGAACATCAGCGAAAACCAGGTGAGCTTCGAACTGCTATTCCTCAGGATATCCGAGCGCATACAATAATAGGTTTTGCTGTATACAACTATTTTAAAATTTCACTAAGGAAAAGTTCACCATCAAACTTCCATTGTTTATACTTATATGCGAAAATTGTACGAAAATATAGTTCAGTCTCAATCTTTAAATCGTGGTAAATTATTGTAATTTTAACCCTTATTAAACAAGCTATAATAATTTCATATTATGTAAACTAAACTACCCCCGGTGAAGTTTAATTCTTCAAGGAAGTTGGATATTTCCCACCTTAAACTCAATTTGATTCACGGAATTACTTATTACCGTGAATTTACCCGGTAAATTTATTCTCTAATTAATTACGTAAAGCTCAAAGGAACCTGTTACGAGAGCATTAATTTATAAGCACTGTTTCACGTGAACGAATATTCTGTTTTTTTTATTTTGTAGATGTCCTTTCTTCAATATATAATTACAATGATTTACTGTAACACAATAAACGCACAAGTCAGTTATAAGGTGGTAGGTCAGTGATTAAGAACATCAGCTTCGGATCAGAAGGCACAGAGTACGATCCAGACAATTTGCAAATTGACCAAATCAACCAAATCATTAAGTTAATTAAGTTCATGTAAACGTTAAACACTCGTTCCGTGCCTCAGAGAACACGTTAAGCCGTGCCAATATCGGACGACGTCATTAGAGACGACGGCCGTTAGTAAACCCCAAACTCTCACTGGGCCAGCGTGGACGGAGTAAGATCCATCTTTACCTCAAATAAACAGATTATAGTAGAGTATACCTTATCAGTGGGGTAAGAACCTGATACGATATGTACATAACATTATTTTGGATATAATAATTAAAAGTGTTTCTTGTTTCATTTTTTTTTTAATTAACAATAAACACATACATATCTGCTGTTGTTGCATTAAATTTTGGTCGTTCCGTTGCAGTTGTACACTTTTGTACATTTTCAGATTTAACCCTTCAAACAGGCCCAGTGCGGGTTATGGGTCGCTAACCGCTATCGACGATCATTCTGATCTTTCATTAACGATTACTCGCGCTGAAGTTCGCGTGATTGTCCTGTGAAGGTCCTGACCTCGCATCGTCTTCTAAGTTATCCCTACTTTTTCCGATTTTCAATATTAATAGATGGCAGTTGCTTGTAAAAGAAAAGACTTGCCAAAAACTCCTTCCATATTTCCTGCAATTCTTTAATGTTTAGAACAGCCTTCGAATATTTTTTTCTTGTAAGTGATACTTGCAAGAGTTGCAAGTATCTTCTCGCATTCATTCATAATCTCCTTCATCTATAGAACAACTTAACAAAGTATCTATAATAAAAATATATTATTCAAAACATTTTATAAATAATATAGACACAACTCAAATAAATATTAGCCTAGACTATAAGCAATGGGCGCGATCGTCAAGTAGCGTCGGCATGTGATGAAGTCCAATTCCGCCCCGCGCTCCGGCCCTACGATGTCTTTATTGTCTTTAAATAATTTATCTAGTCACTTATCTGCAAATGACATTTGATGTTGTCAGTGATGTAAAGATGGTATTGTTAATTAGTCTCTAATTTTCTACATGTGTTCCACTAAACAAACAGGGAAAACCAAGGCAAATTATACAAACATAAACAATACTCAGCACGCAACATTACTTTCGAACTCGCATTTTATTGACTGTCAGGATAAGTTTCACTGTAAACTCTTAGAGCTGAGTTAATATGACCTCCGCAAACTCCTCAACAATAAATCACATTTGTATAGTCGATAGCAGTGAAAGGCATTGTCATTAAACACTTCAATATTAATCACATACTAATATTATAAGTATTACTTCAAAACTAATACTACATTATCACTACAAAAAATGTCTCATGAAAAACTAAAAAAGCAGCTCTAAACAAAATATCCAATTTCGTTGCAAGTTTACAACCATAGGCGCGGAAGCAGCTGTGTGAGGACGTTGATTGACGAAGCGCGGGGGAGAAAGCGTCACTATCCTGTCAATAAGGTTCTATTTCGTAAAATTTTTAGTGCACGTTCAAAGGAGATTATAAATATTTGCGGAAAGATGCATGATCGCTTCCATACGGCATATATATTGTGAAGCGTAACTCAGGGCGGACCATAGGACTTCCGATGAAGTCCAAAAATTCAAGTATTTAAATGAAAAAGTATTTCCAATTTAAGATCAATATATTTATTAATCAGTTCTTCAATATATCCTTACGAATTTCAATACGATTTTTACCAGATCACTATTAACAATCCACTTTTCTATCACTATCAAAGCTTGTGCACTTGGGCATAAGCCCTCGTCTCCTTCTTCTATTTTTTTCTATGTACTACTTATTCATTTGTTATTTGCGAGCTTAGATTTTAATATTAATTATCAAATATAACGCGAACCCACAATAGCAAGCCTAAGCACGGAAGCCGGATGCCTCACACGCCACCTACTCGTAGGTTCGCTACTATAGAATAATAGAATATATATATATATATATATATATATGTATATACATCTCCTGCACATTAAATTTATGTGTGCAATGTATATCTATATGTTGGCTTGTATAACGTTTTTTCGTTACGCTCCGTGATCATCAGGCTTTTGCCACTCCGACTCCAACTCCACATCAAAAATAGAAAAATAAAATCGCTATATCTTTTACATCCCTCTTATGCGGACCCGTTTTTAGCCGTTGGAAATCAACTAGTAGGTTCATAGTATTAAACAAACAACTCCCATCTAAGTGCACATATTATTATAGGCAGGCACAGAACCATTATCGGTACACTGCCCGATAGGTACTTGCTGGTATTTTTTATGTATTATATTACGATTTATAAGTTAATACAAATTAAATATAAGGATAAAACGGGGAAACATCATCGATATTGGTAAAATAATATATGAAAAGGCTCTTTCTAGCAACGATATCATTAATTTATGGTATTCTTTAAAAAAAATTATACACTCTTAGTTATAGTTATCATAAAAACCAATTTAAACTTTGTTGCATACGAAAAGTTTCAATTGAGAATATCGTAAAAGTGGTCCCCGACGAAGATGGTCCAAGTCAAACGCGGGCTCTCAACAGGCTTTCGGTTCAAAGGCGGCTTTATTCCTTTATACGTATCAAGGAGGTGAGGTTTTATGTAATATTAACCGAGGAGGAAGGGCGAAGTGTGGAAACGCCGCTGCGGTGTACGGATGCTGCAGTCACTCAAGACTTAAGAGCTTAGCTAACAAGATGTGCCGACTTATATGAGGGGCGCGTGCGCTGTACGCACGCAGTCGTTCGAAGACATCTAAGATGACACTCTTAAGTGACACGTGATGACGTCTGCTTGCGGGTTTGTAATGACACAGCTGTAATAAGCGCGTTTTAACTTAGAATAATTATTGTCGATCCGGTGGCGAATAAAATACAGAATCACTGATTTTTAATATACAAAATTTAGTACAAAAAATATTTATTTTTGTGGGAAATTTAATTAATGAAATATTCAATACTTATTTATTCAATTTCTCAAAGATATACAAATTGCCCTATCATCTTGCTTCAATTTTGAAAAATCGACTTTTTATCAGAAGTCGACGTTTTGAATTTCTAGAATGCTATCATGATGGTTTTAATATAGTTTCCATTGTCTATGTCGTGTGGTGTGTGTGTGTGTGTGTGTGTTTTGTGAGTGCGTGCGCGTGCGTGCGTGTGTGCGTGTGTGCGTGCATGTATGCCTCTGAGTATGCATGTCTTGCGAAACAGGAGTTTGGCTTTTAAGCCCTCCACTCTGGACCAGTAAGTACTGAATTCCCTAATCATTTAGTCATCACCACTCGTTTTTTAATTTTGTTCAATGAAGTAGATGTTGAATAATATTCAAAACCAAAATTTTGTCACATTTTTGTGAAATTTATCAATTGATGAATTTCAGAAACGATTTAGTTCTGAGTCCTTAGAAAAATTGTCGAAAATTGAATTTTACATGAAAATTTAAAAACCCCAATGAAGTTGATTAATGCCATCGAAAGATATAGTCGAAGAAACATTTTACAAAAAGAATTATATACGTTATTACAGAAGTTATTCTAAACGACCAGACTACTTAATATTTCAAGGAGTTTTACTTACTTTTCTGCTCTTCGAGCCCAAAAATCGTGGGAATTTTGTAAATATATAGCCTATTTACAAAATTTTCTCATATTTTCAGTTTCAATTTTAAAGTAACTGCAAATAATGGTACAATTAAATTAGGAACTTCATGAGACTTAGAAATATATGAACACGTTATATTGTCCTATGTAGCTTCGCACCTTGGACCAATCCTAGGCCAACCAACTAATCGTAAATCTTAATGTAACTGATGAATAGACACAATAAGGTAAAAAAAACTATCTGCAATGGAGCATCTACGCCAACGATGGACGCACTGTGTGAAGTAGGCTTTACATCAGACCATAAACAATGAATCCAGCAAATGTTATTTTCGTGTTCTTGTTTATAAATAAAGCGTTGAAACAATTTTTTTACTACAATATCTGAATGCCTTGCTTCTATGTAAAGAAAGCCCATACGTTTGCTAAAGACAAAAAAAATCGTGAAGTACTATAAAGGCAATAAGTCGAGGATTAACACCAAAAACCATTTCGAGGTATTGTAACGATCTTGACTTATCAATTTATCTTTTTCTTAAAAAAGAAGAATTGATAAGTATTGTAGAAAACGATTTGGGATTTTCGGGAATTCGGAGAAAAAAAATGACTTGAACTTAACAATTAGTTTATGTATATTTACATATAAAAATTATACTTTCTAAAACTAAACGTTCCCATGCAAAATATTATCAAAGCTTTTTTTTATTTTACGTTTGAATACTAACAAGTTGTGCATTATGAATTCTAGTGACATATAAAACACACGCAAACACACACACGCACGCACACTAACGCACACACACTAACGCACACACACACGCACAACAGAGAGAGTGAGTGAGGGAGCGAGTGGGAGAGAGGGGGAGGGGAAAAGGTAAACAGACACACATAGACACACATACACAAACTCACGGAGACACACACACACACAAACATACACATGGACACACGGGTACACGGAAACACGAACGTATGGACGCACGGTCACCTGATTGACCTTGATTAAACATTTTTAAACTGTCGTATCCTTTAACTAAATGTGATTTTTTGATACCAAAAAAAAAAAGCGATTTTTAATTATTCAAAACACTTCATGTAATACATTGGAAAACACACTATTTTAACATAATTACACAATAGCCCTTTGAATAGATACAATATGAAACGGAAATGACAGTGGACAGGGTTATATGCCACTCTCATTTGTGTGCACCTTTCACTATCTTATTATACATTTCGCGATCGTCTATCAATTGCGATTAGGAATTTCTCTGCCTACCTCTATGGAAAAAAGGCGTGAAGTTATGTATTTATGTACTTACGCAAGGTATTTCCAACAATTCATTTTAAAATACTTCATTAAAACAAACAGCAGAATTCCGTTAGCGGTTGCGGATTTTCATTGTCATTAATTACTTTTCATGCCGCTCACGTCATAACATAAAATAAAGATTTTATTTTAACTGTCGAATATACAACTCATTAGTATGCAACGAAAATTTACATGTTTCAATTGATTTAAATATGTGTGTATATCAAATAAAGTGCGTGCAATAATTCAGTTCTTTGTGCTCATTAGACTCGTCGTTAATCATAAAATGTACGGTTTTAAAATTTCGGCACGTACATAATTTCTCCTATGTTGTTTAAGCAATTCGTTTTTAAATTACCTTTTGTTAAATTAGCAACGTGTTCTTTGACAGAAGAGAGTTTCCGCATAGATTATTTGCTGTCAAATAAATAACAGAAGCGAGACGATTCTGCGACAAAAAACAAAGGAATGAAATTTGTATTGTCTTGGTTCCGTCTCTGTATACATTTTTAATTTTTTACGTCCCATATTTTCGGAACAATTTGACTTCGACGGACAGGCAGAAAGTGAAGAGATTCCATAAAATTCCATTTTGTTTTTGTTTTTATTTACCGATGCAGAACACTATAAATCTTTAGTTGGTTTTTGGTCATTTCTTAAAAAAAGTTATTCGCAAAAGCTAAAATTATTCAATTGACAAATAAAAAACATCAATGTATTTTAAAAACATGTCCAGACAAAGTCAAGATTTGTTGTCCTAGACATTCTTAAAAACAGTCCATTGAGCTTTCGTATATAGAAACAGTTAAATAACGATACGTACATAGGAACAGTTAGATGAGTGGATGAGAGGAGTTAGGTGCGTGCGTGGGAACAGTCAAAAGCGCTTTCGTACATAGAAACAGTTAGACGAGTGGATGAGTGGAGTTAGGTGCGTGCGTGGGAACAGTCAAAAGCGCTTTCGTACATAGGAACAGTTAGATGAGTGGATGAGTGGAGTTAGGTGCGTGCGTGGGAACAGTCAAAAGCGCTTTCGTACATACGAACAGTTAGATGAGTGGAGTTAGGTGCGTGCGTGGGAACAGTCACAAGGACTTTCGTGTGTAGGAACAGTTAGATGAGCTTCCAGTGCGTGCGTTATGTTTCTATAGAAACGGCGACTCTGTTAATTTTCGGTAATTCGTTATGAGGAATTCCCTGGCAGGTCGCCACCGCGGTTTCACAATTAAAACACGGTTGTACGCGGCCTGACGTTTTCATTTGTCACAGCGACGATGCCTGTCATCTTCTGGCTGCATTCCCTGAAAAGCCTGCGCTGACAATGCGAAATTGTTGATAATTATTTACGTTCAATGAATAAAATACGAGCGGTGTGCGAAATTCGTGTCGCCGCCATGGCAGATATAAAATATGTCGTTTGTATTGTGTTTGTATTTTGGTGGTCGGTTGGACAAAGAAAAAAATACACAGTTCATTCGAACTGATAAAATTATTATTTTACATCAAAAGCTGACATGTATGCCGACAACCGGACTGATAGTTTCATTATGTATTTATCATTAAAAATTTTAAGACAATTATTAAAAAATGATAATAATTTAAACGTGTTATTTGTTTAATAAAATAAGAACATAAATATAAACGTAACGCTCAGTCAGAATGACGGTAACGATTTATTTTAAACTTTTAAAAGACAAATAGATTATAATAAATTCTATTTTCTAATTTCCTTAAATAGCTTGTCATATACTTTTAGTGCTGACACATTGACGTCGCAGAAGTGTGGGCTGAACAATTTATACAGATAATTTTGCAAAAAATCATTTACAAACATATATATTATATCACCAAAATGCAATACTCCTTCAGAAACAGAAACCTTTTCCACTATACCAGAGATCGAGATTGTATTAGGCTATAATCGAATCGTTACCAAATACGAAAAAAATGCAACATCCGCGCTCTTGGAGAGTCGCGGGCAAAAGTTTGTTAAGCATTAACAATAGAAAGGGCATTCAGGGACTCCGATCTTCTTATTACGTATAGTAGTATTTTTAAGCATGTTGCCTAAAATAACTTTTTATTGGTTCATCGATTACTAGTAATTCGAATCAAATGTTTCTAGAGTGTTTGATACCATAAATCAATATAGCATTCTGAAGTGATCCCATAACCATTTATATAGAGGGCAAGAATAGAAAAATTGAACATATATTTGAAACATCAACATTTCCAAGGAAAAAACAAGCACATAACAACACAAAACAAACGTTGCTCAGGATTCGCTTAAGGCGGGTTTCACATTACCCGCACGTGAAAAACAGGTTTGATTCTTTTATGTACGTGTTTGCATCGCTATTTAAGTATACGAAAAGGTAATGCACGTTGTTTTTGACTCGAATTTGCTATATAAATAGCTTTCCGTCCGCGGCTTCACCTACGGGGATGTAGTATGTTGTCTACCGTCTTTTGTATTGATCGATATTTTCATTAATCTCAATCTAGGTCACACTCGATTTTGACCACAGTCTCGTTCTCAATTCAGATCCGGCTCACCGCTTTCAATTTTAATTCCATAACTAGTCACGGTTTTAATTTAGGTAAAATTGAGACAAATGCTAGTATTAAAATAAAATAGAGACTAAACAATTTGAGATAATATAGCTTTCAATGAGTGAAATAATTTTTAGAATCGTTATGGTAGTTAAGTTTAATATTATTTATTAATACGCTGACAAAATCAGGGACATATGCTGATAAATATAAAGAACACGTACGTATATGAATGCACTACTTTATCAAAATTTCAAAACAATCGTCAAAGAACTTTCAATGATTGCTTTGAAATTTTGGAATATTTATAAAGTATTTGAACAAGCGAACATTTTTTACATAGACGACCAACTATTCCAGTAGTAAACACAATTTAGTTTAGTTTTAGCTATTGAACGTCTTCTGCTGGACTTAGACCTTCCATCTATAATAGGTTTCAACAGTGCATAGTCCTGGACTACGTGTAATCGACGGTGACTAGCGACCCTGACTGCCATTCCAAAATCTGTCTTCGCCAGTGGTTATCATTTCTACAAGCGATGGAGTCTGGCCGTTGTCCCTACAGCCTACCGTTTCAATGACCTACGCACTCGTTCTTCTGCGGATTACCCTGTTTTGGATTTAATGTCGTAAAGAAACCTCGAGAATGCAGGTTGCAGGTTGAGCTGCTCTAAGCTTACTGACCAGAGATCAGCAGTAAGGAACCACGTCTGGCTGTAGCACATACCGTAGAACGCGTTCAATTCTCGTGATGTAGTAATATTATGCACGTTATCTACTGATAAAATGTAGAAATTAATTAAATCCAGTAAGCTAACTCCCAAAGTTCCTGATATTTTGGATAAGACTTGAAAATTTGTTTTTGATGAAAAATCATTATAAATATTAATAAATCATTATGATATCAGATCATTAGAAGTTGATTTCCTCGTAAATGTCTGATTCTTCTGATATATAAAAGAAAAAATTGGTAAACCGTCCTGTATTACTGCTAAATTTAACGATTAAAAATGGATAAATGGTAATGTAAAGGCAATCCGATTTTACGTTTTTTTTTTTGATGAATTAAATTCTAAAGCAAAAAGAAAGAAACTAAAATCATTACTCTTGAGCTGATTTTGTTTATATTATGAGCGATTTCTAAGAACCTATGAAATTCTAGTTCGCCCGTCTGGCATTTAACCGGTTCATCTTGATCAACCGGTTGTAAGGAAATCGACTGCTTTTCGCGAACAATTCATGAAGGGCAACTATTTAAGGAGTTCTGCACATGAAAGTAGTGTGTTAGTATCCAGATTGGATAACGTAATACGATACGTCCGTCTGGTTAAATATGGATTATTTCGTTATAGACGGATGTATGAAACATTTTACAATAGTAAGTTCTCAATAATATATATATATATATATATATTGGATGTCATACCGTCATTCGATTTGATGAAATGATAGCAAAACTGTCCAAATATCACTAAGAAAAGCACACGGAAACGTATAAGAAACTACTTGAAAATATGTAATCGTTGCCACTTCCATACACTTGTACTAAAGACAGACATAAAGACAATCAGTATAGAAATGCCAAATAATAGCTGCCATCTCAAATGCCAAATAAAATTGCTAAAGATTCAATAACGCACAGACTCAAAAAATACAATGTCAACAAACATACCCAAAAGCGGCGACAACATATAAATATACAGGCAGCAAGTACGGAAATTCCAAACGGTACATATTAAAATGTTCACATAGTCGATTACGGAAGCTTAAAACCAAATACGATGTGATTAAAGCCATTGTATATTTACTTATCAAAGGCGCACGCACACGCTTATAATTACGGATTAATTTACTCGAAACTCCCCGAGGACTAATCCTACCTGATCCTCGTTATTCTATCGATACCCTTGCGATTTGTGTGTATGTGTAGTTAAATTTATGGTCACTAATTAACAAACTATTTGAATTTGTGTGTATACCCTATTTTTGTTATGTTGAAAGCAACTTAGTGAAAATGTTGAGTTTTATATATATATGTACATTTTCCTACTAACTTTTGCCTGTGACTCGGTCTGCGTGAATTACAGAATCTGACAGAATGTGGCTTATTTATTATTTGTTCTCGTATATTATATGATCATTTTTTATTATTATATAACCACGGATTATCAAATTATGGAAATCCATAGAAATCCGTTGAGTCATTTTTTTGTAATACCATAAAACAAAGAAATTGTCTTAAAACCATTGTTTCGCTATAAGCAGTTTTTTTTATATATTTTAATTTACGAACATAATCATTTTCCAATTTTAGGATAGTATAGATGAATATATCATTATTTGTTTAACGACTTCATATGATGGTATTATTGCAAACTGGTATTATTATAATATAGTAGAGATGTTGTAATAAGAACTAAAATCAAAGTATGGGTCAGCTAAATCGATGGCTTTAAAGTCGATAAAAGTGCAACACGAAACCTACATGATCGAAGACGACCAGAAACCTAAAACACATCCGAAATCCCCGACGGTCATTGGTTCATCATGCGAAGTACGACTTTTTAGCCTTTTACAAAATAGCTGAATCCATCAGCACTACAATGTATAGATTTTATAAGTTTTCCTGTAACCTTGAAACAAAAAATAATACAGCATATATTAAGATAAATAAAACGTATGACAATAAATAAAACCTGTAACAAATATACGTATTTAATATCACCTAGTTACCAAACTTTTACGACTTACGAACTGGACGTCGCAGCATAAGACGGTCTTCCACTAGCTGAGCTGACGGTCAACTTTGCCAGACCATCGTTGTTTACAGATAGCACAGGATCGTACGTCGGACACCTACAGAGGAGATCTATCTCGAGAAGTGGACGTTCAATGGCTGAAACGACGAAATCTTTAGTATTCTTCATGGATCGCAAATTTAAAGAAGACCAGCAGGCATAGCCAAGTTAACCAATTTAACCACCTTAAGACAAATCCTTTCTATTTCTACAAACACTTTAAGGTTACCGACATTCCTATACCAAATTTAATTTTCGATTTCTCTAAGCCACGTGACATTTCATTAACTGACGTTAATCTCATACATATATCATTCTATTCTACGAGCGTTTACGACAATAGAAAGCCACATGTCTAGGCTTGCAGGCCGATTGACGTTCCTCTCGCTCAATTGCGTTCATCGTCGATTATCTCACTTTATATAATCAAAATAAACTCTTTTTTATAATTTCATCGATACGACGCTATAAGAACAAACAATTTAATTAAGAAACGAAACTTTAAGAATAATTAAATAATTTAGTAAATTCGACTGCGTAAGAGTGAACTGAAAAGATGGAAACAAAATAATGTAAAAAAATCTTACAAATAAATATGATAAATATTTGCAGTCGGAGGTAACAAATTCGTATTTCTTTACTTGCTGCTACTCTTGGTTCGCGTATGCCCCCTGCAAATATTTATCTTTATAATATCTTGATAAATTCCTTTTGTGAACGTATTTACATCAATTAATTATTAATTAATATTGTACCTATTTTTTGTTACTTATGTATTGTTAATTAGGTCATTTTTCTCTCACTATATTAAGTACCGCTTTAGGTAAGGGTCGTTCAAGTTATCTTTGAAAACAGTGAAATGCATTAAAATACTATAGGTATTTTTTTAGATTAACAAGAACTATTATACGATTATATATGAACATTTTCACAGCTTGATCATAAGTTTTGAAAACTTAAGTGAGAATGGTTGCCAACCAAACTTATATCGTTATAGATCCTAAATGGTCATTCAAAACGATTAAAGAAACCTAAAGATGATTTTGTAAGCCTATTCAATGATGACTCACTTTTCATAGTTAGTCAATTTTCATTTGTTTATATTTCACAATATTATTACAGTTTTTGGTTGTCATCATATAAAATTTTGTTTACTGTCATGTCTTTAGTGACTTTAGTGACACTCATAATACACAGATAAATTGATTGACGTAAGAATCATTAAAATTGGCCCACGCGTTTAATATCTAAAGCGTCACAAAGCAACAAACATAAATACATAAATACATGGGTGCAATCATGTACATGTACATACACACAGGCATACATACACACATACCTACAAACATATATAAGGGAATAAAAATATCACCCTCTTTTGCGTAGCGCAGTCGGGTAAAAAGTTACAATTATTCGAGCGACTAAATAGCAATCACAATAAAATAAAGTAGTTTACTGAAATTTGGAATGTTATATTTTGTTAGTGCAGTATGTAAGCTGACATGAAATGATGTTTCAAAGTGAAATCAAAATTAAAATCGATTAAAAATCGATTAATTATAAGTCATAAAAATTTTGTGTCATCTCTTTCTTACAAAACGAAGTTTAGCGTTATTCTATATGGTAAAAAGTTGACGTCACTGAGTACTAATGCCTTCTCTGTCTAATTATCATTTTAAAAAAGTCGTTAGGTATTTTAATAGTTATCAAAAAAAAAGCTTTCACTGGATTTTTGTTCAAACTAAAAAGATTTAAATACAGAAATTTAAAAGAAAAAATGCTTAACTACCCTATTGGTCATACCGCCTTTTACATTACCAATCATCGCATTCTGGAAACGGTAGACGTGCCTTCCTACACTTAAAATATCTTGTTAGTCAAAATTTAATTTGAATATACTTTGTAAAAAACTTTTATTTTAAGCACAAGTCAAGAAGAAAATTAGTTATGATCGCTAAATAAGTTATCAGTGAAACGAGAATCTGCTCACTGAACTGAGCTTACAGTAGATTAGGTTTTCAGAACGGAAGTAATGAAATAAAAATTAGTTTTACGGTCACACGGAAAAAGATGCGTGCAGGAGTTAGGTACTGATAAAAAGCATCAAATTTTAAAGACGAAGTAAACCAGACTTTTTTTCTATATTTTTCAAAATTTCGATAATGATCTCGAAGATCGAATAATTTTATTTTTCCGGATGATGTAAAAAAAAAATAAAAAAAATAACACACGTCATTGATCTTTGACGGTAGCTAAAATATGAAATCGATCATTGTATCATACGGAGAACCATCAAGGGGTTATGTTGTTATAGGCGAATATTTTACGGATCACTGCACTTCCCTTACTTAATGTAGCGTAATGATGTGTGCTTAACTGCGTTATCGGGATACGGCAAAACCTTCACTCGGTGCCGTAACTGCAATGTTTATAACTACTATTAACATATACGTATGTATGTTTAGTGCTTTTTCGTTTTTTTTTTTTTATTATTTTTTTTTTCTTCAGTCTTCCGGAAGAGGATAGGAGAGGATCGAATTTCCAAAAAAAAATGTTGATATAATTTCTTTTTTATTAAAAAAAATAATTTGCAGCTGTATTGTATGGATAAGTAATATTCAAATGATGTTACTCGTTGATATTTTGAAAATAATCTCTGCCCTCAGCGGGGAATGCCAACGTTTTCTTTCTCCATATATACGTATTTTTTTGTCGTGAAACAAAGAATCCCTCGTTACGCGCTCGTAATGACGCCGGAGTGCGTGTAATAGAACATGTATTATTCATAAGCCAAGGATTACTAGACACGACAAAAGAGGTTTTGTTTGCCCATTTCCTCGCGCCCGCGCCGCGCCCCGCGGTCAAAGAAGCGTCTTGTGTTTGAATTTGTATATATATGTGTGTGTGTGTGTGTGTGTGTTCGTGTGTGTTTGTGTGTGTACATTTACGTATGCGTGTGCTTTTCCTTCGACGGCCGTGGTTCGACTAATTATTTCCGACTTGTTTATTTTGGGCGCGGAGCACTAACGGTGGTCTATACGTTTTACATATAAACAACATTAAGAATTTATTGTTATTATCGAAAACACACGGACTGGTTAGTTGTGTTTTTTTCGTAAAGGTTTTGATAGAAATTTCTTTACAGGGAGTTTCATGTAGAATGGAAATAAATTAATATTTTGTATCTAATAATAATACTATATAGAAATTACTATTTTAACATAGTTTTTCAGGTTGCGCTAACCGCAAGCTTATTATGGTTTTAGCTCCTCGACTCATGATGCGAGTCACCTTATATACAATATCAATTTAACCTAACTGATCCTAATTGGAACTATTCATTTGTAATAACATTAATTGTATTATTAAATTCTAGATTGTGCTATGTTAATAACAGTCAGCAGGCGAATAATACTTTGTATAAGCTCTTAATATAGTCATGATATAATTGTCTTTCGATTAGAATGTTAACTAACTATATTAACAATTTAATAAGTAAAAATAAGTGCGTAAATGCAGATGAGTGTGATCTTTCAAATTAGACAAAGCCCGTACTGCGTTTATTTTGCATAATTAACAATGAAAATGTTCAGATTCGATCAGAAAATAAAGTAGTTTTTAACTTAAACTTATAATTTCGACACTAACAGGAACTGGGCTATCTTTTTTTATTATTGGTTAATTTACCTAAATTAAATAATATATATATATAAATTAATCTATAGCAAAGTTTAGATAGTGTGATATGGTATAAATAGTATTTTTAATTATTGTTACAGAAAAAAATACTATACGAGTTTTAATGAAATAGAAAACGTATTTTAAATTGAGTATCTCTCTTTGGTGCAGGTAAAAAGGCAAAGGAAAAAAGAATAAACAAAATGTCGAACAGGAAACGCCTGAAAAAAAGAAGAACACGGCAAATCAACGTCGGGAGGTAGGAGCTGCGTAAAATGTAATCGACAATCCGTTATTTGGTTCGCATCGGTGTGGAGCACTGGATCGATTGAGAAATGATCGATTCGGCATCGGTGCGGGGCGCGGCGGGGAGGTGGCCGTCGACCCTGCTGCTGGTCGGCGTGTTGTTGTGCAAAACGATAGTTTGTGACAGCCTGTGCCCAAAGTTCGCCGAGAAACCCTTAGAGACTAGAGTTCAAGATGCTTCCATAGTGTTTAGAGCCGTAGTCGTACAGGCGCATTACGAGGTGAGTGAATTTAAACGTATCCACGGAGTGTGCGTATTACTGACGCGGCGTGTACCACGTTTGGGACTTGTGAGTACTTGTATCCAAGATCCGAGAGTTCCGAGCATATCATTCGGAGTTATAAGTTACAAGTTTTGACCGCGACCCTCTCACGTGTCGTATATACGTGCAGTCTAACACGTGTGTGAGATACGTATATAAGAATCGGAAGTTGCCGCGAGACGTATGTATGTCAGTTTATTGTGATGAGACTCGAAAAGTGACAGTGTATGGATTTTAATGTTTACGCGTTACCTAGATTATTATAAATGTTTATGTTTGTGTGTATGTTTTCATTTAATTTTTGAATTGTCGTTGGCAAAGGTTAGAGGACCGATTTCATAAAAGTATTTTTAAGCTATGCGACTTTGAAGGCGTTAGGGTCGAAATGTCTAAATGTTTTTTAGTAAGTTCGGACGTTGCTCGCGCCGATGTAAGACACGAGGTACCAGGAAATAACTTTAGAATGAGAGTTTATTTATTTCGCGATTTTATGTAGGTAATTATATTAATGCTTAGGTGACTGATGTATAGTAATTTTGATTTCTCAACTTTCATTCAAGGTCTAGTGGTGTTTTCTTACGAATATATTACTAGAAAAATCGTAATAACTAAGAAGGACAAGTAGTGCTATCTAGTACAGACATTATAAACTTTGAAATGCATCTGTAAATCTGTTCACACATTTATATCTATTTGAAACCATTAGACGGCAGAGTTAAGCTAACCTTTGCGATTACTTCGTGACAATTTTACAACACAAAATTTAAATACGTAAAGGAATTCCGCTTTTATTTTATCGAAACCAAAGAAGTAAGACTTCTCACGTGCCTACATAAAAATTCACATTTTTTTTTCTTCCGGTAACACAAAAATCATAAAAACCTCCTTAGAGAATAATTCATAAAAAAGCTGAGGGAAGACGACAGTCGAAGCCGAAATTGTATTGCAATTGGATCTCAAAGTTTTTATGAAATTCAGACATTCGTACATCTGACACAAAACAAATTTGCAAATAACAATCGACAACCTTTATTTACATCACGCGACCGAACAAGCATACAGCTGCATTCGAGCTCGAACGAATAAATGTTTAAGTAGAAATGTGTACGCTTAGCGACTTTTGCTATCGGAACCGGGGAACCGTGAAATTAATGATGACGACAGCGCGCCCTGGCGGCCGCCCCGATATCCAGTTGTCTAGAAAGCGTCCGACTTTACGAGATCGCCGGAATATTCTTGCCGTTTGACGTCGCCGACGTAAATGATCGGCTCCGAGGAATTGTATGAAATCAGACTCGTTCTTGCAGAATGAATTACCTGCCTACAAAGAAATGCCGAAATTTGATCGGATGAAATATTATTGTCCGACGAATGAGTATCTCATTTGAGAAGGGTGTTTCGCTTAAATTGGTTTATGGAAAGAACGCAGTGTTTACTTTTAGGGTTCTGTTCTTGGAGAAGAACCGTTATAGGCGCACTTCGTTGTCCATCTCTACGTCTGCCTTTCAAAATCCTGTTTCTCGGGAATATGTAGTGGTATCAACTTGAAATATTACTGGTACTTAAGTCTATGGTCCTTTAGAGCTGTTGTTATTAAATTTTTAAGTCGCCAAAATCACAAATGCGATCAATATTTCGCCGTGTTTTGGGACTCGCAAATAAATTTAAACCTATAGGATAATTCCTGATGACCTAGAATCATAAAATTTGACAAGAAGCAACGTCTCACAACACAAATAAAGAAAACATCTGAAAGTGGTTAAGTTATAGTTAGTTATATTACATAAAGAAAAACAGTTACACACTGACATTTGCAGTTGGAGTATGAACTGTAATGCAAAACGATGTATTGAAGAACATTTTTGACTATTTTTTGATATAAAACCAAAATTTCAAAAATGCGGATTTTTAAAAAAAAAAATTAAAACTTTCAAAACTCTCGAAACGTAGCCAATAGTAGATACGGAACCCTCAGGGTGTGAAACCTATTCATATCGGTCTAGTGTTTCTTTGCTTTGGTCATTTATGTGCGCGTCCTTGAACGATGTACTACGGATCGTGATGAATACTATTTAATTTGATTCGGGAGCCCGAATGACATGCCAGCTAAATCTTTAACAAATAAATCCTTCATATGCTCTTCGCATTGAAATATTAACTGGAGTCACTGATCCCCGAAATGTGATCTTTGATGAAATTTTTTTGATGCAGTATGATATCCGTTTAGACACAAGAAACTGATCAAATATTATCTATCTATTGTTCTTGCATTATAAAACGAATTAAAAAAAATAATTTTTATCACAGAACCGTAGTTATATTTACGATTTTCGCAGTTAGTCAAGTTAATATTAAGTAAATTATACTGAATTTCATAAAAAGAAATATAGAAAATGTAGAGAAGCGAAAAACGATATCTAAGTACGCAAGTATTACTAGAGCAAGCAATACAAATAACACCAATATGCGTGTGACCTTTAAATTGTGCAAATAAAATAGCACTCTAAGAATTTTTTTCCAACGAGAATATATAAAAACGCCGCCCATAAGCAACACGATATTCTGTATTGCCGAATTCAGAAATAGCGATAAATTCCGTGCCTGGTTTACGAAACTTCGTTCTTCACTATTTACTTAGACCGAAAGTTACATCCAAGTTACATTCTCTCTGTGAAGTAATAGCTTTGTTATTATACAGGCACATTAAAAATTTTGCGAAGTCTGAAAATGTTATTGACAATCTTCAGATTGATCGAGCAAAATATTATGCTTTAAATATTTACAATAACGAGAAAACATTGTTATCAATTAAAAACTACCGAGCGTATCGAGATGGAACTTTGATAACTAATAGAAATGTACCTGTATCTTAGAGACATTTTTAAAACACTTATTCGGAACTACTGTATAGAAAGGTGGATTTGAACCAAAGCAAAGCATGGAATTTTCATCTGTCTGTGTGTTTGATAAGGCATCATTCCGAAGCACTGAACAGAATTTTCACAGTACGGCAGCCTGGCGTGTAACTTGCCATTTAAGCCCCGTTTTATACAGTTACATATGCAAAAGTATATTGCATATTTTATATAATTCAGCAAATATATATTAGTAATATTGTTGAGTATCTCGCCCTCAGACGGTTTTATAATATGTTCTTGCCGCCTTTAAAACACCCTCAAGAATTTGTGTTATCCAATTCCCTCTGTAAGAATATGAAACTCTATTGCCATTCAAAGTTCCCCATATAGTAGACAGAGGGAATCGCAAGACGAGAATGTTTTTTTATCTCTTACGTTCAAAATGACAAAGAGATTGTCGTCACAAAGCATAATCTAAAATAACTTCAACTCATTTCAATATTTCAAGTTGTTGATATAATTTTAAAGTGAATGTTAAACTTTTTGTATATTTAGCTTTGTAGAAAGACAAAAACAAACAATTTAAACGAATGTGTTTCTGAAACTGAATTTCCAGCTAATTAAACCACCTCATCGTCGGTTTTCTTTTGAACTGATTCTCGAATAGTACTCGTGTTTATTATGAGCGAAACCTTTTATAAAAACCGGTAAAACTTAATTGAAACAAAGTTAATTAGTTGAAATGTATTCTACATAAATTTATATTTCAGGGATAAAAGTAACTTTATTATTTTACGCTAGAAGCTTGTCGTTTGTAGTTTTATATTTTGCTTTTAATAAGAGCGTTAAATAACAATTATTTCGTTAAAAGTAAATAATTGCCACGATTATATCCGTGAGGGGACATAATAAATTTGTGAATCGCTTATATCAAGCCTGATACAAAACTCACAGTCACCTTGATCTCGATTCCTATCCGGGTCTCCTTTTTGTTTTCGGTTCCCGTCTCAAACACGGTGTAGGTTGATGACACAACAGTGATTTTTATCGTAGTTGCGGGACGAAAAATGGTTATTTTCTTGAATAATCGCTTTGGGACAGGAGGTAATTGTTTAGTGTTCTATTAGTGATGTTCGTATTCGAGACAAAAACTAGCGAACTATTTTTTTATTTTCTATACTAAACATTGCACTGTAACACTTACAGCAAGTTACAGAGTGGAAAGTGATTATTTCCTTGGATAATCGCTTTGGGACATGGGTAATTATTTAGTGCCCAATTGGTTCTGACCATATCCGAGATAAAAATTAGCAATTTGTTTGTTTTATATGCCACACTAAGTATTACTCTTATAACACCCATAGTAAGTTGCAGAGTGAAAAATGCTTATTTGCTTACATAATCGATTCGAGGAAAAAGGTAATATTCCTAAGCGATTATCCAAGCAGACAACCATTTTTCGATCCATGCATGGGTGTTATAGTATCAGTGCTTAGTATGGAAAATAAAAAAATAATTGCTAATTTTATCTCGAGCTTGAGATAGTACACTGCTAATCAATATTAAGCTAACGGTGTTTAAAATTTTAGCTTATTCTTTAGAGCACTAAATTTTATTTCTTAACTTAAATTACCACTAAATTTTTTGCAAGGGTTTTAGTGATACTGCTCATTTGACTTTTGTAGTTTTACAAACACTAGCAATACGAATTCTGTGAATATTGCAAGTGTCTAACTGATACAATTCAAAAAATTCCGCCCTGTGACTGACGGAGGGACAGACAGCGGAGCCTCAGTAACAGGGTCCCGTCGGCGACTTTTGAATACGGAACCCTAACGAAAAAACAATGAAGTTTAACTTAAAATTACGCTAATTAAGCTCAAAGTGACGACAAGCGGCCCGGGTAGATATATAGCTCATTGCATAGTGGCCCGGCGCGCGTCGGGGCCCGCGAGACAAATCGCCTCATTATTGTTTTTCATTTGCACTAGATCCAGGCCGCTCGCGATGTTTATGAGCGGCGCGGCGCGGCAAATGGGCTCCCTTTGCCAAGAAATTGTTCCCTCTAATTTGCGGCGTCGCGCTATCGAGAATCGCTAAATTGGCAGCGCCGGGGGCGTTAAGGTGTGCTTGCGGTTATGGTCCGCACCTAATGCTGAACAATAATATATCGCCGCCGGGGGATTATTCACTTAATCATTTATGTAGATTGTATTATTATGTAAATGTTTGTTTATTCATTTTGTTAGCAAAGTAGTCGCCCTTGCAATTTCGGTTTCAGGGATATATGAAACTGACCATGAGATAACAATCTTAAGGTCTAAATCATAAAGTATTATCACATGAGATTAAAATCTAAATAATCATAAATTATGATTTATATGTTACCGTTTTTAGGTCACGTAGCCAAAATGTTAAAAAGGGAACCTTTGTAGTTTCGTTACGTCCATCTGCCCGTATGTCACCGGCATTTTACTTAAAAACTACAATGAGTATATTCAAGATTTTGGGAATATTGGTGTCTTGTATAAACCACTACTTAATTTAGTAGTTAAATAACAAAAATAAATGTTTTTAAGGGGTCTATTTCATACATATAAAAGCCGAAAAGAATATTTTAGCAAACCTCAAAAGTTGGCACATATTTCAACAGTTATTATAAAATATTTTAAGGTTTCTAAGCAATGTTCTCAGCAAAAGAGCAAACAGAAATAATGGCACCGAAAATAGCATAAATTGTGTAAAAAGTAATGGATGATATTTTGTACAAAATAAGCGATAATAATAAATTTATTGCTGTTTGCGGAGATTTTAATTTACATTTATTGGAAAATTCCTGTCTATGTCTGTGAATGAAATTGTTATTCCAATGTTATCATTTAGAGAATTTGTATTTAGAACCGACTAGGATCACAGCTTATTCGTCGTCCTGTCTCGATAATATATTCACGAATATTAAACCAGAATTTCAGTCGATTATAAATAAATTATCATCTGACCATTGTGGACAGCTGGTTACGTTTGAAATTAATTCTAAGAAAAATATAAAACGTAAAATTAAAATTGTGCTTACGAACTCTAGTCGTCTTGAGCAGTTTAAAAAATAACGTACTTAAAAATTTGTTTAATTTGTGATATTGTAAGGACCCTCATAAATTGTACGGTTCAATGTTCACTATAACCAGGTCTAAATACAGCAATGTTTTAAAATAAAAACTATTGATGTTAATAATACTTTATCATTTAGTGATTGGGCTACAGTGGACATTCTTAATAGCAGGCGTAGATTATACGCACTTTATGAGGAAAAGTCGTACAACAATTCAGTTAATTTTGTCAATTGTGTAAGAAATTATTCCAAGGTGTTTTAACATGTAGGTATGTGCAGTCACAGAATATGTATTTTTCGGTAATAAAATAAAAATAGCACTGAATCAATAGTCAAACTGGAAAACACACACCATCATACAGAATTTAAATTAAAAATTGATTATGAAATTTTAAACAAAAACAAAGAAATCGCTTATGATTTTGAAAAATTCCTTGCTAGAATTCCAGTTTCAACTACACAATCTCTAAAAGCATCGTCCATTCCCGCTGAATCTCTGTTGAAGCGGAACGTTGACTCTTGTGACGTTATGTTTGAATTTACTCATATCAACTACGATGATCTTATTAAAATATAAACAGTATAAAAATGAAAAAAAACTGCTGATCTCGATTACCTTTCTGTAAACATAATAAATTTAATAATATACTGCATTTTTTTGTTCCGTTCAATTTTCGAAAGAAAATGCATCATGTTAAAAAAGCACAAACCCGTGTTTAGATATTTCGGTAGCAGGTTATTACCTACCATGAATTCCGTTACGGAGTATTTCCTTTGCTAGCTCGTGTATGTTTTAGTTACGTGGTAAAATCATTTCTCTCGAAAAATCTTCAGCACTAAAAATTGTATATTATCTAATAAACCAAATTTCACATTGACTATTACATAAAGAAGACCTTTGATTCAAAAACCTCGAATACTGATTATAAATGTGGGACTGAGAATCCCTTTTTTAATTAATATTAATTTGACGGATAAATATTTTTTTTTCGTACAGATATTTTAATTACATAATTCATTTGCTTTACTGTAATTTATTGATTCTTTAATAGTAACAGACATAAATCAGATAAATGTAACAAAAATGATGATTGATATAATATGGGATATAGAAAATCAATACTTTATCCTATATTTTTACATGTATGATTGACTATAATAGACAGTCTTCTAAAAAAATTGAAAGATACATCATGTACAATTAACTTTGCCCTTGATAGTTTAAGCAATCAGTTCCTACAATTTTTACAGAACTAATATTGTATAGAAAATAGAATTTAAATGTCTCTTTAGAAACAATAATTAATGATAAATTAGTACTTCTTATTGAATACATTTATCGGTAAAAAAAATAAGTTTTGGTTGTAAAAAAAATGTTGTTAATAAAATTTAAGGACTTCGTAGATGATTAATTATAATTTGAGTACGGAATAACTTAATTACTGGATAATTACTACACAATGACATATAATAATAATGAATTATTGAATTGTGTAACTTGACTTGGATAAATGCGACTTATAATAAATACATATAGTTTTTTTTTAGGGTATTACTTAGCTTAAACCACAATCTAACATTACGTTCGCCTTTAGCTTTCCAGGTAAAACCGGAGTCGAAGGAGATGCGTACTACCGCATACCTTTCATACTGTCATGTGTATCGCCATACACACTAATTATTATACGTACCTTCGAACAGTTCTTTCTCTTCCCTAAATTCCCTATTGGGGAATAGAAGTTTAGGACATAAAATAAAAGTACTCACCTTCTCGATAAAAAGCCTGATATAAACAGTTTCAGTGTAATGAGCACATTTCTTTCTACCATTTGAGACAAAGCTTTTGTAAGTCATGTTTATTTTAGTACACCCACCACAATATTAAAGATGTCTGACACGCCCTATGCTTAGAATGGCGAGATGCGTCGAACAGAAGGCAGTTAAAATGGGACATGTCTTGTTCCGAAAAACGAAAAATATTATAATTCGATTGAAACGAAAACGCTTGAACCACTTTAACGCTATCAGGATAGCGGTGCACAAAATGCAAACACGCAAATTGATGATAACTCATTTTTAAAATGAAGAAACAAGCTATTAAACACAAAACATTCACATAAAAATGAATGAAGTATTTGCGTGATTTCAATTGTAATTTTAATAAGCATTTGTGTACTACAACATTCGTGTTTTTTAACTACCGTTAGTGCACGCCAAATTTAGGGACTACTTTATGCATAAAATACAACGAATGTGCATTATGTAACGGGACTGTACATGCACTTGTTTTAAAGGCACGGTTGAAGTGGTATTTTAGTGCTGAATTTAATTGCATTTAATGAATGCGCTTAAAACATATATACTACAACTATTTATTGTTAATATACTGTGTTCTGTAACCTTAGTTACCTGACAAGTTCGAAAGTAAAAAAAATTGAATAAGAATTTTTGGATTAGAATAAATAGTTAAAACATATTGTTTATTTAAAATATTACCATTTGTAGAATTTAAATAATAAAAGTTTATAGAATCGAAATAAAACTACATTAAGCATTATACTTCTGGAACCCGGGTCAAGCTAACAATTCCAAGTAAATCATGTAGGAGTATCGCATGCCAGAAGAAATTTTTATTGAAATAATATTTCTTTACTAAAATATTTACTGCGATGTAAAATGAACCACGTTTTTAGATAGTTAAGTTCATTTTGCACATGACTATGTGATATCCGCCGTCCAATAGTAAATGTATTTTAAACAGTTTCAACGTTTTACATCTGACGCTCGGGAGGGCCCACTGCCCACAGCTGTTTCATATTAATTCTTGTTTCTTCATTATTTTTTAAAAATTGCATAAAACTACAGTGCGGAATATACTGCAATGTATTGATGAGGTACGAATTGTGGTCCAAAACCATGAGACGCTCGCGGTCCCCCATTGGCTAATGAAGTTCCGCGGAAATTTGCAAAACTAAAGTATATTGTGTGATAAGTGACATGAAATGTCAGATTTGACATAACACTAGCGCCGCAAGCTGATAGGTATTTTGTGACTTTTCGTGAAAAGTCTTAGCCGGTTTTTAGAACGAGCTTAATTTTGTCAGTACGTTTTTTTTCAACCGTTTATTTGACCCATCTACATAAATCTATGATCTTAGACTATCGTCTCAAAAATAATATTGTGGATTATATTTTATCTGTTTATGACAAATTTAAGCATAATGTAGAATAGATATAAAAAACTGTGGTGTTAGACAGCGGTGTGACTTGAAAGAATATGTAGTGTTTAGAGTAGAAAATGGTATATTGCGGTGGTTTGGTCATCTGGAAAGGATTAATTAAAGCAGATTAATAAAACAAATCTATAGGGCGAGTGCGTGAGATGGAAAGGTCGACAAGGGTCGCCCTCGAAAATCCTATGCAGACCATATTAGTGGCACAGTAAAGAAGGGCCAAATTTTAAGCACGCGAAACCGATGAGTTTGCATGTAAAGATGGATGGATGTCAGTGAAGCAAGATAGATAAGCAAAGATCGTACCATGTGGAGATCTAAAGTCTCTGCCTATCCTTCTGGGAAATAGGCGCGAACCTATTTATTATTATAAGTTCTTTAAGTTATTATAAGCATAATGAATATGTTCCTCAATTGATTATCAGACAATAGAAGAATCATATAGCGGAAAAATATAAATTTTTAAAAATGTTATTGTTTTCAATACTATTATTATTTTGATTTTGATTGGATCACTTCTGTTGCGATCAGATCAAACACACAAAAGTAAGCTATTAATGAAGTAAATATCTACATACATGGATATATCCATTTGTATATATACAAATACAAATGAACCAACACATGTCAAGTCAAAACAATGACATGATAATTAATGACGCTTAATAATATCGTTCCAAAATATGCTACTGATATTGATATTGATGTTATTATATGAATTAATGTGGTATGATAGAAATGTATTTTTTTTAATATAATGATTTAAAAAACATTTTCGTCACTTTTTTATTTAAAAAGATAAGCGTTTTCTTGCAATGTACCTTGTATTCTAGAGTTCCTCTGTACCTAAGTAACGAAACTTGAGGCGGATCGTTGTATAGCGTAGGCGTTGTCTTATATGACGTAAGTAAGCGATGTGTGTCAGCTTTTATTTACTCGATTTTTCAGACGTATCCTCCCAAAATAATTATATTTGTTTCTAAATTAGATTGAGATTCTTGGAACTATGCTTAAGGTGAATAATATCGCCTTTTTATATATTACGAGTAGGTTTCTCGCTATTTTTCTTTGATTTCTCGCTAATTTACGTTTGTAACACAATGAACTTTATATTTGTTAGTTATTGTTATGTTACTCAATTTTTAATCTTTTCAGAGACGATATAAGTATATTTTTCATAACGTTGGTCGTTATGAAATAATCTACCTTGGTAGCTTATATTTATAATAATATAAATTGGTATATATTGTTTATGTAAATACGATAATACAAGTTCCTTTACTTACTACGTATGGAGAAACGATAAGCTCATGTATAATACGCCTCGCCCTGTGTCATGCGCATTTCGAACTCCGTTTTATGCGTTTTAAAGGAGACTGCAATTACTTTTTTGTTCTTAAGTGCATCCGGCAGTCTTGTTAAACGATCTTTAACAATCACGTTACTTTTTTTACATTTTTGTACACACACACATGTAATACTTTTATACAAATATTAATTTCATTTTAATTCAAATTGTATTTACTTGATACGCAGCGTAGAAACAATCCAAAGAAAGACACGACTTCTCGCTTCAGTCTACTGCTATACAGATTACGAGACAGGTTGTGTAAATAAATTCATTAGACGCATTCGCCTCGGCGTAGAATCGAATCAGCTGCGTAGTTCTTTCATGATTTCTGAACTCAATCTCACTTTCAATTGCTCATGATGGATGAAATTGTTTCAGAGCAAGACCTTGGACTTGGCGCTCGTGTCGATATACCGCGGCGGCATGGAGCTCGCGTCCGTCAGCCAATACGCGGGGTCGCCCTACAACACTACAGACAGGTTGGTCGGCCGGATGAATAAAATATAAAACAACAGCGTACGCCCGAGACTTTATCCCCGTTGATGTAGAACGAGATCCTCTTTTATTTCTGCGGACTTCCGATAGAGGTTTGGTTTCGAACATAATCCCCGGCGTTGCCATGGCGACCGCTGATTATCAGCGTATCTCTAACAGCAGCCGGCCGCGGCTCGGCTGCCGATAAAGTCGACTTGTTGGATTTTTTATGACATCGAGAAAATGCCGGATAGTCCCTTCTAATATATAATATCCGTGATCTCGTAGGGCATCATATTTTAAAATATCTAAGAAGTACTGTGGCTTTATCCAAGTCAAATTTTACCGCTGGCAATAATTTCGTTTTATTAATAGATTACAGTGATATTGAGAACAATTTAAAAGTGAGACACTACACGTGGTTCAGATGAAAAGGTTCAAAGATTATAGTTCTATGTGGGGAGTTCTAGTTATAAAGAGATAAACATACTTCATTAATTACGTGACGAACGATGCCGACGTTCGACGACCTCGAGACAATTGTCGTGCATTTGCATCGGCGTTATGAAAGCGCGAGTAATATGTTCACCTCAGCCTTTATGTATGTAATATTACTAGTTGACACCCGCCCGCTCCGTAGAGCGTAAATTGACATACAGCAATAATTGTTCTTTTTTGTGATTCAAATATGCTCGTGGCTTCTCTCGGGTATGCACAGGAAGAACTCTTTCCTTTTTAATATTAACCGTTCTCGGCGTCAATCTAACTTGATCTCAATCCAAAATTAACTATTAAAAATACATAATAGCTAAGTCGTGTACTTAAGACGTATTTACCCGTTGATGGTGACCGGTCCAAGATTACAGCATACCATTACGAGTTTAATTGATAGAACATCGTATAAGCATGTCTATGATGATAAATTTGAATAGCAGGAAAAGAAAAACTAACTTTTCGCACAGAAAAGAACTTGTGAAATTTAGTGAGACGAAAATAAGTTTTTAAAATATGTCATTTCTTTTTTGGCCCGAAGGAAAACCTATTTTGACGAAAAAACTTTTAGCTTTGAAGGACTCGTTAATATCGATGTCTCAATATGCACCATATTTCTACCGAAATTTGTATTCCGACCCAAATATATAATATAAGAGGACAATATAGAAGGATTTAATGTTCAGTTGAATTTTGAATTAGAAGAAGAAACTTAATGTCTATGTAATGTATATAACTAACATTTTTATTTACTAATTAAGTAAATAAAAATATTTATAACAATAATTTCCGATTATTGATGTCTGTTAATAATAAATATTTTTATAAACTAATTGACATCCTATTGCATTATAAGTACAAAGAAATATATGGCTAATAGGCGCTAAGAAACCTAAACCGAACGAAAAAAAAAAACCACATTTTGTTGTAAATATATGTCACAAAGACGTATATGACGTATGCTTGGTGGTACGGAAATCTCAGTCCACGAATCCGTCTCGCACTTGGCCGATTTTTCGTTTTGTATTTATTGTGAAATGAAAGGACATTCCAATTTTACTTTTAGAATAATAACTTTCATTTGCTTATGTTAAATTAATTCTATGAATTAAATTTCAATTGGATCACTATAATAATAAAGAAATTAAATGTCTAGGAATAGACAAACTAAAACGATGACTGAAAAAAGCATGTACTTGAAAATTTCATGACATTTCAAAACAAAAATTTAATTATGTAAAGAGCATGCTTTAAAAATCAATAGTCAAACTTTCATAACTTTTTATGATGAGCCACATCACTAAAACGTATAGAAGTTTGACTATTGACTGACAGTTCGAAAACAATTATTTGTTGCTCGCACATGTATCTACTTTCTTTTATATGGCAAAACATGTATCTATTTATTTGTATGTAAAATAATACATGCCTCTTTGTTGAGCTACTTTTTTTATATAGTAAAAAGTAACAAAACAAAGAGGTATGTAAAAGATCGTAACGAGTAGAGATCTGTGCTCTCTGCCAACCCCTTTGGGAAATGATCGTAAGCTGTTTTTATGTTATTTATTCATTGACTAGCTTACGCCCGCGGCTCCGCACATGTGGACATAGAATGAATTCCTTCCTTTCGTACATCGCCTGTTACGACATAATACTTATCCGATATAAAATATTCCTCCACATATTTTTTTCCTCTATAACTCCGTAACTGAAACAAGTGCCATGTAGCGGTCTTCATAGTTCAAATTAATATCGCCGCGGTGCAGCGGCGGAACATTGAACATTGGATAGCGTTTCTATATCACTTGACAACAGATAAATGCAATCCAGGTCATTGTCAGCCACTAAATTAAAGAAGTCGCTAAAACTAATGGTTTTGGCGGTGGCAAGGCAATACCTAACATCGAGCAAATGCGATATTAATCATGTTACCGATCGCTATCCCGTTCTTAGTCCTAAAAGTTCTCCTCTCGATACTGTGATCCCGCTAATGGTTGCGAGCCTAGTCAAGATAAAGTGGATTACGATTCTAGTTCCACTTTGAATTCTGATCTCGATAATACCAATTCCAATCATGATCTCGATTCTTATTTTAGTCTCGTATTAGATTCTGACCTTGTTACCGCTTTCGATTTCAAGCTTTTCCGGTCTCGATTTTCGATTCTGCGCTTCGTCGCGTTACTAAATTTAATTTCGTTATCGATTACGATTAGCGAAAAATTTAGGCTATATTACTCGGAGATAGTGTAGTTTTCTCTAAATAGAAGAAATTTTAGAATCTGTAATAACACCCAATATGCAGTTACGCCGGAGCGAAATGTTAATAGTTTATTTTAGTCAAGGAACGTCTTATTCATGAAGGATTTTTTAGAATCGGTATAGTGATTTGGTCCATTAGTACGAATACGCAGACGAAATCGGAGACAATTGGTAGTTTTTTTTTTGAAACCTTCACTTTTGCGAGCACAGCATATCTTTTTATAATAATTGGATGAGTCGTTTAAGCACCAAAAAAGACAAACAAAATATATACAATTTTTTATACATTATACAATCTAACTCTCCCTTCATCTAATTGCTAAAGAAGCGTCCTTGCTATTTTTAATAATCAATATTTATAGCAAATATAATTGTACCTCTTTCCATAAAAAAATTCATACAAACTTAGATCACCTTCTACTCCGATTGAAAGCAAATTTCCAAATATTTTTTACTATTAGGTCCTTACATTATAAAAAATATTGTATGATCTAACTTCATTTCGATCGTGCTTATAATTCCGAAAATCTCGTGCCGCATGAATCCTTGAGACTATACAAGTAATATACTATAAAATGCAAACTCCTTATCAATGAAATTTACACACTGATTGTTGTGTTAGGTCTTATTTACCCCGCTGTGAAGCCAAACCTTCCCACAACCTTTTTTTCAGATTGGTAGGCTTGAACCTTAAATTTTCCACGCTGGCCCAGTGGATATTGGGGGATGTTAAAGACTGTCGTCATTAATGCGATGACAATATCTGCGACCGATAGCTTAACATGCTCAGCAAGGCACGGACAGTTTAGGTTACAACTTACGTTGGTTAAAAAAAAAACTCATCAGTCAATTCGGCCGTGGTCAGAATCTTATACGTTTTGATCCGAAGCCGAGCCTTAACCACCGAGTCATCACCGCCGCATATTGATCAGACTATTTGTTTTCATAAGAATTCATACAGTGCACTTGAAAACCTCTTACACTTTTAACATAAAAACCGTTTCTGGGGCTGAAATTTTAAACATAGACATATATATGGTGTCGCGGATTTATAGGTAAATTTTTTTTAAAGTTATAAAAGAATTTGCAAAACAGATAAATAAACAGACAGACTGACAGAAATTATCCTATTACTTGCACAATCACATGTTCTTACTTTGCATTTTGATTTTTTTCATTTCCAATTTTCAATTAGGACGGATAAAACCTTTTTTTAAATTATAAAAAAGAAACATACAGACAGACAGCAGCTTACCATTCACGTAGTCACATGTTCTTCATGTTTACTAATTTTAATCATAATCTATCAAGCTGTTCTTGAGTTATAAAGAGACATACAGACAGACATATTTTAAAAATAGTAGAATTGGGTTCACTTAGTCATAAAGCAAACATCTATCAAAAAGTTTTTGAAAAGAAAAACAGTGGCACTCCGGGAGTGCCGACGAAAGTGAAGTCTTGAACAATTACGTATGTATTGCTGTGTAAGAGTTTTTTAATCGTCAGGAAATATTTTATTGTGCAGGAAATACTTTCGAATAAAGTATTTCTTTATTCATTATTATAAACTACTACTACAAAAATTATATTACAATTTTCATTTAATGCGCTCTTGTATATGAAAAATAATGCATATTGTTATACATACAAAAATTGCAATCTATTGCTTAAAACGTAAATTAACAAATATAATACGAAAAGTTCCGACATACCTATCTATGATATACCTATCTATGTTGTACGTATATACACAATATTGTTTATAATATACTAGTTGTATTATCAATGTATTTCAACCCAAACTCAACTCTCGTGTAAAACGGACTAATATATGTAGGTACTTGTATATACAGGTGTCGGTCACGGTAACGGTAACAGTGTCGCGAGTTCAATACTTTTTTCACCGTTTCAAAAATGTCTAACGCGCCTAAAAAAGTTTTCACTTTAAAAAATTTAATATACACACAGACGCTCCAGTTTTATGTAGCAGTATAGACAATAAGAAGATTGCAAAATTCAACCTTTTTTATTTCATCATCACCAAAATATTTAATACAAGACTAACAAATACTAAATCTAATTTCATTCCACCTTTAACAAAAATAATAAACTTTAAAAATAAATAAAATCTTTCCTATTACTATTATTTCCTCTATATTTGTCTAAATTTAGCGGTTGAGACATCAAATAGTATAAACAAATCAAAATGTGTAACTACAAAAATAACAAATAAGTCATTCATTTTAATCCTATTGATATATTTCAGTTTTGATTGATTATTGTTCAATGTTTATATATATATAAAAGATCAAACTTCTTTATTGCATAATTGATGTTTGCGCGGGAACACGTGAAAGTTTTTGAAGTTATACTTGTTTTGGCAGATTGAGGGTGAAACTTTGGTATGAAACGCTATCGCATGCAACGATAAACCAACATCGCGTTAAAGTTAGCCGTCAAAGAGATATCGGCTGAATTCACTCACGTAAGAACTTAGGAGAAAAGTCTTATCCGTACGTATAGTGAGAGTGTAATTCTGACCGATGTCTGTACTTGGAAAATATTTATGAAAATCGGCCAAGGGCGTATCGGGGCACGTACAGTGTAGGGTTCCGTAGTTGCCCGTCACAATATGCGGACGTCGTTTATATTTACTACCTATCTTACTGAACCAACAACTTTCTAACCAATAACCAACATAATTTTGTTTCTCTTAATACATTTTATCAGTCGTCGGCTGTAACTAATTAACTAGTAAATCCTAATTTCTAAATAACAGTTTTTCTTTTCGCTCCGTTACGTGTACTACTGACGTGATATTTTCATGTATCCAAAAGCAAAACATTCAGCTGGCGTACGTTTTTCATTTAATCTAACAAATCGAAAAATGGTTTCCACAGACTCGCAATGTCTTTGAATTAGCTATCCAACGGTACCCCACAACAGAATAGACGACAAAAATATCATCTCCACTTTACGTATAGGGGAAGTACCGTAAAAAAACTAACCTATCATAACCCTTCCAAAGTACAGTTTTCCAGTACTAAGAGTCTTTGAGCCAAGTCGCGGACTGACAGACAGGCAGACGAAAGAACGGATGGTCATAGCGAAACTATAAGGGTTCCTTGTTGACTACAGAACTAACATAGGTGATTTTTATAAGTGCAATAATAGTTGAAATAATCGTCTGTCTGTCTGTATGCTTGTAGATATGTTTGCCCATTACGCAAAAACTACTGTACGAAATTGGATGGAGTTTTCACTGGTGTGTCGCTGGAGACTTAATTTATAAAATAGGGCATATTTTATCTTAATTCGCCGACTAGAAGCAGAGCTGTGTGCAAAATTTTCTTAGATTTGGAATTATAAATGAGACAGGTAATTGTTTTTGGAATTTCGTATCTACATATTATTAAATCAGATCATACTCTATTATTATCAGTCGATATAAAATACATAGGAATTCATCCTACATAAACGCGGGCAGAGTTGCGGACGAAAGCTAGTTGTCTTATAAGCTGTTATTTCTGCTAAATAATGGTAATAATTGATTTTTTGCAATTATTAATTAAACCATTTCAGCGAATTGCGCAGAAATATCAAATTATTTCTATTGTTTGTTTTCAAATATGATATTTCAAAAACGATATGTCTTTTAACAATTAAATTTCCAGCAAGGAAATTGTTTTTCACTTCTTCAATCATGTTAAACAAATATTATTTTCTACATCGATTTTTTTCATTTTTTTTGTTCTAGTTGTATATCATATAAATTAAATAAGATTTGTATTTTTATTTATTTTTCATCAAGCATAAATTACATTTTGTAAACATTACGTTATTTTTTTTTTAATTTTAATCGAGACGTTTTAAATAAGGGTTCATTTATAAATCCGAACGCGTGCGTCCAAATCCGTACAATCAATAAAATAAAACCTTAATTTATGATAATACAATAAAATAACTCGCAAGCAAAACGACCGCCGAAAAACAATGAAGGTTGAATTTAAATTAGTTGGAAGGTACGTAGTTGATAATTCAGACAGAAATACGTGAGAATTTTCTGTACTAAAAGAAAACTGAATAAAATTAATTACTCAAATAAAAGGAGCAATCATTTGGTCAAAAAATGGATTTTTAATGTATTGCCTTTTTTTTCATTACCTTAGTTGATAATGAAATTAGTCCTAAATAGATTGAGTTGATCGGTCCCTAATCGACTACTTTATTAGTTGTTTAAACGATGGTATTGCATGGTCCTAAGAACCTTTAATTATTTGGATATAGTTCAACTCATTTGTATTTATCTATTCCCATTATTTGGATTACTTAAATTAATTGATATCTTTGTCTTATGTCAAATGTGAGGTCAACCAATTATTGATATGGTTATTTTTATGTCTAAAACAAACAGATACCGATACATAATAACAAATTTGCAGTCAAAAAAATCTAGTTCGTATAACATTATGTATATTGAAAATCAATGAGTATAACAAGTTTTTTTTATAAAAATAAAATTAAACCTAAATAACGCAATGAATTGTCATAGTTATTGGAGTTGATTTTCTTAATTCTCCATTATGACTATATAAAAAAACAACTAAATAACGCAAAAGCCCAAAAATAAACAAAAAGGAAATACGGCAGGTATAGGCAAAAACTTTATTTTATTTTATTTTGCATTTAAAACATTCTGTTATCGAATCGTCCAAAGCTTTAACTTACCCGATTTCACGAAACCTATTAATACATCACATTCTACACTCAAAAAAAAATTGGTTGCTTCTATCAAAATTGTGATTCGCATGATCAAGTATCTTAATTTCATACGAGCTTAACAAGATCTTAGACTCTTAAAATAAGATGACTAATTGATTATCAATATTCAATTGACTAAACAACTATATTGCTCTTATTATTATTAGTTAACTAAATCAATTTAAATCCCATTCAGTATGAAAATGAAAAATGGCTATACCAACTGACTTATCTTAACAAATTCAATTAGTACTTAGTCATTAATCAACAAGAAAATTATTATAATAACTAATTCACCTTAATAAATTCAACCCGTTCATTTAGACCTGATCCCTACCAACATAGAAATGATTATTGTAATTGATTCAGCTTAATAAATTCAATTTAGTATTTGTTACATTTGAACCATATAATGTTTATTATGATCAAATTCAATTACTCGAATCAACTATGAAATTTTTTTAACAGTAATTGGTAATATTATAATGACAACTAAGTTACTCTTGTTTAAATCTACTAAGAGCCTTTCCACCATCTCCTTTTAAACTGACTTTTACCAAAAAGTTACTTTTATAATAATCTTTACGTTCCACATTCTCCTTTTAACAGTTGTTAGGGCTAACAAACCCTTAAAAGGACATGGAACGCAAAATTAATTTTAAAAGTGACTTTTTGCTAAAAGTCAGTTTCAAAGATGGTGGAAGAAGCCATATCCCCCCAGCTGTCAAATGTCTAAACTAGCGCCACCGTCAACGGTCCATCAGTTTCCCGCGCTTTTTTGCGCAGTGCGACGGGACGCAAAGATTTTCATTTTTCGCATAGTTTGAATTAGTACTCTTATAGTTGTTATACATTTTAGGAAAGTAGATAAAATTCGCTAACTCGAAGAAAAGAAAACTAATCGAAAAAGGTGTCCAGTAATAAAAAATGGAATGGTAAACTTAGTGAAGCTGTACCTTCCAAGAGTTTGCTCAAATACAAAGAAATAAAACCATATTTTTTGTTCGTATTTGTATTTTCTCTTGTCCTTAATAACTATTTTACAATAACATGTAATAAAAAATCAACACTTTATACATTTTTTTTCAAGAAACGCATGCGCACGCGAAGCAACCACGAACGAGTATACGAGTATGCAGGCCAGTAATGCCACAGCGCTTCAAACACAGAGTAAAAAAGTAGCTTGATTGATAAAGTTACAAGTCGGCAAAATAAATCGACCATAAACAATGTAAATTTTAAATAAACTGACCTCGGGGGGTCAGAGTACGGCAGCCGTATTTTAACCTGTTTAATTGACTAAGGTCTGCATTAATAAATTGCACTCAACTTTGAGAACGCCCATGAGTTCGCATATGACGGGTTGTCCTAAAGTTCACTCTTAATCACCGTGATTGATAGTTCATATACTCCATATTTATGAGTGAACTGAAGTACGACATATTAATTAGGACAGCACCTCCAATGCTAACTCAAACGCGGTATCAAAGTTGAGTACGATTTATCAATACAGGTCTAAGATATTTTATTCACATTGAAAATTAGTGCCAGAATGACATTCTGCTCCACCCGCAACGAACCTCGATCGTTAGCACGGCCGTGTGCTGTACTATATTTTATCTATCAGCAATTATAGAAAAACTAAAGTTGATGTTAATGCTATGAGAAGAAACATGAATTAAAACCTATTTATGTTCAAATTATCACAGTTATTAAATAGTTCATAGAACATATCACATTTAAAAAATCAAATTTCTTGTCAAAAGTAAAATAAATAAATCTCATCATTTGTTATAATTGACATGTGTGACAAATTTTAGATAAAATAAAACAAAAATAATTTGTAAGAAAATACTTGTTTGTTAAATTTTAAACCATAAAGTGCGACGTTACATATTTTTTGCTATTGTTAAAATGTTTATGTTACAAGGTATCGGCAATATTAATGAATTGTAGAAACTAGCAACCTTCTGTACTATGTTTGGTTCGTTTTTTGGTTCCTTATACTTTTGGTATGTAAATACACTTGGTCTTCAATATCAACACCAACCAACAATACCGAAACTATCCCATCCACTGATGCAACTACATCTGACTCTTCGCAAGTAATATAAATAGGTACTAAATAAATAAATAAAGAAGTTACCAACTAAATAATTTGATTGCAACTCGAGCGGCACACAAACTATTCATGCAAACTATTGACTAATGATATGCGTTAGATTTGTTCAGTCGGCTGCACCTCTTGCCCCCGCGCCATTCTTTTAGGTGAGGTGGAAGGGGTAGCCACTTGTTTCAATTGATAGATTGATTATTTATCTCAACTAATATGAAAATCGCTTTAAGCAATTACTCTCAGTAGAATTTAACATTTAATTTATATTTCATCCAACAATATTAAGTATTAAAGATGATCATTATATCTTTGTTGTTTTAAAAATGATAAGTATTACTCTAACACTTTAGTTGATGTAATTAACAAGTATTAGGTAAATCAAATGCTACTCAATTAATTTAATAATGGAAATAATGAGAACTACTAATTTGTTTAATTATTTAAATGAATTTATTCTGAAATTATTTACTATATATGTGTATAAGTTAACTAAATAAAACTGATCAAATTATACAAAGGAAGCAAGAATGAAACAATGTATATACTTTTTAGAAATAATATAGTACCTACATTGTTAGTTTAATCACAAATGAACTAGTTGTTATAAAGAATCAGTTTTCGTTGTTATATATATAATTTCACAGTTGCTTTGATTAATTTAACGCCAACTAAGAGAAAATCTCTCTTAGTTAGCTTCCATTTTTTAGAGTGTACATTTTTCAAATTGATATAAACAGTAGAATGTAATACGAGGGAATGGAACGTTTCTTGAGAAAATAAAATTATTCCGACATAGCAATAAAACCCCTTAATTTATGCTGACACAAAGAAAACGAGGGCGGGCGGGCAACGGCAGCACCCCGAAGAATAACGAGAGCGAACCGACAATGGCTGCAAGGCCGCGGCGCACGGGCGGGCGGGACGCGCGAAAGTTTCTGCGCGGCGGCGTGCGGCCGAGTCAAAGATTAGTGCGGAACTCAATTAAAAGCACTCACCGAGTTAGGGCGGGCGGGTTCGGGATCCGTATAATTAAATTTTCCCGGCAAAAGTGTTGCCTGATCGGAATGTAATATTCCGGGGCTCAGCCGCAGGTTGCGCCTGCTACTTAAAATCGTGAAAATGCGCCTAAATAAATACGCACAAAAAAAAAACTCCATACGACCGACGTAAGTTTTAACGTCGAGGACGCTAAAATGATTTAATTTTTATTTATCAATAACAATCTATAATAAGTTATGAATTCAGAATTTCGTATTTGCTTCTGTCTTTTTTATATGCCATAACGAATTTCTAGAAGAAATAAACTTTCCTCCTTTAGCTTGTTTTGGATTAGAAGACGAAGAGTAATTATCGTGAGAATTCTGAATACAAATCTTGGCTAAGTTATCCGCTTACACAGAAAAAAAAAATACTACAGAAGTGCATTTCACTTCTTATTTCTAAAACGTGTGTCGCTAAAAGATAAAGTCATGCACAAACGATAGTGTCGTAAAGTGATCAGTCGAATGCTTTTTATGGTTTGTCCCTCTTTATATAATCAGGAATATTACTAGAAAAAAAAAAACATAACTAGACCAAAAATAGACGAAAATCGAGAAGTACTATAACTCTTTGTTGTCTTCACGGAAAAAATATTCTCATTTTGTATACATTTTGCCGTAGCAATTTTATTTTGTATTGTAAACCTTTTTTCCGCGAAACTTAATCTCTTTATTAGTACGATTATAAGCTAAAAAATAATATTCGCAGCAAAAACCAAAAATACTGCGAAACACAATATTCAGGAAATGATTCGCTTACGAAGTTTCGATTTGACTGAATCACGATTCCCACGACGGCAGCCCATCACCATCTACTGACAATTTCTTCTCACTGTCAGTTTTGTCAGTTGTTTGTGTCACCTGCGAAAGTCCTCATTATGGTTCACAACTTCTAGCGCCTGCCTTCTCCGTTTTCGTATTTCTCTGTTTCTTTTAGTATCCTATCAAAACAGTTGAATTTATTTAACTAATATTTACGTATATTTTAAGTTCTCTACCTAATCAGAAAAAAAATCGAACTCATACGATCACTCACGCGTCTGTCTGCCCATCTGTCTATCATTGGCACTTATTTCAGAAACTGTTAGGAACACAGTCTTGAGATTTGGCAAAATTAAACAACGTGTTGACTCAGATATAATCCGTTAATAATCTCTTAATAATAACAAAGAAAAAATTACGAAGAAGTCAAAAAGTAGAAATGAAAAAAAATATTGTGTAGGGTATCATATGAAAGATCTCTATAACAACATTCTGAAATATCTCTTTTTTTTTAAATAGAAATTACTTGGTTTTTAGGTTTATTTAAAAACTTAAAATTCAATCATCCCCACTCTATCTTTGAGCTTGACAAAAAGAAAAATTTAAAATGCAGTTTTATCCGTACATAAAGTAATTGGTTAATAGCTAGACAGTACATCCTATAAATAAATCTATATAAACAGAACAGAAAAAAAATGGAAATGTATTTTTTATATATTTTTTCTTAATGTTTTCTTTATATAATATTTCGCTGTATTATCTATTTTATACCTAAAAAAATTTTTGATAGTGATAAAATTTAATCCCATGTGTAATCATGTAATAATATCGTATAAATACCGTAATATCACCCTTTACGTTTCATTAAAAAAAAAAATACATTTTAACTTCACATGTCCAACACTAGATGATATTATAGATAAAATTAAAAATCACGGTTTAGTTACCTTTCTCAGAATCATTTATAAGACGCTGTGTTCGGATTTTTGGTACTGTTGTCTTTGACAGGGTCTACTCAATAACAAAAATATAAAAATAAAAAAAAATCCTGGTATGGAACTTTCAATGAACGAGCCAAACTCATAGTTGGTCAATCTTTTCATAAATTGGATATTACATTCTATGGTTTCACCGTTTATTGTTTGAATTTAATTACTAAAGAATAATATAATATCCGTATAACATTATATCCAAGATAAGTTAGAGAAGGTTTAACTGTTTATTGAATTTTTTTTTCGGAATAATCAACTAATTTTGATATGTATTTCCTCCAGGGCTATATAATTTCATAGGTATTTAGTCAGAATTGGTCCAAATTTGACTCCACAAGAAATATTCACTTATAAGCTTATGACTATTACCCAAACGCGTGGTGCACACCACCGATCTTCACATGGACTGTCTTTACAGACCTCCTTAACTTCATTAACATCTATTAAATGTTTCACGCAAGCTTCTTGGTTTGTTTGTTTAGTCCATATATATTAAATATAGTTCAAATAAACATATATACATTTCCAAAAATTCAATATACAAATATACGGTAAATATACCGTACTTATGTAGTTGATGGCGATGAGCACCTAACTTTAGATGCGCGCGTTTAATAAAACTGAGTATATACATAAATTATTAATGCACAAAGTACTGGAATTACTTAGAAAATGCTAACAGCGCTAGGAGTTCATTTTTTTAAGTGGCCAACACCTGCTCCTACTAGTAAAAATCTCAAACGAGTATGCCTTGCAAATTACATTAAATTGCGCTTTATGAATTCAAAAGATAGTAGAAGATAAAAAATTAATAGATCTGTTTGTTTTATTCAGTAACTATAAATCTATGGATTGAGCTTCTATTTTCCTGTAATTTCAGTCAAGCTGTTATTAAGATGAACAATTTTAATAACTTTACTAGGACATTTTACAAAAACAATCAACAATTTAAATTTGTTAGTTACCCCCATAAAATATTGTATATTTATTGGTGATATGTATTTAGGCGCAAGTCAATAAAATCAAAGTGACAAGACTAGAAAAATATAAACTAGAAATTCTTGAAGCGATCCGACACTATAACTAAATTAATCCATTTTCTAACTTACATTATCGTATGTTATTACTAGCTCTCTCTCTCTCGGCTTTGTCCTAACAAAACCACTCTAGGCCTTGTCCTAACGCTTATAGAATTATTTCCTTATTTTGTTTTAAAACGAATTCTTTTCGCCCCTTCCCGTCCTCACTCCGATCTCGGATCCTCTCCCTTCGTCAATCCCAGTATTGCTTTCTTTTTGCTCCAAGTTGCATTCTCGATTTCAATGTACAGTCACGTTCCTGATTTATAATTTCAAAACAACAAACAAAACGAAATATCGTGAAAGTGCAAAGTGAAACAGCAATTCTATCGACGTAATTAGCGTTCTGTTTGTTTCAGGTTTCGCCTATTTAGGACTTTCTTTTATACGTATTAGAGAGAGACTACTTATCATACATTAATAAGTTTACTGACATACGTCATGAAAGCTTTCAAAGGACACGTTTTTCTAACTTAATTGAAATGTATCATCGTATTCCTATTAGTTTATTTAATGTTCTTAAATTATATACCCCATTACAAAGGTGTTTTTGATGGCCGTCGTGGTTTAGTGGTAAGATACTCGACTTTTTATCTTGGACGTCGTGGGTTCGATATGAACATGTGCCGGGGAATAGCTTTCCTAAAACGAGTGTCACTAGTTAAAGTTGAAGGTTAAACATCGTTAAGAAAGCTCATATATATGTGGCAGCCGGAAGCTCACACTGTCGTAAGAAACTTACTAATAAATCATTTTATCTTTGGCGGAAATAGAATAACACTCTTTATGGTAGCTTTTGAAATTAGTTGAAAAGATATACAGAATAAATGGAAGCGGGCAACTTAAGTCACACTATCTAGTGATTGTGCAAAGGAAAATCTTGATCTACATTCATAGCCTAATGCAATTACCGTATATGAATAAATAAAGTTTAATAACATGTATGCATAATAACAATATAATGATATTTAAAATTTAATACCAATGTAAGTACCGTGGACATTTCTAAAGTCTGCTACATATATTTATTTATTTTATTAATATGATAATTTTAATTATTTTATTTATTTATTTATATTTGGTTAGCGCTAAAAGCATACTAGACCTGTAAGCGTATCTTTACGACTTCTTTCATAAAACATTTTTCTTTTATTTTTTAGTGTTATTAATATTATACACATAAATATGATAGAAAAATTCCGATAAAAACTGAATCAAAATATATAGCGAATTTTTAAAGGAATAATCGAAAAAACAGGCGTTTTATATTAAATAGAGATAAAAAAACTTTATACCCTACAGGCCATTACTAAAACTTTCCGCTATGATATTTATCGATGTGTCTTTGAGCTCCCTGAGTTATAAATATTGTCTACGAGTTTTTAAGTTCAAAAATTTAAAAGACGGTTGACCCTGAGGCCGTCCCTGAAACTCCTTACTATTTTTATGCTCAAAATATTCAAAACAAAGTAGATGTAATTTCATTTCTTTTTTAATTTTCTAATATTTTAATATAGATTCTGATCAGCTTTACGCTATTCGACCCAGTTTTTTAAACAGATAAAGATGATCAAATACTAATTATCAATCCATTAAAAATGCCACACTAATATTGGAAAAATCGATTTTATACAATTTTTCATTGACAGTATCTTTCGAACGAGCCTACCGATTTTAATACAGTTGGCAATGATCGGCTTTGTTTTTTAAGCAGAAGAGCTAGTTCGATTTTAGAATTTGTCGGTAAAGAAGTAAAAGAAAAATAGTCTATAAAACACTTTTTAACATTTTTTTTTTTGTTCACATACAAACATACAGACATTATTCGAAAATTTTCGAAAATCCGACAAAAAACTAGCTTTCCAATATTATCAATTTTTTTTAATTTTCATAGAAGCTATTACTAGAATCAAATAAATTCAGATTTTTAAAATCTGAATATATTTGATTAAATAAATAGAAGCAATAGCTTCTATTACCTGCTATCGAGATAAATTTTATAGTAACAAAAGTTACTATAAAATTTGTTGAGGAGAACGGCCAATATAAATATAGATAGATTTCATTTTGACGTTTAGGATACAAAACAGAAGAACTATTAAAAATATACACTATTCAAATTTTGTCTTGCTATAGTCAAAAAGTCTTCAAAATCTAAATTCCAATCTGGGTAGCACTGATTCGGTACTTTTCCGAAATTTTGAATGTACATTCGGTAGCATTTGACAAAAATGTACCCGGAAGTGTGACGCAACGTGTCCCTGAGCGGACGCCTTTCTTGTGCATCAAAGGATATTGGAAAGGCACAAAGGGGAGAGAGAAAAATTGGGCTCGTGTAACGCAAATAACGTCTTCTGGCGACTCGTAACGCTTTTGGGCTCCATTATTAATTCGAAATATATTACCAGTTTACGCGTTACGGTGAAAAGAACGTATGCCTAATTGATTTCTTTCTTTTTTCATTACATAAAAATAACTTACAATTCAATTGTAATACAATAGAATATATGATGTTTTCGTAAAGGTTTCGAGTGTTGTCAAGGAATGTTGCCAGTGATCGCCCAGCGGTCGAAGTTCGACCGCAATTGATTAAATTTTTAAGTTCGGACATTACTGGGGTTGATTTTTAATATAAAGGCTCTATTAGCGTTACATGTAGCAGACGAATAACACGCAATAATTTGAAATCCATCGCCTATCGTGTACCGAGAGGCGATGCGATTGCAAAGGTTAGCGCGACAAATGAATGGCTCCACTAGCGTTATAGCGTGTTGTTACACGTAATTGACGTACGATTGAAGCTTTCGGAGACCGGGCATTAAAATTATATCTCCATAACGACCGCATACATTTTTTTAATCATTTTGTACTACGTTAACTACGAGCGCGTACAGATACGTCGTTGGCGTGTTTGGCGTTGTTTGCTTTAATTCCCTGCAATATTTATGAAATTTGCAGTTGAAAATACATACACTTGCAGCTAACGTAGGTGTAGTACCTCGTAATATTGTATAGGGAATTATTTGCAACAGCCATAATGAGTTCTATATCGTGAAAACTCTATTGAGTACTGTAGAATTATTGTAGATTGTAAACGTAATAAGCATGCAGTATGACGAATATAGACTTTTTAATAAAGGCTTCACCTCTATGTTGAAGATGGCTAAAAGAGAAAATGTTTCCAAAAGGTTTTCAGTGACTAAAATAAGTTCTAGAAAATCGTTTAACAAACTAAACTATTTAGTCTTTGCCTATTTAATAAATAGACGATGATAAAACCTTTTTAAAAATATATTTATAAAGTCCATACTTTTATCGCAATATTCGTTATTGTGAAATCCTAATTGTAATATATTACGTATATAAACAAAATATTTTTTCCATGTCCGAGCATCGGTCAAGAGGTACTAAGTTTGACTATTCAACCATAAATCGTTTGTAGATGGTATTACACCATTTATTTATTTAATTTCAAACATTCTTCGCCATTTTTTTTATTTAGCCATAAATCCCAGTTAAGGTGGGAGAGTGCCAGTATATTATAAAATTATTATTCTTTTCCAAAACAATTAAGATTGTTATCATTTTATCATCAGACAGGTGAACCTGAAGATCAGTTTGGCGTTGGCGTCATGTTTCAACTGGAGCATGGAGCCCTCGGTGAGCGAGCTGGTGGTGTTCGCCCGAGTCAGCGACCCCGCTGTGGACTTGGAGACCACTCCGCCGGATGGGCCCTGGCTGGAGGCCACCGCCGCCGCCGTGCCTTGGAGCCTTGGCGTGGACATTGCCATATGGAACGCAGTGGGTTAGTATGCTATGTACTTAAACATTAGCGAAATATATATAATTATTGTTAATATATAAATTATAGCTGTACTCCAATATTGCTCTACCAATGGCCATGAAAATTGGCATATATGCATGTGTTTTTCTATGGCGAAGCTTTTTTGTGCTATCCCATTAGTTTTAATTCGACACCAGGTGGCGCTGCAGGATACCGACTTCTATATCTTTCAACCGTCAGTTTATAATATCAATAATAACAAATAGTGCTTTTGATTGGGATTAATAATTAGTTTGAACGACAATAAATAGTAAACGGTAAGTAAGTTCAATAATCACGAGTAGTGCGTTTAAAATGCGACCACAAAAGGAATAACTTCAATTCTTTTTTTTATTTACGGACAGATTAAATTCATACTCTGCTCTACAAAACTATTTTCGTATATCTTATATATCAAAAAACATTGAGTACTAGGAACTATTTCAAATGTCATGTAAAATAAAATAGTATGTTTAAAATGTAAGCACAAAGGAATATCTACTATTCTTTTGTTTTTGGAAAAATTATATGTTTATAACACGTAACTAAACTATCTTTAAATCCATGCAAAGTTGGGCCAGGTCGCTAGTATTCTTTATTTTCGTAATTATTCTATATAGCGTCTGAACAAATTTCGAAGGAAAATTTTTGACGTGATAGATCTTATAAATCGATGAACGCCGGCTGCACGCACGAAAAAGCATGACTCGTTGTCGCGTTCCGCCTGAGCCGAGCGTGCGAGTGAAAGTGCGGAACAATAGAGAGGTACGATCAGCCTAAGCTTGTGCGGTCGTGCGTGTGAAGCCTAAGCGGTCGGCTTGTGACGCGTCTATTTCTTTACTGTATAATTTAAGTAGAAAAATATTTAAATTAACGAGTGCAAATAAATGTTAATTTATCGAAAACATTGACATTTTTTAATTAACTCCTTCTTTGTATTATACAAAATAATGATAATTCAGTGATAATAATTCAATTCAATTCATAAAAGATATACAATTTTTCATCAATGTTTTCTTATGACATTATAACGTAAAATTATCGTCCGTAAACCGACTTTTCACGGATATAGTTTCTCTTATGAAAATAAAATAAAATGTATAATAAATATGTATTAAATTAAAATATCTTCTTCCGGACGACTTCGTCTGGTCAGATACTTCTCTTTGTCATACTTTACGGTCATAGTCCAAATACGTTCCATTTTGTTATGGAGAAATATATAAGATACTTTGTTTATTGCTTTCTAGTCCGCTACGAGTTTTACTGCGGTTTTTTCTACGTAGTTGTAATCGGATCGCAAAATAAGTTGAATGTCAACTTGTACATAGTGCATAAAAGTTTATAAGAAGAAGCTTTGATCATCTTATCATCGACCGACTTTTTGAGATGTCTTTGTCTGATTTCACGTATGACCACCGATGTCAAACTTTATTCTTAAGCACCCACTCCACCATCAATCATTCTGTTGACAGGTTGGGCGGGTTGGGGCGAGTGGGGTCCTTGCAGCCGGACCTGCGCCGGCGGCGTGCAAACAAGGAGACGATACTGCTCGCGCGCTTCCTGCGAGGGTTACGGCGAACAGTTCCGGACATGTAACACATTCGATTGCTTAGGTAATTCCTGTGGCAAATTTTTATTATTTTTGTGTTTACTGAATCATATTTCTCAAATTTAGATTGCGATACAATATTTTAGTTTGCTTAACATATCTACATAGATAAATAGAATTTATATTATTTAAGTATTAAAGTATTTGGGATATGATTTAGCAGCTGAAGATTTTTATATTATATTATAGTCTTGTGATAGTCACTTTAAGATAATTCGATGCAACAAGATATAATCAGTGCTTACCTAATTAAATTAAATTTAAATTTTCAATTTCTATTTCAATTTCAATTCAATTGCACCTTACGGGTAGCAAACGGGAAATAATAAGAAATTGATATACATATGTATAATTGTTTATTTCAAAATGGAATCTTCTCAAAACGATATTTGTATAATAACTATGGACTTTCATTATGTACGTATTACCAAAACTTACACAATAACAATTCCACGAACTGGTAAAAATTTTATAAGAGAATTGAAAGAAATTTATATTTTTTGTCAATCAGTGGAGCAGTAATTGTATTAGCTCAACCAGCGCTTATTCAGTTTGTTTATATTCAGGAGCAGTCAACACTCTAGCACCAAGTGCTCGAAGAAACTTCCACCCGGCGCAGGCGCACTGGGCCCGAGTGGCTGACCGGCCTCACGCGTTCACCCTGAGACCCAATTCCTACATCTGGATCGCATCGTCAGAGCTATTCGCACCAGGACGAACCTTCCCCAAGGAATTCACGCTGTTCGTCTCTTTAAGGTTGAGGCCTGAGGTACGGGTGTGGTACAGTGCGTGCGCAGAAAATATGCTGACTAGTTCTTAAAAAAAATAATAATAACTTCGAGACACAGAAGTGTTTTCTACATCGAATTAATTTAGTCGAGGTGTAGTCATTCGCTCGGCCTATCTGATTAAAGTTTCTATTGTTTACATACTTAAGAATTCAAGCAGTGATAGACAAAAAGTGGTAAAATTCCTGACAGTGAGCATTAAAAAAATCGCCTTAAGAAACCGTGAACATCTATTTCTAAATAAATTAAACGACTTCATTGGCTTAGACTTATTTATTTTTATGATAATTCCAATATACGAACTCATCGACATAATAATTGCAAAATAGCCTGAACCGCTAAAGTGTTTCACAAACTTTTATGTAGATTCTAAATAATAATGAAAGTTAAAAACGCATCGGTGAACACGCCTGCAGGAAATGTTCGAACCTTCCGGTTAAAAGACAAGAAATTGTGAAATATGAGAATTATAAAAAAATTGTTATTGAACAAAATTAAGTACTGAAGTTACTAAATAACAATATTTATACCTAGTCTCAAAATAAATATGGTAGTTAATACATATTAGTTATTATATAGCACATTTATTACATTATGTTTTACTCGTTTTATGTCGTGTTAGACTTTTAATCGTCCCACTGCTGTACTAACCTATATAATACCTTCGCACTAACTTTAAGACGCTTTTATTAGCTTCACCTGTTTGTATTGTATGTAACCGACTCCTTTACACTTGATTTTGTCCCATTTTACACGAACAGATTTAATATAAACGTTGTACACATATCAAGAACCGGTGACAATACAATAATTTGATAAGTTTATCTCATTATCCTGATCAGGATAATGAGATTAACTTATTAAATTTTGGGGCGCTTTGTGCCACATTTTTCGTATAAAGAGCAACCCACGCTTTTTCCACAATAATACTAGTATTTTTCGTAATTGTTTATTATTTTTTTCGGCTCATATTCAGAATTATTTTTCACTTTTTAGTTTGATGTGCTTTAAAAGCGTGTTTTTTAGTTTTTTTAAACTATATTTATTTATTCCTGATTGAGGAACGTAAAACATGAGCCGTCCACATTAACCCAGTGGGTGGACGGCTTATAGACTTGAAGACTGAGCTTTTAACGTTGTAACAATAAAATACACAATAGAAATGAGTAAATTTGTCCCATTCAAATGAAATGCAATATAATTATATTAAACTGTACAAAAATATTTCATTTTTAGCAATTTTAGTAGGTAGTTAAACAAATTGTTCCGCATCTCGTTACTTACAGAAAACGCCGGTTATACAAGAATACCAGTTATACAATAATAACAGCAATCATTTTCCTTCGTTGTTGCTAAGTAAAAAATCATATCCTTGAATACAAATTGTAGTATTTCCTTTTAGTAACTTTCGCGTCGCCTTCGAAGCAGAAATATCGGAGATCCCAGTAATAATAAAGGCGTATTTCCCGAAAAATTTGAATTGCCGAATATTATCAAATTGTCTAAAAAATATTCATAATACGCCCTTCGGAGATAGCCGAAGTACATAAGCCGATTTAGTTCTTAGACGATCCGGACGAAGTTAAATGTTCTTTTAAAATCATCATCGATGAAGGCTTTCTCGTTAAAATCTGTAACAAAGTAACGCTGTAATTAAGAAGTTTCTTGCAAATACGCTTATAATTAAGAAAGGGTTTTTCAAAATTTAATTCTCTATCAATTAAACGGATCTGTCTACGCTATCGGTTTTTGCCAAGCAAATTCGAAATAATTGCTAATTTCAATTCATTAGAATTGACTCCGACCTATCTGGTTTGCTCAACGATTTTCCATATTTTACAAAAAGTTAAAGTAGATAAATTAAAAGTGAACAAAACGTCTCCAAAATGTTGTTTTAATTATGTCAAAATAAAATAAATACACAACTCCGTTTTTTATACTTTTAATATACACGTGTGTTGATCATCCAATTGAAAACACAAGAAACGTATAATACTTAGAAAATATAACTTAATCAATTATAATTAAAATCCCTTCAATCTATATAAGTAAAAATATTGTGGGAGTGTTTACTTCCGCGGTGGGGTAATTAATACCTAATAACACAAGATTATGTAATATCCTAATATTATAAAATTATATTCAAATCACTACTTTAATTATTTGATTCAAAGTATAGATAATACGTACGTATTTTTTAAACATGTCTGTAGATATAAGCACACGTGCATTTCGTACTTTCATATCGGAATAACTATAAAGAAAGCAATGCAGGTTTTTGAGAATGTCAAAAATTTCAATTTTTCCATTTGCGATTTATAAAATGTTTATATGGAATAGTATAAAATACGTATTGGTATATAATGTAATAAAAATATACAGAATTTATGAACATGTGATCTATAAAGAGACATCATTTTTGTATAATTTAGAAGTCATGTAGAATTTTGTATAAAATGTAGAGTGCCGACGTTATTTTAAATGTATAAAATATCATTTTTTGGAGTCATATTTGTTATTTTATCCCTTGTCTTGTACACGAACTTGTGGAAAACTATTTAAGTAATCAAGAAATAAATTAAAAAAAGGTGGTTGAAAGGCATCACAGACACCTTGCGATTGGAATTTGTGCCAAGTTTTTTCTTGTCAGGTATTCGGTTGCCTCCAGATCATTACCTTTACCTTCCGACCATTACCATTTTTCACTTGAAGGTGTTTGAGGTACGATAATCGAAATGTACCTGCCAACCTAGATGATTTATGCACCAAAATATACTTTCATTTTACCTCCAATTATTCAAAACTACAAGCTATGTTTTGTCTCTTCAGTTTTACCATTTAATTTGGGGGTGGGTCATCTATGTATATAGATGTATATAACTTTCGAATATCGAGTTCTGTTATCATCCTTTATGGTTTTCCTTTTTATGTAGATATATGGCTACTTATTTTTACTTATTTATTTATTTATCCCCCAGATGAACTTGTTAGCATTCTTGATGGTTAATAAAATTTCTTTTTTTTACCTTGAGAAGATTTTTAAAAGAAGTAAGTAGAAAATATTGTAAGAAACAGTAAGGATAATTTATAATCACAATTTCAAAGATAATGTTTTGAACAATCTAATTTTATATAAAATCTTATCCAAAATCAATCTCACGAATAACATATTTGTTTGGTTACGAATTATTAGTTTTAGTCTGATATGCATATTTGAAGTTAATCTATCTACTCACACAAATACAGAAATAAATCTAAAAACATAAACCTACTTCTGGTTTAAATGGAACCCTCTCGTTGCATCACAAAAGTCCGCACTCTATGTTTTGACGGTAGTTTAACTGTACCATTAACGGACCCAGCCTACCGTAATTACGTAGATGTACACGCGATATACAAATAAATATATTAAATATTCATACCGCGATACAAAGATAGAGGTACACTATCGAAGCGAAGGGTTCGAGTTAATGACCCATTCTCTATTAGGGCTTATATGTTTAAGCTTTCTTTATGATATCCGATAGAATGTACAGAAGTTAACCATTCACGTCGTCGTAATTTTATTCCATTGCTGTTTATATGCGTATTCCATTACATGAAAAGACAATAACTTAAAATATATTGTAGCATTGTTTTATGTAAATAATATCACAAAAACATAGTAAGCTTTTTGGTTTTACAGAAAAACATATATGTGTACAGAAGATTAATTATACACATAGACATGTTTTTTCTGACATAAGTACTGTTTGTGGTCAACGCACATCTGATACAGTTCTTCCTCAATTTCTTTTGACACGAAATATAGACTAGATAATTTTATATGATATACATTAAATTATAAGTCATTTTAGAAGGGTATGTAGATGAAAATATTTAGGTCATCTGTGACTTTGTTTATAAAATAAATAAACCATCTTTTAATACTGTTTATCGCTCGACAGAGCGGCGGCTATGGACAGGGCACGCTATTCTCGTTAAGATCTAGAAGACGGGCAGGTGCTTTCTTGTCACTAGAACTGGCTGGAAGAGGAGCTGCAAGACTAGTTCATGCAGCATCAGGCGCAACCAGGCTGATATACTTGGCTGTTCCGTTGTATGACTTTCGATGGCATCACATTGCGATAAGGTATGTGAGAAGACACGACAAACACAACCTGCACACCCATATACACACGCTCGCACGCATGCACACTCGCGCAATTGTAATAATTGTGAAATTGCACAATTGCAATACATACATACAAATGCAAAATTGACACACAAACAAACGCGGACACACTAACAGACATATAATATGTATGTACCTGTATATGACAGGTCCGTTCGTGTTCTATAAATATTTGTAGCAGATATTTTTGCCTTAAAATTATTCTTACACTACCATTATATCTTCTTTTAACTCTTGTTCAATATGACGTTTTCCGTTTTGCACACTGTATCGAAGAAGCTAATGAATCTAACAAAATTCTAAAAGGCTACGAAAATCATAAAATTCTTGAAAACGTTTATTAAATTTAAGTACTTAGTTTTCATTTAATGTTTAAATTTAGCGAATAACAGGATGCATTTTTCATAAATACTTTAAAGATTATTAGGAGATTGGAGAGATGCTGTGTTTTAGGGTGAATGTTGTAATTTAAAACACTCTGTAAAGAAAACCGATCCTCATTTGTAACGTCACCGCAAAAAGTTTGAGACAAATATATAATGCGCGCCTTGATGGAAAGATGAGAGCCAAAAAATGATTTTCCAATTAGTAAATAATGTGGACATAGACAAATATCCATATTCACCTTCTTTCTTCGTCTTTATATTCACAGGAACATACTAATCACACCAGTGTCTATCGATTATCTTCTATTCTATGGGTTCTAAAACACCAAAAAAAAAAAAAAATCAGTAATACCTCGCTTTTTTTTTAACGCATATTTTTGGATTGACGCACCATGCACGATGATTGGAAATTAATCATGTCAGCACAACCGATTGCATTGATGTAGCTCACGGCGTAACCGCTGCGTACGCCATATGTGTGAGACTGTTTCAATATTTTTATAAATGTAAATTTACGCCTTACTAATTATAAAAGGGTTAACAGGGATCACTAATCTCCATATGGCACAATGTGTGCATAACTACCTCTTTTAATTCACTGAAATCCATCATTCGCTTAGCAAGCTCGTCGGTTTTGCGTCCTAAAATTTAACCCTTCATTAATGTGGCATCAATTTATTCGGAATTAGATTTCCAAGGTGACCCTTGAAGACCCTTTCATCACACCTATCCACTGTATAATATATTTGTTTTGTCAGTTCACTTTAATTCATCCTTTCCAGGTGGCCAAACCACCTTAACATCCCCCTTTTTTTTTAGAAAAAACGTTTTTTGACATCAAGAAGCCTTTGACTTATAGTTCACCATATTTATCCACATTTGTAATCTTTCGAATCATGCAGCTATTCATGAATAGGTTGAACAGTCACGGTGACCCTACACATTTCTATAACACCTCTACGGATATGAAACCAGTCAGGATTTAGCCTGTTTATTCTGACGCAGGCATCAGAGCCTTTGTATAGAGATCGCAATACTATTATCGACTTACTACTTCATTCCTTTTCTCTCTATCATAAGCTCTTTTCTATAAAAGTGCAGAAAATCTTTTGTCTCTTGGACAATTTTTTCTATGATTTTACCTTGGCAAATAACTTGGTTCATACAACCCATCCCTTTTCGAAATTCCACTTGTAAATCAAAGATTTTACTTTCAGTCTCATTCTCAACCTATTCAAAAGCAATTTAAATAGGCTTAAAGAGCGGTAATTTGTACAAAATTACCGTGAACTTTTCCCTTTATAGAAAAACGCGATGACGACTTTGCATCAGTTTTTACCTAATTACTTGACTCTCTCATGTTTTGGTTTTCGCCATGACTTTTTTAGGACTTATTTAAGTATAGTTACAGCATACTTGTAATACGGTCGTCTTTCAGTATCTCTGACAAAATCTTATCGTATCTGATAGTTTTTCCAACTTTCATAAGATCTATTGTTCAATGATTACTTTCATGCTAATTTTATCTTCACTTTAATCGTCATTCATTTATTCAGTTTCAGTTTCTGCGACTATATCGTCATGTGCACAAACTCTTTTGAAATACTTCTTCCATCGCTCTTTCACATGGTTTTATTCATACGACAGACGTTCGTTATTGTCTCCAATCACTTTATGTACAATGTTTCAGAATAGTTTTGGGCCTGTTTACGATATTCTACAAGTTATCCGAGGATAGCCTGTCATAGTCTTCTTTTATTTAATTTTTGTCTTCTTTTTACAATTCTTTAGCACTCATTCTTGCAGCTTTCTGTGCAATTTTACCCTCTTTTAGTCTATCTTTATGACTGTTTTTAAATATTTCTGTCAATGAAAATATTTAACTGAGATTTGTGTTAAAGCTAAAATCAAAAACTTTATATTAAAACGCATTGAATTAAAAAGATTAGTGTTTATAAAAAATACTTAAATAATTTTTGTTTGAAATCATTAAAAAAGGCCCAAAAATTTTTTTAAAATATTGAAACGCGATGCACGGCTTACATCGACGCGGAATTTTTAAGAATTACACTTACTTTGGTTTCGATTCAAGTCAGTCAAGATTAGTTTAATATAAAAAATATTTAAGATGAGGACAATCCTTGTAACAATCATCAGTAACAATTCCCTGACTAATAAATACTTTGTCAATTCTCAAACAATTTTTTTTATGTCGTGTAATATATTTATGTAATATTACTTTAATTCTTATCTATATGTTTAATACAAATTAACGATTTCAAATTATTATTTAATGTAAAATGAGAAACATGTTAATTTAATAACATAAACCTTTAAGGTTTACCGTAAAATGATTGTAATTATTACATATTTATTAAATTGCTATTTAACTATAATGTACGTCCTAAAACATCATCGGAAATACTGTCCATTTGAGAACCTCCTCCTTTTTTGCACTCGGTTAAAAAATGGTCACAATATAAGATGAAAACGATGTGCGTGAAATAATTTCAAAGCCGTGAAAATTGTTACGATACGATAACGACTTTTCAGAGCGTAGTGCAATAAAAAGCCGTAAAGCGGGAGGCGCGTGAGCACGGCAAGAAAAATAAAAAAAAAGAAAGGCGTTAACGCGTCATCAAACTTTTCTAGTTCGTTTAAACCTTCTCATGCATTCATTCTTTTCTGTCTCCGAAATAAAATTCCTATTCGGCTTTTAAGGTTCCGTAACCGATTAAAAACCGATTCCGTCACTTCCGTGCAACCATTCATTTGACCCGTAAATAATTTCATCACGAACTGTTTGCTTGCAGATATGGGTTCGATTATGAACGTTGTAAATATATTGAAGGAGATTTTTATTAAATAAACAACCGACTATACTATGCGTAAAGGCATACTTACTGATGCCTCCATACGAATGTTGTGTATAAGATGACCAATCTATTTATTTCTATTCCTCTTTTATAAATCCTAATCATTGGTATTGTTGTAATTTAACTTATATCATTAATGATATTATGTATTAATTCTTTAAATCGTAAGATCGATTTTTATCAAATGGTGAAAAAAGCAAGCCTTCTTTTTAATTAAAATTGGAATTATATTAAATACCAAATGTTTTTGATCCGCCAAAAGAATCTTGAATTAATATAACCTCAGATCAGAGCCGGAAAGTGGATCACTAAAATTTTATTTTTGCATTAATTCATAGTTTCTGCAAGGCATATTATATAATATCAACCAGTGTTGATATATACCAGTACATATAGCGTGTTTATGCAGTCATGCTGTGCAATCGCCAGATTTTAAAGTGACTGTTACTAAAAAATTGACCTCAAAAATTCATAATTTTAACCCTAATAATAAGGGTTGGGTGCTAAACGTTATGCTTCGTCTTGCTCTTAACCGAGACTTAATAAGTGTAAATATATATACACCCAATGTCTTTATTTCATAAGAAAACGGACAATCAATACCAACCCCAAAACCTTCGGTGATGTTTGTCTAGGTTCTCTATATTTTTCTACTAGAATGTAACTTAAGTAAGCGATATCTACTTAAGCTTCATTGCTATGAAACTAAGTAATTGTTGCACCAATCTCGATAAAAAAAAATCGAAGAATAATATATTTAATTATAATTGAAAATAAATAATCTCAATTAACTACAATGTTTTTGAGAAATAATAATAACTTCGCGATAGTATACGTAATAGGATCATCTTATAAAAATGTTCTTTTTTTATTTCTGTTTTTGAAAAACAGTATATTGTATGTCGTAGAAAAATAAACTGGGACGTTTTGGACTTCGGTTACACAGAATGAAGTTTAAAGCATCCAAACTGATTAAGCCGTTTCCAAAAAATTTGTGAATATAAACATACAAAATTTGCGTAACGCATAACTTTATATATGTTCTTGTATTTTGAAGTCGGTTACAAAAAGGTCTGTATGACCTTTTTCATATATGTTTTTATTCGTATTATTTACATTTTAATACTTTTAAACACGTTTTTCTTCTCATTTGGAAACAGCTAGCAGTCCCCGCAGTTTGTTTTAATATAGCATGTTTGCATAGATTTGTGTAATATGTACAACATAAAGATCAAAAAAAAATCCTATGTAAATACTAGTAAGATACTTTCAATTACTTTAATGCGACAGGCCATAAATGAATAGTTGTTTTAAATAAATAAAAAATAAATGTTTCATTTTACGAGTATCAGAATGAGCATAGTAGCATAAAGTACTATAATATTGAAACTATCATGATATGTACTGAAATAATTGTACAGTTTTTTTTCTCTTTTAAATACTACAACTGTAGCAGAGTTTGTAAGAACAAGAAGTGTTACGCCTCCTTTAGTCTAACATCCTTAACTCTATGGAAAGAGAAGCGGGAAAGTAACTTTCAGTCAATAAATTCACTTAAGGTCATGTTATCTTTCTCTTGGGAAGTTTCCTTTGTTAGCGCACACACGTGCTCGCCTAACAGTTTTGCCGAGACACGGGTCCGACGAAATTAGATATGGCGCTAAACAACTGCGAACGCGCCGGCGCGGGCGCCGCGACAGCCTACCGCTTGTTATCCAATCGCTCGCTAGATCTTAACGTTGTCTCCTCACGTGAGTGCTGGCTTTCGCCCGCGGTTCTGCTTGCGTGGACACAGAATCGCAAAGGAATCGCCTTTTATATCGCGTAATCTCTTTTTGGAGTTTACTCCTTAAGAATCGATTTTCATATAAGGCGCCCGGTATGAGAAAAATTTGAGAAGTAAAATCTACTGATAAATCCGCGTTACGTTTTTGGTGCGCAACTTATTGGCGCTCCTTTCACTTTTCAATCGCATGTATGTGTGTACTTGTATACTTGTCTGTATACTTGTGTGTAGCCAACGCAGCGAGGCAGCTGACGCATATATTGTGTTTATACTTATATATATTATAAAAGTATACTGTTCAACGTTTACAAACGATATATATATATAGTGAATCAGTTATACAATTCTAATACGGATCGTCACCACTGTTTTGTTTGTGTTTTAAAGTGTTCTTTTACAATGTAAATATTTATTATTAACATTTGATTTATTACTATTATTATTAATAATTACTATTATTATCGTGAATTTTTATGTGCATTATTATTATATTTGGTGAAGTGCAATTGATATAAACTATGGAAGAAAGTGGTGTAGATAATAATGCTGGAATATCAAATGAACACGTGGTTTTCTTAAATTTTTAGTCAAAACGAAATTTTTCAGTTAAATAAACTCTTTTTGCGTATGTTTATACAATCGTACTTAAGGAGTAAACTCCAGTCGTGTTTAATACTTACCCCGATCCCGGGCGCGCTCTCGATTCGACACTTATCTCGTTTTTGGTTGAGGTCTCAGTCCCACTGTCGATACCGATGTCGCTCTACGCTTGATGTTTATAATTCATCATATCAATTTTGGATCTTGCGATTTATCCAATGTATTAAAAATGGAATGATAATAGATGAAGATTTATTAATAAGTCCACGCGCACAGATCCGCAGGCAAAAGCTAATCTGAAAACGTGTTTACGTTCATTGTCATTGTTGTCATTTTTCATTGTCGTTCATTGTTTGTCATGGTATTTCATCTTTTTTATTACATACAAACTCTGTTAGTTTCTATGCGTATTTCGTATGTTTCTGAGGAAGATCTGCTTCCTTAAAATTAGATACATTTTTATTTTGATAAATCAACTCTCATATCATACAAAATATAATTTTGTATTTTCGAATAGTCCACAAAAAATTGTATGTTGCGTTCACTCCAAATACACGATGTTATAGTATTGTATAACATATTTATTTTCGTAGAACAAACAGATTTACTTGATATCAATCTTTCTTCATACAATTTTCATCTTTTTAGGGATAAGTATTAAAAAAACGCCTCTTTTGTGCACCATTAAGGTTCTCGAGGAATATTTTTGTTTTGTATTTGTATTTGAATTTGAAATTTTGTATTTGAAAATTTTGAATTTGTAGGTTCAGTGGTTTTATGTGTATAACTTACATGTGGGTATTTTTTTTGTCATGTGTAGCGTTCTGATTTTCAACCAAAGCTGTTGAAAACCAGAATAGGTGATTAAATGTAACAAAATAATGTCGAAAATAAAACCTGGAACCTCCATTAGTTGAAATAATATGATAGAATATATTGTCATCTATAAAAGGTCAAGTTGATATCGTTCACTGAGGGTTCTATATTATGATAGTACGCTGATAGAATAGATTTCCTTCGGATAGAAAACTCTAAAGAGAGTAGCATTTGATTTAGTGCTTACTAAAATAGCTTTATCATCAAAATAAAGTCAACGATATACATATTTTGTTGTTTATCTTAAATACAATTTATTTAACCATCATTTTACAGTTTTTAATACAAGAATTATAAACATTTTTAAGAAGCAATTTATTCATTATATGCAGTCACAAGAAAGGAAAATAATTCAACATAAAACAAATAATAAACATACTTAACCATAGTGACCGCACGAAATGAGTCTCGAAGCGATATAAATTGAATTCTTCTTTTATCGCTAGCGTCCACGACGATAATACGGTTCGAGCTTACGTGGACTGCCGATGGCTGAGGACGGACGTGCTGGAGAAGGGGGCGCTGGACACGCCCAAAGACGCCGACCTCATTATAGGCTACCTGTTTTCGGTGAGTTTCCTGAGGCATCGATTGAAACGAAAAGTATGATCGCCGGTTAGACAAAAACGTTCTTCTAGCTGATAAATATTTTCTTTTGCTATTTACAGTTTAATACTATTTAACGTTCCTCATTAAAGGATATAAATTAAATAGGTTATGCTTTTATTTTTTTTTTTTAATTTTTTTGAAGAAAGAGTCTTTAGATAAGTATTTTCGTGCAAATTGCAATTTTTTTGATTCTATGCAACTCAATCTTTTTAAGTTTCAAATTCGACAAAATTTCATAATATTTTCTCGGATCTGAAATTTATATATATATACATACACATTCAGACTTTTTTTTAATATTAATTATCTAGAAATACATAATTCCAGTTTCAGCCTAGATCTGTTATTTTTTTTTAACCAATCGAATAATGTAATGCTGTTTTACTAGTTTCAAACCGTATTTCATAGCGCCAGCTCAAGTGCGTCCACACAACAACGAAAGAATCTACTGTAACCATAACAACGTCTTGTCAACAGGGTGATCTGGAGCAGCTCGTGTTAGTGCCGCAAGCGGGTCAAGCTCAAAACCAGTGCTCAAGCCAAGCGGTTGGAGCGCAGCCGCAACTCGCACAAATGAGGGCCACGTAATTCCGCAACCGCTGGAGTATAAACACTAAGCGCATAGACTGTATTCCTTCATAAGAACCTTCGACCTCCAGTAAAAAAACCTGCGCCCTTTCATCCAAAGACTTCCCGCGTGCTGGACGCCGTTTCCGCAGGTCTTTGATGTTGACGTTGAACGATATGCCGGAATGTGATATGGTGTTCACCTGAAAGGTATATAAAACTGGAAGTCTCATGAAAGTATTGTACGGCTTTGATCTTAACCAATGAAAAATAAGGGAACGGTCCTATTCGTTGTTACAAATAATAACGATTTAATTATTGGCATTTGCTTTTATAATTGATTATTATTACATATTGTTTTAATGTTCCGTCGATGACTAATAAAGTGTTATTGTTTATTATTACGAATTATGATAAATATTGTATATTACCAATCAAAAGTTAAATTTATATTTGTAGGAATAAAATATGAACTTAAAGTTGGTAATATTGTTTGTGATATATATTAACGTAAATCAAAATTGAAGAATAAAAATAAGTTCCCATAATTTATTCTTCTTCCTTTCTTTCGAATATAAAATAATGCATTTGGTGTCGCAGTGATTCGGTTTGCGAAAAATCTGTTAATAGTCTATATCTAATCTATAAACGTACATTAAACCAAGTACAATCACTACTTCGTTTAATGGACTTCGTTAACCGTTAATTCTTTATGAATATATTTAACGACTTATGGCTTTAATGACGTATGGACTTTTCTTCAGGAATTTGACGTCTGATGAATTATAGGTTTTAATGAATGGTAATACTTATTATTGCATTAGTAATATTTATATTCTATTTATGTTCTTTTAACATTGGACCGAATATATATGTGCATAATCCAGATCCATTCATTAACAGAAATAAGTTCACATTTTGGCGCTATGAAGAAAAAAGGATTCTATTGTTCGCAAAGATCATTTTGAGTACAGAAACTATTGCCGATTTTGTATTAAGATCATTTTTCACCTATACTTCTGACAAATTATTAAAACAACGTTTGTATTATAATAAAAAAAATTTAAAATATTAAGGGTGTGTTACTTTAGAATACCTACTTTAAATAGAAAAATTAATAAAAATAAACCATGTCAACAAATAAATCGACGGTTAATTTTTATTCAAAAACTATACCATAAAATTAAGAGATTGTAAATGAATAGAGGCTATTTAGTACAATAGTATTATATAAGGTAAGCTACAGACTAAACTAATATATTTAATAAATATGAGAATTTTGTTTGAAGGATTAAATCGTTTGTGCTTAAATGTAAATATACCTACACATTAGCAAAATTTTATACACATCTTTCGGTTTTCTAAAATCGGATCGCTTAAGTTATACATAATATCTATCATTTCTAATACTTGAATAAAACCAATGGAATTATCATAACAAAGATAATTATTATTTGATAATTAAAAAAAACTCTATAAAGAAACTACCGTATAGAGTTTCATTAGAGCATCAGTGTTATTGTTGTATTGTAATATATACGAATAATAAAAGAAACTTTGTGATTTTTACCTATAAGTCAATAAATATGGTGAACACGCACTTGGTTCTTTAATTAATATTAAATATTTAACAGTGATTGGTTTTTATTTTTATGACCAATGAAAGAGCGACCGGCCTTATTTGGACGACGCACTTACGGTAGCACGAGCAGTCACCGCCTTATACTAAATCCAAGACGTTCGTATTCGATTCCCGAGCAAAGGCGCAATCGACCAAAATCGTATCTTTTTTTTTATTTATTTAAGAAAATTAAGATCACACTTTCAGTGCCTCTGAGACGGTGCCACAGGTTATGAACAACCGGCGCTGGACAGCCGTGGCTTAGAATCCAAACAATACAACTAGAAAATAAAACGCAAGAGGCATTCTGTCGTTGTAAGAGCGTCGGTGGCTCGCTGGTTAGGTGCATTATCTTTGCATAAGGAGATAGCGGGTTTGATCCTGACCATTGGCGAATCGACCGACGAGTTTTTAAATTAAGTCAAATCACACCACACGCTCTGTGACTCGGGGAACACATTTTAAGCCGTCGGTCGCGGCATCGCATCGGCGACTTCGGCCGTTAGCCGCAACCCGCAACGAACCAGCGTGGGGGGCTCAACGTCCTAGCCTCTCGAGCTGAAAAGAAAACATTTTCGGAGGGCGTGCCTCAGCAGTGGAGCTATTAAAACCTGATAGATTTTTTCTTATGGTTAAAACTTACTTTAGCACTGGTTAACAACGGTGTTAACAGCACAGAGAGTAACTTATTTTCTTGATTTATTGCTAATCATATAAAGCTGTATGCTTAATGACTATTAAAATTTAATGAACTCCATCCAAGAAGGAAATGAAGGAAGTGCCACAAGGAAGAATATTTAGGGCCGTCTTTTGTTTTCTTTTTATCGCATTATTTTCTATCTAAGTAACATATTTTCTAAAATTTAAATCGACTGGTCACGCTCTACGCGTCGTTTTCGCTCTCAGACCACGGGCCCACGCTATCGCCATCCAATTCCCGACGCTGTCTCCTGCAGAATTGTGTGTGGGCGTCTATGACATAGCAAAATTCTACTTAATAATATTCCATAAGGGAGATGTTTCGTTTTTTTTTACACTTTTGCTTACGGAACATCATCTTAAGTTGATAAAATTTATATATAATATGTAAATAAAACCGCAAAAAAAAATAGAAACATACAAATATTTAAATCCCTTACTTTTTTTTCTGTTCCACTTTTTTTTCATTTCAACATTTAAATTTAGTCATAGTTAAGCAATACAAATATTTTAAAAATATAACTGAAATAAAGTTAAAAACTAAAATCCTTCTAAACACAACTTTAGACTTGCCCTAGTAATAGTTCCTAGCAGTACTGTCCAAATGCATACATATATACGTACATAGTTTCCACGCAGATTATTATATGTCAGCGGGCCTGGCACAGCGTGGACGGCAATGACTGGCTGACACAGCTTACGACAGTGAAATTACTTTGAAACCAGTCCTTATTGTTTCTGTTTTACACATCTGCTTAGTGTAAAAAAGAAATGATTACATTTACATTGGTCATTAAGCAGGTCACAAGAGCCTTAACTCGGGAATAGATTCACTAAAGATATTGAAATAAGTTAGTGTTAACGTGTCAAATATTATATATAGTTGTAAAAAACGTATGGTCCAACGAATAGAGTTCTTATAACCGTGAATGCAGCTAGCACACATCAAATGCTTTAAAATTTTTTATCACTTTTTTAGAACTCTAAATCAGTGAAAATTATTTGTAAAATGGCAATAAAAAGATGTGTTAAAAGATTACAGATCTGCGTTGCATTAATAGCATGCCACAAATTAAATAATAATGTATCTTTAAAGTCCCGTTAACATTTATAATATGCCAATTTTTTCATAAAAAAAAATATGAGTTTGGGAAAAAGTTTTTTCGTATTTTATTTACAAATTCAAAATATTAACATATTTTATTTACATTTAATTATACACTGTATATTTTATTTTGTTCAAAAACTTATTGCCATTTTGTAGGTAGCAACATAATCCCCGTGCTGTAGAAATTTTGGGACTTCTGATCAAAAAAACTGCGACAAGTAGTTTTGACAGTCCTCTCTTGTTGTTAACATAACACTAACTAAAGCATTGTGAAGAGATCGAAATAGGTGAACATCTCAGGCTGCAAAGTCAGGGTTATACGGTGGATGCATTAACACTTCCTACTAAACTTTCTCAACATTTGCTGAGTGGCTAAAGATGTGTGTGGTCTGGCGTTATCATTTAAAAAAATCACAACCTTTCTGTTGATCAATTCTGTCCGTTTTTTTTTTCTGCTTCTTGCTTAAGTCTCATCAGCTGTTGACAGTAGAGACCCAATTTTATGGTTTTTCTGGACGGAAAATTCTTATAACGAATAATTCCTTTGTAATCCTATCATACACATAGCATCAAGTTATTGCGACATTATCCGAATTTCACTATAGTCTGTGGAGTTTGCTTGCCTTTTGACAATGATTTTTTTCGTATATTCTTGTTATAGGTACTCCATTTTTCATCAGTGGCGATCTATATTTCCAAAAAACAGATCGATATCTTTACATTTCAATAGAGAAACGCAAATGAACACACGATGTCTTAGATGTCCTTTAAAGAGTTTGTGTGGGACCCGAGTGTGAAGCTTTTTAGTATATTCTGTTTTTTTTCGAATTGGTCAAAACTGCTTAATGGTCAATTACCAGCTCTTCAGCTATGTCGTAAAAACTAATATGCTGATCTTACTCTACTTTCTCCAAAATGGTATCGACTTTATCCGTAACATGTTGACTAAAGGAAGGTTTATATTTGACATCAAAATTACCTAACTGAAAACACTTGACTCAGTTTTGAACTACTCTTACCGAAGCTGCATTAGGTCCATGAACATTAAAAAATTTTTTCGTGGGCAGTGTCGCTTTTTTCCCTTTTTTGTAATAAAACTTCAAAATATGCTAAATTTCTACATTAGATTCACTCATTTCGGTGGACAGAAAAACAATAGAAAAATGGCGGGACACTATTTTTACTTTTTAATTTTATTTTTAAGATTGTCATTTATATAATAGCATTAAAACTAGACACATACAAGCAGCACAACCAAGGAGATTATACTGCAACTTTTGACTTATGAAATAAGAAAAAAAAAATTTTTCCTCGATCTAATATTTACTACCTAATACATGTGATTTCTTATAAAATTTGGAAAGCGCAAAATCTTGGTTTAAATACGTATGTTACAAACTCATCGCTCGTATCACCTCAACAAACCACATGAATCACAAATTTTGATAATGTCAACAGATTTAATAGAGAGTACCAGTGTGACAGTTACAATCCGTCACTATGATATCCCACATTATTGATACATAATTACCATTCATTTTAATGGAAACAATGAAATAATCGTTTTTGTGTAATTAGAAAGAATTGCATTACTTTTGTTTCGTGTTCAATTTTAGGTATTATAGAAAATCATTTTCGAATTATTTTGTATTATAAATCAAAGATTAATAATCAGAGCGTCATTTTCTTTTATACCTATATTAACTTTTGGCCGCCGTTCCACCCGCATAAACATGGAATGAAATCTTACATCTTTCATATCGACCGATCACGCTGTCAACCGCAACCCCGATGATGTTCCTTCTTTCGATTTCAGTCTTGGCTCCACTTTTGATTCCGATTCTGTTGTCGATCTAATTTCGCTTCTATTCAAAATATACATACTTCACCCGCGCCTCCGCTCGCGTGGACATACAACGAAGTCTTTCATCTTTTACATCGTTCGATGACGTCATCAACCATCATCTCGATGTCGTTCCCGTTCTCGATTCTATAACAGAAGTTTCATTCTTTAACCTAATACACACGTAGTACTGATTTCTTTTTATTATTATAGATTTCACTCACACTTTTGAACCTGATCTCGCTCCTGCTCGTCGTTCCGATCCCGAAGAGAAATTGAACTTGAACCTCTCTTGAACATTGTTTTTACCAATAACCAATCAGCATAAGTAAATAAACAATCGCACAAGCAAAGTCGTAAATAAAAGTTAGTATTTTTGTAAATCATAGGCAATATGTTATTCTTATGTAGTAGCGGGCTATATTAGTTACGTAGTATGGTATATTGCTGTAAAGTTTCAGTTGATTCTGTTCAACCGTTAAACCGTGATTGAGTTACAATTATGCAAACAAACAAACTCTTGCATTTATAATATTAGTAAGATACCCATTTACAATAATTATGATGTGCTTATATTTGTGTAACACGAATGTTGAACAGTGCCCTAATAATGGGCCAAAAAAATTAATAGCCAAAATTAAAAAGTAAAATGTTAAAATGTAAATAACTGTTCAAATATCAACTTTAGCGATTGTCAAGATTGAGGATTATTAATATTTGACTCCTTATATGTTAGATTATTTGATTTTCTTCAAGGCTTTTATCGTTTTTCATAAAGTAACTATTTTAATGAATAAAAATATAAAGAAAATTTGAACGCTTAATTGTTTTAAATTATTAATAAAAGTAGTTGTGTGTTTAACGGAACAGGAAATTTCGTTTTATTCTTTGAAGCGTCTATTAAAGGGATGCTGTTGCATTATGTTAAAAGGTTTCACTTTTCAGAGGAGAAAAAGGAAAAAAAAACCATTCATTCGTAGTTATTGTCCTAGTAATATTTACGTAATAGTTTTCTGCGAGACTAGCGTGTTTTGTATGGTCGTCATCTATGTAATACCAGAACGTAAACTATCAAATTAGATAGATCAAAACCTTTTTCACAAACGTAAACTGACAACGCTCAAACATAACAATAACTAGTAACACTCACAAAATTAAACAAAAAACAGGGTTAACACTTAAGAAAGTCAAAATACCTCAATATAGCATTGCATATTCTCTATAAGACAACGAATTAAATGAGCGAATCTTTAACACAAATAGAAAGTAAATGAGAACTTTACAGCTTGTTTAAGCAATCATTTAAATTATCAAGTAAGTAAGTAAGTAAGTGCTGCAGAAGCGAGCTATTCGTGCTGTTTATGATTTGAGACCAATGACATCTCTCAGAGAAAAATTTAAGAAAATTAATATTTTAACTTTAGCATCACAACACATACACGAAAACCTGGTACATGTCAAGAGACATATAGAATCGTTTCAAAAAAGGAGTGATATCCATGACATTAACACTAGAGGTATTTCAAACGTAATTTCATTACCTACGGCATAAAGCTATTTTTCATTTGATTTGTTTAAATAAGCTTTTCATTTCCGAGTCGAAAGTGATTTGGGGACGCGACAGCCTCTAACCGATCTGACGAGGTTTCCCGTGACACGTGACCGCGTCATTTTCGCATGAAAGTCGTACACGTATTCGTATCCCCGTGCCCAATTACGAAAGTTTTCGGGATCCGAAGATATATAACGAGACGACACACGCTGTAGCAACTTCGTCAGTTGTACGCATAATGATACCTTCATGTTATCTGAAAATTTGTACTGTGATCGTTAAAAATCAATAATACAGATGAGGAGTATACCCGAGGTACAAAATGAGACCGCAGGTGTAAATACGTTTACTGTTAACTGAATATGAGAGATTAGATAGCTGTAACTGATTTTTGCTCAGAATGCGTGTTGATGCGTCTGACTGGAATTATATGGAACTCGAATTTTTGTCGCCCTTACACCGAGCCAGACCTACCAAAATGATATTTCAAAGTAAAAAGATTGTATCTTACGCCCTACACACTGGCTTTTTGACGTGAATATGTCTTTAAATTTCCTTCCATAGGATTCCTTCAACAATTCAGAAAACTTATGATAAAGAAATCGGAGGATATAGTTTGATACTGCAGCTACATATCTATCTTCTACATCCAAAATTTGAATACACCAGGATAGCTAAAGGATCAAAGAATTCGATACGTTTAGTGAGGACTGTGAAGCGTCGCGCGCAACGAAGGGGAAAGAACTGATATTTTGAGGTCGTTCGCTGCATCACAAAATTTCTTTTTAGTATAAATTTTAACTCGGAGAAGCTACATCTTCATTTAAGTTTCAAGCGTCAGCTCTTGTCAAAATTCTTTGCGTACATAGAATAATAGTGAGCAAAGGTTATAGAAAAATACATAAATATAAGTAAATAATTAACAGTAAGTAAAAAAATTCTACAAACAAGCCTTTAATTAAATGCGCTAAAATAATAAAATTAACTTTTCCTTTAAAATATTTACTATCAATAATGACGTCATTACACAATTTGTACGATATAAAAGCTTGCCGTGAGATTCAAGTACTAGTATCTGTTTATTTTGAAAGTTTAAAAAAATAAAGTCAATCAGATCAAGTTATTTAATTTCTTTGTTTATGTACAAAGATAGATAGATATACCTGTATAGATAAACGAGATTTCGCGACAAGCTTTTATATCATACAAATTGTGTAATGACGTTATAAGTTGATAGTAATAGATTTAAATGAAAATTTTATTTTATTCTTTTTAGCGTATTTAAATAAAAGCTCGTTTTTGAAAAAGTTTTTATAGTTTTAACTTATTTTTAACGTTTTAGTTGTCGGTTTCTCAGTCTATTGTTCGTTTTCGGGTTCATTAATTTCATTGTTGTTTCTAGTGTTTGGAGGAATGTGAAACTTATTAAAGCTTACTTGTGCCTTATGAAACGCAGTTCCGGTTTTTTATTTGGGGGTTATCCTTCTTCTAGACAGGTTGCATAACAATGCTGTTGATTCAATGCAATCTCGCTAAATTGCACAAGTTAAAGTTAACCAACCAATGCTACAGAATCGAAAAATTCGACCTCAATATCATAATCGAAGACTCCAAAATCCCCAGTATATCAAAATTTCAGACGAATTGAAGCAACAGATTTGAACTCACATTCATATTCTCAGCAAGTCTTTACATTTGATACCCGTATTATCGGAGTATATTATAATTAACTAGTTTGCCATCTCAAGTGTTTTGCCATGTAAGATTTAAAATGACATCACACATATAACCATTCTTTGTCATCTAAATTAAATATGTATATAAAATTTTAGCTCAATCGATTAAAAATGTCTGCTAAAAAATTGAATTACGAGATTCCACCCGAACAAACATAGTTACATACATTGCAAGTTGATTGAAACTTGTAAAATCGAAATACATAATATAATGTCGGTCTATAATCGTCAAAAGCCAAATTATAATATAGAGATCTTCTACGGTTGAAAAGGGCTTCTCAAGAACAATCCGAGATACCCATAAAGCACTTCATGACTACCGGGGACGTAAAAGAATGAAGGCGTCCGAGCAGATCAACGACGGCTGATTGTGTAATTGCTTCCATGTCAACGCTGGACTGTATTTATACCGATTCTATGAGAACACTGATTATTAAAGTCACATTTAGCAGCAGCTAGTGCACGTTTCACTACTACGTTTATAACTACACGAAGTCCGAAGAAGTTCTTAGTATTCCAAAATAATTACACATATAATTCACTCAAAGAAAGTATTATCCGTTAGATACGTATTCACATAATATATACGACCATGTCCAAGACACAGCCAAGCCCCGATATTTTTATTATATTTTTTTCTCCTAACTGATATCCAGATTTAAAAACCAGTTTATGGTTCGCTAAATATGAGGCTGGAAAATATGGAACGCATCGGACCAACGACACGGAAAATTTTAAACCCGATTTTAGCCAGCTATATTCGGCGTCGATATCAGTTATGATCTGAAATTTTTTTAGGCGAGAGAATCGTTTCCTGCAATCAGATATTATGCGGAGCTTCTCAAGTACTTCTATTTCGTTACAGATTAAAACTGATCGTATTTAAATGTTTCCGGAACACTTCGAAGAAGATAAAAAAACATGCTTTATTATAGAAGTTGTTTGTAAGCTCTTACTTTGTAAAATAATTCTAAGATATTTTCCAAGATTATGACCAAAAATTTTAAAAAGAATTTGACTTTCTTTAATTGTTGTTTATGAATATTTAATTATTTCAAATACGTGAATAACAGCTAGTAGCAGAAATTCAAAGCACTGTTAATAAAATATTAAATTTGCTCAATCATAATATTAATACGGAACACTCAAGATGAACGTCTTTTTTTCCTTGTTTATCGCAAAGGAGCTTCTTACTAATCTCAGCTATTAATTTGTGAATACCTTGAAATTCAATACTAGGAACATATTTTCCATTAATAAAAAGAAATATTTAATTCCTATCTTCCTTCCTAAAACAATAAAGCTCGAGACGCTCTCGCCTCTTTGTAGAGGGCAAAGGAAGGCCCACGCCAATCTCTGAGATCAATTTTTTTTAAATATATCCCACCCCCTCCCATAGAAACGACGTCCCGTTATAAGATCGCAATCTCTCCGAGAATTCCAATTACGTAGCTCGCATGCGTGAGAGGAATATAAGCAAGAGCGGCCCGCCCTCTGACGCGCATTCGCACTAATATTTATTATTAGATTTTAGGGGGATGCCCCCAACGAAAGCCTCCCGAAATCTGAACTCGTATTTATGACGCGTACGTGCCCGCGGTTGGTGGGCATCGCGTTGTTAAACTTCAAAAGCTGCTGAGCAATTCTGTAAACTTAAAACGATTCGGTCGAAAAAGTGATGACGTCAAAATTACGTCAGGGTGAGAAGGGTTGTCGCCGCGAGCCCTCGGCTGAAGTTTACAGAATTAAACTGCTGTTAGGACATAGACTGACTAAGAACACAGGGAAAAATAATTATGATAGATTAAGCTGCAATCTTATGCACGGAACCAGAACGTGGAAGGCCATTGCCTGCTGTTTACTATTACAAATGTTGACCTAAAATTCAGCAACGAGACAAGCTAACAGAAAATACACTCGTATTAGAATACCGTGGCGTAATGCTTAAAGTGCGTGCCTATCACTAGTGGGGTATTTCCTAGTCTAAAATTGAAACAGTTAATGAGTTTGCTTACCGTAATTATGTAATAATAGGATAATATTGAAACTATAATATCGCAATGAACGTGAAATCAATTTACTAAAAGAGTCGTTTATTAAGTACAAAAGGTTTTTAAAGTCCATATACTACTAAATGTTTATACCAATATGGTCTATATACAACTACACATGCATAAATGCTACTCGTGGGTTCATCAGACTGATGCTAAAGTTAATACATTTCAACTTCCATTTTAACTCCCTTTAGGCGCCTTAAAAGTTATGCTAATTAATCGTAATATTTATTGCCTTATTTAAGTGGGAAACTTATGTCATGATATTATTATAATGTATATTTTACACAAACTGTTCACAATTACTATCTGAGAATATAGCGTTCGCAGATAGTAGTTGTGAATAGACGCTTATGTATCTCAGTGGTTCACCCGTAATTTATTTATACCGACGCCTAAGATATTCACAGCGTCCTTTATTTATAAGTGCATGTATGAACAGACAACCAATCGCACACATAGAACGGGGTCCGATATCGCACTGTACCACGCTCGTACGAGCACAGAATTCAAAGGAGAACACTTAACGTTCACGTCCCCATACTCAAAGTTCGACCGACAACTTATCTCTTATTATGGGAGCGGAATGCGCCGCTAAAAATATATTGCTCAAGACGGTGGAAAGTTTTAACGAATATCCGCGAAAGGCGACCCTCGACTCTATCATTAGACCGCGACGCGGAAACAACTTCTGATGCTTTGTTCCATGGATCAAAGCTCGCGGATGAAAATGTCTCTCGGCTGAAAAAATATAATGATACATACAGAGGGTATATTATGCCGAAATAGTAATTTTGTCGTTTGAAATACAACATTACGAGCGGTTGAAATCGTTACTGCGTATTTGCAAAGGTACTGAAACGAGGGCAGCCCGCATCTATAAATATTTTACTAACCTAATATGAGGGAACTACCTGTCTGTTCTTAAAAAACATCGATTTACGTGTTAAGACGAGTAAAATATGTAGAGCGGTGGGCTTAGAGGTTAAAAGCGTTACCTTTTTATTAGAAGTACCGAATCCCGAACCGGAGAAATTGACTACCAAATTTTATGATCACATTGATTACAGTGGCCCTTAACAGCAGCTCTTAATCTGCACCGGAACACCGTGGAGGCCTTAAGGTATAAATCCTTCAGTCTGAAATATAAAGTTGAGGCACTGTATGCATCAGCAATAGGATGTTTCAAACTTAAATTATACGGAGTGAAAATTTGGTTGTGCTTTCGAATCAGAGGATAATGAGTTCGAATTCTAACTACGGGCGAGGCGATCAACAAGTTCTTAATATGGGCCGTAATAAATCACTTTAAGCTGTCAGTCAGACCCTGAAATTGTCATCGCATTGATTAGGTTGGTCGTTAGTTGCCTCCGAGCTGCACTGGGCCACAGTTTTAATATTCAAGTGTCACAGTTTTAATATTTATTCTCCTATAATGATAGATACAAAAAAACTCATTGTAATTAAAAACCTGGCAGAAAATTAGTACCCACAACGTATTATAGGGAGTTATCGGGCACTTTCGATCACTCGCTTATAGAGTTGGTATATCTTTTATATTTTCACCTCATAAACAATTATTTTTCGTAATATTCAAATCATTATACTATGAATCCATTGCCCAGTCAATCAGCATGAATTCATAGTACATTACAATATTAATAAAACTAATGCTTTTAACCTGTACGTATAACAATCTGTAAACGAGTAAAAACAGGCTTTAAAATCTATCAAATTTGACGTGCTCTGTCGCATTTAACGTACATATGACTGTCAATAAGTTTCTGTTTTATGTGCTTACAAAAATATTATTTTATGAGAATATGTAACGAGCATAATTAGTTTCAGAATATAATATGAATATTTATTGATCAGCCTACAAATTTATTCACACCAATAGAATTTTGTGCTTATTACACTATTATTCTCTAAATGATGATGTCTATAAACACTAACGAAATTCAAACTTTATAATAAGTTTGACCATCCTGTACCAAGCAAACACTGATAAAAATGCGTGATCAACTCAAACGTCTATTTTAAAAATACAACGATAACTTCATAAATAAATTTGTAAAATTATTTTATTTTTAAACGTTTCTTACTCAAAGCGTGGCTGGCATTGTAAAACGATAGCCGATCATGTAAAGGTGCAAATTGTCATTTTCATGGACTGTGGTTAATTATTTCTTTTAATTAAAATTACAGCATACGCGCGAAGTGGTATTATTTATTTAACAAATACAAAAGTAATTGAGATATAAATTCTTTATCTTATTTATAGTTCTTTAGAAAATACTTAATATTGTATTTCGCACATTTTTATAGAACGAAAGAGCATAAAAGATTGTGATGGCATATAGTTTTGTTGTTTTCTTATACTAATTTTAACATAGAATATCTAGTCCATATTTAATGAAAAATAAATGTAGATTTGGATATACATATATATCTATAACGAAATACAATAATACAGGTAATATTTTCAGTATCTGTATATAAATGTCTCTGCCACGAATTGCCGCATTATACCATCACTTTTGATACTATTTCGTGTTCATGTCGGAAAACGTTCACTGCATATATTCACGGAATTTTGAACCTTTTCGAACGGAGAATAAGGATCGGTTCGTCATTGCAAACGCTCTTGTTATTCGACCCTCAGACACATACGTCTTCTGATAAACTATGCGGTGCCAAAACGGGAATAAAATAGCGTTGCCGGCGAAGAACTGCGAAAATGAGCCAATATTTCAAATGCACCGTACCGAGGAACACCGACGCAGCGGGAGTCGGGCCTGGCTATCTATCGACTTTCGAAGGCGTTGTTACGAGTTTGTCTTTCGTTTTGATATGATATTGAATTTTGCGGTCGTTTGTTTGGTCGCAATCGTATCGTGTTTCTGCCTTTGTTCACTTTTGTCTGCTTCGTCTGGCGCTGGCGTTTAGCGCTCACCACGCACCTCGGATACTCGTTACCGTTTATGTGATAACATAATAGCACCACGATAACAATAGTTCTTAAATAGAAAATACACATCTTACGCAGTTTTTCCTGATAATAATGACATTTTTTTTATGCATTTACTGTATATTTAAAAGGACATCGAAAACACTTTCCAAATACATGATTTGGTCAGGAAAGAAATTTAAAGGTTTTTTTTCATTTAATAAATGCTGAAAGAACGAAACCGAAAAGTAAATTAAATGTACATATTTTTTATTTTATTAAATTTTTATTGCAGGTCGTTCTAGCAAGTGGTTATAGAAATTTTAACCCAGTCTTGATCCCGCTACTATGTCATATACCAACTCATTATTTTCTGGTCAGAAATAATCTTTTCATCCGTCTTCCGATATCAGTACACATCGACTCAGGTAGGTTACGTTTCGTAGAAAGTAACAAACTGCCGGGCAGATACAGCATCAATGTGCGCCGGAGACACAAAATTGTCTACATATTATGCCGCATGAGCGTCGCCATTAATTACGTTAAGGGGAAAGTTACTGCGTATATGATACATACGCACTGCCGTCGTCGAGATGGCAGATAAGCGCTGTTAGGGGAAGTTGGTCAATACGAGAAATAGGAGCGGCCGCTGTCGAGGACGCGGGTTCTCCATCTCGCCGGCGTTGTGCGGGATCGTCCCTTCCTCTTCCGTGATTCTCGACAATTTGTAAATCCTCATAATTTACCGCCGGCCTTTGCTAAGCATTCGTTGACCTTCAATGGAACATTTGTTCGAAACACACGGACGGTAATAAGATTGATAAATACTGAAATGTACTCTCGTCTCTTGCATATTTAATGACGTCACGCTGTAGCACCGGTGCGACTCAATGCATTCAATGAATATTCTATTGTATACTTACAATTCAGTTCACTTCAATGAGTAGTGACATAGTAAGCAAGATAATGTCTGTTTTACTTTTAACTTAACACGCCTACTAAGACATTTGGAGACGTACCCGCGCATCAACGAGTTTTGAATTGATTCTCGGTAATAATGTTTAGTTTTTGAGACAAAAGTAGATTAGTATCGCTAGCTAGTTAGCTAGCTAGCAAAGACTTGTTATGTATTTTTTATAAATTAATGCTTTTTTTATGTCTACGATATTTATAATTTCTTATATATTTATCAGATAAACGTAATTACGAATACTTAAATAAAACTAATTTTTTTTTCTGTATGAGCCTCGTTACTGATGGATATGATAATTTTTTGTCTTAGGCTTGTCATGTATGGGGAAAAACATTGTATGAAACCTTATAAGGGTTTTGTTATAGAATTCTCAAGGAAATACGAGTTTTCGAGCAACCAGAGTGTAGATGGTCATCGACGCCTGGACGCTGGACGAAAAGAAACAACGGAAGCTGTTACTTCACGTCTATATTCTGTGAGTGCGTTATTTCACTGGTCGAGCCAACTCATTTTCGTGTTGCAGTCAAATTGACCACATCATGACTTTAACACTATGTTTTAACAAGGAGAGACTCACTGGTTTTTCGAGTTATAAAATTCCATTATTTAATAATCCTAAAGTTTGACAAATGGTTGCCAGTGCGAGGTTTTGGGATACAGTTCTCGATATTGTTAGTGAAATTATATTTTCTGAAATCACCTCGGACGAATTAGACTCGGATTTCAAGTGGCGACCATATGTTGTGCAAGTGGATGATACACTGAGCTCAACCGTATTTGCAAGAAATTAGACAGGTAAGAAGACTAAGTGATAAACAAACAGCGAGACATGTGTGGATATTGTAGCTTATAGGTTGTGAGGATACATTGTGGGGAAAACTACAAAAGTCTACAGTATCACAATACCATTCCCTTAAGCTATATTTTCCTATTTAGATTACAAAAAGGGATATTCGAAATATAATTTAAAATTCAGAGCTAGTATACGACAAACATTTAAAAAGCTCGTTAGCACATTTACGATAATATAGTGTACATTCGTAAGAATGATAATGATTTCCCGAAGAATGTGATGATTGTAACAACATGAATACTGGAAACAATACGAAAGTGTTTTTATAAAGTTTAGAACGTCGAGGTTTAGTACTTGTTTTATAGATAACTGTATATACGATTTTATAAGAAAAGTTCACAAAAAACGAACCTATGAAATAAACAGCTTCAAAAGTGTATTGAAAATCAGCTCATGAAGAAAGCTTAATAGTGCGTTAAAAACACACACAGGTGATGTTAATGCATGGCAATCCTAGAGAAGAAAAAAAAAAAGGAGAAAAATTGGAATTTTTTCCGGTTCTAAATGTCTTTGTATTTTCCAACCTGGTAGATAATATTGAAAACATCAATTTAAACATTCAAGAAATATGTTTGGTAACAATTTTATTTTGAAAAGCAATAATTTATTTTAATTTTAGAGAGAAATACAAAAATAAAGACCAGTTTCTATTCACATTTTTTTTACAACCAAAGTTAAAATACTCTGTTCCGATTTTCATTGCAAACGTTCTCATTGTAGTTTATCAACTAAAAAGAGAATATTTTTCGCTATCATTTTGTACGATTTCAAATATCTAATAAAACAATTAGAATCATTTTAAAGGCTTTTAATGGCATTCGAAGACAAAAACCCTTTTAAAACGACTGTTTCAAAGAATTTTAAGAGCTGTAGAATAGCTTTGGCAGGCGGAAGAAAAACAGCCATCAAAGCCGCACTTTGACGGCTATTACAAAGCAAACAGACTGACAATGATAAATTTAATTCAAATATTTTAGCCAATTATATATTAAGGCCATATACTGCAGATTAGGGCATATAAAGCAAATTATATCGATTACAATCTAACGCAGACTCACAAGCAGGTTCGGGAAAAACAGCGCCGTGGTATTGTAACAAAATTGAAAACACATTTGTCTCGACTTTTTTTACGGTATCCCTATTAGCGTTCAATGGTATATTTATCATTAAAATAGAAAAAAAATGTTAGATGATGACCTTGTGGTTGCTTCGAAATGAATCAATGGCTACTAAATTGAAACGAGCGAGGAATCCAAACAAAGTTTTGACCTCAAGTTCTTTTCCTTTTGATGGGCTATTCGGTATCAGTACTCTTACCAGATCAAAGTAGTAATAATACTGAATGGTATATAACCAAATGCTTGAAGTTTTTATTGTTGTAACCAGCGAGCGACCGAACACCAAACTCCTCATAAAAGGGCTGCTGTTGATAAGGTGATTGTAGCGGTGTCTGATAAGGGACGGCAAACTGTATTTCGAAAACTGGTTTAGACATATGAGACCTTGCACAGACATTAAAGGAGAGTTTTTTTGAAAAGATATAATAGAATATTAATAATTTATAAGATATTTTTTTCAGTATCGTAAAATTTTCTGAGTTCCCCATTAATATCGTGTCCTCAAATCTTGTTATTTACTTGTGCAACCACACTCTATTATCTAATAGTTCAATCAACGATGTTGATGATGCCACTTTTTTGTAGATTCCTGCTAAATTCGTCCAATCTTTAAGTTTAACCTGTTCTTTCCAATTATAAATACTTCAGTATATTTCTAAGTAATGCTAATATGACATTTAATTGCTGTCAACTAAGATTGTCGTATTCGTAATAAGGATTTATTCATCCAGTTGAGTGATGCACAGCAGCTTCACTCAGTCGGATGAAAAGGCTCTTTTTTGAGTAATACAAAGACTTGTAAAATTTTAAGCTACCAGCTTTTTATACAATGCTCACCGTTGTAAAAAAAGAACCTAGGGCACTCAACAGTTAAAGGGATAGTTCTCTGACGTGAAAACCATTTCTATGGTCACGTTTGGCATTCTCTGTCTTATCTCTGTCGAGTTCGGGCGGCTGTCAAATTTGACAAAAGTATGACTGCATTCCGCCACATGTCACACCCATAAAATGAAAACTGAGAAAAAAATTCTGCCGAATCGAGTTATTCTATTATATAACAATAACACGTATTATTAAATTTTTGCAGCTTAACAGCATTGTATATAAAAACCGTGAGTATCACAGTAACATCGAGTTTAGATCTTGCATTTTTATAAAAAATCGTTAAAATAAATAGAGTTAACAGGATAACCGCAAGTATAACTAAACAAGAAAGACGTAAGAATAAAAAAGACGTACAACTCTAGTTTTCTATTAATAAACGTAAAAAATGTGCGACCATCAGCAAAGGAAATTAAGGCAGACGCGCGACAAAGCCATGTTTTTTTTTTTTGTATTTTCAGTAGCACGAATATGCTTCAAATAATAGTAAACAAATATTGGATTTACTTATGATTATTTTATATACAATAGTGACCATAATGTTTTCGTAAAATGAAATGACAAAGTCGTTTAAAAGACTCATTAACAATAAGATTAAACATGTTTACAGACATTATTTCGTAATTTATTCTAAATTCCGGCTCCATTGTTCTGTACATACATAGCAAACCCGGTTTCATACGGATTATATACTGTGGATGATTAAATATAAAACATTAATAATTAACATGATTATTGACAGAGTCAATATGATATGCAGTACTCATACTATATTATATAAATTTTTCACCACTTGTCAGCAACTATTTCTATGTTGCGTTCTCCTTAGTACACGAAATGTACGATACAAGACGCACGATATGTGAAACTTGAAAACACGATAACTTGTGAAAAAATCCATTGGTTTGGTTTTTTTTATTAGCTTTAGAATTACATCAAGTAGTTTTGTATTGTGAATAGCTATATAATTCGGTGTCGTTAAATTATGATTAATAAAAAATATAATCATGGACCAAACTCATAAATAATAGCGACCTCTAGTAGTAAGTAAATATCTCTCTTCGTTACCGTCTATTTCAAAGAGAATGGGTTTCTACTAGACGGCACATTTTATTTTTTTTTATTTCTTTAAAATATTGTCATTAATGACAATCAATTATTCACTAATATATAATATAATATGTGCATATTTATAAAGTAGAAAAAATAAAAAAATTGGCGAAACGTTACAAGATATATATGTATATATATATAATTTATTTTGTACCTCGAATAAAAATTGTATTGGCTTATAAGTTTATGAAAATTAGAACAACGGTACCAATTCAATATTGCTCAAGTTACAATGCACAGAAAAGCCTTTTTTTTTCGATACTTGTACAGTCTTATCAATAATATAACACGATTAAAGTCTAGTATTTATTTTATTTTTTGACCAGGACTATAATGTAAAAAATATTATACAACTATATAACAAAATAAACGAGAGAAATTTTAATTAATATTACTTTTGTAAAAGGATTTCGTCCGCATCTCAATGTCCCGCATTATTTTGGTGAAAGCGTGCTCACCTTGGCGAGTGCAGGGGGCGTTTGTGCGTGACCCCTAACTTCTCGGCCGCAGTGGTACTGGGTCGATATTAATATCTTCAGATTTATTTCGCCGGCCGCAATCTTCTGACCGGCCGTAAATCATGGCAAAGCCGGGATTTTCTTCGCTTTATACCCCGTTAAGGACATCACGCGTAAACGTGAGTTATAGCAACGGTAATCTAAACGGATGACAACTCAATTTTAGTACGGCGGCCGCGAGTGGGCGTCGCCGGGCTATGCATATACTTATTGCTACGTTTGGTCTGTATTTTATTAATTACTTAGAAGGAGAAGGAATATATACCTACATGTAATAAAATGCTATATGTCTTTATATGTTGGTCTCTCTTTTTGTCTGTGTGTCAGTATACTTTTAAGTCGAGAGCCATTGATACGATTGTTTCGATTCTAGATTGTGTATAACTTCTTTGGTCTGAATTTTAATAGATACGAAGTTGGCGTGTTTCCCTATATGATAAAACAAAGTAAAATCATCCATGTATTTAGGGGCGATAGTAAATTATACTCCACCAACTTTAGGCCATGCTACCGATATTTAGTATATCTTTGAAAAATTGACTTTAAATTTACTCTTATCACATTTTTATTGCAACAAATGAATGTCAAGAAAATAGTACGGTTTCATTCGGAGTCGTTTGACAGTCGATGCTGACGTTGCACTTGTTCAACAAATATTCAGAATCTGGGGAGTGGTGGGAGTTTTTTGTGATCTCTCTAATGCAAATGATTGTGTAAATCACGTAATTCTGATCGAGAAGCTACGTCATTATGGGGTTACGGTTCTAGTAATCGGCCTTTTGGAATGGTATTTAAATAATATGGTTCAGAAAGTCGATATTCATAGAATAAGATCAACGAGATCTTAGGTCTGCAAGGGGGTTCCACAAAAATCAGATTTCGTCCGTTTCTGTTTATGGTTTATATTAATGACTTACCTAGTATTGTTAGGGATATTAATGAAATAGTACTGTTCGCAGTTGATACTTTATTGTTATTTAAAGTCAAAAGACCGCAAATCACCTACGACGATGTGAATATTGCTATCTATCTAATTAGAAAACTGGTTTACTGTGAATAATCTCATTTTTAATGTGAAGAAAACAAAACGTGTAAAATTTTCACTTCCGAGCGTAAAACATGGATGTGTCACCATTTTATTACGTAACAAGGAATTATAATTTGTTAATAATACTCTATTCTTGGGAGTTATTCTGGATAACAGGCTTCTATAGGGCCCTCATATCAATATATTGGCGAAAAGACTTAGTTCTGCTGCATATGCAGTTAAAAAAGATAAGAAATTTATCAGATATCCAAACCGCGAGACTGGTCTATTTTGGCTGTTTTTACAGCTTGACATCATACGGCATTTTGCTGTGGAGTCATGCCGCAGATATTGATAGAATATTCATGCTACAAAATTGGGCAGTTCGGACTATTTACACGGTGGGACCTAGAGTATCTCTTAAAACTAAGTTTAGTGAAATTGGGATTTTAATTCTAGCATTTCAATTTATATACAAAATTTAAAACATGTAAAAACGAATATAGAACCTTTTAAGAAAAATAGAGATATATCTAAATTCAATACAAGAAATAAAAATAAGCTGTTTCCATGTAAGTCGATTATATAAAGTCACAAAATCATTTAGAAGGTTTTTTTCTGTGTGCTTATGTTCAATAAGGTCCCTGAAAATGTACATATAAAGTCACAAAATCATTTAGAAAGTTCTTTCTGTGTGCTTATGCTCAATAAGGTCACTGAAAATGTACAAAATCTACCCTTAAACCAATTTAAAATAATTACTAAACAATTGCTTGTTAAAAAAGAATATAGTGCAAATTGTGAAAATTTAGAGGATATATATTCATGGACATAACCAGTTTTAATTCTAGCGGTTTTGTTTCTTTACATTACTAATTTATATATGTTTGATTATATAATATATTTATACTTGAAAAAAGCTATCCTCAAGTTTCTTGCTGGTTCTTCTTGAGGAAAAACTGCCTTCCAAACGTGTGGCAAAGTGATAAAGTTAAGTACTAAAATGTATATTCTTGATATATTTTGACGTATTTCAAGTGTTCTTCATGACCTATAAAACAGACATATTTTTATTTCAATTCGAAGAAAAAAAGGGTACGTTTTTAAAACGTAGTAGTCGAATGTTATAACTCTATATAGCTAATGATGATGAAAAGATTTATGACATTGTATTAAGTTCATAGATGGATATCGGGATCGGAACTGCATCCAAATCAAGATCAGTACCGCGTCTGAGATTGCATTTGTAATAACACAGGTAGGTATTTAGAAGCTTGTAGAAGTTTACGTCGTCAGAGCTGCGACTAAAATCCAGTTGTTTGTACATGTGTTGAAATGGATTTATTCGCTTAACGTATAAATATTACAAACTTTAGAAAACAAATCCTAATTATCTTTAAAATGTCTTTCTTTTCGTAGTTTCATTTTATTGTAACCTATTAAATTATGGGTTACAACATTCATGTTAAAATATTCATGTTATTATCATCGTTCATTGAGGGGTCTGATCGTGCTTATCTGGGTAATGATTTATGTTCATTTTGATTTTCATTCTACTGTGGGTTGTATATAAATTTCTAACATTCAATAACTCTTTCCTACTTTATCCAGACCTTTATTCATTGCATTATTATCTTTATTTCTATCTTATTGTAGATTACAGAACTTTCTAGTGACTATTTTCGGATGTCTTCTGTTGTTATATTATGCACGACTGCCCAAAAAAATAGTCTGTACTCAGGATATACACGCGTGAGTTTCTTTATTTCACCATTACATCAAATGCCTGTATCATTTAGATGTGAGTGCTTTCACTGTAATCCTTGCATTATCCGTAGTAATATAGACCAGGTAAAATTAAGTAAGGAACTATGATAAACAGTTTCACTATTGTGAGAGATAAATAAAAATTTACACTAAAAAAATACAAAACAGATAATGTGTATAATAATTTTGTAGAAATCGATATATAGATTTTCAAACATATTATACAAAAGAAGTAAATAATTTTAAAAAATACTACTAGAATGATAGACAACTGAAATGAAATAAAATAAAGAAAAAAAATCGCTAAAAACACTAATTAAAAACTATTTAAAAATACAAGGAATTCAAAAACCAAGTTTTTGGATCTGGAACAAGATAGGTATTATAATAATTTTGCACAGAGAAAACAGAGAGCATTATGGGTTTGGGTCTTGCCTTAACAGGGGTCTAATATCCTAAAATTTGGCCTGCTCAGGGAAAGCGCAAAGACACCCTACATGAATGTTGCATTACTATACTACGGCATACCATACATTAATCTCAGTGCATCTTTGAAGTTAAAAAACATCGAAGACGCACTGCGACATTATTTTATAGGACGGATCTTTGACGTAAGGAGCCGGTGAACTACGACGCAATTCTGAAGGCTTCATCTTGTCTCGACGGGTCGCTCATGGCTCTTGGTGAAATGTATGTATGTTGCCTTTGCCTGAAAACTTTTCTCCGTAGAATTTAAGACCGAGTGGTTAACGTCCGCTTAACGGGGCATGCAAATATGACCTCGAGCTGGTGAACTTGAGGAAATTCGTCATACAATTGTAGTCTGAACGTTCACAGATCGTTTATACCTGCATTGTTTCTATGGGGCGATCCTTGATTGCGATGGTGATCTCCTTTTTTGATGTCTTCATCGCCATTGAGGCAGCTTAAGCTTTGGCACATAAATATACAGACCATGAGAGGGTTTACGGTAGCGGTTTCAATTAAAAAGAGTCCAATATAACCCAGTCAGCGGTTGTCACATGTCTGGCACTCATGAACATTTCTATTATGTAATACAGAAAAGTTATCCTCTTCTAGAGTTAGATAATGTGCTGTTAATCCTAATAAGAAAAAGGAACGTCCAACTTAATACATGTATGCATGTATACATTGTAGTCATGTGAAGTAATAAATAATTTCCAATTTAAACTTTTCAGCATAACATTTCAGGTCTATATATTCGGATTTCTTTTGCAGTCGAAGAATTCCTAAACGAAATTGTAGTAAATATTTTGGCATTTTAATTACTAATTTAAATTATCATTCTTATTATAAAATCTACCAAACATCAAGAGCTACGTAGAGATTATGATATTAATATGAACGTGAAGGATATGATATGATCATTAAATTTTATTGGACAAATAATACATTTTTATTTTACAAAATATCAAATATCTAATGTAGTCCGTTTTTATGTTAGTCAGTATTTTACATAAAATTGTAAAGCAGTTATTACTTTTTTATTATTTTAAACGTGTACACTTTATACACCAGTATTAATTAATGCTTATTATTCTTATTGATATTTGTAGTTTTAAGATAATGAAATTTTGCATGTTTACTATCGTCAGATTTGTATCACTCCACCGCTGAAACATACTTTCACTGTTTCTTTTTGTGTTTCAGATTGAAAGATTCAAATTTTGATTCACTGAACAATAATTTTATGAAAAAAAGTCATAAAAATAATTTTGTCAGTCATCATAAGTTTCTCTTTTGTTGAAAAATCGACCTCAATTAATGAAACGATGTTCTTTCTAATTTAATTAGGTTCGTTTTTTTTTTGTTAACCTGCAAATGTGCAAAGCTACATTATGAAGCAACAATTAAAAGAAGACCTAGCTATAGTAGCCATCTAAATTTTTCCTTCATCGTTTCGATCTTTATATTTACAAGAATGACGTATTATTACCGTTACAAGTTTTTTAGTGACGGATAATTATTTTTTAAAAAATCAAAGTGCGATTTCGTGCTCCACAAGTGTTTGATTTACTTTTAAAGCTTTAAACAGCTCCGCAAAGAAACCGCGCTTGGCTCCAGAACCATCGCGGAGCTTGCGATTCTCCGACCCGATAGGCACGTTTCAGATGTCGCACAAACATGTTTATTCGTCGTGGCAGAATTAGAAAACTAGATAAAGCGCAGAAGATTGTTCGTTCTTCTTTCGCTTTCCGGCTATAAATCCCTAAGTAAATAAACTAGCGATTTATACCTATAAAATTAAACTTTTCCAGTTATAGCTTCTGGTCCATCAACACTAGAGAAAAAATGTTTTTAAAAAGTTACGGATTTTGATAATACGTTTTGACGTTACATCGTCTCAATAATATATAGAAAATATTTTTTGTAGCTACAATTTTTTTATAATGTTATACGACATTTTCCGAATGCAACACAGAATTTGTAAGTAAACACATAAATAATTTGATGATTTTGACAACTTATCTATGTTTTAGAGCCTGTCTTTTGAATTATGTAATAAGAATACAGCGGTGTGCGCTAAAAATTTATTTTACGAATCCGTAAAACACAACTACATAAATGACAAATAATATGAAATTACATTGTCAAAATTTATTTCTTAGTTATGTTTTAACAACAGAAATTTATATGTAACCGTATACCGTAAAAAATAGGCGGTCGGAATTCTCTCATGCAATGGTAGACGTCTCCAAACTAAGTCATCTCGCTATAATGTATACGAACAATAAACACATACTCAATCCGAGTAAGTCTACCAATTTTATTTTCACCACTCTGTCAGTTTCATCGGACTTATGTTGAATTTGTATCAAATACTCTTATATTCTTCTTAATGAACTCAATTTTAGAAATCGGCAATACCTATTTCGAACTCTTATCCAAATACTACTTAGACACTTATTTTTTATTTATTTGTTAGTATAAGAATTAAATAATGCATGAATATTAATAAAGATATTCTACATAAAGTAATAGTCTTTTTGACAATAACTGCTTACTCACATGATGATTATGATCAAGAATCATGAACATGACATAGGACGATAAATAATTTTTTTAGTAAGTATACTAAACTATTTAACATAGGGGAAACAGTATAGTTATTGGCCCCTTTACGGTTATTAGCCATTTTAACTTTGTTGCCAAAAAACTAGCAACATCCTATACAAATCGTAGATTTAAAAGCTTGTTGATGGCAACACTTGTATTCTCTTTCAAAAAGTTTCAACTAAATTCCGCTAGGTTATTTGGTTCTTTTCCGATGTGTGATGTTTTGTCGGAGGAATAAACTTAGGTGAGTGAGTTAAAAAAATGTTAAGACTGCATTTATTTTTTTGTGAGATATTTTGAAATATGTACGCAGTTAGTCCGTTATTTAAACTTTATAAAATATAGCCTTTTTATGCGTTATAACCATACTGAAGGTGTAATATAACCTATTTTCTACACAACCTCAAAATTTTGTAGTGGCCAATAACTGTCACAATTATTTGAATAACTTATAGTAATTGGCCTCCTATGCCAATAACTGTATTTATTAATAAAAGTTAAAGTAGCGTTTTATTAAAGCTAGGTAACGTCTTCTGTTACATTGTGTAGTTTCCTCAATTTATGCAAATTTTAAATCACTATGGACAGTTAATAGCCTAGGCCTATAACTATAACATTCGCAAAGCTAGCCTACAGAAAAAGTAGGCCAATTACTATAACTTTTTAAATTTATTTTGGATAAATTAGCTAAAAAATATTCGTTCTTATTTAGGTATATCAGGTACAAAAGAAAGAAAATGCCGAAGATACCCGAATACACAAAAGAGGCCCTTGATGAGGCTTTAGAAAAAATAAATACAAAAGCAATGTCTTTGAGAGCAATCGCCAAAAAATATAATATACCCAGAACAACTTTACAGTTTAAACTAAAAAACCCTAATTCAAAATCTCGATTTGGGCCAACACCGTATCTAACAAATGAAGAAGAAACTACCATCGCAGAGTGGTTGATTAATATGGCTCGTAAAGGGTTTCCTAGTAAGTCCGATGACGTTTTGGACACAGTTCAAAAGTTTTTGAGTGAAAATCCACGCGTTACTCCTTTTATTAACAACAGGCCTGGTCAGGGATGGCTCAAAGCTTTTTTAAAACGTCACCCCAGTTTAGTACCAAGAACCAGTAAGGGGTTACTAAAGCCAGTGCCTGCGTGTCTGAAACAGATATAAAAATGGTTTCTTGAAATAAAAACTATTTGACTAGCGAAAACCTGTTAGACGTAATTCAGGATCCAAAACGTGTCTTCAATGCTGACGAGACAGGATTCCAGCTCTGTCCCTGTACTAGTCGCGTGCTTGCTGCTAAAGGAGACAAAATATTTATGCTGTGGAACAAAGGAAACTCCAAAGAAAATGTTATAGTGTTATTTACATTTTCTGCCGATGGCAGGACTTGTCCTCCTTTAATAGTATTTCCATACAAACGACTGCCTGAAAAATTGCGACATCAATGCCATCTAAATGGGGTATCGGACGAAGGGATACGGGGTGGATGACGGCAGATGTCTTTAACCAGTTCATTACTGAATTATTTGCTCCATATCTTGCTGAAAATAACATAAAACCGGTTATCCTGTTTATTCATGGCCATAAAAGTCATATCACTTTACAGCTTAGTTTGACTTGTAAAGAGCTAGGAGTTGAATTAGTAGCTCTTTACCCCAACACCACTCGAATCACTCAGCCAGCCGATGTGTCCGTATTTGGACCAATAAAAAAAATGTACCGAAAAGCAGTACGTAAATTTCAATCAGAAAACGTTGGAGAGGTGGTAACGAAGCTCAACATTGCTATTATTATAAAAGCAATTGTTGACGACTTAAAATCTCAAACAATAATAAAGGGTTTTCAGGCATGTGGTTTGTGTCCCTTTGATAAGAATGCAATAGATTACTCCAAATGTTTAGGTGCACCGAGAAGTGTTGAAGGGACAGATAGACAAACAGCAGACTATGATGAAAATAAGATCATGTCCTTAAAAGAGTTTGAAAAATATTGTAGGGCTTGTAATGATAGACAAGATGAAAAGATTGAAATCTGAAGGTGTTATGCAGAATAATTCCTCTCCTACATTATTCAAACTTTGGAGTTTTTTTCATAGTGATCTTCCACAGAAAGTCAACTAATATCGAAATACAATCTGCTAATAACACAACAAATGTAAATCTCGTGAAAATAGTGTGACAACAGTTAAAATTACTATGACACCTACTAAAATTCCTATAGATTTATGCCAACCTTCCACTTCTACTTCTGTAACCACAATGACAGAAAGTTCTCACCTTAATAATTCAATTAGTGATTACTTACATAATACCCCAGAAAATAAAAGGAAGTCTGTTCGAAATACAGAAAGGATTCCATTTGTGATTACTTCTGAGAATTTTGGATTAGCTATAAAAAAGAGATGGAAAAGCAAGAGAAAGAGAATCAAAATGGAAAAAAAAGAAAGAGAGGAGAAGAAAGAACATGTTCTGAAACAAAAAAAGGTAAAGGCGTAGGAAAAGTCAAAAATATTAATAAAAATAAGAAAATATTGACATAAGGACTGAAACAGAAAATGCTAAAGAAAAAACATTAAGACTGAAATTAAAACCGACAGTAAATTAAGGATTTTATCAAATATTGTGATCGTTACTTGTGACGTGTGCCGACGTCTGGCTGATAAAATAAGTCACTAGTTATGTAGTTCATGTAAAAGTATTACCATCGTCATTGCATTCCTCAAAACACCTAGAACATATGCCAGATGACGATGAGCTTTCATTTTATATGCCACAACTGTTTTCGTTGAATGATGACTCTAATGATGATTGTGAATCTTTGAAGATAAAATGATGATGAAGACATGTTTTAGTTATTAATGATATAAATATAATACTAATTTTTTTTTTATAGTTTCAATTTATATTTTATTTTCAGTGTGGCCAATAACCATGTAATCTCATGGCCAATAACTGTAGTAATTACTGTGATTTTAAGTTTAATATTTTTACGTTCACATTATTCTTAAAATGTTTAATAAAAGTATATGTAAGGCACCTTGTGTAGTAAAAATATTAATAAAGAAACAAATGCCGTGAGTTTTATTTATTTTTAAATATAAATTTATTTTTAATTGATTTTTTTTTATCGAGTGGTCGCTTAACTGGCCAATAACTATACTGTTTCCCCTATACTATTTTTAGTAAGTATATGTTAAATACGAAATGACATAACACTTATTGATTTAAAAAATAAAATAATACGATAAATTCTACTTCATCAAAAAAATATCTACAATTCAATAAACACTTATTTAAAATAAAACAACATAGCATTTTTATAGAATACAATTAGTCATCAAAAGATCTAATACATTATCATATTTTATTTAATCTATTTATGTACGTGCCTATTTTTGTACAATCCTAACGAATATCATTTTTGTTATTTTTTTGGCTTATTATGTTTTTTTGTCGAGACTACTACATTTCAGAATTCTATGGCAATTTAATTATGTCTAAAAATATTTATTACGTCTTCTTGACAATATATATTTCAATATATGTTTGTTTGTTCAAAGACTAAGTCTTTGAATAAACAAAGATAGGCAACACTTTATGTTTTTTTTTTTCTGTTTATTGAATACAATAGATCCACGAATTCAAAATGTTTACTCGTTAGCGATAGATGGAGGAAATCTTTTCTTTTATTATTAGTTCCTAAGCGCAACTTTTAAATTTTACTTTCTATGGAGTGTATTAGAAATCACACTCCTGTTAAAGGGTAATCGTTTGGCCTTTTATTATTTTATTTAAATTTGCACTTATTACCCTATTCATATTTTTTTAAAAACTTTCATAACTTTGCATCAAATGTAATTATTTATTTTATTACTAAAAAATTTACAACAATATGTTCTTTCACTTTTACTACCTATTTTAGTTTTACACGTAAGTATATTCACGTACTAAATACAACCAATCTTCTTGACAAATTAATTCTACTTATAATATTATTGAAGTGATAAAAAAAAATGTATGTTTATGAATAAAGTATTATTAAATATTTTGTCAGTGCAGTGCTCTTAAATCAACCGGGTAACAGTTACCCGGAGATGTTAACCAGATCGGGTAACAGTTACCCTATATAAGAGAGGAATGATCTTTGTAGTTTATTAGTTGTAGATTCTGTGTGTCATTTCAATTTTTACATCCGGAAACGCAGAATTCCGTTTTCGATCGTCGTCGCTTTGACTTATTTGCTATTCGCAATCAGGAAGCGTACGCCAATCCGATGGGTCGAGCGTGTGCCAAGCTTTACGACTAAGCTGGCGCACATTTCGAAAATGCTGAATTTCATCAGCATGTTACGAAAATTTCGGATTTCAATATTAGACACGGCGTATCTGATAGTTGGCTATTGTAAAGGTGCGATACATGATAGTTTAAAAATCTTATACAATAATTTTAAGAGAAATTTCTATAAAATAAAGTATTACTACAGTCGAATGAGACCTAAAATCCTATGTAATATTAGGGACTGTGTGAAAATTTAATTTTGCTACGAACGCTAGAGTGAATTAATGAGGCACTATGAATATGACCTTTTTTTATTACATGTGCATAGTGCATTATTGTAGTAATATATATTAAAGCGTGAAATAATAAAAAGCGCATAGTAGACATTTATTTTAGTTTGCCAAAAAATCTTGTCTCGATTCCTTAAATATCTGTGTGATTATCTTAAAACGTAACCTCATAAAATAATAATTATTAAAATAGAAATCATTAATCCAATCTAATTTGCCGAATGAAAAGTAATAAATAATATAGCTGTCCACTTAAAAGAAGCGTTCATGGTGTGATCGTAGTGAATAATCAAGAGCGTTTAGGATACAAAATTATTTATTTTAGGTTTTAAATTACGAACTGTACCTATTAAATGATTAGGTATTATGACTGTCGTATTTAGTAATTTCCCTTTTAAAGTCGGTCAGACAAATTCAATTACACGGCGGACGTAGTCAGAAGCGAAGGGTCGGGTCAGGTCGACCGACCCGGGGCGATGTCGCTTTAACTAGACCGCACCCTAACCGATCCAGGATCGAATCCGTGACCTAGTGCTCAATTCTCAGGCTCCTGTCGGCGAAGTCCGTCTGAGGGCCTAATTATCTACTGTGTTGACATTAACGTCTTGAATAACTCAATCATTTCAAATATTTACTTTGTGGTGTTATTATAAACTTGCTTTTGCCTGCGGTTCCGCCCGCGTAAACACAATATGATTATTTTTTTTGGATAGGATTTGCGTAAAATCCGATGTTAGTGAGAGTGTCACGAAAAGGGTAACAATGCCCGATTTCAACTCAATCGGACCTACAGTTTCGGAGATCTCGTGATGAGTCAGTCACTGGTATTTATAAAACATAAATATAATATAATAAAAAATAAATGTAACAATAATATACATATATTATTGTTACATTATTTTTTATTGTTACATTTAACCTGTATGTCTGATTGGCTCAGTTGGTAGTGACCTACGTGCTTCGCTGAGGGCGTTGGTTCGATTCCCGTTAAAGACGAACAGTTTTTTGATTAAAAATTGATGTCTACTACCTCGAGTCTAGGTGTATTATGTATATGCATCTACAAAAAAATAAGTATATATTTATTATATGTATTCTACATACATATTCCATGTATAAATATACAAGCCTCGTTGCTCAGCTTGAGATCACATGGCGCTGTGTGTCCGAAGATATTTATTATTATTATGATGAAAATAATAATAACAATAATATTATCATCACCTGTGGTTTCAGTCACATGAACACGAAATAAATTTCTTCCTCTGCTAGCTAATATACATTAATATACGTGCAAAGTATCTTTTTTCCTGCCATTCTACCTAAATACATATTTTATAACAAATTACTCTGCGACATGTCTATCGATTTAACCCGACTAAAAAATAAGCTTGCAAAATAGCATTGATTTTGTTTTTCGTTTCGGTGAATTTTTGCAGATGTTAATGTTATACAAAATATGTATAGCCAAACTATTAAAAAAAAGTTGTATGTGTGTGAGGACTTGAGGTATATACTAATAAAAGAGCTTTCTCAATTTGTCGATACTGTGTATTTTAATTTACAAGCAAAGACATTCTTCATTTTTTTTATAAACTTTATTCCGAAATAGAATAACTAAAGATTCAAACTGGTCTGAATGTTGTGATAACTTCGGACCATAGCCAATTGTTAATACAAAATAAACCTTATAAAACCATAGATTAATAATACGATAAACAGCCTTATTTGGATGAATGTTACATATGGAAGATAAATAAAATAATACTTTCACATATGACCCGTTTTAATCCCATATTCACCATTCTAAGAAGCTTCATTATCAACTGTTATAAAAGGAAACGTGAGGAAAAGCTATAACGCGAGTGTTCGCTCGTGAAAAGATCACATTAACTTTTGATTAGTTTTTTTGTTTACCCGCAAACAAACAACTAACGGCTATTAACTAAGCAGTATAACTTCTAAGTTAGCGGGGTCGATTTGTCATTATTGTGATAAGTATCTCTAGTGGACGTAGACATCAGGGGTTATTAAGGTTCTGGCCGAATGGGTCATTCTAGTTAGAAGCCGAATATAAGAGCCAAAATTACACTACCAAATATTATCGAAAAAATGGAGAAAGGAAAAAAAACACATGTAGTGATGATGTGTCAAGCTCCACCTTACTGCCAAGGCCCACAATCTTGTTGTTTCCGATTGAGGTATGTTAACTTCGAGCTATTCTCACGTGTGCAGTACGAGTTAAAGGCTGCGCTACATGGACATTGTCATCGATACTGAACAATGTCCGGGACCGACTACTTAACGTGTTTTCTGGGGCATAGAGGAAATTTAATTTGACCTGAAAACCCATTGGCCACTTTCCTGTGATTAGGATTCGAACCCGGTACTTTCTGAACTGATAGGAACTCGTCGACTAGGTATGTTGTATTATTTGCTGATATGCAAATATGTTTTCTGCATAGATTTTAATTCATTAACAGAGTTCATACGATTTGATTCTGGCAGTAAAATAACCATTAAAACATAATTTTGTTTCATTACTGAATTAATTTATAAGTGAACGTGCCATGTTGTTTTGACTTCTACAATAATGCTCATTATCCACTAAAAATATATGAAAAGCTGCACTGAAATACTAAAGACGTAGAATACGCCATTAAATATATTAAACGAAATTTATAGCAAATGAATTCTCTTCTATACTTAGGAAATTAATTTATTCAGGTGCAAAAAAATAAATAAAAACTAAATTTATATCAAGTTTTTTTAATTTCTTCATAATATAAAATATAATTAATGAAGAATATTGTTTATTTTGGAGTAATGCTTAATACTTTAATTTAGAATTAAGTAAATAGGAGGATGTATTATCTCATTCTTATATTTGGAACACTTTCGTAATCACCTTATTCGAAATTACTTAATGATTTATTGCACGACTCATAATGCGAAGCATTAAGAAGTGCTCTACGAACGAATATTTTTTTTTCCTCAATTTCGTAACTTTTTTCATCAATAACACGATTAATAATTCATGTAATTTTATTAACCTGTGCACTATTTGATAGATAATAATGAATTAATTCTATCACTGGTTCAAATCGATTTAACATAATACAATTAGAAAAAACTATCAAAATAGTCAAAGAAATTTCCCTGTCAATCAACACTTTTTCGTTCCGGACACGATAGCGAGCGTAAAATTCACTAATTTGATCCATTTTTTTTAATAGCTTGAGATCCACTGTCCGGAGATTGGTATTGAAAATGGTTAACTTGATTTGTGTCCTTTAATAGTTATTAACAAAAAACGAATGAACAGAATGAGTCGTGCACTTTTGGATTTTCCAAATATTTTCATTAATTTTTGTCAGAATACGTCATCGACCATCAAAAAGCATCACAAATGTTTAATTACAAAGAGATAGATTATTCTTGAACTTATGTTTTTGAATTTGATATGAATTTACTTTTAATACAATAAATGAATATATAGTAATGAAACGAATGGAGTGATATTTTTTTATATTTTTTGAGGTTCTGATTCAAATAAAAATTTGCTAGGCGAGATTTTTTCTCGTATTTTGTATTTTATATCAGATGATCCCACTAACCCACCGATAGTTTATACTCAATAAACGCATGAAAGAAGCAAACAGAGAGTGCCTTTCAATTTTTTGTCGGATAGTAAAGAGTGGCATGCGACTTTCGAGTTCCGTTTTGATTTCTGTAATATACGCAATAAACTACGTATTTCAAAAAAACTATAAAATTAATCATAAATAATATTTACTAGATATGTTACAACCGACGATGTTCAGAATTCATGAAAAATAATGGTGGTAGCTCAATGATTAAGAACGTTGTAAACAGTTGGTATAAACCGGATAAGAACCGGGTTAAAACGTAACCATGGGCGATTAACCAATAAGTTTTGAATTTACCACTCAAACCAATGGCTTAACCTGCCTCCTAAAGCAAGTTAAACCATCTATTCTATTCTATACACAGACTTATATATTATATATATATATATATATACTTATATATATTATACGTTATGGGAAAACAGACGTACATACGTACAGGACAAGACTAAAGGCTTCATTTCATTCCTTTGGTTACGGAACACTGAAAATAAAATACCACTAAGCAAATATATATAATTAAGATTCGTTCTGTCGTTTAAATAGGTAGCTGCAAATATAATAAATAAACGACAAAATTAATCTTAATTTTTTGAAACGTAAAATAATAAACATGGTAAAATAAAAAAAATGTTGCTTTTCCATTTGTAATTTCAATAAGGAAAATTTGTTTTGCCTCTAAGGCAAGGCGAAAAATTGTATTCATTTACACCATTCAAAGAAGCAACAACGTGTTTCAATATAATTTCAATATTGTAAATGTAAATTGTTTTTTTAATATGTTGTAATTATTACTTTTTCACATTAATTTGTATTATTTGTGTTTTTTTAGATACGTACCTTCTTAATTATTTGATTGGTCATTACCTCTTATCTAGTTAGCGATATATTTACATAAACCTAGTGCATTGGTCAATAATGGACAAGCGTCCAATTAATTTAAGTGCAGTAAGTACATTATACGTCTAGGCTTAGACTAATTGGTATTGATAGAGATGTAAGTGACTGTTCTGTTCCGTATATATTATAAACTGAATCTAAAAATATATTTCAATCTTCAAATTATTGTCATAAACATTCTTTTAAGAAAGGAGTATACGAATTTTGCAATAAATTGTTATAAAGTAAATAAAAATGTAAGAAGGGCATTGGTTAAAATGGTTACCTTTAAACCAGGTGAACCGAGTTCGAATTAAGTACGGACGCAATGACCAATAAATTTTTAACTTTAGTCATTTTAAACCACTCACTTTATACTTCGGAAAATAGATTGAGCCGTCAATTCCAGACGTTATCTTAGTACTGATAGGAACAGTCGTCAGCAGCCGCGGGCAGTTGAAGGCCGAGACCCTCTATCAACACGACCCGACTAATGAAGTAACTGATTCATCAACACTCAGATCAAACCGCTGGACTTAAAAAGTCAAAATTTCGACTGGGATTTAAATAGAGCTCTTAACCGCCGTCTCGACAAATACTGGTACGAAGGCTGGGATCGGGATCATAATTAAAAGGGATATTGCTCGATGTGAATTTCGTATCAACGCGGTGAAAGTTTACCTAGAATAAAAATATAGTGGGATGATAATAAATAAAGAAGAAATACACTTAATTTCTCTACCGTGATAATGGGCATATCACAATAAAATATATTCTTTCAAAATCGCACATGCATAAAAATATCCTAAAAAAATACTTTCAATAATTCGAGACTTGATATCAAAAAAATAAATAACTAATATATTCGACACTGCGTACTTATATCAATTTCGAAGATCGATAACACAAGCATCGTCATCCGTAAAGACAGGACACGGAGAGCTTGGAGTGTAACTCGAGAGAAGGGGACTCGGACGAGTACTTCCTCTCCAGAATCGGGGCAAGGAGTTACGAGCTGAGCCAGCATCGCGTCTACTCTTGGCCTCGGCCTCAGTTCACGCTTCGCCAGTCTTGGCACTTATAGATGTCTACGTTTCAATTTTGAAACTGGATACGAAATAGTACTGTTTATTATATGTGTAAAAAGTGTACATAAAATTGTTATATGTAGCTCTTAGTTGGTTACGATTTCAATCATATACTAAATGCGATTTAGGGATTTTTTGAAATATATGTTTTTGAATCGAGGATCCGTTAAGTTTAAATTAACGCCTCATAATTTGTCTGGTCTATTTTTATATATAATATTTTCTTTAATCTGTTTTAAACTATGCATTGTTCACTAAAAAATAAATAAATGTATTTATATTTTTCATAACAAACTTATTCATTTGGTATGCCACACGATATACTTGGCAAAAAGTTTTGTTGTCATAACATTCCTCTATAAAGACTGAAAAGTCATAAAATTGGAAAATTATTGTTTTCTCTCCAATTTTCGAAAATCGCGTTTTCACCAAATCTTGACGTTTTAGGGTCCTAGGAGTCTATTTCGATTATTTTCCGAATGATATAACTTCTCATAACTTTAGGAACGATGAACCGATCGAACCATAGGGATCCACTCAACTTCGACTTTTTGAAACGTTGAACTAATTTTACTCCGTAAATTTGAAGGCATTAAAATACAAAGCTTTTGAAGAAAAAAGTTTTTTTACATAACTCTTAAACTATTACACCGATCGATACCAAAATCTAATAAGCTCTTTTCCCCGCACAGGTACATCAACTGCCGCAGACTTATGTAGTAAAATCGTTAATTTGTTCAAGAGATATGATTTAAGGCGACGAAAATTTTCATAAAAAGTGTTTTCTTTTAATATTTTATAAATTGCTTTACTGGTGGATTACAAAATCTCTTTAGTCATTCTTCTTAAAAAACGACATTTATCGTTATTAAATTCGTATTAATCGGTTGATTTGTGTAAGACATATTGCTTGAGAATTTTTTTTCCAAAAGTTATACTATTAAACATTTTTTAAATTGCTTTCCAACTAATTCCAAAAATTAAATATTTCTTCTGCTTAATAAACGACGTCGATTGTTTGATGGCGAAAAAGGACGCTGGGTTGCTTTCCAATGAAACAACTAGTAACTATATGAATTGCGAATTTTATTTTTCACAAATTTGGTCTTATATATTATCTTGTGAAGAATAAGTTCCCAAAATCCACCAACCAAAAATCCAGAATTTTATCCAGTCGAATCCATCGTTAGTACCCTAATCGTTTTTTAATTGTTTCGATTGTATTCATTTGTATCCGTGCTAGCGGCGGACACCGGACGCACCGCAGAGCCCATGCGGGTGTCGTGTTTTAAATATCCCCGCTATCGTTTTGTTTTGTCAAACGGCCGGCGGATGCCGCGGCGGGTGGTCGCACTTTGGCATCGAAGCCGTGCGCGAAGAATGCTGTTGGCGAAGCGATGACGTGTGCGATGCAGCGTTCGAACTGTAGATCGCAACTTCCGCAGGCGTGCCGTAGTTCTTTTCAGAACTGTCTATAAGTCTCGCAGGTACGTTGTAGATCGCCATAGTTTGCAAACTTCATCAAAACCGATAAGTTTGCTTGAGAAATATCGTAAACGGAAAATTGGAAAAGATTTTTTTTTTTTTCCAAAGAATATGTGACATTCTTGATCGATTGATATTTGGTAATCGGTCCTCTTTTCCTGTTTAAAAAACTGCGTCGGATGCCTTAAATCAGATCAAACGAAACAACGTATTCCAAAAATTTTTTGTTTGAAAAATTAAAAAACGTTTTTTTAATAAATATAAATTTTGAATTGTATAGTTAAAACGTATTAAACCTACATTTTTGAGCTAGCAAAGCTTGAAAAAACAATGAAAACGATCTTTTGAGCATGATGAGCTCAATAATTCACTGTTCTTAACTCAAGCACTTCAAAAACACATCGATAAATATTATAGCGGAAAGTTACACGGATGGTCTGCAAGGTCAACCGTTTCACTAGTTTTTTCGTTTTTATCATTCATTTATTTACTCTATACATCTGAGATTGGATTACCTAACTTCATATGTTTGCTAAGCTAAAACTTTCCTTCCAATGGATATGCAAAACACGATTGTAAAACACAGACACGAGAGTGTTCGTACAATGGTTCTGTTATGTCGTCGGGTATATGAAACCCTAACAACGCTTATGCGTGTAATCGTCAATGCATAGATTTAGTACTTTAAATTCAAAATTACTTAAGCTACTTGATTATTAACTTAATTTTACTTTTAAATTTTCAAAAAGTACATGGCTTTTGAGCAATAAAGTTTAAAGGGCCGATATTGTGAGAGCTTTTTCGAGGGTCTCCAAGAGTCACAAGCTTGACAATGCATACGTATAGATCGACACTGTGACCACTCTCGCCTATCACCTTGTCATACTGCCATAATATTCTCAGACATAAACACACGCATCTGCTTAAGCGAGGTACCCACATACACAACATATAGCTTAATAGCGGGATTTGTGATCTGGATTTGTGATCTGGATTTGTGATCTGGATTTGTGATCTGGATTTGTGATCTGGATTTGTGATCTGGATTTGTGATCTGGATTTGTGATCTAGATTTGTGATCTACATTTGTGATTCGCATGAGAGTGCCACAGAGATCGCTCCTTGGTCCCTTTCTGTTTTTAATTAATATAGTAATTACTTATCTGGCCTCATTAAGGGCATTCAAGAGATAATACTGTTCGCAGATTCTTCATTGTTATTTAACGCTTATCATTGGAAACATCACCATCTTCATAACGCATTATGCGATTTATATATATTTATAAGATTAATATTCTTGATATTATTATTCTTAATATTCTTGACCAGCTCGATCTTTTATAGGTTTATTTTTTGTGATAGTTATACATTCAATTTTTATAAATAATAATATTAGATCAATACCGCTATCCTAAAATTTGTTATTTGTTTCTATTGAAGCAAAACTGCCTTTGGTGGTAAAATGTGAATTTCGTAAACATATTGACGTTTTTGAAATGCCGAGTACTACAAAATGAAGTATTTTCGAATTTCAATCAAATATTGTTCTAACTTTTTTTACCTAATGATAAATACTAAATTTAAATTTACAATCACCAAAGTATAAATACTAAAAATACCGCTGAATCTAAACGGATTGGAGTGTTATTAAAAATTATAGATCATAATTTAACAGAAGAATGTATAATAAGTAAGTTATTTAACTTACTCGTTGTGTTGTAGCCAATCAAATCACAATGTCGTTTAGGATCGAGGTGAATTTTAATTAGGTAGGTCAAGATGTTTCCAAGCTTTCGCTACGTCTGTCTCGAATGCAACGAATAACAAAATTCCTTTTCTTTGTTATACTTGGCCCGGTTTCAATTTAAAAAAAAAAGCTTATTATTAAACTTTTGAATCGAAACGCGATCAAGGATAATGAAAAGAAGCTTATCATACTTATGTAATTGGTATTTAAATTTTGTGAATTGGAAATATAGAAATTTTAAATTAAAAAAGTTTTTTTTTAAATTTTGCATGTATGAACTTTTATTCTAGTTAATAAGCACAAAGCTAAGGTCACCCATGTGCATACAAAACAGAAATAGGATGTCTGGATCAAACTATTTGAATCTAGCCCACTGTTAACAGATGAAGCCTTTTATTTTAGACTAGCTTTTATCCGCGTTTTCGGCTGCTTAAGCATATAAAACGTTATTTTATTTTTATATCCATACAATGTTGTTTACTTTTCATTCAGATGCCGATTTCGCTATCAATTTCTACTATTGTTTTACTTTCGGTCAATATTTCGCTTCGACTTGTACGTATGTTATGAAGGTTATTCAACTGTAAGATCTTCTGGTACCAAATCCAATCATTTCCGATTGCGGTCTTATTCTCGGTTCCTATTCTGTTCTCGCTCAGCTGCTCAGAATTTCAAGCTTCACCCGTTCTCGCACTCGATTCTGACCCTACTTCATGCTTATGCTTTCAGACCCAATTCAAGTATCACTTGTGGTTCCAATTCTGGTCCCTTTGAACGAAGTATTTTTACGGCAGATGTATATTATCCACTAATTTGTTTGCCTCGACTTAATCAGTTACGTCTTTGTGTTTAATCGTTTTCCATTTAGATTTGTTGGGCAGAGAATTGGAACTTATTTGACTTTTAAAAAGGTTTTGCTTTTTTACATAGGTATTTATTTCTATGAACACGGTAGGTATCAGAGTGGCCGTGGATACGAATGAGAAATCTCTTTAATTATTCTAATTATACAAATTTAGTGCTTAGTCTGAATAAATAATCAACTAAGTGGACCCCGAAATTGCAGAGCGGCTTTAGACACTAATTAAGGATCGGAATTAAAAGCTTTATGTTCATATGAAAACAAGTTTTAGATAATGTTGCCTTAAGCATATGAGTTTGTAGAATCCAAAGCATTGCTGTATACTCACAAAAATACTCGAATAATTTATTATATAAATAAATCTAAGTATTTCATTCCTCAAAATTTAATTTATTACTCCAAGATCTATAAGACTTTCCAAGAGAAAAAAGGTGATTTGACGCGATTTGTATTAGTAACGATAATCTTAATAGTATTTACTAATGATCTAAAATTGTACTTATCAAATGACAGCGATAAGTTGATAAATCACTCAAATTTTAATTATTCAGAATTTTGTTCTTTAATATCAATAACTTATCATAGGTTGGTCTGCATTCCTGTGTTCTAGAGTCGTTAACAATAGGTATATGATGTATTTTTTATTATTATTACATTTAATGGAATACATATTCGTATGGAACATCAATAGCCGCAGATAACAATCAAGAATATGTTGCTTTAAACTTCTTTACACCGCATAAAATAATCTAGATTTTACTCACGGAAACGCTGGTATAATTTATTAATACACAGCAAGAAGAAAAGGTACCTGCAATCAATACAGCTCACCGACCACAACAAAGACTAACTGTTTGGCTTTAACCCGGTGGTTTATCTGACGTATTTAGATGTAATTGGTACAGACAATAATGTCGCTGCCCAAAATCTAACGGGACCCTAACGCTTGATCAATGAATCAAAACAAATATCACGTATTCTAAACAGTTACGAGTGTGTTCGCATTTTCTAACTTATTTATATAAAATCGAATTATTTATCTCTAGCATTCTAAATGATCCACATATTCTAAGCAGTTAATATCCTTCCTATTTTAAAATATGTCTCCATGATTTCGAACTACTTACTTAAATACGAAGAATAGATCCTAAATTTAAATTAATGGCTTGTTACTTGTTTGTGAAATCGTTTAATGAAATCAATCTAAGTGTGTAATTTTAAATCTATTTATTGGTTTTTTCATTTCAGCCAGCTGAGTTTAACGGTCGATAAACATTAGAACTCACATATCAATTTGTAGTAACAAAGTGAAGATCGCTTGTACGAGCGACATAAAATAGCAGTGTAATACATACAATACATAAAATACTGAACGGGATCAAGAAAAGCATATTTTCCGTTACGAATTCGGTCTTTTTTTTCATATAAATGAGATATATGTACTGAATACTACATGGCTCACCTAATTTTTTTCAATATCTCATCTCATGACTTATGTCAAGGAAAATATTATTATTAGAAAAGATTATTAGAAGATTAATATTATTATTAGAAAAGAAGAAGAAATAATATTAGAAAAGAAGATTGTATTTCCAATTCTTGTCAATTATGCAACAATTGTTGCATCAGGTTTTAAAACACCCTACTAATGCGGTACGGTACGTCTTTCCGCAATTTTTATTTTTTATTTCACATTGAGGGACCTTTCTCCCTCTACGCTGGCTCAGTGCGGGTGCTAATGGCTGTTGTTACCGATGCAATAATAACGTCCGATATAACATGCTCTTCATAATATAGAGCGAGGAGGTTACTTTTTTGAGCTCATTGCTCAATTCGTCGAACCCGTACCTTACGATTCGAAAGCATCACTTTTAACCACTGATCCACCAAAGCTTCGTCGTGAGGAACAATTGTCATAAACTATTGCTGTTTTTAAGATTCCATGCCTCTAAAGAAAAAAAATAAAGTCTTTTAGAATCACATTGTTATCGTCTCTCCGCCTGCCTGTATATATCCCCTTTCTCAGGAATCAAATTGAAATTAATAGCAAATACTTATGTCTACTGTGCCTTAAAACTGAATAAACAATTAAGCTTTTAATTCAAAGTAATTAAAAATACGGCCAAAATACGATCATTTATCCCTCATACTGAATTTTGAAACTCTCAAGTAAATTAAAACCCATAAAGCATTTCCCATAAACATAGAATCATGAAGTTTGGCACAAAGTAATGTCTCCCAACACATAATAACTATATGTAAGGTCAGGGGATCCCCGTCAGGAACGAAGTTATATATTCAATATAAATAATAAGGAATAAGGTCAAAGAGTTTCATTGAATATTTTAAGATAAACATTCATTTTTTAAAAATTAGTTATATATTAGTAAACTATAACTTATGTAAAAAAATACTAAATTACAAGAGAGAGAGAGAGAGAGAGAAAGACACAGGGAGGGACAGCGAGAAATTGTATGGAGGGATGATAACGTTTCTTCGTTATGTTACGATTTTCACCAGTCAAGTCCTACCGCAAGCTGCGTTAAGAAACTTCCTTTCTTAACGAAATTATGTGATAGCTGATATAATTTTTAATTGCTTCATAAGATTTTTTTTATGATTACATACTTACACACGCAACTGGAGTATGAAGCGTGATGTAGACCAATATACTAGAGAATGTTTCTTAACTTTGCGCTATGAAAACTTAGTATTTTCAAAAATTCACATATTTTTAAAGTAACGAATTGTTTGTAATGAATTGTAACGAAAGTTTCTTTTTCTTTCTTTTTTTTAATTTTCTGAGAAACATTTTTCTCAGAAAATACAAAACTTCTGAAAGTGAATTTCGTGACCCCATTCTTCACGATAGTAACTTTAATTTATCAGTTGCCGTTACACGATGTATTAACTTTTATGACAGAGAACAAAATATCAAAAATATCTCTTTTAGAACAGAGATTTACGTTTTACGTGCAAATGCTACCGATCTAACTTTTCAAATATTCTACATAGCATAATTCATAGAATTGATTCAAAATACCAGCTAAATTTTGCAAAAAGCATTCTAATTTCTATTCTATTCAAACGAAAAAAAAAACGTTTTATGAATACGACCTTTAAAAATAAGCAAACGCGCGCATGTTTTAGAATGCATTATCGCGGTGTGCACGAGTTGTGGGACGCTATGCTTCTGTACATTAATAGCTTATTAATGCGACACCTTGACAAAAATTGATTTTTTTTTTTGATAAAAACGAAAAGGGGAAAATGTCAGAATTCCTGAACCTGATATCTCGCTAATATTGGTATTGTAAACAGACAAACATGGCTGAGTCTCTCAATGAATGAAATATCTACGTACACAATTAAGTTTGTACGGGACCCTCAAGGTGCGAGTTCTATTCGTATTTGTCTAGTTTTTTTGTGAAGTAATAATGTTCTTCGCTATTTTCCGTCTATTTTCTGGTATTTCTGTTAATTACTGAACGCAATACGTTTTCTCGGGAGCAAAACAAATTACACAGCTCATCCAAACACAAAATTGCGCAATTCGTATTCTTGATCTGACTCGAAATTCGTATTTATCATTAATTAATTAAATCTCGTTCTCGATAAGGTGAATTCAAGTCTAACAAAATGAAATGGAATAGATATCGTAAAATTAAACCTACCTCACCGTACAGACAAACAAGGCCGTTTAGTCGCGCACAGCACGGCCGACGGTCGAAAACGTAAAAGGCTTGCGTCGGACGCAGCGAACGTATTTACTTATAAGATCACACCGTCACAATTGTCTACAAGAGAATGTGTCAATTGCACATCGAGTTATGAAATTGCTTTACTTCCTTATAGTTGCCTCCGGCGCCCTCACAAACTGGGGTAAATCTAATAAAACACTCGCCACCCTCCGCCCCCCGCCGCTGCCCCGGCCGCCGCCCCTCAGCACTCCGCATGATATTTTCCTAAGGTAAAAGTGTTCGTCGGGTCTGCTTTATTTCCTTTTCTAAGAAATTACTCAAAGCCCCCTTTCGGCCGCTCACTTCGATATTGTTATCGGGGATATTAATTTTAATTGAACTCTTTGACGTTCACGACATGGCTGGGGTTTTTCCTTTTGTCAGAAATTCGTTTTATATTCAGAATTATTTCCTTAATATAAAAATTGCCTATCATCGTTTTTATTAGGCCGGTGTATAAAATTCATATAGTTTTTCAACACATATAAATATCAGATTTGGGAAAGTTAAGTTTGGGTAAAATTAACTGCCTAATAAGAATTAATATTACTCTAGATTAAAAGTTATTGGATATAAAAGTAAAATGTTATTCCTTTGTCTGCCTTATCTTGTCATTGCAAGAAACTATTAGAATAGATTTCGTATTTTACACACAGATTGGTTGCACTCCATGCGAAACGTTATATATAATATATGTATGTATAAAAGCGAAAGGTTAAATTGTCTGTGTGTCTATTTAATTTTTTTAAGCAAAACCTTCTAAACCAACCAATTTAAAATTATGCACACAGAATAACTGTAATTTCAATTAAAATATAATTATATACTTTTGTTACTCATGTTTATATATGACGTTTGTAGAAAAATACATTTATTAAATACATTTTTATAAATAGCATTAAAATAATAGTGTAAAATATGAAATTAATTGGTTCAAAGTTTTCAGGCTGTCATTTTACACTTAAAGTTTTCGTATAGAGATAGAGAAAGAACACTTATATCGAATAGCAACAAAAGTTCTTGTTTTAAGACGACTAATTCTTTCTCTAGGGCGGCAGACAGCGGCATTTACCAGAGCAAAAATCAGATTTATTCCACCGAGGTCACTAATCAGCAATAGCTAAACATGGTGATTGTGAGAAAAATCTTCATGAGAGCCATTTCAAAACAGCGACTTCGAGTGCGAAAAATGACGTATAACCGACAACGAACGACCAATGTTTGAAAAGAAAGACTATCTTCAAATACACTATTTATTATAAATGGTAGATATTTAACGCTTTCGGAAAATAGGCGTGAATATATAGTACTAATATTACACATTTTTATATTCATAGAGCTTCTACATAGTTTGAGCGATTGCTCCGTGTGCAAAATTTTTGATTTATATCTGCTCACAAAAGCGTCTTATATTTTTGATTAAACCTTAAACCAAATATTGGAGTAAAATAGTCCGTTTGCTTTTCTTTCACAAAAAATTACTGATGACAATTCAGCATAATTATACAACGCTATCAGAATTGCGATTTCAATCGAGTACTCAATAGAAACAGCATTGGAATTGACACCGAGATACGAATCGAAGACGTTATCATAGCGTCTGTATTCGAACAGAAAACTGAACCGTTAAGAACCAGAAAGCCGTGAGCCGAATCTAATTTGAAACAACTGATACCGCGATCGGTATCTGTATCGAGTGAGATTGTAACATAGATCGATCTAGGAGATGGACATACTTGTAGCATATACACGCAAGCGGTGATGTAGACAAATGTTAGTTTAAGCTTTTATGACTAGACTTCGAGACATAAGTTATTCATTTTTATAAGCTCTTTTATTCCCCCAAAGGTTATAATTTTTAAAAAGTAAAGCTATAAATCTATCGCCGACACCGCCCCAACGATAATAAGAGTTCTCTTGTTTGACACAAAATCTCATTTTACGCGTACACGCGAAGTTCTTTGTGTTTTTATCCCTTCACTGTGGTTACTATTCAACTATTATCTGCTTGATTATCATGATGAAATACATGCTGTTATACCTGTAACTAATTCTTGAACATTTGATAAAATGTAGGTAAGAAATTGGCCAAGTGCGTGTCAGAATCTGTAAAAATCGAGGGATCCTATATATCAACATAGCAATCCTACAAAGTATTTTATACGACTATTTTGTGTCTCTCGAAGGTTTTGTCCTTAACTTTTCCTGTAAACCAGAGTTTACTCTCTGGTTTACAAGGAAAGCGCACAAAATATTATATTGAGCTTCACTCAGAAGTGAGGTTCAATATAATACTTCAACATAGAAGTCACATCCCGGAAAACTTTGAATGGTAAACTTATGAGTGCAATTATACTGCAATATATTTTCATTGTATTATAAAAACTCGCACATACATCACCGCACATACATTCAGGCAAGTCTTTGTACGTAAAAAGCACACGGAAGCTTTTTGGTCTCATGGTACGGCATCCATCGTTGGTCTAGCTCATCATGATCTCTGGAAGTAATTATTTCAATGCAGTTTTGTCAATTTTTGTTTTTGTTATTCATACTTTCAAAGTTTAAATGAATTGTCAGTAAATTACAAGAAAGTAGAAGTACAATACGGAATCATTGTGCTAACGTTTTCTATATTCGATAAAAATATTTGTTATTAGGTAATGTACGGTAAAAACTTAATTTTAGAATTAATATTTGCCACTTGGACTCAAATCCCAAAAGAAAACAAATATAAGTTAGGCGTAAACATGGACAGTAATAAAGAAATATTCAAAAAAATGATTTATAAAATACAAAAACTTATATACCTGACTATGCAGCTTACTTCTTTTTACTAAAAAAGATGAGTATGATAGGTGGCTGATAGGAAATAGAGGCTATAAGTTCTAACTGAAGAAAAAGGAACAATGTCTAAAAGTCATCATATTGCTGATAAGCTGACGTAAAAATTTATAACTTATATGAGCGATTCTGATAAAGGAAACGAAAAATGAAGATTTTTTCAATAATCTAATTGAGAGTAGCAATAAGAAGATCGAACGAAAAAAATAAATATGAATAATAACACAAAAAGAGAAAAAAATACACTCAGTCACAGCGCCAATTTTCAGCAGGACGCTGAAAATTTAAAAGTAATCCTAATAACTGTGCCAAACAGGAATTTTATACATATAGAATAAGAAATCGGTGCTAGGAATCTTGGTTCGAGTAATACTAAGTCAATACTAATATAAAAAGATGGTTTAAAGAAAATAAATAGGAAGTAAAATAATTCCACCTTTATTTGTCATATTATTTCTTCCCTTGACGGTTTTTAAGGATATGAAGACAGTTTTATAGCGGGTGATTAGAAATGCTATTAACTTTTTTTAGATACAGTATGTGTTTCTTTAAAGAACGCTTTGATCTTATTTGCATCGGATCTATGATGAGGAATGATAAAATAATCAAGATGGCTAGAAGAGGATCACGTAAGTTTTTTAATGTATGTATGACGGAGTCTTTGTTTACACAACGCCAATATGAAGAACAGCAAGGTGGACAAAGCATCGCGAATACATAATTACTATCCCTACCTTCAAAAGCGGTGTTTACTTGGCTTCGAGCCGGCACATTTAAACAAAACCTAGCACAGGTATTTTAGGTTCGCTGTTAAAATTTCAGTTATTGTATTGAGCAGCGGTCCATACAGAGTATTATAGTAGTTAAGTTTTGATAAATAAGTGATTTTACTAGCATTATGCGAAGATGTTAATCTTTGTTATGTTGTTAAATTAACTACGCATTCTATAGAGCTCTTAGAAGTTATAGAAGTAGCTTTGCGAACAATTTCACGAATGTAAGTTTCAAATCTTAAATTTTGTTCTATAGTCAGCCCAAAGTTGTGAACTTCTTAATTATATATAGGGCGCACTATAACTTTCTGTAACTGGCCACTTACATAAACAATGTTTAAAAATAATTACTATATTTGAAAATGGAACTTTCTGGCTGTAAAGTACAGTTTGTTTTATCTAACTGTCAATTGTTTTCATATTGTGGAGTCATTTTAAAAATTGCGTGTCCTTCACTATGGATTAAAGTCATGAACATTTTCGTAGTATGATTTTTACGATTTTTAGAGCAATTTCAATCTCATTGTCAATCTCAGTAACGAATTTCGTGATGCTCGCTCGTCCACCGTTAAGAACAACAAAAACATCGATCCTGTTCGCCGTATAATCGAAACAGATAGGTACGTGACCTACCATGTCAATACAATCAATCATACACAAACATTTGGGTATGAAAAAGCTATGCTCGCAGTGGATCCCACACAATTTGACTGAGGTTCAAAAAACCGTCCGTGTCGTGGTGTAATGCCCTGCTTCCCAGGTTCACGGAAAGGGCTTATAATTTGGTACGGAACATAGTTACAGGTGACGAAACATGGATTTATTGCCATGAATCCAAAACAAAGCAGTAATCGACTGTATGAGTCTCTCGAGCTAAGCCGAAACCAACCAAAATGACGCGCGATCAAAAAGCTTCTAAGAAGATGATTGCTTCTTTTTTAATATAACTTTCATCACCTTTAATTTTTATCACCGGAAGAGACTCTTGAAAATATTATAGACATGTTTTCAAGTCACCAGGGAGGAGTGGCATAAATGTTTTCATAATTGGTTTATTCGTATGAAAAAGTGCGTTTATGCTATTATTTTGAACAACAATAATTAATTTTAGACCATTCATAGTATTTTTTTTTCATTCATTCCAGAAATTTCCAGTGCAGCCCACATATTGTATAGGCTCAGATCCAAGCGCAATATATGGTTTCTGGATATATATTTAATAGATCTGTTGCCTAGAATGCAGGATCATAAATTTTGATTTACTGAGTTTAAAGCGATGGCATTCTAGCTAGATCGTTCAAATATTCTAGATAAATCCTTACTAGATTTTCTGATTTTTTGGACGACAGGAAATTAAAATTGTAAATCATCTGCATAAATATAGTATTTACAGTTCTTGATGCAGCTTGTTATGTCAGCACTACGTAGAATAAAAAGAAGCGATTCTAAAATAGAACCCTGTGGGTTACCCCGTGCATCCGCTGACAGAGAAGACACGGAGCCGTTACCGTTGCACATTTCCATAAACTGACAACGATGTGATAAATAACTGTCAATCCATATTATAATCGGACTACTGAAGCCGTAATTTGACATTTTCTAAAGGAGCAGAGATGTATTTACGCTATCAAAGGCTCTAGAAAAATCCAGTAGCAATAAGATTGTCCCGACTCCGGCATCCTGAACCTCTGAAATATTGCTACAAACGTCTATGTCAGCAGCGTCTAAAAAAGTCGTATTCTGACTCTTTTGCTAGGAAACAAATCGAACCAATAGATGCATCACCAGTCGATCAGAAATATCGAAATCAACCACATTTAGTTTTATTTATTAGCGTTTAAACCTCAAATCATTTTCAGTTATAATTTTATTAAACACGTGAAATTATTTTCTTGTCGTTTCTTACATCCCTACCGTACATCCCGATTAATCTTAATATTAAATTTGATTTCTGAAAAGGACTTTTTAATCTCGTCCTAAATTATCATAATAATTTAATAAACGTAGATTAATTTTGTATATCTATATTTTCTGATATGTAAATGTAAAATGTGATATTTGATAAGTGCTGTATATTAAAGAATACGACATTAGTTATTGTTTTTTTATTTAACTTTACCCTAGTGAACTAGCATTCACTGTAGGCACATCACTATTATTCGAAAGTGTACTTGTGGGGAATAATTCAAATTCAAAATATTTTTATCTCATAGGTTACAAAATAACACTCGAAATACGTCATAATTTTTTGCGAATTTACACTTTACCGCTCGTTCGGAAGGCAGTTTTCCCTCAAGAAGAACGAGCAAGAAACTTAAGAGTAGCTCTTTTCTAATTTACACATATATAGCCAAAACAAATGCAAAATCATTAAGAACGAAACAGATCAGTAAAAAAAAGACAATGTGGTGTCTTGGGACACCAGGTAGGAACGAAGTTCCTTCGGCTAATGTAGAATCAACACAATTTGCAAAAAATGATTAAATATAAATAGAATTATTAATGACCCTCCGTATGACCCTCAAAACAGCAAGAAAGATAACCTAGATAACCTAGAAAACCTTACAAAGATTTTAGTATGTACACACAATATTAACCAATGTAAAATATTTTATATTTATAAATAAACGTGACTACTCACGAGTAAAATGTATCTATAATGTGAATATTAGCCACGTGCTTGTCTATGAATTCATGAGTATATACTATTCATTGGCGAGGTGGAATGGTAATAGAGAGAGAAGAGATGAGAGAACGAAAAGAAAGAGGGAGAAAGAGAAAGGTATTATACACTACTCGCTTGTGTATACGACTGTCGCGCCTGCACACGTCTTATTTAACGGTTTTATTCCACGGAATTTTTCTTACGGTTTTACTATCACATTTTTTTCAGTTCGGTCGCGCAGCAAAATCCCTATCTCCTCCAAGCCCGCCGTAAGGAACTTCGTTCCAAAAAAGTCGAGCCGCTTATGCCCATAGATATTTTTCTTCTAAAAATTCAGAAATTGCATAATACCCTTTTTTACTGAGTGTTTAATAACACTCTTAAATTTATATAGGGGTAAATCTTGTATATCTACAGGAACCTTATTAAATATGCACACACAGCGCCCTATAAATTCTTTTTTGGACCCTTAAAAGGGCCCTTTTTTCACATTATAATTATTTAATTGCTTTATTAAAAAATCTAAATTTATAACACATGAATGTTTAATGATGACATCTAACATTTATTTACACATTTCAGTGGTCGTTTTCAAGTTTTTATTGGTTCTGGTAATATCTGGTAACGCCTTTGGTGGCTTACAGGTTGGTATGCTTCGCTAATTCTAGAGGCATTAATAATTTTATCGCATACTGAATCTCCCTGCTTCCCAGGGTCTTTTTTCCGTGGACGGCGAATCTGCTGGCGGTTGTGGCTATTTCTTCTATCATGTCCAACAGGAGACTGTTCATTATCTGCATCGTTTTCCTGGAGATGCCGACATTCTTCGCGTTCTCCAAACTTTTCAGCAACTTGTATATGTAGATCGAGAAGCTTTGATAATTTTTCTTCTTCATTTTCTTGCCGATTTTCTTGATAGGTTTCTCGATCGGTTTGTCCGGTTTAGATTCTTTTTTTCCGGTTTTCTTGGACGCCATTCTGTTATTTTTCTGTGGTTACAAGGAACGACCAACGAACTCGTGGTTCTAGTGTTTATCTCTGATTGTCGCCTATACTTCTCTACCCTATAATAGCTTTGAACTTTTTATAACTTCAGACTCGAAGTTATTTTATGAAGTAAATATTTACTTTCAAATTCGAATTTTTATTATATCGTTATATGTAATTTATTTATGCATAATTTAATAGCATATCGTTAATTCGGTTTATTTTAATATTTCATGAGCTTTTCATTCATCTCCTTGACTAAGCCTTCTTTAATTGCATATCGTTGTCTTCAGTACAAATAATGAAAAACATATATTGCCAACAATGTACTATATGTATTTTTTTTAAATCGTTTTCATTTCACTATTTTATGGTGATACTATTGTTCTAAGTATACTTAGACAACATTCTGGCAATTGATATAAATTTTTACAATTCATGAATAATGCAATAACCATAGACTAAACCTAAAATAATAGAATAAACCTAGGCTGCTGAACACCGCCATATCGTAAGTCAAAAAACTATTTACAATGTTATGCGTATATTTGTAAATGCCTGATTCATTCAGTGCACGGACTTTACAGTAACGTCAACGATTCTTGTCGAATCTATCCGTGTATTTTTAATATTTGACGTAATACTACGCGTATGTGTATTCTTTTACATTAAGATCTATTAGATACGCATAATGCATGTATGATATGAAATACGAATGTAACGAAATCAGAAGGGCTTTTCTCATCAAGAGGTACAAAACCGTATAAAACAGGGTTCGTGGTTCCTGGTATTATGAAGTTTGTTATGGTAATGCAACAAACAAGAATAATATTTTTTTTCTGGAAAATTACTATCATAATGCAATAGAGGCTAGGTCTGAGATTTTTATTTAAAAATGGATGTCAGTAAGCAATAAGTAAGGATTTATAAAGTAAATTTTATAACAAATACTCAAGTAATTTCACTAAAAATTATAGAATATTAAATAATATCATAGAATCCCGTTGATACAGTTTTTTAATGCCGGACTATTACTCTGTGCATTTTGGACAATATTTCTTGTCTTTCTTATTTATTTATGTATTTTTAATAGTTTTAAATTGAATATTTTAGAGAATTTCTTCAAAAATTATTTTTTTGTGGTGTTTAATTTTTTTTATACGACCAGTCTGCTTTTATATATATGATGAAATTTGTTGAAAAAAATAATTCATATAATTTTAAATTATTATTAAATGTGATATTTTTTGTCACGTATTATATATTAAATTTTTTGAATGCATTTCTTTTTTGTAATCTTAAATACAATTAGCATACACATAAATAAAATTCTAAAACCTTTAAGGGGAAAGTACATTTAGCTTATTGATATATATATCCTTTTTGAAGTTTACCAATTCGATAGAAAAGACGTTTTAAGTTTCCCATGCAGTAACAAGTCAGTATTTTTGAATTATTTTTTACTGATACTAATAACAATAACATGCATTACAAAATAATTGTTTTCGTCATATAAGCAAATGAAAATAATCAAAATCAAATTATTGTTTTCTTTTGATATCAAAATTCTCATACATGAAACCAAAAATAAAATTGTTAAATAAGATTTTATCGTTTTTAAGATCTTTCTTAAGATATAATCGGATATCTCTTGGTCATTCTAAGATTTCACTCATTTTTGTAGCGTGGATCATTTGATCCTACGTACATTTTTACAAAAAGCAGTCTGACATTTACCTACTCAGAAGAGCGCGTTATAACGAAGGCCCTTTAAGCATTCCTAAGTGAAATTAATTTATTAAAATACTACTTCCTTGTTTCTTTTGAATTTCCACTCCTGAAAACCTGATAGACGTCAACGTCAGCGTTTTCCTAAGAATGTGCCATTTGGAACGAAACGTACCTAGAAATTGTATGTAATTAATAAGAGAAAAAAAAATTAACGATTTGTTATGCGTTCCAATCTGTCGATTTTCTCGAATCCATAACAAAATTCATTCGTTCAATTTGAAAGTCTAATCGAGAAGTGAGTTTACTGCGAAAAATACTAGAGATTTCTTAAAAATAAGAGAGATGACTCATTCATTTCAGAGTGCAATTCTGAAAAAGACGTATTTTGAAATGAAACTTCTTTAGGCACGTTAGAGTAATTTCGTGCTATGACTTCACAGTGGAACGCTCGAATGACACGATCAGGTGACACGGTCAGATCCGCTCGGCTCTTTTCGGCTCAGTCCAGAGGGCCCACGTGTTCCACGCGATCACAAAGTTGATTGGAGCTGATCGCGAGTATTTTAGATACGCGCGGTTATTATTCATTATAAAAATGAAGAATGCATATAATAAATGGTATATAATAGCGAATCTGTCGATTATATCAGTGGTTTCTATTAGTTAAATGAATACCGTGCATCACATAATTACGAAAAAACTGTAATCTTGTATGCAATAAATTTTTATCGATGCTTGTAACTCATGCTGTTGCAGCTGACAATGGATTTGCCTTTTGATAGTGGCATTAATTCATCTCAAGTAGATAGTAACGAGAAAAATTTACTTTCTCTTGTCCGCGTGGAAAACGAAGCTATATTAAATGGAGATGGTGTGACTTCCTGTAAGTAGAAGAACTTTTAGATTCTATAATAGCACGCAGATGACGCCAGAAAGAAATATTAATAGTCTACTGATGGAGCTATGTATTGATGAAAGGATTTTTAGAATTGGTTCATTAATTTGATTCAGTAGTACGAACACGCAGACGAAATCGGGGAATTAAATACTATCGTCACCAACTCGATTGCAACGTCCGGGACCAAAAGCTTAACGCATTCTCCGAGGCACGAAGAATGTGGTTAACATTTCCTTAAGTTGAAACCTCTTTAGTAATTTCGAGCGTTGTCAGAATTGAACCTGATACCTTCTGATACGAAGCCAACCCTTAACCGGCCTAACCTAGCCACTAACGCTCCATACTGATACAACTATTTGCTTTTATAAAAAATCATAGAGTGTACTATAAAATCATATCAAAACTTCATTAGGTATATTTTTGTCAATTTAAAAAAAAAACCTGCCCCAGTGGTTGAATTATTATACATAGTTTTAAGATATCATGGATTTATTTCTAAAGCTAATAGAAATTAACATTTTTGATATACATTTATTTCCTTATTTCAAACTGCTCATTCAACGCAAGCCAATACATCATGTAAACATCTACTTTCTTCCTATTACAATTATTGTTATTGTGATATTTTATACATTTTTTTCAGTATTGAAAATAGCTCCTACAAGATACTTATTTTTATTGATGTATAAGGAAACTTTATTTTGATTCCTGAATTCTATCATACGGGAATGAAAATAAACTGTCCTATTAAAAACAAAATTTCTGGAATTAGACCACTGTAGGTGTTTGTATAGCTCTTTATGCATATACCTGTACAGGTACTTGTATAGCTCTCTATACAAATTATCTCCTCTTTCCGTTTTTCATATATACCTTCCATTGTATAGATGCATCGGGTTCTGATTATTTTATGTACAAATAGAAGTTAAAACGTTTTACCCCTATAGACAAGAGTTAAAACGGGGTAACCCGTTTTAACTCCTATCTATTGTAAATTAATAATCTATTGTATTCAGATTGTGAAATCTTAAGAGATTTCTTATTAATTTATTTTGAAATATGTAAGGGTGCACGGAATTTCATTTTCTTATATAGATTACACAATAATTAAGCATTTCAGATTTTGTACAATCATAAATTAACCATATATGCTTGTTGTTCTTGGAAATTTTGGAAATAAGACATGAAAAGGTATCACCGAGACGATTTACGGGCATTTATCAAAATTAATAAACAGTGCTTAACTTAATAGAAAATCTACAAATTTTTTTATTGATAAAAATATTTGACTACGTTGAGCTTCTAGCCGATAGTAATAGTATGACATACAGACAGGTAAGCAGCGAAACTATGAGCCGAAAATATTAAATATTATCCGTTAAAACATATTCTCAGGCGTAAGTTTACAATTCAAGGTCGTAATATTTTGACATTTGACATAATAGTTATTGATTTCCGAAAGAGCACAAAATCTTTAAGTTATATCACATAGATTTAGCTACTTTGCAAGTGGATTATGTCACTAATACTACTATATAAATCTGTAGCGTCTGTATGTACAATTATTATTTTTTAGAAGATTTCGTGACAATATTCGGTCTATGACTAACTAGTTTCTATTCTATCATTTTAGATTCATGTCTGTTTATCTGTCTGTCTGTATGTATGTCCTTTTATAACTTAAAAACGGCTTAACTCATCGCGATGAAAATTGGTATACAGTAACCACATGTGATGGCACAAATGATAGGCTGCTGTATGTTTGTTTCTCTGTCTGTTTGTTCTTTTATAATTTAAAGGGTTTTACCGATCGTCATGAAAATTGGTATACAGTTTAAGCATGGGATTGGATAAATGACAGGCTATATGCTTTTTCAATATATCGTATGGTAATCATAAAAAAATGAAATTTTAGTCCTTTTTAGTTGACGTATTGATCCGAAATTTGGTATACACCTTTAGTTCTGATGACAATACAATTAAATATATTCTATATTATTGTAAATCCAACATGGCCGCCGCTATAAAATGGTGGAATACATATTTTTTTTACTGTCCTCTCAATATGGTTTTTCAAATAAAAAAGCTTGACTAACAAAATATAGCACATAATTAAAAATCCAAATCCAATATGGCAGCCAACAAAAAGGCGGACCCTCCACACAATGGCCTCTACAGGATATTAAATGTAAGAGGTTCTCTTTGAGAATATACTACGACAAATTTCAAATCTATGACGGCTGCCGGCATAAAATGCCAGATTTTATATTTGTTTCATTATTTCTAACACAAAATGCAAGGTAGCACTGTAGGCCACGCAGTTATACATTTAGACTCTAAATTGTTCAAGGAGGACAAACATACGTGGCCTTGAATCGAGTAAAGTCTTTGGAACGATTATGTATTGAAGAGTTAGATTGCAACAAATTGATAGGAAAGACACCCTGTAATAATGAGGCACTAAATGAACTAAATAGAAAAAGAAATATTAAAAAATAAAAACTTGTAAATAAAATAAGTAAAAAAAATTAAGTTAAACGGTTTTATGGAAACAATGATGTAGAAAATGTACTAAAAGCTAAAAAAATAATTCCATAGGTCCTAAATACCACCAGTCTTCACACCATTCTCCTCATCGATCTAGAGTATTGATCAGAAAAAAATAAAATCGTGAGAAAATGAAAAGGGTCAAAATCAAGGGATCTAGGACTCGGCTATCGACTACTATATCATGGTACTACCGATAGCCAAAATGGAGTAGTTGTGCTACTAGATTCAAACCTTAAACAGCGAATCATTGACATTGATAGAAAGAATGGCCGATTTATAGCTGTAAAGTTAGCCATGTAGAAACAACTACCCCTGAATATCATTTCCGCGTATGCGCCACAAACCGATTGTACCGACAGTGAAAAGCAGGCATTTTGGCATGATTTAAATGAACTGCTTAACTCATTTTCCCCTGAAAAAACCAAATATATCGGCGGCGACCTAAATGGGAATGTAGGCTGTGAAAACTTAGCCTACAAGGAGATCATGAGTCAATTTGAGTAAGGTTCTATTAACAAGGATGGTGAACAACTATTGGATTTCTGTGTGAAATATGATCTGACCCTTGTCAATAATTTCTTTAAGAAGAAAATAGAGCATCTTATAACCTATGAAAGTGGAGACAAGCAATCACAAATTGACTTCATACTCACCAACAGGCCGTTACTCAAAACTTTTAAAGACTGTAAAGTGATACCAGACGAGGCACTGACTACGCAACAAAAGATACTAGTTGGTTGTATAAGAATCCCGAAACCTATATAGCATATTCAAATTAAAATACCGAGGATAAAGTGGTATCTGCTAAGCTCCGAAAGAGGATATGGACTGATAAGTAAACTACATGACATAATGATAGACGATATGGAACGTAATGACATCAGCGCTGAAGATATGTCGTTCATATTTGAGAACAAATGCAAAACGGATGCCGAAATGGCACTCGGAATATTTAGGGATGGAATGAGCAACAACAAAGACTCGACATGGTGGAATTAAGAAGTCAAAGACTGTTTGAAGAATAAAAAAGAGCATTTCAAGCAAAAGTAGAACTCTAGGCTGGAAGACGACCACGTGCAGTACAAAAATGCTAAAAAAATGGACAAATGTAAAGTCGGACAAAATAAAACAGACGCACGGAAATTCTTTTATTTTAATCTTGAGAACGCGGCCTTTGATAAAGAAGTATTCAAACTTACAAAACAACGACACAAGACAGGGCTAGATATCAAAATCAACAAATACATGAAAGATGATAAGGGACATTTATTAACAAAAAACGCCCAAATCAACGAGCGCTGACGGGCCAATATTATCATCAACGGAGAATTTTCTAATCAGTCGTTAGAAGATAACCCAAAGACTTCTGGAACTCTGCACTATATAAGTACAGATGAGCTTGGAAGAGTGCTGACGAACATGAAAAATCACAAGGCTGTTAGACCCGACAACATACCAGCATATTTATGGAAGGTACTAGGCCCTATTGCAGTAGAATGGCTTACATAACTTTTCAACACTGTTTTAATCTCTACAAAGATCCCAGAATCATGGCGTCACAGCTACGTTGTACTCTTCTACAAGAATAAAGGTGATGTCAGTGACTACGTATATTATAGAGAGATTAAACTCACATCTCATATTTTAAAAATCTGGGACCATATCTTTAATAGCCGCCTTCGCCGACTTACGTCCATATTCGAAAACCAACGCGGCTTCATGCCAGGTAAATTCACGACAAACGCAATACAAGTTGTTAGATTCCTTATGGAAATACATCAGGTTAGGAAAGAGGACCTTCATCTAGTGTTTATAGACCTTGAGAAGGCATTTGATCGAATACCGCGCAAATTAGTTTGGCAAGCCATGAGGGCTCAACAAATACCGGAACACTACATTATCCTAATGCAAGATATATATAAAGTCGCATTAGCACTCAATTGAGAAGTCTGGCTGAATTTAGCAAACCGTTTGAAGTAGAAGTGGGAGTGCATCAGGGCTCCACAATCAGCCCGTCTCTTTTTAACCAGTCCATGAATTATCTTACCTGGCATATACAAACGTGCCTTCCATAGAGCCTCCTGTATGCAGATGACATTGTCCTCATAGATAAATGTGCCAACAGAAGTAGAAGCGTGTGCTTGAAGATAAAAGCCTATGTATCAGGAGAATGAAGACGGAATACCTACACTGCAGTTTTTGCGATCCTCCCACTCCGAGCAATACAATTATATCTATCGATGGATAACCGTTACCCAAAGTACATCAATTTAAATATCTAGGATCTATGTTTGTCGCAAATGCTAATGTCAATATAGATGTGACCCATAGAGTCAACAAGGAGTGGTTTAAATGAAGAAACCTTTTAGGAGTTTTATGTGATCCCAAAATGCGAACACAGCTTAAGAACAAGGTCAATAAAACTGCAGTAAGACCAGCAATGATATGCTGTGATATAGACATCACTGTCTATATGTCTGCATGTTTGTTTTCAACGCACACACACAAATCATTTAACGCACTACTATAGCGAAAAATTCCAAATGTGTGCGTATGCGATAGAAGAGATTAAAGAAAATGGTTTGTTTTGAATATTTTTGAATCTATTCTATAGTAGGAAGAAATTAAAATTTAAAACATTTATTTATACAAAGAATTATATTTAAAACATTAATTCCGCACTGAATTTCATATTAACAAAATTTTATTTTTACCTTTACATACATAATTATATACATACTCGCTGTATCTAAAGCGATAGATTCGTTCGAGACGTTACCGAGCGTATCATAAGTGAACAAAATTCGAAAAAGGGTTTTCAAAACAGTATTTAAAATTTTTGATGGATTAGTGCATAATCTTTTTTTCTGTTAATAAAACCACGTCGGATGCAATAAAGCAAATCAAAATCAAACAACGCGTTCAATCGTTATATCGTTACGCGTTATATCGTGGTTGAGAAATAAACAAAAAAAAAAATTTTATTTGATATTTGAGTTTTAACAGATTAAAACATATTAGTATCATATTTTTTAACTCTAAGAACTTAAAAAAGTAATAAAATCAATCATTTGAGCGTGATGAGTTTAATAATTTAATGCACCTTTATTTTTAAGCACTTTAAGTTCGAAAGTAGTAAGAAGTTTCAGAAATGGCCTGCAGAATCAACCGTTTTACAGATTTTTTTTTGTTTGGATTGAAGTTCTTTACGCGGCGTGCGGTAGACATTTGTTGACTAGTAGAAATTTGATATTACAAAAACCAGCCAAAACCATATCGGACCATGTTCAATGTAGGGATCTGAAGCCCCTACTACAAAAAAATGCTTTACAGATGAAAAAACTACTTTATTACACTTTTTCCACGTTTCCCACACAAAATAAGTATAAGTACTTTAGTCAACTGTAATTAGGTATGTCGACTTTTACTCTGAAACTAGTGTAAAGTGCATCAACAAAAGAACGATCTTCGTGGCATTTACGTTTTTTTGTTGAAAAGCGTAGTTTTTCGGAAATAACTCAAAAACGGTATATCCGATAATCTTCAAAATAATTTTCTTTAAAGGTATTTATTAAGCGTAATATTTGTATTTTTTTATATTTTGTAAACTTTTGGTTTAAAAAATAAAGGGGGTATAAAAATAAATAAATAAATTATGCTGATTTCGGAGCGATTATTTCAAAAAACATTTACTTAATCAAAAAAAATAAAGTGTTTTGAAAAGAATATGTGCCACACGTAGATGTTTGCTAAAAAAAATATTTTCAGGTTCTGCTACACTCCACAGAATGGAGTGCCCTGCTTAAAAATATTTATTTTTTTATTTAACTACTCAACTAAATAGCGGCTTATAAAATACATTAACACTATAAATTTCGTTAATATTCATCTTGTAGCTTTTAAATAAAATACGGACGGATGGATGGTCGGACATAACGAAACTATAAGGGTTAGGTTTTCCTCATTTTGGCTCGGAACTCTAAGAAGGTGTTATTCTCTCTTGATATGACTTTCTATCGCTCTCTTTCTCTCTTGAATTTATTATATAATATTTTGTATATAAATTACAATTCACTATTTTATATTATAATTTTAATAAATGAATTATTTTCTTCAAATGTATACCGCTTTGATTTTATGCCTTACTTTGCATTATTGACATTGTAAAAAAACTTGACGACGGGCATCTCTCGACCACACAGTTACTGTTTTATTTATATTTCCGACATTTTCCCTTATTTAATTCTATAGTTTGTCTCCCATAGACAAAAGACAACTGACAGACAAGGAGCAGGGAAATATGCATGCAGACGTCATACAGACCGCTTGCTGACGTATTGGAGTTACTTCGCTCACGGTGGCGTATGCGCGATGTATTTATGTAATTTGGCTTAAACTCGCACGGGCGAGTGAAAGCCAAATTACGCGATCCAGTGCGGGATTGATCTACCTTTTATACAGAAAACCAATTCGCGGGAGTGAACACAAATAAAAATAGTGCCACTAGACCATCGCGGCCTGCAGCGCCTGGATGCCTGGGACGCTGCGGCGGCTAGATCCAGATGAGCTCCCAACCTGACTTAATCCCCAAGGCTGTCCCGGGTGTGAAAACATTATTTATAAAAATATTTAACATTATTATTTTTGTTTACATGCATCGAAATTACAACTAACACAAAGTACAATGAATAACGTGAAGTACAATGTAATTAAGCCTTTTTTATGTACAAGTAATTAAAAAAACTGGTTTCGATAATTGCGACAGAAAATGGGTTAGCATTAGTGAAAAATTTAATTAAAAACGCGATATTTTTAAAATATGGATACGTACACAATCATTGATTTAGAAAAATTCTAGTAAATCGATGATCAATATAAAAACTTCAAAAAAAAATCTATATCTATAACGTATTTCCAAAAGATGTCTTAATCATATTATATGGAACAACTCTTCCAGAACAAATTTAAATTTTAGTCCTTTGCATTATTTGTATTGCATTTATATATCATTTGCATTGCATTACATTACGTATTTTTAGACCAGATAGTATAACTACACGTTAAAATTAAATAAGTCAATTATTAACATGCTCAAAGATAAATGAAATAAACTACTATTGACTAGGCTCAGTTTAAATTAAAATTTTAAATTTATTTTTTAGCATCCCGTGTGCGCGAGTTTGAGCTGAATGATACTGTTTATTGTCTTATTTGTAACAAATCGAAAAACAACGATCTGTTGTTATTGTCTGCTCGCTGTGGAACTTAAACAGCGAGAGTACGTCGATGAAGACCTTTTATCAGCATGAAAGCTTTTATGAGGCATTGTAATAGTTTAGTTGCACTGAACATGACATCTACTCAAGAGTGTTTGTCCGGACGTTTTCGATGTAAACGTAAAGAGTATTTTTATACTGTCGTACGATTGTAGCGTTAACTTAAGGCTCTATATACATTTTCAGCTTATAAAACTAAACAGAAAACCATAATTTTATCCTACATCCGGGACTGTATTGTAGTGAGTGAACTTTGTAGCGGTGGAAAAATCGAGCTTTTTTTTAGAATTTAGTTTTAATACTGATATCCATATCGAAATATAACTCATTGTAGCAGCCACGATCATCTCGTTACAACTAACTCTGAAACAGCTCTCGTTATTGACATTAAATTATGTATAAGTAATATATGAAATCTATGGTAGATAATAATATAATAAAAAAAAAAAAAAAATTTTATAACTAAACATAATTGCGATCACATAAATCATTGGCGATTCTTTCTTAACGAAAAAATCCTCAACAATTAATAATATTGATCCGAAACTAAAATCACTATTGAAAATTAACAGCTTAGATCCCTGACTACGAACGAATTGACCGATAAGTTTTTAATTTAAATAAAATTGAACTATTAGTTTCGAGAACATGTTAAAGCGTTAGTATCAGATCGTCTAATCATAAATAAAACAATGTTTTTTTACAATCACCAATTCGCACAAGGCCAGCATGGAAGGTTTAAATGTACATTCACGACCCGCACAAAGTCTCTTGCGTGCTTCAAGGGTTTATTTCAATTTCAAACGGGTCTTACAATTGATAGTTCAATCTGCACTTGAGTTAAAAGGCACTCAAATGCAAGCCTAGATTGAAACTCGTTTTTCCCGTTCGCTTCTGAAATATCCATCCCGACGTGAATAGTTTTGTTAGTGGATCTTAATGAGCCTGATGTAATATTGGAAATGGTGTTAAAAAAAAATTCTTCGAAATTCTCCCAACAACCTTTTTAAGATTCTCCTATGTGATTTAATTTGTTTTTTTTTTAAATATCAATTTCATAACAACTTTCTCGATTAGATATTTTTTCTCGATTATCGATCTCTATTTGACGAAACGACGGTTTCAAATAAAGAAAATTTTGACGGTATCCTGTTTTTCATGGTTTCTTCACGGTATCCTATCTTTAATTTTCATCCCATTTTTGAACAAAATTCTTATTTTTAAATAGGTTTGTATTCATATTACCGATCCTAAAAGGAATTTCTAAATGATATCCAATTATTGAACTCACAGACCATTTTCTGTTACACTTGTATTATTTAACTCTGACCACGTGTCAGAATTTAGTATTCTTTCTCTCGTCGTACCACATGCAAAAATCGCTGACACTACCTCATATTCTGAGCGGAAGTGAGTCTCGTGGCTTAGTAGGCCAAGCCTTGTCTTCTTTAAAATGTTTTCCCACTTACGACTCAAAATTTCGTCTGTATGGCTTCACATGCTCGCTTATTTAAAATGGATTTCAAGAGCGCGATTGAACACAAAACGATATATTTATTTAGCTTGTCCAGTCAGCGTAACAACGCCGAACGACGGGCCCGAGCGGTCGTCCGACCCCTCTACGAGAGTATTGTAGATTATTCTAGGCATTTACTAGAATAATTTAGGCAGCGTAAGCTAGGCAGTATACGAGGCCAATACAAGACTGCCTTGTATTGGCCTCGTATACTGCCTAGCTTACGAACTGTAAATCATCTAATCTCACCTGCATTCAATACTGCACGGATGTCGGATTGCGTTTTCGTTTAATTCCGTGAGAACTAAAAACACTATGCGGAACAACATCGGCTAGAATCCGACACGTTCATGACTGATTTCTTATTACATTACTTTTTATATATAAATAGTGAGAATTCACGGTGTACTAGAAAAATCAACGGTAAATCAAAATGTAGATCTCGCTACAAAAAGGTTAATACACCGGAGCGCAGTTAAACTGCCCGACCGACGGTACTTAATAAATATTCATGACTTATTCCCTAATAATAAAGTTACATTCCCTTTTACGTTCTGAATTATAAATTATCAAAAGTGTGTATATTTCTATAAACCGATTAGTATTTTAGGTCACATGATTATTATATTAAAATTATATGGTATATTTACAGCTACTATTAAAAATGTTTTTGTGTAAAAATGCAAGTTTTATTGGACAATAAGTAATCTATGATATACATATATACAATCTATGAAATGAATTATATACAGAAAAATCATATTGTATACATATATAATACATGAAACAAATTTTCCAATTATAAGTACTTTAAAAATTTTGTTACAACGAATAAAAAAAAAAGCGTTATTTATTTAAATTTCCCATATTTTGTATTGCAAAATATAGCCTTTAGCATTGTTTATAATATATTTTATTTTATTATGCGAAGAAACAAAGTTTTTACTTTTAGTAAATGTATACATGAACGTGCTTCGTTTGAGTATAATTTTTCTAACCGACTTAAAAAAAAGAACAGGTTATCACTTCGATTATACTTGTTTTTGTACGTATCTTAAACGATACCATTGCAAATTTGACAAACTGTATATTTTTGAGAAATGGTTTATATTGGGTTAAGATCTGTTGATGAACTAAAAGAAAAGAAAGAAAAACTCATTAACGAAGTACAGTACACAAACTTTAAAATCAAGTCATTTTCTTTTAGTGAAACCGTTGAATGCTTGTAGGACTAGCAGCGCCTCGCCGTTCATCCGCGCAGAGTTAAACAGAACATTCTTCTTAGTTTGCAAATATTTTTTGTCGTGTTGACTTTGTCTATCACCACATCGCTGAGGTCACCCTCCCACAATATTTTTATTCTAAAATAAGCTTCACGTGTTTAAAATATCCAGTTGTATTTGGAGTCGATGCCGATTAGAGAAAGTTAAAAAAACTATAATGAAAGTGACCAACACAAAAAATAACTACGGTTAAGCAATCTCAATATCTAAATGTATAAACATAAATGCAAAACGTGAAGTATCGTTTTGGGTAAGAAGTATATCAAGCCGGAATCAAAAACACGATTGCATCTTTATACCTTTACTTGGCACCAGCTTCAATATTAACTATTTAAAACAATATTATTTAAAATAGTAATAAAAACTAAATTTCAATAATAAAATAAAATATTATTTACATTCGTCATAAAGAATTAAATCATCAGGTTTGAATAAGCAGATGTTTTTTAAGAGGAATTGTTAGTTTCAAAATAAGTCTGATACATATAAGGCTATGTTATTCAAATCGAAAAAAAATAATGTTACGAACAGTTTTTGGTTTTGTGTCTTTGCTTATTTTGTTGTATTTTTATATTATCATGCAAGAGCAATTACAAAAAAATATTGCTGTTTAATGAAGAATATGCGTTTATTGTTTATTATTTATCTGTTTATTATCTTCAGGTTTATTTGCTATTGTCTAAACGATTCCTTGATTAAAAAATGAATTCCATTTTTATGAAATTTATTTTTGTGTGTAGAATTAACTACTTTAAAATAAAAAAGACTAATACAACAGTTATTACAAATATTTTTCGTCTTTTTGAACCTGGCGCCGATAATAAAGAGATTTTAAGGCAATTGCTGCCCGAACGCTGTTCTCTTTTGAGCCCCATTTACTGTTAAATCATGTGAGTATTAATCAGTCTTTGGGGCCTAAAACCATGGAAATCAGAACTAAATATAAAGGTAGATGTTTTTGGGACTGTGAAAATGCATTATGGCTGATTAGACCTTCGACGCCTTAAGGATGATAATGCTTACCGTCTTTGAATGAGATAGTATTTCTAAATAAATATTGTGTTAGAAAACTTATGTTACATTACATATAATATTGCATGTTATGCGTATCTAAGCATATATGAGTGTATATCTTTTCACACCTGCAGTCTGAACTTTACGACAGACTTACAACCGACCGCGAGGGGCCGTATAGCGGCGCAGGAATATGGTGTCCTAACAAATTCACAACTGAAAATGAATGCAAATATGGAACGCCTATTTTCGTATAAATTCATGATAATTATATATAATAAATGGTAGAATTTTCTTAGAGTTGTTAACAGAATTATTAAGGTGTCTATGAACTTGTACGATTGCGATAACAGCGTGCATTATTTACACCGGCCCAACTTAAAACACTTATTTTTACGAGCTATATAGTCATTAAAAATGCGGATTACATTCGAAGCTGACTGTTTCTCGGTACAATTATTTCTAGGATAATTTACACCGTTTGCTGATTCCTTTGTTTTTTTTTTTTATGAACATGTCCCTTAATTATATGAGAAACGGAAAACCGAAACGTAAACAAAACGTCGTTTTATGAGCATATTTCATGGTTTGCCAGGAAGCCCCCAAGCAAACTTCTCACAGTAGGCCGGTTATCTGCTTCGTAAGCATCTATGACATCTGTCATTCGTCGGTCGTTGAATTTCCGTTCGCTCTACTGAGCAAAGACTCAGACCCGTCGTCGACCGAGTGACATGTGACTTTGTCGCTTGAGTTTTGTGCCTAACTAGCAGAGAGAGTGATGAAGAGGCTCTAATTCATTGGGTTAGCTACTTTTTCATGTTATACTTAACATCGAAACACAAATAAAACAGCTTATCATTCCACATTTCTTTTTCATGTTATAATAATAAATTGATAAGAATAAAATAACTTTAAAATAAAATCAAACGTAAATTATATTCGCACAAACAAATAATTTGACAAAACAATTTCTCCAGAAAAATAATTCCTTGGAACCAAGTATACGTATAATAATGCTACCCTCTTTTTAGGGTTCGGAGCCAAAAAGGCTAAAACCGAACCCTTATAGTTTCGTCATGTCTGTCTGTTCGTCCGTATGTCACAGGCATATTACTCAAAAATTATAAAGTTGTATATTGAAGAAATTCAAAGTAAAGGTATCTTCTATAAGCCACTACTTAGTTTCTTAGTTAAATAATCAAAATAAATATATTTAGGGAGAGCACAAAAACTGAAAATATTTTTTTTCAGCAAACATCAACGTGTAGCACTTATTTTGGCAGTTCTTTTTACAACACGAAAAGTATGTAGGATTACTTCTTGTGTAACAAAAATATATAATTACATTAATAAAAAAAATTGTTATCTTATCTAAAATCAATGTCCAAAGAAGGAACAAAATCGGCGCTGGACCGGTATTGAAATTAAAAGCGGGACCCGTCGTCGGAACCGGCATTGACATCGAGAATTAGATTGTCATCGAGATCACAATTGGTGAGTATTTATTTTATGTGCACGCGAGCGAAACCGCAGACGTGTTTGAATAATAAAAACACATTTTTTTCTGATTTCTAAATTTTTATTCACGCCCAGAAAAGTGAGCTGGTAGCGGCTATTACGAAAGTAATTTACGAAATAAGCAGTAATGATGAATCGAGTTAAAAAGAAACGACGCTTTAATGGCTTACGCTAAATATAACATGAGAGATATATCAAATTAATGTGCTACACAATTGTAGATCTTAAAAAGACCTACAAAAAGGCATATATGATAACGTATGTCTATCTTCTAAGGATAATCCACAACCAGCATTTTTGTCTTTCGAATAACACCCAGCTGTAGACGGTGGGAAATCGACTTTTGCCCATTTCGAAACGATAAATGTTAAATAAAAGGAGGCCTTGATGTAAATCAAATGTATTTTTTCAAGTTAGGAAACAAAAATACATAATACTTCTAAAAACATGTTTAAATTATTAATATTTATATTATTATTTTTTATTCAAATTAACGTACCCAAGAAAAATTCTGATCTTTTTATAAAAAACCAAAAAAACAATTTTGTAGTCCACGTGAACGGAGCAACGGGCAGAGCTAGTTCTTACATGAATATTGATCGTTAACGGTTAAATCAAGCGATCAAGAAATCTTTAAAATATTGTTTTCCTACACCAGACTATTATATTTACAATCGATACCGAATCAGGAGAAAAATTAGTATCCACTCTATATCCACGTAGGTAAAGCAGCGGACGAAGTCCTTATGAAATTACTCGAAGAAGATAAGACAACGAGCCGCTCATTGTCGATTCATTTAAAATGCGCATATATTTGGAAAATACGAGGCACTTATAAAGTTAAATTTAATACGTCTATATGTTATTTGCATTAGGGTAGGCAGACGAGGACGCGAGAGGCGCTTCGGGCAGGTTTTATGAGCCCTTAAAATTGGGTCACGTGGAACTCAGACCTGTTGTAAATAAATAATTCCACCGCGATGAATAACAAGTGGACCTTGGTAGAAAAGTGTCGGAGATAATATCTTAACTTATTCCGAAACATGTATTTTTTTAATTTTCTTTAACGCGGCTTTTAAAGGGCTCTCCATAAAATTCGTGTATGAAAAGAAAGGGCGGTAAGTACACGTGGCGACATATTAAGTTGCAACTTCAAATTCTAAGAGAGTTCTACGTCGAGCATTAAACTGATCACAAACAATCACTTTAATCAGTATTTTATGAAAATATTTGAAAACCTATGTTTAATTAAAAAATGTACTTGGTAGCAAGTTTTTTCAGCGGAGAAAAACTATGCATGGCGCATCTCTAATGCTATGAAAAATAATATTTAAAACAAATAACTTCCAGATATTGTGCGCCTGTCTGTTAAGCGAACTATTGAAATGGCTTGCATAGAACTAGAGCAGTTTGTTTTATTAATCATATAGGTACAACCATCAAAATCATCGTATGTTGTATTTGAAAAAGTAATGGATGACATTTTGTATAAAATCAGTAAAAATTGTAAATATATTGCTGTTTGCGGAGATTTTATTGTAAATTTATTGGAAAATTCTTGTTTGTTTACTAGAATAAAATCATTATTCCAGTGCTATAATTAAGACAATTTATTATTAGAACCGACTCGGTTTACCGTTACTTCGTCATGCTGCCTGGGCAATATATTCACAAATATTTAACCAGAGTATAAAGTCAGTTATAAATAAATTATCATCTAACCATTGTGCACAGTTAATTATGATCAATGATAAAAAAACATATAAAACATCACATTACAATTGTACCTGTGAACACTGGTCGTCTTGAGCAGTCTAAATTCAATGTATTAAAAAAGATGTGTATTTTGTCATATTGGTAGGACCGTAATGAATTGTATAGTTCACTGTTGACTATATTTATTATATATTAACCAGGTCAAAATGCAAAAATATTTAAGATCAAAAATTATTGATGTTAATAATACCTTATCATTTAGTGATTGGGCGTCTGTGGGCATTAATAATAGCAGGCGTAGATTATAGTCACTTTATGAAGAAAAGTCGCATAACAATTCGGTTATTTTTGTCAATTATGTAATAAACTATTCCAAGGTATTTAAGCGTGTACATGCAGCCGCAAAATCTATGTTTGTCGGTAATATAAAAAAAAATATAGACAGGGTAAAAAACTACTTGGAATATAATAAATAATGAAACTGAAAAACACACAACCCGACATTTAGAATTTAATTTAAAAATTAAGGACGGAATTTTATACAAAGACATAGAAGTTGTCTTTGCTTTTGTAAAATTCTTTGCTAGTTTTCTAGTTCAACTTTCAACTACATAATCTCTGAAGTCGTCGCCCACTCTCGCCAAATTTTTGTTGAAATGTTACGTCGATGTTTATGGCGTGTCGTTTGCATTTACTCATTTCCATTACAATGACGTTCTTAAAGCATTCAAAAGATAGATATAAAAAAAACTGCCGATCTTAATGGCCGTTTCGTAAAAATAACTGATTCAATAATAAATTGCATTACTCCATGTCTAGTAGTGATTTTTAATGATTGCGTTGATTGTGGTGTGTTTCCGAATCTAATAAAGCAAAGTAAAGTAATTCCATTATTATAATCCGATAGTATAAACTTTACACTGATACCAATACTACCGACGCTCAGAAAAATTTTTGTAAAGCTTATTTTAAATCAACTATTGCAATATTTTTATAATAACAATTTGATGAACATTAAACAGTTTGGATTCAGAAAGGGTCGCTCAGCAACCAAAGCCAGTGTTGAGCTTATTCAGCAAATTTTTGATGCCTGGAAAAATTCACAGGATGCGATTAGTGTTTTCTATGATTTATCTAAGGCGTTTGATTGTGTTCATCATAACACATTGGTCAGGAAACTACATCATTATTGCGTCACGGGTTGATTCCTTGGACTTTTAGAGTCTTACCTAAGTGATAGAATTCAAAGGGTTGACATTAATAGGAAGAGGTCGTCAGGATTTACATTTAATATGGTATGCCACAGGGTTCAGTACTTGGACCATTTCTATTCCTAGTGTATGTAAATAATCTACCAAATCTTTTTAAAAATGCTCATAGCATTGAATTGTTACTGATGATATCTACTTACTTTTTAAGGTTGATAGACATCAACTAGCTTTTGACAGTATAAACAATAACATCTCAAAAATTGTTGAGTGGTTTAGTATTTTTAATCAAGTTGTATTTTCCTTTCATTAAGCAGATTAATGCAAGGAAAACAAAACTTGTCAAATTTTCATTATTTAATTTTTAATAGATCAACACAAACATAATGGTCAAGAACGAGATACTAGATGTTGCGGACATGACCTTATTTCTCGGTATCACGTTAGATGCTAAGTTACGTTAGATTTCTCATATTACGAGATTAGTGAAAAGGCATGGTTCTGCAGTAAATGCAGTCAAAAGAATTCGGCGACTTACAGATGAAAGCCCCGCAAGATAGTTTATTTCATTTTTTTCATAGTGTCATGATCTATCGAATTTTGTTCTGGGGTCACGCAGCCGATATTAACACAATTTTCATACTGGATAGTTCGTGCCATTTGTAATTTAGAACCAACAGCATATCTCAAAAAAAAAAATTTAAGAAATTAATATTTTAGCTATAGCGTCACATTATATATACGAAAATCTGGTATACGCCAAGAAAAATATAGAGTCGTTCCAAAAAATGAGAGACAGCCATAACATTGACACTAGACATAAGAACGATCTTGCTGCTCCTAAAACCCGTCTGAGCATAATTAGAAAATCAAAAGAGACAGTGTGTGCGTTTTTGTAATAAGATGCCAGCTAAAATGAAAATTTTCCATTTTATGAATTTAAATGTTTTGTTAGAAGAAAGTTATATGGTAAGGGCTATTATATAATATCTTAATGAAAAAAGCTTAATGAAAAAAAAAAGGAATTGAATTGCTCGGCTACAAGGTTGCTTCATATTATTTCTTAATATCGATTAAATTACTCAGAACTCAATATGTACGTTGTATTTATGAGAAAAAAAGAGCAACCCTTGAGTTTCTTGCCCATTCTTCTCAAGGTGAATCAGTATTTAGAATATGTGGTAATATCAAAAAAGAATTTATTAGTGACTTATTTCAAATGTGACTTCATTATCTACGAAATAAAGTTTTTTTTGATTTGATTTGATTTTGATTTCTTTATAGAGTAGAAAATAAAAACTTAATATTTCAAAAATCACAGAACGCATTTTGTGTTCATTCATCTGCGCATTTATGCTATTACTATACTGCCGTCCAACGTCTTATAATCAATTGGTTGCTTTTAGGGTGCTTAGGTGGCTACGCAGTAAGCGGTACATAAATTAATTCACATTTCTTGAAAAGTAATTCATGCTATGTCTACATAAGCGATGTTTTACTACAATCAATACAAAATTATAAAAAGAAAAGTGTTTGGAACATATATGGATGGGCGGAAATATAAGCTGAAACCGTGACAGGTTTTTCATAGATTTGACAAAGCCAAAAAATTATAAAAGCTATATATACGTAGATACATATTGACACACAAGCATACAAGGAACCTACACAAACAAAAAGACGAACTAGCAAATGAACGGCCTCCGAGTCGTAAAAATTCACATCGCATTAAAACTCGCCGCGTGCCCTTCGTAACTCGTAGAGGACAAACCGTAAACTTTACACACGATCCGGAACGAGAGAGATGGGTCATTCTCTTATAATATAAAGAGAACGGGCTGTAGGGGGGAGGCAACATCATCGACACGTAGACGACGTGCCTCCTCTTGATTTATTTGGGGCGCGCCGCTCCGCGTGGGTTATCATTTTATCTCCGGCGGCCTAAGTCACGAGATTTATAAGGCGTCAGGTAATAAGGTGGCGATAATCTACGGAATTAGTCCGCAAAGCGGTCGGGCCTCCCTTATCGGGCGCGGGGATCACGTCTCAGCCGAATGGCCCGGCGGGGACGTGTTCCAATATTATATAAAGATTATTAAAAATTCTTCCCCGGGCGCTGGATCTAGGTTAGGTAACGAGACCGCGTCGGTAAATATTTGTTTATCTCAAATCCTTTGCTTCGGTTGACAGTCTAATTGTATTAGCGATAGGGAACTTTTCTGCTTTCTTAAGTTTCTATCTTCATTTGAAAGCTCTGATTATTTCAATTTTACAGGCTTCATTTTTAAATATCACTTTCGTAGGAACCTAGAAGTTATGAGAGTATCTAAAGTCTACCGATTAATTCAATTAAACTGTTTTATATATATAATCAAAAATATATTTATTTCGTAGATAATGAAATTACACCTGAAATACGTCATTAATATTTTTTTTTTAACATTACCACCCATTCCAAATGCTGATTCATCTAGAGAAGTATGGTCAAGAAATTCAAGGCTCGCTTCTTTTACTTAACAATTAATTAATAATTTAGTCGACATTTAAAAATAAAATGAAGCAACCTGATAGCCCTGCAGTTTAATCCCAAGGGCTTTTTTCATTAAGATATTCAGACACTGGCATAGATGTGCAATCAAAATATAATATAGCTCAAATAACAAAATAAAATATTATTATGAGCATTATTTTATAATTTTCAAACATATGTTTCACGATCGGATTTCATAAGAATTCATTAGACAAATAAGTGGTTAAAAACCGATGAAATTCGAATTGGATTAGTGCAACAAAGCTTCCGTGTCATCACACAATTTTTTTTAATAAAATACAAGCAGGCTATCCATCGGGTCACCGCAACCCATGGACACTCGCGACGCCAGAGAAGCCACCGGTGCGTTGCTGGCTTTTTGAGAGGAAACAGGATATCTAATGGAAAGAGGGATCGGATTGATTTAAGGGAAAAGGAGTAGGCCACCGAAACTCTTACTCGCCGGACGAAAAGAAACAGTGGAAACTGCTACTTCACATCACTATTCTGTTAAGTCGTAATATTTCACGGATCGAGCCGATCCATTTTTTATGCTGCATCCTAGTTGGCCACAGTATGGCCCTACCGCAGTAAAGATCTTTCCCCTTTAAATTGACGTCTAATTAGCAAAGCAAGCTGTAAGGAAAGCTACGATATGAAACATCGTGTGTAATAGCTTAACCTGTATACTTCTGTTTCGCATAGGGCTTTCTCATTCCCACTTAGTCGTGTCATAGCGTTGCATACACATACATTTTCACATCGTTAAATATGTTTATATATTACTTGCTTCTAACGAATTCAGTAAGAACAATTTATAGGATTAGAGAGAAATAGATTTTAAGCTACCTATAACAGTGTAAACGCACGACCTATCTTTTAGAGATATTACGAGCTAGGAAGATGAGCTATATTTAAGAGCAAAATACTACGAATTCAAACTTTTACCAGTACTAAAACTAGATCGGATCCCTTTTGAAAATTATATACCGTTTTAGACCTCCACGAGATACCATAGTGGAACAACAGTGAAATAAGGCAGACAGCATCTGCGAACTGTCCTACATGAATTAGCCTAACGTCAATTTTGACAGTGAGCACGTACTTAAATTTAAAAAAATCTCTTCACTCGATACAATACTATTATAGGATCTAATAAATCAAATAAGCTAGAAAACCAAATCTATTTTTTTTTTAAAATATATGTTGTACATTTTTTATTGATAAGAAAGAATGTCAGTTACAGCTTAAAGTCAAGTTAAATGTAGTTAAAGTCAAATAATGTTGAATTAAGTTGAAGTTACACTTAATAGAGATATATTATCATGTATTACCGGAACTATTTCATATAATCCTTCCTCCTCCAGATCTCCGAATTGGACTAGTCTAACCTAGACTAATTAAAATGGGTACTAGTTATTATGACATAAATGTTGTCCACACGTCTGTACGTAGTTAACATATACACATAAAATTATAATTGTAACATTTTTGGTGGTAGTTAAGGTAACTAACTATAAGGAAACATTGATATTATTCCGATTTTTTATATACAATATAGATAATAAGAATTATTAAGATGCTTTTAAATTACATCACATTAATTGAGTATTGTTACTTTTAGTTCAATTTGTTGCCTCAGAAATTACTCTATCGGTCTTGGCATCTCGGTATATATATACATACTGGTTGAATTTCGTGGAACAACCTAGTAAATTTTTTCGCTGTCTTCGTCTTTTATCACGTTCTATGATTTCCTCGTAATTCCGCTCTTATGTGTTAGATGGTGCTATTATCGCCCGACCCGACGATTCTGCTAAATACTAAGTGCCACATAACACAATTTACAGAAATTTTAATTACATTTTCACTTTTACATATTCCTCGATTTTTGGAAGCAATTTATTTCCCGTTAAAGATTTTTGTCGGAAACTTATCTTAATTAAAGAACAAAAAATCGGCATTGTAATAATTTACATTATTTAAATGAAAAAATTGTATTATTTTGAGAAAAATTATCATCAGTGTAAAAATTCTTACAAAAAGAAATGTTATCACTAGAACGGCAGACTATAAAATTAGTTTAAGAATACGTTTAATGATATTTACAAACAACAATTTTTGTTATAAAAAATCTGGATTGCTTGAACCATGGACCTATATACAAAACCTGTAAAAAACTCAAGGGTGATATAAGCCAACTTAAAAGCGCGTAAGATACTGCTTATAATAAAGTAGATTAGTATACTCAAGTAAATTCAATTATCAAATAGATAATCGTCTGGTATTCATTGTTCATAATTTATGAACAATGAATACCAGACGAAGCCAGGACACATGAAAAACGACGATTGTCACTTGCTAAAATTTCACGTACCTTCTGTATATTTTACAATTTTGTAATTTCATTAAAAATTGTCATTTACCAAAAATAATGGCCATTTTTATTATGTTACGTATATTGTAGCGCAGATGTAACCCTCGTCGGGTTTCGCTACCCTGCTGTACTCGAAATTAAAATCAACAACGCCAAGACAACATTTTATTGATCAATTTCTCAGTTATCTTTTCACGAATTTTCTTGGAATTCGCTATGACACTTCGTGTTATTTTACATTCAATTATAGCGTTTTTACTATCGAGGTCCACTCGTTCGAGCAGGAGTCCCTAACAACAGCTTTTTTTCTAACTGTTCTTATTTCTCGCCTTCTAGTATTTTAAGATTCAAATTGATAAATCTAACCCGAATGAAACCCATGTTCGTGAGGCTGCGCGCAGAGGCCGCATGCCTCAGATGCTACCTCCACATAACTCATATAACTTACTACAATATTCAAAGAATATAATAAACCGTCGAAGCAAATCGGATCGTAGAAGCATCGGTTGTTAATACTCACATTGGCTGATAAATAGTCAAAAAGCCGAATTCTGTAATGCGGGTAGAGAAATATAACAGACGGTGGGCGACTTTGTGTATCTAACTTCAGCTAATAGGAATTTGAAGAATTAATATTTTTATAAACAACCAATTGCAAGAGAAAGAACGGTCCGTATGCGATCTAACAAAAACGAAAGGGTTAGATGGAATTAAAATTCACTACCCAGCTTGAATATAATATATCTCTTGTCTACCGTACCACGTATGTATTCTTAAGAAGAATCTTATATATTCTTGTTTGATTATAAGTCATTTTGTGTAACAAAGCATAAATTTTCTATCAACGAAAGCAAAGTATTCATAAAGTCGAAGCGACATACAATTTTAGTATGACATATGTTTCTCTATTAATGATATAAACATATCTATGTAAGCGTTCAAGCCTTACCGTCAAACATAATACGTATTGTATGTAAACGAATTGAACGGAAAAAAATAAAAGAATTGCTCACAATAATTATCGCCCTGTAACGAAGATAACATTTTTAAATCACTCATTACAATGTAGATCCACAAAAAGTCCACAAAAAGATGATCAAAATAAATCATCACCAAACCAAGTCTAACTCGTTCAAGCGCGTGTACGGCCAGCCGTAATATTCCTCGAAATAGTTTTTGCGGGTTTTGTCCGAAAATTCGCATCTTCACGATGACCGGCCGAACAATATTACTCCGATAATTACGAGACCTCCAAGGGGCCAACTTTCGTTACTCAGAGTCTCAGACGCGGAAAACTGTAGACGGATTCTTTGCTACCTTGTTTTATGTCTTTTTCTTTAGTTAGTGGTTTTCCATTCGGACTACTTAATTATAAATAAATAGGTTTTTTAATTTTTCATATAGAAAATAAATAACTTATGAGGCGTATACAGAGGCATTAACGAAACATTAGCTGTTATGGAGTTTTCTGTACTTTTTTCCAAAACATATGAATTTTTCAATACATTAGTTTGATATACTATATTTTGTGGTTCAGCCGGAGTAAAGTATGTAAACACTCAATGATCGTTTATTTACGATTTGGTAAAAATGATCGAGATTTCACTGTTTTTGTTTATTTTTTTTTTGTATTTCAAACAGATAGACACATATGGACACTTTGTTTTATACTATTCTATTTTGATTCCACAGAAATTTTAATTACATTTTCACTTTTACATATTCCTCGATTTTAGAAGAAATTTATTTTCCGTTAAAGATTTTTTCCTGAAACTTATCTTAATTAAAGAATAAAAAATCACCATTGTAGTAATTTACATTATTATAATAGTGTTATTTGATAATATTAATTAATTAATAATAGTATTATTTTGAGAAAAATTACCATCAATGCAAAAATTCTTACAAAAAGAAATGTTTTCACTAGAACGGCAGACTATAAAATTAGTTTAAAAATACGTTTAATGATATTTACAAACAACAATTTTTGTTATAGAAAAATTGAGAAAGCTGGTTTCACTCTTTATTCCGCTTTTAGTCTCACTTTAATTCCACTTCTGCTCTCAGTTTCGCCCTCACTTCTCATCCCGGTTTTTTTCTCGGTTCTAAGTCGGGTTCAACTCTCAGTTTCAATGCTGCTCTCACTTTTAAGGATTATTACTTTATCGTTCACAACATCCTCATAAAGAACTCATTATTTTTGATTAAATTTTAGTAAAAAATTTAGCTTTTTTTTTTCTCAACAATAGAAATATTCATTCCTAGACTTAGTTAGACATCTTTTTAAGATCTGCACTTCTCTTGTAGATTAATTTGACGTAATGCTAAAATTTGGTCAATTTAATTAATGTTAACACCCTCAAAGTCTCTTTTTACGATTTGATTACAAAACACGAGATTTTATACTAACGTCTTATACAATGTAAGTGCAATGCGTATATAATCCTTTCGGAAGAAATTTTCGAAAGAAGGGAAAAGTGCATCATAAAACTTGCGCAGTTTGAAAAATACGAAATGCATAACACGCAGATTGAAAGCGCGACTTAGTTTTATGCTATGTAAATATCAGCCGATCACATGTCAATGACGCGACTGGATATCGGTAACGATATTGTGGTTTAATGATTTACACCGAGATCGAAATCGGAATGAATGGCCGCCTTGCGTAACCTTAAGACGATCTATTCCGAGTGCCCTGATGTTTGGAAAAGAAAGGCGTGTCGTGTATTCATATGAGTTGGTGTCTCGTCAATCGTTTAACTCGGTCCAAGGTTCGTTGAGCAACCTAAAACATTCAACATCGGCATCAAAAGGTAAGTGACCACCTTTTATGTCAGTGTTGAATGCCTTACACTTCCTCGGAATTTCATGCTGGCCCTGTGTGGTGTATGTCACCGGGGTGTGGCCAGTAGGTACCCTCCAGAGCACTTGCATATTAATCGGTAGAAAGCGATGGATTGTTAATGTAAAAAAAATCGAAATACTCTTTCTATAGTTTAGGTACTTTGAAATGTTACACGATTTAGTTATATATTTTTTACTTCTAACACGTCTTGATTTTAGTTATCTTCAGTGCAACTTTAACTCATTTACCTATTAACAAATAAAAACGTAGACATTTAATTGATATGAGAAACTTATTTAACCATTAAACATACGGTGTATATAGAGTATATCAAATTAATTAACTAGTTAACGAACTGAAAGTTAAAATAAGAAACATTATGGAAAATTTATGTTTTATTTACACAATTATTTACATATTATATTACACATATTATACATTACAAATGGATATAGATATTAGATATTATAATACATTTACAATTTTTATTTTAGGTACATTTATTTTTATTTATTTTTTTTTTTATAATACTTGCTTATAGACTACATTTATAGTTTTATTGTCTGGACTGTAAATGAACAAATTTCAAAGTGATTCTCCTCGTGAGCGTGCGACGTACAACTGGCCGTGTGCAAATCATGGTTCCGGTAAGTCAACGCCACAATACTGAAATGTTTGGCTTTGTGCTTTGTTAATAGCCATGCTGTAAGCTAACTTCACTAGGAATTGTAAACGTTTAAAAGTAAAAAGGCAACATTTGATATTAAAGGTATCCTTGGTATAAATGCTATGTGTTATTTTTCTTTACCAGTCATTATACTGGCTTTGATGATGTTATTTTGTAGCTGTTTGATGAAGGGTCTCGCACCATTACACAGTTTCGGCGAGTTCAGATTTCGTAATAAAATGATTGGTCAACCAACTTTTAACTTAAGACAGTGTAATGGCATTCCTAGAACATTTAATGAATTTACAAATTCAGTAGGTGAATTCATGCTTAATTATTCATGTCATTTTATTTATTCAAATTTAGATTTTCTTTTTTCTCATTTTCCCATATTTTCCCATCGAATTATTTCCTCGATGAAGTTGTTGATGCCGTTGACAATGTCGTTCTTCGTGGCTAGAATAATTCGTTCGCGTAACCATTCTGAATTGGTATAATTTTCACTAATACTTGTATATTCTTTATTTAGAAGTTGTTCCGGTGTTTCAACAACATTACATAACTCATTCGTTAATGTGATTTGGCCAGTATTTTCGTCTATTGAATATATTATATGCATATTTTTAATTAATAAGGGTTTGTTGTGTTGAATGTAAAGCCTCAATTCGTCGATATTATAATTTGTTTCTTTTAAAAATTCACTGTTCATAGCATCCATATGACTTCGTTCAGGAAATTAAACACCTAGTTGTATTAACGTTTGTTTAGATATTGCTAAACATTTATTTTCTATCAATATCAAAGCTTTGTTAAAAATTTCTTTGTTAAAATTAACTTCTAAGTCCGAGTTTTGTTGTCGTAGTTAAGCTCAAGATATCATCACTCATATATTCTCGATAATATTCGAAAGCTGTTTTTCTCGTTGTTCTTCTGTTTCAGTTCGATATGCTACTTTTTTTCTTTTTGAATCCACTTGAGGTTTTGTAAATAGTTTTTTACACTTTGGCATTGTGTATATATAATGTAATGAAGTTACGTAGCATTAATACTTTGATTGTTAATATTATGATACTGACGAAATCACTGAATTTTGTTTCATATACCACAATACATCGAAATTTCCAGAAGAAAATTACCAGAAGACTAGAATGTTCAAATAATTTGTTCTTTTTCACTAGTCCATATCACTTGAATTTGGTTAATTACTGTTCACTCTCAATTTCATTTGATCTATCGACTGCAAACACGATCAACCTGACGACAGATCATTCCAGATTTTTTTAAAACTTTCTAGAACATTCCAGATCGATTGTAATAGTTGCATAAATTTTGGAATTTTCTAGATCATTCCAGAATTTTTAGAACCTTTCAGAACATTCCAAATCGATTGTAACAGTTGCACACATTTTAGAACTTTCTAGATGAGTTTAGAAATTCTTAGAGCTTTCTAGAACATTCCATATTTATTTTAGCTGTTGCAGACATTTTGGGATTTTCTAGATCATTCCAGAAATTTTTAGAATCTTCTAGAATATTTCGGACCGATTTTAACAGTTGCAGACACTTTTGAGTTTTCTAGATCATTTCTAGTTTTTTTTCACATTTTAAGCACCCACAACCACCCACTTCCACCCACCATGACTGTAATCCGTTACTATCACCGTGTGTTTAAGGGAAGGGGGTGCGCGCGCGCTTGTGCGTGTACAAAAGTGTGTGGTGTGTCAATGAAACAAATAAATGTTTATATACCATTTTCGCATTTACCTCTTACGAGTTTAAAATTTATTATAAATTGCAAATTCTTTTTATATTTTATACCGTTTCAAACAGAAATCGCAATTCGAAGCTGACAGCTTTTTCGATAATTGATACACCTTGTAAGTGTCTTTAAACTCTCCAATTAATATCCTACGACATTATAATGGTTTCTTTGTCGCATGATTCGTGAAAACCTCCTTAATTAATGACCTGTATTAAACGAGATTTAAGTTTAGGTTGCTGATTTATAACCTTGATTTACCAAAGCGACTAAAATGAAGTTTAATGGACTAAACATAGATTCACACAGTTTAATATATACAAAACATAAAAATAGACATCAATAATTATTCTGTTGTTTTAAAGTGGTTTCATAAAATATAAAGCAATATTTTAAGGTTTATAGTACTTTAATACTTTAAAATGTCATATACATATTTCAAAAAATGTCCTTTAGTACATTTTTAACTGTACTATCGTAAATATTCCCTTGAAATATAATTAGCCACCTGGATGTTAGAAAAGATGAAAAAAATTAGCTGAGAAACAACGACTCTTTTATATGATGTCATTATGATCATCGTCGCATTCAAAGCTATAAGATTTATAATTCCAATTCGAAAAAAAAGAGTGTGAGTTCACACTCGGTAGAAGTGAAACTTAGTATTCTGGTTAATTTTTAAGAGAATGTGATGAATACACTATGGAGGTCGTAAACAGAGAGAAAAAGAGGAAGAGAGAGTGCGATTGATCGACAATTTTTTTATTACCTAAGTAGATCATTCGAAGCCTTTAAAAATGGTTAAAAACCAAAAAAAAACTTATAGTAGTATGAAACCCATTGGAAAAGGAAGAAAATATAACAAAAAAGAAAGGAAAAATGAATTCCGAGAAAACAGAGATCGGGAAGAGGTGAGGGGTGGGTTTTTAAGGGTAAAAAATTGTTAATCTCGATTTCCAGCAAAACTACAAGTCCTATGGCAAAAAGTTAAATGGCAAAGTTGTAGGTAATGGAAAGATCTACAACTCTTGTATTTACGAATCGAACGATGACGAAATACCATCAAAGAGACAAAAACTGATGACCAAGTGATTTGAATTAAAGATAGTCTTGATAAATACGAAGATTAATATTATTAAAAATATTATAATGTATAATGTAATCAGCATAAAGTATCGCATTCTAATACCTTTAATAGATATACCTTCGATTTCTGACGATAATATGTAATGGTAGAATCGCTGAATGATATAGACGCTCTGCTCAGAAACCTCAATGGAGTTTCTTAAGAAGTGGATCTAAAAATAAACATGTATAAAACGAAAATTATTAATGTGCATGTAGTACCTACTGCAGTAATAGTTGACAACTCGCCAATCGAAATTGTTGATGACTACTTCTACTTGGGACAATCTGTTCAAATAAGTTATAACCCAACTTAGATAAAAAATTATACAAAGAACTCAGCACATTTAGACAGCGTTCAGAAAATTGAGGGGCATCTTTAAATCCAATGGATCTCAGTGCCTAAAGATTAAAATATTTGTTGCGAGTAATATACGGATTTCGGACTTGGTACCTTAATGTCGCTCCCAAAAAAAATCAGAATCACTTAGCATGCGATGAGAAGAACTATGCTTGGGGTTTCTTCGCGAGATAAAATTCGAAACTCGAAAATACACAGAGGAACTAAAGTGACCGACATAGCTCATTGAGTCAGTACGTTGAAATGGCAATGGGCAGCAACATCGCTCGCAGAACCGACCGATAACCGGACGTCGTAACGTAGGACGACCTTCTACTAGGTAAATTGACGACCTGGTTCAGATCGCCAGTTCACTGTAACCGCAGTTTACTGGAATATAAGGGACGCTTATGTCCACCAGTGGACCTTCAGTGGCTGAAACGTTCGAGCGATATCAAGAATGTTATGTTTACCTAAATTCTAATATCAAAAACATATTTACACCGAGCAAGAAAATATTTCGTTCTGCTTTAGTTTTGTACAATTATTTTTTTCATATATGATTATTTGAGATAGTAATTATGTTGTTGAATATTTCATATTACATAGCTCCGCGAATCGATACGTATTTTAATATATTATGACCAATCAAATTCAGTATGAAACACTATAATATAGTAACAAAAAAAATCCGACTGAATGTTAATTACTCCCAATATTACGATTTAAATATGCCTAAAAGAATAAAATATGTAAAAGAATTATTCATTGCTTCGATAATAAACAACTCCGTATACACGTCGTTACATTTAACGACGTTAAACACGAAAACCTTTCGGAATCGGTTGCCGCGGCCCGCCCCCACTCCGGCCTAAGTTTCGGGGGCCTCGATTAATGACCCCGGATTATGTAACTAACGCTGAAACTTCTTAAGTGGGTACCCTAAGTAAACCCGGCCCGTTTGATTGTGGACTAAGGTTTTGTTGCGCGGAGAGCTGCGAGGCGCGCGCGCCGGCTCAGACCGACGGTGGCTCATTAAGGCGCTGGCCTTGCGCTCAAACAACTCCGTTTTGTTCGATTAATTAGCGCAAATTACACGTTAAAAACTATTTTCTATTATCTTGTTATGGAAGAGTGACATGTTTATAAGGGATTTTTTATGTCGCACCGACGGCGATGATACTAAAGTAAAGAGCGTATTATTTATAAGTTAATGCAATTTATATGTATCAATGATTATTGTAAACAAGGACAAGTAGAATGCTTCAAATGACATTTTAAAGCAGTATTAAACGAAATGGATATGGGACAAAATCTTCTAGATAGCAAGAAAAATTCATTTCATTTTGAGTGACAGTGAATAGAAACTGCTATTTTATTTCAAAATTTACAGAAGTTGTAGTGATTTGTTCAAAATTCACTTGTTATTTTTTTTATTCACTATTGAAATATCCAGTAGGCAAACTCATCATTTTTGTCTAACACACTATATATCATATTTTTGTCTTTAATTCATAATTAATGTGATAATCAGAAATATAAATTGCTACTAACTTTGATGGACGTGAATTTTTTTTCGTATTTATAAACTATAAATCAAATCAATTACTATTAGTTACTGTCATTTTAATATTAAAGTTACCATTACTGAAGTACAAGTTACAATTGCAGTAGAGCTTTTGCTTGCGACGACTTTTAACGTCTACCGAAATTTCGACAGTATCAGCATTGACAGAATCGTGACAAAAAACAGACTGTTTTAAAGCATATTTCACGTGTCTTCTATTTAAAACAATGGCTCAAAATTGTGACAGACGGTGAGTCCGTTGTTAAGAATGTCGACATCGGACCAAACATGGGCGAATTGACCAAAAAGTTATAACTTGAGTAATTAATACTAGACGTTATCATCAATATATTTTTCATAGCATTTTCGAGATGTAAACAAGCTTGCGAATCACCATAGAATTGCATAGCCATCGCCGCCCGTAGACACTCGCAACTCCAAAAGATTCAATGCACTGTGTAGTCGAGATTTTGGGTAGGTATAGAGGAGGAATTGATGAAGGGAGGGATGGGATTATGGAGGGGAGAGTGAATCACTGGAACTCTTTCTTATATACGAAATACAACAGCAGAGACTTCATCAACTTTACTTCACGTCTGTGAGGTGTACATTCACGTATTCATTATATCTGTAAGAGAATGCGGTCTCACCGGTCGAACCGGTCCATTTTCTTGCTGCAGCTACGTTGGCCACAGCATGGTTCTACGACTCTTAATAATGGTGACGGCCGTTACCAGCTCCAACACGCACTGGGCCAGCGTGGACCACTTAAGTCATTCAGTCCGGAAAAGATTATGGAAGCGCTTGCCTCAGTAGTGGGGTTAGAAATATTTAGTGCAACACAATTTATATTCACATATAAAGTTTTGATTTTGAACTGAGAGGTTATTTACACTTAATACACTTTCTGAAGGTGCCACTTTGCGGTGACCCGCGCAGCAGAGAAAAAAATATGCATGACACAAAAAATTATCATGACATGATACTCTCCTCGATCTTCTTATTCCAGTTTGGTGGGCTTGAGGCTTTCGCGTTGACCCAATACGGGATGGGAGCTATTTGCTTGCATATAACACAAAAATAATCGCAATACGGCCGATGGATATAGACAGAGGGAGAAGGAGCCTAGACTGTTACGTGATGTGGAAACCGAGAACTGGTCGAAAAACTAATGTGCTGTAAGCCAACTGGTTAATTGTACTATTAGATGTTGTTACCGCGCTAAAATCGGCTTAATGATTAACGATAGGCGAAATGAATTTAGGGTGACTTATAAAGATTAGAGGCGCTTGAGATGGGTATGAAGAAACTGTCACCTGTCCACATTCGGAACAGAAGTTTTTTGAAATGCGTTCGTATATCGTATAATTTCGATATCTCTACCGATCCTGACATAAACACCATCAAGTCATGAATACCGCTGATTTATAATAAAAAATCTTAACTGTGTTTCTACGCACATTGCTATAGTCTAGTGTAATTTTACTCCACTAATAAATAAAATAACATTTTTGTCTTGTAAAAATCAAGCTCCAAATTTTGCCTTGATTTTTCACGTTCTATTCCACCAAGCCCTTAATACAGAAAGATTTCCACATGGAGAAGCTTAGAACTGCCCCGAAATATGTACTTATAATTTAGAGTTTCATATTGGAAATTAAGGCTAATTAATTATAACGAGATCATTCATTGTTGCATAGCAACTGCGTTATATGTAATGTACAGTCTTAATTACATCATAGACCAATATTATTATATAAAGCACATTTTCGTTTGCAAAAACCATAACATTTGAAGCTCAGACGTTACACTTCACTGCTTTTACATAAAAAATGCTTTTTGAAATATAAGTCTATTCTTTAAAATACAGCAACGTTTCCATTTGTCCGTATTAAAAATAAAAACGTATATAACATGTCAAATTTGTGTTTTAATTCTATTGGTAATAAAATCAAATCAAATTAAAAATGTCTTTATTTCGTAGGCAATAGAAATTACACTTCAAATGCTCCATAAACAACTGTTTTCGACATCATAATTACCATCTATTCCAAATCCTGTTTCACCATGAGAAGAATGGACAAGAAACTCAAGGTTTGCTCTTTTTTAATCATCGATACAAAATATTAATTAGTTAATAAATTAGTACAACACTTAGCAATAACATGAAGCAACCTGAAGCAGTTCAATCCCATGGGTGTTTTTCATTAAGATATTCAGATACAATATAATAGCCCTTGCCATATAACCTTTTTTTATCGAAACGTTTAAATTCATAAAATGGCAAATTTTGCATTTCGACTGGGATCTTATTATAAAAGCGAACACATTTCCTATTAATACGATTTGCTATATTTGCTTAGACGGGTTTTATGAGTAGCAAGATCGTTCTTATGTCTACTATTAATCTTAAGGAAGTTGCTCCTTTTTTGAAACGATTCTATATGTCTCTTGATATATACGACGTTTTCGCACATGTATTGTTATGCTAAAGTTGGGATATTATTTCCTTAAATTTTTCTCTGAGAGATGCCATTGGTCTCAAATCATAAATAGCACGAACAGCTTGCTTCTCCAGTATAAAAACTGTGTTCACATCAGCTGCGTGACCCCATAACAAAATTTTATGGGTAATAAGACTATGAAGAAAACTGAAATAAATTAATCCCGCGGTGTTTTCATCTGTAAGTCGCCGAATTCTTTTCACTGCATATGCTGCAGAACTAAGCCTTATCGCCAATCTAGTAATATGATGTTTCCAACGCAATTTAGCATCCAAAGTACGACCTAGGAATAAGGTCGTGTCCACAATATCCAGTATCTCGTTCTTGACCATTGTTGCCGTTATCCGGTTTGGGTCATGGAAAGTCACTAGTCAAGGAAACTTGAACAAGTTTTGTTTTCCTCTCATTGATAAGAAGATTATTAATACTAAACCACTCAAATACTTCAAAGATAGTACTGTTTACTTCGTCAAAAGCTGGTTATTGCCTATTAATCTTAAAAAGTAAAGAAGTATCAACGGCAAGCAATAATTTCCCATGCCTATCATTAACATAATGTGGTAGACCATTAATGTAAACTAGGAATAGAAAAGGTCCAAGAACTGAACCGTGTGGCACATCCATATTAACTATCTCTCACCATTAACATCATCTCTTTGAATTCTAGCTCTTAAATAAAACACTTTAGAAGTGCAAGTGATCGACCTGTGTCACCATAATGATGTAGTTTCCTGATCAATGTGTCATGATGAACGCAATCAAAAGCCTTGGATAAATCACAAAAGACACCGGTTGTGTCCTATGAATCCTCCCAGGCTTCAAAAATCTAGTGAATAACATTAATATTTTTTCATTTAAAAAAATTGCTGCATTCAGAAAAGGTTATAGTCAACACTGAACTATATAATTCATTGAGGTCTTTACAATATGATAAATCAGACACCATTTTTAAAACATTAAAACTAAACTGTTCAAGACAACCAGTGTTCACAGGCACAATTTTGATCTTATGTTTTATGTTTTTCTTAGAATTAATTTCAAACGTAACCAGCTGTCCACAATGGTCAGATGATAATTTATTTATAACCGACCGAAATTCTGGTTTAATATTCGTGAATATATTATCGAGACTGGATGACGTCTAAGCTGTGATCCTAGTCTGTTACAAATATAAATTCTCTAAATGATAAAATTGGAATAAAGATTTAATTCTAATCCATAGACAAAAAATTTTCGAATAAATTTATATTAAAATCTCCGCAAACAGCAATAAATTTATTATTATCACGTATTTTGTACAAAATATCAACCATTACTTTTTCGAAAATATCATACGATAACTTTGGGGATCTGTTTACGCTTAATACAATAAGCCGCTCTAGTTCTATACAGGCCACTTCAATAATTCGCTCAAAAGATAGGCTCACAATATCTCAACGTTCTTAGTATTTCATATTATTCTTAACTATTATTAGAGAGCCGCCATGTATAGTGTTACGGACAGCCGCGCACTTAGTATTGAATTAAACTATTAATATATTATTTGTCTTATTCGAACGGACTTAGGTTAAGAATTTATTGTTGTTTTATTGTACATTTGTGTGTTTTCATAAAATTATTTTGATTGTCGTGTTTTATTACCCGGGTAGGAATTAGTTGTAAAAATTATATACTGTTTGCCTGTTTTCATATTGTTTATTGTATTTAGTGATTTTTGTCTTGTTTATTTTTTTGTGTCGTATTTAATTGTAAATACGAATTAATTGTGGTGTGCATATGAGTTGCATATGAAATTGTGTACTTGGCGGGGAGGACCTATCCCAAGGCCTAGAACCGCGGCAGTAGTTACGGTAGGGCCGCGAATCAGTGTTCCGAGCGCATATGGCGCTAATGCGATACAGTGGCAGATACTTAGGCGGACGGACGTGTGGCTCTAACGCTTCGGATAACCTCAACTCCCGCTAGTGCAATCGATTTCACGAATACCTCCGGCAAATAGTAATGCCGTCAAGGTTGCGCTCGACGCCCACGGGGGCTAACGCAGGTCGCCCTACGCGCGTGAGTGCTACCGAACACGCGCGCCGCGCCCCGGACCGACCTGCGTACGGCAACTACCCTCAATTTCGAGATCCCTGGACAAACATAACACCAAAGCCGGTGTCGCCTCATCTATAATTATTAAAATGCAGGCGATACGGCACCGCGGCCGCGACGGATATGCTTACGAAACTCATTAGTACGGCCGCCCATCGTGCTCGACGTACGCTGAATGCGGCCAACGCTGCGCGTCTACCACGCTGCCGACGGCAAGACACCTGGTCGGACATCGTGGTAACGATTTTAAATTGCAAACCGACGCTTCGGGATGCTCCTCGCTGACTGGATTGGCCATCCTGATGAGGGCTTAGAGCCCTAAGAAGCCGGATTCACCTGTCGTGAACGTGAACACTTAACATCATGTAAGACACCGCGACGGAGCGAAAGGTATGAAGGCAGCAGATCGCTGACGCGTGCTGCCTAGGCTGCTGCTGTTGGATGGATGGATAGCCTGATCAGCGGTCGGCGGCGTGCTCGATTAGATCTGGGCGGAGCGGATCACCAATGCGTGCTGCCTGGACCTGCGGTCAACTGTCCATTGACGTCTGACGGGCGGCGGTTGTCGCTCTTGTCGATTACCGCTCCTCATGCCTGATGCCCCCTTCCACCTGCAGGCATGCGCATGCGCAATGATGCGCGGACGCTAGTAGGTGGTTCGGCGTCGGCACTTACGACGGAAACCATCACGAAGCGACCCACGAATACAAATAAATCGTGAATGAGAAGAAGAGAAGAAGCAACTGGAATTGACAAAAGACGAGCATGTGAGTGAAGACGTTTGGATCGTCATCGTGTCATCGTGACAACTACGGACAGATATCTGAACTCCAGTCATATGGATAGCCGATTGTCGACACACACACACACACACACAACCGAGCACAGCGTGATCGACCGCACCCTCCTCTCTGCCGACAGACTCAACCCCGAAAAGGCGTGCGATTACATCAACGGCGCATGTCTGTGGGCGCCCACAGAACACCCAATGGCAGACTGTAAGTTGCCATATCGAGACCCGAGAGGGCAGTGTTCCTCCCGAAATGAAGCCCGGGTTCGAGCCATTAGCTCATACCTGCACCCGCAGCAGGGTGCAGAAAACCCACGAACGAACGCTAATGCGTAAAAAATTAAAAGTGCACGGCCACACCTCCTCAATCAAAATGTATGCAACTTATATGTGCAGGCGGATGCGCGTTCTATAAATTGCAGCAATATTGGTACATCCGTCGCAGTTGTACTCCGACCGCCACATATGAAGCACGGCTGAAATAGAAAAGTCTTGAGCGCTTGAAAACGCTGTCCATCATTTGCCCACCACACCGCAAGAAATCCATTCTCTGAAGCCTGTGAAGGATAATCCTAGGTGCGAGCTTATGTGGCGATAGCCAAAATCGCCATTACATATAGATTTTACTCTTCTTAATGAACTTGTTACCTGGTGCATACTGAAGTTAAACATAAACTGTCACCAGTTTATGTTTAACTTCTAACTCTAAGCCAATGTTCTGTAATACATAATATATCAATATCATTATAATTTATCAATAATTCAATTTCCAATTCGTTACTTGACATTCTCTGTACATTTTGATGCACCAGATTGAGTGTACATTTTTTATTATCAGCATTTTTTCGTTCAGTCATTATGGGTTGAGTCTCATATACTCGTAGAATATTATTATTATTTTCATTTATTTTCAAGTTTTTACGATTTTGGAATAATGTCGAAACATTGCAAGATATATTCTCTTTTGTCTTATAAACTAATTTATATTATCATCAATGTCAAATGCTTCAATAGAAGCTCATAATTATTTGTCCATGGAACTAGACATACTAATAATAAAATAACTTAGCGACTCCACTAATTGTTATAAAAGAAATTTTGAAGGAAAATACTTCCTTCTTGTCAAAAAAAAAATACCAATAATTTTATTAGTATGAATAAAATGAAATTTAATGGATTGACGACATGTCAATGTATGAATATTAATATTCGATTTATGTCAATAATTATTTTCTTTTTGTGATACGCTTTGGCTAAACGAAAAAGCGAACAAAATTACTTCACTTACATTTTCCATACTATTTGCTTTTGAGAAACCATTAACTGCATCTTTTTGAGAAGAGAAAGGATGTCAGTCTTTTCCCTTCTACCAATTAAAATTATAATTATGGTATTCGAATGGAAATTTATTTTAACTATTTGCTCCATTACATGAAATCCCCGGCATACAAATATTGAGTACGTTTTTCTCGACTAAGCGACGGCTGATCTACGAACCCATCGACTTTCCGAACTGGTCGCTGTACATCACAACATCTTGGCCCGCCGCGAGTCGCGCGGAAACGCGCACAAGACGCGTCCCGATTGCGGCGAGGCACAGCAGTAGGCGCGTGGGGGCATCGGCGTGGACTGCATTACTCATATGTTTTGTTTGTGTGGACCTAATGCAATCCAAACTTCCATTCGGAAAAATGACATAGTTTAATATAACATCCAAATTTGAATTTAAATTGTGCGACTCAACCTGTGCCGTTAATTCCATTAAATTAATTTACAAAAGTTGCATTTGTTACAGCAGACGTTGACACTCAGAATCCTTTTCATTAAATTTTTGTTCATAGAATTTTATGGATTTAAGTAATTCTTAATTTTGTTTTTTAAAATTATTATTTTTATTACTAATATTCATTTGTTTTATATTTATTTTGTATGTCTTATAAACTTATTTTTCTAATTTTTTTAGCTATTTAGATGAATACATATTTTCTACGTATCAGTCCGTGCCATACTATCTCAACATTGAGTCGCACAATTTGATCGATTCGTCCACTTTGTTCAAATTTAACTAGTGTTGCAATCCTTACGTCCTTTTTCTGCTACTATGTAGCTCTTTCTAAAGCCCTTGTATTTGAAGTAATGATTGTTCGTAATGGATATGGTAATAAATAATAGTTAGAATTGTTGCAACTATCAATATCAATTAAAATGGATACCGACACTTAAAATTGTACTAATTTTTAATTAGGTAGTTCAAAAAAAATATTTGCATAGTACAACAATAACATCTTTCGTTGTAGCGTTTGTATAAAAATACAGTACTATTGAATTTACTCAACGATAATTATTTTAATTACAAATTCAAACTGAAATACATATTTCCGACAAATCATTTTAATAATAATAAATATCCCTTTAAAGTATCTGATAACGAAGGGCGTTAATCGTTGACTCTCAGAGAATTCTCCATTAATTATCTCCTTCTTGTCGGAATGTCAAAAACGAGAACAAACGTCACGGACTTAACGCGATTTAATTACTTCGTCGAAAATTGATGACGAAGCCTTCGATTCTGTCGAAGTCTCGAACTGAAAAAAAAACCCGACCCAGAGGTCGAAACTTGAAAGGCGTTGAAAGCTTAAATCATTAAACTTTCTCTCTCACCCCTCACTCCATGGAATATGAACCCCCATAACTTTTGTTACGCTCGGTACAATGAACTCGCCCTCCCTGCGCGAACTTGCTACTTTCTCACTAAAAATAAGTTTCGTCCGGGAAAAAAGTTTCCGTTTGGGAGTCCCGCTTTTGGAATCTTCGTGGAAGAAAGACCGTTCGGGTGTGAAGGAAACCGAAGTCGGCTCGAATTTTTCACCTAAATCACATGACGGACCATTTTTCGAAAGAAAATTTTTGTAGTCATTCTATCGATACCAATTTTTTTTATAACAAAACAGACTTCTGAAAAAACATGTTTGCTCAAATTAAATCTACTTCTAGCATTTTTCTTCACCTTTAGTGATGAATACAAAAATCATTCGGCAGATAAAGATACAACATGTTTAGTGTAATTTGTGTGTAATAGGTGTTATGCTAGATATCATTTCTAACTAGTTTTGCCCGGGTAATGAATCTTGATTCAGATTTTAATACTTATTATAACTTGGATCCTAAGCCTGATTCTCATCCCAATTCCAATTGTGCTTTTGGTCCAGTTTTGTGGTCCGCATGGGAGTACCACAAGTATCAATACTTGATCCAGTTCTGCTTTTAATGTATATCAATTACTTATTTATCCTTGTTGTAGATATTTGAAAGATATTTTTTTTTTACGGGTGATATAAACACCGCTCTCTCGAAAGTGAACAAATGTTTTTCTGCGAATTATATATTGTACTTCTTAATGAAAATAAATCGAAGTGTGTAAAATTCTATTTCCCAACTGTAAAATATATATTCAAAACTATATTAATTCTTAATCAAGAATTAAATTTCGTAAATACTTTTTTACTCTTGCCAGTAATCTAGATAAATGGCTCCAAGAGTGTACTTGCTCAAATCAGTAAATCGGCAAAAGTAATTGGTTCTCCTGAATATACAGTTAAAATGATACAAAGTGGTGTCGAAACTCCTACATTATGGTTGGTTTTGATTGTTTGCGTAGCCTGATGTGATGTGGTATTTTGCTATGTGGATGTAACTTGGATATTCATAGAATTTTTATTTTGCAGAAATGGACCATTTGGATTATTTACAAGGATCTTGAATATTAAAAAAACGTGAGTAAGGAAATTGAAATCCTAATTTTGGTATCTCAATTCGTATACAAATATTTTCCATTGTATTGAAAAAGTAGAAATGCTTAATGAAAACAAAGATCCTTAAATGACCCTTATAGAACTTTAAGATCATTATTAATTAGTTACTTAAAATACAGGGCATTCTTTTTTTATTACTTATGTAATTGCAGCCAATTTAATTTGAAAAGAGCACCTTTAAGAAAAAAGTTTATTGCTTATTCTTGAGAGAGAATATAATGACTGTGATGTACATATATTATTAAATATAGATGTTTATTAATTTGAATTTGAATCCCTTATTTTAATTTCTCTTTCTTCTCGCTAACTTTGTGTCTTTCTTCTTTTGCTTTCGCTTTCTTCTCTTTAAAACTCTTACTTCTACTAGAATTCTTTTCTTCTCTTCGTCTCACTTCCTACCTTAGGAAGAGTAAAAAGATTAAGATAATTTTAAACCTTATCGCATTCCCCACTCTTTTCCTTCAAAAAACAAAGCAGAAAAATAAACTTCTAAACATTTATTATATAATATCTGTAACATATATGCGACTTTATGTACTTTTAATGTATAGAACAGTATAGAAGTCATATATAAATAGAATAGATGCCGCTGTATTTCTTCCAACATGATGTACTAAAATTGTAACTACTAATACATTAGTTACATAGTGCAAACAAATATATACTATAAACCTGGCCAAATTAAAAATTTCCGTATTCAAAATAGATAATCATCGATTGAAAAAATTAGATGTATTGCGTCAGCCAGAATTTTTTTTAAGTATTACACGTGGTACAACGTAAAAATATTCAGCTTCCAACTATATTACGGAACACAGTGATATTGTCTAAATTGAATATTTTCTATAAACTTGTCATATCGGAATTACAGTCGTAGCTCAGCGGCTAAAAGCGTGGTCTTAGAACAGAAAGCATCGGCTTCGATCTCCAACACTGACAAATGACCGACATGTTTTTGGTTTAAGTCAAAATGAAACGGTTTGTTCCAGGTTTCTGTTATTTAAACAAAGCTTAGCCGTTGATTCCGGCCTACTTGTTTACAGTCCGGTTCCAGTCTTAAACCTTCATTGAGTAAACGTAGAGTGATTAAGTTCTAAGCTCTCAAATGTCTCAGTGCCGTGAGGTGATGAAAATACCTCAAAAGAACTACTTTAGAGAATAGTAGAAATTGTATTAATTATTATAAAAACTGAAAAAGTCTTAGGTAAATTTAGAGATGAAAGAGTGAATGAGAATGGTGATTGCCTTTTTCTACTGTGTCAAGAATTTAACTTATGTTTGAAAAACACTATGTTTCACCACAGAAGGATATACTCATACATTTGGCGGAGAAGAGGAGACAAAACTATGATGGACTTTATAACTGTAGGTGATCGGATGAGAAGCAAAGAGGTGAATACGTTGGTGCAGACCAGTTCTTAGTAGTCTGTCAAATTAAAGCTTTATGCCAACGTTGGCGACACCATGAGAAAGGGTCACTGCGGAGCTAGAACGAATAAAAGTTGGTAAACTTCAAGATCAGAATGTAAAAAATGAATATGTAGAGCAATTGAAAGATAGTTTGGGTGAAATCAAACAATATGAATGTTTAGAGCTTGAAGAATTATGGAAAGTGAAGAAATATCTATTAATAGATGAAGCAAAAAAAGGTATCAGGAATGAATAAGAGAACAAATGTTAATAAGAAAGATGATGAATGGTGGAATTTCGAAGTGAGGAAAGTAGTTAGTGAAAAAAGAAAGCATGGCTGGATTTACTGTCAACAAAGACCAACCACAGAATGCAAAAAGGACATTTTGAAATATAAGCTAAAAGATGCTGAAAGTAAGTATAAATATGCAAAAATGAGAGCTAAAGAATGTGAGAAAAGAAGAAAGAATTAAATAAAAGAACGCTAGAATAGGAGACTCTCGGATAATTTCCGAGCAAATCAAAAACTTTTTTGGCATATGCTGAAAAAGGCCCGAAATTCCCGAGATTAATAATAATAATTAATAATTAATTAATAATAAAGATAATTCCGAGACATCATGTATACATATGATTAGAGACGATGATAGATATTTACTGAAATAGGGAATATAATGTAAAAGAGCACTGGAAAAATTATTTCGAAAGCGTTTTTGTATGTGAGGATATAGTTGCAGATGACAATGTTACTGCAACTGAGTTGTGATTGATTATGGAAATAAAAGTGAAATTGCGATGGATGAAATTATGAAAGCACTAAAACGTATAAAAGTTGGAAAAGCTGCCGGATATGATTATAGTTTCGTTAGAGATGCTGAAGAGCTGTGGGGGTATAGTGACAAGGCTGCTTTTTAACAAATATTGAAAAAATCATAGGGTACCTAATGACTAGTGTAAAGCAGTCCTTATACCCTTCTCCTTTGGAAAGGCTCACGACAGGTTTGCACAAATTACTGCCCTATAAGCCTCCTCAGCGTCGTTGGCAAACCATATGCGAAAATCATAATCAAAAGAATTGAAAATGAAACTGAAAACAAGATTTGGGACCTACAAGCGGGGTTTAGAAAAGGTATGGGGTGTACGGACCAAATTTTTTCTCTACGAAACATAACAGAAAAGTTTTTGGACAGCGGCTAAACGGTTTTCTGTATTTTCGTAGATCTGGAAAAAGCTCATATTAGAGTGAAAAAAAATAATCTGTGGAAAACCCTATCCATGCATGGAGTGAGTAACGAATTGATATAGGCGCTGCAATCCCTGTATAGGTATTCCACTGGGACATACACTGACTGGTTTGACATTCGCAAGGGTATCAGACGAGAGTTGTGTAGCTTCACCGTGGCTACTTCTACTTATTTAAGGACGGCTATCTGTAGGGTTTTAAAAAGTGTAAGTATGCACGAAGGATTGATGAGCTGTCTGTCAAGTGCCTCCTGTACACCAATGACCAAGTAATCCGTGCGCCGTCGGCGTGCGGGCTGCAAGAGATGATTAAAAAATGAATGATTCTGTTGCGAAAAGGGTTATGAAAGTAAATATCGGTAAGACTAAGGTGATGGTGTTTGAAAGGGACGAAAGCATCACTGAATGTAATATACTTATAAAAAGTGAGAAAATCGAACAAGTGAAAGATTTTGTATACTTGGATAGTCTGTTTACAAATGATGGTAAACGTGACAGAGATATCGAAAGGAGAATTAATGCGGAAAATAAAATGAATGTAACTTAATATAAAATAGTGTATTAAGTAATGAAACGTCAAAACATTAGTAATTTTAGAAAATAATAACGAATAAACGTGAAGTGATTTTAATTCTAGACGGGTATTATCGCTGTTAAGACCTTGCAAAAATTGCAGAACAGAAATATTAATAGGGCCAGTCCGACTCACGGCCCTCGCTTTCCGCTTGCTCGCATGCATCGCCTTCGCAAAGTTGCCAAGAAAAGCTCTCGGGCCCTCAACACGTCAAATTGCTTTTCGTTCGCCCGAACGGCCGCGAGACACGGCAGCAGATCGTTCGCGGATGTGTGATAAAACTTATTTATTGCATATTGTTAAGCCCGTATGAAGTTTGAAGACAACGTTACGCGGCCGTTATTTGTTTTTGTCTAGCTCGTTTACTTTGTTTTATTTTATGACAGCTCGAGGATCGTTTTTATTGTCACTTCAGGGTTCCGTACCACAAAAGGAGAAAAAGAAATTTTATAGGATCACTTCGTTGTCCGTCCATCCGTCCGTCTTGTGTATCTGTCTGTTATAGTAATAAAAATTAAAATTAAAAATATAATACCAGACTACAGTATAATAGAATATTAATTATAAGTCAGTTACGTATTTAGTTGATTAGTAATTAACGATCATTGAAGTGTATAACTCTATCTATACATAAATAATGAAAATAGGCTGTCTTTGTTCGCCAATCACGTAAAAACTACTAAACGTATAGACATGGGACTGGGACCATTCCATGCGCAATGATTTGTAGATGGCTCTAGACTACTCATTTTTCGAATTCCGTAAATCCTTCGCCATTTTATTTATAATAAAAATTACCCAGCGAAGCGGGCGGGACAGCTAGTGGAATATAAAATAACTTAAATAAAAATCTGAAACTACGCACTCATATGTACACACATACAAATATTCCTTTGGAAATGTGGAAAAAAGAATCCCAGAACCTCACCAGTCGACGTTATATCTCGTTTTTCGAATACCGGAATAAAAACATTCACTACCTTAATTTTCCGAAAATTCTCAATTTTCTTAGTAGGAAGTTAAAAAGATAATTAATAGTATTTTTATATACGACAAACTACTGATTAAGCAACTAAGCGTGGTGTACGTTATTAGAGTCACACGAAATGCGGCGGCGGTAGACCTTCTTCTACTTGTAAATATAAAAATGCAGTTAAAAAAAATATATTGGTCATACTGCTTTAGTCTTAATAAAATTATTACCAAATTGTACAAATTTTCTATGTATCGATCGTCGACCACAGTTTTTTAGTTTTTAAGAAGTCATAATTCAACTTTAATCCACCAAATATCATCCAATTTAGAAGCAAAGCAGTCGTTTCATTTAGTAGTTGTTTCTGGTAATTTATTTGTCTACAATTCATAACGTTATAATACAAATGATAGAAACATATACTAAAGAATACTAGATAAACTAACAAAATATACAAAATAATACATATAACTAGCTACAGTTAAAAATTTATTGTTAAGAAAATTCTTTGTATTTAATAGTTACCTTGCTTCATTGTTATTTTAATATGGATATCTGTGATTTCAATTCACATTGTCACACAAAATTAAATTTTGTAGTTATGAGATACGTAAAATGGAAATCTCAAAATATGGCTATTTTAGAAAATAAAAACATCCTTCTTAATAATTCTGTATTTGAATTTAATGCGGGTTCTTAATTACATTTAATAAAGCTTTCTAAAATAAAGCAGGCCTTAGTACAGATTACTGTTTAACTAAAGCAGCGTATGAGCAACAAACCTCAGACAAAACACAATGTGTGCTACCCGCATATATAGTAGACGGCAAAATGTAATAAAGCGCAGTGGTCACAAACCCGTGCTGAATAAGACAAAAATTAATATGGAAAAGATGTCTGATCTAGAATTGTTACTTTCAAAACAAAATTCCTTCTTGTAAAGAACAAAAAGAGGCAACCTAATTTAACCTAACTAGTTGTTATTTTGCCTCTTTTTTTTTTCCTTTCGGGCACTCAAGAGAAATGAAATCTGTTTCTTTATTCTTCTACAAACAATATCATAACGCTCACTATCGAGCACAAATCTCCTTTGAGAAGAGGGTATTAAGTCATAGTTTGACATTGGACCAAAATATGGAGGGAATCACAAATTGGTTCTGATTCTACTGATAAACCTTTTATGAACGTTGATCTCAATTCGTAATGTGAATATGAAAGTAATTTTTTATTTTATCAGAACTGTTTATTTAAGTTTTAAAATAATTAATGACTGATATTTCAATTCGTATGCATGTCAAGAACATGCTTCATGACGCAGGATTGTAGTTAAGAATACCGTCTCCCACTTTGCTGGTAGGCATTGCTAACCACTGTACTATCATTGATTGTAAATAAAATTAAATGAGCCATTGTTTTCTTAATGAATAAATATTAACAATAAATTAAGCGTTCATAAATCAATGTCGCCATTTCTGATTAGTGAACAAATTGAAGTTTTTATATCTGACTACAACCGAAACCTTAGTACAATAAATTATAATTAGTACTTGAAAATGTTTTAACATTAAGAAATAAAAACAATTAAAAAAAGTAATCAAATGTGGTTTAATTCACTCAAATAACATCTGAAAATTTTGCTCATTTTCAGAGATTTTTTTCTTTTTCAATTCTAAAACAATTCATTTATAAATAGCATTCCATTATACGACCAGTTTTGACTTTGACTTTTCACTAACACAATATTTTGACTTTTATATCAAAAAAGTAAATAAAACAGAGCTCTCAAATTATAATTAAACTTTTTGGCCGTCTAAATTTAAAAATAGGATCTCGGTGAAGCATTTTCTGTAAATGTGAAGTTTAACCGTCCGATCCAGAGGACGCAACTATACAACATGGAAACACCTCTAACGAGGAAAACGTTGCAATGGAATTACCTTTGTCGGGGTAAAACATATTTAAATTCAAGCGTATTATGCACTGGAATTGAGCCAACGAGAGTTCGAGTTCATCGTAGAAAAATTGCTTGCACACACAATGAGCTATTAAATCTGTGAGATCTTGAAGTGCCAATTATGTTTCTGTTCTGTACTATATGATTTTGCTGCTGATTTATTTGATTTGCAAACTTTGTTCTTTGAAAGCTTCGTATTTAGTTATTTTCCGGATTTCTAATGGACTTAGAAGGATATTCAATTTAGAAAGAAATTCCGAAACCAATATAATTTTATAAGTAATAAAGCTTGATACGTATTGTATAGGGATCGCAGTACCCGTATCAATCTACTTTGTCACCACGCATAGATATGGTTCACCAAAGATTATTACTTTTCTTTCTATCATAAACTGTTTACAGATCTACGAATGTATAGAAGACCTCGAGCCCTTGGAGATTTTTTTTTCTATAATTTTTCGCAGAAAAAGAACTTGATTCATACAGCCCATGCCTTTTCAAAATTCCACTTATACATCCTCGATCTCACCTTTAGTCTCATTCACAACCGTTCCAATAATGTTTTTTGCTTACAGTTTGCCAATAACATTGAGCATCTGCTCAACTTATATCCGCAGGCTTGCGCAAATTACCACTTTATAAGTATTTATAAGGTGGTAATTGTAATAATTCATACATTCGTGCATCCATAATTTCATCCATGCTAACTTAATTTTAATTTTCTTCATGTTTATATATTCTTGGCCTTACCCCTAGAGTACGCGCCCCCCTATGGCGGATATGCCAAATAGGAGGAAAATAAAATACCTCCCGCGAACCAACAGGCCGGAGAAGGACATTCTGTCATGAGCTGCTGCGAAATATTTGTAGAGGTCATGATAATGCTGTGGGCTTACATAAGGTATGACGGCGTAAGAACTCGAACTGGGTGAACTGTGGCTCTCAAGCTCCCAGGCGACGGTCTTGGCGTCAGTTGGTAACTGGCCATAAAATTTATAACCAAAAATTTTCTTCTTATGCATTGATAAGAACAACGAAAGAGAAAATGATATGTAAACATTCTATGGCGTCCTCCCGAAGCGACGAATATTACAAGAACAAATGTTCGTCAAACACTACCAAGAAGTATACTCGTTTAAAGATAGGGACTTGAAACCTAGGTTTTATGACCGGGCGTAGTGCACGATTAAGTCGAATAATTTATGACAAAGACATATAGATATGTCAAAAACACTCGGGGACTGCCGCGGTAAAGCTATTGCATAGTATTTTTTATCAACTTATGCAATTATAATTATTTATTTATTTTATTTATGCAGTATTTTTTTTTCTTTGATATTAATTCAAGTTACACTTTTTGAGCGTGGTGACCGATAAGAAAACAATTTTTTTTTCTTTTATTAAATAAATGAGATATTAATATTGTTCAAAATATTTTTATTATCTTACAATACATGTAGGTTATTCAGGAATATTTATCATTGAATATTATATGTTGAATATATAATTTAATAAATGCACTTTGTTTATTCATATTTAAAACACTTTATACACAAATTACACGAGTACAGATATTCACTGTTGTACATATATGATAAATACCTATACACCTATATACTTTCTCACGAACAGCTGATTACGTATTCGTCCGATTTCAGAGCAGCTCGTCTCGATTCGAGCGAGCTTCGTAGAGTCGTACCATGAAGTAAATACAAAGAGGAGGTGCCCTAACGCCAAAACTCTAAACAGGCATGAATCACCAGACTGCGGAGCGAAGAGGGGATTACGCATGCGCAGTAACACCGATACAACTAATGCCACCTAGAGGCGAGTTACTGAATCAAAGAGACAAGCGTAATATTTCAAAAAAGTCATTAAAAGTTCTGCTATTCATCGATAGATGGCAAAAGTAAAAAATATCACCGCTGTGCCGGTCGGAGTGGGGGGTGTTAGGTTATTTTCATTACGGAATTTCTGAATTTGGTCTCCACGCTCAAGGCCCGCGATAGAAACTATGCAATAGCTTAAAAAAAAATGAAATGGTTCGAAGTCCAACAACATAGGACGTGGATATCAATTTATTTATCACGGAACTGAAACAAAACAATGGAATTGCAATAGCACTCAATAAAAATCTCAAGCAAGGAATAATCAGTGTAAAGCAGAAAAGCGATCATCTTATTGCAGTTAAATTAGCAATGAATAACATTTTGCTAAATGTTCTTCGCTAATAACTACAGAAGTATAAAGTTAACATCGCACACCCTAAAGCTGTGGGAAAAAAGTCATTGGACCACGGCTAACAACGATTGTTAAAACCACACAAATCTAGTTTGACTTTACTGCAGAAAAATCTACCGTAAAGGCTATTCAGACTTTAAGAATATTTAGGAACAAGTATAAAATAAATAAGAAAAATTAAATATGGTCTTTATTCGAAAAGGCATTCTATAAGGTGCCGAGAAAGTTAGCTTGGCAGTCGTTGAGATCTCAGAAAACGCCTGAAGTTTACATTGACTTGATCTGAGACTACCCACCCGTTTAAGGTCGAAGTGGTAGTACATCAAGGATAGGCTTTGAACCCATTATTATTTAACCTGATTATAAAGTATAATATGGCCGTTAGACCTACCTTGACATATAGCTCTGAATGCTGGGTAATTTTGAAGAAGCACGAACAAAAGCTCCACACAGCAGAGATGATAATGCTTCGTTGGATAGGAGGAGTGACACGCTCGTATAAAGTACGGAACAAATATGTCAGAGAAAAAGGTGACTAAGATGGTAGGGACACGTCATGAAGCGAGACGTTAGCTACTCTGTCAAAACAGTGTTTAATTTTAATATTACACAGAGATCAAGAGGCAGACCGCTTGCCGCTTGATGGTATTCTGTCGAAAAGGACTTAGAAGCACAGAATATCCCATTATTGACAACCCAGGACAAAATAGCCTGACGCAAACGCACAAGAGGGTTATGTATAAATATGAATGTTACTGCAATACTTTGTCATGTGCAACTTTATCTTCACACTCGATAAACTTTCGAAATAATTCTTCCAACGTTTTTTCACATGATTTTATTCGTTCAGTAAACGTCCGATATCGTCTCATATTTAGATTACTCAATTACTCAATATATTGTATTCCTACCATAATACATGAATTAATAAATTTTATTCAAAACTAATTAATATTACCTTAGCCTTAAAAGTCCCAGGTGAATTAAAAACAAAATAACTAATTTTGTTAAATTTATAATTTAAAATATATTGGCGGGATTGTGATACGGCATTACGGGGCAAGCACTGCGTGGGAGAGGCGGCGCTAGGCGGCGCTAGGCGGCGAGGGTTGACGCGGGTCGGGGTGATATATTATTTATGTGTTCTCCCAATATATTTATTAGTATAAATCTATAAACTAAATGGTACCCCTATGAAACAGGCTTGCTGTTAGGTTATAATAAATAGCAACTTCTTGTTTTACCCGGTTTATTTGTATAGAGAAAGGCGGAAATGAGATTGAAGCCGCAGATGATTGTTAGCGTCGTATTAAATACATATTAAACCAAAGACAAATGTAGTATAAATTCTTTTAATGCGGACTATCATAAGACTGGAATGGGACTGTGTTAGAAGAATTTTTGGAAAAAAATCCAGTGATATCGATTATTTGAAACGTTTAAACTCAAAAAGTGGTATTTAGAATTGGTGACTAGTGGTCCAACACGAAGTCTAAGCCACGTTTCTTCTGATTCCCTATGCATGTTGTTGATGTCGCGGACAAAAGTTAGTGGCTTATGAGGTCGATGGATCTCCATTTTCTTTAATCATATCAAGTTCACTTATTTCATTAGAATATACGAAATATGTTATGATATTATCGTAACTTTCCATTGCTACTCTACTGTGTATTTCAATTTTCATAAAAAATATGAGGCACAATAGACCTACTAAGACAACCTTAAAACATTCCGCATTGTTTTAAGCAATAATGTTCTTGTATCGGAAGCACTAAAACTTTATGGCTCCCATTATCGAGTTCAAAATTAGCAACGTTCTCTTTCAAAGTTATTGGAGGTATAGAAAATGACCTAATTCTTATTTTTCACGTGACATTTAAGATATCTTTTGAGTAGTGCAATAGTAAACGTACAACATAGAGATTTTTTAGCCAAATATATTTACATTTTAAAGTTCGATAGGTCATAAAATTGTTAAAAAAGTTATTGTCAATTTTTTTATGTATTTCAATTTTTACGAATTGCTCAGGATCTGCATAATGGATTGGTGTCAAATTTTTAGAAAATGTAATTTCAGTCGAGTTCTTACTACAAATGCATTCGTTCCATAACTACATAAGGTTTATATAGGAACACACATATACACACCCTACACACCGAATTTATATATATAAGTACGAGATTTACTTTGAAAATGGTCTTAAAAACATCCTAGAACTTTAAAACGTTGCCATGAGTTTCGATTTTCGAAAATCGGACTGGAAATAATCACTTTTATAAAATAACCATTTCACCAAACTTTTCAATTTTCTAAGCGGGAAAAAATACGGTTATTCAAATAAGTCTTTCTCCTACTGCGAGCTAAAAAACTCTGGATAAAAACTATTTTTATTTCACAAGAGTCATTTATCTGGATTCACGAACTCTCCCGTGAAATGGTCTATACTAGCGAGTGAAATGAAAAAATTGCGACAAACTAAAGGTCAATTAGTATATATGAAAAACGAAATTGCTTTATTTCTACAATATTTTATCGGTCTGCCTTATACGGTGTTTTAAAAGTTTAATTAACGCTGCATTATTTAATGATCAAGGGTAAAAATTTGTTTGTTTGTTCATAAATCTAATTTCTGGAACTGCTATACTGATTCACAAAATTTTGTCATCGTCAAATAAATATACTATCACTGAATATCAAGCAATTTTCTGAATTTCATTGGTTTCTGTTATTATATTGATATTCCACTTATAGAATAATATGAATAGACATATATCGACAAAAGTACTATTATTATCACATATCATATTTTAAAATATATTTATTATGTTTAATACAAAAAAAAATATATTGATTTCGTCGGAGTCAGGGTATCAGCGTTTATGGATATGCACGATTCACAATAAGCGTTGGAAGGGTTGGCGTAGCGGGACCGCTTACCTTTTGTTGGCTTTGCAATCATCGGGATCACTTTTCTTTCATTAGCTTTAAAATCGCTTTGTTTACTTTCTACACTACACACTGTATACTAAAACCGTTAAATGATATTTCGAGGTCTCCCAGCCTAAAAATATAACTCTAATACGTTGTGAGCTCTTCGACTTCATAAAATCAAATTTGTTAAAAAAAAAATCCCTATTTTTTTAATGTTTCGAGTATCTTTGAAGAAAGGAGTATAGGTTAGATTTTGGAATTTATAAGTAGAATTGTTTAAAAAGCTATTGTTAAAAACTTTTTCATTAATTTTTTTTCTAATGATATGTCTTGAACAAATCAATAGATTTTCATGTAGTTTGCGGCAATTGATGAAATTTCTGGAGAAGAGAGCTGATTAGATTTTGGTATTAATATATAAAAAAGTCTAAAAGCTACATTGATAATAAACATTTGTTTGAATATTCTGTTTTTGAGATTTCTCAAAATCTATAACGCGGAATCAATTCAAATTTTCAGAAATTCTAAGTTGAGTGGACTACTTTCAAATGTCACAAGGCAAGGCACACACCTATCACTTGATCCTACAACTCTAAAACGTCAAGATCTGACGAAAACTCTATTTTCGAAAATAGGATCGAAAACTTTCCGATCGAATCTTTCCGATTTATAAAAATAGGAAATATTTTCATACCGGGAAATTAAAAAACAAGAAAACGCTTACCTAAACTAACTCCTAAGTTATTAAAATTTTATGATTTATATATTCATATAATAGGCATTGGAAGATATTGAGAAACCGAATATAGGAATTTTTGGAAAGGAAATTCTCTAAGCGTCCGACTGTTAAGAAGAATATCGTTGGTCAAGTGCATTCATTAGCTTACAATTAGAAGGTACCTAATCCGAACCCTCGTCATCGATCAATGAATTGATGAGGTTTCAACTTTAATTAAATTGAAGTACTCGCTCCATCATCGGAGAATACGTCAAGGCGATATTGTCATTGCATTCTGAGCGTTGGCATCTCCCCAACCGCATCAGGCCAGCGTGGAAAATTGAAGTTCTAAGTTCTCAACCTGAAATTAAAAGATGCCTAATTGGTAGGATGATTAGAACTTCGCACAACGAAATATTAATTAACTAAAGCATAGAGAGAAAAATTTTGCAATCTCAGTTAATACATTCAAAGACACTAAAGAAAAAAATGACATTTCTCTTTTATCTTAAAATAAATAGGCTAAAAATTGTTTTTAATTGCAGTTTTGAAAAATTCGAGAACTTTTCTATTTTTATTTTATATAGGATTCTTAACTGTTAAACAAGTGTGCGAGCTAGCAGAAAGTAGGTGATCACCGCCGCCAATGGACACTCGCAACCTTAAATCAACCTTAAATAAGTCACTAGCGCAGTACCGACCTTTGGAATAACAATAGAGACTTTTTTTCAAAACCTCTTGGCATAGCTAATGAAAACACTAGAGGTAGATAATTTTAGTTCAGAGTAGCACCGAAGAGCGTCAGCTATAATGATGGGTGACATTGATGCTAACTTTGGCGAATGGAAGGATGATGAAGTACAGCTCTAGGAGACTGTAGAATGTACAAAGAACGCAAGAAAGCACGAAACTCTAGAAACTCCCCATAATATATGCGACGAGGATACACAAAGACGCTTCGTTTCTTCGCTAGGCCAAACCGCCGAGCTAGCCGGGTATTCGAGATCGCCGAAAATTCGCGACGATCGACGTTAGATGGCGTTTTAGAGGCAGGAATTGATATTGAGTGCTCCAGAATCGAAGTGCGCCACTATTTGGATATCGGCGCCTGTGCGGCTATAAATATCTCAGGAAGATAATGCGCTGCAGACGAAACTGTCAATCTAATCCGGCGCCAATGGAAGTATCTCAATTTTCGAAATTGTGATGTACAATTTTTGTGATTATAAACGTTGAAATTAATTTTGATGTTAAATCTAATTCCACTAATAGAAGAGGTCTTTATCGTAAAAAAAAAAAAATCTATTTTATTTATAGTATTGGTATTTTCGCTATGAAACTGGATTGCAACAATTCATTCTGAATTGAGCTGATCGTCCATGAAAACGTGTTTATTTCATGCAAACATCAACATTAATGTTTAAATTGATATTTCGTTTTGTGATATATGCATATGGATAATTCAAATTCAGGAAGTAAAACTTCAAATTACACCAAATCGTTTTACGTGCATACACAAAGAAAAACTACCAAAAAATCAATTTAGTTTGCCTGCCCAGATTTATTATCGGACAAAATTGAAACAGAGAAATGAATCATGACCCGTCAGCATTGTTTACACGACCCCTGACAAATTAGTGGGCGACTTCCTACGAACACTCGCTACTGGAAATAATTTGATAAATGGCCCCGAACATGCGACGCATTCTGAAGGTCCGCGCCGGGATGCGAACGTGAAATCAGGTCGTTCGGAAAATCGTTGCGTCGCTTTACGCCTAGCGGTGAATAAAATTGTAAAAAAAAAAAGTCGCTTTATAAAAAAATAGAGGTTTATTGGTTCATTTACGTCTGTACCTATTAATGTAGATTATCCAATGTCTTTTCCAAATAGCTTAAAATAACCTTTTCATTGAAACTCAAAAGTTATGTAAACCTGTGTGTTTACGTAATACTCCACATTATCTTATATTCGAGACGAAATAGTCAGACGGACGGGGATAGACCCTGGGGGTAAAACGTCAATAAGTTGACGAATATATGTACCGCATTGTTAAGACATTGCACACGGTAACAACTTTATACGAACAACTCTCGTTTCGGTTGATATTTTTATTAATAACTCAAAATTAGAGATTCGTTCTTAATTTGATTTATTTATTCAGACAATGAGTTTGAAATGAAAAGACTCGACATCTTTTTTCGTGAAGTTGTGCACGACTGTTACTACATGTTCATTTTACCTAAACTTTATTTGAATTATTTCAAATCGATATGCATAGCAACCATATAAAATACAACGGGTACCTTAAACCTTATACGGAACCACTTTAGAACTTAACAAATATGTTAATAATTTGTATCATAGCGGTGGAATAACGCAATTTTATTTTTAACTTGTTTATTGTTAGAATTTGTTTGAAAATATTTTTGTGACTAAAAAGCAACATAATTATTGCAACCGATTAAATCACGGTTTTTATAAGGCTGTTAGTTTTTTTACAAGAGTATAAATTTACTCAGGGCATGCAGCAATCACTTTATGATATGTTTCAACATGCCTTTCAGTATACGCAGTTTTTTTTAATAGAACTGTATAGGCATATATTAAACTGTAAGAGATAGGAGAAAATTGTATTTAGGAACTTTAGCTCTTTTTTAATATCAATAAAATTTATGTAATTAATATATTGGTAAAGTGCGATCTTTATCGGGTACGTCGTTAAATTCATGAAAATTATGTACATCAACCAACTCCTTTTGTTTTTATCGGGAACAAATGATTCTATTGAATCAAAAAAAACCGAACACGGGAAGTTGGTTAAATTTTAAAAGAACTGTTGATATAAAAACACACGTGTGTGCGTGCGTGCGTATGTGTGTGTGTGTAAACTTCTTATAACCTTTGAACGATTTGACCGATCAAAACGAAACTTGTGGCATTCAACAATGTTCCACTGAACTTAGTGAACTTAGACTTCCTGTAAGTTTAAGCTGATTCGAATTAGTAGATTCCAAGAATTTCAAAAAAACGGAAAAAAAATTCAAAATGATGTTTTTTGAGAATAACCTTTTGGCTATTGGACCCATAAATGCCATAACCTAATAAGCTCTTGACCTATAAAAATGACGTCGAATGCCGTTTCGGAAATCAAAATCGGTTGATTTGTTCGCGAGATATTGTGAACGAAAAATATCGAAAAAAATTAAAAACGAGCGTTTTTTTAAAATAACTTAAAAACTTTATCACTAATCGATTTTGTTCTTGGAATAACATTTTTAGGCCTCAAAAAACTACGTCCATAGCCATCTTGAACATTAAAATAGAACAACGCGTTCCAAAGTTTTTGGCATTTTAAAAATTTCAAAATGAGTTCTTTCAAACATATCTTTGAAATTTTGAGACTTATCGATTTTGTTCTTTCGACAACATTTTCAGTACTCAAAAAATTGCGTTAAAGGACGCTTAAAAATTAAAATAGGTCAATTTGTTTGTAAGATATCGTTATTGCAAAAGTTCAAAAATGAAAAATTTTGAAAGCAGTTGATCCTGCAGACTAACCCTAAAGCTTCCTGCCATTTACACTCAAAGGGCCTTAAAATAAATTCAAATTGACATTAATAGTTTTCGATCTCCGTTTTATAAAATCATTTTCAAATTTCATTAAATAAGTGTTTTAAAATAATTTTAGCCTCAGAGAGTTAAAAAAACGCCGTTAAATACCATAAAGTAACTTAAAATCGAACAATTTGTTTAAAAAATTACTTTGTTTAATGTATACCAGACTTTTGAGCTCGAAAAGCTGAAAATAACATATAAACCATATTTTTTGAACTTGAAGAGCTCAAAGACGTCACAACAAACTATGTTACTATGGTTTTGCGGTTAAAATTTAGGGAAAGTTGCAGGGATAGCCTTTAGGGTCAACCGTTTTCCAATTTTTTTACTTAATTTATTACTGGCTGATAATACTTTTCCGTTAGTATATACTAGGTAATAATAACAAAAAAAAAAACATTTTTTCCCTATTTTAGTATTAAATTGAGTTTTCTTTAAATTCACCACGTTATCTTATCCAGAAAAAATATTTAATTGAGACGTATTTTATTAATTACTAGAACACTATAAATGCTCTCAAATGGTGTGATTTCAAATTTTCACAAGGTGAAGTGTCCAATCCCAATACATTCTATAGTTTAATTTATAATTCACATCGAAACGGTTACTTTAAGTCCAAACAAAATAGATCTACTGTTGTAGGGTAAATTCTTCAGTAGCAACAGCTACTGAAGAATTTACCCTTAACTGCTTTATTAGGATACTTAGATGCTTATTTTAAAGCTTCTTTAAATAAAGTTTACAAATAATACAGGAATTCACAAGTCAACAGTAAGAAGAATCTTAAAACGATATAATTACAAATGTTATGTCGTAGGGAAAATTGTACAGGCTTTACTTCCTGGGTACCAAGAGCGAAGATAATTTGGTCGTTGGTGTGTAGGACGAGCGATTGCAGATCGAATTTTTTTACAATCAATCATATGGACCGATGAAAGTCATTTTTCGAAAATAGAATATACAATGCCATGAATAACTACTACTAGGCGCAAACCAATCCTTTAAGAACGACGGAGTCTCACAATCAAGTACGATTTTCATCCAACTGTTGATGTGCCATATTAGACAATAGAATTTTTGCTGCTTATTTATATAAAGGTATGCTAAACACAGAACAATTTCAAGGAATTATTTGTAAGTGCTGGAAAAATTTGGCATCTTTCTCTTGGATGAACGTCGAAAAATTTATTTTCAATTGGACGGAGCTCCGACACACAATAGTTTAGAGATTTATTAAACAATCATTTTCCCAAAAAAAAGGATAAGCACGCAAGGCTCTTTAAAATGGCCGCTACGATCTGCAGATATGACGCCAATGGATTTTTTCATTTAGGGTTATTTAAAAAATAAAGTGTGCAAAAGTAGATACAACACATTAGAGGAATTAAAAAGCAGTGTCTTAAATACTATCTATAATATTCATCACCTGTCGCTGCAAAAAACGAAGCGTGGTGTACTTAATCGTGTTCAACTGTATATTTGAAAAAACGGAAGTCACTTCGAATGTTTATTGTAATATTATTCTGCAATCGTCCTCAATGACTGGACTGCGAGAAATATTTTTGAATTTTCCCTATATAATCTGAAATAAAATTCTACATATGAACACACTATGCCCATTTTTATTTTCATAAAATTTAATAAATATTTGTGCTTACTTACTTGTAAAACACAAGAACAGTTTTTTTCCAAAACTTCCCGTGTTCGGATTTTGTTGGTTCGATAGAATAATTTGTTCCCTATAAAAAATGAATCAATTGGTGTATAAAATATTTTTCATGAATTTAACGACGCATCTGGTAAAGACCGCACTTGACCAAAAAATATCCAAATTTCATTTTCATCAAAAAAGAGCTAAGTTTTTAAATACAGTTTTCTCCAATCTCTTATGGTTTAATATATGCCAATATTATTCCATTGAAAAAACCTTGTGTTTAGTAATCATTATTAGGTTTCAGCTTCGCTCAGTCTTAGAACATTGTTGTACTCGTATACGTATTTACCATTTGGTCTACTTTATAATATTGATCTCTTATTTATGCAAGTGTAAGGCTCGATCCAGACATATCCTTAATAGACTGTATTTATTTGAAAAGATATTGATCTAAGTTCGTATTCACTTCATTGTAGAGCTACAACTTTTAAATTATTCTTAGTATAAATACAAGAGCTTTTCGAACTTAGGCTGTCGAGTTTCTTTGATGAGCGACGACAACCGAGCGATCAACTCTTTTCCTACGAAATAAAAGGCCACGGGTACGATACTCGACCAGGGACGTATCGATCAGTGGATTTTTAATTTTAACAAAGTTACATCATCTGCTCCGTGCGTCGGAGATCATGTCGTTACCAGCCGTCAATCAATGGACTAGCACGGAAGTCTGGAGGTCCGAGGCCCCCAAATTGGAATAAAAGATTGTGGCAGGACATGCGGCATCCTCCTACTGAGGCCATCAGTGGATTGAATAAAAGATAATGACAGTAAAAAGAATAGTCAATAATTATTTTTATTGCATTAAATTTCATTCACACATAAGAATAATTTAATAGATTATAACAATAAAATGATATAATGGAAAATCTCTATGCAAAAATAAGTTGCCATGTTGAAAACCAATGTTAAAATTATAATTGGATTTTGAATTTGAAGGTCCTTTTTTAATGATGTATTGTATACCAAAATCCTTTACTTTTTGTGATCTTCACTCAAAATGATTGGACGCCTTATCTGTTTAATACAATTTTATTTACGACATTACTTAAGATTTCGATTAAAGATAATTTATACGAAATTTCATTTTTGTCTGTCAAAATAGAGCTTCTAGAAAGTAAAATAAAATTCATTTCTTATATAGTTTTTAGTAAATTGTTATGAAATTTAATACAAAAATATTTTCAATGCACATCCAAGTAAATATTTTTTTCTTTTTTTTTATTTTATTTTTACCTATAAAAACCTTAGTAGATTAGAGTTGCAGAAAAACAACAAAATCGATTAACAAGACGATCTCAACCATGTAACATGTTTTACTACACAGTAGCCATTCATTCTACTTTGGAGATATATCCAAGAATTTGTTACCTTTTCTCGACATTCTTAGCCAGTTTCTGTGTGTATTTCAGATACATAACTAATAGAAATATTTATATTGTACAAAGTAAACATACAAAATACATACAAGTGACGTATTTAGTGTCCGGCAAAATAAAAGCCGCACCATACACGCATATAATTTAGACGCTGTCAGCCGGGGTATTGACATAGTTTACATCATTAATACGTAAATAATCACAACGCGAAATTTAATGATAATTTCTCTGTGAACGACAAGAATCCTACAATATTACAAACATAGAAACCTTTTGCTTTTGATGCATTAATGATGGTAAGGTAAGAATAAATTGCGTGCGGTATTAAATTAACGACAAAAGTAAAATAATGCCTAATCAGCAAATTGTAAAAATAATAGTCGTCGAGGTCATCAACATACAAAAGCGCCGTTACAGCGCGACTCACTTAATAACGCGAGCGGCCCTAAGGCGACCTTCGCGCGAGCCGACGAGGCGCCGGTCGCGTGCGAGATGCAATGTAATACGCGTGGGCTTTTTCCAGCCGCTCCCCGCCACCCAGAAGGGAATAAATCTCGCGAAGGACAAGGCCCTGTATCGCGCCCGCGCCGCGACGCGCACATAAATCAAACCGAGATGAACTTCTTGTGAGCCCTTTATAACGTAGCGACGAAACAAAAAAAAACCCTATCTCTTGTGTTGCCAAGAGATTAAATATTATTTTTTCTGTCAAAATTAAGTCGCTGCTGTAACCACTCTTTTGTGCTTATTGAGACTAGATTGTTTGAGAATTAAGGTAATTAATTTTCGTAGACACTGTATTATGTTAGCCTGTGGATCGTTTCAATTACGTATAATATTAGAGCTTTTTTTGGGAGATAAGGAGAAGATTATTTATTATTTTGTTTTGTGTACAAGACAGGTCGGTTACTGAGGATATTATAGCGATATGAAGCGTATTTATATTGTAATTTAATAACTGCTTTTATCACGGAATTCGATATAATTTTAACACAGTCATTCTAAAAACAATGCACTATATGTCTACTTCTTTATGATTCGACGTATTGGATATTTTATTTTCCATATGTAATTTTTTTATTACAACTCATAACCGTTTAATCAGACTAAGTAATAAAATATCGATTTCTTAATTATCGACATAAATGTTTAAACACGTTTATTTCCATTTTTTCCACGCGATCGTTTACCGATCGTCTTTGTATTAAAATTTGGTATGGATAGAATTTGTTTATAATTTATGTCATGCTTATGACATATGATAAAATGCACAGAATACATTATCAATCGATTCTAAGAACGAGATTGGAATCGGAGACAAAGGAAACCGGGAATGATAGGCACAGGAGAAAGCTAGAGCTAATGTAAATTTATATAGAACAAAAAAGGTAATGTTGTGGGAAGGAGCTCTAATCTTGTGATTCGTCATTATTTGAGTCCTAGTGGTGTTTTTAATGGCGGATTCATTTTATCCTAAATCAATAAGTAGCAAATTACTTTTTGCATCAATTTATTGTATTTTATATTATTACCAATACCGTTTAATTTAGTTTTTTTTTATTGAATATACGGGTTCGATGTACCACGCCTTAAATACAAAAATATATTTAATGCATGTAAGATATGAAGAGACATAAAATATCATTTTACAAAGAATTAGTGGCATCACGGAGCTGCTAGTGGCAGAGTGCAAAGATATATTAAGTTAGAATAAAGAGTTCCAGTCACTATCCGATAATGGAGATAATATCGTTCTCTAAGGCTTTTATATTCAAGGAAAATTATAATGTACGAAAGTGAAAAAATATTCATGAACAGTATGGCGGTTCGATTGCTCGACTAATAACTTTTAACACAGCGACTTTTTTTAATTTTCATGTTCAGTTTATTCAAATAGTATATCTGTTAAAAGACATTTTTGAATTTGAAAGCAGTCGGTTAACAGCGTTGTCCCGTAAAAAATTTCAAAAACGGGAGTGGAAGTGCCATCAATGTCTATTTTATATCATATCTTCTACTTCTTTATTCGAAATATCACATTAAAAATGACCGTAAGAAACAGGACCACAAAGAACTGAAAGTCTTACAAATGTGTTAAAGGAACTCTTTATTATACAGAGTGATTATTCACCTGTCATATCAATCATACCTTGTTTTCGAAGTATGACAATGAAGATTATCAACCATGAATAGATAACCCACGAACAGTCAACGGTGAGGGGAACAGTGTTTCTATGTATTATATGTATATATTTACAAATATATATATATATATATATATATATATATATATATATATATATATATATATATATGTGTGTGTGTGTGTGTGTGTGTGTGTGTGTGTGTATGTATTATATCAACTATCCGGTACCCATAGTACAAGCCTCGTTGCTTAATTTCAGATCAGATGTATCTATGTCCGAAGATATTAAAAAAAAAGTGTGGCAAAACACACCATCGAGTCAGATCGAAATTCTACCTGATGGGTCTAGATTTCCACTTTAACCAAAAGGAAGTTTTTGAATCAAGCAGCTGGAGCAAACGAAAATCTGTCCAAAATTACACCATACGTCAACAAGTCAGAATGTACCATAATCACAACAAAAAACTATATACCTATATTTTTGGTTTTTTAGAACTTGAAAACGTAATGTACTTAAGTAAAGTTTAGCTATATGGTTTAGGGTTGAGCTATACGGTCAACTGTTTTCAAGCTATTATAGTCTGAATTTGACCTCATAAATAAGTTTCCACTGGAATACAAAACTGTTATACAATAAATAGCTACTCTTGTTTATTCCATAACGAATACTGTATTCAAGGATCTAAAGTTTTTACTTTTTAAGTCAAATCATTTCAGATAAAAAAGCAGATACAAATGTTATGAGGCTAGTTACGGTTAAGACATCAAATTTATTGAAGGAAAAAAAAATATCAAAACCGATGAATTCTAAAATGATACACAGACATACATTTTTAAATAAATATATAACTGAAGATTGGTTTGACAATAAAGTGTATCGAGGAAGCTTTGGAATGTCGAATTTACATTTTGTTTTATTATCGCTGTATTTTCTTTTTTCTAAACAACTCAACTAGCCAACCGTTAACAAAATAATAATATCGTAATCTGCTATCAATATTTAATAATTTAATTTATAGAGCCTTCGATAAACGATTAATTTTGTTATTAAAGATGAGTAATAACAATTCTACAGATAGTTTTAAAATGTCAGACAAAAATCTGGTTTTATTTTATCTGGCCATATGTAAATATAAACACGTGTTCCATCAATTCTAAACAAAATTCATAGGTTACGGCCAGCCTTTAGGTAAGTAACTGTCTGAAGCAGGTAGGACCCGTGTTGTGAAGCTGTCGATACCAATAATCCCATTTACGATAATAACACCCAACAACCTGCAGTTTAAGGGATGGGTCATGTATTGTGTCGTACTAATTTTGGCCCTTTTGACTCCCTAAGTCGGGTCACACCGTTGTCACATCACCTATAATAACAAATCTATACATCACAAACCCTTATGTTGTACTCGCCAAGGGATATTATATTTAATTACGACGCCGTAGAATTTAATATTTGAATTTAGGTAAGTTATAGATGTACAATAGTTTTCATAAATAATACTGCTCAGTAAATGTAAAATTTTATAAGTTAATTTTTATTAGTAAAGGGCTCTAATAGTTTCAGATTCGACTTTCAAAGAAAGTAAATATGCGGTCGGGGACCACCGTCAGAAATGAAGTATTTCAATCAAAAAAGTTTCATTTATTATTTAAAGAGAAATATTAATTTGTTAAAAATTAGATATAAAATAGTGAATTGTAAACTATTTAAAAAATACAAAATAATTAATTTAAAGAGAGAGAGACAGAGAGAGAGACTGAGAAAGTTGCAAGGGTCCCCCCTTGCAACGTAACGCGTAACGCTTTTTCGTTATGTTACCATTTATGATTTCTACCATTCAATGCCTACCGACAGCCGCTGTAAGGAACTTAGTACCAAAACAAATAAACGGTTTTATTCAGGATTCGCTGAAAGAAATCATTTCGAATTCCCCTCTTACTCGCTCCACAGAAAGAGAACGCTGCCCAGTAAAACAAGACGTCTCCCCTTAACGCCACTAACAAAAACAATTTCGATATATTTAGCCCCGTCCGATACAATTAGCCACGACGTTCGATGAAGCCTTTCATGCATAGGGTATCCTCCGACGGCGCCTTCACGGCTGGTTATCCGGCGCTTACGCGACTTAATTTTTCCGATAGCGCTATCGTAAAGCGATCTACACGAGCTACAGGAGCGCCATTGTATCCCTTCCACACGGCTCGGGCGGCGTATTTATACAATACGTGTTAGGGAAATTCATTTATCTTTACGAATTAATCGATATATTAGTTTCGGCAACGGAAATGTTTAAAATGTGTTTGTGTCTTTACACCGGAAAAAACGTATTTCCACATCTTGTATATTCTTCTAGAAATAGTAAAATAGGTGAGCAAAACGAAAAATGAACTTTTCAAGTTTGAAAGGCTCAAATGTTAAGAAAACTTCATTTTTTTTAATGTTTAAGGTTCAGTAAAGGCTAAAGTGCTATGGTTGTCTATGAAAATGAGACAAAAGCGTGTGGCTATTGATTGTTTAGTTTGCTTCATACATATTTTTGTCACAAACTTGTTCAAAATTGAACAAAATATGAGAATCATACACATATGAGAATAAACAGAAAAATTCATAAATTGTAATCTAACAGGGCTAGGCGATATGATCAGCCTATACGTCTTAACAGATTTTTAATGAGTATATATATTTCATATATTTCTTATTTCAATTTTGGTTTCCAACATGCTTACCTATTTCCCAAAGGAGTAAACAACGGTATATCACAAGTTGGTGTATTTTTTGTAAACCTCTTTTTTTCACTGTAATGCGTCAATCATTTCATCTCGTCGATTTTGGGGCTTTGAAATTTGTCTCTTTTTTTGTATGCGGTCTGTATTTTTGATTAATTCGGCCAGTTTGGTCTGTATTTTTATATAACATTTTAGAAGGCAAACGAGCATTCAAGCCATCAAAGAATAGGAGATCACCACCGCTTACAGACACTCTCAACACCAGAGGTGTCACCTGTGCGTTACTCGACCTTTGGGGAAGGAGTGGGACATCTGATTGAGCAGGGAGTGAGCTGATTGTATGAAAAGTATGATTATGGACAAGAGAGTAGGCTACTGATAAGGAAAGTGGTCAACTGGAATTCTCACTCACTGGACGAAATACAACAGCGGTAGCTGAAACTTTACCCCTATATTATGTGAGAGTGTGGTATCTCTCGTTTCGCGCCGGTTCATTTTCGACTTCCAACCAAGTTGACCACAGTACAATATTAGGTTCGTTAGGAAATCTCCTTCCAATTCAACCATCATTCACATTCGTTGTATAAATGTCTTTTGTTCATTTACGGGAAACGGGGAAAGATGAATGAATCATCTTTTCCTGTTTCTATTTCCTGTTTACTTAAAAAGTATAAAAATTGTTCTATGCTTTTGCTTCGATCGCTTATTAACTATCTTGACTGGTTCAATTGTTATAGATACATAAGTTTTTTTTTATGTTGTTGTAGAGAATTTTGTACATTTGCGAGTAGTTGTAAAAGCTACATGCATTTCTAGTGCAGATCACTATTCTTTTTTGGAAAGGCTGTACAAAAGTATTTTATAACTATTTTACACACAGGTCTCTGCCCAAATAAACACAGAATTCTATTCCTGCTCTTATTTTCGCTTTGCTTTATTTAAATTGAATTTTTTTAATTTTTGTTTTAATTTTATTTCAGGCTCGCTCCAAAATTCACGCTTCATCAAGATCTTCATCCCGGTAACATTTTGGTCTCGATTGTACTTTCGGATCTAAGTCTAGTTCTTCACCCAGTTTTTGGTTTTCATCTTAATTTTGCTTTGATTATTAATCATGACGTTACTCTCAGTTCCTATTACTTTCATTCTCGATTAAGATATTAGATAATTTTCAATTTAGTTGCTCTTGCTCTTGATTTTAATCCCAAATCGCTTTCAATTACGAATCCGATTCTAGTAACGATTGCAGCGCTAGTTTTACTCTCAGTATAAATTTGGTTCTTGTTCGTCCTAGTTGTGCTCCAGGGTTTTCTTTTCAAGCTTTGTCCCATAGAACCAATAATATCCCATGGTATCTCTTTTAAAAATAAAACATAAAACCTTAACTCAGGTCGTGGTCTATCTGTTTATCAAATTTAAACTAAATCCGTTCAACTGTTTTATTCATAACCGAGTAACATACGTACAAATATCGAAACTCGTAATTTTGCCAACCTATTTTCTAAGACTAAAAGTTCAAATTGTATTCATGCTACGTCGTTGCGTGGCACTCATATAGAAAAAAAAATCCCAGCTGGAAACTAGAGAAATATTGCAGAAGCTCAACGTATAGCATTGAATAGTTTTGTAAAAACGCACCCGGGTAATACTCAGTCAACCGTTCTCAGTCCGATCACGCCCTCGATAGCCGCAGCAGCGAGCGCCGCGAGTGCCGCGACGTGACTCACCGCTGATGAATTTTATCTGCCAGATATGCCGACTTTTTCATGGGCAAATATCCGGAATTTAAGTCACAACTTCGTTTCTACCGTACGCTTATTGCGAGTGTTCCCCGTAATAACGAAGTAGATTAGACGAATGGTTTATTCCAATATAATTCAATTCGACCGCGATTTTACGGCTTTGCGAACACTCGCCCCTTAAAATAATGTACATTTGGACATATTCTAAACACGTTCCGTCAACATGTCTATATGATTTCCATTTTTGATTCTCCTATAGGAGCTTTCCACTTCAGATAATGTATCAATCTAGAATATCTCTCGTCACTTGAGTGCACTAAGTTGTTCTCCGACTTCATAGGCACACCCTTTTACATATGTTTACGCATTGAGGGAATTCGCCTTTAATCGTATCGCATCACACCAACGTTGGTAGAATGCGAGCGGGGCTGATATATCAGTTTACTTCTTTAGATGTTAGCAGTTTCGTTCGACCTCGAAACTGCGTCATCGTTATTGATAGTTTTTTTTTTTGAGACTGGGAAGAGTTCGTCAAGAAGAATGTGAAAATAATAGTAATGGGTAGTAATAACGAAAAATCTATTAATATTTATTTTCAAAAGTATTAGTAATAATTGAGGAAATAAAAATTATTAGACCACTTAGAAGTTAAAATTGAACAAAATTAATACCAATGTTGTTATGCTTGATTTATTATATAATTTTTATTATATGTATAATAAATCATTATTAAATGATTTTAATAATGATTTATTATATTATTAAATGATCAAAATATCCAATTCTTCCAAAAAAAAAAAAAAAGGTTAAGTTATATCCGAATCATAGAACATTCTTAAAAGCAATTTCTATTGTCAACCGTAAGTTGCTGCACCGAAGCAAACAAACCTCGCTTATTCTCCGAGTTGACCGGCCCCGGAATTTATAAGCCATTCTTATGAAATGGAATCGCTGGAACGTACTTTATCTCTTTTTTATGAGAAAGCTTTTACTGCGCCGTACGTAAATTATATGAGAATGGCAAAACTTAATGCTGGCCCTCGGATTACACACATTCTTCTTGCGCGTTACGCGCGCAAATATTTGTTACGCTCTCGATTTTTATGCGTTTGCGCCGACCTGTTAACGGACCTTTATTTGATTTTCGTTGACGTTTATTTTTTAAATTGAAATACCTCACAACTTTCCCCCGTGCAAATGCTTTGACGTATATTCGTTATTTAATATCGCCCCGTGTTGTCGACAAACCTTCGGCCAGCACGACCGCCGCCCAGCTCGTCCATACGTAACGCCCGCTTGTGACTGCCAAATATGTAAATGTAAATTTATAAATTCTTGATCGTTTTTAAATACTACTTGTAATATTATGTTATGAATGCGAAAGTTTGTGAGGATGAATGGATGTATGTTACTCTTTCAGGCAAAAATTACTTAACGTATTTTGATGAAAGTTTACAATAATATACCTTATAGATTAGAATAATCTATGAGTTTAAAGTGAAGACAAGAAAGAAACCTTTTTTTCATTTATAGTGATCAGTTATTGGTAACAATATTACAATATAGGTCAATATTACAATATAGGTCAGAATCGAGAACTTGAGCGAGATCATATAATAATAGAATTAATTATAATTCACATGTGTAAGTCAAACGAAGTTTAAGCAAAATAATCATTAAATTGCATATTAAGTTTATAATTAAATTTTTATTTAAAGGATTGTACAATAATAATTTCTTGACTAATTAATTTCATTTATTGGTTCACAAATATGAGTTTTGGTTTAAAAAATTAAATTATACCGTCAATTTACAAAGAACTAACAATTTCGTCTAATTAACCAATTTGCATTGTTATTACCTTTCTCTTAATTTAAAGTAGACGAATTATAAAATACAGTCTTCTTTTGATGAATCTATTTTTAAATATAACTGGGAGGTATTTTCTTTGATTTCGACATCAGATCCTAGATCGGAACTAGAATCGAAATCGGAATCAAGGTCGAGGGCCCGATCGATTGATTTAAAATATAATTCATTTTATGTTCACGTGGGTGAAGCCGCGAGCAAAGTTGGAATACTTGGAATAAGATTATAGGCTGCTGACATTAAAGACGAATAAGGGCGAATATCTAATTTATATAACTTAGAATAGAATAAATTTGTATAGAGCGAAGGCTGTATTATGTGTAAGGCGCCTCCAACCGCATAAGTTAGTTTAACATGACATTGAAATTATTGTGTATTCTGTTTCGTCGTGTGCCTTATTCGTATATATAAAATTGTGAGTATTATGATATTTATTAAAGAGAAGTGATGGGAGAACCGGTAGCCCGACTCTCATTGGTCAAGCGATCCCGCAACGCGCATTCTAATAGGTACTGCTATTCACAGATGGTAGGGCCGTTTTATACGAGCACGGCCCGCGGTTAGTCAGTCTACCTTCCGTCCGCCCCGCTGTTAGCATCGCTCTCTCCGCCCGCCCACCGCCGTAAAAACTTATCTCTGTTTCTTAGTTTCTCCACATCCACCCGGCTGCCCCTAAAATCACTAAATAGCCTAGTGTGTCTAGCGAAAACAAACTTCCCTTGTTCCTAATGGTTCGGTCTAACCGTCACTCTGGGACGGTATCACATGTTTTGCATGAATGAGGCTGATTCTGCATCTACAGTCTCCACAGACTGGTTGTCCCGTATCTGGCAAGTGTTCAGAAAGCTCTGTGATAGCTGTCAGTAATCCGTTATGAAAAAACAAGGTGGTTCAATTTTTAATCCAGAAATTCCCATATTCGCTACTTTTCGGTTTGCTTTCTGCGCTCGCCGTTTTTTGCTCTCATTTTCTTTATTATTTCTTGCCTTCTATTTCAATACAGGAACAAAATTATGTCCGAGTTTACACACTTCTGTTTTTAAAAGCTTTTTAAGATTTTGTGCCTCAAAACAAAATTCACTTCATTTTTTGTCCGTTCAGCTGTCTGTCTGTCAAGATCCTTTTCTTCGGAATGTGAGGTCTGAAGTTGACAATGATATCAAACAGATTTACATTCCTTTGCATCTATAAAAGAATCAAGTCTATAAATCCGCGCAATCAAAATGACGGACAGTTTACCGCATATTTTGCTATTCGCAAATAAATGAAGAGTTATAAGGTACTTCCCGTTGATATAGAATCAAGTGATGAAAATCAAGCTTTCGCAACAGAAGTACAAGAAAAATATGAACATCGTTCAAGTTTCGTTCTGTTAAGTAGAAAAAAAAAAAATTTTTGCAATTAAAATTAGACATTTACAGTTGGAATATAGATCGTTATATAGTTCGATGTTTCTGAGAATATTCTTTAACTACCTACCTATTATAAAAATTAAATTAAAAAAATACGGATTTTAAAAAAATCAAAAATCTTTTGAAAAAGGAAAAATAATACTTTCCGAATATCCTGACACCGATATTTTTCTAGTACGGGTATCGAAAAATTTGGTTTTTATATGTGTAAAGAAATTGTATTTCTTTATTCCCGTTGAACTACGCGTCTCCTTCGACTATCGGTAAAATAGGATCAATGTGCTGGCAATTTAGAAAAGACGGCGCCACTTGTCTGCGGAACTACAAATGTCAATGTTTTGAGTTTTTTCAAGATGGAGAGAGTGATAAAAATTTATAATATTATAAAAATTAACGTGTATAGGGAATCGACAAACTAATTGAACTACTTTAAATGTCGTTTCTTTGTCTTTTCAGGTGTGATATTAAAACTATAGTGTGATCCTAGCGTGAAAATGTAAACTTATGTTAAAATAAAATTTTGTCTTTTAAGAGCAACACATTTGTTTGATTTGACGGTTCCTAATAAATCCGGACGAAATTGTCTTATATATGTATATATATTAAATTAGATTCCGTACGTTGAGTTAATATGAAATCCTATTCGAACTTGTACGATATTTTTAATACCTGGGCATAATAAATTAGGCGCAATTGTATTTATCAGCACTTGGAATTTCTATTTATAGCATGAAATAACAGACTAGTAAGTGTAAAAAACGAAGCATTTTCGTACATATTATTTTATACCAGAGTAACTGTGATTAAAGAGTTGCAAAAGACAAAAAAAAATTCATTAATAAACTATTTTCACAAAACCAATACCAAAAAACCAAAATTTCTCAATAACCAAAAAAAACTGTTCTGTTAAAACAATAAATATAAATAGACAGTCGTATGGAGCACAGGATTTTTGAAAAGATTTAACTTGTTTCTTAGTCAACCGCTGTCGAAAATATTTTTCGCTCGATTAGCAAAGTTTTGAGAGTTATACTTTTTTGATACTTTGAGAATTATATTTACACTGTCTTTGAGAGTTACACCATTGCATAAATGAATTTTAGCAATTTAAAGTGCGAAACGGACTGTAGTTATAAGTCTATGGCTATTCAACAATTTTCAAAAATTTTGGCGGAACATAATCTTACGTCTAAGTTTCAGGTCATCCACTAAAGACTGGATTCCATATATCACACATAGCCTCATCACATCGACGTCATATCATTAGGCAGTGAGGACCTGGGTGACGAACCGTTCGTTTCAAATTATTTGTGACGCACCGCATTTGTGACTGCGAATTAATCAGCGATACTTCTTGTCAGAGCAGTTCTGATGTTGAACTGGACGTTAAAACCATTCAAGCAATACAAGAAAAAAAATTACAATTAAAATCATTTTATGACTGTCAAACTTGTTCACCTAAAACTACAAGTCAAATTAGCCAAACATCTCGATCGTAGAAAATGTTAAGATGACATTAAACTTTGGATAGTGATTGACAAAATAAATCTAACAATATAAAAAATAATTATTACAATTTTTTAACGAATTGTTGGAATAAAAATCCTATATCGTGCCAAACAGGTTGATGCCAATAGACTAGAAACACTTGTCGAAAACAGATACAGGCTCGTAAGAGACACATCCTGTCTCAACAATTTTAGTAGATTTGAGTAGACATTTTGGAACCTGCTTGCCTTTTAGATAATTTTCTACAAGTACTAATATTCGAATCAATAATACCAGCTCCCTTTCTTAATGAGAACATTAAACAAATACCGTCATTTTAATTTTCCGCATATTTCAGAAACAATGTTAATTCGAAGTAAGCCATAATAATAATGAAAGGAACTTAAACGCCTGCGAAAGATTAAAGCACAATAAGCGCATTGTGGCTTTGGTATTCTTAAAGGACTCGGTGAATCTTTGCTTAAATGCAACGTACAAAGTTGAATCCGTTTTAAAGTTTCTCCAGAGCTTTTAGAGCAATAAATGCCTTCCTTCCTATCTCTAGATTTCTTTAAAGTTCCTCTAAAACTTGAAGATTTATTTTTTATCCTTCCAGTGATACATGATCTAAGATTCTTTTTATAGTATTCATTATATAAGAATTAAAAATATAAAATTAGATATCTAAAAAACAAATTTAAGTGATTCTCTTAAGTGTGGGAGTGAAGATATTTACGTTGCCGAATAAGATAACGAAACTTACATTATTCACGTCTGATATGACAGATCAAAAGGGAAATTAATGTCAAAAACCTGCAGCAATATATCCATTATTGCCCACTTCGTTTTCCATTGCCACATTCCCCTTCATAGATTTTACTCCTACCCAAGAGACCGGCAACGCACTGATGGCTTCTAATTGGGATGGCAAGGGTCCATGGGCGGCGATAATCACCTACTCTCTGGTCGCTGGCAGCTCTTTTGCTCCTTATAAATGCAATAAAAAATATAATAATAAAAACCTCCCAATTTACGCTTTTTCTCTTTTATATAATTTTAAATAATTTTTTTATAAAAATAATAAATAATGCTCTACATAATGTTATATCATTGTTAAGTTAATGATACTACCAATATTTCTTTGAGTTTCTAAAAAGTGTATTTTGTCAACTATTTGAAGATTGAAAACAAAAATATTAATGAGTTACCATACACTTGTGACAGAAATGCGGAAATGAGTTGAAATCTAAATGAATATACAATATTTTATAAAGAGTCCATTAAATACGAGGAAAATTAATAATATTTGTTTTAAACTTTAAGCCAAACAAAAACGTTGCAGCCATGTTTTCCTGAATCGTCAATTATTAATAAATAAAGTAATAAATATGCCATTTTTAGTTCGAAACTAATTTATAAATAGGAAATTTGACCAGTCAAGTCACAGATTTGATAAGAAAACAGGCTTACATCTTGATAATAAATAATTGTTTTCATTTTAACGATATTTTCTCTTTTCGGGGTGGGTGATGAACGACTTATTTCCAAAGCCGCAACAAAGCTGACTAAAACTTCAAGAGTATCCTAATCAGCGCAGGTAAAGGGCAATTATGGTTCTCGAGTTTGCATTAAATTTGTTTGTAAAAAAATAGGTTTTTGTTCTTTTGTTCCTTTTGGACGTTGTTTTAAAATTATTTTCTCTTATATTACTTTGCTTTTATCGTCCCATATCCATTTTTCATACACACCTTCAGTATACAGACACACCTGGTTCTACTCCTCTATTACATTTATAGATCTCCTTATCACGTGGACTACCTGACGCGTAGCAAATATAGTATGACGACTGTTTTAAATGCCTGATGGTAGCAAATAATAACGATTGCATTAAAATGTTCGATGTTGTAATATTCTGATTCTAATCTCGTAACTGTAGAAAAACCGATAGGGATTTTAACTTGAATTTAAATTTATGAATATAAAATCCGTAGAAATCGAAGTAGTGTCAAACGTGAACGCATGTTGAATATAAATCATATATAAATAATATGGGAAAAAACTGTCCAAGTGCAATCGTTGCAAATCATAGTTGCACTTCAACTATACAAAAGGTTCCGTACAACTGTATAATATTTAGTAACACATAGTTTTTTTTTTTATATTAAATGAAAACAAAAACAAAAATTAAAATCGAACAACAAACCCAGAAAAAGTATATTTCTACAAGAAACGTACTTTTTCGGTGAGTATTCGTGTAAAAACCCCCTTAATTGTTGATTTTATTTGTTTTTATTTTTTGTAATTGCAGCTGTCATAGTAATACTCTGTGAAAATTCCAAGTGTCTACGTTGGACGTTTCAAAAGATACAGGCCTGTGACAGAAGTAAGTAAAATTCTAAACTAAAAAGTACATTTATACTGAGTTTGGCAATAAATTTGACTTTATAAACCTTAAAAACTATATGTATATGTATAACATGTAGCCTTCTTTAACAATTTAGATCATATTTCTACCACATGATACATCGTCTATTTAAAGGGACCCATTGCAGCGTTTTTATTTTTTCACTTAGAATCCCCTTAAGGGTAAGTCTTGGATTCTTTGATTTTGTAAAAGACATTATTTTTTTTAATATCCGTATTACTATTTTCAGCAATATTGCTTTTCAGAAGATGATCTTAAAATAAAAATCATCAAAAATAGCATAGATGCTACATTATTACGATCAATCCTAAAGAAATTCCATTAATTACATATTAAATAAATATTATGTTTAATTTAAAAAGGAAAAACGAAAACACGTCAAATTTCCTACACCAAAAATAGAAATAAGACCGGGTTTACAAGTTCGAACAAGTAAATTCAATTGAAGACTCCAGTGTCATGTTAATTTTTGACAGAAATTTTTGTTAACTTTAATAACACTTTCAAATAGTTTTGAAATGTCTGTGTCATGCAAATTTTATACTATAGGATCACAGTGAAACGGAATGAGATGGCCACGTGGCTCAAGGAACCAATAGCCGTTGAAGAACATTCGCCTTTGAAGTTAAAATCAGTAACTTCTTAATAAAGGAAAAAATTGAAATGCGCAATTTATATTACAATGAACTGTAAATCGTAACAGATTTTTTCATAAACTCATTTTGTATGTTATACCTGACCTTGAAATTTTTGAAAATATCAAATTAACAGTCCAATCTAAAACGCTACCACTGCTTTAACAGAGCGTAGCAGTTCCAATGAGACACTTACTGCCCGCACAATTTCAACAGAGTCGATTAAAAAATGACGGTGTTATAAGGTGATGACATGCGAACGAATGAACATACAGACAGCATGAAAGTACAAGTTGCCTTTTTGTCTCCACTTAAGGTACCCTAAAAGTGTGTTCGATTTGACAAACCTTTCGTTTGATCTAATCATCGGTAAAAAATTTGGCATCAAAATTGTAATAAAAAGAATGGAATCAAAATCATAATCGTTGCCTTGGCTAAAAGCGAGGCGTAAATAGAGAGCAAGAGAGCGACTGAATCTGAAACGAAATGACAGTCGGATTAGAGTTCGAAGTGATTAATTATCTGGGTTAATTATTCTGTCCCTGCACGGCTAAATAGCAACTATTATAAATATATTTATAACAAAACTGGCCAAGAGTATGTCGGACCATGCTCACTGTAGAGTTCCAAAGCCGTTACTACACAGAAATGCATCACAGTTAAAAAAAAAAAACTACGTTGCTACACTTTTTTCCATGTTTCGCGTATAGAATAGGTATGAACACTTTAGTCACCTATAACTAGAGAAACAAGTAGGTATATCGACTATTACTCTTAAACTAGTGTGAACTAAAGTGCACTAGCAAAACAGTGTATTTTCATGGCTTTAACGTCCTTTTGTTGAAAAGGACGTTAAGAAAACCGTTTTTCGACAAAAATTCAAAAACGGTAACTCGACACATCTTCAAAATAGTTTCATTGAAAGTATTGTTATTGAGTTTTTATCTTTGTATTTTAGTTATATTTTTTGAACATACGATTTAAAAAATAAAAGGGTAAACTAAACTTCTGCAGCTTTTGAAGCGATTATTTCCGAAAACATTCAAGTAACAAAACAATTGCTAAGAAACCTTAAAGTATTTTTAAAAGAACTGTCGAAGATGTTAATACACATTGATGTTTACTGGAAAAAATTCTCTTCAGCTTCTGTTACATGTATAGAATGCCCCCCTAGAAATATATATTTTTGTTTTTTAACTAGCTAAACTAAGTAGCGGCTTATACAAGGCACCTATACTCCGAATTTCATCAATATATTGTTATTTTTGAGTAAAATTCCTGTGATATATGGACGGACGGACGGACATGACAAGCAATAATGGTTCCTGTTTTACCATTTAGGCTCGAAACCCTAAAAATGACATGATAATGAAAATGTTTTTTCTTTGTTCGATTCAATTAAAAATAGGGAACCAATCGCTATGAGACTGAACATTCGACGCACTATCGTTGATAAATAGTTTCATGCTATTTATTTTTCGAATGTCATACATTCTCCAAAAGTTTTTTTTTTTATTTACGTAACCCATAACGTCCAGCGAAGCGGACGGGTAACCAATCAGTACAAAATTAAATTAAAACTTAAAAAAGCCATATTTTTGTACTCACATTGCTTATATCATTTCGAGTTTCAGAGATTACATGTAAAGAAGAATAAAATGATTAACAATAAAGGTCTTAGACAATGATTTTTTTGTTCTGTTAAAAGTAATTTAATGTTATAATTGGCTAACTAGTCGCGCCGGCTTTGCCCGCGTACTCGTAGACAAAATACACATTGCGGTTTCGATTTTCCACAAAATATTCATTTGTTTGTTTCACCCTTGTTTCACCCTCTTCAAACTACTTTTCAAACATGATACATTTGGTTATTTTTCATTTGTAACAAGCAGCTAAAATATAAATTTCGTTCTCAATAGCTTCAGCGGTTTCATTTTTTTGTATCAAAATTTTTAACCTTATTTCACCGCTTTTAGGGTTACTTTTAAGAACAAGGCATGCCATCATTTTTATTAGTAATGAATAGCTTTAGCGATTCCGATTTTTCTTAAATTTCATCCGCCATTTTAACGCCTTTAAGAATTAATTTATGAAAACAATGTATGACGTCAACGGCTTCGATTTTCCATACAAAAGCATTACACGAGTTTCACCCCTTTGGGGGTTACATTTCTAAAAATTCCTTTTTTAATGCTTAAATACGCTATAACAAGAATCTCTCTACAAAATGTTAAGTCTCTAAACTCCACAGTGTGCGCTGTGCATTGATATATCTGTCAATCAGTTTTCTATTTTAATATATGTATATGTAATGAGTCATTTTAAAAATTCCATCTGCATACAAAAACGAAAGACCTTGTGCGCTCGATGCCCACGTCGTCATCAACCCGACAAAGCTCAATTCAATCCACTAGAACTTTTACAAAAATAACTATTATACGCGTAATTAAATAGCAATATTCGGAATTGTTAGATACACTAAAATCATTTATCGCAATGGGACTAGTACATACGGCATAACAAATCCGATCGATACACACCCCAACAATGTGTCAGTCTGGAAAGCGAGTGCAGCGCGACCTGTGGGCGGCGCTGTGTGTCGACACGCAGTTACGGCCGACAGCTATAAATAACTGTTCACGAGCGCGTTGTGGCGACGAACGCGCTCTACCTAATTGTTGTTCATATGTCTGTTCGTTTGCTACGTTCGAACCGGTCGATAGCGGGACGGCGGCTTCTGTAGTTTCGGTGAACACTCTTCGTGTTTCAACATGAACAATAGTTCACCTGACGTTTACGTTTTCTACTTGCTTTCGCCCTCGACTTCGCCTGCTTTGAATTCGCATTTACTTCGTACGACCAGGAATGGGGTTGTGTGTTTTAAAATAATGTTATCGATTTGCTGTCTAGTATACGCTTATCCATTTACAGTCCTTTAATTCGCAAATTCATGAAGTCCTCATTCTGCGTTTAACTCCCTTTTTACCTCCTTCAAGTTATAAAATTGATAATTTCAATAGCTTATATAAGCATCTAAAACGTTTGTAAGCTTGAGATTTTCTTAACTCGTAAATAAAACCCACATTCGAATCTATTCAGCCGTTTTCACGTGACGGGTGTGCAAATAAACAGACAATGATTACAAAAACGATCGAAACGTATTCTGTTATCAAAACTAAGGGTTGCCAATTATTTTTTCAAGTATTTTCAATGTATTTCGACTTCGAAAGTCGAAAGCCTTGTACAACCTTATTCGCTGTAGAAGGTTCAAAGTTTGTGAGGTCGAAAAGAAAGAAAGGTGTTAAACGCATTAACAGTGTATTAACAGTTCTGTAATACTTTAAAAACATTCAACGATATATTTTTTTCAAAAAGGAAATATCACTTTTTTTATGATTCCGAGCTAAAATCGCAAAAATTGAACCCTAATAGCTTCGTCATGTCCATGTGTCCGTATATTGTATCCGTCTTACAAGACGTATATTGATGAAATTTTGAGTATAGGTGACTTCTATAAACCGCTACTTAATTTAGTACTTAAATAAAAAAAACAAATGTTTTAAGGGGGGCCACTTCATGTACAAGAACAAGAAACTGAAAAGTTTATTTTCAGCAAATATTAGTGTATGGCACATACTTCGATGTTCTTAAAAAACACTTTAAGCTTTCTAAGCAATAATTTTGATTAATTGAATATTTTCGGCAACAATCGCTTTAAAAGCAGCGAGCAGCGAAAATTTTGTTCACCCCTTTAAACCGTACTTTCAAGAATTATGATAAAAATTACAAAGGGAACGCTTTATAAAAACATTCGATGAAAATTATTTAAATCTAATCGGATATAACGTTTTTGAGTTGTTTCGAAAAAACTGTGCTTCTCAACAAAAGGATGTAAGTACCATGAAGATATGCTCTTTTGCTGGTGTACTTTAATTTAAACTAGTTTAAGAATAATAGTTGACATACCTACTTGTTTCTCTTGTTGTTGAAAAAAAGTGTAATAACGTAGTTTTTATCGTCTGTAGTACATTTCTTTGTAGTAACGGTTACGGAACCCTACACTAAGCAAATCCCAGATGCTCTTGGCCAGTTTTTATTTAGTTGTGATAACGTAAATCATATTCGAAGTTCAAAGTTTTTTTTTTAGGTAACAATAATGTAAAATTAATGATAAATACAATTGTTGTCATATTTTTATGTTATTTTTTGTAATATTATTTATTGTTGTGTGTTACAAGGTAAAATCCTTTTGACTGTAATATCCCGAAAATTTAAATTAAGCTAAAAATAGAAGATTTTATTTGGATCTCGAATTATATCTTGATTAGTAAATTTTGAAGGCTTGACTGACAAGACTGTTAGAATATATTAACATTTCACTTTTATGAAAAAAATAATAGTATTAATTAGAGAAGGAAGTACGTTACAAAATCAAATTTATAAGTACGAAATCTATAAGTACAGCACAAATCAATAGATACCTGTAAATTTTTATATGAGTGGAAACCATTAAATATTTTTATGAAGAGTAACGTCGGGACCGAGGACGTCGTCTTATAAAATTCTTTCATGTTGGTATTTCTACTTAGTTTCACAAACTTTTCTTTACTTCGGGTAGATATATTATAATTTTCACTGATTCGAGCATATTTTATAGCATTATAAAAGGAAAATAAAAGTAAACACAGAACACCACTTGCGTTTCTATGAGAGGCAATCTCCACAACTATACGTATTATAAGTTTAGTAGTTACGATAAGTGAAATAATATATATCAAAAGCTGACTGCATTACGAATAACTTGAACAAAAAAAAGAGAATACGATTTAAGCCGAATACTTCTGTTGAACGGACTTTCAAAATAGCATTTCGTCAAAATTACCGAATCAATCTGATACAGCAAGAAAAAAAAATTGTTTTTCCCTTCACGGTATACGAAATATTTGTCTGACGCGAGAGAATGTTTGTAGAAAACGGTCCGATGTGTGTTCAGTTCGCGGGGTGAAAGGTTTTATGCGAGAAATCGCGAAACGAGCGAGCTTTTTCCGCGACTTACCGTCGAGATTAATCCGACGCCGTCCGTATAATGTACAGCCCTGGGGAGTGACGAAAGCGCTCGACACTGTCCACGTGTTATTGACGTGTGATAAAATATGTAATTTATTTGCTGTGACACGTTTCTAAATTCTTTTTCGCGTATACGAGAATTTGATACACGTAAAAAAATTTGGAAATATCCGAGAAGAATGGTGGACGACACAGCCTCGGTACTAGAAATAAAATAAGACTGTGTTTTCACTTTGGTCGATTTTTGGAATTGACGAACCCATTTATGGGGTTCTGTGTGCGCTTATTCCCCTTAGATAGATATTCGAAACTTACTCTTCAATAAATTTGATACCACTGTTAACCAATTAATTAGAAAAAAAGAGCAGTATGATTTTGAAGGCAAATGTTTGCGGACATAATTAGCTCGATTTCTTATCGGACATTTTGAGCACAATTACATAGAAATTGACTTGAAGATAAATTAAGCCATTAAGTCTCCTTCCTGCTCATTTTATTGAGGAAAAACTGTCTTCCGAACGAGTGGTGAATATATATTTTAATAACATATTACCAGAGTCACATACAGTCTAATATATAGGTGTTTATCTCATATCTATATATTTAACATACATAAAATTTGAATTTGAACATGTTTATTTACTATTTTAAGCAATTCAAGAGTAGTATATTATGTATACATAAAATATCGATTTTGCGAAATTATGACTGTTATTGACTATACGTTAAAAATTATAATTTTTGTTAATTGGACACGCCATGTAGAATTAGTATAAAATATTTAAATCTGAAATAAAGATGGCGGGAGGATATTGTCTCTGCAACAGCGTGACAAAACTCTAACTGTCTAATTCAGAGACGACGGTTTAACTTTAATACCGATTTTAGTCCGACGGCTGACCATAGACTAACGAAAACTCTAGTCTGAAACGCGTACTAACGTTAATACCGGTACTTGGGTGGAACTGGCGACCATTGTTTTGTTAAACCACCTCGAACCAGGTTAAAGTGAGTTAGTACGGGATTTGTGTAACAGGTTAAAAACAGTTGTATACGCGAAATCATTTCATATTTGTAGTTATGGACATAAATGAGTGTGATTATATTATATAATATGACGAAATTTATGAAATACCAATTGAATAACCGAGGATTTATCGCAAAAAGATCGATCCGTTCGAAATTTTCACTTTGTACTTGTTTTGTGATTATTGATTTCTGTTTGTTTATCTTCAATAATTTTAATTTTGGACTGAATTAAATTCAATAGAAAAACATTAACTTGTTCACTCCAGTTCTCTTCCTTTTTTCTTTTTGTCGCATTAGGTTTGCCGTTAATTAAAGCTATTTCAAATTACAAAAGGTAAATTAGATCAATAATTAAAGTCAAAATTAAAACCTCGTATGCCAATAATGCCATATTAAATCAACCGCTATCAAAATAAGCCCTTGTTAAAGCAACTAATTACAATAGACAGTTGATTTTTGTTATGCTTATAATATAGCATGTATTCGCAAATAGTTAGCACTATCAAGTGTAGCCATTTAAATTATCCAATACCGGTGCTTACAAATACCGCTCTTAAGGACTCTGAATTGAATTGACGTAGGTTAATTAATCCGGCCTTAGTACTGGTTTAGTTAGAACCACCTTAGTACTGGTTTTAAGACAACGTTTCTGAGTTGGACAGTGAGTCGACAAAAAAAAAGGCGTTCGACGTCATCAACATACAACCAATGATATTATGATTGTATTAGTATTGTTTGATAAAATAAATGCGTACGAGAAACGTACATTCGAAGAAAATGTAGAATGTTTCTTTAAAGATTCATGAAAACAAAAATAAAGAGAAACAGAAGCTTACAAAAGGTAAATCGTATTTGTCCGTTTCATAAAAACAGAGAGTTGTCGTCCGCGAGCCAGTACGTGATCCCATTTTATTCGAACCGCTTTGACAGAAAGAAGTTTAATTATAAAACCTTCTTTCTCTACAAGATTAAACAAAGCTACCGGAATGGAAGCTATCATGTCTTACACGAAAATATTTATAAGACATACTTGAACAATGTAAACATGTTTTAGGTACTTTACGTGCCTTTGCCAAGCTATTGCCGCACAGGCAGGCCATAGTATTTATATTTTATTATTCACTTTTTTGTAATACAAGACAGTGATAGTCTATAATAGGCTCAATGTGGGTGCATAATTTTATTACAGATAGAACGATTTAGATTTTTTTTTGTCAATTGATTATGGTATTATGGTATGATAATCAATTGAAAAATGAGAATTAAAATAATTATTTTACTTAATCAAATGTCATTACATAATAAATTACATAATATGAAATACTTAATAGGTTTTTTTGTTAAACCTGCAAAGATCGATTCGTTTATTGACGGGACGAGTTCTTTTAAATGAATCTGAAAATGTTTAATTCTGCAGACCACCCTTAAAACGGCCTGCTATTTTTAAGCTTTGAGCTTTTGAAAAATATATATATATTCAAAGAAATACAGCTATAGTAATTAATATGTTTAGGAGCTAAATAAATAATGGTATATATACCATTTATTTGTTTTTACCAATGTTTTGTTACCAACGTTTATTTGTTGATATATCAACAAATAAACGTTATCCAGATATTAAAATAAACTGATGACAGCTCTTTGTTAGACCAACTGTAATGCGGCCAACCAAGCAGGAAGCGGCACGCGTGGAGGCATTCAGTATCACCGCTGCATAAAATTACTTTTAATAAAAAAAGACTTTGTTTTTCTTTCCCACACTTTGGCCATTCAAATCTCTTCACATAATATCCTTATTTTCAAATCACATAGCTATATACATTTTCAACTATCCAAATTTAACATATGCAAGTGTTAAATTGTTTCTCTTATTTAATTGAAACTATCAATTCGTTAAATCATGTAATTTCAATTTTTTTCAGAATAACTACATTTTGAAAAAAAAAATTAATGGATAAAAAATAATTTTAATTCTGAAAAAAATAATTTTTAGATTATGAGGATGTTTAGAAGCGGTTGAAAGTGAACTAAAATGTTGTATTGTATAGCAGTGGTGGCTTAGTAGTTAAGAACGTTGCTTTCGTACCAAGGATACCGGGTTAGATTCTCTTGGATTCTCTCTAGATGATCTCGGGCAAATTGACCATAAAATTTTTAACTTAACCAAGTATAAACCACACGCTCTGTGCCTCGGAGAGCACGTCAAGTCCTGAAAACCTGATACAACGTCGCTCATACGGAAAGGACAAGGTAGCGAAAGTGTGTGAAAAAACGGAATCAAATAGGAAATGGGTTTTTAAGATAGAAACCGTCTTTCTTATAAAAAAAAATCCAAATACTTATTTACCTATTTAATTATGTATGTTTTCGTACTATACATTTGTTTACATTTTCATACTCAAGATTTACATATTTAATTTAGTAGGCAATTTTTTATTTACGTTTATTTAAATTTGTTCACTCAAAATTTACTTATTTATTATTTGTAGGAAATTAAACACATTCATATTACCAATTGTCTTTTACTGTAAGTTTAATAGGTTTTCAGGGTTAAACTAATAACTAATTTGAATGAAAATTAATATAGAAACAGAAAATTCAGATGAATTGTTCCTAGATGATATTGCGAAAAATATTATAATTTTTAATTGACTAAGTTGGTAAAGACAAGATATATTTTCAGATACGGAAAACGAGAACAGGTGAAGATATTTAATTTAAAATTATTGACAATTATTCAATAACATTTAGAGTAATTCTTCATAGGGACAATATGAACTCAAAGTTAAGATGCAAAATCATACCTTTAATAACACAGTCAATATCGAAAATTTTCAGTAGTCCTAGAAACTAACTTCCGATTGTTCCATGTAATAGAAAATTTAAACTAAGTTCTATAAGGGTGATTAAAAGGTAGAACATGTAACTTGTTTTACTCAAATTGTGCCCAAATAACTAAGTATTTGGTTATTTGGATATGAGTTGAATATACTAAGAACGTGGTGAAACTTGATCAACCACATATCGGACTAATTCTAAAAGTAGAAACCCTTTTGTGGGATCTGATGTAATTCTGAAGGAGCACAAACAGATGAACTTGTGTGGCCAACACTCAGAAACTAAATAATTGGCGGCTTTGTAGATTGGTAACAAGATTAGGGCTACGTCTATAACCTAATGGACTAGACGTTAGGTTACATTCAAAATGCAAAAGTTGGAAATCGCATGTATGGACTTATGTTCCTGTATCATTTAAATTTGTGAGTCAATAAAATTACTATTGAAATAATCAAGTAATATTAAAAGGCATTTCTATTTCGAGTCCCAAAACAGATTAAAATAAAATGAAGATCTTAAAAATAAACTGTTAAAGTTTTTTGCGAACAGACAAAAACTATTATAACAAATTGTATTTTAATAAATGTAATGCTATTACTGTACTTTTTAGAGTTTACTTTTTAGAGTTATTCTTAGAGAGTTCTATTGTTACCTTTTCCACAATACATAGAGCGCACTGAAATTTTCTGGAATTAATGAGAAAATTACTATGAATTGTCAAAAATGAATTTACTGTTTCTTAAATATTCTCCGTTTTTTTTCTTATTAATAGATAAATTTTAAAAATATTTATGCTACTCCTCCCTGCTGACCTCCGAAACATGTTTTTCATACTCTTCGACAGCCTCTCCTGGTGATGAAAATCGTTGACCACGTAATTGGTTCTTAATTTTTGCGAACTAAAAAAAGTCACAATGTACCAGGTCGGAACTGTATTCAGGATATGTCATAAGTTTTAGGATTTTCCTTTTCAAAAATTTATTTGTCTGGCCGTGCGAGAAATGGCATTATCGTGGTGCAAGATAAAGGATATTTACGGTTATTTTTACCAAGTCCGTCAATAGCATCCAACAAAAAAAATGGTCGTATACCAATCATTATTGACGGTACAATTATTCAAAGTAACAGTAGCCACGTGTCGAATTTTATTAAAAGAAGAAACAATAATCCGCTTAGAGGCACTTCGCACGCGCATCACTTTGGTTGGTTTCGGCTCATCTCGATAGATCCACACGGTCGATTGATACTTTGTTTTAGAATCGTAGAATAAAAGAATAAATCCATATTTTGTCACCGGCCACTATGTCTCATACTAAATTTAACGCCCCTTCCTTAAATCTGGTAAATATGATCTGGTAAATCTGGTACTTTTTCATGCCCAAATGTTTGTGTAGGATTGATTATATTTGACTCATGCCTATGCCTGAATCTGATGGTAGGTCTGGTGCCTGTCTGTTTTGATCACCGCGTACAGCATCGATGTTCTTATTGATCTTAGCAGTAGACGGATGACCATCACGGAATTTCGTCATTGTGGTAGACACGACCGCTCTTGAATTCTACAAACCAGTTATAAATATTCATCTTGCATGGTGCTTCATCGCAAAAAGCAGTTCGAGGTTTTACTGAGCTGTCAAATTACACTTACAATCGTAAAAAATTGTACTACGAAATTTTCATTGTCTAAATCCATACTTCTGAGATATTTAAAATGACGCTGCAATGTTTAAATAATTAATGGTTAGATAAAACAAACTTTATTCTACTGCTAAAGAGTGCGATTTTCAAATGAAGTAAATACTTTTTAAATATTGTTTACATAAGTGGCCAGTTCCAGAAACTTATAGGGCTACCCCACGTATATTGCTCGTATATTGATGAACTTATGAAATATATCGTCTTAAAATAGAAAATTAATTCTAATTCTAAGCCAGGGATGTACTTTTAAATCTTTTTATCTTCTTTTTCAAGTTTTTAATATCAGAATACCATTTTAGCACCAACAACACATTAAAGATAGAGCTCGTATACATCGCATGCGCCTGACGCTTTCGCCGTTGCTTTCGACATTCACTCATTACTCGTAATATCTCCCTCACTAATTAACTCCCCTCTCGCAGGCGTTTACGTAAAATTTTCTTTTGTTTCGCCGCATCTTATTAAATTCCTTCCCCGTTGTTAATTTATTTCATTTGATGCTCGTAATCTTGTGCAAATTAACACGTAGCCCGCCGCCCCGCCGCCCCGCCGCCGGCCGCCCGCGCCGGCCCCTACTAACCGTAAATTATATTTGCAGGGCTTCGGACACAAATCCTTCTCGAGGCTTTATGTATCCGAAAGTAATCCTGCGGGACATGCTCAAATATTAACAAGCGCTCCTCTTCTTTAGCCACGGCGACCGTAATAAAATAGGAGTTCCCGGCACTTCCGTGGCCGAGTTGCGGCGAAGGGCCCATGAAAATAATATCGCGACCGGGAAGCCGGGAGGGCCGGAATTGCACGGCGCTTGCATTTTAATCAACGGAGCAGAAATCGGCACACAGAAGTTTTCGATTTGTTTTTTTTTTATGAAATTAATTCCGCTTCACCCTGATTTGAGACGCGCGCGCACTCGTCCCGGCAAATCGTTCCAGTTCACACAGAAGACATTCGAATGTTACTCGAATGCTGCTACTGTGAATTATCGCTATTGTGGACAATTAAGCACATTTCATTTTCTGCGTGTGAATCAAATCAATGACTGGTGTTCCAACACTAAAGTGGGTTTAAAAAAAATGCGGAAATTTTTCTGTTTTTCTTTGTTCATTACTATTCCAACACGCTTTTACTTGGTCCACTTTACTAAGTACACTATGCCCTGTATACTTAAATCTTCATAAAACTTGGCAATCACGTGGAGTTCTGATAATATTACAGTAATTGTACCACCATCGGATTAAACTAATGATTGAACTAAAACATAAGCATTGGAAATTCATAATAAAACGTATTCCAGTGGTATTTGAATTTGTTTGACTAGTCTTGAATTTCATTTTGGCCATAATTTGAAGTCTTTGGAGCCGAATTAACTGAAATTGTAAAACGCTAAAGAAACAAAATCGTTAATACACTTATTTTTTTAAGAAAAATGTCTCATGTTTTTACGCTGAAATATTTTATTTTATCACAAACATAGATTACCCTCTCGCTCTTTTGAAGTAGGCATATTTACTTGTTTGGTTTGATAATCATTTTGGCTTTTTAATATAATATTTGTCTACTTATTTGAATTAAATAAATTGAATTTCAAAGAGATCCACTTATTTCCAATGCAATATTTGAGTGAAATAATTAAGTTTATGCTTAACATTTATACATTTGTATAGTTAAAAATTATATAAATTTAATGTGCTTGAAATTTTGTATGTAGAAACCCCTAAAAAACTAAAAATCAGTAGAAAACCGACAAGGCTAATATTTAGGTGAAAATTACATAGCAACTGGATTGAAAGACTGAAGTTTATGCTACAATAAATATTGTTATTGCTTTTAAGGTTTGCTCTTTGCTGTTTGCTGTTTGCTCACAATTTTAGCTAACCTACAAAAAATACTCAACTAACAAATCGTGTTAGACAGAAATGGTGGTATTTTGTCAGCATTTTTCGATTATGTTGACTCGTTATTTTTATACAGTTTTGAGGGACCCTAGACATTTGATATTAATTTCAAATTGACACTTCCACGCGTTCCTGAGAAGAAGAGTCTTGACAGACCGACGAACAAATAGACGACAAAGTGATTATATAAGGGGTCCTTTTTCCCTTCGGAGATACGGAACCCTAAATAACACAATATCGCTTATTTGACTTCCGTTGTTTTGTAGGACACCCACCTATCAATAAATATATCTGACATACAGCGGAGAGAAGCAGGGAAACGACGTCTTTACTACAACTCTATCAAACGCGAGTCCTCCGTTGTTTAGACAGGTATGTCTCATTATGCCGTTGCTGGTTTAGGTATTATTTTACCTTGCTGCTCAAGTGTATCTACTGATAACCTTTTTTTTGTCTGGTCGAGAAACTCGGACCTCGGGCCCTTCAAGCTGGCCCAGCGCAGACCGGTGATCGCAAACGACTTTCACTACCAACATCCGGGTCCGACGACTTGACGTGTGCTCCGGCACACGGAGCGAGTGCTTCGATTTGACTCAAGAACTCATTGCTCAATTTGCCTTTGGTCAGAACTGAACTTGGCAGCTTGCGGTCTGAACAATTACTACTTTATATCTGTTCAGTTTTCTAGTAAATAAACATTCGCCATTTCTTTTATCTCTAGGATTGTTACTTCTTGTACCAATCTCGCAAGTTCTGTTTGATCCCTAATTAATCTCTTTCTTTGGTTATTGCAATTTCCAGTCGTAAGTCACGCTTCCTATGATTCTAATAAAAAGTCCTGAAAGAATATTTAACTTTTCGAAGCCCTTATGTTGATTGTATCACGAATTCAAGTTGAAGTTTCTTATGTGATAAGAAAATAAGTTTAAGAAAGTACTGGATCACTGGACTGTATTTATGTGTCGGTTTTCACAAGTTTGAAATTTCCTGCAGAAAAATTAAAAAAAAAGTTTGGAGTTTCGCACAATCATGGTGTCTTAATTAATATAAAAATTATAGCATGTTTCCCTTTAGTAATTCACAGGAGATGAAAAACGAGCACAAAGTAATTTCAAGTAGAATCTTATTTAATTGTCAATTAAGACGCACGTGGGGATTGTAAAAAATAAAGTTTTTACGATCCTTACCTTTTATTTCATCATACATTTCGCGACCTAAGAACTTAAAAATTATTTCGCAACCCAAATTAAAAAATCGAGGCAAAGGAGATATCTGATAGGTAAAAAAGAAAAAAAAAAGAAATAATACATCCATTAATTGTAACACGAAAGGGAACCATAATGGCGCTGGCCATTCAAGCTGCGGGTGTCGTTTACGGGAGAGATATAAGAGAAGAAAAATTATTTATCGCGAAACATCACCGAGATTAGTGCAGACGTATTTTCTTGATTGGGTTGCTTACTGGCGGTTATTTCGCCCCCGTTTTCCTTAATTATGGAAACAATTGATTTCCTGAGTGCGAACTAGATTTGAGAGAGATTTGAGTGTCTTTTTGAATGACACTGTGGTTTTTTTGTGAGTTCAACTGTATAGATAAATGTCGACAATGCAAGAAAGTATATACAGATGACATCTAATATAGATCTGTGGTCTGTAATTACCCCCTTTGGGAAAATAAATGTAAACTTATAAATAATTATTGATTCTGCAATAAATTGTGTTAAATGAACGTTTTCCTTGTGTGAGATGTCTTTTCCTAGATTCATCAAAGTATATCGCTTTAATCCTGTGCTTCATGGATTTTTAAAAAATTATTACCGCTAATAATTATTATATATTTGACCCTGTGAAATAAAAATTTGAATTTATCGTAGTATTGAATAAAATGTTTTCAACCGTACTTATTTCGTCTAAACGTTGAACACTATTGCTGTTATCAATTGACAGACAACCACTCCAAAGTGTTTGTTCCCTTTAAATATCGCTCCGAAAATAACAGAAGGCTACTTGTCACGGATGTTTTGAAACCAGGTGTGATTAAAATGATATGATTGGTACTTAGTATCGTTTAACATGCTTGTTAGCATTTTGGTTGATATATCATTGGAGAAGAAAGTGGACTCATGCAGAGGGGAGGCTTAAATGACCTGAACTCTCATCCTTTGAACGGAGTGCAACAACGGAAATTGTTACTCTACGCCTCAATTCAGTAAGGCTTTAGGCAAATCTTCCTGAGCTGAGAGTATTAAACTTGTTCCAGAAAGAAAACATAAAATTAGAAATGATTTTACAAAACAATGTAAAGCATAAAAAACACAATAACATTACTTAAATAAACTTGTGCAAATAGATGTCTTAAAAAAAAAAGAATTTTAATTTATATTGCAGACACGCTTCTTTTTATTTAGTGTATCTGCAAAACCTTATTGTATTATTTGTGTTAAAAAATAGACATCAAAAACTGATGTGTATGCGGGGGCTTGCTTCAAAATGTATGCGAGCTAAACGTGAAATGTAATCGAAATCAAATAATTTATAATAAAAAAAGTGGTTAAGATTTTTCTTATCACAGTGTTTCAAAACGTTTCTTCATTAAACAAACCTATACCTAAATTGAAAGACCTCTGTCGTCTTTGTCTGAGGCTATAAGTGATTTTAATCTAAGGCTTATTATGAAAATAATCCCACAGCAGTTGTTTTAGATCTGTTATTGCATTTGTTTAATTTGAAAAAGTACCGTCCATAATTTATTTGCTATTCTAGCTGATTCATTATCCACTTCGCTGAGAATAAATGAAATAAATTCATTTTATTAAAGTTCTCTAACAAAAAGCGTCACACATTTTGAAATGAAGAAGCTACAAGAAAGATTTGAGGAATTAGGATAATTTTTTAAAATGCACAGTATTTGTTTTTTTTTAATGTTTATATATACTTTTGTGCAAACATTTAAATTGGTAACAACAAAGGTTACATGTATAAAAAAATAATATGTCTACTACAAAACACTCACTTTTCATCTCGTTTCCAATTCTGCCATCAACCGCAATGCCATTGCTTATTCTAAGCTCGGTGCCAATTAATACCCATTCAATCGTAGTTACTGACCGATTTTCAGTCTTACTCTCTAATTGTGATCTCAATGTCGATCAAAATGTCCTACATTTTGTGGACTGACATTCGTCTAAGTTAACTCGCTAAGAATTCATAACATCATTTTTTCTTTAATTTCTCCTTGACATATCTCAAGCTTCGTTTACATTAATCCAGTATTTTTTTCAAAACAAATACTAGTAAGTAAAAGTTGTTCTCTTTATGTTTAAATGTGAGTAGTAGAAATATGAGTGATAGGGTCATGCTGTGGTGAACTTACCTACAGCACGAAAATGGACCGGCTCAACCAGTGAGATACCACAATCGCACCGAATGCAAACCTGAACTTACAGTTTCTGTTGTAGCGTTTCATCCAATGAGTAAGGGTTCCGGTGGTCCACTCCCCCAATCACCCCACTCTCTCTTCCTTCCTTCTCTGGGGATTGCGTGCGTCCATAGGCGGCGGTGACCACCTACTCTCTGATATCTCGTACGCTCGTTTAACCTTCGAAAATGTTCTTAAACAATAGTTATGTCAATGTTTTTCTTCACCCTAATGCATATTCCTACAATTTTTTTCATTTTAAATTTGGGGAATTCTCTCGAACTTCTTATTGGAACATGTATATTTAATGCGGTCGGGGCCGAGCCCAGAATACTTTGTACTGATCATTCGAAGTGCACTTAAAGCTGTCGGTCTCGGACGTTATCATTGGATTGATGATGACGGCCCTTAGCAGCCCCCGACCCTCACTGTACTAGCGTGGAGGCCTCGACGTCCAAATCACTCAATTTGAAATAAAAAGGATTATGCAAGCGAGATGATGAAAACGTAATACTATTAATAAGCGTGCTAGAGTCGCAATCAAATCAGCTCAGTGTGGCCGTAATGTCGAAGAAAAAAACGTTCGATTCCTGGCCAAGAATCGAAATCTTCAGTGATATCGTGGATGATTGAACTGCTAAGTGACAACGCAACAACCTGCCCAATGGTCAGACGTCAAAGAGTTTTAAGTATGTTGATATGCGGCAGCAGAACAAGAGCTCTGTTAATATAAATCGGCGTATTCGGTGTTGCGATTACTTTACATCCAACAATGTACCTAAACATTCAGTTGCTAATCGTGTTTTATTTAATATATTCACACACACACACACACACACACACACACACACACACATACACTGCACTATCTAGTCGCAAATTCAGCAAGGAGGCTAGTATGGGTATCAAAATATTAATAAATAAAAAAAAATATATAAAACCTTATATTTCTCAGTAATAAAAAATAAAATAACTGAAACATGAATATTTATAAATACTAACTAATACTATGTTTTACTATATAAAACAAAGTATTAATTTTAGCTAGGCTAGTAAGGGTCCCTAGTTTTGGAAGATAAAGGCCTCCTCTAGATATTTCCAACTATCCTTATTCTTTGCTGTTTCTATCCATTGTTCCCCAACCATATGTATGATATCATCTGCTCACCTGGTTTACCTTTTTTCCTAGTGCTTGGTGGTCCTTTCCAAGAAATTATCCTGTGAGTCCATCAATTGTTTGACAATCTGGCTATATGACTCGCCCAGTGCCAATAAGGTTTTTTGCAACAGTACAGACCATCGGTAACTTTAGTTATTTTTCTATTATTTTTATGTGTTTGGATTATTTTAATTTTTAATATATTTCTCTCCATATCTCTTGACATGATCTTATTATGTATTTCATTCGATGTGTAAAATCCCAAGATTAACTAACGTGGGTTATGCTGGCAGTATACAGGTCTCCATAAGCTCTTGCTTGACAATTATCATTGTCACTCTTTGTAACTTCATTCTGGTTTGAGAATTTTTTTCAAGCGTTTAAAATTCTCCTCGCTATTTTGTGTTTATATTGTATCTTTTTTGAACGTAATTTGGGTACCCAGAAGTATGTGATGTCGACATTTTCTAGCACTGTATTTTCTTAGTATATCTGTTAAATCAAATTTGTCATAAAGTTACTTTTACTGCAGTTTATGTGCAGTTCTACTTGTTGACTTGTGGCGTGAAGGACGTTCGTCACTGACTGTGGTTCGGCCGTATTCTCAAACAAAAAAATAATGTTGTTTGCGAGACTTAAATGACTTATATAAAGATTGTTGATATTTAGACGGACCTTCTTCCAATTTAATTGTGCAATAATTTGTTGTAACACAGCCACAAATATTGTTGAGAGGTGACATCTCCCTGCCTTAGTGATAGGTATAAAAGTAACGTTTGTCTCCAATCTAATACTATCGTTACAATTTTGATATAAATTTTGTAGAATATTTAGATAATCTGTTTCAATATTTAGCAATTGTAACGATCCCATATTAAACGATGATACAAAGAATCAAATGTTTTTTTGTTAGTCGATAAATACTAGGTAGAAAGGCCTGTGAAATTCTTGATATTTATTTAAGAGCATTTCGATAGAGTGGATATAATCCACAGCAGAGAATTCTCTCCTGAATCCTGCCTGCTCTATGGACTCTGAAAATATTATATTTATACACTTTTTTTTTTAATATATACCAAGACAGATAGTAATTTATAATTAAATAAATTTTTGTTTTGTTCGCGAATCGAATCCACGCCCTCATCGCAATACGTAGGGTCCCAAGCAACTACTTACGTCGATTTACTTTAAGACGACATCTACTAAGTTACATATCTATGATTTAGTAAGTCGTTTTAGATATTATTAAGAACGTTTCATAATTATTGATGCAAAATTAATAATTATTACAAAATTACCAGTTGCTGATTATTTACTGAATGTCTGTGACTCATCACTTAATATATCGTTTTGGTTTAAGGTTCCAGTTTATGAAATGTTCAGAAGCACATAGTATTTGTCCTAACATTCCATTTTGTTGTTGGTCCCCTTATTTGCATATTTGATTGAATGCAATCGAATACCGCGGTAATACTCATCTCATTCAACAAAACAATTCGCATGTTATTTTATCATTAATTCAATGTTTGTTGTTCACTGACTGCACAACATAATTATTGTTAGTTGAGATTAAATTAATACTTGAAATATTAATAATCCCGATAGCACTAATAGAGCGAAATAGTATCTAGAGATAAACGAAGTTAAATTTATAATATTTAAATCAAAGATACCTTATTCTCAAAAAAATATTGTAGTACGGCAGTAGATAATAGGCTCGCGACTTTTCTAAGGATCGTACAAAAATACTGCGTTTTAAAAAACGATATCGTTGTTCTCGGACCAATGTTAAGAGGTTTCTTCGTGGCGTAATCAGCATTGTGTTTTTTTAATTTATTATAAAGCATGTAAATAATATATTCAGTGAAAACGAAAAATCACTAATTCATATTTTTACATGTGTAAGTAAATGTCGTAGCAATTTATAAATAAATTAATTAATATATTAATGAAATGATAAAATGATAAAAATGTTCTTAATGGCGCTATATCTTTCAGAATATACTGTATGTAAATGTACAACGCCGTGCTACTTTTTCCCGTCATAAAATATAATATTGTAATTACAATAAGCATCATACAAACAAAAAATATTAAATTTCGTAAGTAGTAAACTTGCAATCGCGCGTCGGGGTTGTTACACACAAGCATGCACGCCCGTGCACACATACGCACGCATAATAATTATAATACTGGAAGCACGTATACAAATTTATTATAATTATTTAAATTTATTAATTTCTTTTTAAGGAATTCTAACTTTAGAGTAAATTCTCACGGCTGCATCGTCCATTGGTGTTCAAAAAAAAGGTCGCGTGCACGCGCACACACAGACACACACACACACACACACACACACACGCACACAGAGAGAGAGAAACAGGTAGACACATGCACAAAAAGACAATTATCATAGATAGTTTTCATCCAATACAACTTTTTTTATGTCTCTTTAATGCTACATGGTGTACATGTTATAAATAAATAGTACAGGAATAAATAAATTGATATCCGCATGTGTTGATCAATATTATTTTGATTTTAGTTAGTCACAATGAAAAGTCCGTTATGGGATATTGATAACATGCAACAGTTAGATTATCACGAACGAATAATCCGTCTATCTCATTCGGTGTGTCTAACTAATTCAAGTTTTAAAAGTAATTTTCACTAAAACAGCTCGATTGGGTGGCGATAGCCCCCCAAGTGGGGGAAGACGGCGTACTGTCGACTCTTAGTATTGAGGTACTCAAAAAGATGTTACTTTTTATTAATAGCAACAGCACTGAACTTAGCGTTCCGAATTATTGTGATTTTCAAAAATTTAAAAACAAATAACTTTTACTAACGAATTTACAAAAAATTTTCTCGTCTTCTGTAATGCACTCTTAGTGGCGGCGGTGCAACGATCCTTACAAAAAGATTTTTCTTTGACGGCGCCGCTTTACTTTAAAATGATCTTAAGGCAACTACATAGTTCAATCAGTAACCGATCCACAAAACTACATTTATCAAGTAAATTGTGAAAAATACAAACGTGTATCAGAAAATAAAAAATGGACGCCCTAGATATTTAATACAAACTATAATACAAATGAGAGTAAAAAATATTGACTATTTTATATAAAATTGCTTAAAAAACTATTTAAAATTTTTAAATTCAAGTATCTTTGAAACTTAAATAGAGAGATTATTGCACGAGGAGAAAGAAAAATTCATTGTCGAGAGCAGCTATTTTTCACATTTTTAATTTATTCTACACAATCAAATAAATAAAATAAAACAGGGAAATAAAATATGCTCTCTTAACTTCTTGACAAGGAAAAAACGCCCTAATGTAGGCAGCATAAGGATGATAATAAGGTTTCAGAGCCCGAGTTAGACTCAAGTAGCCGATACGTTCGTAAATTGTTTCTCTGTCTCTTATTCTGACGCTTATCATTTTGCTCACTTGACTGCTTTTTATATGAAAATAAAAATATATGATGGAAATATTTTTACACATTAACTATATTGCTGTGCAGAATCTGTAAATTACATTTTTCAATGTTTTAAAATAATGTTATTATATTTATAGTCTTCGAAATACAGCGGGTCGTAGTCGACTGACGCCTGATTTATCATGTCAAAAAGAAAGAAAATATTCGTTAACAATTTGCAATGTTTTGTATGTTTTTTATTACAAGGGAGATTAATTCGTAAAACAAATTATAATCTTTTATTCGTTCTTATAACATATAATAGTTAGAATGACAGATACATAATATTATCGATATATAGGATATTTTAACCGACTTCAATAAAAAGAAAAATCTTTTCAAGTAGAAGGTTCTCAATTCATCGTAATATATGTATATAATTGAGAATCTCCTCCCTATATATGTTCACATATAATTTCTTTCATTATGGACCTATTTTAATGATCGCATTAAGTTAAATAGTTTCATGGTGATCCAATTATAATTTCACTGGTATTGGATCTGAGACTTACATACACCAGGCAACTCCCCAAAATCAAATAAAAGATCTACAACGGTTGAGGTATTGCTAAGTTATTGTTGATCCTAAAACTAGAACGGTAACTAATTCAGAGTATGGGCTAGTTGAACTGAACAAGACATGAAGTGTAAAGGCGTAAAACTGAATTTCTTAACAACTAAGAATACGAATGTTCAGACTGAATGAAAATCAATTATATCCTCGTAAATCATGCACCAGAAGATGATACAGTCATGAAGTTGTTGGAAGTCTTCAACAGGGAACACTTGAAATTGTAAATACCAATTGATATGAAGATTGATCATATCCTTATACGCGAGAGAACAATGTGGCAGCAAGAGTTTCCATCTACGTTGGCACATTTTAACGGTGAACAGCATAGATTTGAAACTTTGCACACAGGTTGCTCTAACGATTGATAGTGTCCTTTTACACCGCCCTCGTACACCAGATAAGAATGCGGTCGTAAGGGTTTCCTACTACAATGAAATTCTTCAACGGTCATAGCATAGTCTTGATACTTTGCATTGCTGTTCTCATGATGCATAGTGTTCTTATACACTAAAGGACGATGCAGCCGTGAGGATTTCTTACTACGATGAAAGTCTTTAACGGTAAACAGTACAAATTTTAAATTTGATATAGACTATTTAGATAATGTATCTAGTCCTCGTATATCATAGGACGATGCAGCCTTTAGGACTTCCTTCTACGATGAAACTTTTCATCAATAAACAGCATAGACTTAAAATAATTCATAGAAGATGTTTTGAGGATGGATTGCGTCTTCGTACACCAGAGGGCAATGCAGCAGTGAGAGTTTTTTTCCACGATGGAACTCTTCAACAGCGAACAGCGTTGCCTTAAGACTTTGAATACGGACTGTGAATGGATCACCTCCTCGTACACCATAGGACGCTACCCGCATTGTCGATGGCGGAGTCTAGCGAAGTAGCATGCACTCCGACGTAGATGTCAAGGCCCAGTTGAGATTCTTGGGTTGTCGGACTAGGAATTAAATTCCCTTGTTGACGTGTCTCCCTCCAAAATCCAAGCATCTGCGGTCGACGTTTTGGAGATCCTGCACACCCTTCTGCACACGCTTCATCCTTCAATGGTGACTATGAGCGTGCTAAGCAAGGTCGCTACTCCATAAAGCCGCTGGATCATTCTTGGTTTAAGTGATCTAGTTGGGGGGTAAAAGAGGCAACCTTAAATATCTCTACATAAAGAAATTGGATGTACTTACTCAGTCAGGAAGTCCAGGTTGAGCAGCGCAGTCACAATTCTATTGGGGGCCGCGTGAGTGCCCCTTGCGCTTGGAACACCAAGTCGTGGCCATCCTGTTAAGAGAGACCCTGATTCCGACCTCCAAGTGGCCCCCTCATCAAGACAAAATTTAATATGTAATTCATATATGCATCACAAGAATTGTATTTTCGTACACATGAAATTTACAAAAACTATAGTTACTTATATAAACCCACAATTAACTTCAATATTACCTATTAATAGTCTCCACCAATAATTCCTACACAGGTAAAAAGTACACACTATATAATCCTCTATTTTCTACAATATAGACAAACTAAATAAATATTTAATTAAATCTCTATATAATTATACACAATAAATATACACACGAAAAATTATTATTTATTATATTACAAACTTAATAATCTAATTATGAACTAAATACAATGCTCTCCGTAGCAATGAGCTTAAGGCGCGCCTTGCCTAAACTGAGCAAAACTTGGTCTTAAACACCATAGTGATACTGAATTTAAGTCAACAACAACAATAACATGCTGTCAACCGCAATAATACTTTACCCGCCGTTTTTTGCTATTGTTTTTTTATACTTTTGCTTTAGTAAAGGTATTCAACCATAGCCTCTTCGACGTCATTTAAGATCAGAAACGTGCCCTGAGAGGCACCGGGGTGCCATTGTAAAATACCATGACACCATCCTTTACGTTTATACGCCTATTCTGTGATTTTCAAGACATCAAATCCCCTCACCTCTACGAGCCACGACAAGACGAAAACCTAACGGGAAGATTTTAAATATCTCTAGAAAAAAAAACCATAATAAAATTATTATGCGTGTATAAGTATTTCTTCTCTTCCATACTTTTCAAGACAACCCCACATTAACATTTTAATTAACATGAACATACTTCGCACGTAATTACAATACACGAGTGAGCAATATATTTCATTACACTTTTAGAATATTTAAAAGGATGAAATTTCAATACACCTCGAGAGATACGACAAAGGCACATCGGATGATGTAATTGGATTTTAATGAAAGAACTTGCTACGCGTACGTTACAAAGGGTACCCTTCGAACTTCGTTCATTGTAATATAATTTTAATCAAGTTTCACGTAAAACCTAAAATTAATTACCTCTGCTACCGTCCTTCCACGTACAAAGTCGTAATGTGGAAGTTTTCGTAGCGATTGGCTTTCGAAGTTCTAAAATTAAATATAGAGATTCACTGGAATCATAAAAATGCGTTGATGTTTAAAAATGTCATAAACGCATAAACGCACGTACGCTCGCGCACGTGCGCGCGTACACGCATATGTAGGTATGTATGTATGGTTATATGTTTCAGCCAGTATTATTTGCACACACATAATACAGCCCAACAAAAATTTAAGCGACACGTAGAGCTCATTTTATAATCCTAATACGGAAAAAGTTGCAACAGTAGCGGCGTGTCTAAATTTTGGCCATTAAAAGGTATTTCTTAAATAGCAATACCATTAATCGCTAGTCTGTAAAACTTGCTAATAGAAATTCAATTCAAATATATAATAGAATAACAATGCTTTAAGAATTTACATTTTTTTACTTAATTTACCATTTGTTCAGAGGGCAGTTTTCTCTCAAGAAGAATGATCAATAAACTTTAAGGTAGCTTTTCTCAACTTCAAACACATTGTTATACATTTAACCATATATAATTACATAACTTAAAAAACAAACCCGCTGAAAGTCAAGCTGGTTATGTCCATGAACATTTATCCTCAAAATATTAATATCCTTTTTTAATGAGCTACTGCTTAATAATGATCTTAAATTTGCTTGAAGGTAGATTTTGTATATTTTGAGGGTCTTTATTAAACATGCGCTTGCTTACAGTGACCTTAAATGAATTCGTGACTTTATGCAGTCGACTCGCATATAAACACAGTTTTTTTTTTTTATTTCTTGCTTAGAATTCATGTCTATCACTATTTTTCTCGAAGAACTTGATATTCTTTTTTACATGTATTAAATTTCCATTCCTTCCTTATATTTTAAATTATTTTGAATTATAATTAAAGAACCTCCATGTATTGAACTCTTCCTGCTATAGGATCTTGCAACGGTCGGTGAATCGTTGAACAGTAAAGCCGAACAAAACTTGAAAGTTTTTGCTGTAATACGTAGTAAGTCAATGTCAGCGAAGCCCAAACACAGTTCAACTTCCAGCTCCTTATAGTCCATGTCCTGAATATTTTGATAGACCAGGTTGAGTATGCAATTACTAATATTATCATTTGTAATCATTCTTTTGTTTACAATGGGGCTGATTTAACGGCACGAATCATTTATTCGATCTGATAATAAGCTAGAGGTACTCTCTGGTTTTATAGAAAGAGTTCTAAAATTTTGTAATCATTTTTGATGTGAAACATCTATACGCACGTCAGCGTGGGGAGTTTGAGTGGCTGACGCGTGGTGATTGCAGAGCGTAACACGAGCGATTTAGATATTCATTAACACATAAGTATGCTGCACAGGAAAGACGTACGAATAATAGAGCAAGAGGAATCGAATATATGTATTATATGCATATATTTATAAATGTTTATGTAGTTTATTACAAGCAATTAATTACATTTTTAAACAAATGTTTGTTTTATTACTGAAATTTTCTATTTTTTTTGTGTTATTATTATAATTTGAAATTGTTGTCCTCAAAATAAAGTTTAACTACAATTCGTTATTTAATTGATTTCATTGATTTATTGATCTATAATCTAAAATATTTAAAAAAATATATTATTATTGTTTCATTTACTGTGACGTCACCCTATTATAATTTATTATTTTTAAAATTAATAGAAATGACTTCAAATTATTTATTTTTATTACTAATTAATTAACAGTATTTCTAAAAAAATTCGAACCAGTGACATATTATAAATCTAAATATATTATCTATTTATAAAAATAAATATTCTCCAGTTATTTATTATATTCAAAATAAATATATATATATATATAATGACTTTATTAACAAAATTTATTCTTTTTTGAAGAACTTTTTAAAGTATATATATTATAAATATATACTTTATTAAATAAAATTCAAATATTAACTTAAACGTTTCACACTTTCCGGGCCTCCCATGAGAGACAAAAGTTTTTCTGTAAGTTCCATTTTGCCAAGAAAACCATGTTTAGTCTGGTTAATTAAATTACATACATCAGGGCTTCTTTCGGTCAGACCTACTCGCTGAAATCCGTGAAACTGTCTCACAACAGAATCCTCAGACTCAAACGAGTTGCAGTTAATCTTAAAACTAGATTGTGCTGTATTTCATAATATAGCAGAATCAATATTGTAGGCTACATCCCTTGACATGGGTCTCGATATACGATTTCAATCATTGACGAGTGATCGAATGTTTATTAATTTCGCGTAAGGACGCGCAGCCTTGCTGCCAGGGTGTACTCGTCTACCAAAACCACATGAAAAGGTAGACGACCACTCAGAAAGACTAAGCATACTACTTATTAAATAAAATCAATTTAAAAGTTTCATTAAGTAGTAACATAATAGTTCGAGTTGAACTACCGAAGGCTTGAGGGGCTGCCAGAAGATGTCGACTGCCACTGGACTGTAGTGGCTCAGCCAGCACCTTTTCGGCGCCACTCCACCCTCGAATCTTTTCAGCATCTGAAACTACGAGTTATGTGAGAAAAGAATTCTGATCATACCATCCTGTTCACGTCATAAAGCGAACCGCACGGTTGAACCGTCGTATAACTCTATGAGCATAGTTGCCTCCCTTCACAAAAAGAATCTCGCTTCTATACTTCACCTTTCTCACAAAACCTTTGATAATTTAAAAATAGGTCAAGGTAGGCTTTTCTTCCCCTTCCGCTTTTTCTACCGCGCCTTCAGATACTGAGCGCGGCGTCGGCCGCCCGGAGGTCCACCAGCTCTCGTACGCAACATGTAACATAAACACACAAGATGTTAATTTACTAAATTAACGATAATTTTAATAAGATCCTGTTTTTTATTAAATTGAATTGCGGGGAAATAATCATTCATTACGTATCTATCCTAATATATCAATATAGATTAAGTTTTAAATAAAACTGTTCCTTGTCCACATATTTACAATAATATTTGTTAATTCTGTTAATGTCGTTATGGCATAAACATAATAATGGTTACTATGGCTACATATCATATATGCTTGCTGTCGACATCCTAGGTCAATTTAGTAACATTATTTTATTATTCAGTATATATTACTTCTCCCTATTTTCTAAATTGAAAGTTTTTTCAATCGAGATACATGGATTATATCCCATATTCATTTACTGAATGATTCGATTTTATACGTGACACTCGATCTTTTTTTTACATTTGTATATGGCCCTCTATGACATCTCATTAATTTAAAGGTTTTACCTACCACCCTTCTAGGTACATAAACCATTACCAAGTTTCCTACGCGAAAGTACAAATATTTTTTAACCCTATCGTATCTAGTTTTTTATTTCACCTGTTTTGTTTCTAATATTTACCTTGTTCGTAATGTATATATAAATTCTTATCTCTGAGCCAAGTTATTATATGATCTGTTTGTTTGCGGGTGAAACGCAATAACAAATCATAATATTGCCTCAAATGCTAGCAACCGAGTTAGTACTCTATTGTTGGTATTCATAAAATGTTTTAATATTGGAGGATTACATAGGCATTTCTCTAATATTTCAAAAGTCGCCGGATATTTCTCTGACCAATGAAATTTACTATCCATTTTTAATAATTTTGTCAATGATATAGTAATTTGTGCGTAATCTTCTACGATTTTCCTATATAGGACGTGAGGTCAAGAAGTGATTTTAAATTCTTCGCACTCATCGATCTCTCTAATTTTAAAACTGCATCCAGCTTCTGGAAGGTTTTATTCCTTCTTTTCTAATTTCTAGAACTATTACTGATTCATAACCAAAGCTACATTTCGATGATTTAGCATCGAATTCGCTTCCTTGAACCTATTTAGTATATATCTCAAAGCGTTGCAAAATTCTTCAAAAGTTTCCCCATATACTAAATACTACGTCGTCTACATACACTACATTTAATAAATACACTGCATTTCTATACTTAATCCTTGCTTAAACTGTGTCCATCATCTTCTGAAAATTACTCTGACTCGTCTTTAATCCATACGGCACTACAGTAAACTCGGAAATTCCTGAAAAGGTTACAATAGGTCTTCGGCCTGTCTTTCTCGCTTACTACCATCTGCCAGTACCCCGATATCGAGTCTAAACTAGTAAAATATTATAGCTTTCGGAGAGCCATTGTCCGATGAACCTACCCACCAATCAAGCTGGAGTAGAACATATGCAAAGGTTACGTTAAAGGAAGGTAATATGCATAATTTATTACATTCCGGACTGATGTCACATGCATTAACGGTAACATTATAGACAATAATAGTTTTGTTAACTATCACACTCCCGTGTGGTCCTAAAAAGAGTAAAAAATGCAGTTAAAAAAAAGAAAATTTCAGAGGCAAGAAAATTCACGAAAATTCAGGGCAAAAGAAGCGCCCTTTTGGAATTATAGAGACCGTCAAGTGTGAAGAGCTTAAAATCATTTCTGGGTCTCACATCCTATTGTAGAATATTTATAGAAAATTACTCGCAAATTACACTACCATTAGTAAAATTGTGAAATAAAGAACATAAGTTTAACTGATAACAGGACAGATGAAGGAGATACATCCCGTAGCTTCCGCTTCACGAAAGTAGGGCGACTTAGAAGAGAAATATTCCGAGACAGAACGCGATTGCTTAGGAGTTTTATGGCATTAAAATACTTTGGGCACTATATTTGGAGAATGAGGTTTGAAGTTAAGGCGTTGTATTGATTAAAGGAGAATAAAGATGTTAACAGTATGTTAGCTAGGTGGGCACTTTGTCTACAAAGGTATGATTTTGAGATTGTATGTACATCGAGACGTGTAAATGTAGTAGCAGATTTTCTTTCTAGGAACCTATTGAAGAAAATAATGGAGTAAAATCGGTAGAGAAGGAGATATTATAAGATATATTATATAGCGGTGTATAAAATTTCAATGGAGACTAGTAAAAGCAGAGGGCTGATGAATTTTTTAAGTTTATTGTTAAGTAGAGCGTTAAATAGGAATGGAGAGAGTTGTCGAGATTTTATGTAAAAAAGGACACTTTGTATGAGAGAATAAATTGGTTAGGACAAAGGAAAGAGGTATTAAATCTTACCTAGGCGTATGTTAGAAGAGATTTTGAAAAAAGTACGAAGGAAGGAGAAAGTAATGCCCCGGTAGGGATATTAAATTGGTGCATGCTCGTGCGCTTGTTGATGCGCCCGACGTTGCCCGGCGATGTCAAAATTCTGAATTTTATATTGGGCAAAACATAAATCTGTTGTTAATGAACTAATATAAATATGAGAATAATTTGTTAAATACACACACACACTTCCAATCACTTATCAGAAGTTTTACTGAAAATGCATAGTCTTTTTTGCAGCATAGTAAGTATGTATTATTGTCTTTACGATAGAACAAAAATAATTACAAAAGACGTATATAGCACGTTTTTTTTTGTACGGCAAGCCATTAATTTTTAGAATTGAGTTTTTTAATATTGTGTTTACTAAAATATTTGCCATACTAAAACATATTCTGCGACAAAATCACCGTTTTACTTATTACAGTTTAAAATGTACATGTCTTTGAAGGTGAAAACATGGTACAGTCTTATTAATAGGATCTTATTGAAAACCGTTGGACACGGAACCTTGAAAACGATAAACCTACCTACCTTTGAAATGTAATTTCATTTGCCTTGTTGTTTATGTCAATCTAAGCAAATCAAATTGTCTCTCTCAGGTGTATTAATCATGAGAAATAGGCTTTTGCGCGAAAACTGACAAACTAGCGTAACAATATATACGTATATTAAGGGCCTTTTCCACCACCTCCTTTTAAACTTTTAAAATAAAATTTACGTTCCAAGTCTTCATTTTAATGGTTGTTCGCATTAAAACGCGTTAAAAGGAAGACATAAAACCCCCTTTTTTTTATAAGTGACTTTTTGTTAAATGTAAATTTAAAAAAAGTTATATAAGTATAAAAATCTTTCATTCCCTTAAATAGTGTTACAGTTTTTACTTTTTACATATTAATGGACATATCATTACATACATATATTTACATGGAAATTTTGTAATGAAATAAACATATTGAAAAATTTAGTTGCGCATTGTCAATATAATGGATTTTTTTATCAATCCTCATAATTTAATAGCATATCTTACCCTCACATTTACGTTATTTGAAGTTTTTGCTTAATATTTTCAGAGTGTCTTCTAATGAGTGATTAAATATATTATTACGCAATCACTTCCTAAAATATGAGAAAACGTGAGTTGGGGCGGGGACGCAATTTAGTGAGCTGAAAGTGACTCGATCCACAGAAATTGCATGACATGATCACCACTTCTCCGCTAAGAGGAATTAGGACAAGAAAAAAGGCATTCCCCTTAATCGGCGAGGGATCTGGCCATTACTGCCGACAATGACATATCGTGAAGGGCTATACATATCTGTAGACTGACGTGGAGAAAATTGTATCAACTAGTAGTAATATCAAGTATCATAAAAGAAATGTTTTATTTGGTTATTGACATCGATTATTAAATACTTTATTTGGGCGCAAGATGTAGTAGACAAAAACGTACTTTGGGATATTATAATGGACAAGCTTATTCTGCAATCTGTAATAAACGAGGATATTTATATTACAATGTGTAATTAATGAAGCTATTATATTACATCTAACCAAAAAGCGTATTTCACGAAATTAAATGCAATAAATAAATATATTTTATTGCATGTAACAGTCGTTCCATGCAAGTAATTTAATATTCCAAATAATGCAGGTAATAAAATTATCCTAATACACATTATAGTAAAATACATGAACGTCATTTACATTTATGTTGTTTTGGATTTTTAATAACTTTCGGTTATGTTTAAAAGATACTGATTTGCTTTTTCAAACGATCTACACGTTTTCGGCAACGGACATAATTTGTGCCTTTTCAATTGTACTTTGCTTAATTGACCGAATTTTGAATACTCACTGTTATGTGATGGTCGTTCATAATATTTTACTAATTGCGGTATATATATTGTTTCCCGTAATCCTGCAATAGAAATTCTTTAACTCATATTTTTTATTTATAATTATATTGATTATTTTTATTTATTGTTAAATACTAAAATAACAATATACTTAATTTTATGGGGTGGCAAAGACAATAAACATTAATTACACTTTATTAAGGAACACAGGTCCTATGTATATATATATATATATATGATCTGTTTTATGTTTTAAAACTTAAGTTTTAACCTTTTATAATATTAGAATGATATTTCCCGTGAAGCGTCATAATTAATTCCAGAAAAATTGAAATGTAAGTAGTAAAAAATGTAAGGTGAAATCTTTTATGTACTTACCATATTACAAGCAGATTTCATAATTTTCAATAAAACTGTTTGCGAAGTCTCAAGTCTGCTGCGATATTGGGTATATACTGCACTCACTTACTGGCCTGTTATCGGTTTATTAATTATATATTGTATAACTTATTTATTAATTATTTGGAAGCAAACATCATTCGTAGTCTAAATCACTTTCTACATTTTCTTATGATCACTTTGTAAAACAGAACACCTTATCTTTTAAATAGAAATTATCAAAAGGTTTTTTATTTTTCCCTAAATCTTATAATCACAATTCAATTTTTTTTTTTCTATTGCTAAATTCGGTAGCAAATGGTATAGAATCTTCTTTTACCTCTTCTTTCCCTTTGTGTTTGTCTTTTCCTCAAGAGTTTTTGATCACTGTTTATTTTTGAACTCCCCATGTTTAAATTTGAACGGCTAAGGCGAAAACATTGTTACAATCTAAATAACGTACTGCTTTTGAATCTGTTAATATAAAATTTAATATTCCGTTAAAAAGAAAGCAGTAAATAATTTAAATTTGTTAAGTAAGAAATGAGGCACAAATTTTTGTGGCATTTACGTAACTTTTATGGCATAAAACCTATAGAAATCAAGCCATGGAAATTACAACAATAATTTTTTTTATTTAATTATTGGAATTTTAAAAAGGCTTCGTAGTAATTGCTTCTTTCCAATATTTAGAGGTCATCAAGAAATTATAGGCAGAGGTAGATTCTTAAAAAATAATCTTCGTTAATATTGTAAAACGTGACATAGGATTACATATCTCACCGAACCAAAATTTAAGATAATAAAGAACTCATTTATTATGTTTCCACTCAAGAACAAACGACATAATGTGATCACTGGGAAGTTAGAGCACTGCTTTGGCGATACCTTTAAGGTTTTCATAGAATATTTGAGGTATATTCAAAATAATCAAAAAACGTAGTTTTTTGTAGTGTATCTCGTCGCGTTACATCCTATATTTTGCTCATTTATTTACATTAAAAAGTACTTTTTTGGTGGACGTATTAAAATTATTTTTAACATTAGTTCGGTATTAAAACGCAAGATACATAAGTTGTATACAATAATTTCACAAACGAGTAAACAGTACAATAACGGCTTGTAAACACGAACATGTCCCCAAAAGCACATTCGTGACGGCGAAACTGGATTGTAAAGAGCAATCTTTGATATGCCTATTATTTAATTACAGTTATAAACTAACGACACACTGAATTGTGCACTTTTATCCCTATTAGCTAATTGTCACTCCTATATAAGCTAACGTCACCACACTACAGTGCGGTGACGTTATGCCTATGCAAAAAAATGCCTACTTACAAGTAGGCATTTTTTTATAACACTTCGAAATAGTAACAACTCTGTATAACGTAATTAATAGTATCAGCAAAGGTTATAAAAATAATATTATTTTTTTATAAAACCCCCCGAGAATAATAATTTGACTAGTGTCCAAACAGGGACCGCTGTTTAACACCGCAAGTAATGTCGAACGAGAACTAGCTTCCATATAAACCAAAAAAAGAAATGCTTTCAAGTACCAAACAGCAGTCAACAAGCCACTGCTTTTCAAAATTATCGAAGACTGCCTGAGACATCGGGAAGTTTCCACGAGCTGTCGGTATAGCACACCATATGAAGAAGACACGACTCCGTGAGATCCGTTCTAATGAAGGGCTGGATATTCCTAGCAATGTTACAACTGTGCATATTATTTACCGTTCAACATTAAGAGCTTAACAAATCCTGGTGTTCGTTCCCTTGACCGCACATCAAAAATTACAACTCAAACAGGTTCATCCACGCTTACAACAGCCGCTCTAGAAGATCTGGCCTCTATTATCCAAAAAATTAATAGTAAGCCATCTGAAGATAAAATGAATGTTAAATCGGTCCCTTTCCGACAGAAGTCGTTCGGATTTAGTTACGTTCATAAGAGTATTTAAAATAGTTAATTAATGTAGAATTTGAACCTAATTTAGTAGCCGACCTATTATCGAGACTCAAAGATAAAGCCGTGAAAGCCATCTGCGTAATTTTAGTTGAGATAGTGTTAAGAAAAAGTTACAAATGTCATACGGTACTATGAGAAGTCTGATAGACATACGTGCTGAAATCGGAATACACGCCCACTGGATACCCCTAGTATCGCGGAATATATCACGAAACTGAATAATTAATTTTTTTTTAAGGAATAGATCTAGCCGAAAATTACAATATTGATCGTAGACAATAAATCTAAAAGTTCGCTAGCCGCACTTTATTAGGCTTCTTCCCTACACATAATTTAATGCTTCAACTCGATTACAAAAGTCTGCGTGAGATAATAAAACGATCAGAACTGTATGGCAGAATCCAACAACCACGCCGCAGAAAACTAATGCAATATCTCTCATCCGCACTCGCGTATACCCAAATATTATTCAATTATTCATGATGCTAATTTCATGAATAATTGTACAGTATTGTAATTACTAAGAGATCATAAATCAGAATAGACCACAAAACTCGACATACTTTGCATCGCTATATTTTTCATTAGCGATTACAATTTAAGTAAATGAAAGTAACAAAGATACAATACAGAATATTTAATTTATATTCAATGAGACATGAGGTTCAGGGCGTACGGTTGTTTGTACATGACCTCTGACACATGATAGAGTTCAACTTAGGTCTAAATTACCTAACTGCTTTTTCAATTGAGACATGATGAACGTTGTACACATAATGTAATTAATGGGCGCCATCCGACAACAAATTCCGAGAAAAGATCTATATTCAAACTTAATTATGTTCGTAATCAAATGTTAATATTTTTACAGCCTTTTTGTACGTAGAGTTGACAAAAATGATCACTGTTGTACTGAGATATTAAGGTACTTAATTTCGAACATTGAACTGGCTTCAATTCCCCACTTACATTTGTTCTTAGACTCTTTATCTGTGATGAGACCTCGGCAGTAGGTAGTGCGGGCAGATGTGTGTTAGCGAAAATATTGCGGGCTAAGGCTGCCTCGGGAATGGAACTCTTTGCACTTCCTAACCGGCGTCTGCGCATCCAGATATCAGACATCCACTCTTGTGGGGGTGAAAGGATCTTATAACCACCATAGAAACGTGCCAGCGGTTATAACCGGGATAACAGATTCCACAAATCCCTTCTCTGAACAGAACATCGTGACTTACCCGTTACTTTTGAAGATCCCACGATAAATACTTATATTAAACAAAAGAAGATTGACTGGTTATAATATTTCCTTGACAGACATTTAGTTTTCACAATGTCTGTCTTGACACTTTTCCAATCAGACAAAGAATATCTACATTTTTTTGTAATTGAAAAAGTGATGTTCGATATCACACAAATTACAGATCAATCTAATGAAGGATTAAATGACATTGACAATTAGATATTCAACACAGATGCTTTTAAATTTCTTCTTTTCTTTTATATGATACATCGGCTGAATCGATTTATAAATGCAAAAAAATTGTTTTATTTTTAATCAAAACTAATTATGGAACCACCAAGATAACACTACGATTTCAGAACCTGTTATCAAATTATCACTTTGTGAGAGAAATTCAAATTTACAAGTAAACACTGACCTTAATTTTGAAGTGTTACAACTTCTCTACTATTACTTATGACTTTGAGACAAAACGCACTCACCATCAAATGCAAAATATTTATGTGGTATAAATACCTACGATAAAACTTTACTTCCAATCACCCGAAATCGTAACAATTTCATAGAAACATTTATAATAACGACCAAACGATGCCAACCGCACCAACTTAGTGCCATTCCACTACATTAAGAAGAACAATATGCTGACTGTAGCAGATCTTTTGTAAGCTTAAAGGTTGCCACAGGAAATTTTGGAAACAGACCCATGAACATGTTGACAAACCTTACATAGTAAGACCAGTGCATCAAGAAACCGCGCACAGTGGAAAAATCGTCGTGTTCTCCTGGAATACGCTTCTCCATAACTCAAGTCCGGGTAGAATGATATATTTTCGATTTATCAAAGAAAGATTCTTTCCTTGGCTAGGATACCATGGGCGATATGGATCTAACTGTATTTATTGTAAACAACAATTAAAGTTTAATTGTTGTTTACAATAAATACAGTTAGATTTTGATTACATACATTACATTGATTACATAGAATACAATTAGAATTGTTATTTAATTATTAAATAACAATTAACTGTAAACAAGAAATAAGTGTATTTTATCAAATAACTTGATAATAACCTTACACCATTTTAATTACGAATACAAGGATTCAATAGAAAATATTCTTTTTATATACTAAACTCCACACACGCAGAATTATGGCGGCTAGCAGACAAATGCGTTTTCTTGAAACCAGAATTACTATAAGTGCAGTTAATTTGCTCGTGATTACTAAAGTCCATTACGTCCAAACTATTCGCTTTGTGCGTTATGCACGTTATGCTGTCGGTCCCACACTTTGTCATCACATCCACAGCAACGGTAGTGATCAACTTCTAGCGCTAGGGGTGCTGCACTAGACCTAGCGTAAAGGGCTTAAGGTTTAAGACCCTCAATGTGAAATAAAAAGAATATGTGAGTTTTTTCTCCTAGTGGGGTAATTAAAATCTGACACCACATTATTATTGAAGTTTTAATACAACAAAAATGATTTAGAGAACGCATCACCATTTCATTGATGCTAATTTTACGATTACTCTGCCACAATCAACTCTCATTGCTTAAGGATTAGGACAACTTTCATTGCATAGGCGCTATGCAATTTTAAACAAAGTTTGAATCTCAATAATAGACGTCGCTAAAAGAACTGTCATTCGTATCGTCTTCATTGAATGTTCTTTCTTTTTCAAAATATATTCCTATTACGCATTTCTTATTTAATTTTCTATTTTGCATGACGGATGGTTTGTCCAATTTTTTACATCGGTAACTAGCTTTATCCTTGATGGTTACACTTGGTTCTTCAAGATTCAGTATTACTTTTTCCAAACTCCACTTCCTAAATTTCTCCCGATTTATATGATGGGTTGTTTTCATCGTCACTCGATCTGTGAAAAATTATATAGGCTTTACTAAAAAACCAAAACATAGACTTACATGTAGTAATAATTCATTTTACATAGGTGGAACTAAGACGATAAAAATCATTAAGCATACTAAGCTGCCGCCTTTGATATCAGATATTAGATTTGTCTTTTGTAGACATATACAAGTAAAATTCTTAAATATACACGAATATATTTCAATAATTCACTTATAACAAGTGTATTAAGCAAAATATGTATAAAATAAAGTAAATGTATTTTTTTTTATTTCCCTATATGTGGCATTTCGGTTTTTTTTTCATGGTATTAGTATTTGAAGCAACGCTTTCAGACAGTCGTAGCCCTTATTCACACGGACCGTAACCTATGTATCCGTTGCTGTGGTGATTATAGCTTACCATTTACATTTATAATTGGCTTCTTAATATAAGACACGCGTCAATCATTTGATAAGTCGACATTGTGAATTATTCAAAATTTTCATATGAAATTCGATAATGCTACTCTATATTTAATGAAACATGGGGTAATATGAAGGAGGTAACGTTTACAAGTCCTTTTGACCTTTCATTTGAAAATCCATCTCTATCAGCTTATGTAAAATGACCTTGTAGGGAATTTATAGTGTTTTAATTGGCTTATTATAACAATGATAGCCTAATACATGCGTAATAAGCACTAATAAGTCTAGGTTATTATAAGTTTTCATACTGTTCAGTAAACTCATTCCGATTATATAACTTCAAATTTTTTTAACCAATTTAATCAAATACTTTTTGGAAAACACAAAAACACACACACACTATATAGTGTTTTTACCATAACAAAGTGGCTGACACACCATTTATTTCAGAATTAGGCGGTCGCCGTTCCAGCGGTTACGCCGCTTTCGCGCGGTGTGGTGATTTAAGGGTAAAAAACTTTTGATGGATCATCCTGCCAGTCATACGCTGACTGCAGCCGTGGATCACTCCCGCGTTTTAGAAAATAACTTATGGACGCTTTTATGTACGTTTGTGAGATGCATCACACCACGCAGAAATGTATTGTTTTTTCAGAAAATCATTGGTTATGTAATATTACGCAAAGTAAATATTATGCATAAGTATATGACGTGTCCGTTTTTGAAAATATTCTAATACAAAACTATACTTTTCCACGTGTTTTATCTTTTTAAATATCAAATTAAGTGAATCAGAAATTCACCCTTCAGAAGCCCTTTCACTCTTCTCCACCCTTCAGAAAACTAAAAGCAACCATTCAGCCCTTCACTATAAAGGAATATCTTCAAAACTCGGAGCCGGTGATTTAATTTGATTTAAGATAGAAACTCATCAGTTCTCATTATCGCAATTTGAGCCAGATATTTTCTGATTCGAAAACAACACGCTAAGCACTCAACAATTATTACTCACTCGGATGAATAATCTAATCAAATAACGTGTTCCTGACAACGCTCCATTAGAGGTATGACATTACGCCTCTGTAGTAGAATTTCAAACATCTGACTGACTGACCAACATGTAATGCAAATGATATACGAGTTTAAATTAGTGCCTGTGTGCGTGCACGCATGGAGAAATAAAGAAGATCGTTTTATAAGTGGTGGTTGATTTTCATTCAACCTCTCGATCATTGTGCTTAGTTCTTTTCAAGCATATTTTTTGGCGATGTACTGGTTTTAAGAAAGCTTATAGAATAAGGAAGCTTTAATAAGTCACATTATAATGGGATCTTTAATCATGCAGCTGTTAGTAAGCTTATTTTTAGGACATTTTGCTTATAATCCAACTATCTTTAACTATTGTGTTGTTCTCTTTAATTGTATTAAATAATTCATTTTTCCATACCACATCCATACCACAATAACAGTTCGAGATTTCCTTGCGTCTGCGTCGAATCATCAAAACTATGCAAGTTTCAACCCGATTTTTTTTCATTTTCATTTTGACCAATTCAATGAAATTAATTGGCATTGCTAGTATAATATTACAAGGTACTAAGTTAAATAAATAGTGTAATTATTCTATTGATATCTTTCATTATTTTCCATGCACACAGAATATCTTTCACTGACACTGAAAAGACAACTTTTGATAGTTCCACAAAACGTACCAGTCTCCGTACTGCCTAAACTTAACTCAAAACACATCTGCATACATGAGATACGCCTAATTCATCATTTCGGAACGTAATATCGTCATGCGATATCGCAGACGTTACGGGCTCATGAATAGAGCAACGTGACTTGGATGTTACCCGAAACGGGCTTGATTCAACATAGACCTTTATACTGAATTAGTAGATTAAGTCAGCCGTTTATATTCAACACATAAATAGAAGTAACTAACAAAGTAACTACACGTTTACTGAAAGCAATAGAATTTGTTTATATCATCGTAGTTGTATTGCATTACCTACGTTTATATGAATTTGCTGAAATCGCTGCAACCACAGTATTTTCACTGCCACAGTATTAAATTGAAATTGTTCAGATGTATATATGTACACATAAAGACATTAAAGTATTGCCATATCTCTGAATATGTACAGCCCCTCACGATTTTATTTATAATTCAAAGGATCGTTAACAACCACCAATGCAGTGACACCAATTATGTATATTTAAAAAGAGAAAGTGACTGTGGAGTATTAAAAAAGACATTTTAGATATCCTTAGAAAAAACTCTAAAAGAGTGAAAAAAAAAGGGTTCCGTTAGCTCTTAAGTTTTCTTTCTTTTTAAGTTTATCATTTCAATTCCAGATACCTTATTTTCAAATTTTTGGAAATCCCACATTAAAAAGGGTAAACTGAAGTTTGAAAGTCTGTATGGGAATATTAAAAATTGGTATTATAGGTTTTTGTTACAATTAAATGTATACGTGTTTTTCATAATTCAACCTTTAAAATAGTGAAAGGAGAGTGAAAAATTTGTAGTGCTTCCGTTAGCTAAATCAATTTTTTTATATGTTTTATTATGTATTAACTTGTACAGATATATAGATAAATTATATGTTCAATATAAGGACTCAAGAGTGAATCTGCTATCGGAATCAGAATCGTGCGCGGAAGCCGAATCAAAATCAAGTACGCGAGAAAAATCGAAAACAAGAGCGGTATGGGTATCGAAGTTGAAAATAGAATCATTGGAGATAAAAGTTTCTGAAAATGGAAAAAATTGTTTTGAGGACGAATTAAGAAATCTAAATCTAAAGTATGATTGGGGTTTGAACGAAGAACGAGGTTGAAATCAGAACCAAAATTAGTACCGGATTGAAATGTAGAATACGTTCAGAATCAAAATAATTGACTGACAAAATCAGAAAAAAAGCGTTTGCTTCAATTTATAAATCGAATTTTAATATTGAATTAGCATATTAAATTCAAAAACTCAACTTTGCTGACGAGAATAATTTTTGACTTTCTCAACTTGTAAAATTATTGTTTTTATTTACTTATCAAAGATGAAAAAATTTCTTAATTTATTTTACATAATTATCTTTTTGTACATAATTATAACAAAACTGATTAAATTTCAGTAATATTTTGCCTTTGTAGTTAATCATTTCCGCTAAAAATCTAAAGATATATTTAAGCGAGTCAATCAACGAAACAAAGAAATTATTAGCTACGCGTTAATGTCCGCCGAGTACGTGGGAGGTGCTCGACATAAATTGCGACGCATTCGGACAAGAGACGAGCGAGCCAAACGACACGTCATAAACCAACCGTTTATGTCCGACTTACTCGCGCCGGAGGTCCTTTCGCGGATGTGGGACAATTAGTAGAATTACATCTCGTAGCGGACGAAGTCGCTTCGGGAATACTAATTTGATTTGGCTAGTTTATCAATTACTTAGCATGAAATACTTTTATTGTAACCCCATACGACGAGGACGGTCATCGCCGAGAGTTAGAGAGCCACCTCGTCTTCGAAGCGGAAGTCACCTGCTTGTCTCTTAAATCTTGAAGCGCTCACTCCGTACTTCATAGAATACATTAAACAATCGGTCCCAAGGGCGATCACCGCATTGAAGACGATTGAAGACGACGGTCTTTGGAACCCACCAATTTGTATTGACCCAGCGTCATGGTCAGTTTAAAATTACTGAACCCTTTGATCAGAATAAAATGTAGGATTGTATGCCTCAGAAGTGAGGTTATAAAAGCGAACTTGAAATAGAATTGAAATCCATGTTTGAAAAAATGAACGGCATAAAATTTGCTTGTTTTAACTCGATTGCTATTAAATTCTGTCGTGTCTTAAAAATAAATCAAACGATACAGTGACAAGCACGGACAACGTGAACAAAATAAAATAGAAATGGAAAATAGAAAAAATCGACCAAATAACAATCACTTTCAGAAAATTTTCGTACTTGACGTGTTTTTTGTTCATTTTTAAGATTCCGAGTCAAAACTACAAAAACGGAGCCCTTATAGTTTTGTTATGCCTGTCCGTCACAGGCATATGGAGGCACAGGCAAAACTACAATATGTATATTAGTAAAATTTAGAGTCTAAGGTGTCTTATATGAAGCGCTGCTTAGTTTAGTAGTTAAATTACAAAAATAAACATTTCTAGGGAGGCACTCTTTACATCTAACAGAAATCGATAAAAAAATTTACAAATTTCAATGCGTGGCACCATATGGACAGTTTCTTTTAAAACATTTTAAAGTTTCTAAACATTTTTTTTAATAAGTGAATATTCTCACTAATAATCGTTCCGAAAGTAGCATAAATTATGTCCGCCTTTTTTTTAAATCATATGTTCAAATAATTATGAAAAAAATTAAAAAGTAACGCTTATTAGATACTTTTAAAGAAAATTATTTTGAACACGATCGAATATACCGTTTTTGAGTTATTACAGAAAAACAGCGCTTCTCAACAAACGTAAGTACCATGAAGATACTCTGTCTTGCTGGTGCTTTTTAGTTTACACTAGCTTAAGAGTAATAGTCGACGTACCTACTTGTTTCTCTAGTTATTATTGTCATCTTAGAAAAAGTATGATAACGTAGTTTCTTCATCTATGGTGCATTTCTTTGCAGTAACGGCGTCGGAACCCTACATTGAACATGGTCTGACATGCTCTTGGCCAGTTGTTATTTTTTCCCTATTCTTTTAAATTCAATTTATCTATAAAGTATTTTCTGTTTTGAGACGTTTAAAGAAAAAGTTGAAAAGCAGCGATGTTTACGTAACACATTGTGTATTGTATGAAATAAAAATAAATATAATAAACCATAAATGGCTCTCTTTTTTAATTCCTCCAAAAAAAAACATTTGAGGAGACATTTTTCATTCTAAATTTTACATTGATGATGTCAGCATATATGTATGCATATGTTTTCGTATGTGCGTTTGCGCATGCGCGTTTGCATGCGCGCGTATGCATGATTATGTACGTCTCTCTCTCTCTCTCTCTCTGTCTCTGTGTGTGTATGCGCGCGAGTGCGTGCGTATGTAGTAAGAAATTTCGGAATTCACTCGCACAGTCAATCATCTTGCAGGTTTTTTTCTAATTTTAGAATGACTTTCAAAACAAAATACGTGTACCGCGATACTTCTATTCTTCGTCTTAACTAAGTTGAGATACTACTATAATAGAATTTAACGAGTCTTTGTTTCGAGTCTGCTCCGAGTAATTCATTCATTGAAATAAAAAAAAAAAAACGGAAGAGCGAATGCAATTCGCGCCCGCGACGACGGCCGGTAGTTAAACCGAGATTGTGCATATTTCGTATTCATGGCGCCACCTCTTTTTACAATTTCCTCCCGTTAATGAGCTATCGTTTCGCTTTTCATTTTGACCATTACGACTTCACGTGGACGGACTGCCTTCGCTGTCTGCGCCGTCTGAAACGTCAACATAAACGGGCCGTCGTTCGCGTTGGTACGGGAGAGTGAATTTATATATATAAGGCCATTGTGGCTTTTCCAGATTTTGTGTATATATATATACTAGCTCCCGCCCGCGACGCCGCCCGCATATAGAATAAATTGTTCATCTTATTTATCCATCAATTACGATATTAATCGTGATTCCGGCCGCTATCCCGTTCTTGCTCTCGATTCCGATTGCGGGCCCGCGTTTGATTGCGAACCTGGTCTAGATAAAGTAGCTTACGACACTTGTCCGGTTCTGAATTCTGATCCCGGAATTGCTTGTTATTTCACTTGCCGTTATGCTCTTGATTCTAGTTTTAGTCCACATTTGATTCCGCCTTTGGTTCCGTTCTCGATTATTATCTCTTCTAGTCTCGACTTTTTCATCTGCTCTTCGTCCAGTTTAGATTTCATTAATAATTCCGGTACCGGTTGATGTGATTTCGACTATACGATGTGCGGAAATCACATATAGCCTATCATTTATCCAATCTGCAACTGTATATCAAAATTTATCAAGATCGATTAAAACTTTTAAGTTACAAACAGACATATAGGTATACAAAAAGGAGACAGTAACCTGTCACTTAAGTTATATAAAAAGATGCAGATACACAAATACACAGATAGACCGACAGACTAACTCACAGATAGACCGTCAAACAGTATCCCATCATTTGCGTAATCAAATGTTCTTACTGTATACGAATTTTCATTAATTTCGATGAAATCTTATTTAAGTTGTATAAGAATATACAGGCAGACAAATAGACATACAGCTGCTTATCATTGTCACCATGATATGGTCTTACTGTATACCAATTTTTATCACTATCGGTCAAACCTTTCTTGAATTATAAATGTATATACAGACATACACATTTTAAAAATTATAGAATTGAAGTCAGTTAGTCATCAAACTAAGATCTTTAACGAAATATTGCAAAAATATTAAGTACAGACAGCCGCTAAAGCATTATATGTATATGTGTATAGTCTCTATAAACTCTACAAGGTATTTCGGAAGTTAAGATTTTTTTTATTCATAAGTAATAATAATAATTAAATTACAAATAAATTTCGACATTTACAAGTATGTACATGCATATATAACATGACAGCCCTTGTATCTTCATTATTAGTTGGTCTAATTCTTGCTAAGCATAGATCCTTTCTAAATCACATCGTTTAATTCTATTTTCTCTATTGCTATTCGTCATAAAAATTATCTTCTGTTTCTATTACACTAGGCAGCAGATCATAAAACTGAACCTCCCAGAAATGAACCAACGGTGAATCTCATCATTGGTCTAAGAATTTAGGAAGTCTAATCATAAAATAATCCCGCACATTATAAGTTCTTTTGATAATTCTGAATCGTCCTTCAAAATGTCCACAAGAATAAATGGATTAGTTTAAAAAATACTTCGAATACCATACGAAAAGTATTATACAAAAATTGACATATACTATTCTAATAAACCTGTTGTAACATCTGATATGTTGTTGTGTGGACACCACCATGACTTATTTATGTACATCTATGGTTGGGATCAAACGAGTGGACAGTCCTATTTATTTAAAGTTTTTTCTAAAATAAGTATTTCCGAACCAAAGTGTGCTTGCTCTTCATGGCAAACAGTCAAATGATAAAGTCATACACACAATACGAAATATATTTAAAAACTATTGAAAATTATGTAACATATAGTAATAAATACGCACAATTACGCATTTCTGAAAGGGTTTATAAAAGAGATTATGAAGTTATATAACTGTTGTGAAGGACTAAAAATATTTATTAAACACTTTAGCTAAAAGCTTTATACAATTTATATATAATTATTTTAGATGTGTAAATAATAGTTAAATATAGCAAAATTATCCTTAATTTAAAATAAAACACTTTTACTATCGTAATAAAACATCGTGCGATATCACAAATTACGGAAATCAAAGTATTTTGTTTTGAGTTACATTTTTCATAAATTATCAACCCGGCTCTAATAAAAGACAATAACAACAACCTTATAATAAAAACATTTATTCGACATCCATTTCAAACTTGCACAAATTCCACTCACGTCATAATAGCAATTTCAAGTTTATCTGACGCCGTGTCCAAAAGAATTGCTTACAGCGGATTACATGTCTGAAAGGGTTGCGCTGTACATATGTTTACAGCGAGCGTATATTTTATTGCGGCAATATCTCAAACAGATGCTTACCGGAGATATCCTTCATTCGTCTCAACTCGCGAAACTATTCAGCCATTCCGGCTGTCAGCCGGCGGTTCTGGGCTGACGGGGCAATATTTCTGGCAGATATCCTTTTAAATCTCCGCAGTACGTGAACCGAAATAGTTTAGTCTGGTGTTGCCTTCTTTGAGCTGTTTCCTGCGGCCGTTACGTGATTGGGTTCCATTTCGAGGACGGCTGAAAGTTTTTCTGCTTGGAATAAATAGCGAGTTTAGCTCTGTTTACGACTAGGCTTGAGCAGATTTTTTTTGATTCTGAATAAAATAGGAGATTTTCTGCTCGTGAATCCTAAGTATGAAATCATTGTAAGAAATTATAAACTTTGATATGAGTTAAAGTAAAACAATGTATAACAAGTAAAAATACATAATAGTACAAAAAAAAATGAATAATTATTTTAAAAATTATATACTTTTTAAATGATCCTATTTGGTTTATGTGTGTACAGTACATAGTGACACCTCTATTCGGTGCTGAGCTTTTACTGAATTTTTGCATTCATTATTAATAAATATTTATTTCAAAATAAAAACCATTTTGAAAACGATTCTCTTTTTAAGTTTTTAATACGTTTAAACACGAATTTCATTAATTTCGCAAATTATATTATAATAACTCTATTTTCATTTCATTTTATTCATAATCGCACTAGCTACTGATGTCGTTAGAAATTAGCTTTATCATTGCCGTCAGTAATATAATTTTATGGCGTTTTTCAAGATGTAATAAAATATTTATTGCTGGTGCTTATTTTATTATTGATAATAAAACTACAAAAGGAAATAAGAACTTAGTATATTTTCTCACTAGGTTTGCAATTTTTTCCAAAAAGTAATTAGAATAATGACAAAAAATGAAAAAAGCTTCGACTTCGTCTCAAATACCGTACTGCTGCCGAATGCGTAATACGATTAAAGACTGTAACAACGACCGAGAACACGATCGAGACCGGTAATAGCAACTTATTTACGATCAAGCTTCTGGCGACAACTTTACAGATCGATATTCCCACGCGGTAGTTTCCTCTCGTTCACGGTTTATTGCTGCAAAATGGATGTCGACAAACAGAAATACAAGTCGACGGCGGCGCTCCGTATCTCGAAACGGTATTTCAGAATAAATTACTTTCGGAAATTTACCGAAGGATTCAATATTTGCTAACGGGAACGACGCGGCGCCCGGGGATCGGCGGCGGGGTGGTAGAGGGCGGGAGAGGGGCGGGGCGTGCGAACGGTAACTCACATTAGGCGAAGGGGGCCCGCAATCTGTTTGCGCGGCGGCATCGGAAATCTGTTAAGAAGCCGATCAGCCGATTCGGCGACGTCGTCTCGCCGGCGGCCGCCGTCGTCACCGTTGCTTCGATGCGAAATATAAAATTCTTAAACTCGCCGGATTCCCGAGCGGAAAACGAGCCGGCCGTAAAGACGTCGTACGCTGCGATCTGCTTTTCGGCGACAATTTAAGTTTTTCGAAAAGCTCCGGACATTCGCGACGATCGCCGCTTAGACGAGATGGTTAACCGTTCGTCAGTGTCGCCGTAACTCGTCAGGACCGCCGTGGAGATGTGGTCGCGACTTGGAAACGTTCTGTCTTTTCTCGGGCGAGTCATCACATTGGTCACCCACGTGCACGTATAGAACCAAAACAAAATTGTGGGATGGAAACGTTCTGTCTTTCCTCGGACGAGTCATCACATTGGTCACCCACCTGCACGTTTAAAACCTAAATAAAATCGTGGGGTGGAAACGTTCTGTATTTCCTCGGACGAGTCATCACATTGGTCATACACCTGCACGTATAGAAGCGAAACAAAATCGTGGGGTGGAAACGTTCTGTCTTTCCTCAAACGAGTCATCACATTGGTCATACACCTGCACGTATAGAACCAAAACAAAATCGTAGGAGGGAAATGTTCTGTATTTCCTCGGACGAGTCATCACATTGGTCATCCACCTGCACGTACATAAGCAATAGAAAATCGTAGAGTGGAAACGTTCTGTCATTCTTTGGGCGAGTCATCACATTGGTCACTCACCTGTACGTACAGCACCGAAACAAAATCGTGGGTAAAGAGTACGCGGTTCGACATACATGGTTGTTTTGCTTAGGAAAAATATTGTTGATAAATTTGTTACATGCTCAAGAAGTTTTCAAATTCGACCGTCTTACCCAATAGGCGGCTACAGTAACAAGTCTAATGAAATACTTTAAAACGAAAGTAGTGTTAAAAGAAAAAATTAAAGAAGGTGTTGTTTATGTGTTGTTTACATATCCACCGGTGAAATGTAATGGCAAAATAAGTTAATATTATATTTTTTTTATTGAACATAATCAATGACTTGTAACGTCTAGACTTCACAAGCCATGCTTTTTGCCGATAAAAAAGGGCATAATAAATACGTCATAATATTGGATCTACAACTTACTTTACACTAGTCATCGTAAATGTTGCAGTTGTAGATATTTGATAATGATTTTACTAATAACTATTTTCACGTAATCACTTAAAACACAAAAGCTGTATCTCTGTTCTTTTTTAAATGTGACTCAGGTACAATATCGCAACGAAACGAGAACAGTTACGCTCTTTTATGACAACCATTCGCTTAGACAAATATGAACTCTAATATTAAATCTCTCTGCATATATTTCATTCATTCGAGGTATACTTACGTCAATTGAATAAAATATACGTTTATGACATAGCATTTCATTTTCAGGTTAAACGAGAAAGGTGTAAACAACCATTTCAAACTGTAATAACATTTCGTCCTTTTCGCACGAGCGCATAAATCGTCGCCGAGTAAATACGCGCGCGCAATTTCCATCACGAAGTTCTCGTACCTAGAAGTAATTTAAACCGAAACACTAGCCGAGAACAAAACGTATTAATTACGCCTTCAAGTACAAGGCGGGGCTCGCCCGTGGTGTCGGCGGCGCCGCGTCGCTGGCGGCCGCCGTGCCTCGTTATTGTCAAGGGACGGGACTGTAACAATTAGTGAAAGGTAATCTTAATGTCCTTTGATGGTGTTCGATCTTCCTTACTGCGATGAGCGACGCGTGGAATACGATAGAGCGAGATGGAGAATAGCTGGGTTAACCAAGGACTAACAAATAAAATGAAAGAAACAAGTATTTTATACATATTTAAATAAAAAAGTTAATTTGAAAAAAAAAGATAGTATATCTTATTTAATTTATAGCCTTATAGGTCATTTAAAAGGTCACTCTAAGATACAAACAACAAAGTTGTATCCTACAGTATCTAACAAATGTCATAGAGAAGTCAAAGATGTTTAAACCTTTAGTTATATCCACGTCCAGTGAACGGTCACCAGAACTGAAGGTATTATTAAGAAAATAACCGAATAAGTCCTCATGGATGTCAAAAACATTATAGCCCTGTCACCACTTCGCAATCCTAAGCTAGTATATGTTGCAGGGAATACAATATATCAAGCCGGTGTAGATGATAGTTTAGTTTTATAACTTACGTAAACATCATGTCACGGCATCATTGTACCCGAATCTGCTTATGAGATTGCGTTAGATTATGCGTAAAAATGCCTGTTTAGAAGTTCAAGTACACTGCTAATACCAATCTGTTGTGTATACTGAATGTCTTATAATTATATTTCATCTAATCATTTGAGCTAATCTTGTCCGGTTTTTTCTCGTAGATAATCAAATTTTATAACTAAATAAAAGCTAGCATTGCAAAAATTTAAACCAAAATAAACTCCGGTATTCATTTTTGTGATTTATCTTAAGTGGATAGTAATTCGTTTAATTGATTATTCTCCTTTAGGTTCTTTAATAATTGACTGATAGTCTTATCTTAATATGAAAACTAATGTTCCGAATTCTGATCTGACAATGTTAATTCTATCTACACATATAACGAACAGAATTGTGGTATTTGATTTGTATGCCATACAATATTTTATAATCAGGCTAAAATATGCAAATAAATGATATTAAAGAGTAATGTAACTTAATGAGTTTGTCTTTTTCAAATTAGAAAGACATTTGAAAGTGGTTATTTAAGTTGTATTTAAGAAACAATTTTAAAATTATTTCAGTTCACTAATAAATTACAAAAATTTAAAAAAAATCAGCTACAATAATGATCAACAGTATGAATTATTTCAAAAAACAATACCTAATAAGCGAAATCGTGCAATATGATTTTGCTTCAAAAAAGAAAAATATACTGAAGTGAGAGTAACCCAAGCTTACACTAATGAAGGGCGCCGTGGCGACGGAGCCGGCCCTGAAAAATAAAATGAAATTTACTGTTTTCGATTTGGACGGCCTTGAGTGGAAGGAACAATTTCCTTTATGTCCCGAAAGCACTTTTTAAAGAGATTCCCCGTTTAGATAAAATGCTAATGCGTTCATTGATGAAAAAGGACGGCGAAATAAGCTCGTCGAAGATAGAATTTAATTTAAATTCACGTTTGTCTCACTCCCGGCTTCTGCTTATCAATAACGAACTGCTTCCGGCGTCTGCGCCGGCGAGACTCGAGCGGAAGGACCGGCGGCTAAATCAGATAATTTGATAGAGTAAGTGTAAAAAACCGGCCAAGAGCATGTCAGATCATGCTCAGCATAGAGTTCCGTAGCTGTTTGTAGAAAGAAATTCACGCCAGACTAAATAAACTACGTTGTTACTCTTTTTTCCTACATAAGCAACAAATAAAAAAAAATGTTAAAAAACATTAAATTATTTTTAAAATGACTATGCAAATGTGTGCCACATACTGATGTTTGTTGAAAAAGAATTTTTTCAGCTTTCGTTACATATATTTGAAAAAAACTCGAAATGTTATCATTTTCGGTCCGATTTTCGAAAATCGAGTTTTGATTTGATCTATCACTTGATCCACATTTTGAGCTCTTAGGAAGCTTTTCTGACTATTTTTACGACCGTTTTTTATCTATATATTTGATGCGTGCGTGCTTGCGTGCCAGCCTGCAGGCGGCACATGGTATTTCTCAACATTTCACTTACTTTAAACTTCCTAAAAATGTTAACAACTTCGGCTTGGTGCATTTTAACCGATCTACAAAACTTTTTAGTAATAGCGTTTTGAATAAATTTTGAACGAGTTCAACAATATATACTAAAATTAAGTACCCATATTTCCAAAAAAACTATGTTGAACTGTTTAAACAGTTGCTCTAAACAAAAAAGGTTTTATTCGAGACATACCCTTGTTGAATAATATTCAAACTAATGATTTTATTCAAAATCACTCTCATATTTATAGACGAACCCTTTTTTTAGAATAGTGTATTATATTTCTTTTTCATTTAAGAAATGTATCTACTGTTGTAAATGGAAAAAAAAATAGGTCGATTTGTTCGAAAAATATAACTCCACAAATTTTAAATAAAAAAAGGTATTTTATTTAAATTTTTAATTTGTAGTTATATCGATTAATAGCATTTTATCTCAGTTTAGCTTAAAAACTGCAGCAAATGATATGACAATCTAGCGTAAATGCAATATACCGTATTGCTATGGCAATACGGAATCAAAATAAGTTAAATGCATCACGAGATAAAATTATGGAAAAACTTTGAAAAAGAGTTTTTTTAATAACTTTAAAAATGCATAGTATTGAATCGATTTATAGAATTCTGTAATTTTTTTTAAAGTTGGGTCAAAAACTGCGTCAAATGCCACTAATGACATCAAAATCGATTAATGATGCCCGCGTGGCGCCAAGAGCTGTATCGATGCATCGCAATTACGTCACTTCTTGCCCGAGTCGCACTGGGGATCGCAAAATGCCGTTAAATCTCAGAAATCATTAATTCTAATAGTTATAGCAATGGAAAAATACACTTCTAAAAAAGATGGACTAATTGTTATTTCACAAATCCGGTAGGAGTGCACACACACACACACGCTCGTACGCATGCACATACACGCACACACGCAATAGACATCACTCGGAAAATGACCAAAATAGATTCCCTAAAACGTCTATATTTGTAGAAATCCTGACTTTCGAAAGTCAGACTGGAAACAGAAATTTCCCAATTTGTGAAAATTTTAAAATTATCATAGTGAGAAATAAAAGCGGTAACTCCTTTTTTTCCTTATTGTCAATTCTATACATACGTCTGAATATCGGTGAAAGAAAATGTTTAATTGGACCACTTTCAATGAGTAATGTAAATTTGTATAGCTAACAAGAGAAAGTAAATAAAAGTACTCAGTTATGTAGCATTATTTTTATTTTCAATTAAATAACTTGTTTTATCATTAGTTCATTAATGGAACAATATATAATGGAGCAATTGTTTTTCAATTAATATCCTCCAGTAATAGAAAATTTATCCAATACTGGTTTCTTATCGATGACTCCATAACATGTACAAACAACAAAACAGAGGACCCTATATGACATTATTAGTAAGTAAAAGTAAGAATTAGAAACTATTAGTGAGAATTTTAGTATTAGAGTAACTGGTACCTAGGTAACCATAAAAATTTTTAGAGCTGGCAAATTGTTTGTCTATAACGTCAACATAACTCTAACGCGCGAAAAGTTTCTTGCAATGATTTTTTATGACTTTCGTTGCCATTTAAGCCAACAAGAAAGTTACAACAGACTTCGGTTGGCCTTTCATGATGAAGCTCCTTTCCCTTGCCACTGTTTATAACTGAGTTGACGACTTCAAACATGGTCGCACTAATCTGAATGATATCTGCCCGTAGGCCGTCCTTCTTCGGCGACTCAGAATATCAGTGCTGGTGTGGCTCATGATAGAGACTGACAAAAGAGGGACCTATCATCAGATTCGGACCAGCTTAAGCATCGGTAAGAGTAAAATTCACAAAATTCTTTATGAACATTCAGCGGTCAGGAAGCTTCGTACTCGGTGGATACACCACTATTTGACCGACGCTCAAAAACTCCGTCGTATTAATCGGTGCCGCGAAAGATTTGACGGTTGTCACTAGAATGCTTTATACGACTTAGTTACAGGTGACGGAAGACGGATTTACAGTTACGATCCCGAAAACAAAAGACAGTCTCCTCAATGGGTGTTTGCTTCAAAGAATTGCCTACTAAAGCAAGACAGACGAGATCGACGCATCGTGAAAAAGATGGTGGTCTCTTTCTTCTGAATGACAGGTTATTATGCAAGAATTGTTTTATAAGAAAAAAAAACAGCCATTGCAAACTGGTACACTAACAATTGTTTACGTCTTATTTTGAAAAAAGTTCGGAATAACAAACTCGAACTCGACGTTGTGTTTACAAACACTGGCTTACCAGCCTTATAGGCCCCACCTCGTTTAATTCGAATTTTATTTATTTCCTAAAATAGAAGAAAAACTTCGAGGAAACTTGTTTATAGACTCCGAAGACGCAGTGGCTGCACATGAAAAAGCCGTCGAAGTGACCCCTAAGTGCGAGTGGGCAGAGTGCTTCTCTCAGTAATTCCATCGAAAGCAGTGGTGTATTGATCTCAATGGGCACAGTTTTGCAAAACAATAATGATAAAAATAATTTGATGATTTGCTCGATTTTTTATTTTCTAAAGTCTTTCAGTTTAACCCACCTATAGAAAAAAGTACGTATTTGATGTATACGAAATGAGTTTTTTTTATTGTATATATTATGCATTCAAATAAAAAAAATGAAAACATTTAATAATTCTTTAAAGCGTTTCGATCTACAATAATCAGAAAAATTGAAAAATTTTCGCAATCCTAAATGTTGACTATATGTTTTTTTATAGCATATACGAGGGTCAAGCGAGCAGACGTCTCATCAGACAGTAGATGATCACCGTTGCCCATGAACACTGGCAACCCCAGAAAAGGGAGTAGTATCAAGTTTAAATCACCCACTGCTAAGGCATACAATCCCATGATGAGTTAACTACGTTGGTCTAGAGTCAGTTAAAAGCTGCATCGCATACCGTGACAACGTCGATTAAGTGTACTTTCCGATAGGCAAACTTTTGAATTACATTTAAAACTCGTTGCTCGATTCGCCCATAGACAGGTTACAAACAATTCTGGTTCTAATGCAACACTTTATCACTCGACAACAAATGCTCTAACTTGCTATGAATTCACATTATTTGACAATTAACTCTAGCTAATGGTCTTCGAAATGTGGAATTTATCTTGTGAAGGTTGTATTTTATGCATAAATTCGGGTTTAAACTACCAGTCGAATCACGAATTCAAATACAAAGTAACCCTATAGCGGAAGCTAGCTCGAACACAGTGACGTCGCATTTCCCGGCGCAGGATTATTCTAGTTTCAGTCCACCGGATAATGGCTGTCGAAGCGCTTGACATCGCCGAACCGCATTCCTCACGTCTCTATGCACATGCATTTATGGTGCAGTAAATTGAGGATTGTGTTGCACCTCGCACCGATAATAGCGGTCCACGTTGTTGTCTCGTTGTGGATCACGAAAGATTTACTAATTTACTAAGGTAGTATGTCATTTTGCAACTAAAAAATGCTGCATGAGTTTAAATCGTAAAATAGTCCGAGCCTGAAAGCATCCTACGACAGCTCTCTTACATGTTGTCCAATTGTCCAAATCTATGAACTTCAATCGTTTTGTTATAGCAATTGAGGCATAACGAATTAAGAAGTATAAAAAAAAGTAGATATACTTTCCTACATTTTCTTGCAGTGAAAACCAGCGACATTATTGAAAAATTTTGTATTATTTAGAGTATCATACAGAATAATATTTAGCAAAATTGTTACAAAAGTAAATAAAAAAAAATTAAAATAGATGAATCTTAAGGGTAGTCGGTGCCGTCAAAATATCGTAATATCACTAGGACAAATTTTAAACTCCATCCCAGAGAATGTACTGTCATGTCTAAGGAGTGCCTATTTGGCATGGAAAATTTGAAATCTGTTTTGTGATTTCAGATATAAGAGAAAAAACTGCCATTCAGCATCCGAAATAGACAGATTTCTCGTTAAATTTTCGAATTTTCAAATGGCCATTATTTCTAAACTAATCAACCAAATTAGTTTATCTTCAAACTCGTTCAAGGTTATTTATTGCCTATAAAAAAAGTTAGCCAAGTTTCATTAAGGTTCCTTCAAAATTGCAGGCGCTATCGTGATGAAAAGCCACTTTGGAACCAATGCAATTTTATGAACCTTCTGGGCCATAGAGAATAAAATATAACAAAATTTATGTATAGTTCCACCATGAGACCAAATACAAAAGTTGATTTTTAAAGAAATCTACTAAGACGCATGTTGAGTTGAATTTAATTACGGTCTAGTATATTTGACAACTTATTGCGCATACCTTAGGCACAGGAATGATTTTAAACCTTGGCGGTGTAGAGCGAAACTTAACTTATTATTCATAATACAGATTTTTATAAGTTTGTATGCGCTTCGGGAATATCCTGAATTGGATTAGATCTATCAATTCGTTACACACAAAACACCTCAATAAACATTCTAACATTTCAAAAGTCTTATATCTTTTATACAATTTTTACTTCAACAATTAAAATCAACAGCTCTAATGACTACAGTCACTTATGCGGAGACAACATCTGATATTCAACAGCTTAACGTATTATCCGAACTATGGAGCGAGTTCTTTTTTAATTTCTGTTAAGTTAAAAACTCGTTAATCAATTCTCCCGCTAATAATTTAGCATTTTTCGTTAAGTAAATTATAATCTATAATATCGACCGATAATGCGATGCAACGAGCGAAATAATTCGATTTATAGGAAAACTGCTTTTATCAAATCATTACAATTCCATTCGCGTCGAAACAAGTCATTTGAAACAATTATCTAACCAATTAACAGTCAAACTCGGGGTCGGGGGCGCAAGTTAACCCAAAATTTGCCATCTCGGTTTTTCCGATAATGCAATTACTGGCTTCTGCAGGCGCGGTAACCCGATCTGCATACCAAAACGCTTTTGACTCAAAGCTTACTATGATAGGACACTGTACCGATGTTGGAAATATCTTGTTTTTTATACTAAGTAAACTAGCTAACTTGATAGCAAAAAACTCTGGAAGAGTGTGAATAGGACTCGCACGTAGAAGGTTCCGTGTAAACTTAATTATTTACATGGCTATTTAATCCATAAAAAGTCTTGAAGATTTTTGTCTGTTTTCGATACGACGACACATCAATCCCGAGAATTCAGAAACTTTATTGTTTCTCTTTTTTCAAGAAGTATTTTCGTCATTTCTTTTAAAGATTCTATATTATTTCGATTTTCCCTTATGAAAAAACTGCATTTCATTGTATTAATGTTTGTGTATTTGCATGACACCTGTTCCCACTTCACTAATGAAATTAATTATCACAGAAGACATTTTAATTTTCATTATTAATGTCACATAAAACTACTTTCATAATTTAAGCTGTTTTTAGGGTTTCTTGCGTAAAAGAAAAATAAAACCCTAAAGAGATAATAAAGTGATCCTAAAAAGAATCACTTTATTATCCACCCGTCTATTTATGGATCTGTCTGTCTGTTTTTTCATCTACCAAGACAATTTTTCTCAAGAAAAGCTAGGCATATTAAACTAACCTACTCTTCCTTGGAAGACTAAATAGTTCAAACTTTTATATCAACAAAATCAAAACATATAGCCGTTTTATCACATACTTTTATAATCGTAAACTCGCTTATAGAGTACGTGCCATTGACTTACATTAATAAATTGTAGTCAAAATCAAGGTCTCACAGCACGAACCAAAAAAAAATCCAAAAATTGTTATTCTGTTCTTATATGATACAAAAATATTTTTAACGATTATAAACGGACGTTTAGTACAGTCGGAGTGATGTATCCCGATGTATAAGAAATCTTGATATTTTCAAAATTAAAAATTTTCGTAAATTCGGTAAAATATTTTCTATGAATTAAAAAGCCCATTAAACATTTTTCTACTCAAATTTTTCCGTCTTTGTCCTCGATCTGTACAAAACAAAACCTTGATCTAGACAAGGTGTGATACACAAAAAGTATAAAAGAAAGGAATAATCTACGGAAAACCCTATATATGCCTAATGAAAGTAGAAAATGGTTAAGGGCACTTCAATCTCTGTCTGTTAGGAGCTATATTACCCAGTTGCTAGAGGGATAAGACAAAGAAACCCATTGTCCTCAAAACTTTTCTCGCCTATATTGGAAAGCGAATTCAGAAATCTAAACTGAGATAATATGGGTATAAATATTAATGGCAGGAAACTTAATCGTGTAAAGGTCGCGGATGACTTGGTTCTAATGTCATACGACGCTTATACGCTTCAACAATAGTAAAAGAATAGCTAGAAGACGCAAACGGATTTGTTGGCCTTACTGTGAATAAATCAAAACAAAAGTTATAACGAACAGGAATGAAAAACTCATCAAAATATATGGTGAAGATATTGAGTATGTAAAACATAAACTCTAATATTTAGGACAAATAATATAATTCAGGGACCAGACGGAAGCAGAAATAGAAAAGTGTGGCTTAGGCGTGAATAAAATTTAGGTAATTTACAGAGATACTGAAAATTAAAGATTTTCCCGTGACATCAAAGAAAAAGGTGTTAAACTCGTGTATCTTATCCATACCTTATATACGAATGCCAAACTTGGGTATTGACTCAAAAATATTTTCTAAAATTATGTACCGATGGGGTATGGAAAGAAGCATGATAGGTGTCACACTTAAAGACCGCTAAAAATCAGAAAAAAATGGTTCCATTACAAAGGTGGAAAAGGTAATGAAGAAAATAAGACAGTTGAAATGGCAATGGATAGGGCACATGACCAAAGACAGTAAAATAAAATGGACAAAAATAATAATAGGTTGGCAACCACAAGATGGAAAAAGAAAAAGACGTAGACAGTTAAAGAAATAAATAGACACGATATTAAAAAGATCGGCGAGACAATCTGTTCAAGTCACACGAACAACAGAAACGAATGGAAACGACTGAAAGAGGCCTATGGATATAAGATACCCTAATGAATAAACGGGAAAGTCCGATGTGTTATACTTAAGTTAATAAATTGTTATAATTATGTTTAGTACCAGTAATAAAGGCTTAATTAAATAAATACATATAAATGCCTGCTCCGGGGCACAATTTGCCTGGTTTGATATTCGTAGAGGTGGCTGTTGCAGACAGAGATATATTACGTTCCTGTGGCAATCCAACTTATTTATGAATAGCTATCTGTTTGATTTGAACGTGTATAAGAGTGGACTAAGAATGGATGAGTTGTCTGGAAGATGCCTCCTCTAGGGATAACGACTAAGTTATCCTTGCGCCATCAATGGAGGAGTCGCATGAGATGGTAACTAAACTGAATGATACTGTTTAAAAATAAACAGGGAAAAAATTACTCACATCATGTGTTTAAAAGAAGCAAAAGCTTGACTGAATGCTATATGTGTATAAGAGAAGACTGAAACATTTGAAAATCTTTGCTACTTTTAATAGGTTTTTTTTATAAATTACAATAAAAAATGATAATTAATACCATAAAAAGAAATTGAATGGGGTAAATAAAGGGAATGGGGACTTATTTTTTCTTAATAATAAGAAAATTATTTCATAATAGCGATAAGCACGTTTAGTAAATAGTTCTTTACACTTATATGTACCACAAAAAGATGGATGTGGCAGAAGAAAAAAGAGAATTGATGCAGTGTAAATGCTATCTTTGTGTAGTATGTGTAGTCTTTGTAAGATATTTATGTCAGAAAATGGTGTGGTTTGAAATACAATTATGTGACTACCGTAGAAAAATGTATGTTGCCGTAGTTTAATCATCTGGTAAGAATTAAGAACAAATGAAAGTCGACGGACGAAATCAATTCGGTGGAGTAATTCTTTGTGATAGAAGGCGGGCAATAATTACCCAAAAAATCTTAAGTATACCAAATTCGTTGTGATCATTTTGTGAAAAAAAAAGACCAACGATTTTAAACACCCGAAACCGACGAGCTTGCATGAAACGATTGATAAATAACAGTAAAGCAGTATACGAGATATGTAAACGTATTATTATACCATGTAGAGATCTGTCCTGTCTGCTTCGTCTACTGATTAAGAGTCGAAAAAATATATATAAATGAATTGAATAAATAGAAATGTACTAACATGCAAATTTGTTATTTTGTCAATGTCGTATAACGTAAATTACTTCTATAATACACGGAATTCTAAATAATATCCGCAAAAAAAAAAAACTATACTCATTCCTGAAACTTTTAAAATTAATAACTAAGTAGGAACGATGAAATTTTATGAAGTGAAACGTGGAGTTTTAACGACCTTTCTCTGGTTTAGAACTTTTCTCGAAGATTTTCGAAGCGTGAAAGCCAGTACGGCACGACTTGCGTAGCTCGTGCGCAGATTCCACATTATTTTTCGTCATTGGCCATGTTCATTTCCACCTCTGAGACATCTCCCCGAAACAATATACCCTGCCGCAAATAATTTATGTTTGTCGATTTTTGGGCGCTGACCCATCTGTAACATCGATTGCTTATTACAACGGAATTTTTTTTTTCTTTGAAGTGATCTGATGTCACTATATTTTTTTTTTAATTTTAATATTTAATCCTATAAAAAAAATATTTTATGTTAAAAAATATTATATTATATGTATAGACTGTGGAGCGATAGCACGGCCATGCTGTATCGGCAGCGCGGGCCCTGTTTTCAGCACTAAATTAAAATTATAAATAATAGACGTAGAGTTCCGTGAGTCAATACGTGTTTTAGGAAATTTTCTTCTTTTATGAATCTCTTTTTAATTTTCTCAAGTATTAATTTTGAGTTATTGCCAAAAACAATATACCTTTTTTTTTTCATTTTAATTTGTTAACAACTTTTACAATTTTTATCGTGCAGTATAATCCTTTGAATACATTTTTCTACATGTAATTTCGAATCCAATGAGCTATCTCACATATTTTAATGACCTTTATCAAGAATTAACACGATTTTGAACTTGTCGACTGGACTATTAAGGCGGTCGTCTGTCGAATCGAGCATTACTTCTTATATGATTTTTGGAACTTTCTCATCATGAATTAGGAATTTCGACCCTTTCTTGTAAAAATTGTAGTTATTTTAAATTCTTTCTTTTTTTACCTTCAGTTAGTTCTTGAATTTAGATGTAAAGGGGCGTTTTCATTTTTTATTTTGGTAAGTGTTATATTTTGGCTAGCCATACAAGCTATCCATATAAGCTATTGCATTTATTTACTTTTCTAAAACGTGACGAAATTAGTTTTATTTTTATATTTCCAATGCACAGTATTTTTTCATGTACCTTATACTACGTTATCTACGGAATCTAACTAGCTTTACGAAATTTAAAATATGGAATTGACAAAAAATTTATAAAATCGAGATGTATTAATCTAAAGTAAGTTAGATAATACAAAATAAATATCGTTTATCCGATCAGGATTGGAATAATTTTCTATATTTTGTATTAAAATTTTTTGAGTTCCTTTTATTTTCTTAAAAAATAACGGCAAAAGATTAAGACTTATTTGGCAAATCAGACGAAAACCAGGTTAGGTTTATAATAATAGTAGAGAATCGAAATTAGAAACGACCTTCAGCCATCTATTTAATGAATGAAACGTATTTTATATTAAATTTAGAATGTTAAAAAATATGTCACAAATCTGTAAAATATGTAAACGTTGAGTTGTCTATTTTTTTCCTGGCGTAACTATTGGGGTGGCGTAAATATAAAAACAGATAAGTCGTTACTAGTAATTTACACACATCTGTTTAATAAACTAGCAAAAAGCACTGCTTTGTGATTGTGTGATACAAATTTGTGCTTTATACTAATAAGTGCAACGTTTTAAAAAAGGGCAGTTTTCAATTTTTAATTAATCGTAGTCTAGCCAAAAATTTTTCAGCCAATCCGCAATCCGCAAAACTAATAGCAATATATTTATTTGTACATTAAATTTGATATAAAATATTTTCCATTCACTAAACAGATGGGTGAAGGCCGCCTCTAATTCGGATCTTAGATTTTATAGTAATATCATTTTGCGATATTCTTAACTATCATAATTTATTAAAGTTATTTCATATTATACAATTACCATTTATTTTAATTTTGTAGTTAGCGTCCCATTATAATATCAGATTATTATTTAATATTCACTAATTTAATGTAATTTATTTTGGTAGAGCGATGCTGAGGTCAACATGACACGTGAATAGGCCGGCTCAATTAGTTCACTAATACATTCTCACAGAATACAAGGGTCAATTAATAGTTTCCGCTGTTGTGTTTCGTTCAGTGAGTAAGAATTTTGGTGGCCCACTCGCTCTACATCACCCCACAATCTCCCTCCACGGACCACTTCCTTCTTCATCAGCCCACTCTTTCCTCCATCAGATATCATATTCCTACGCAAGAAGCAGACAACGCGCTAGTAACTCCTCCGGAGTGGCGAGTCTCCATGGGCGGCGGTGACCACTAACACTATTTATATATTTGTACGATAAGAAATTAAAATAACTTTAGCTACCAAAAAAATTCAAAATTGTAAATTCATAAAGCCAAAATATTACGTAAGCAACCAAAAACTAAAAAGACATACTACTTTTTTCGTTAATATTTCATTTTAGCTTTTATGTTGCACACAAAAAAAATATTAAAAACATTAATTTCAAAATTTATGAATATTGGTTTATTCAAATTTTATAAACCAATGAAGTAATTATATTTATTATATTTAGCATGGCAAAAACAAAATTATAAAAGTCAGGAAAACTTATATTAAATTGCGGTTTGTAATTATCTGCGTTACTACTCTATTTCTAGTTAATTTGCTTACGAAATAAACAACTTCTTATAAATAATTACCGATAATCTATATTTATTTTTAAATTCCGATAGAAGTAACATTTCTTATTATCCCTAATGTTGTTAGTTTTCAAATTGTTTACAAAAAAAAAACCTTTTTAACTTTCCGCAAATAAATGAAAATTTTCGTAAAATAAGAAAAGTAATTATTTTCAGTCCGATTTCCGAAGATCGAGATTTCATCATATGTTTTGAAGTGCTAGGAAAATTTTCTTACCATTTTCCGAGACATATTCATTTCTGTACATGTGCGTCTGTCTCTCTCTCTCTCTCTGCGTGTGTGTGCGTGCATGAGTGCATACGTTCATGCGAGTAATAATTTCTAAATTATATAACTGATCAATTAGGTTTGTTCCTAATAAAACTACGTTGAATGTTGTATGAATGATCGAAATCGGTTTAATACTCCTCGAGGGATATTTATTTAAAAAGAGCTTTTTTGTAATAATTTTTACATTTTTAAACCACGTTTTTTTTCATAAAGTATACCGTTTTTTACACATATATCTGAATGTCGCAAGTTACATTGAAATCGATCGAACTGATCATAAGGTAGTTTTAGTGAAGTTTTTCTTAAAGAAACAGAAATTTTAAAAATAAATTTCTTGGCCCATCACTTTTTATAATTTAAATATGTTCTGAGCTTAAAAAAAGTGTATCAAATGTCGCAAATCTTTTTTAAGTCAGTTACTTTATACGCAAAACATATTTGACATAAACATTTGAAAAACAATTAGATTTTTTTTTCCTATCTCTAATAATTTTTCAAAGAGAACGCTGATAACTTAAGGTTGAAAATCTGAGTTCGTTTTCGTGCTCGAGCTCAAAAATATTACAGCTCAAATCAGTGGTCGAAGTTTTGGAACTGACTGAGCTTCCGTCGTTGTGTTGAAACTTCTCTCGTTTTTGTACGTTTACACTTTTTTCTAGACATTCGTTCTTAAATCCGAAGTCTATATTTTCTTTGATTTCTTGGATTCCTACTACGTCGCACGCCGGTTCCGCGTTCCTATATAGAATATTCTGGACTTCGTGCATACTATATCGCATATACAATTATAGATAAAGAATGGAAAATATACAAAGGACTCACCTAAGTACCCGCACAAATAACATCTTGATCTCTTATAACATCTCTTTTTTTGATCCATCAACTGAATCGAGTTATAAATGTAAAAAAGTTCTTTTACTTCGAACCAAAACGATTTATGGAAATATCAGAATAACACTACGATGTCTCATTTAGAAGCTGTTATCGAATTACCACTTTACGAGGGAAATTCAAATTTGCTAGTAAACAGTAATGTTCATTTTGAAGTGTTAGAAACTAATAACATGTTAATATAAGATTAACAATAAAAATAAATTAAACAAAAAAAAAAAAGAATCCAATATAAAAACAAAAAAGAAAACTTTCACGCTAGGAATTATTTCATTAGAAATGTTCCCAGAAAATTTACTTATTCAAGCTCGATTACTTTCAATTCAAATGAAATCGCTCGAGCTCAATTTATTTAATTATACGCGGGCGGGTGATGGAAGATGGAGAAAAAAAAAGTCTCGCAATGCAAAAACAGGCCCACCAGCTTCGTAGCTAAGCTTTTGATCCTAATTTGATTGGACAGGTCAGCGGGAGGAAGCCCGGTGCGGGAGACAGATTAAAACTGCCTTCAAATCGCTGTTGTTATACAACAAAGAGGGAAACAATTTCTGAAGGCCAATTTTAATAATGGCGCCGTGCAGAAATTAAAGCTTTTGCGTTCGCTCGTAAACGCCTCAACGTCTGAATCGCTTTCATTCACGGTCTCTTTGTGCGATGAGTCGTGCAAGTTTTAAGGTTAAATCATCTAATCGTGGAAAATTTATTTAATTTATAAGTACAGAAAATTAATTGTTCTATATATTATATAATATGATTGTTTCAGAATGACATTTCAAATAATATTACTGAACTAATTACACTTTATTTTTGAATAACGTTTTCGGAAAGATTTTGCCAAAAATTCTAAATAATACGCATTTAATGAACAAATACTTTAAACTACAACTTTAAGCTCAAATAAGCTAAATGTGAAACCACATAAAAATATATTATTAAATTATTATTACATAAAGTATCAACTTATCTTTGATCTGAATACAACGAATATAATCCTTTAAATAATTCTTTAAACCTTTTTTATTATTCGTCGTAAAATTAAGTTCCAATGATAACTTAAACATTTTTCACTTTAAAGTGACAAAGTACTTGAGAAAAATGTCGTAAGTGGGAGTTTTCGTCAAAAACAGAAAGAGTTACGAACGTGATGTTTACCCAATGACATTGAAACGGCGCCGGCTGTACACAGTGGGTTTAACGTGATTTTATGAATTCATAGAAAATAAGCAATAAATTAAAAAATATTTCCTTTTTTTTTAATTTGTAATCATTAATTAAACTGACGAATCATTGGGCTAATGCACTGTGATTAAATAATATTGTACTAATTTAGTTGATAATTTTTTTTAATTTTATATTCATATATTTTTACTTAAAAACAGAATAGAGAAAATATGCGTATAATATAGTCATAAGTAATTGAACCAATGCAATATATATTTTGCAGGAATACTATGAGAAATCTCAACTATATCGCTATCAATGTCTTAAATTATTTGTGAATATATAGCAACATTAGTTGTCAATAAATGACTTGTAGCTAACTTTCATAAGTAATTTCTGCAGTCCAACTCACCTATTTCTATTTTTTACGTATATGTACTAGACTTAATGGCGACTATTCGAGCGTCAGTAAGATTATAGTCTAGAATAGACAATGCCCCTTGAGAATCCTTTATGTTTTTTATTCCTTATACGCCGTTCGTTCTCTATTGTACCAGGAGAGGGTCCATCCTAAGAATAACCAGTGTACAAAGTTTTAAGTTTATGGCTGTTCATTATTAATCATTTCACAGTAGTAAGAATTCCTCGTGGCTGTATCCTCTTCTGGAATACAAAGACAAGTTTCATCCCTAAAACAACTTGTATCAAAGATTTCGAGTCTACTCTATTCACTGGTCATCAGACGACTTCCACCATAAAAACTTTTACAGCTACATCGTTTTCTGGTGTATGTGAACACGATAAATCGTTAGAACACTCTGTATGTGAAGCTATCAAATCTGCGCTGTATACCGTTGAAGAGTTCCATTGTAAAAGCAAACCCTCACGGCTGCATTATTCTTTGGTTTACAAGGACTTAATTCATTATTATAACAGTCTGTATACAAAGTTTCAAGTCCATGCTGTTCACCGTTGAAGAGTGCCATTGTTGATGAAGCCTCTTATTGCTGCATCGTTCTTTCGTATATTAGGACATGATCCATCGTCATAAAAATTCGTATATAAAGTTCCAAGTCTGTGCTATTCACCATTAAAGGGTGCCACCATAGATCGAAGCTCTTACTGTGACATCGTTCTCTGGTATATGAGGATATGATCGATCGTCATAACAGTCCGTATTTAAATTTTCAAGTCTATGCTGTTCACCGTTAAAGAGTTCCATCATAGAAGAAAACCCCTACTAGTGTACGAGGACAGAATCCATCGTTCGAACAGTCTGTATACAAAGTTTTAAGTCTATGCTGTTCACCGTTGAAAAGTGCCACTGTAGATGAAGCCTCTTATTGTTTCAACGTTCTTTCGTATATTAAGACATGATACGTCGTCATAACAATTCGTATATAAAGTTCCAAGTCTGTGCTATTCACCATTAAAGAGTGCCACCATAGATCGAAACTCTTACTGTGACATCGTTCTCTGGTATATGAGAATATGATCGATCGTCATAACAGTCCATATTTAAATTTTCAAGTCTATGCTGTTCACCGTTAAAGAGTTCCATCATAGAAGAAAACCCCTGCTAGTGTACGAGGACAGAATCCATCGTTCGAACAGTCTGTATACAAAGTTTTAAGTCTATGTTGTTCACCGTTGAAAAGTGCCACTGTAGATGAATCCTCTTATTGTTTCAACGTTCTTTCGTATATTAGGATATGATCCGTCGTCATAACAATTCGTATTTAAAGTTTCAAGTCTGTGCTATTCACCATTAAAGAATGCCACCATAGATCGAAGCTCTTACTGTGACATCGTTCTCTTGTATGTGAGGACATGATACATCGTCATAACAATTCGTATTTAAAGTTCCAAGTCTGTGCTATTCACCATTAAAGAGTGCCACCGTAGATCGAAACTCTTACTGTATCATCGTTCTCTGGTATATGAGGACATGATCGATCATCATAACAGTCCGTATTTAAAATTTCAAGTCTATGCTGTTCACCGTTGAAGATTTCTATTACAAGAGAAAACCAAAAAAAAATGGCTGCGTCGTCTACTGGTACATGATTTACGAAAATACCATTCGCTTTATTTCAGTGTGCACATTCGTGCTGTTTGTTATTAAGGAATTCATTTGTACGCATTCACACTCCATAGTCCAGTTCAGCTGTCCGTGACCTTAATTAGGTAACCATCTCGTTTTGGGGCCGTCAAAAACTTAGCAATACCTCTACCTTTATAGATTCATAATTTTATTTTGCGGTCCAATACCAGTAAAATTAAAATGGAATCACCATGAACTTATCTAACCTAATGCAAAAGGAATCATTCAAATCGGTCCATAAACAAAGAAATTATGTGTTAACATGTATAAATATGTATGAGTAGGAGGTTCTCAATTCATCGTAATATATGTACATTACGATATTGAAGTCAGTTAAAAGATACCTTAAATGTCGATAATATTATGTATCTATCGTACATAACATTATCATTATATATCATGAGCGAGCATAATTGTTTTTTTAATAGCATTCTTGATATTCTTAAAATTGTAATTTATTCCTTGGTAATAAAATTTATTTTTGTAGCCATAATTGAAAGAGAAATCGGGCTTAAGTGTTTACTGGAAACTGAAGTAAGATGTTATCTGTGAATTCTGAGAGGAAATTTTCTTTATATAAAGGTGCACAGATAAAGTTTAAGACGATAAGAATATAAAAAAAAGTATGAATTCAAGTAGGGACTAGCACAGAAATACATAGTCCGTTAAAATCGATAAGTTAGGACCAACTGCACTAAACTTGAATGCTAACAAGATACCTGCTATAAATAAAAGAGATATCTTTGAACGGTATCTAAAAACTGAAATTCATTACACAAAAGATAGTGTGGCTCGGAGTTAACAATTAGGCCCGCATGTCGGACGCATGTACGTCAAGTCGGCGCTAAACCGATTTTGTTTCATTTTCTATTTTGTGTGTATATAATTTATCTTTGCCTATCACTAATATGTCTTCTCGTTGTGTTAAGTTTCCAAATTATTATTTTTTTAATAAATTCGACGTATAGTTGATTACGATAATTTTTTTTTAATAATTACAATTATTTATTTTTAGGTAAAATATGTGTGGTCACAGTGTCGTCACAGTGCCGAAGTCAAAACTAAAACGCCGACAGCCTCACGATTAATAATAGTCAAAAGTTATAATAATAAAATAATAAGAATAATAACAGATAAAACTGTTTTAATAAGACATTACGCCATAATAAGACAAGACGCCTAGCAGAGGCGTTGCGTTGTCTTGTATTCCTATGTCAGAGGTAACAAATACCGTTTTTGTTGGTATTAATGCATTTTTTTACGTAGAAAGATATCCTGTTTAAATATATAACCTATTTTTATGCAAAATTTAAACGTAATCTGTCCAGACATTAACGTGTCTAGTAAAAGGACAAACTTCGAAACATATAGTTTTACATTTGTAATATTATAACTAGCCTAAGACTAAGAGCATCTATAAACAATTTCACATCCTCGTATACTTAAGAAAAATCGTTTCTTTATACATACATAAAAGTAGACAACCTTTCTGGTTGCTGTGTGCTGTTTGAATTTTTATGTATAGAATAATTTAAATTGCATTAGTAAATAAAGGCGTGTCTAGAAAACAAGAATAGAGTAGAGATACGGGCATGGACCCCGCGAGTAATCCTCAAGAGCAACGAACTATATCAGCTGTATAGAGTAAAATATGTCTGCTTAGTAAGCTGAATAAACCCATTGAAATCTCGCACCGAGAGTCATTTAAAGAGAAGGCGATGAGTCACAGGACCCTAAGAGCTTTGCCTCTTGACGCGACAATATATATATATATATATATATAAACGTATATAATAGAAACGATTTTCCTTTTATTTAATAAAACATGGTAAATAGTTGCAGAAGGAAGGTATTTTTTATTTTTATTTTTTTTATGTCACAATGACATTTCAACAAATGGTTTACATATCTGTCACTAGATGTCGTTAGTATGTTCATATTCAATTATTTTGATATTATAAACTTATAATTTTAACATTATTATTAGTTATAATAATATGAGAAATCTGAATGGGGAATCGACAGCATATTAATTATATTACACTAACTTGATGTCCATAGCTTCGCCCATGTGAATATAGAATGTGTTCCCTCATAATTTAGATGGAAAAAACTTCGCTATCAATACCTCTCTCGTTCCCGCTTACAACGCCGGTTTCGGTACTTTTCTTGGTATGGATTCCGTTCGTGCTCTTGATTTTAATGCCGACCCTACTCACGTATTCGATCCCTGTCACATTTTCAGTTTCGGACCCAGTTCTAGCTCTCGATTCTTTTTCTGTCCTGCTTCCAATTTCGATACCGCTCGCTGTTTCTATTCGTACTGAGCCAGGACTAATCAAAATAAAATATAGGCTATATCTCTCTGGGACAGTTTAACTTTCTATGAAAATCCGTTTCGTAATTTTAGAGATATGCACAAACAAACAGACACAAAACAAATAGAAAAAAAATTAAATAGTTTTTTTCTTTTCTATTTTTCCCCTTCGTCTCCTCTCCATTTTTCATACATTTACTAAACGGTTCTATTGATTTGTTATATGTATGGGTGTATAATATAACCTGACCTAAGATGAATTTCAAGGTTAAGCTTTTTTCCACCTAAACATATTTGAAATATAAAATTGTTATACTTCCCTACCAACAATATACCGTTACGTATAATTTTTATTTTCTTAGCAATTTTGTTTATTTTTCTACTTTCTCCTTCTTTTATTTCATATTCCTTTGTCATTATTTCCTTCTTCATTCTCTCTCCTCCTCTCTTCTTTTGACTAGGCTATATTTTTTCCACATCAAACTGTTAATAAACTCACTTTCACCGATTGCTCTCCAATCCTAAAAAGTATTTAAAATTTATGTTTTTAGTTGATTAGGGAGTCAGTGTAAAATTGTTTCAGGATTTTGTAAAGATATCTAACGTCTAATTGCCAATTTTTTATTACTTATCCGGATTCGCAGTCATTGTTTCTAATCCTGGCTTCAAACCCAAATAATTCCTTATTTAAGTTACTAATCTAGATTTATAATCCAGATTCTTTATTTTGATTACATGAAAATACGATGAAAAAAGAAAGCCTTAAATCAATCGCTTAGATAAGAAATGAAATGACGAAAAAACAAAACCATTGTAACTTTAACAAAAATTGAAATGAAAGATGATTTATTAAAGAAAAATAATAAATGACTCTTTACACTACATTAAAATTCAAGAAAATTTTCCTAATGTCAGCTGTCAGCTGTCACCCAATGAAACACTACAATACATCTAGCAATAGACACCGACTCCAAAATAACAATAATTTTAACTACATTATATATAATACCGTAATGATTTGATTAACTTTTAAGTAGTCTAATATTTTTCATTTCATTTTGGGGAGTAAAATCGGGAGGTCATGTCGCCCGTATGCACTACTTGTACAGGATGACCCGACAAATGTAACAGAGAAAGACCGGTAGAGAAATAGGTAGACGAAATTAAAAAAACTGCCGGAAAAAATTTGATTGCAAAAGTAATGAATAAAATTTTATGTAGGAAAAAGTAGGAGGGTTATACTCGTAAATAGGTCTTTAACAATTGCACACAAATGAAAGTATACACAAATATATTTCATGATACTTTAATGAATAATAACAATTCTGTAATATAATTTTTTAAATAGTTTATGTGTATGATAATGAAATAATTAAACATAATTGTAGTATAAAATCCATTTTCACGCTCATAAAGCTGTGTTTGAACATCACCTGTCTCGTTGAAATCGATCAGCTTAATCAAAAGGTACCGTTTTCTAAAAAGTTTAGAAAAAATCACAATGATTATTAACGATGATTTTTAAGTATTTTAATTGATCGATTTTTAAAATCTAAATACTTTTTTTAGCTCAAAACTATGCCGCAAGCATCGTTCATTTCAAACAACATCTTTGACGAAACAAGTGCAAAATAATAATTGGATCGTTTCTTTTACAATTCTAATAATTTCAAAGAGATTGCTGATAATTTTGAGTCCGAAAATGTAAGCGATAATATGTTTATACTATGTGAGCTTTAAGGGAAGTTTTAAAGTTAGGTTAGGTTAGGGTAAACCCATCCATTTTTCAGGACTTTTTTTCTATATTTAACTAGAGCAATATGTATCGCGCTATATACTTCTATTCTTATATACTATCAAACAAAAATAATAACAAATATTATTCTTTATACGTTATTGTGGTATTATTTAACCACATTACTAAAGTGACATCTTCTTTGAAAAATAAATGGTACAGCCACTATATTACAATTTGATACGAGACAACTCATTAAATATACGTTGCAAATGACCTTCTTTTTAATTCTTTTAAGTGTGTTCAGTTACTTTTGTCAATTACTTAAGCGACATGTGAATAGTTCGAAATTTTATATATAAATTTTCATAAAAGATAATGAAATACTTTGAATAAGTTTGAATTAAATACTAAAACGGTCGGTATAAATCTTCTCACTAACTGCGTAGCTTCTAGAGTCGTAATCTACGTTTTCAAGTTATTTCGCATTCTCGTATTTGCCATTCTTCTCTCAGTTTTACCGTCTGCGGTGAACTTCTTTACATAAAACAGTGCCCTTAATGATAATGAATTCTCTTAGCACTAAGAACGTACACGGCTTCATTCTTCTTTTTTTTTAAGTATAAGTTTTTCATCACGTTTTCATTGACGGGTTTTCTTGTCTAGATTTGTTTGTTTCGTATAAGTTTTGTAATCGATTTTAAACTACTCCGATAAAGTAAAAAATTGATACTATAAATATAGTGTCAGTACTGGATGACATTGCAATATTAAGTCGGTTTCTTTTCTGTCTGTTTGTTAGGATTCTTTACGCTACTGTATTACCACGTTCACTCTATCTACGAGTCCGTCATTTTTTCTTACTTTTAAAAATCCTATATTTTTTGGACCACACAGTCCAATAAGGATTTGTAATTTCAGTCAGAAATGCGGATTAATCAGGTTCATGAATCGGAATGCATACCTAAATTAGGAACCTGTATTAGTAATCCGAATTAGGAATGTATATTGGGGATCTAAATTAGTAATCAAAATAAGGAATCTGGCATATGCTGGATTAGGCATTAGGATTAATAATCTAACATGTAAGTATGCAATACTTACATGTCTGGAACAAGAACATGGATTAGGATTCTAGATTAATAACCTGGATCAATAATCGGGACTTGTTATCAGGATTAGACATTTATTTGTATTACAAACCTGAATTAGGAACCTAGATATATAGTCAGGTTTAGGAATCTTGTATTATAAATTTGGAATAGAGATTTGAACTTTTACTTCCCATTTGTAACCTGGAATAGGAATATGGATTATAAGTTTAAATTAGAAACATGGATTAGAAACTTAGAGTAGGAATTTAAATTAATAATCTGGATTAGTAATCCGGATTTAATCTAGATAAGCATCTCATCTCACCTGCATATTTAGATTAGGAACCTGAATTTTAAAATAGCATTAGTATTCTGGATTAGTAATCAGTATGTTTTAAATACGAATTCGGATCAGTAATTCGAATTTGTAATCAATATTATTATTATTAATATAGACTTTTTATCTTCTTAATATTTCAAGTCCAAAATTAGACATAAAAAAAATCGCGACGAGATATGTCCCGCCTGTCCGGTAGTGGAGGACCACTTTAGACTAACCATCCCCGTATAAATTGCGCTCAGAGGAGATGTGTTGTGCATAAACTTACTGTAAAGAAGTCATGGCGCAGAAGGAAGCGACGGTTTATGAGCGTAAGAACCATTCTTTGCTAGATAGCCATCACAGGCGCACCGGACGCAAGAGAACTGCGTGTGCGCTTTTTTAACTATCTTAACATAGGGCAATAGATGGACGATAAGCTTGGGAAGTCTGCTGTCTCTCAATAGCTTCAAGGCTGCACGAACATGTTCTGCGCTATTTATATACCAAGGTCCTGACACAAAGCGACGAGAAGGACACACATGGGAGTTTTACTTACGGTAATGGGTATAGGTTAGCTGACCTTAAAAGATTGAAAATTTCAACGGCGGCCTCCCTTCTGTGCTGAAATTTTGAAATACCGTCTGTTTAGTTACACCAGAACTGCATCCGTCCGAGAAAATTTACAGTTCCTACGCAAACGAAACAATAGTAAAATGGTTTATATCAAGTTCGACGTGCGGATGGAGTTTATTCCTTAATAACGATTTTGTCGGAATATATGCATTAATAAAAAATGATAAATTAAGGCATCCCCTATGATACTGAAGGCATGTTGTATTGTAAATGCTTTGATTTGTGTAATACTTTTCGCCTGCGGCTCCGTCCGCGAAAACCTTGACCGAATTCCTTTATCTTGTACATCGACCGAATACGATCTTAATCATGACCAACCTCGTTGTCGAATCCGCTGCCGGCCCTGTTCTTAATGTGGATTTATCTAATTCTTGATTCCCACCTCGATTCCGCTTTTAATACTGAATCCGCTCTCAATTTAAGTAGATGACGATTCTGTTCCCGCTTTCAAAGTTGATCCCACTCTCAATCCTCATTGCTGCTTCTTATTCTAATTCCTGTCTCGATCTTGATTTTAATTTCGGCCCAACAATCAATTTCAAGTTTGGTCCCGTTTTCAAATTATGATCCCTCACAGTTCCGGCTGTCGATTCTGCTTCCTCGTAACAAAAATAAATTTATTCAATTATTTAGATAGCCATAGCTTTCCTTTAGAATTGGGCCATTAAATGCACAGAGAATTTTTCAAATCCGACTGATAGTTCGAGAGATTAGCGCGTTCAAACAAATAAACAAATTAACTCTTCAGCTTTATATGTATAATAATAATATAGATATTTAAATTATTTGATATAATATGTCAATACCCAAAACTCTACAGTAAACAGTTAGTGACAATGGAAATAACGTTTAACATTTTTTTTTTCCAATAATAATTTACCATATTGTCTAATTTGCACATCCCGGCTTATATACAAAAATTTACATTAAATTTCTCTTGTGCTATTGATGTAATGGATACGGTACTCATTAATAGATTAAATAATGCAGGAGCGCCTTTAATGAGTTTTGTCCTATTTTTTAAATATAATTATCTCGTGATTTCGTTAAATTTTTAACTTTGTATATAAATAAAAACTGTACACGGCTGTACATTTTTCGAACTTGAAGATAACATTTTTGTGCGGCGTTTTATTATATATACATACAGACATTACGACTAAGCTGAGCATCTAGAAGTCATGTTAGAATTTAATTGTATAGATGTTGTATGAAAGAAAGGTCGTTCGATATAAAAGGGAAGATTTTTTTTCTGTATACAACCGATCCTAGCTGCAAATATAGTTTATTAATGAAATAATTATGAATGAACATAATTAAAGGACCGATCGTTCGATTTACAAAATCATTCCCTGTCCACTCAGGTAGAGCCACGAGCACATTCATTATTAACGAGTCCGCTATTCATTAATGAAATAAATATTAAATATCGTACCAAAATGCGCCACAAAGATGCTTAAACAGGTACTTTTGTTCTTATGACAATAAAGAATCTTAATGTGATAAGTACTCATTCGCACAATCTAAATTAAATCATATTTCAAGGGCTTAGAAACTATTTTACGTTTTGAAAACTTTTATAAGTTACATCATCGTGAACCTTAACGTGGCGTCGGGTTAGCCGTTGCGAAACGAAGACGGGGGTATTATAATTAATAAGAAATATGACATAAAAGGTTCAACCTTATGAGTAAGTAATAATATTAAGGAATACAGAGTACCCTCGAGTACTTCACGCGTTTCATTTATCAAGAGCATCCCAGCGGCCTGAACATCTCAATTCTTGAGCGGTACCATGTCCTCGTTTTCCAAAGGAATATTTAATAAAATTACATTACTTTTCGTAATCTATTGTGCTTTAATTAATATTATCGAATTATTCGTCTTTACGCGTGAGTAAATCTTGAGTATCTTTGGAACGAATGGACTTATTTGAATCAGGCTTGCGGCGTTCAAAAGGACTTGACTGAGCGTACATTTATTGAAAGTTTACCATCAATCGATTGAAATCAGATAGAAATCTCAAACATAAGTTTGCGAAAAAAGGATTTTTTAAAATAAAATTTAAATTACTAGGCGGTGAATTCTAAAAATATAGTCAGCTTTGTTACTAATAAAAGAACGACGAATGTTGTAAACTTAATGATAAAACTGTCAGCATTAAGTTTTTTTTTTTAAATCGCTATTTTTACAATGAACCCTTATAGGTTCGCTATGTTCGTTCGGTTGCTCGTTTTTCTGCTTGCCTGGTTGCGGTTTAGCTCCAAAACTCTTAGTATTAGAAAACTATAATTGGGTATCGATAAACATATTGACCATGCCGATAAAGCACTAGAATAAAAACTTGAAAAAAAAAATTTAAGGTACCTCCCCTAGACCGATGGGGATAATTTATTTTCTCGTCTACCTCTTTGTGTGGAGTATCGTTGCATAGCTCGTTCAAAACTTTGCGGATCTATGAAAACCATTTTTAAATTTAGCAGTTCGGGAAATATTAAGCTTTAAAATGCAAATTTTTGTTAGAATCTCGCCCTCCTATCTGCCAGCTAAGTGGAATAACCAATTAGGTGGATATCTAAAAGAAATTCACAGCACTAGTATATACAACGTAATTGCAAAGGAGACTGTCACAACTAATTAAGCTTTAATAATTGAAGAGTAATATTGGACCATATTTTTAAAATGTAATTGGAGAAGTAAAAAGTAAAATTTTGTACAAATTCAATTAAAAATTATTTGAATGATGTTGTTGGTCGATTACAGTAGGGAGTAGGTAAATACTGATCTTTAACTGTTATTTAACCATTTAAAATTATGGAAATAAAAAATCACAACATCCTTAACACCCATCCTGAGAAGGCCCATTTTTAGAAATCATTAATGTGCCGTTAAACCGTAAACTCAATTAATAGCTTCATAATTCCGCATATTGTGACGGACAACTACGGAATCCTAAGTTGCGCGTGACCCAAAACGCACTTGACCGATTTTAATTAATTAAGGCTTAAGTTAATTCTATGTAAATTGTAGTGATATTTACTTATAACGAAACTTTTAATTCAATGTCTAACATCATGTAATACTTTGTAGTTTAGTTTCGACGAATACTCCTTTTACTTATATATTGTGCTCATTAGAAATAGCATTTATTTACCTACATATAGGATTCATTTTCTATTTTTTTTATCTATATTGTTATTAGAACTTCTGCATAGCAGACTGGAAAATCCTACCTGACGATATTATACGTCATGGTGTATGAACAATTTGATATGCTATAATGAAGAAATTTGAAACATGCCGTATTCCCTATTGTAATATATTTAAAATATCATTACAGAAAGAAGGAAACAAGTCCGATGTCATATTTCTTCTCAACGATATACCTTAAATGTAAATCATTGTTTCAACTCAAACAATTTCCGAAGATCTCCAATGGGTTGTTCGGGGCTCAGTGATTCAGCCGGCCATTAACGACATACATCTGGTCTGCTACACTCACCGATTAACTTACAAATCAACGAAAGGGTCTCCCGTATCTATTTTATTGTTTTTAATTAGTCTGCGAGTTTCGTTTATTTTTCTATCATACGTGGTTATGATCGTGAAAAAATTATATATCTGTTTAATTCAATTACGCAATTCAATATTGAGATCTGTATTTCTAATGTAATGCATAGGCTATTGCTCTATAGATTTTTCATGCAAGATTTCATATCAGTGTAATAAATCGCCTCTGCGATGTTTCAGCGGGCTATACATGGCTATACTAACATTTACAAGGCTCACGGAAACGTACACCAAATATCATAGGCCAAGTTTGAAATTTACGGGTTGTGATGAAGAGAACGGATTAAATACACGTCTATTCCGGTCAGACAAGAGAGGTTTATAAAAAGAGCTTATTATGCAAAAATTCCCCATTATTTGATTCTACTTGCGGATCACTATAACACTCAATTGCTTTTCACAATAAATAGAATGAAAGTGATCTGCCACATTATGTGCTACAACTTTAAAGTGTAGGTTTGTCGTAACATGGCCACTTTGGATCATGATTCCTTTTCACAAGAAGGTATTAGGCCATTGTTCTTACGGTTCCTCAATCAATTGTCAATGCAATAAAAAATACGGAGAATCTTCTTCACTGCAGAGATATTACCACATCGTCTTTCAGACAATTATTTTTTTTTATTATCGACATCAAGGGCAAATTTCTAAACTGCTGAATATGTAACGTAACCTTAAACGTTAGGAAAAGTAACCAACTAGATCAAAGATTTTCTCTTTTGAAAATAAAAATGTTTACAATCAAACCTAAAACCAAACAAACTATCTTACTATATTTAGGTGTACAATAAAGGCAGATTCTATTATCTCTGTCGCCATAGGCTTTTACACACCAAAATTACACTTAAACCTCAGAGCGGGACCAAAAATTACATTTGATCATTTTATTTTTCAATTCTGTACTACGATATGTATTTCAATTAATGATTTGTCAAATAGTCATCAATTCGGCGATAACGCGCAACTTTCACAATTTGACGTACTCTTCGCAACATGAACGAGTGATTAAATTTTACTTAAATCTACAACCCATCAGTCAGTTCGCCTGCGATAAAGCATTAAATTCAGTACTTTCTTTTTCGAAACCATGCTCTATCAACACGAACACCGCAGTCCGCTACGTTAGAAAGCATTATATTAAGAACCTTATAAAGTCACAAACAAATAGAATGTAAGGCAATATTTTGCCTAACTTAAGACCTTATCAGACGTCATCTTACGTGCGCAGCTAATAAGTAAAGTTTCATTTATTTACGAAGAATATTGCCCCATAACTACGTAAAGAACATTCATCAATAACAATCCTATCAACGGAGACATTGCTCGACCCAATCAGCGAATGGGACGCGCAAGAACTCCCTAATGATGTTTTTCTGGGCACACGAAAGTTTTTTGTTGATTATCGGGGAGGTAATTTGACGTCCAATATCGAAGGCTGCTTACAAGGTAACTGAGCGCGCTCCATCGTTTTTTTTCCCGCCCGAAAAAAATGGGTGTTGTTCTGAAGCTAACATTACGCACCTGAAAATTGGAATATTTTACTCGGCAGTGCTTCAAAGTTTACGCGAGCTTTTATCGAATGGAAAGTTGAACGGACGATTGTAACAATAATATGACTAACAACGAATTGAAATAGATTTATTTTAAATACTTATTCATTGGTTTATTTTAAATAATTATTTATTGATTAAAACGTTTGTTTGTGGATTTCGGCCTTTGTTTTACAAACTGTTTTTATTGTTGACATGAAATCAAACACAGTTGTGGATATTATTTTTTTCGTGCATATTTCCATTGCAAGAATTTGTGATTTTTTTTACATGAATGAAATTAAATATGGGACTAGTTAAATGCTCCAAATAATGTTGTATTTTTGCTTCCCATGTTAGATATCAATCAAAAAAATAGTATAAGTATATATTATATTTAAAATAAGACGTATTCCTTTTAGATTTTGCTCTAAAACATGTCAAATAATAAATTTTCTTTGTCTCATCAGCAAAGTATGTAGATCAAAATGTTATTAAGTAATTTACAGTAGTAGAAAATTTTAGATATATTGATTTATAAATAAAAAAAAATCCAGTTGTTTATAATTTTTGGACAAACGAAAAAAAATTATTAGTAGCACCTCTCCTATACTATTAAGTTTTTATCACCTTACAACATGGATTCGTGTATACATCTTTTTGTAAATATTCACAATCTTCTTCTTTAATAGAACAACTTTACCAAAGTAGCTATAACAAAAATATGTCATTGAGAATATATTTATAAACAATATAGAGACAACCCTAGTAAATGATCGGCCAGACTGCAAGCGCGGGCGCGGTTAGGTCGCGGTGAGACGCGACAATCTCTTATCAGTGCAAACTCGCATGGCGCGTACGCGGTTGACCACTTAGCTCTTTCCAAGTAGTACTGTACCGACGCATCGGCTGTCCTTAAGATCGTCAATACGATATTCCTACGTAGACTGTAAAACTTACATAAAAACATTTAACCACAGTAATCCTTAAGTTCTGGTCTAAGGCGCCAAAAAATGTACTCGCGCCCGGACAGCTTGAAGTAATCGGTAATCTATAGGGCTCATATTTTTCGCTGATGCGTCATCCTAAAACATCAAGGCGCGCGTAGCCGTTGGTCGTCTAGTGGCCGCAAAGGTTTCACTTTCACTTGCCTAGTCACATCCGCTGATAATGTTTACCAATCCCGCAATGGCCCGCGTCTATTTTCGTTTGTGCGTTGCTTCCCGCATTTCTGTTTCGCCCCATGTCCATCAGTTGTCTATGGTGTAAAGAACTGAACTATATTTTTTGTCAGGAAAATAGCGTAAACACATGCATATAGATTTATATAATTTGATAAATAAATGTACAGAATTTTCCAATATATAAATTTTGTAAGGCAATATTTTCGTTTTTGTCTAACCTAACCTCAACTTACTATAAATCTTTTCGTCTCGCTCTGTTTCTGCTGCCGGTATTAAATTTTCGAATATTTTTCATGACGACCTTTTATTGCGTTTCGATGTATCTTATCCCATTCAACCTTTTATTTTACTATAATATTTTCTCGTTTAATCAAGCGAGAGATTTCTCCTTTATTTTGCTTAGATCCTCGCTCAATTTTTCGATTCCTTTTTAAGATTCAATAATAATTGTATCATACAAACAAGCTTTCTTCCGTAACATTAGATTGGTTCTGTTTAATTTCAATCCATTATTTTTAAACTTTTTCTTTTTACCCTTTCTTTTAAATGTTTACGTACTTTATATTTAATAAACGTTAGACAATTATTTAAAATTAATATTTTTACTTGATCTTGGAAATTGCCCACTTTCTCTCTCTCTATCTTCTATCCACCTGATCCCCCTCTATTAGATATTTTATTCCCTTCAAACAAGTCGAAAATGCACTGGCGACCCATCTGGGGTTGCTAGTGTTCATGGTCAGCAGTGACTACTCTATGGCTCGCCTACTCGTCTGTCCCTAGATTATGCTATAAAAATTACTATTTATAATTTACTATTACCCCAACTACTATATTAAGAAACGAATTTATAGATTGATATTTAATGTTTTTTTTATGTTTTAAGGTTAACTGAACTTAATAAAAACGAGAACATAAACTTTCAACAAAAGCATATTTTAATATTCTTTTGATCCATCTATTAAGCTTGTATAGATTAGATGACTTCTATATTTTTTTATAAATAATCTACCGATTAGCAATAAAATGCCTTTGTCAACTTTTCATTTAAATCATTATCATGAAAAATATACAATTAATGTAATTTTTTATGTTATATTGCCACCCGTCACAAAATTAACAAAAATCCCGATTTTTTAATATTATTTAAATTAAAAAATAAATGAAATAAAAATGTGAGATGTGTGTGGATAACTATCAAAATTGTATCAAAGATATTCAAAAGCATGTACCAGGGGCACTATTGGAGTACACTCTGAGAATACTCAGTATCACCCATTAGGTCCCTAGCGAGTTCGCGGACGTCATTTCCTTTCAAATCAAAAGGAAACCATTCAAACGAAAAGCACGGTTGGCAGATCGCGTCGCGACCACGGTCAATGCATTTTCAATCTTGTATTATATTCATATTTATATTTTATTACTGAATGAAATGAGTTTAAATGTTATTTAAATATATTTGTATATGCATGTGTGTTAACATACCAATAACCAGCTGGCCCTTTGTTTCCAAATAAGTTTTGTTCACCGAAATATTTTGTTATAGTTACTTTCCTAACCAAAATCTTTTTATTATGTATCATTTTACTTTTTGTGTTGTGTATTATGTTTTATGTGGTACTGTCCTCAATAATGTAATTTGTGTATAACTAACAATGTATGTACTTACTTAGACTTTCGATACTTATGAACGTATTTGGCCTTTTTGCGCACGTACGCGTAATAAATATAATCGCAGGAAAGTCTAATTTAGAAATAGAGCTAATACAAATTACTCCGATTAATACTTTCTTGACTTGTTTGTGAACATAAAGAGTTTAGCAATGGGTTTTGGGTTGCTAGCTTAAAGTAATGTTTATATATTTATTATATCTTAAAGGTGTTTTTAGCCGGTGCACCATCAAGTACACACATCGCTTAATACTTCTTTCTACTTATCTCGAAATCAATGGCTAAGACGTAATTAACCGATTTCAAAAAAAAAGGAAAATGTTCTCATTTCGATTATATTATTATTTGTATGTTTATTACGTGATATCTTCGTTATTTGTGAACTGAATTAATTTTTTTTTGTTGAAATGGTTTACTCTTAAAATGGTCCCGTAGTTGCCAAATCAAGATCTCGGACAATTCGGGGGTTAAATTCAAATGTTATAAGTACGTGTATTTGAGCACTTTTTTAATTTATTCAGGTGTTTGCGTCTGGAGGATATCATGTTAAACGACTGAGCTGCTGATCGGAGCCACAGTACTCCTTAATGGTTAGAAGTTGGAAAATGATATTGCGATCTATAAACAGAAACGAATCTTCAATGGCTACTAGTGAACCCATCAACGTGGGATTATTTGATTCGTTTTGAGGAGTCTGATATATTAGACTGGTATCGAGAGTAAGATGATGGAGCCAAAAGGTGGATAGTGGAACTCTTCAGTAGTTAAGAGTAAGCCTCTCAAGCTTGGTTTCATTTATTTTTTTTTAATGAATCTTTTACATTCCAGGAGGTAGATAGTGGAAAACTCGTAAAATTATTACCGGTATGAAAATATTTAAACTCAACAAAACAGAACGAATCGGGCAATATATTATTACGCATAAATCACAGGAGAAGTCGACAGCCAAACGTTAGAAGTACACGATATGAAAGTTCATCTCCTTCTTGCGACAACGAGTAATTTCAAGGATTCAAAACGTGAGTCCTTGAACAAGAAAAACAATTTACTCGTTTTAGTGCCATCCCGTTTCGCGCTATAAAAATTTGCTGATTAGACTATCACACGTACAAACGCATAAAAACTTATAAAGTGTGAACAGAACTCTAGATCTACAGAAAATCCTTTTCGAAAATGTTATAAAATCATCATAACATACTAACAAAAAAAAATTAAGATCCTTGAAGACAAAGAATTTACTACATATACGATAGCGTCTACATTTACAGTCAGAATGTCAAAAAAAATAAAATATTCCATTTTTACCACAAGTCGATCGCATTAACATGTAAAGAGCTACCAATCTATATTAAAATTATATGTTTGTTGGTTATTGTGTACCCAATAATATTTATTTTTCCCATCCATGTATAAAATCAACTGATAATTCTTGATAAATCGATACACACAAGTACAATATAAACGTAAAAAAGGGGGCGTGTGAAATTCGAAGCGTCTCTTTAGCGATACGCGACAGTTTTCGTCCCATAATGAAATTCCATCGGCACGAACCGCTACAGGATCCCAATTCTGATTCGGCTTTGGATCTCTCATAAAATTCGATGAATTTTACTCTTAACGTTTTCACGCAACACAAAGGAAATACAGTAATTTTGTTTATTTAATATGCTTATATTGTAAATTGTGCAGAACAATAAGATATACGATTATGATAATAAGATATGTTATGATATAATTAGATATGTGAGAGTAATATCGTTTTGGAAAGGCACGGTATGTTAATCCTGATTCAGCTCTAAATCTGGGTTCGAGGACAAACCGCAAAATTTTTTTCATATCGAAAACATTGTCAATGAAAGTTGATTTTGTTTTCATGAGATAGACAAAAACCTTTTTTAACTAAAACTTAAAGTTTGAAAAAAAGTTGAATGTTTTGCGTTCTCTTGCTCTTTATTTATTAAAGGACCACCTACGCTTTTTACGAATATTATAGGGAAAATCCCAAGATTTGTAAATACTATTAATATTTCTTATTTCTTACATACATATTTTAAAGTAAAATGGAAAGGTAAAATGATGATTTATATATTATATGTTGCTTGTGTTACCTTTTTTCCTCTGAAGAACAAAAACAAGCGATATATAGATTTATGCATCTCGTTTTATTTGAAAGTTGTTTCGCATTAGGCCGGAGTATCTACAAAAATTTTATTAAATTATTTTTATATTGCTAATTATTATATTGAACAAAATCTAATTACGTATAGTCATATATGTATTCGTACGATACACAGATATATACTCAAAATTATTTTATATACGCTCCCTAAAATAAAATTAATCGATACTAAGAGAGTAGACAACATTTAGGCCATTTCCGAGAGAAAAAAATCTGACGGAATTAATGTAAGAGAGGAAGAACCTCGTAAAGAACGGGGGCATCAAAGGACGGAATTAAATTGCTACTCATTACATTCTTCAGGATCTATCTTTTTTGATTTGCTAAATCGCCGTAGCATTTGTTGTGGCGCTTTCAAAAGGAAGCTTTTTAATAAAATCCTCTGTTTTCGTCGTGCAAGTGTCCTTACTCAAATTATAAATTTATTTCGTCATAATAAATTTTTGATCTTAGCCGGTAGAAAATTGGTAATATTAATTAATTGAATATTAATTTGACTGATTGAATTTAAATATCAAGTTTAAGTATCATAACCTCTTTCAGTGGGTTTTTATCTCTTACATTGTATAATTAGACGTATTTCCTTGAATATTTATTTTTGTATTTGCGGTCATTGTAATTACTACAAGAATTACTTAAAAATCAAAGTAATATTTGGTAACTAGTGAGACAATCCACGGGTAATATTGAGACCTCATTAATTTCCTCATCGTTCTTGACATGCCCCTTTCGATTTAAAATTTTAGATTATACTCTTTGCTTATTGAGTAATGTTAATTTCTTTTATTTTTTAATTACGTCAAACATTAACATAATAAAATATTGTAATGCTTTTATTTTTTTTTGATTTAACCTCTAAGGACACTCATGATAACGATCGAGTTCAAGGTCTCAGCATTATTCTAGCTGCAGGTGGAGTTGTTCCAAATGAAATAGTACATAGAGTACATTGACAATTTCTGGAATGAATGAGAAAAAAAAATTACTATGAATGGTCAGAAATGAATTTATTGTTTCTCAAAATATTCTCCGTTAGCATAAATGCGTTTTTAATACGCATAAACCAATTTTGAAAACATTTATGCCACTCCTCCCTGGTGACCTGGAAAATTGTTTTATATCTTCAATAGCTTCCTCTGATTATGAAAATCATTGACAGCGTAATTGGTTCTTAATTTTTTCGGACAAAAAAAGTCACGAGGTGCCTGATAGGGACTATATGCAGGATTCCTCATAAATTCTACTTGTTTCTCTTTAAAAATATATTTGTTTATTCGGACGTGTGAGAACTGGCATTTTCGTGATTATGTTGTAATAGTAAAAAATAACCGTAAACCGACGTTTACAATTATATTTACGGAGTTCGTGAATAACTTCCGACATACAAATGACCGTGTTCCATTCACTAGTCATGGTATGACAATTCTCAAGCTACAGTAGCCACGTCTCTAGTTTTTTTTTAAAAAGAAACAATCAACTGCTTATAGGCACTTCGCTCGTGTGCTACTTTGGTTGGTTTCGACTCATCTCGATCGACCCATACGGTCGATTGTTCCTTGTTTTGGCATTTAGCAATAAATCCAAGTTTCGTCACCATATTTTGTTGCTATGTCTCTCAGCAAATTTAAGCCTCTTCTTTGAATCTCGTAAATAATCCATTGTACAAAGTGCCGCGGTCCGTCTTTTAAGCGTCAATAAAATTATGTAGGATCCATCGTGAGCACAGCTTTTTCATACCCGATTTATTGTATTTGACTTATGCATAAGTATGCTCAAATCTCATGGTGTATCACATGCCTGTACATTTCGATCATACGCCCATAGCATCGATGTTTCTGTTGTTCACGGCGGTGGACGGGCGACCGTCACAGAATTCGTCACAGAGATTGATTGGACGGCGCTTGAATTCTGCAAACACGACACGAAATATTTAAAAGGATGCCACAATGTAAAAACAATTGACAGGTAAATGAAAGCAACTATATTCTACAGCCAAAGAGTTCCGTTTCCAAGCTTACTAATTTCTTTTTAAATATTGTTTATGTAAGTGGCCAGCCAGAAATTTTTAGTGCGCCCTACGTTTTAATCAGTATTGATTACTCAAAACTAAGTTTAAACTTAAGTAATGTTGCCACGATATTAGGGACAAACTTAATCGGAGGATGCCAACAGTTTCGTTTTCCTTAGTTGCATAAAATTTACTTGTATAGGTTAATCAAATGATGGTGCCTTAAGAAAGGAAGAAGAAGAAAAAATGTTTCACTTTAGTAAGTTGTATACACAATATAAATGAGACATTTTATAAGCCTATTACACTTCTAAGTGATAAAGTATAACTTAAGGGGTTTCGTATAATAAGATTTATAAAATTAAATTTTTTAAATCTTATTATGCATTGACGTTATTAGTTTGTAAGCAACTTATTTTAATAATAGAGGTAAAACAATTTATATTTGAAATAATCTACTTGAAACAATAAAGAAACCATTTTAAATAAAATTAATGCTACATTGCTTTTGTTTAAGTATTATCAAATTACCGGAAAAACTTCTTAATAAAATGCAGGCATACCAGGAGTCCATATATTGATGAAATAAAGGAAATCCGAATAATGCCCACGGTCTAAGAAAATGTAAAGCTTGGATAGAGACAAGGACGTTCTAAAAAAAAAAGAAACAACAAAGTTACACAAAAGGCAAAGCTTCAACGACCAAAGGCGACAACAAAGAAAATTCAGCATTAGTACAAATTCGCCGACCGAAAGGTCGGCATTAATCAGTTGCCCGTAAAACAGGCTAGCCGGAGATAAGCCCGGCGCGGTCGCGCGACGTCGCGTGACGTCCCGGCCCCGCGCCCCGCCCCGGCCCGCCGCCGGCTTCAAAGGCACGACACCAGGACTAATTGCGCTGAAGTTATCGTGGGGGTAGAACTCGCCGATCCCGTTGGTTCTATAGTTTCGCTTTCTTCACAATTAGCGTGATTGGCCAGCGGTATTTGCTCTTTTTGATCGTTCTGTCTCTTACGTACCATGGGGTTTTTAATTGATGCAACTAAAGGAATGGTTTTTTTCGTTTCGAACGCAAAGATTGAAGAAGGATAAGAAAGGAATTCTGGTCCCTTTTTCAATTTCTCATTGACGAAACGAAAACATTCCCCAAACGTTATCAAGGAAAATTTGCTTGCTGCTCTTAAAAATTATATAAAAATATTTCAATTAAAAATATTTCATTGGAAACAAAAAGACATTTTATGATCATTAAGTAATGTGTAAGTTTGCAATTGTATCTTTCAAAAAAAATGTTAAAATAGGCTGTAATAAGAAATAGATGCTTATGTACCAAAAATATACAAATAAATATTATCAAAGTTACTCAACATCCACCAATAAAAACAGCCTTCATTATTTTCAAATTACAATATACTAAATTTCTAATATCGTTAATTGTAATTAATGTTCCAATCTATAGACACTTCTTTAAATACACCAAATAATTTAATGACAAAAATTTTTGAATAATTCACTCTACGAAAACAACTTTAGCAAGGCTTAAAGTTCGAAGCTCCCGCACAGTGCATTCATTCGCTCTTGACATCGTCTTCGAGTGCGGCAGTAGCGGGGCTTTAAAGGTTTTTTTTTAAAACACTCACCATAGCAGCCGAGTCTGAGAACTGGCGCTGTGTCAGCACTTTCGTCCGAGCGCTGACACATCCCCCACCGCGCGCCGACTAGGACAAAAGAGATCTACGAAAAGAGCCTTTGATAATAATGTTGCTATTAGAATTCGGGTGGCGGGTGATTCATCGAGGGGCTCGAATTGAATGGTTGGCCCGGGAAAATGTAGGGGTTTCGATAGCGTCTTTATAAAAAAGAAAAATGTTGTCAGGGTGTCGGGATACCTAGGGAAACACTGCATTCGAACATTTTCTTTAAATTATTGCATCTCGATCTTTCTTTGACGAGTATAAGAAATCAAGAATTTTCTTTTTTGTTCAAAAGAAAAAAAATCCGAAAAACAGCAAATTTCATATTAATTAATCTCATATGATTCTCATATACACGCCCGTACTCTCCAACGAAGCACATAAAAAATAATTGGTCTGCAAACAAAACTTATACATACTAAAGTCACATCATTATTTAACGACATTAGGTTCATACTCTCTTTCATGTTCTTGACAAAAAACTCATTAATTCTTTGGTATTTTTATAGCACTCTTCATAATAAAAGAAACAGAGGCATTTAAAATAGGAAACATTATAAGTTACGACAAAAATATAAAAAGTCTAAACAAACGTATACAAATTAATAAAAGCAACAAGACAAGTGGGAATAAGACTCACGCCCTGAGAGTTCCGTACAAACGTAATTATATATGGAGATATTTCGTCTAACAAGAATCAACATTATTTTTGTTTGTTTTCGATATTAATGGTGGCGAGATATTGATCCCATGAATTTCAAAACTTTTGCTTATTTTTTCATAAATGTATTCGTACTTTCTTAAAAATATCTGAATTTATTAAAACCATGAATCAAATCAAAATCAAAAATAACTTTGTTTCGTAATAGAATTACACTTGAAATACGTCAAATAATAGATCCTTTTCGACATTAACATTAGCATTCCCAATTCTGATTCACCTTCAGAAGAATGGGCAAGAAACTCAAAAGTTGCTTTTTTTTACTCATTGATACAAATTATTGAGTAATTAATAATTCAGTACAACACTTAAAAATAGCATGAAGCAACCTGATAGCCAAACAGTTCAACTCTATGGATTTATTTCATTGAGATATTCAGACACGGTATAATAGCCCTTCTCATATGAATTCTTTTTCCGAAAATTTTAAATTCATAAAATAGCATATTTTTAATTTTAGCTGGGATCTTATAATAAAAACTAGGGTCTTAAAATAAAAACTGGGATCTTATTATACATTGCCAATTAAATTGTTTGCTAACTTTGCTTAGTTGGATTTTATAAGCAGCAAGATCGTTTTTATGTTTAGAGTTAACTTTATGGATGTCGCTCGTTTTTTGAAACGTTTCTATATTTTTCATGACATACACCAGGTTTTCTTATATTCATTGTAAGGTTATAGTGAAAATATAATTTTTTATTTTAACATTTCTCTGAGAGAAACTTTTGGTCTCAAATTATAAATGGCACAAATAGCTCGCTTCTGAATAACAAAAATTATGTTAATATCATCTATAAAGAAGCTGAAATAAACTAGCCTCACGGTTCTTTCATCGGTAAGTCGCTGATTTTTTTACACTATATATGCTGCAAAACTGAAGTTTTCGTCTATCTCGTAATATGAGACTTCCGTAGGCAATCTTTTAGTATGTGACTTTTAAGTCGACCCGGCGTATCTTGAGCCGCTCCTCTATTTTCTTTGCGTTCTCTGCAGAGGAACAGCTCACCACTAATTAATTTCTGATTCCTGGCTTTCCTGATTCGGTCCACGACCATGTCTATCTCCCTTGCGCCCACCTCACCGCACAATTTGGAAACCAACTACTCCGGAGTGTGATTGTCGTACCTCGAGAAAATTATGAGCATGTGCCCTGCTTCAGACCGAACTTCGGGGTCAGGAATCCTTGGAGCGGCGGCAGACAAAGATTTCGACTTTGCCGACGCTTTAGCATAGTTTAATGAGCGCGGGGCCAATTTCACCTCAACGGCCATCCGGATTGCATCCAGCTTCTCCTAGACGTCGAAATATTCCAACAATGAGGAGAGGAGATCTTAACCGCTATCTTGTCTTCTCCTCGCCCTCTCTCACTCAAGCTCCGCAATGAAGCACGAACGGGATTCCTTAAATCGGAGGCCGAGTTCGCTGATCACCGACAATTTTCAGATCATTGATTCTTTCACATCTCGGCTGATATTTTAAGACCTTCGAGCTCGCTCTTCGGCTCCATGCCAAGATTCCCGGTGCCGGACACCAGCCTTCCAATCGGATTGGCTTCCAAGCGGGCGGATGAGGTACTTTGGAACTCCAGTCATGGAATGCCCCCAGAAAGATTCTCCAGCGCTAGCCCCAACGGGAGCTACGACGACGAAAAAAACGGGCGACCTATCTCCTCTTTGAGACTTGCCTGTTTGGCAAAGCCTCCCACCGTCTTGGATCGGCTTCACGCCGACATTGGACCCCTAGCAGCCGCCACGGTAACATTTGCCAACCTAACCTCCACCACCAACTTATATAGTGCCGGCGCCATCCCCGCCGCGGTCGCACCATCGTCCGTCACAGGTCTTCGTCCCCTCTTTGTCTTTTGGAAGGCTTTCGTTTTTTCTGCTATTTCTGAGGACGTACTAGACACGGGTGGCATGGTCATAGCTTTCTGCTACAGTTTTTTTGCCACAGTCCAGGATACGGACACTCAAAGCGCTTCTGCGAAGTGGCCGAAGCGTGTCCGATAAGTATGCCCGTTGCGAGAGGGACCACTTCAGCACAAAGTGCGAGGCCTGGAGTGCAGAAGAGTCCTCAAATACATAAACTGCATAAAAGCCAGTCGTGAGGACACTGAGCACGGAGTGGTCAGCTCAAAGTGCGGTGTCCGCCATAAGTAGAACGAAATAGCTCGGTCCAAGATGGCCTGCAGTTAACCGCCATTGCCAAAAAATCGCGGTTGCTCTTGTCCAAGAGCCTTATGTTGAGAATATTGGTGAGCTGCGACGGTACCCAGGATACCTAGTCGTCTAATAGGCGTCTCCTCGAAGGGGACCCGTCAATGGCGCTATTATAATTTTGGGTAAGTCTGAAGGTTGACGAAATCCGAAAGCTGCAGAATTGGCGTTATGTCGGTGTATTTTGAAGGGGACACGCCCCTCGGCTCGTACCACGATCGCGTGTGATATGTCTGCTTGAAACTTGGAACGGACAACGTAAGATTTTGGAGAGATAGCGTTAAGCGTACGGTGGGGCAGCGAACGCGATTATGCGCGCGGTGTTGATCTCTGCGATTTCTGCGATGCAGAGGGGCTGCATATCTTGAACGAGAACAATACACCCACGTTCGAGGTGTATAGAGGAAACAGTATCTTCAAACGCGTGGTGCATGTGACTGCGTTCAGCTCCGCTCTACTGGATAAAGTGGAGGGATGGCAAGTGGTCTTAACATCCTCAGACCACAAAGCGGGCACTTTCGCCAAACGAATAGGTAGACGATCTGGCCCTTGGCCCGCCTCTGGTACATGGGTTTACAACACTGCGAAATCTCGATTTTCCGACGTCGGAGCAGCAATGAATGCTGCTCTAAATGAACAAGCTCTGACCGTCGAAATAGTGAAATCGGTGGGCTCGTGCGACCAATTTGACGAGATCGTAGACACGTACATCGGGTGCATCCGACAAACGTGTGAAACTGCCATTCTGCGCAGAATCTCGGAGCGTAGACTGAAACTCTCTTGGTAAAGTCCCAAGTTAGAGGAACTGAAATGATATGCACGTAACAAGAAGCGGCGCATCTGAATCGCGGCCCTCAACAGACGATAGTACGTGATCGGAAATATGTCCAGGCCAAAGATGTTTACGAAAGGGCAGCGGCGGAGGCGCAGACTGCAAGTTGAAATTGGTTTTGCTCTGCACAAAACGGGGAGAGCCTGCGGGACGGCATCTACGGGGTCATCAGGACGAAAACTGAAAACCTTGAAATCCCATTTCAAGTCGACTCAGGACGAGTACTAGGTCCGGATAAGTCCCTCCTGCCGAAACCTTTTCCGCTAATGACAGATTCGATACTGACGATCTACATCATACAGAAGTCTGAAGACAAACCGACGGAGATGATCAGCCACCCGTAAGTTCGGGGATCTACCCCGTGTGGATCCATATTTTACCGGACCGAGGTAAAAAATGCTCTTAAAGCATTTCACCCTCGAAAGGTTCCAGTCGCTGATGGGTTCATATGGGACATATGCCAGGCGGTGATCTTCCGGGACGTGGGTTTATTCCTAGAGATGGCCAATAAATGCATAGAGCTGGGATACTTTCCCGGAGCCTGAAATGTGGCTGCCATTAAGGTAATCCTAAAGCCTAGCAAGGATGATTATGCCCATCCAAAGTCTTACCGGCCCATATCGGCTGCTCCCTGTGTTGGGAAAAACTGTGGAAAGAATGCTAGTCAGACGCCTCCAATGGCACTTGATGCCGAAATTGCAGGCGATGCAGTATGGCTCCGCGCCTCAGCGCCCTCTATGATCTAATTACATATATCTATTGAAAGTTAAATCTCAAAAATATCGTCTTAATGGTGTCATTGGACATAAAGTGCGCTTACGACAACGTATGGTGGCCGGCGTTGAAGACCCCGCTGCTCACCTACAATTACCCAATAAACCTTTACGGCATGGTCCTGGGGATAACTTCGATACCGTGAAGTGATAGTGAGATACGCTGGAAGGGGGTCTAGGAGGGGAATTTCGAAGGGTTATACACAGTTATCTATAGTCGGACCAACCTTCTAGAACCTCATTCCGGACTTTCTACTCCGACAATTTGGGGAACTCGGCGTACTAGATTTCAGCAGGCAATCATTCTCCAGCTTGCGTGTGCTGCTGGGGAGTCGAAAATAAGCTGAGATTCGCACCATCTAATTAAAAAACTAATTCGATGGCGCTCACCAAAAACCTGAAATATGACGACCCCATCGTGCACAAGAACGGCGAGTAAACGAATCTGGTTGGCGAAGTATGCCTCTTCGGTCTGACGATTGACAGGAAGCTGACATTTATTCCTAATGTCGCCAAGGATTACAAAAAGGCTACTAATATCTACAAAAAATTAACACGAGCGGCCAGAGCGACGTAGAGTTTAAGTCCGGAGGTCGTGAGAACCATATACGTCGCAGTAATCGAATCCATCATGCCGTACAGATTGTGCGCATGGGCACTAGCAACAAAGAAGCTCGGCGTGCGAAAGATGCTTCACGCTGTCCAGCACAGCGACGCTCTTAAGGCATGCTGGGCTTACCGTACAGTCTCCCTTCATTCCGCAGTAATCCTCTCGATATTAGAGTAAAAAAAGCGGCCTAGTTATATGAGGTGAAATGCGTCAAAGATTTGGGAGATACTTTTCTCGACCGGGAGCTCGAGAAACCCGTGTATTTCGACGATTTGCCTCACCCTGCGCACGTGCCTGAGATCAGGTATAAGAGTGTTTGGGACCTGGATTTCCAAACCTTGAATTGTCTTGCCGTAGTCAGGCCGCACATCTACACAGACGGTAGCTGAATAGAAGGAAAAGTTGGTGTGACCCTTTCGGAATGGCCGGGACGAAAAGGAAACCTTGTACTGGACACCCCGACTCCGATCCCTTCTGCACGATCTTCCAGGTGAAGAGAGTCGCGCTGCAAAGAGAGGTACAGAAGGTGAAAAACGGTAAGGATGGACCGGTCAACATATTCAGTGACTCCAGGTCTTGCCTGAGGTATTGACTGGCCCGAAAACCTTCACCCTCTGCTCATAAAGCTAGGCCAACATCCCCGAGATCGTTGGGGAAGACAGGGCTGTGCGCTTATTCTGGGTTTTAGCGCATGCCAGAATAGCGGGAAATCAGTGTGCAGATGAGCACGCCGGGCAGGTCTTCCTTATCAAGATGATGGAAGCGGATCATGACCAGTTTCCACTGTCGCGCGCGAAAAATATGAATTTAGTAGCAAAAACGATACACCGAGGTAAGTACGGGTTAGATTACGAAATGCTTCTTTCAGGTGGAACAAACGTACACGGTCCTCGGACAGATTGACATGACTTCCCAGATGACGCAAGCCCTAACGGGTCACGGTAGGTTCGCGTAATACCTGTTTAGGTTTAAGCTGCGGATCTCACTCTACTGCGCGTGTCACCCCGCCAAAATCCAAGATGTGTTGCACGTTCTCAAGAATGCGATATATTCCTTCAAGAGTGTGTGGCACTGGAAGCGGAGATTGATGTCCAAGTTGCGTTGCGGCACTTCCGCAAATTTTGAAAGACACAACAAGGAGGACAAGTCTTTAAAATTTTGCACCATGGTATTCGATTGCTGTGGAAAATTGAATAGAAATTTATAGAAAAGATTATAATATACATTAATATAAACGTTATAATGTAATATAAACTAAAAATAGAAAGGAAAGAAAATATAATAGAAATGTAATGTAAATATAAACGTATAATCCTAGGGTGGTAGGAAAAACTTAATAACAAGAAATTACATAGAGAAATAACAATTGACTAAAAATATATCTAACAATATAATGTAATGCAAATGACTTAGGAATAAAGGATTAAGTTCAGAAGAGTTATTAAAAAAAAGATAGTAAAACAAATGAAAAACAAAAGAAATAAAAAAAAATAGCTTAATTAATCAATATAATCTTCATCTACTATCCTCAGGTAAGCAAATGAAGAAAGAATGAGATACTCCTAGAAAAGGTACACAAGAGCCATGGTCACTATCCCAAAAAAAAAAGAGAATTTCAACGCAATTATGCATCTAAAGTGAAACCAAGAAATAAGGTCGTGTCCATAATATCCAGTATCTTGTTTTTGACAATTATGTTTGCGTCGATTAATTTAGCACTAACCAAGGAAAATTTTACAAAGTTTTTTTTCCTGTTATTGAGAAGAAGGTTATTAATATTTCACCATCAAACTGTTTCTAAGATTGTACTGTTAACTTCGTCAAAAGCTGATTGTTGCCTATTATCCTTAAAAAGTAAAGAAGTATCATCAGCAAACAGTCCAATCCCATTTCCTTCTTTGAAAAGACGCGGTAGATTATTAATGTGAACTAGAAATAGTCCAAGAACTAATCTCTGTCGTACACACATATTGACTGCACATCCTGACCGTCTAACACCATTAATATCAACACATTGAATTCTGTGACTTAAATATTACTCCAGAAGTGCAAGTGATAGACTCCTGATGCTGCAGTGATGTCGTCCTGATCAATGTGTCATAACGAACATTATGAAATACCTTGGATAAATCACAGAAAACACTAATTTCGTCCCATGACTCCACCCAGGTATCAAAAATTTTCTGAATGAGCTCTACACCGGCTTCGCTTGTTGAGCGACCCTTTGTAAATCTAAATTTCTTAATATTCATCAAATTATTGATGTAAAATACCGCGATCGTTGGTTTACGATCAGTTTTCAACAGCATATAATCTGTGCTTGCTAGTATTAATACCCACTGCCACCCAATTACTAAATGATAAGGAATTATTAATATTAATAGTATTTTTTGGTCTAAAACATTGCTGAATTAACACCCGGTTCTAGTCAATAGTGAACCATACAACTCATTGGAGTCCATACAACATGAGGAATTAAAAAACTTGTTTATTACACTGTTTCAAAACTGTTTAAGACTACCAGTGTTCACAGGAACAATTTTGATGTTAGCTTTAACATTTTTTAACATTATTTTCAAACGTCAATAGCTCGTTGGTCAATGATCAATGGTCAAATGGTCAAACAATGGTCAGATAGTATTTTATTTATAACAGACTTAAATTCTGTTTTAATGTTCGTGAATAAATTATTAATACAGGAAGACGAAGTAGCTGAATTTTCCAATAAATTTATATTAAAATCTCCGCAAACAGCAATAAATTTATTAATGTCGCTTATTTTAAACAAAATATCGTCCATCAATTTTTTGAAGACCCCACGCCTAAAACAATAAGCCGCTCTAGTTCAATACAGGCCACTTCAATAGTTTGCTCAACAGATAGGCTCACAATATCTGGACGTTCTTTTTATTTTATATTGTATTTAACTATTATTAGAAAGCCGCCATGTGTAGCTTTTTTCTGCTGATCGAACTTGCTACCTGATGCTTATTGCTTACTGAAGTTAAACATGAACTGGTGACTTCTAAGCCAATATTCTGTTATACATAAGATATCAATATCATTGTATTTTATGAATAATTCAATTTTTAATTCCTTGCTTAACGTTTCTTATACATTTTGATGCATCAGATTGAGTGAACATTTTTAATTATTAGCATTTCTTATATCAGTCGTTATGGGTTGATTCTGATATGCTAGTACAATATAATTATTGTTTTTATTTGTTTCCGAGTCATCACAATTTTCGAATAATGTCGAAAAATTGCAAGAAGTACTCGCTATTTTCTTAAAATCATCAAGGTTAGAAGAATATGTTACTACGGTCATCTCTTAAGAAGAGACCAACCCCACATACTTAACTCTGCTCTAAGATATACTACAACAGAGAAAAAAGCTGGACGTCCTATTTGTACATAGGAAAATTCGCTCCGACAAGACTTCAATTAAATCAATCAAATCAAATCAAATATATCTTTATTTCGTAGGTAATGAAATTACACTTGAAATACGTCATTAATATATTCATTTCGACATTACCGCCCATTCCAAATGCTGATTCACCGAGAGAAGAATGGGCAAGAAACTCAAGGTTTGCTCTTTTTACTCATCAATACAAAATATTTAGTCATTTATAATTTAGTCAACATTTAAAAATAATATGAAATAACCTGATAGGTGAGCAGCTCAATCCAAGTGGCTTTTTTCATTAAGACATTCCAATATGGTATAATAGCCCTTGCCATATAACTTTCTTTTAACGAAACGTTTAAATTCAGTAAATGGCAAATTTTGAATTTCAGTTGGGATCTTGTTATTAAAGCGCATACACATCCCCTTAAATGGTTTATTAACATTACTTAGACAAGTCTTATGAGCAGCAAGATCATTCTTATGTCTAGTATTAATGTTATGGACGTCCCTCCTTTTATGGAACGATTGTATATGTCTCTTGACATGTACCAGGTTTTCGTGTATGTGTTGTGATGCTAAAGTTGGGATATTCATTTCCTTAAATTTTTCTTTGAAAGATGTCATTGGTCTCAGTTCATAAACAGCACGAATAGAATATGCTTCTGCAGCATAAAAATAGTGTTAATATCGGCTGCGTGACCCCATAACAAAATTCCATAGGTCATAAGACTATGAAAACAACTGAAATAAACTAGTCTTGCGGTGCTTTCGTTTGTGAATCGCCGAATTCTTTTGACTGTGTGTGCTGCAGAACTAAGCCTTTTCGCTAATCTCGTCATATCAGAATTCCAACGTAATTTAGAATCTAAGGTGAGACCAAGAAATAGGGTTGTGTCCACAATATCCAGTACCTCGTTTTTGACCATGACATTTGTGTCGATCAATTTAAAATCAGATAGAGAAAATTTCACAAGTTTTGTTTTCCTTTCATTGAGCAGTAGATTATCAATACTAATCCACTCAACGATTTCAGAGATGGTACTGTTTACTTCGTCAAAAGCTGGTTTATTCCTATCAATTTTAAAAAGTAAGGAGCTGTCACAATAGGAACCAAGAAAAATGGGCCACATTAACTCAATACAAAACAGAAATGAAATAAGCTGCGGATGAACTATACCAACTCCCAGAAACGGACACTGAAAGCTCTGCACCAAGTGAATAAAATGAAGAATAGAAGACTAGCGGGAGAAACAAACTTTTTGCATATTTTTATTGTACTTGTATAAATAGGCACGTTACTACAACGAGAACGGGAGCTAAAAGGAACAAAGCAAATTAAAGATTAGGAAGACTGTGGATGAACTCTACCAACTCTCACTAGCACCGAAAGTTTATACTAAACAAAGAAAATGAAGTATGAAGATCAACTGAGGAAACAAATTTAAGAAAAAAGGCTGTCTTAGAGCACATATGACTTATCACAACAAAAACCAAAGGGAATAGGCCACATTAGCAAAGAGCAATGTAGAAACTAAAAGATTGCAGATTATCCATACCAACTTCCTGAAGCAAACATTTAAAGCTCTGGACCAAGCAAAAAAAACGGAGTACGGAAGACAAATGGAAGAAATTTGCCCTTTCCCACTCTTTTTATTGACACATTATAGTATCTATTACCTATCCTGAATACAGTTTCTGGCTAAAGGTTGCACGAATACCGTCTGACTCTAGACTCCCATCACTCCTAATCCAGACTAGTACCTACACTTCCCCTGATAATTACATTCCCTTCGGTGTATCGGAACTTGTCCCATTCAGTCATTGCGACTGGCTGAAGGTCGAGCGATGATGAATGTCGAAAAATTGCTAGAAGTACTCTCTATTGTCTTATAAACAAATTTAATTTTTCATTATTATCATATGATTCAATAGGAGCGTGTAATAGTTTGCCCGTGAAGTTTTCATAGCGTAAAGTTTCAAAGTATTGTATGATATATTGGTCTAGATGACGGTCCATACTGCAATTGCAAGTGTAAGTTTGAAATGATATAAAAAAAATTATATTGTGTTACTACAAATTTTCAATTTCCAGATATTTTCTTTACTTGTGATTTAGGACCTTTTTCTCGCCGAATTTCATGATTCTAGTTCAATGGGAACTACCCTATTTTTTTACTTGCAAGGTATTTATTTACTAGCAAGTTTCAAAATGTAAGACTTAAATGGCCTTATTTTGTCCGTGTTTTTATAGCTTCAAGGAAGATTTGATGATAATTTCAACTTGATACTTCCACGCGTTTCTAAGAAAAAGAATCTGAACGGATATACGGCCACATTTACAGATGGACAGACGAACAGACACACAACTATGTGATCTTATAAGGAATCTTTTTTCCTTAGGAGGTACGGAATTCTCAAAAAACCTAAAAAGACCTTCCAATAATAACTCAAAATATTAAAATTATCTACACATAGATGATTCACAAATTACATTGGCAGATTTAAAGTTCCTAATAGACATTTTAATTCGACCCAAGTATAGACCCAACTCTACTAAAATAAACGTCTTTTACAAAAACCTATTATTCAAACCAATATAATTATATAAAAAGAGCGACTATGAAATGTACTTCCACTCATTTATTTAATTAACTCATCCTTAGTTTTTACAGAGAATCTTTTAACATTATTATTAAAAAAAAACTCTCAAATCACTCCGGACTAATATGGAGACTATTAAAAATCATAGAAATATAATTCTAACTGAAACCGTCAAATAAACCTAATTCCTAAAGAAATGACAATAGCACAGAGTAGAACAATAGACTTAACTATTTGTAAAAAGATATGAATAACTTACGTAATAGAAATACCTATATATTATCCTCCATTATTAATAATTCTAATATCGCTTGAACAATTGATGGACAAATTGCCTAATCCTTAGGGAGAATATTAAAACTACTATTGTTTCTAAGAGAAGAAGACAAATTATAGAAGCTATAAAATCTTGGATAACTTAAAGTATTCTACGTTGTGTTCAAAATAGAAATACAATACAAAAAAACATTTAAATCCCTATGTAGAAATTCTTCAAATAACACAATCGCCTGAACTTTTGTAATGATACTGTTATGCTAAAATGAACTTTGTCGATGACTGCTTTAACGCTGGGCGTTCTCCAACTGAAAATATTGTCTCGAATTACTTTACATTTCACAATAGCAATCCTTAAGATATTCCTCATATTTTCTGGCATAATACGTTTGCAATTCATTAAAAAACATGTAAATATCTTGTACTAACCGCACTATGTCTCCTTACAAATCCCGACTTAAATAATTTTTCAGCCTCTTAACCCCAATAACTTTCAATTATTATGTCTGCGTATAATAAGAGTGAAAATAGGAACATTGATGATAATTGCAGATTATCATCAATTTTTACACTACTTCCGGTCATATCTAAAACATTATAGAAAAATAATAAAATCGAACCAATTAACTGTATTGTAACCGGGGCTCAAATATAGTTTTATATGTGAAAAAATTTGGTAAAAATGTGATTCTTGATTTTACTTCTTCAATTTTGCCTTAGTTAACTAAGAAAAAAGAAGAAAGGGTCTTTCAATATTAATATTAAAATAATATTCTACATTAATATATAAAAATTGGTTTTGAAATCGTCTCGCTTTTCATTTTTCTACTCAAACTTGAAAGAATCGTTAAAAGGAGATATTTAAAATTTGTTTTAGCGACCTTATACAAAGAGGGTTGAGGAGTATAGAGGCAACAACCAAATGGTATATTATGGTATTAAGCTCTAGGGTGTATTAAACATACATAAATGATTTGTGTAACCTAAAATTGACAGCGGATATATGTTCTCATGTGCAAATGATACAGCTGTTGTTTTTAAAGGCACTTGTTGCCTCGAACATACATAAAGAAAAGGGATTAGCCACAGTAGCAGATTGGATTAGTTCTAACTTTAATATATATAACTACAGAAAAAACACTTAAACCAAATTCGCATTGATCTTGTGTAATAAGTATTATATGGCATCACATTTATAGTGGGGCTTCAAAAACCAAACTTCTTGAACTCGATAGAAGACAGCGTTCCTAAAGGTCATGTGTTTCAAGATAGATAGATTTTCAACTGAATAGCTAAATTCTGAATGCTAACTATTGTCGATAATAAAATTACACACTCCCTTCAGTAACACTTCAAAACACAAATCTCCATCTTCTTAACGATACATCTTAAGTACGAGATAAAAAAACGGAATTGTTAGCAAGTTTATAATAAAAACTGCATATCCTACTCAAAATGACACGAGTCAATCTGTCTTTTTACACAATGAAATAATCAGAATTTTAAAGCAATAACTTTTTCAAGAATATAAAGGGAAAACAATCGTGTCAAAATGGTTAAAGGTAGAAGAACAAATGCAAACTTTCACTTAAAACTACACACACTTCATTAACACAATGCACGTATACACATCACAGCAAACACGTATGCACACTTATACTCGTGCATGTTCCACTTACCACAAACACACACACACGCACGCACGCACTCACGCACACACATATGCACATGAATATAAACACACGACAATACTCTGACTGTTTATTTTTTGTAACTTAGACTTGTTTTAGTGTCGTTTACAAATAACGTAAGCATAATGAGTTATGTGCTAAAACAGAACCATTAGCAAAAATATAGTATCTTTAATATTACTTTCAATAAATGTTTATCTATGAATACATATATTTAAAAACTGAAATCCCAATTTTTCTAAATATGGGAAATAAAGTGAAATAAAATGGACGCTAAGAATTATGACCCATAAAGATAGGTAATAAAAAAAAAGAAGACGTGAAGAATCTTTAACTTTGCCTTATATCTGTATTTGGGGCTAGCCCTTCTAGTTTTACGGCGTCAAGACAACCGGTTTCTGGTTATTTGCTCGTCCACCTGAACCCGTGATAAATCTTTAGCAACGGTTGTCCGCTACGAGACCCACGGTCGCCTTCTTGTCTGGGATAGCTGCGGCCTTTTTCATAACGTAATTTTCGCCTCTCGTCCCGTCTCAATACATGTCATCTCATACGAGGTTACCCATCTTATCTACGATGGGTACGACCTTAAAGGAGCTGATATACTGGTTGCGTATTTGATCAAGTTTTTTTTTTCTTATTTCATATTTACGATTAAGACATATTTTGACTTTATATTTTACGGCCGGTTGTCATCTAACGCCAAAGGTGTAACTTATACCAAGCTGTGCATCCGCTGCCATCCTTTCTGGGCAATCAAGTTTGAACGGACATCGCTGCACAGATCTCGCCTTCACTAATCTTGAAAAAGCTCTATGCAGGTATTTGATAATAGAGTGTCCTTCCCTGGCCTTGTTGGTCCGCGGGAGTTATTTAATTTATCTCCTATCCGGCATATTTAGCGAACCTTCCCCTATCCGCCGCCTGGGGACGCGTTCACTAGGGGTGAGACTCCCCCAAGAAAAAGAAGACATCAAGAATAAAATACAGAAATAAATGTAAAAATAAAGAAATAAATCCTTTGTTTTTTGGAGCGAAAGAAGATTCAACAATATAATGACCAATTTCTGTTAGTACAAACAATTTCTAGTGTAAAGCACTAAAGCACTGTATTAATGTTTGTCGAAGAATTATCGCATAACAATAAATCTACATTCGGATAACTTATTTTTGTGAACAATGAAAGATATGCAACTGATTCAGATATAATTTCCCTAATTGTTCCAGCTTTCGTCGTAATCCAGTAAACAATATATTAAAATGATGCATTATAAAACATTTTGCTTATCACATCTAGTATCCCGTCTCAATGGATTACTTCTAAAAGGAAAGGTATGGTTTAGATCCCTTTGCAAAATTTATTACCATCCAGAACTTCGTTCCGGTCAGAGACGTAAATATACATAAAGCGTATCTTAATAATATTCAGAATATCATAAAAAGCAGATTCAGTTTGAACAATGAAATATACTGTGAATTTAATCTGTCATAAAAATATTTTTGTTAATTGTTTTAATAATTACATATTCAATGCTAATTCTATTCTAATTGTTAATTTATTAAGAAACTAACTTTTAAGTAGTGCTAATAAAATTAATATAATATGAAAAATGCACGGATATATCATTTGTCTCCATATCTATAATTTAAAAATGAATCACAAAATGTGTTGGTAAGAGCATAACTCAACAACGCCTGGACCAATTTGGCCAATTCTTTTTTTTAAATGTTCGTTGAAGTCCCAGGATGGTTTTTACGGCGAGAAAAATTCGAATGATTGCCGGGAAAACCCTAAAAATAGCCCTTTTCCTTTTCCCATACAAACGTTTTCTAACTAAATTATTGAGTCAATTTGAACTTTATTGCTATTCAATAAAGTTCATACTAAATTACAAGCACTTATTGTTGTCTAAGCAACGTAGGTGTGTTTCTGATATCAAAGAGTCAATTTGCACTTTATTACTGCCGCACTAAGTTCAAATTCAAACATATCGTTCAAAACAGTTTGCGTGTTGCGTTGGAGGATCTATGTCGCGTTCCGAAACTCAACAAAAATATCGTGAATCCAACCAAATTGAATTGTCACAAAATGTAAAAGCTACATATCATTAGTATTAATTTTCAATTTGGTCGGCTTCGTAATATTATTTCTTTTGTTTTAGTTTCGGCATGCGCCATAAAATGCATCAGTTTTTACGTCATTACATCAGTCAAACACAAATCGCATTACCAAGTGTTTAATTATTTTTAATTATTAATTTAATATCCCTATATGTGCAAAATTATTTAAATACATACTATAATATTATGTAAATGAGATGAACACGATATGATATAATAAATATAGGAAAATGAAAACTTTACACACATACAACATTGGTATGGCTAAAAGGATTTGACTCCAAGTCATATTATATTGGAAAACCATCAGATTTGTTTGTCTATGCGCCAGGTAATCAAACAAAAAAAGTTCGTATATCACAAAGCACTACAATGAAAATAAAACTGATTTTTGTTAATAATTATGATTCATTTGATTAACAATAAAGCGATTACTTAATTTTAAATGCTTATATACGTTTTATTTAATTATTTTTTATAACAGATTCATGATTTTGTATGTAGAGTATTGCAAACTTATAGTCCAAGATCCCAGAGCGATAAGACACAACTTATTTTCACATAAACGAAACCTCATGTTCTCAGTAGTGTCTTATGTGCTCAGAATACCTGCGCGCTTGTGGAGCTTGCCGAGTGACACCTGGGCAGGTACCAAGTGTGAAAGGTAACTAAAATTAATAATTATTTAACTTAAATTTTTATAGCTGATTTTTATATATATTTTGTAGAGTATTATTATAAAGTTATACCATAAGCGTCAGACACTTTTCATGGGCCAGAACTTTTGTCAGACACTTTAAAGCTCTACAAAAAATAAATGAACTTAACTTATTTTTACATGTCTGACTTTTAAATATGTTGTTAAGACAATTGTTACGAAGTTATATTTAATTAGTCAGACAAAATTTATTGACCAAACACCCGCTAAATTGCAAAATTACTCAGCCGTGAGTAAGAGCGCGAAAGCATTATAGGTGCGTTTCGGAGCGAGTGAGACGGTCTTACTAACTCAGTTCCCCTTCTCTCATTCGTGTAATTCTTCTGTGTATTGTGCATGTGTCCTTTGCGTGTAACCTAATGGTATACAGTATAGTTCGATCTGTGAGACCACATGTTTTTGTTGTTTACGTTGTGTCATTTGTGAGTGATTACATTACTTGATAATCACTTGGTGAGCACAAACAAGAAGATATTTTCAAGATTATCCAAAAGTTTATCTGTGAAATCTATAGTGTTCCTGATACATACGATGTTAACGCTGCCCGTCTTCAGCTATTTTTAAATAATTACAGCGTATCTAATATAAATGAAGAATTTAACCGTAAAAATTAAAAACTTTTATGCAAGCAGTTTACCACCGTGTAAAACTGAGTTATTCCAACAAGTTCTACGAGCTAATTACATTTCTAGCATATGGAATTATGCATGAAAAACAACCGACCATTTTACTCTGAACAAAATGGATGGAGGTTAGAAGAAAACCAGTTTCACTTTCATTGGTTTGATGGTGACCAATTACCAAGGGACGTAATTGGTCACCATCAAACGTGGGCGCGGCGCCGCCGGGGAGCATTTTTACTTATTTCTCTCCGGTCGCGTCCGTTTGTTCGAAATCATCGCCCTATAATTAGACGAATATCAAGCGTTAACGGTAACAATTTAGTTGTATTCGAATGGACGGCGTCGCCTTTTATAGGATGATTAACGGTGATCAAGTCATCACTATGAAAGGGTTTTAGTTATGGTGATTGTTGAATAATACAAGTCACTCGTTATTTAAAATTTTATTATTATTTTTTGTTTTGTAATCTGTCAATTCTAAATTCTTAATAAACCTGTAAATTGCCACTTTTCATCAGTGACCCCAACGTTTCATGATTGGGTCTGGTGTTAAAGAGCTACTAGTATTAAAATTCCACCTTTGAAGTTGATGAAAATCAAATATTCTGAAATGTACAATTTCTATGATTTGTTTTTTTTACAAAACAATTTTTATACTGACGGAGTTTTTAAACATTATCTTTGAAATGTATTAATTAATTGGAAACTCATTAAAATTTCTTATTCAGAGATCTTCTAGTTTCATCTGAAAATAAAATTTTACAAATGCATCTACATTATGAAAAATTTACAAATTTTTAAGTATTTTTTACCAAATAGATTATTTTTTTTAGTAATTAATATAAGTAATTCGGATACAGATAGATTGCTCTATATATCAAATTACAATTCAATATAGTTGCATAACATTTATTAGTAACTAGCGGACCCAACAGACTTCGTTCTGTCAAAAAGATTTGGAATGTAGCAATTTTTCGTTCCTACCCATTTTATAGTCGAGGAAATAAATTCTCTTGAACTGGAAGATTATTCATTTTCAATAGCACAATCCACCTGAACTGATAATAGAGTAAGATCCCAGAGCGATAAGACACAACTTATTTTCACATAAACGAAACCTCATGTTCTCAGTAGTGTCTTATGTGCTCAGAATACCTGCGCGCTTGTGGAGCTTGCCGAGTGACACCTGGGCAGGTACCAAGTGTGAAAGGTAACTAAAATTAATAATTATTTAACTTAAATTTTTATAGCTGATTTTTATATATATTTTGTAGAGTATTATTATAAAGTTATACCATAAGCGTCAGACACTTTTCATGGGCCAGAACTTTTGTCAGACACTTTAAAGCTCTACAAAAAATAAATGAACTTAACTTATTTTTACATGTCTGACTTTTAAATATGTTGTTAAGACAATTGTTACGAAGTTATATTTAATTAGTCAGACAAAATTTATTGACCAAACACCCGCTAAATTGCAAAATTACTCAGCCGTGAGTATGAGCGCGAAAGCATTATAGGTGCGTTTCGGAGCGAGTGAGACGGTCTTACTAACTCAGTTCCCCTTCTCTCATTCGTGTAATTCTTCTGTGTATTGTGTATGTGTCCTTTGCGTGTAACCTAATGGTATACAGTATAGTTCGATCTGTGAGACCACATGTTTTTGTTGTTTACGTTGTGTCATTTGTGAGTGATTACATTACTTGATAATCACTTGGTGAGCACAAACAAGAAGATATTTTCAAGATTATCCAAAAGTTTATCTGTGAAATCTATAGTGTTCCTGATACATACGATGTTAACGCTGCCCGTCTTCAGCTTCAGAATTGTAATTTGATATATAGAGCAATCTATCTGTATCCGAATTACTTATATTAATTACTAAAAAAAATAATCTATTTGGTAAAAAATACTTAAAAATTTGTAAATTTTTCATAATGTAGATGCATTTGTAAAATTTTATTTTCAGATGAAACTAGAAGATCTCTGAATAAGAAATTTTAATGAGTTTCCAATTAATTAATACATTTCAAAGATAATGTTTAAAAACTCCGTCAGTATAAAAATTGTTTTGTAAAAAAAACAAATCATAGAAATTGTACATTTCAGAATATTTGATTTTCATCAACTTCAAAGGTGGAATTTTAATACTAGTAGCTCTTTAACACCAGACCCAATCATGAAACGTTGGGGTCACTGATGAAAAGTGGCAATTTACAGGTTTATTAAGAATTTAGAATTGACAGATTACAAAACAAAAAATAATAATAAAATTTTAAATAACGAGTGACTTGTATTATTCAACAATCACCATAACTAAAACCCTTTCATAGTGATGACTTGATCACCGTTAATCATCCTATAAAAGGCGACGCCGTCCATTCGAATACAACTAAATTGTTACCGTTAACGCTTGATATTCGTCTAATTATAGGGCGATGATTTCGAACAAACGGACGCGACCGGAGAGAAATAAGTAAAAATGCTCCCCGGCGGCGCCGCGCCCACGCCGCGGTCGGTCCGTTTAGCACCAGTCGTAATTAATTAGAGCGGCGGCCGGTCCCGTGATTCCCTTCGCCGCCCACCTGCCGTCCCTTGCGAAAACACCCGCCGCGATTGTCTTGTTTTTGGATTAGTCCGGCAACAGCACCTGACGGGGGGTTGCGTGATTGCTTTACGCTCGCAACGCTTGTTTGTTAAGTATGCGAGATGAGGGAAATTGTTTGTTGTTTCATCGGTAGATAAACGAACGAATTAAAAATGTTCGATATTTATTTATTTATTTTGGGAAAAGAGAGCTCGTGATCTATTTATAATTATATATTTTGTCATTACTTATATATAAATAGGGTCAGAGAAAAAATTATTGCACGTTTTATATATAAGCCCAATATAATTTTTCATCATATTTTATTTACTTTTAATTATAATGTATTTCATTTTGTTTAACAACTTGTTAGCTTTGTTATAAACATAAAGTTTTAGTATTTCCTAATATCTGGTAATCTTAACATAATATTGCTTAAAGTATAATAGATTTCTTCTTGGTAACAAAATACATAATATCAACTTATTTACTTAAAGATAAATTAGAAGTTGATTATATCAACATTATCATTAATTGCATAACTAATTCCCTTAGTATAATATCCGTATTTATAAACAAATATTATCGAGTTACTTGGCTGAACTCTCCGCACTTCTGCAAATACTCGCCTATAAAGGGTTAGCATAACTTGAATATCTTATAGCACAAAGACATTTCTGGTATATTATTAGAATTGTCTGCTTACTCTTATAATTATTTACATCACATTTAACATTGAATACCGAAATAATTTAAATGTTAATTTTAATTAATGTATAGATAGTATTTTTTAAGAAACATCGTAACATAACGTTTTAGTAAGACTCTTCATTCTTAAAGTTTGCTAAATTTATATTCGAAGCTTACTAAAATTTGAATTATGAAAAGCATAAATAATAAAAACTACCCATCTTCATTTTATTCAGTAATACAAGTGAGTCTTAGAGTAATTTAAATCTATAAGCTGTCTTTTGCACTAATTTGAAAGTGAAATAGAAAAATACAATATTTTTCGTATCAGGGTGAGTTAGTCATACGTTAAATTACGATTTACCTACGCATACACGACATACGAACATGGAAATAATTCTTATAGACACCACTGACGTACTGATGTACTTAGATCGCAACCTAATTCGTCAGAAATGGACTAGGGCTTAGAAAAAATAAATAATTAGAAGAAAAAATAAATAAAAAAAAAATATTGAATGCCCGACAAGCGAACTAAGAACTATCGCTTCAGAAACTGGGTTTTTATACGGCTCTTGGTTGGTCAACTCTCAACTTCACCTTCAAGGTAAAGTGAGTGATCGTCATAATTTTTCCGGATCGTCGAGATTTTCCATCGTTGAATTTCTCCGGTCCAGACGGAGAAACTCTTCACTCGGTCATACACTCCCAGAGCTGGCCGTGACGGTCGAGGAAGATGACGGGGAATCCAGTGGCACCTCCTCTGGATATCCAGCTGGCTCGGGAAACTTCACGACGTGAAACCCCGAAATGGGGCCATCAAGACCGTCCATCACCACGATTGGGCCGTCCGGTGCGACCGGAAGGTCGGACGACCATGAACGAACAAGGCAATTTAATGTGATCACACCGAATCGGATTCCTGCGGCATTTTTCAAAATGAAACGGGCTGTTTTTCCGGCGTCGCCGTTGTACAAGGAACGGCCGCGTTACGTCACATGAGCATATTCGGGCGTGGTGCAGGTTTCAATTTGGAATTTCCATATCCGTCGTGCAGCGCCCCCGGCGGGCGCACTCGCTACTTAATTTGCCGCCCGATAGAACCCATCCGCATCGGAATCTCTTTCCCGTCGTCTGAACAAATTGACGTCTATCAGCGGGGCGAGCGTCAATATTTTTTTAAGAGCTGATAGACATTCATTTTTGTGAGCGGTGTCAGCGACCCTTGAAGTGTATTCGCGAATGTAATTAAAATTCTAAGAATTTTTATGCATAATTTATATAATGGATATCATTCAATTAATTGATATATCAGATTGCGAAGCTATAATTTTTCAGTTTGTATATGCTGTGGTACAGTGTATAAGAAAGTTTATGGATATACGTAAATACAGCATTATTGTTCAAACAAACAGCGAAATTGATGTGACTACTATACTATGCAAATTGAAATTTGCATACTAACTTATGAATTGGATAATTCATAGACATATCATAAACGAAACTATTTATCTCGTTCCATTATGAGATGATCTACAATTTGTTCTTCTTGTTCAATTACATATAAATCTTCTGAAGAACATTTTTTTTTAAGTAGCTTAACATTTATTTAAATATATAACTGGGTTATCTAAATATACTTTAATTAGTTTAGTAAGCATAATTACATAAACATAGCCCAATATTCTTACCGATCATATGAACGATATTGACAATACACAGTACAAGAACTAAACAGAGACCACATAGTTTCAAAGAAATTGTTTCAAAGAAAAATTATTTATAATTACAATAAAGTAAGATTTAAGAATTTATAAAGACATATATCGACAATTGATAAATATTAGTCACAATCTGGTAGATAGCGTGCTTTATACATCTGTCTACATGCAATTTTTTTTTTCATCTTTTAACTTGAGTGCTAGTCTTCTCATTCTTTAAATTAATAACAGAGTATTGCAAATGTTGAACTCAAATAGTACGGTTTTAAATAACAATTGATTAAGTGAATTATTAGTATGAGCTATTAATAATTTTCTTGATTGTGAATCTCTAATGCGATGTCTTAGTGTCGTGTCAGGTCCTAACATCGCGCTGATAGGACATTCTCAACCATAGTCTTTTATTTTAGACAGTAGTGGGGTCAGCGCTCGACGCTGGCCAAGTGCACGTTGGGAGCTGCTAATAAAGATCGTCTCCTATACTACCGTACTAATTTTGATACTGATTGTGAAACTACATTCGATTAGAGTAGATACATAGTAATAGATATCGAGATAGCCTACAATAGATATATTGTTACAATATGTTCATATATCTGTTCTAACCTATACAACATATACATATAGTGACAACAAATCACATATTGTGTTAAAATCTTTCTCCATATAATTCGTTACAAGATTGTGACATTTTTCGTCACATTAGCGACAAGCTTTTAGGCCGTGAAATTAACTTTACCGGCAAATTTTCGCTTTGTAAAATGACCCTTAAGGGTGCGTGGACAAAACACCTTTTTGATGTCACGTACGCGTAAACTTATTGTGAAAAGGAATTTCTCGCCCCTCCGTTGGGCGCCAAATATCTGTCACATGTGTGACTTTCCTTTGATTTTATTTATTTTGGTAACACGAGCGAGATTAATGGGAATTTATATGTAGTATAACGCTGTCATTCAAAGCCTCGTAGTAACAATATATTGAATCAGCATTTGGAATGGAAAACAAATATTTTTGACGTATTGCAAGTGTAATTTCTATTACCTACGAAATAAAGCTATTTTTTATTTGATTTTAATTATTTTACTTTAAATAAATATAAATGCAAATATGTACAGAGTCTAAAAACATGAAAACATATGAAAGATTTTTTAAGACGACACAAATTAATTATGTACTTTTAATGATTTACAATTAAAAAAATAATTTGTAACTCCATAATAGTAGATTTTAAGAATCAGATTACAAAAAAATACTAAATAAAATAAACTACATTAAAAAATATTGATTCTAATATTAAGTATATAACATTACATTAACCAGCATTCATCATAATATAATTTAGCTCTATGATAATTATATCTCGCAACGTCATCGATGACAGGTCTTTAAAATTACGATACCTAATTAATACCTTTGGTGTCACTTATGCGTAGTCATTTCAATCGTAATGAATGCAGAGATGCACGTGTATAATATTTTATCATATAATATTTTGATTACACGATATTCAAAATATGATAGAGCTTTTCTTGTCGTTATACGTCGTAATTATAAATATCACTGTGGATTTATTATTCGGAGTAATGCCGTGAGTTTATAAATATATGTCTACTTCAATAAATTACTATTGTATTTAATGATGTCTATTTTTAGTCGTCATTGAAAACACTACTCGAGTGTTATATTTGTTACTATTCGTATTGATCTTGGAATACTTTTATAAACGACGACGTCACCAGTCTCTGTCTGTACGAATTTCTATAAAAGAAAATACATTTCTTGATCTGTAAAAACATATGAACAATGACGAGACCACATTTTGGCTGAATGCGTAATACAATATATATATATATATATATATATATATATATATATATATTCAATTGTAACACTCTATCGAAACGTCATCGAACTGGCATAGTTGCATGATCTAAATGCTAATGCGCCCGTATACGTGCGGCCTCACTTTTTCCGTGTTTTCGCGACTTCCAATTACGAAAGTAGTAAAAGGCACAATCAGCATCAGAATCGTTTCATTTCCTCGCGAAATTAACGCTTTCGTGCGGCCTGAGGCGGGGGGCGGGGGCGGGCGGCGCACGCCCTGTAATCCTCCCGGCGATTTCATTTACATACGTACACGTCGGTACACAGAAAGCCGACGACGACTCGCGACATCCGATAGCTCCGGCGGGAGCGAAAGGTCTAGAACTTTTCAATATTCGATACTTTTTCCCGAAGATTCCCCGTCATGCCGAGAATTCGCAATAAATTAGCGAGAGGCTGTCGCGGGCGCGCCGCCCGAAATTCGACCCGCCTGCGAACTCGCCACACAATGTTATGAATAATGAAGTTGCTTCAGAAACTCTTATTATTCTTGCATTAAGTTTTTATTTTAAGATTGTATGTACAGCATTTTTACTATGATGATCTTAAAAGCGGTGTTAAAGTTTTATACAAGTGAGATAGAGCTTGGTTTATCTTTATAAGATTTTATTTAATACATATTTGTTACAGTATGAAAGTTGGAAAAACTACCGGATATGATAGTGCTTCTTCTGAGATGCTGAGGGGCGGTGGGAGTATAATGACAAGCCAGCTGCACCAGCGCTTTAACAAATGCTGGAAAAGCCTTAAGGTACCAATGACTGGTGTAAACCAGTCATTATACCCCTCTATAAAGGGAAAGGCTCACTATAGGTTTGCACAAATTACCGCCCTATAAGCCTCCTTAGCGTCGTTAGTAAACTGTATGTGGAAATCATTACCGAAAGATTAGGGAATGAGACTGAAAATAAAAGTACAAGCGGGATTTCGAAAAGGAAGGCCAAAAGGTTTTCTGTATTTTATTAGATCTAAAAAAAGCTTATGATAGAGTGATCTATGGAAAACCTCATTTCGTGCATAGTGTGAGTAGCGAATTGATACAGGCACTTCTATCCCTATACTGGGGCTCTAGTGCTTACATCAGAATAAATGGCGCATAATAATATACTGATTGGTTTGATATCCGCAGGGGTATCAGACAAGGACGTGTAGCATCACCGTGGCTGTTCAACCTATTCATGGGTAGCTATATGTATTAGGGCGTCCCTTATATGGCAAAAAAGTTTTTTTTTAGAATTTCGAAACGCATACCCTCTACTTTTTTTATAAATGCTAAAATGTACTTAAATATGAAATTTCATATTTGTAGCATGATTGCAACCCGTGCCGACCGAGCTCTAAAGTTTAATAAAAAATGGTGTTTTGGCCTGACATTTTGGTTTCATCCAAAACTAATTAAAATGCAACAAATAAAGTAAATATGAGTAAGAATAAAATAAAATCAACATAAACTTTTATTTAAATACAAGTTATAATAATAATTAATTAGGGTAACTTCTCTTTAGTGTAGTTTTTTTACAGTCAGTTTCTTTGCAGATTTCTATGTTCCTGAACACAACGCAACAAAAACTGTTTTTGCTCTTCTTCAGCCGTGATAAATCCATTAAAATCTTGCATTAATTTAACAGCTCTTTCAGCAGTGTCATTTACGACCTTCAAACGTCTTATTCGTCTTCTAGCTTCCAAAAAAGTAGGATTGTCACCCCAAGAAGATACATCCTCCCGAAGAAAACTGTCGTCGATCTGCAGTCGTGATAGAAATTGTTTGCTTCTTTGAGTCACAAAATCATCCAGCGTCATATCTGAAAGAAAAAAAAACAGTTTAAAAACAAAAAGTAAGCCACGAAACTTTGAAAAAGAAAGACTAAAAGCTTACGAAATGTAATTTCTCCCTTCGATGGGGTATAACGTTTGGCGGAATCTGAACTTTCATCTCTGTTTAAATTATTAATCATTTTTGTCTTGGTTTTGAAATCAACTTCTTCATCAAAGAGTGATAACATGACTGTTTCTTCACACAAATACCATAAATAATGAACAAACTGCTTATGGATGCCTTGGAACTTTTCGCGTCTACTTTTTCATATTCTTTTAGAGCTTTCAAAAAGCATAAGTCTTGATTAGGTGCTTTAATTGCCACTGTGCATTCGGGCCAAGGTTTAGTATACAAGGTGACGATAAATAAGCAAACATCTTGTAGAGCATTTTTGCCCTTTGCAGTAATTTTAAGTTGCGATTGAAGCAAACATTTTTTTATAGAATAGATCGCTCTCGCCATCCATCGCGCTTGATGCAAAGCTCCAGGGGGCCTGAGTTTTAGTTTATTCTCTGTATCTCCTCCTAAGAACACAACGCATAGTTCCACCAATTCGCGGTAATCGTTTCTAATAAAAGGTTTTTCCAGTTCAGTCTTATAAAAAGTTAACAAAGATGTAATTTTTGTCTCAGCAATATGTGCTTTAACGAAATTCAGAGGTGGCTCAATATTATCGGTGTTAATATTTTTCCATTTATCTCTTAACTTTTTTAAAATTGGAATATCTGGGCTACTTGTAATTTGCTTTACTTTGGTTTCAAAAACAGCTTTAAGGACCAACTCATAAATATGATGACGGCAAGCAAAAAGCAGTAATTCCCTTTCTAAAGTCTGCTCCAAAATAGCACAAGCTCCACTGAAACGGCCAGTATTTGAAGCTGTTGTATAGCAGCACATTATCTGTACTTTATCATGGAGGTTCCAGTCAAAGAGTGCAGTTGAAATGGCTTTAGCTTGATGTTTTCCAGAAGAACTCTCTAATTTTGGCACTGCAAGAAGCTGTTCTCTATCGTCAAATGAAGCAATAATTGGCAAGCGTTCTTTTTGAACTTCGTACATCCAATCCAGGTAATAGTTTTCCATCCCAATGGACTGTGACTACGTCAGGCAAATTATTCTGGAAGTCAGTTTTTATTGCTTCTGCCTGGATTTTCTCGCCTGAGTACGAATTCGCTGAATCAAAGATTTGTTAATAGGAAAATCATCGCTGTTCAGACCAAGCGCTTCTACAAACGCATGGAGAATGTAAACCGAGTCTCTTATACTTAATTGGCATCGATCTAAAGCTGCTACCAGTTTAGGAGTTATGAAACTTTTCATACCTCTTTTAGAACTTTTTTCAGGGCAGGGAATCTGAGTACTAAGTTCCGAGTTCGAAATCTGTTCCTCATCCGAATTCTCCAGACATTCCAAGCTATCTATCGAAGAAGTAGATGCAACAGCCAATAATTCTCTTTGTTTTACCTTTCTTTCCTCTTCTTCCAATCGTCTTTGCCTAACTCGTTCTTCTTTCTCCGCCAATTTTTTTGTCAATTCCACCTAAGCATCCCGGTTGACCTGCCTCTCTCTGTTTCCTTAAAAAATCTTTGTCTTCCTCTATCTTCATTCTGTCAGAAGGCATCAGCATGTGCAATATCAAATAAGTTATCAAGGTCTTTTACAAAATTATTTTCACGGTTCTTGAACGTCACCTGAGTTTTCTTACAGTTTTTTTGCAGCTCCCTCCAAACATGATATAAATCAACAAGTTTCTTCACGCAGTTAGAAATGCCTTCGTAGAATTCTGGCTTTTCCAAAATATAATGCACTCTCTTATAACAAGATTCGCACTTTCACTAACAGTCAGCTTGACTTCACGTATATTGTAAAATAAAACGGTGAGAACTTGTCGATTAGATGGTAATTTTGCACCATTTATCTGGTGGCAGCAGTCCGATAAGGTAAATATTTTGTTTATCACTTCGTAATTCCACAGACATCTTCACACAATAAACAACAACGCACTAATAATGTTAGAAATCACGTGTGAAATGACAATTGAAACTCGCAGTAACAGGTCGCAGCGCTGCACCCGCGCAACTTGTATGGACAAGTTAAAAACTCAAGTCGGCACGGGTTATCGTTTATAAATCGGGCTAATATTTATTTCTGTACTATATGAGGTCAAAACAAAAGTTTTTAGAAGGTATGCGTAAAAATATATTGACATTGAACGGGCTGCAGAAGATGATAAATTAAATGAATGATTTTGTTAAGAAAAGGGGTATGAAAGTAAACGTCGGCCATACTAAGGTGATGGTGTTTTAAAGAGGCGAAAGCACGACTGAATGCTTAATAAAGTGAAATAAAGTGAATGGGACCTTGCTCGTAATTATGAATGGTTAAAGCGTCACACGACAAGCGCGCTGGAGTCCCAACCCCTGCGCTGGTAGTGAAAGTTGAGTATGGCAAAGGAAAAACAAAAGTAGGATCAATGCAGTGGAAATGCGATTTCCGCGTAGTATATACGGATTGTCTCAGAAAGATAGATGTAGAAACAGTGATGTTAAAGAACGATGTGGTTTGAATGAAAATGTGGCGACTAGAGTAGATAGATGTATGTTGCGGTGGTTTGGCAATCTGGAAAGGATAAATGAAAGTTGTTATATAATTAAGTAAATTAATAACATTAGTCTCTAGAGTGTACAGTGTCTTTTCCTATAGAAACTCTTTTGTGAGTCGTCTGGCATGTTTTTATTTTTTAATCTATTGTCAAGCTTTACTTCACCCCGGTTGTTCTGATATAATGGTGTAGAATAAAACTTCATTAATTTTTCCTTGTTTAATTCGCTCATGCACAATAACATGGTAGAAGAGCGTGGTTGATAATAAAACTCAGTGCAAAGAAGATACAAATACAATACAATTGAAGTTATACACACATGGGCGCGGCAGCGGAATAAAATTATCGTAAAAATGTCTCAACAAGCAAAAATAGAAAACATAATAATACCTATTTTTGACGGTGCAAACTATTCAACCTGGAAATGAAGGTTGGTAACTTTATTGGAATATAAAGAATGCAACGAGCCCGCCATTGGCATGATGCTTGATAAATATGAAAATACGGAGACGCTATTGAAAAAGAAGGATTTAATAGCAAGGATTATAATAATGAGTACCATTTCAGACAAACAACTTGAATATATTAGTGAATGCAAAACAGCATATGAAATGATAAAAAAGTTTGATAAGATGTATTGACACAATCTACAGCTATGCAAATAACATGTAGAGGAAAAATAGAAGAGATTAAATTGAACAATTACAGAACAGTAGAAGATTTCTTTGTTGATTTTGAAAAAAACATTAATGAATTGAAAACGGCTGGAGGAAAAATAGATGAACTCGAGAAGTTGAGATACTTGCTCAGAGCTTTACCACCAAGCTATAGTTTTATTGGCGATTTTCTTGGTGTGATTCCTGATGAATAATGAACAGTTAACTATATGTGTTCTAAAATAAAAGAGAAGAACATGACTACTAATGAATCTCAAAAAAAGAATGTGAGTATGTTTGCAACCAAAATCAAAATGCAATGCTTTACCTGTGAAAGACTGACCATCTTAATAAAGACTGCTTGCATGGTCAAAAGAATAATTATGGACAACAAAGCTTTCAAGGAAGGTGCCAATCGAGCCAAGGTCAGCGAAGTCGACAGAGGGGTTGCAGCAGAAGTGGATTCTACAGAGGTCGCAGCCGAGGCAGAGGTTATTCTAGAGGTGGATCATCAAACTACCCTTCATCCGAGTGATGTACAGCTCAAGTGTGTAATCCGGAAATAAATCAGATATCGAGGTATACTGAAAAGGACGAATTTAATAATAACAATGAAGTTAGTTGGCTTTTAGATAGTGGGTGTACCGATCACATAATAAATAATGATACATATTTTTATAACTACGTAGATTTGAAAGTTCCTGTTGATGTGAAACTTCCAGATGGCAAAATATTAAAAGCTACAAAAGTAGGCACGGTTAAATTTATTTCAAAAATATTATAATGAAAAACATGTAGATTTGAAAAATGTTTATTTTGTAGAAGGCATTAAGCAAAATTTATTGAGTTTTTCAAAGAAAACAAAAAGTTGTACAATAGTAGCCAAAATAGTGCAAAAGTTTATAATCAGACTAGAGAATTAATAGTTGTTGCTAATAAAACAAATAATTTATACCATATGAAAGGTTTTGTATTGAAAAATGAAATGTGCACATTCAGTAAAATTGACTCAAAGGGAGTAATGGCATAGGGCACTTGGTCATGTTAATTTTCAATATTTAAATAAGTTAATAAATAATAAATTAGTAAATGGTTTGCCAGATAAGATTGAAAGCACGGAAAATAAAATGTTTGAATTGTATTAAAAGTAAAATGACTAATGTACCTTTTAAAAATAATAGAACAAAGACTACTGAAATTTTGGAATTAATTCATACTGATTTGAATGGTTCACATAACACAGCGGGTTATGGTGGAGAAAAATACTTCTTGACATTTATCGATGATTATAGTAAATGCACAAGAATATTTTGTATTAAAAGTAAGGCTCAAGTTGCTAGATGTTTTATGGAATTTGTAAATTTAGTCGGAAATAAATTTAACGAAAGAGTCAAGAAAATACAGTGTGATAATGGCAAAGAATATTTAAATAAGGATATTTATAATTTTATAAGGGAAAAGGGTATAGAGTTATTACCATGTCTACCCTACGTTCATGAGCTAAATGAGGTAGCGGAAAGATATCATAGATCTGCTATAGATATAGGTAGGTGTTTAATGAGAGAAGCTAGAATTCATAGAAGGTATTGGCCTGGAGTAATAAAAACAGCAGCATATTTAAAAAATCGAACCATTGCAAATGCAATCGAAAATAAAACTCCTTATGAGATATTTTTTTGGGATTAAACTAATGTAGAGCATTTAAAAATTTATGGAAGTAAAGCTTTTGTCAGGGTTCCTGAAGTTTTAAGAAAAATCAAATGGGATGATAAGTCACAACTAGGGATTTTAGTGGGTTATAATGAAAATAGTTATCTAGTATTACTAAATAATAGAGTAATTAATGCTAGGCATGTACAAATAGTTGAAGAAAATACTCAGCTGCAATATTTAAAACTGAATATGAAAGTGATGAAAATTTTGGAGATACAGAGAAGAATAGTACCGGTAATGATTTAAAAAATATTATAAATGATGATAATTTAAATGCTAGAGACAAGGATGTAGACGTAGAATCACCGAAAAGAAAGAGATGTCCGCCTTCTAGATATGGTAAACCAGTTTCACATTATATATATGTAAACTATGTTGATGCAAATGTACCAAATACTTTTGAGGAGGCGATGAAATCCAATGATCATAAACAATGGCAAATAGCAATGGATTTAGAAATAAATAGCTTAAATAAGAATAATACTTGGGAAATTTTTGAAAGGCCAAAAGATGAAAAGGTTATTGATGTAAAGTGGGTTTTTAGAAAGAAAAGCAATAATGTTTATAAAGCTAGTTTAGTTGTGAGAGGGTTCCAGCAAAAGGATTATATTGATAATGTTTACTCACCAGTAGGAAAAACGCAAACATTGAAAATTTTATTGTCATATAGTTGTAGAAATAATTTATTTGTAGAACAAGTGGATGTTGAGATTGCTTTTTTAAATGGTTAGGACAAGTCAGAAGTTTATGTAAATCAATCGAAAGGTTATGAAACTGGAGACAATAAAGTTTACAAATTTCAGAAGGCTCTCTTAGTGCAGGGCATAGTGGCGCATTCGTTGAAAAATTGTTTGAATTCATAATTTTTTTTTTACAATGTCCGGGAGGTCTTTCTGATTATAAAAGTGTAAGATGACACTTGATATCTTTTAACGTTATTGTTTAAACAACGAAAAGCTATATAGGCAAGAAAAAATACATTTTTTGCAATCAATTATTTTTTTTATATTCTTTATCTTATTTCAATTGGAAAAAGTCCTTACACCCATCATCGTATCTCCAACCCATTAATTGTTATAATTATTTTTTTTAATTGAAAATAGGCGAAATTCTTAATTTTCTTAAATTAAATAATACAACTTGAAAATTGAAATGTTATAACTTTTAATTTTTTATTAAAAATTTCAACCATATAATATTAAATAGCGTAAATAGATTTTAAAAATTTTGCTTATTTCTATGTTTTTTTTTACGTTATGACAATATGCTTCTTACGCGCATGCACTTTTGAGAGAGAAGTATTTTATTTCACTTTGTTGGGAAAAGAGGGGAAAGCTATTGATGAAGCACGTAAAATTACATTCGAACGAACATTAGGGAAAGGAATAAACTTATTAAGAATTCCATGCACTTTGGATGCTTTAAAATTGCATACTGTATGAGCTCCATTTAAGGCTTATATTTGGAGAAATTCAGATAAACTTCAATATGAACCCTTAGATTTCTCTTGTTTTGGATATGTTCTGTGTGATAACTTAATTAAGCCATTGTATTTAACAAAACCGCCATTACCTAATGATTTAGCAAAACCGTGCAATTGTAGAAAAAAGTATACAACGAAAGCTTGTTCATGTCGAAAATTGAACTTGACGTGTATAGCGTTATGCCGATGTTCAATTGAATGTTGCGAAAATCAATTTCACGTTTAAATTAATAAACTGTACAAACAATAATTTAATAAGTTGAAAGATGTATATATTTGATAATTCAATTACATTCAATTGAACATCCATATAGAACATCCTAGAGTATGGTATGATTGTTTTGTTAAATTTATAAAAACATTAAATTTTGTTAGAAGTAACTGTGATTACTGTTAATATGTAAAAAGAGCAAGCAAAGATCCAATATATATATTAATATTTGTTGATGATTTTTTAATTTGCTGTAAAGACAAAAACAAGAAGACAAGGTGAAAACAAGTTTATTGAAAAGATTCGCAGTGAAAGATTTAGGAAAAGTTAAAACCTACATTGGTATTGGTATTGATTATAGTGATGATAAAAAGGTATGACCTTAAATCAAAATGACTTTAAATCAAACAAAATATATTGGATTTTTGGCTGCAAAATATGGTCTGGAAAATAGTAAGCTATATGATGCACTAATGGAAACAAATTTAAAATTAGAGCAAGCTAGAGAAGTAGATGAAAGTATTAAATACAGAAATATAATAGTTGAATTATTGTATATTAGTACAAGCACAAGGCCAGATATGGAATGTAGTGTTAATTATTTGAGTAGATACCAAAGTTGTTATAACTGAATACATTACAAATATGCAATGAGGGTCTTAAAATATCTGTATAAGACTATTAGATTGTATGGTAAATTCTGGTTATGTAGGGGATAATGTGGATAGAAAATCATCATCAGGTTTTATTATTAGATTGTTTGGAAACTTAATTTATTAGAAAACACGTAAAAAAAGTACTGTAACTAAATGTTCAACTTTTGCAGAGTATATTGCTATGTCAAAGGCAGTTACAGAAGTGCTTTTTATAAGAAACTTGTTAAGTGAATCATTTGATATAAAATTTGGTAGTCCGATAAACTTGTATGGAGACAACTCTGGTGCAATTGCTATTGCAAAATATGGTAATTTTACAAAATATTCAAAGCACATCGAAGTGCAGTATCATTATATAAACGAGAACTACGAAAAGAAAATAATTAATATTGTAAAAATAGATTCAAATTGTAATTTGGCAGTCATGCTAACAAAAAGTCTAAATAGGACAAAGTTTTTGAAAAACAGATTAGGTTTAAAGATAATTTAGTTTTTAATTTTAGTTAAGATCAGTTTGACATATTGTTTATATAAAAAGATAAGATTATAAATTTAAGGAGGCGTGTTATATAATTGAGTAAATTAATAACATTAGTCTCTAGAGTGTACAGTGTCTTTTCCTATAGAAACTCTTTTGTGAGTCGTCTGGCATGTTTTTATTTTTTAATCTATTGTCAAGCTTTACTTCACCCCCGGTTGTTCTGATATAATGGTCTAGAATAAAACTTCATTAATTTTTCCTTGTTTAATTTGCTCATCCACAACAACAAAAGTAGACTTGTCAGTCTACTTTCATTCATCCTTTCCCATTCCACACACATTCTATAGATTTCTTTTATGAAACAAATCTATAGATTGAATGTGTGTGAAGGGAAGGTCGGCAAGGGTCGCCCTAGAAAATCTTATACAGACCATATTGGTGGCATATTTAAAAATGGTCAAATTTTAAGCACCCGAAACCGAAGCGCTTGCATAAAAAAAATTGGTGGATGTCAGTGAGGCAAGAAAGATATACAAAGATCGTACCGTGTGGAGGTCTATAATCTCTGCCTATCTTTCTCAAAAAATAGGCGTGAGTTCATATTATTATTATAATTATGTTTGTTAATTCCTCTCTGCGCGTTTCTAAGTCAAATCCTGCAGTCACTTTCATCTCCGGCTATTTGATTTCTTTTGAACGCGTTCTCAAATTGAATATCAATACAATAATTCAGTATTCTTGACTAGATGCTGAAAGTTGGAAGTTGATGCTTGAAGTTGAAAAACCAGCAGACTATGGAACTCTTAAATAAATGCGACATCATACATGTAGCGTACATTCATGAAACTAGATATAAACGACATACAGTAAAATAATACATGATGACCTCCTTCACCATCTGCAAGTTCCAGAGCATCATTCTCTGAGTCTCCAGTATGCATCAATAGAAGCAAAGCACAGTTTTGTATAAAAAGGTAGTTTCATCAGAACTATAGAGGATTTATAAGCACTTAAAGTCACTTTATAAATTAATTTCTCTTAATACGTATTTATAATACACCTTTTAAACGCTACTTACGCCAATAATATTCCTATAATACAATTACATTAATGCAAGTATATCTGCAAGACTTATAACAAGTGGCTTACACTAAAAAGTGGAATTAATACGCGCTCAGCAATACTTTCATAAGCTCATTTGTAAACAGTCGTGGATGGAACGCAATCGATGTATTAAGCTTAGTCGACTATTTTAAATCAATATCTAACAGAGTACTTAACTTAAAAATTATTATATAATTGAATTATTATTTTTTATGTAGTACATTCGTAGGGAAACATAAATATTTTATGAGTTCTATAACGTTTTTGGATAAAATTTCAATGCGCCTCTTGAATTGGAATATTTGTATATTAGTATTTATCAATTAATTTAACAAATATTCATGTCTGTCGCCAATTTTGCAGCTAGCATTTTGGAATGGGTTATATGCTATAGTAGAGATACCTGGTTTTATAATGGCATATCTTAAAACCAAAGATTACGCTATGGTTGCCAAATTTACAGCAACTCCAAAAAGAAGAAAACGACACAGTGTTCATGAATTATACATTTTTTTTAAATATTTGAAGGTATGTTACTGTTGATTGATTGATAATTCTTAATTGGAATTTAATATCATTCAAAATAAAGCACGGTTATGGATGTAGATATCGACAGTTTCTTGACAAAAAATGAATTCTGGTCTTCAAAGAACTCACTTTTAGAGTAACAGAAAACCAAATAAGAACTGTAAATGAATTTAAGTAATTTGACCTTATATTTACTTATGAAGGGCATAAGTAAATATAAGGTCAAACCATCTTGTAAGCGCTTATAAATAAAATATTAATAACCAGATTATTTATTTCTCGGTGTATATACTCCTGGTATTCGCTCTTATAAGAGTTTCAGATTTTATTGGTCTGAAGATTTTAGCTTATAAGCGCTTATAAGTCTAAGTAACCAGAGTAACTATGTCTCAATATATACATTCCAAGTATGTGACATTTATAAGAGTTTAATATTGCAGTAGTTCGAAAATGTTATCTTATAAACAGCTTTTATTTTGCTGCCAATAAATAATTACAAAGCTGAGTTATTTTTATTATACTTTTAGGATCTATTATAATGTGCAAAAAGGTAAAAACACATAAAGGCAAATTTCCATCGAATTGAAATTCAAAATATTTTTAATTCATAGGTTACAAAATAACACTTGAAATACTTAATATTTTTTTTACGAATTTACACTTACCGCTCTTTCGGAAAGCAGTTTTTCCTCAAGAAAAACGAACAAGAAACCTAAAAGTAGCTTTTCTAATTACGTCATACATAGCCAAAACAAATACAAAACCACTAATGAACGAAATAGTCCAATAAGAAGTCGAGCCGCTTATACTCATGCGTAGATATTTGTCTTCTAAATATTCGGAAATTGAATAATGCCCTTTTATACAGAGAGAGAGAGAGAGAGAGAGAGAGAGAAAGAGAGAGAGTATATTTTTTTTACATGTCAATACATTTTCATAAAAGAATTGGGATGCCAGAGTTAAAATTCCAATTTTCTTAAACTTATTTCTAAAAGATACACGATGTCCGAGCTTGTAAATTGCGAGAACGGCCCGCTTTTGCAGCACGAAAATTCTTTAAATATCTGCGGTATTTCCCCAGAGAAAGATGCTATACGACATCAAACTATGGAAACAGCCAAAATAAACTAATCTAGCGTTTCGATGTCTGATATATTTCTTATTTTTTTTCTGCATAGGCCGCAGAGCTAAACCATTTCGCCAACTTTCTGATATTTGAACCCCATTAAAGCCTGTTATCTAAAGTGATTCCCAGGAACACGGTAGTTTTAACAAACTTCAACTCTTCGTTACGTACTATAATGGTACCGGATCCATGTTTTACATTTGAAAGTAAGGATTTTATACATTGTGTTTTTATTTCATTAAGAAGTAGGTTATTTGCAGTAAACTATTTCTCTACCTTAGAGATAGCTTTATTAACATCGTTATAAGTGGAGCTATTTTAATTCAACTTTAAATAACGAGCAAGTATCATCTCCAACGAGTAATATCTCATAAATATCCTTAAGAAGGCTAGGTGAATCATTTATGCAGACTACAAAAAGGAATAGACAAAGAATCGTCCTTGTGGTGCATTCATATGGCCAACAGATGCATATAATCTCATGCCGTTGACATCAATTCTCTGAACTCTGTGACTCAAATACGATTTTAGAAGGTCGAGTGTTCGACCTGTTACTACATAGTGACGTAGTTTTCCGATCAGAGCTTCATGATAAACACAATCAAATGCCGTGGAAAAAGCGCAAAATACGCCAATTGCGTCTCGCGAATATTTCCAGGCTCCAAATATATATTGCACAAGCTCAACATCGATTGTTGAGTGACCACAAGTAAACTGACCGCACTATTTATTAGATACTAATTTATTAGTATAGAAATGTATTAACAACTGATTTAGTATTAGTATTTCGAAAATTTTGCTAATTGACGGTAGTATAGACATGAGTTATCGGGGTTTGATGCACTTTCGGGGAACATGGGCACAAATCGGGGAACATGTCTTCATGTAGACGCTTATTAAAGATAAACGCTAAGTGCGTCACGATGTAATCTATAATGGAATTTATAATTATAATAGAGATGCCATGAAGATTAGCAGTCCTCTTCACGTCTAAAGATTTAAATGTTTTAATAACTTCTTTGAAACATATATATTTAAATTCTAAATTAATATCATAGATCGGACTACTTTTCTTGAGTTGATTCAACAAGAGCGGGAGATGAGTTAAGAGACCTGGTAGTTGAGACAGGAATGTCAGTAAAGAATAAATAAATCAATATCAATCAATAACAATATCAAAACTAACTTCTGTCTGCACACATTTTTAGTTCGTAAAAGATAATTATATCGTATATCGTAAGAAAGCAAGAAAAGTTTAATGCAGTGTATTACGCGTTAATAACTCCATTAATTATGAGGATTTCTTCAACGAGTGATTATTTAGTGCATTCAATTTCAACGTCCGTCTTTGGTAGTAACATCACTGTCACTTTGGGACCATTACTAAATTGGTTTGTGGCAATCGTTATCGTTTCGAGGTATGTCTTTAATAATGATGGCAATACGAATACGGTACGTAGGTGACACTTAATAGTTTTTAAATTGACCACTTAGAAACTATAAAACAAAAAAGCATATTTTAACTTTAAAAATATTACTCTTTTCTAACTTATTATGTATATCTGTCATTTGTTTTTTCAAATTGGAGGTAAAAAAATATTATTTGTTTAACATCAATACGAATTTAACTCGTAAAAATCTTAGAAATAATTTTATGCATAGAAGTGCATCCATCACGAACATTTAGCGGTCAAAAAACTTTAAAATCGATAGATACCTCATAAATTAACCAAAGCTCAAAAACTTCGTCCTGTTAATTGGTAGCGCGAAATGATTTACCGTATAATACTGTAGAGTCTGCTTAGTGAGTGTTACCTATCGAGAAGTTGCCTATTAAAGTAAGCGTTGTGGTCGAAGCGTCGAAAAAAAAAGGCGTCGAAAAAAAGGCGTCGGTCGCCTGTGTTTTCGAAATGATAGATCATTATGTAACAATTATTTTAGAAAAAAAAACAGCACTGCAGATTGGTACACTAACAATTGTTTGCTTTTTGTTTTGAAAAAAGTTTGGAAAATACGACCTAGCAGAAGGATTCTCCTTCATCATTCATCATCATCATCATGACTATACCTCACCACATACCACCAGACAAACGAACATTATTTGGGGACGTAAAAATACTGAGTCATCCACCTTACATCCTCTACCTCGTACCATACGATTTTATTTATTTCCTAAAAGGAAGAAAAACCTCGAAACTACCCCTAAGTTCAAGTTGGCAATAGTGTTTCCATAGTATCCATGTTCTGATCTCAACGAATAATATTTGGAAAAAAAATAATAATCAAAACAACTTGCTAGTTTCTTCAGTTTTTGACTTTTATAGTCTTTCACCTTATTCCAAGCCCACGTATGCCAAAATTAATTACATTATCTTTACTAATTAATTTGATATTTGCAAATTATACAGCATCGTAAATACAGGTTATTAAATGATAAATTAAAAACAGAACGTATTTTAATTCAGATATTTTTTTTTTGAAAATGCTTAGTTTTGTGAGAACCTGGCAGGAATTTACTTGCAACGATGGAATTCTATTGATGTGATTTTTGCGCTATAATTTATTATGATTGCAAAAAAGGTTCAAATCCCCAAGAATGTTTTTAAGTTTTGGTTGCTGGTTTTCGTGAGTGTGCTTGTTCACAAGAAACAGTTTTCAATTATTTTGCTAAGTTTGAGGAGGACGGGAAAGCTTTGATGATGAAGCGAAAACTAGTAAGCCACTAACCGCAGTTACTCAAGATGAATGAGAATGTTCAAGAATTTGTAAAATTGATTAGACAGAACCGAATAATAAAATATGCGCTTGAACCAGAACTGGGTATTAGGTTAGCAACGAAGTAAACCATTATAAACGACCACTTTCCTCTCTGTAAGCGCTGCTTGAAATGAGTGCCGCACGAAGAGACCGATGAGCAGAAAGACAACCGGGTATATTGGTGTCGTTTTACAATAAAGAAATTCGACGGAGGCGAAAAGAAAAATATACACGATATACATATCAATGACGAAACATGGCTGTACAACTACCACCCCGAAATTAATTTTAAATAAAGCTGCCATCGACCACATGATGTTTTGAAAATGAACCAACACCAACAAAATTTCGGAGTGTGCGAACCACACAGAAACAAATAAATGGTCGCCATGTTTTTTTGTTCGACCGGTCATGTTGCGGCTCTGGTATTAGGGGATTTAAAAAACAGTTAATTCTGAGTGGTATGTAACATTTGTGCCTCAGCAGTATTATCAGCTTGGTGTGACAGCGACCGAAACCTCAAAGTCGGCACTTGCATTGGTGGTGCCAATGAAAGTGCCGAATTTGAGTTTTCGGTTTTTTAATTTAAAAAATGTACCTATCCTAACACATGCACCTTATTCTTCTGTCTTAATACCATGCCATATTTATTTATTTCACAAAACTAAAGAAAAACCGAAAGGCAAAGAGATTTGAGAGCAAGGAAGATGCATTGACCGTCTACAATTTCGAAGTTGCTAAGGTATCTGAAAAAGAATAATCAGAAAAATGAAAATGTTCATACTCAGGATGAATAATAAAAAGGCAGATATTAATAATAAATAACAAATATTTGTAATTTTTGAGTATCTAGTTTTTGTCCGTATACTCTTAGCATTTATGAATTGAATCTGAAATAGGATTTATTTTTAGTCACGATTTTACATAACACTTTTCTTTTGCCTTGTCTAAAATGATATAAATAAACGATATCGACATTTTTTTTATTTTTGAAATGACATTAAACTTATTCCCACACCCCTCTTGTATTTTTATTATTAACAATTATAATTACGAAGTCACAGTCGTCACTGCCAGTAAAGTGATTGAAAACATTTAAATAGCCAGATTTGCAATAATTTTGTGCTGGTAAGAAGAGCAACACGACGTAAAAAATATTGAAATCTCTTTTTTGATGCAAGTGTGATTGCTAATATTGCTTATACAGTAAATCCACTAGGAAATGTATTTTTTATTTCACTGCGCTTCTTAGTTTATGTCAGTGTTCTGGCTTTTCGTAACGTTTTAGATTAGATTAAAATATTGTATTCGTAATTCAATATTCAAAGTGAAATATTATTTTCCTTTTGTTTATTTATAAGCTCACATTTATGTATCAAAAGGGTGGACAGAAGCCACAAATCCTCACAGATTACAATCTCTCCATATCTCTTTTTTCCATCAAACAATCGTTTCATTTACCATCTTCGAGTGCTTAAAATTTGATCACTTCTTAACATGCCACCGATTTGGTATACGTGTAAGATTTTCTATGGGCGCTCTTTTCAATTTACACATTTATTCTTCAGAATTCTTTCGTTAGTCTACTTCCATTTACTTCTTCCTGATGATCGAACCATCACGGATATCTTTTTATACTATAATTCTATATCTTACTGCACATTATACCGTTCCCTGACATTCATATTCTCATATCTATTTCTCAAGGTCTCTCCACACATGCTAGAAAGGATCGCATTTTCATAGAGTCTACCTTATTCTCATCTCTTCCTATTCAATATGTTAAGCATGTATCCAAAAGGATATATTTCTCTTCTACGTTTAATGTATACTATGAAAAAAAAAACACTATGTTTGGCCATATAAATGGTGAAATATAGTTTTTTTTAAACATCTCTCGTCCAGAAAAATACATCACCAACTTGTAAACCATTAGTAATTCGATGAACAAGATAAGCCGTTTACAAAATAAGCGTATTTAATTTAACCTAAGTAAATTAACGAATTACTCATAACGACCTCCACTCAATTAGCCTCAGCCCTTTGATAACGTCGTATCGCTCTGTCACTCATGAACATGACATTCATCAACTATAATTGGATAGGTCTATGTATACCCGAAATTGAGCCACTCAGTCACCTTTGCTGTAACTCTATTATGCGATAGGAATTCAGGAAATACACAAAGGTGAATATTCACCTTTGTGTATTTCCTCAATAAGCATTCCTGTCGTTGCACATAACATAACACATCAGTTGCGCTCTCATAAATAAAGACATCAGAGTCAAATAAGCAAAATTCCGTATTTTTTTGCGCAGTATCTAACAATAATATGGTGCCAAAAAGAATTTGATACTTTGATCTATTAGCTGGAAATATGGATGCTACTAGCTTTTAATTAAGCTAGCTTGGTACTTGCAAACAAAAATAATTTTACTTACAACCTCGTAAAACCTACCCCGGATCAGTTGCACTATTGTAGAGATATACAAAAATGTTATAAATACTCTCAGAGGGAAAGACCTTATAGAACAAATATTTAACAAGAAAAATGAACGACCGTATAGAATCGTAATTAGAAACCTACACCGCACAACGCCAATCAGAAAAACTGGAAGGTACAGGCAAAACTGTCGTTGGTGAAATTATAAATGGTGATTATGGACCTAAAAAGAAACCAACCTTCACATTCTTCACCATTTGGTCTAAGGCCCGAAGAAGTCAAAAACTAAAATGTTATGAATCAGTCACTGTAGAAGATCCGTGTGAACGCAACTCAGTAGTCCAGTCTCAAAGATGCCACCATTATTGTCACGCTAAAAACTTTTTTATGAAAACATGTCGCTCATTTGGATGCTTATCTAGCAAATTAAAAGTCGGGGAAAAAGATTTTTTTGTGCTTTATATCAAAATCAAGACAATTTCTATCATATTTTCATATACATTTATTTATCGTATTTGTATATATATGTACACATATACGATAAATAAATGTATCTACCTATAAAATATGTGTGTATATATATATATACACACAATATATATACATATTCCCATTACTGCAGAAATTTTGGGGCTTCTGATCAAAAAACTACGATAAGTAGTTTTCACAGACCTCTCTTGATGTTAACCTCACAATACCTAAAAAATTCTAAAGAGACAAAAACAGTTGAAAATCTGAGAGCGCAATTCAGGGTTATATGGTGGATACATTAACACTTCCCAACCAAATTCTTTTAATATTTTCTGAGTGGCTAAATATATGTGTGGTCTAGCATTATCATGGTGAAAATCCATACCCTTTCTGTTGACCGATTCCGGTCCATTTTTGTCTAATTCTTGCTTGAGTCTCATCAGCTGTTGACAATAGAGATCCGTATTGATGGTTTGGCCCGGTGGTTTTTACCTGTTTCCAATCTCAACATACACGTAGCATCAACTTATTACGAGTTAGTCCGGGTTTCGCTATAGGTTATAGAGCTTGCTTTCCTTTTAACCATGTTCTTTTTTGCACGTTCTTATAGTTAGTAATACATTTTTCATCACCAGTAATCAATTTTTCAAAAACGGTTCATTTTCCTTACGTTTCAATATAGAATCAAAGTATCGAACCTTTTTGTAAAACCGGATTATTTCAATCCGGGAGATTGACCACAAAACAATTTTGTTTTATAAGAACTAATATGCCGATTTTGCTCTACTTTTTCCAAGGTAGCATCGACTTTATTCGTAAAAGGTTGACCAAAGCGACGTGCATCTTTGACATCAAAATTACCGGACTGAAAAAGCTTGAACCGTCACATTTTTTTTGTAATAAAACTTTAAAATTTATCGAATTTCTTTTCGAAAAAAAAAGTCGAATTCATTCATTTTAATGTACAAAAATACAATAGAAAAAAGGTGAGATACCTTTTTTACTTTTTCATTTTTCTTATTTTGAAAATGTCACCTATTTGATGGTACACAACTAGCCAGATACAAACAGCAGATCCAAAGAAATTCCATTGTAATTTTTCACTAATAAAATACGAAAAAACCTTTTTCCAGACCTAATATAAGGACTGTGAAATATATAAAAAAAAACTAACCAGAAAATCTAATGTGCAGGCAAACCCCAAACAAAGAAGAAACTCAAAAAATAGTTGTTACTTCGATTACTCAGCTACCACCACAAATCAGCAATGAAAGAGCTACATGAGGACACTGACCTCAATAAATGACAGAGATTTACTGAGTCTTGAAAGCAAACAAAAGTAATAACTATGAATACAAGAACACTATATTGAGAGTTTAATTTTATTAAACAATAGAAGAATTTTTCGTTAAACAAACCGAAAAAATGGACCCAATCCTGCAACAAACAGTACACTAATCAGTCTGATAACAACCTTAGTCTCTATAATAACAAAATGGTCGGTCTCTAGTTAGCACCCTGGAACTTAGTTGGGCTATCACCAAACTAGGATGAAGTTGTACACGTATAACATAGATATATATTAGTATTTGAAACGCACTTTACAACAAACAGTAGTGTCAAGATAATAAACTACGAAATCTATGCTACAAATCACCAAAATGGAACTGCCCATGCAGAAGCGATAGTAATAGTGAGATCGAACATAAAACATAGAGAGCAGTCTCAGTTTAGTAAAACTCACATATAATCAACTACTGTCTCAAGAGAAGATCGAAAAGAAACATTCAAGCTTCCGCTGTTTATTTCCCTCCGAAACGCGAAATAGCAGTGGAGCAATATAACGATCTGCTCAACGCTCTTGGCCTACGCTTTATAGTTAAGAGGACTGAAATGCTAAGAACTTCCACTGGAGCTCTAGACTGAGGCACCAGAGGTAAAGAACTAAAGAAGAGTTTACAAAAAGAAATGTTACTGCTATCTCCACTGCAGAGCCCGCCAAATGATCTAGCGATCCAAACAGGTGACTAGGTATCATAGATTTCTATACTAAGAAGTGTCTATCTCGACTCCTTCACAACACACAGACATGCCTGGGGGCCTATCATTACCTCAATTGTGAAATCAAACACAGCTAAAATCTGATGATTCAAGGCAATAAAATAATTATTTGAAATGTCCATGCATAAATATAATTATTTTTGATCGTAACCACAGTTGATAAAAATGGTATTGTAATTAGTTTCTGCAAGATGTATTTAACGAAAACAATACGGAAAAAAATACCTCCCTTCTCACATTCCTAAGAAATAACTCTTTCTAAACCTCATTTGGCCGGTTGTTTGAAATGTCATTACAAACAACCGGCCAAATGTAAATAAAATGAGTATTTTAAAAATGTATCCCTTTATATCAATAAAAGATTTTTTTTCTTATATTTAATATATAAAAATATGAAAATCTTTTGAAATCTAAAGCACCTATCTTTTCAAAGCGTCACACAATTTTAAAGCGAAAACTGAGGCGATCGAGAAAGACACGTCCTTTCAAATCGTGCAAGATAAAATATAATATTGAATGTTTCTCTACCAGACATAACCAGATTTATTAAAATATTGAAATACGTTTATTTAAACAAATTGAGGGCATGCATTTTTAAAGTTTGTTTTGTTTTTTGTTTCGTTACATTTGCTATGTATACTTATATTTGAAAAAAAAATTAATATGTTTTCAAAAACACTTATAAAGGACAAAACAATTATGTTTTGTCCAATATAATTGCGCGTGTTTATTAACTACTACGACTTATTTTTTTTTTTCAAAACCAGCAACATTTAATTACTTAATTGTGAAATAAATATTTTTATATCGCTTCCCGTGGTGTAGATCTAATAGAAAATCCGACTAACTTTTTATAGAAAATTGCATGTGATTCTTATATACCGATATCTTTTCAACAGTTAAGTTCATGGTGTTAGTTTTTCATAATAAAGAAACAATTTATTCGATTTAATAATTAAAGAAATATATCATCAAAAGCATGTTATATTACCTCGATTAACACTTGCATAATAATAAAAAAGGTAACAAAAATGACTATGTGAAATTCTATACGACGACTTAAAACCCAATATAATTTGGGTGAACTATTAAGTTAGTATATTAGTCTATCTCTACTACAACATAGGCTTCTACTACCTTAAATTAAATGTCTCTTGCCATGGTTATTTCCGTAAAATTCTCATTGTATTGGGCATTTCATCGATTTGCTTAACATATGAAATAAATTTAATTTTAATTCGAAAGGAGTCGCTTGATGTTATGGTTGCCGTGAATAAAAAGAGACGGTAGCCTCGAAAAATAAATCGAAGGAGCCAGTCATATTTTGTATAAAACGAGACGTGTAGCTCGCGTGGACGGCATGAACACGAATGTGCAATTCCGGACAAAAGCCTGCGACATCAAAGCGTCATTTTTATTTCAACGAAAATCTCAAGGTGTGTCGTATAGTAAAATGTCGCATCATGTGGACTTAAATGTTTAGTAGTAGAAGACTGCCACGAAACATTTAAGTTCACATAAAAACCTAACGTCCAATTTGAACACTGTCGAAAGGACATCAAGTTAAAAATTTCCAAGTAGTGTGTCGTAAAAATTTTTCTTCGGTTTTTCGAAACTGTAATACCTACCAATATGCTGGAATAAAAAGTAAACAAAAAGAAAAATTGTACTTCATTTATTGGCTCAATACAAAATCTTTTTTTCGTCGGTTCCAGCAAACGAAATGATTGATTAAAATTTCGCAAATTACAATCTCGTGTTTCTCCTCAAAAATATGAGACTTGTTTACGAATCACAAAAGTCGTCAATAAACCTCAACAGTTTTATTGCCAATTAAATTACGAGCCAATCACAAAACGACCGCCTCCCGTTTCCTTTCACAAAAACGACGGAACAATATTTTCGTGTTTGCGAACAAAAACAAAAAGGCATTTATTTCTATTTCCATTTTCACATCGCGAGCCTTCGAAATCGCGTCCAAATATATATATGATATGTGAAAACGAGGAAAAATCGTTGACGCGACGCTGAACCGAATGTATTATGAAAAATAATACGATACGAACGCCGTTTTGTTTATTCTGCTCTCTCTAACTACACAGAGCAGGGGAGATTTATCCGGCGGAATCTGCGCGGACGCCTCCTTTCCGCGTCTGTTGTTCGGGCGGCCGTGTGAATATTTATTACGAATGCGATAATGAAGACAAACAGACGGTGCGATTGCTGCTCCAATAAGATAATACGTTATTTATTCATTTAAGAAAATATCAATTTATTTATTCTATATTATGTATTTATTTATTTAACATTTAGCTCGATTTCGATAACGAGTGTTCATTTTATTTAATACAGACGTTATTTTGTTGTTCAGACTTTTTCTAATACGTAAAGTCACTGACTGTGGTTTAAGTTTGATTAAGAAAATATTGCAACATACAAATTTATACCCTATCTATTTATTCGACCAAAAAATTGTAACTTAACTAGATAATTATTTTTTGTTTAAAGAGGTTGCGACCCTTATCCACATTTTTGTAGTATTTTCGAGCAACATAAGAACCACTAGAGAGTAAGTGGTGACTACCGCCGATAGATATTCGCAACCTCAAAGGAGTCAATAGCGGTGCCGGCCTTTTGGGTTAGGATATCTGATGGTTGGAGAAATGTGATAATGGAAGGAGGGGTGGACCACCGGAATCCTTACTCACTGGATGAAACACAACAATGGCAGTTGTTACTTAGCGTCCGTATTGTGATGTCGGCATTTTGGTATTTCACCGTCAAGCCGGCCCATTTACGTTTGCCAGTTTGACCACAACATAGTTTTATCATATTATGGAAGTTTTATTTTAACAAACTTCATACATATAATTCCTTGTCGTATTGATAAGAAAATAACTAATTATTTTATTTAAGCATTTATTTGAAAAACGAAATGCACACATCACAATATACTTAAAAATATTGTTTCTTTCATTACTAATAGTTGTTCATTAAAAACATATCAGAAAAAAAAACCAAAAATTGCAACATTCTTTCACTTGTAATTAACTACATCACAGTACATTTCTTTTCACGCTGTACATAACGACAGGAAAACCACGTGTAAGTTGGTTGTCTTGTAACAATAGAGGTAAGCCGATCAACGTAACGACATAAACGAATCATTGAACTAGTACGTTTACGCCTGCGCTTTCAGTTTCCGGCTTTTCTTTTATTTTTCTAATTTTTAGGAATTTTACTGCTCGCTCTTAAATCGTTTAAGTCTATGGAAATTTTACTTTAAGACTTTCACTTCACATCAGACACTTTAAGGCAGGTTGATAGTCTGCAGAGCAGCTATTTATTAATATAGCTATGTTCCGTGACTGAAATGAGTCTCGCTTCCTTACGTATTATAAGACATAATATGTATATTTATCTGCCTTTCTGTCTGTCATTATGTGCGCTTCTAACTTGAAAACCTCTCATAATACGTAAAAATACATCTCACATATGAAAATAAATTATAAAGTTTTAGTATACTCTATAGCTTTTGCCTGCAACTTCGTTGACATAAACACACAACGTTTTTTTTACTTTTTGTAATACATCGATCGGATCAGCAATATTCAAGGGCAGATCAAAATTAACGCCGATTTGAAATTGAAATTGTAAACTAAACCAGAATCGCGCTCGATATATAAAATCGATCGATCGATCACTAAATTCGTTTATTACAGAAAACGACCCTTCAAGGGATGCCTAGCAGATGTGATGTAATTTTTGATTGGTAATAAATTTCCTTAAAAATCACAAACGTTTTTGTATCGATAGAAGATACATGTAGTTTTGTACATTTGTTCCGTTAAATTTTTTGACGTGACAACGTCTTAAATTAGGTTGCGGCTGGGAGTCACTTATGAAAAAGGTGTAACGCTCGGTAACGTAACGATGAGTCACCGAACGAGAGAGGCCCGCCGAATGCCTTGCGTCTCTCCCACTCAACTATGATCGGTCTGCCGCGCGCTGCGCTAGAGAATAGTGCATAGCTTGCAAATGTATTGCAAGTTATTGTATGTATATTTGTATATAAATACGTATGTATGTGTAAAGGTAAAAATAAAATTTTGTTAATATGAAATTCAGTGCGAGATTCTTTGTATAAATTAATGTTTTAAATATAATTCTTTGTATAAATAAATGTTTTAAATTGTTACTATTATTTCATCCTTCTTCCTACTATACGAATGAATATTCACATTAAAATGATTTTACCATTCAAAGTCGTTGTCACGTAAAACTTTCGCCCGTATACCGACTTTACAGGCAACCAAATTTTTTTATTTTAGATTTTACGATTGGATTTATTTTTTGTTTGAAGAATTATTCAGTTTTACAGTACTGAAAGAGATTATATTATGAAATGATTCACATGTTGCCTTTAGAGTGTTTCAATAATATAAAATTAGTTTTCCCATAACGGACTAAATTAATTAATGTGTCTCATGCCTATCTATTACAAGAAGATAAAAAAATACTATGCCATATACAAGCTACCAGCCAAAAGTAATTCACAAGTAAATAGCACCAATTGAATGAATTCATTAAAAATCCAAAGGAATATTAAATACATTTAGACGAAATAATATTTGTCGATTTTCGCTCGATTCTTTACATAATTCTACCATTTATACCACATGAAATATTCAAAAGAGTATTCAGTTTTACGAGAATGTTATTGAAAACAATATAACTTTGTTTCGTCAAACTGTTTAAGTATTCTGTTTTTTCCTGTGATAAATAATTTTTTTTTTAATGTTTTTTTTTTCAAATAGATTTGATTTACGTCATTAATATTTTGATAGATCAGCAGTAAAACTTCATCTCTTACTAACATCGTTATTAGAACAGGTTATAAATAAAGACTCATTACTCATTTTTTTTCTTCTAGACATGTCCTTAAGTTGAAAGTACAAAGTAAATACATATTAATGACGCACAAGCTAACAGCGAGATCAAATTTTGAAGTACGCAATATTAAAAAAAGACATCTATAAATAGCTTTGTTAAAATATTATGCGCCATATTAAAATTAATTTGTGTAAAATTATGCGAAATTTGTGTGAAATTGACGTGACCTGACCAATTTTCATTAATTGGGGCCGACAGCCGTGCGGCAGTCGCTTCGCCACGTCTAGGAGCCTATTCTAAAATACTTCGACATGTGACCGCAAATACAATATCTAACGGTAAAAATTTCCACAAAATTTGCGATATTATAACTAGAACTTCATGTAAGGTTGTATTGTGTGATAGTTAGAAGATAATTATAAAAATAAATAACACTTGCTTAGGTGCTCGATATCTGTCAATCCGCTGGAATCAATATTCAATCATTTGGATAGAGATTCATAGTTGAGAGGCAGATTCAAGGGTCAGCGGTGGGTTGCATGCTGTATGTTAATGCATGTTGCAGGCAAGCGTCTACATATAAAGTAACAACTATATATAAAGGTAAAAAATTATATAATACATGTTATGTTAAACAATCTATCCATGCGTTTCTACACTAAAGAAAATATTTTCAATTGATTTAGAAGATACTTAAGCATTCGTAACTATGGCATGTTGAAAGATGGGAATCTGTTTAGATGCCACATTTGATTTTCTCGAAAAATTTTAGAACTTTCTACTACTTTAGAACTAACTAGTATTTTCTAGTTTGTAACTAGAAAATACTAATAAAGTGTCGTAACTGTGCCCTTATCCAAAAATAAGCAATAGTACTAGTAAATTAAAATTCTTCGTGGTGCATGAATATTTCAGTAGAATACATAATTTACGTACATATTATATATGTTCTATAAATTATACAACGTCCTTAAGTTTGACATACCTTCTTATCTACAGATATAATGCCTATTGCGTATGAAGATAAACTGGTTTCAAACAAAGTTCCTTTTTGTTAGTCTCATAACTGCTTCGTCAAAGATCGGCGTAATGACATGAAAATAGTTATATTCCAAATTTCTCTGCAAAATAAATTCTGAAACGAAAAACTCCATGAAAGAACCATAGCATGGACATAGGTCATATAATTCGTACGTAAAATAAATCATAAATCGACAATGAATCGACAATCGCATCGCTCTTGGTACCGATAATATCTGAGTAACAAGATTTGAATAAAAAGAAAATGGTGACTGGAATTCAGATATGGTACTGTCTGATGGTCTCTCACCACATGATCTGATTAACTTGACGGTCACCATTAATTAAACATGATTCAATATCGACTATCGCGTTGTGTAAATTTAGGCAGAGAGCTCTTGTAATTATCGAATCGCTGATACAAGCTATCACTAAACGCTTGTTACATTCCATGCAACGTACATATAGCATGCAGTGTTAAGAAAAATGTAAAATAATGTCGATAGTCATAAGAATGAGTCTGCTAATGTGATGTACTATAACTACAATTTAAAAATCTCGGTTTTTTAAAAATACAGTTTGAAATAATATATCATAAAAATATCAATCAGTGAAACATTTAAATTAAGATAAGGACAACTTACACAATTAGACAATATCGCGGTATACTTAGAAAATAATGGGTCAAAAAGATTGTGGACGCAACAACTATTTAGCACTGTATATGCAGTGCGTTTTGTTTTTTAGCATTAGAATTTGAAAATCTGTTTTTTTTTACTTCCCCAAGAGGTCTTAAATCAGAAATTTTAGTCCTTATGCACTGATTGTTAATTATTTTCAGAAAAATTGACTTAAAATAATAATTTCGTAATTCTATTACACGAGTATAATAGTGGAAGAGATGCATCATTTTTTTAGAATAAAAGGAACTCTAAAACTGAAATATAATTTACAGAATTCTTGTCTGTTTCAGTCATTTCAATAATTGAACAAACATGTTCCTACCAACGGTTTACCGATGAAGGTTTAGTAAAAAAAAAAGAGTAGCGATATAAAACATCAGAAACACAAAGTAGTTTATAAATTATTATATACCTGAGAAATTAATTAAATTCAGTGACAACATTATCATTTTGTTATTTGAACATGTATCGTAACTATAACACTCGAGTTTGCTTTTGTACGCCTAAAAGATAATTAAATCAATTTCGTACTTATTATACGTAAAATAAGAACAAAGCCAAAAACAATAACTAGTCAGGTATGCTTTAACATTTCAATGCTGACGAAGCCACCCTGGCCCGGGTGTATTTCCTATCTTCTCAACTTCGTAATTAATAACAACCCCGAAAAAGATACCAGAATTGTTCAAGATCGAAATAATTAGTCAGTGTTTGCTTGCAGTGAGGGAGGCCCGAACGCTCGTCCACTGTTGATTAATTAAAATTTATATTAAAAGATGGCAAGAAATGTAAAAATTGTCAATTCCGTTGTCTGTCTTTTAACTATCGGAACGATCCGTCAATGTCCAAGCCCTTTCTATTACTTACAAAACAATTTCTGACAAAAATATTCTAGACAACCAAATCAGCTTATTTCAAGGAGAAATATTAGAATTTCTGTTAAGATTGGATTCCTTTAATATCCTATTATAGTTTGAGTCTAGCTATGGGAAGTTTTGTTCAGTTCTTATAAGAAATTTAATTTTCGTCATAACTATTTTTAGGCGATAGAAGCTCCAGATTTTTCATGTTACATATTTATCATATTACAGTACAAAAAAAAATATTTCTTCATGAAATTGTGTCATTGTATGTCCACTCTGCCAAATTGTGCCTAATGATTATACCACTCTACCACACTGTTACTTCATATCACTACACGTATTATTATTTGCTATATTTGCTTCGTATATTTATAATTTTAAATAATTTTAATTACTCATTAAAATCTATTTTCGTATCACTCAGTTATAAACACATTTTTAGATTTATTTTGACTGAAATTACTCAATGGCTTATCTTCATTATTCAAGACAAGCTACTGGGAACGTCAAGATTTACCTTTTTGGGTTCATTATAAGATCCTCATCGTTAAAAACAGTATTAATTAACGTAATTCAAATATAAGTTAATATAAATTCAAGCTCGAGAGGTGTGTTATTATCAATGAAAGGGTTCAATTGTCCTCCTTCCAGCTACATTATGAGATCAGCTCGATAACGTCATATTGGACACATACAGAACTGCAAGTATTTGAATTGGCACGAAATACTTATATGAGCATAAATCAACTTTGTAACTTGTCATTATAAAAGGAACATGTTAACTCACCAATCACATCGCCTTTTTATTCTGAGGCCTTTATGGTTATCGGGTTTTATTCATTTCAACTTATACATTGTCCATATATACAAACTTGCTCAAATATTCGAACCGCTCTGCCTGACACATTTCAAAAATATTCTTAGAGTCGTATTTGTAGAGGTGCGAAAATATCAAAAAACGACATACAAGAGGCCAGATTTTATGTTTCGACGCACCAGATGAAAGCATATACATTTTCCAAGCGAGCAAAGCCTTTTGAGATGTGACTACACCTGTGATTTCGAATGGCGTCCAAAAGAGAATTATTTATTGATATTCCGTGACGAGTATTCGTGCCAAAGGGCACTCAAAACATCAAACATGGTATGCGAATACGGCACTCATACGCACTGAAAATAAGTATATTAACGACACTTAGCATAGAACTTTTGCGGTTTGAAATATGTGTTATTCTATGAATACTCTAGGAGATGTCATAAAAATGTATTTTTGCCGTGACATTTGCTACTTATCACCTTTTTTCGTAGAAGTATACACTTAGAGCCGCACTGTAATCAACTTGGCTGCAACTAAAAAAATAGGCTTGCTGAACCGATAGAACACTACACTCTCATAGAATACGAACGTGAAATAGCAGCTTCTGCTGATCGTTTCGTCCAGTACATGAAAGTTCCTGTGGCCTACTTCCTCCTCCTTCCATCGACCCGATCCCCTTCTATTAGATATCTTATTCCTTCTAATGAAGCCGGCATCTGTGGGCGGCGGTGACTATCTACTCCTGATGTTTCGCCTACTTGTTTACATCTTTATAAAGGTCAGTAGATTTTTTTATATTGAACCTCATACCGAGCTATAATGGTTGTACCGTCATGAGCTTTGCTTTGGGGCCGTCCATATATTACGTCATTCTAAATTAGGGGGGGGGGTTGGTCTGCGGATGACGGTAAATGATAGATGGGGGGGGGGTGTTTCGAAATTGACGTCATTCTTATTTATTTATTTATAGTTTATTGTTCACGTACAAAAAGATTATTTCTAAAAAGAAATTTTTTCCAGCACACCTAGTAAGTGAGACTGCAAATGTGAGAGGCGGCTAAGGCGCGTACAATACTAAAATAACTCATAATAAACATACATAATGCAACATAGATGTACACAAATACAGTAATAACTACAGATAAAATACTCTAACAATAATATCGCATATAATACTAGCTGCCGCCCCGGCTTCGCCCGTGGTATTTACATGTATTATACATATAAACCTTCCTTAAGAATCACTCTATCTATTAAAAAAAACCGCATCAAAATCCGTTGCGTAGTTTTAAAGATCGTGATCCAGAATTTAAAAGAATGGGTGAAAACTCCGTGGGAGTTATCCAAAGAAAAGTAAAAAATAGGGAATAATAATATATAATATTATTATTCCCTATTTTTTACTTTTATATTATATTATATCAATATTATTGCCAAAGTAAAAATAATAAAAGGTGATTCTATAACCAAGTGTTGTAATCATATAAATACCCTATTTTTCTCAAATCTGCAATGTTTTAATTTTGTCAAACTGGTAATGACGTCAATTTTGGGAGAAGGGGGGGGGGGGTCATTAAGAAATGATGATAGGATGATTGTAGGGGGTCTAAAATCTGAAAAAATCGATGACGTAATTTATGGACGGCCCCTTTTCAGAAGGTGACTTATCAAAATCCTGGCTATAGGCGAATCGACCAATAATTCTTGACTTACCGAATCAAACCGCTCGCTCTGTGTCTCAGGAAAAACGTTGAACTCTTGCTTCGGTCATAGACGTTATCAGTGTATCGGTAACAAATGGCTGTTAACAGCTCCCAAAGCAGATGGAGGTCTTGTGATTCAAAACCCTTAATATGAAACAAATTATCTATGGGATAATACTCCTAAAGAGTTTGATGATGAAAACTTGTTACAAAGTAGCGGGTCTTTGATGTTTATGTGTCAGTCTGTACTTACATCACGAGCGTTTTTCTTAGTGACTATTCTGCGTTACGTATGTATGTACTGCGAGTAGTACGGTGATGAAGCTCAGCGGCTGATGGTAGATGGAGCAAATTCTCGAGTCGCTTAAAACATCTTCAGAATATACTACAATTTCGTTTTGCGGTACGATGAAGTGAAATAGATTAAATAACACTAAGGCCTAATATATTTTACAGGAAAATGAATTCGTGGTTCTTGGAAGCACGAGTTACTCGAAATTGTAATATTTAAGAGTTACAAAGATAGGAGAGGGACGGTATTTATTTCATACATTAAAATTAGTGACTTCCATTGCTATTTGGATGACATCATAGGCAACATCTTGTATTTCAATGGAGCTGATGTTCTCCTGAAAGTAGCTATCTTGGGAAGACATTGAATAATCGAGTACTGTTTTCAATAACAGTAGTCCCTTATTCTACTTACAAGTGGGAATTTTAATTGTGGACATATCGAAAGATATGTCCAAAATATCGAAAAATATACTGTTACAAAAAAAATTGATTTGTAAATAAAGTGGGATAATATTTCCATATCAACCATTTTCACATTTGCAAGGTACAGATGTATATCAATATCCGCTCTTAACACTCGATCACATGCATAGAAAATCTATAGGAATCTTAGATAATCAACATTGAGAGAAAAAAATTGTGAAATACATTAATAAGTACTAAAATACGAGTAATTCCCACGACAACAAAAGTTTTGTAAAAATTACAAGTCCGGTTTACTAATTTTTAGTAGTAAGTTTTGTAATCGCCAACACGATGAAGTCACAAATCTTTCTTGTTATTACAAAACCTTTTGTAATTTCAAGTAGATGGTTAATAAAATCGAGTATTGACTTTTGTAATTTTTAGTATATAGTTATAATACTTAATAAGATGTTTTGTAATTCCAAGTATGTAATTAGTACTGCTTTTTTAAATTTCTAGTATGCATTTGTAACGATTAATACGATGTTTTGTAATTTTTGATGTGTTGTTACTAATATTAAATATTGCATTTTGTAATACCAACTGCTTAATTATCATTACTAACCGGCTCACTAACCAATTCGGAAAGATAATAGAACTATGTCTTTTATAAAAATGTCTATGGCTTTATAGAAATAGAAAAATGTCTTTTGCTGATGTTAAAAACGCTTTTGTTTTATTTTCATAAGTTTCAATAAACGACTACGATTTGTAGGAATTAAACAAACTGCTTAAAATTACTTGAAATCACTTGAAATTGAATAATATCTTTTCTTGATATTACAAATACAGATACTAATTTTTAGATAATTTTGTACTTTATACTACTACATTGTAAATGTTAATTTGTTTTACTAATTCCTGCAATTACTAAAACGGTTTTGTTATTATTACATTTCGATATTACACAACTGGTGTAATAATTAAATGCGGTGGATATTTCCAAACAAACTTTTGTTATTAAAACATAAACTTAGTAATAACGGCAATTACAAAATCATATTTTAATTTTTGAAAAATAGTTTCTCTCACCCTCACATATGTGATTGTATCATTATCATTAAGTCAGTCTAATGTTGCGCCAAGCAACGCTATTACGCGCTAAGTCGATGTAGCATTAACAGCGCTGCTTATCGAGCAGCTACAGCGGCAATAAGCTGCAATAAACTTGATTAGGTATAAATAGAAACTTCAAGAGCTTGACCTTTGGCATAGGAGACGAGATTGTCGCGAGAGTATTTCCGTCGTAATGGTGCGCAATAAGTGCGGAGATATAGGATGTTTCACGTCTCGCGCGGGCGACGGGTGCCGGATTGCCACCACCCACGATGCCACTGATCCGCTCAAATGCGAAATACATGGTACGTACATACTACTCAGCGGCAGCCGGAACAAAATCATGCATGTACACACATCGGCGTATCCAGGTTCTGGGCCTGCGGGGTGGGGGGCTAAACACGAAACTGCTGCGGTGTCACGAAACTAATGCATGCATTATAAAACTAGACGTTTACAATTCAAATTTCTCTAGTTTCACGCAACTAGTTCGGTATCATAAATTCGACTTAATTAATAGTCATGATGCACAAATGTAATCGTTTTTTAACTAACTCCCAAAAAGGAGGAATCACTTCGATTTTTTAATTTGGTTTAGTGCTGATGACAGGAACCAAGAGAAAATTAAAAATAATTAACTAAAAACCGCCTTCAGATTCCAACAGCCACCAGAGTCGGTGTCAAAAGAAAGGACATAATTCCTGTAGTATTGGTTGGTAATATTGTCTATTATTTGCGCGAACACTACACATTTGAAATAAAATTAATTTTACGGATTAAACTCGCGTATATTACTATTTTAAACATAAGTATTTAGAGACCCGACGTTTCGAGCTCTTTACAGGGCTCGTGGTCACGGGAAGACTCTCCCGTCTTGTCGTGGGAGGCGGTACATAGAAATATATTTGTATAGAGAGCGCTTGCCGACGACGTCTTTTCTGCTCGGTGGGTTATACTTAAATCTTTCCGATTGGCATAACCATATTCCGTAACTGATCACATATAATCCTTTTGTCGGATTGCTTGTTGCGGCGCAACGCGCACACAAAGATTCTTTGTATACATATTACTGAATGTATGAACAATGAAAAAGCAATTACGTCATCAAAATACAATTACAAGCTATTTATACACAGCTTCGACGTTGCTAAACCATCAACCGCACCAGTGTCATATGACAAACTAAAATAGTGTTGCAAACTATACTCATTAACAAAAAAATTCAATAGCAAAGCGATTACCTTAAAAAAATAGAGAATTGTACCATATAGTATTTATCTCAAAGCACATTAGTGGTCGTTTTTATCTTGCGCATTTTGATTGATTATAATGTTTTAAATTAGAATAAATGTTGTTTTTTTACATCGGGCATAATTGGTTTCCATGAATGATTTATGACTTTGTTTACACTCAAAAAGTATTCGAGACCACACAGAGTAGTACATATACCGAAGTTCGAGCGCTAGCTGGGTAGTTCTCTGTTGACATCGGTGCGTTCATAAGTCGAGTGCGATCAATTGAAAGTGATTCCGTAGTGTATTTGTGTGTCTCGGTTTCATTGAATGTACACTCATTATTTGTCGTAGGGTTCACTTTTTGCTCTATGTCGAACCTGGAACCTCTATACGATTGTATGGTTACAGTAAGGAGAAGCTGCGTGCCCCCATAGCAGGCGTGTTGCTTCACGCCGTCTCCTGCGCACCACGCCGACGTCCCTGCGCTATATATTACGTCGCTGACGGGCGATTACCCTTGTGAGTTAAAATAATGTAATCTGGTTAAAATAAATTATTTTAACGTTCGTGAACTATATTAGGGAGAGTAACCCGATGGTACTAAAGTCGCAACCTCAATGAATTATTAGGTGAAATATAAGCTTTAAGTTCCATACTCGTCATCATCATGATAGTTACAAGTTTAAGTTAATAAATCTAAAAACAATAGAATAAGCTAATACCTCAATAAAAAATATTTATAGCTCAGCTGCTCAATTATGCTATTTACGGACAATATGACACTCAAGTGAATACGAATGTGATGACACTTTTAAATGGTACTTATGTTGTTACATACGATCATTTTCATGTTATATAGAATTTACATATAATGAAACTTTATCGACCAAAATCCAGAAATAACCCAAACGGGTCAGGTTCGTAAAACTCAGTACAAAATAGTATAGACAAGATATCTACTCCAAGTACAATATCCAAATATAATTCACCTTGAGTTTTCGATATTTTTCAAAAGTCAAAAACTGTACCATTATGAATATTATTAGATCGTTATGATATATCTACTATAACTAGCGTAATCGGAAATAAAACATCAAAGCTCAATATGACACTAACCTCATTTTACCTCAACATAATCGAACAGCTGTAGCGGGCCGAATGTGGACACTCGCCTGTTAAGACGTAGTTCGAGAATTAGCGCTTGAGCATGTATACGACGAGTCGTTCTAAACTTAAGTCAAACAACACCACTAGCGAATATCAACGACTCTCGTGGACAGACGGACTTGACGCCATGTCGTCTAGATTTACCAGCTACCTACGCAAAAATAAGCAAAGTATAAAGGTTCTACACCACCGAAATAGAAAAGCATAGAATTATAATGTCGACCAAATTTACGTTTATTCGTGGCACATAACCCACACAAATGTAAATGAGGATATACGATATATTTTTAAAGCAAATAAATCTCTTACAATGGACCTTATCATTATTTTTTTAGATGGAATTTCGAATGACACTGTTATTTCGTGACCGAATAGAAAGAAGAAAGACACTCGTTGACGACAGAAAGAGAAAGAATAAGGACACGTGATGAACATCTGTACGGCGGCGAAGCCAATATCGCATGCCACGCCTACTACGAAGCCAATTAGTTTGGTCATTTTGTTTATGTTGGAATACTTCTACGCTTTTCTATTTCGATGCTCTACACTCATCCAATCAGACGCCGTTACCGTCACGTCACCGACGCCGTTACAGGTCATAAAGCAGATTCATTTCTTCCACTCGTTTTTAAATTGCAAAAAGCGTATAAAGTCGAAATAAGACGTAAAACGTCGATATAACGGGTGACGGCCCATAACTCACGGTAATCGCCCGCCCCCGCCGCACGCCTCCGGCCCCGCCCCGGCCGCGACGGCGAAGGAAATTGTTTTTTTTTCTCGCTCCATCGGCCGTTTTAATTAAGACTTGTCCTTAAAAGCTCACGTTTGCGCTCCCGAAATTTACGTCGCCTTTGTATTTCTTATCTCGCTAAAAACTATGATTAATGGATACCCCACTCCGGTTTCGATGATTCACGGACGCGACACGACTGCTATGGAAGACGGTGGTGACATCTGTATACTTTTAAAATATCTACTTTTATCTCTTGTCGTTTCGTTTCATTGTTTACACATTTTGTACATTTCAACTTCCCGCTAAGAAAATTAAAAATTTTTGAAAATCGGGACGTTATTGGTTTTACCCCGGTTTTCGAGAATCCAATTATTATCAGATCTTAACGTTTTGAAGCCCTAGGAAGCTTCCCTGACAATTTCTACGATGGTGTCCGTATGCCTGTGTGAATTTGTGTGTGCGTTTGTGTGGGTGTGTGCGTGTATGTTTGAGGGTGTATGTATGTAAACTTTTTATAACTTTTGAACGGCTTGACCAATCGAAACGACACTTGTAGCATTCGAAAGGGTCCTACTGAGCTCAGACTTCCTGTAAATCAAAATCGGTTGATTCGTTCGTGAGATATCGTGAACGAAAAAAATCGAAGATATTAAAAAAAGAAGTTTTTTTTTAGGAATGACTTAGAAACTTTACGACTAATCGATTTTTTTCTTAGTATAACATTTTAGACCTCAAGAAACTGCGTCGATTACCGTACTGAACATTGGAATCAAATGGACGCGTTCCCAAGTTACGGCATTTTAAAAATTAAAAAAAAAAGTTTATTCGACATACGATAACTTTGAAATTTTGAAACTTATCGATTTTTTATCGAGAAATTGCAAATGACCATACGGATCGATTTCAATAATTCATTTATTTAAAACATCAAACAATTGAATCAATCACTAATAAACAAGTCAGACACGGTTAATTTGTTTGAAAAAAATGTCATTTTCAAATTTCATTAAATGAGATTTTTAAAATAACTTTCGCCTAAGCGAGCTAAAAAAACGACGTTAAATGCCATGAAATAACTTAAAATCGCACAATTTGTGTAAAAAATTACTTTTACCAGCCTTTTGAGCTTGAAAAGCTCAAAATAACATGTAAACCGTATTTTTTGAGCTTGAAAAGCTCAAAGACGTCACAACAAACTACGTAACTACAGCTTTGCGGTTAAAGTTAGAGGGAAGTTGCAGGGATGGCCTTTAGGGTCAACCGTTTTCCAATTTTTTTTAACAAACCCACATACCTTGATTGTACTACTAATTCTAAACTAAAAAAATATGGGCATCAGTTGACCATGAAGGCCAGCCCTAAATCTTCAAGCATTGTTTTGTAAAGTAGCTCGGATAGCAGGAAAAACATCTATTGCTCATATTTCGAAGTTCAAAATTATTAGGAAATCGGTTTTTGTTTCGAACACCTACCTATTAGCGATTATTGGTGATTTTTTTGTGTAGGTAGTTAAAATGAAAAAAATGTACACAAAAACTATTAAAATATAAATTCAACTTGAAATATTGAAACGTTTTAGGTATCGGACGCTAAAACCAATCGTTTTTTTGCAATTGATATAGTATTCGATCGATAAAACGATAGTGATGGCTTAAGAACTGCTTTCTGATGTTTTTATTTGTTACCTAAATGTTCTTCCAGTTTTAATAGCATACTCTACAATTTCAAATTTTAATTGAACACATTCTAATTTGAATATTTGTTTGATTTATATACTAAACTGCAAAAATGAGAACTAAATAATGTTTTAAAGAAGAAAGAATGAAGTAAAAGAAAGACAATGAATGAAGTTACGGCAGGAGATTTTCGGATAATTTCTGGGAAAATCAAAAAGTCTTCTAAAATATGGTATAAAAGCCGTAAATAATTTCAAGAAATCGAGTATAAATATGATTAGAGACGATAATGGATATTTATTAAATAAAGAAAATCAAGTTAGAAATGGGTGGAGGAATTATTTCGAAAGTGTTTTTTGCATGTGAGGATATAGCTGCAGATGACAATGTTACTGTACCTGAATATGTGAATAAAGATGAAAATGAAATTGGCATCAATGAATATATAGAAGCACTAAAACATATAAAAACTGGAAAAGCTGCCGGATAGTACTGGGTTTCATCAGAGATGCTGAGGGGCAGCAAGGATATGGTGGCAATACTGCTGTACCAGTTCTTTAATCGCAGGGCACCCAATAATTGTTAGAAACCGTCTTTTTACCACTCTATAAAAGATCTACCCAGAATCGTTCATAAACTGTATGCAAAAATCATTAACAAAAAGGTTGCGAATGAATTTGAAATTAAAATCTGAGATGTATAATCAAAATTTCAAAAATGGATGGAGTGTAAGGATCAATTTTTTTTCTCTGTGAACCTTTATGAAAAAATTTTTGACCGAGGATCATTTGTACTTTCGTAGATCTGGGAAAAGCTTATCATAGAATGATAAAGAATAATCTATGGAATAATCTATGAAAAGCCTTATCCATCTATGGTGTAAGATTGCTACGGGCATTGAGATCTCTATACAGAGGCTCCAGTGCCTGCTTCTGAATAAATGGAGCATAATCCTGTCTGGTTTAATATCCGCAAAAGTGTCAGGGATGTTTAACTTCGCCATTTATTCGCCAACATAACTAAAGAAATGTAATAACAAATAAATGAAAGAAGATGTAGTGACTAAAATGGAAAAGCGTGTGTTGCGATGGTTTGACCATCTGGAAAGGATGAATGCAAGTAGACTGACAAAACAAATTTACAGAACGAATGTGTGTAATGGAAAAAATTAATTTCCTCTGATTTTGTCAAAGATATCTTTAAACGAAGCAATTCCATTTAAATATTTTTAGTTTTGCGATTGATCCGAAATACAAATTATAAATGAAGAAATTATGTGGCTTTATTTAACGTCACTTCTTTCCGAAGAAAGATATCTGTTACTCTCAAGTCGCGCATAAAACAGTTTTACTTATAAAAATCCGCTGCTACTGAGCAGTTTCGCAACTTTGAAGCAAATAAATAGCCCGGACACGCACAGGGACCTGAAAAATATTACTAGTCGTTGTGAGTGTGTCTTCTTATATTCTCTAAGTACGAAAACATCGGACTGCAGTATTCACCGGCAGCTTTCTCTACCACGCGACGAGTGCTGGAATAATACTACATTACTAATAAGAACGGTAAGACGCAAGTGAAATTTTAAGAAAATGATAAAAGTATTGTTATTAAAAAACCAGAAACTGAGAATTCTATATCGTCTCGCTTAGGTACCGAAAATGGCAACTGTAATTTATATTATGCAGACTGTAAAACGCTCTAAACAACTGATAATAAAATAATAATGTTTTTTATTTACAGTTGTGTAAATTATATTTTTTTTATTTATTTTTGTGTTCTTTAAAGAATTATTATATTTAAAAATATATTGAACTTACTTTCATTTATTGTTCAGTTAAATGGGCCTGTTAACTTTCCGCCCGCTATTTCGCCTGCTTGGAAATAAAATGTGTTCCTTCATTTTTATATTGAACGAGTTTACTCCCAATCGTAATGTTGTTTCTGTTTTCAATCAAATCCCGGTACAGTTCCTAATTTCCATTACAGTCAAGTTCTTGATTCTAATTCCGGTGGTACTTTCGGTTTCGAATAAGGTCTCCGTTTTTAATTTCTTCCTGTTTTTTAACCGACTACAAAATTAAAAAGGAGGAGGTTCTCAATTCCAACGTATTTTTTTAAAAATGTTTTTTACCTCCGGACTTTCGACTGGGTGAAGCGATTTTGATATTTTTTTTATTTCATTTGAAAGCTGGTGCTTCCCGTGTGATTCCATTTTAATTTAGTTCAGTTCTGACAATGGCATCCATGAGAAAATCATATAAATCTTAAATTTTCATTTAGTATGTGCGCGACAATAGACGAATAACTCAATATTACGCCAACCGATTTCGATGATTCTTTTTTTATTAGAAAGGAGGTACTTCAAGAGTAGTTCGATGAGAGTTTGGTTAAGTTTTCATTATGGGATAGGACAAAGTAACGGAACTAAATAGATACAATTATTATTTTTGGAGTCGGTGTCCGCCAAAGAAACACTACAATATATTTAGCAATAGACACCGACTCCAAAAATAACAATAATTGTGACTATATTATAGTATCGTAATAATTTAATCGACTTTTAAGTAGTCTAATATTTTTCATTTCATTTTACTTAGGAGAACTCTAAAAATATTTTTTCGTTTATATTCATAAATTTGTTAAAATAATTACCTACCTACCTTCTTGCGCGGTAAACACATAGATCGTACCTACATATTGATGAGCAGAAACAGTAAGTTGATTATTAAGTTGTAGAAGAATACGCAATATTTTTTTTTTCCTTTTTCGTGCATATTTATTTGTTTTGGAATAGGTTTTGTTTTGACGTCAGTTTTTTTTGTTAAAATTTTATTTATCCATAAGACCAGTGCGTCGTGATCAGAAAATCGAATATCGGTTTTTGTTATTTTTTTTTTAAAACACTGTTACTCGTTTATATTGTGACGTCTATAGATCTTCGATGCTAATGAATACTATTTGCTTTGAAACTTTTTAGGTCAGATATTTAAATAAACATAACTTTTTCTCTAGCATCTGACGTAAATTATATAATAATCTACTCCAAGCCAAGCTCTATCTACCCTTGAAAATCGCATTTAAACCTATTCAAAAATTTAACAGATGCACGCAAACAAAGAAACAAATAACAAAAAATGTAACAATTGCTTACTATTATATTACTTTTCTCTTATCGTCTCCTTTTCATTTTTCAGACATATCTGGAGTATACAGACAAACTGGGTTTTACTGTTTTATTGTGTGTATGTTTATAAATATGCATGCACAAATGTTGTTAGCTTTGAGACTGAATGGTAGATTGAAGACCGACATCAGTAGTACAGCAATGCATGTCTTACACAGATACAATTCATCGATTGCTATGTCCGCAGTTTTTTCTAGGTTTTGGGCTGAAAATCAGGGAATCACTCTTCTCAACAGATACCGACGCCTAGCTTGCCTTTTTGCATTGCTCCTGCATACATACAAACCTGCACGTCTGAACGACGTCTCTTTACGTTATTCTTATAATGTATTTTTAATAATATTGTCTGTAGAAGCAAATAACTATTATTTCTTATCTATCTACCTATATTTTCTGTTTCATGTACAATAGGATAGTCTATAGGAAATCAACAACGTGCATATTATTATATTTATCTTTATATTCCGTTAATTTTAAGAGTTTGTAGGTTTCCATCAAAATGTTGGGTTTGCTTATTCGTTTTAAATCTATCCATTCTAGGCTAATGTATGGCAATGTAGTCATAAACTTGTAAGAATAAAAAAAAAGTCGTGTAGTCATAAACTTTTAAAAATTAAAAAAAATCAAATATATTGTAAAGTATCAACAAATTCACAAATATGAAATCCATCATTGTTAATGTCAGGCATTTAACAAAAAAATCTACCAAGTTGTATAAATAAAAAAAATAAAAGAAAAAAAAAGCCTGTTTTAATCTACAGTCACGGGGACTCGTAATAAATCGGCCATGTGTCGCGGCCTGTCAATCAGTGTCCTCGCGGCGCGCGCGGCGATCTATCATCCTGAAATAGGGAGGGTCTTTAGTTATAGAATTAGTCGTTAGTTATGTAACAAAACCGCACTGTCTGTCCGTCCCTTCTTTCTATTACTTCATATAGAAGAACAAGAGTAGCTTAACCCTTTAACTTTTCGAAAGAATACGCTTGGATACGGTGCCCAATCACTATGCTGTGTTTAAAACTGTAGATTAATATTGAAATATAATTAAGACGCTTATTTCACTGAAGATGCTTCACGTACAAGACATAAAAAAGCACGTGTGTGGTGTCGGGCCTTTTTCAACGAATTTTGCCATACTTAATATTTAGTCTATTTCCAAATGAAATAACAACTTCGTAAAGATTGCTAGTCTTTTACCTTCATTTTATAGGAATTCAGCAACCATTAAAATAATCGCTTATTGTAGTCCAAAAATCTCAACAAAATCAGACCTTGTTAATGATACAAATATAAATTATTAGTTTAATAATTTTGATTATAGTTCAGCATTTATTTAATCACGTTACTAATCGAAATCACACACTTATTGTGTGATTTCGATTCGCAACCTGGTTTTCATTTTGCCATGCGACGTTTCTATGTTTATGTCCCTATTGGTGATTAAGGAGATAATAAAACGTCGTAGCTGGGAACGTTATCAAAAACAAATAATTTTGAATGAATAGATTACAAAAATATTATGATAGCATTAATGGACAATTAAAGAGATTAATTTTGCCTAAAATATCGTTTTGGTTACTTATGCTTCTTTTTTTGCACATTTTCTACTAAAAAATCGACCGACTATTAAGATATCCTCAAAATATTTACTATCGTTCGGTCATCATCGCTAATAGACCGAGAATCGGTCTTCATCACTGGTGGAAAAGAAAGAATAGACTGAAAGCAAAGAGGTCATTCTGGCTATGTCCACATCTAAATTTAGAATTTAAATTTTTGTACTGAAATTCTGTTATGCAGTTTTCCCCTGTGCTCTTAAACAAACAGCTACAGGTTGCAATCAACAGGTTTTTTTTCCAATGCGAATTTCAATTTCACAGATACCAACCAAGTCCGTAGACAAGAAGCTAGTTTACATTTCGAACGTGGAAACGAAACAAATTAAACGGTTTAATACCCCGACGCGTGACTAAAAAAGACGGCATAAAAAAATCCATATCGGTTAGCGGCATCCATCAGCCGGGCTCGAAGGGCGGGGGAGAGGGGAGCGGAATTTTAAAGGTGGATTCCCCCCTCCGATATCCGGCATCTAAATCCGTGCTTGTATCCGTATCCGAAACGCTTTGACACGCCGAAGATCTTCAGCTTTAAGATCGCATTGATGATTTCTCATCCTGTTCTCATCTTTTTAAGTGGTTACGTTATTATAGTACACTTTATTTATAGCATTTAGGATATCTTATGTGATGTAAGTATTAGAATAGAATTTGTGATGTACGATTGCCTTTGGTTAACAGGAGGAAGATTAATGTGCACTTCCTTTGTGGAAGTACTTATGGATATTTCGACTGAATAAAGAATCATTCATATTTTTTCACAATCATAATCATATTTGAATTTTATTGAATAGCCATCATAAAGTACTAGTCCAATAGAAAATATAATACAAAAATATTTAAATAAGCATATATTAATAATAACAACAAACATTTATTTAAGACTAAATATCCATACTATGGTATTAGTAACGTAAGTATACTTAGGTTTACAAATAGGTATTGAATTAAAATACTGGTTAATATTATCATTTAATAAACAAATGATACAAAATCAAGACATAATTATTTTTTTAGTTCTATAACTGAAATCTTTTTTGATAATCTGTCAGTAGGTTCTAATAATTATAGTTCAATAACAAGAAGAAAACGTGAAATGAAGTCAGTATAACGAGACAGTTTAATTTAAGTAAAAGAAAAACTCTAGGTAGAATAATTAATTTTATGTGACATAAGGCAGACGCTTTCGTAAAGCGACAAATTTCGTAATTTTTCAATCATTTTCGTGTTTTATACAACAAAAATAGTTGTGTAGTTATCTATTATCTAAGTATTGCCTCTTTTTATGGAGAAATATTTCACTGGTCTCTTTGTAGAACCGCATCGGAAGGCATCAAGGTCCCGACATGATTAAATACAGAGCCTGAACAGCTGCGGTTACGCCAGCCGAGTCGCTTGTCATTGGAATGTCACAAAATGCTTGCGCGTGCGCATTTTCGAACGAGCTACGAAGCTGCGTATTTTTGAGGCAAGTTATTTATATTTTCGAAACAAAAACGCTTTCAGCCAGAGCTTTTTGTGTAATTTAAAAGTATATTTACTGTCTGTATAGATAGTTCAGTGCGGTTTAATCAAATTTGTTAACAAGTTTTCATCGTAGTTATGTAAATTTCAATTATCTTAGTCGCTCCGGTTTTCTCCGAATATCCAAAGCAGATACATATCACAGATCAAAATGTCTTCAATCTTCATATTGTTAATCCTGAAAATTCGGAACGGAACAAACTAAATTGACCCTCCAAAGATTTTATTTTATTGGAATTCACGCATACAGACTATTAACGTACTGTTAGCGTGATGTTGGGTTGTATTAAGCCAATGTATTTTAGGAATAGAGTTGGCTTACATTTTAACCAGTATGATGAAAATTTTAAAAGAATCATATTTTATTCGTTCGAAGGATCAAATTAAAATATACTTAAAAAACAAATTAAAATATATTGAAAAACAAATTAAAATATATTGAAAAACAAATTAAAATTTAGTTAAGAAATAATGAAAATATTCAATAAATTTAAAAGGCAATGAACAAACCCATATTTATATATTTCTTTAAAATTTACATCTTCAATGAACATTCCACTCGTTATATATAAACAAGAAGAAATATCTTTTTGACGTGACGTCTTAAATTAGGTTGCGGCTTTGGGAGCTTGCAAAATGTAACGCTCGGTAACGTAACGATGAGTCACCGAACGAGAGGCGCCGAATGCCTTGCGTCTCTCTCCCACTCAGCTATGATCGGTTCACGCGCAGCACTAGAGAATTATGCATAGCTTGCAAATGTATTGCAAGTTATTGTATGTATATTTGTATATAAATACGTATGTATGTGTAAAGGTAAAAATAAAATTTTGTTAATATGAAATTGAGATTTTTGTATAAATTAATGTTTTAAATATAATTCTTTGTATAAATAAATGTTTTAAATTGTTACTATTATTTCATCCTTCTTCCCACTATACGAATGAATATTCACATTAAAAAATGATTTTACCATTCAAAGTCGTTGTCACGTAAAACTTTCGCCCGTATACCGACTTTACAGGCAACCAAATTTTTTTTTAGACAACGGCACGAACGAAAAAACTATACAATGTATTTTCTTAAAACACATTATCATGTGCTGAAGGCAACGAGCATATAGTGTGTAGATGTCTCAAGGAAGTTATCGAGCGCCTTCCTCCTCGACCTTCAATTCGAGCGAGATAACTCGGACAGACACCGGGCGGCCTCAGCACTAATCCTCAGAGGGGCGCGGTGGGGCGCGGAGGGGCGCACGCGAAAGTTACGGGTTTCCGGCCGGCGTTCGTCTCCCGCGCGGAAGTACTCCTAACGAGTGCTGGAACAATCCGTCAACGGGCCGTCGGAATTAACGCTATTACGGTGACGGCGCAGTTGCGATACTATTTTCGTTATCTCCCGCCCGGTAACGAGGCAATAAATGGGCCGGATCGTCCCTTCCCGATCGACTTTCCCGAGTGAACGAACGGGCGACACGTCGCGGCATGCGCCGGCGCGGCATCTATATGCGGAACGGGCGGAGGGCGCTCGCCTCCCCTCTTCTTTTGTTCTTATTTCGAATTTCAAAAAATAGAACTGAAGCGATTAGGGATGCGCGTGAGTCAGTGTCGCGCGTGCCGCCGCCGCAGGCGCGTTTGCGTGCGCTCGTTGTTTTATGAATTATTTTTGTTTTTTACTAAACTTGGTGTTGTGTATATCTGTACAATATTTGGAGCAGTGTAATTGTGATTTCCTTCAAATTTATCGAGAAAAAGGAAAGCGGTGAGTTTTCATGCATAATATTAAGAGTCAAAAGCGAAGTACGATAAAATTTTGCATAGCAGAAAATCAGATTAATTGCACCTTATTGTAATATTTTTATTGCGTTTTATTTTACATATAAAACTTTATGTATTAACTGGAACAAAATACAACAAAAAATAAATCTACGTAAGAAGTCACTTACGTATATTTACAAATTTCTTTTTTTTAAAGCATCTTCAATAAAAATAAGTATAAAACATTTTACTAAAGCATCCTCAACTAAATAAAAATGAATATTCAATGTTCTAAAACGTTCGTATTTAATACTAACATTTTTCTTTAGATATACAGATTTTCTTATAAAAATATATTATTGTGTCTACAAAATTTATGTTCCACAAAATCTTCGTCCCGAACGCAAAATGCCGTCAATTGTCTATTTAGAGCAATATTTATGGAATCAAATATTTGTTAAATGAACGAAATATTACGAAATATGTTTTACATCCCGTTCGCATTAGCATAAGCGCGTGACGTCATCATATCAACGCGTGTGTATCCACATTAATCTGTCAAATTTCGGAACACGTTGGTGAAACGATGAGGCGCGTGAGTCAACGCGCCCGACTCAGGGTTGACACTCATTTGTACTTTTACCTATTAGGGACAAATAAATAATTAACTTTTAAAATTAAGGTTATGGCAAAAATAAACTACCCTATTTGCTGAACGTATGAAATGGTTGCTCAATTGTGTATTATATCAATCACAATCTATTTTATTAATTTTAAATAAGTGCATGAACTATTAATTATATTTTCTTTAAAATTTTGAAACCTTATTTTATATCGCCTAATTTCTTTTATTTTTTTTTTTTTGTTCATTCGGTATATTTGTTGATCACAAATTTATTCTAGGCTAAATACAGACTCAATTTAAGTACCTTGTAGTGAACCGAGAAATAGAACTTTTTTGATACAACTTCTATATAATTTTGTTACAGCACGTTTAGAGAACTTTCAATGGTTTTAGTGGGAGAGACATAAATCGAAAAATACTAATTTTATTTAATTTTAACTGATGTTTATATTGGAAGCCATATTGAGAAAATATTATTGATATGTGTTCTAACCTTCCAAAGGAGTATTAAAAAAAACGCGTTATATACAGATTATCATGATGTAAATAAAGATTCCATATAAATAAAATATTCACCGACAAACTGTCCAAAATCGTCTCTGTTGGATTTCGATCTTTGCGCCGCCTCTGGCTAACCTGGTTACTATTATTGTTGAGAAGAACAGTGCTTACATGACAAAGTTAATACTAGGGGTGTGTATAGAGATGTGGATCACCGTGATTCAAATTTTTGTGCTCAAAACTCATATACAACATTTACAGATCAAGGAGCTCTAAAATACGTCGTTAAGCACGACAGTCGAAAGTTTCAGGGATGACCTGAAGGCTCAACCGTTTTACAGATTTTTTTCTAATTTTCTAATTAGTCACTAATATTACAATTCGTGATTGAGACAACAGACTCGGTATGTAAATGAAGAGCGCCATGCGACTTTTTCCCGTTATAAAGTATCGTTTTCTAATTACGATAAGCAAAATAAAAATAGAAATGGCCAGAAAAAAAATATTTTCCGTTAATTATCAATGAACCGCCCTGTATAAGCTTTTTCCTCCTACTGTGGCGTTGTCGCTATTCTCCCCGCTGCTAAATTTTTCTGATTTGTTTCTTTCAGTGCAAACTCAATGCAACAAGTGAGCTTATGCTTACGCGCATTTTTTTTATGAAAAACTCGTGACGCAACATGATTACCGAGTTTATTAAGTTCCAATGAGTATTTGGATATTGTTAGTGTGCGCTCAGTGCGTATACGACACAATGGTAAATAACATGAACTTTGTAACTAAGTTGCATTTTCGCTGTGATTTGACGTAAGAATCATAGATTTAGTTACGCCTTGTTGCCATAATACGCGCAATCAGGTAGCTTTTATGACACAGATGCTTCCTTTATTTTTACTTTATATTACTGATATTTTATTTTATGACTTCTTTTCTTTTCTACCGGACTACTTTTCAAAAAGTATTAACAGAGATTAAATGGGCACATTTTGTCTAGTAGACGCAGAGAAACGGCTAAGACAGAAAAAGAGATAAACGCAAGATAATCCAGTAAGGGTTCCGTTTCTTTTTCGTCGGGCGTGAAAAATCCTAAAAATCCAGAATTGAACAGTCGGATCTAGAAAATAGGTTTTCACTGTGGGACTCACTATAATAATTTCCAGTTACAAACATCAGAGTTAAGGGTTGAAAATACATTAAGGGAGGCCGACCCCTTTCGGGCACAAATTTAATAATTTCCATTACCCGCCATTTCAACTGTTACCGAGCTTCGAATAGAAAGCCGTACTAGCGCGCTATAGCGAGCGCTTGCTCCTTCTATAGCGATATCGAGAATTTTTATAAAGACGCTATTCGTAATTCAACGAATGTAGATATTTTGATCACCATCACGCTAACTTCAAAGGCTTCCATGAGGAAAACGTTAACAAAAAGAATACATTTTTTTTGTTATGTCAGTTTTGTAGACGATTCGATATTACCGCTTGAGGTGAAAGTAAAATGAGTTATCACTAAGAAATAATTAATATAGAATCTTATAATTAGGACTATCAAAATGTTCTGAAACAAAACAAACCAGTACACAAAAGTAAGTCTAATACGAAATTACTTTTCAAGGGCTTATAGTGATTTGTTTTTTTAGAAAAATAAACAAAACGTTAACAAAAGCCTTAAGTAAGATAATTTATTATGCGAAAATGTTGGTAGCTAAGTATTTGGAATTTTGCTCTCATAACGAAAAAAAAACGATTTGACTCCTGACCGAGAACCAATTGTGTAATTAGTGTTAACATACCCAAGCTAAATCAAAACCACTTCTTCCATGCATGAACAGAAATACAGCATATTAAACCGTCGATCCCGGCCTAATCAGGGAGTTGGTAACGACCCCCAGCCACATTAGACCATCGTGGGGGACTTAAGGTCCCGTTAAGTGATAACGTCGAAATAACCTAACCTAACCTAGAGAAAAAAATTGAGATATGGCTGAGACACAGCCTCCAACACTATTATTTGAAAAAATAACAATAATAGTAACAATATTATGTGAAACTGTATTTAATAAGACTATTCATTAAAAGCGACTGTAATTATACTGTCTCTAAGCGTTCCTCGTTCCCTTATGTGTCACTTTAGCCTCAAGAGACGTTCCTATCGAGTTCTACTCGGTCTCGCGTCTGCAAGTCGTCGATTACATGCACTTATTATCTTCTCATCTCAAAATACGTTTCCCTTTTCGTCATTATTTAATCAGAATGTTTAATCGATTCTTTTTATACCGATAAACACAATAATATGCGTAAATACGTAATACAAATGCAGTTTTTTGAACATCAAAAGTTTCATATTCTAACTTTTAACGAAACCCATGTCATGAGCTTTTTCAATAGACTTTTCACATTTTTTTAAAATCTGACGTTAGATACACCGAAAAGTTTTAAAGACACGATGATTAACACTAGGTAGGTAGATGCAACAGCGTCATGACCTACGCGAATGGACTGCGGATGTCGAGGAGGATCGTATATCAGATCATATGACACGTGTGTCGAACCTAAAATAATACAGTTACAGATCTTCCACGCGTTCGCTTTTTAAAAAGTAGAGCGAATACGTAATGGTATCCTAGCCCGATTTAAACACAGCCAGTAGTTTGGAATAGTGACTAAATTTAGCAACTCAATCTGACTTCTTGCAAAGTCTGAAGAGTAAAGGAAAATGTCCAATATTGGACGTAAACTCACTCATTTTCATAATGTCCGTCAAGGACGGATCGAAAAGCAAAGAGTCAGCCCAAGGATATTATGATATCCTATATATATATATATATATATATATATATATATATATATATATATATATATATATATATATATATATATATATATATATAAGTATACAAATTATAAATATATCAAGGATACCATGATAGGGTCATAACCCCTGTGGTCCCCTGGGCTGAGCCGCTCCTATTGTTGTAATCCAATTAGAGCCAGTCCTGACTGAACTTCGTACGTGTAAACCTCTTCACTTCGAAGCATTGATCCGCCTCTGGTGTCCATTTCATCATCTGGACTATCAATAAAAACCTTATTACGGCTTTTTGTTCGAAATTATCCATTCAGTCTATTTTATAATGTTTTTTGATGAAGGCGTATTAACATAATATAAATTAATTGAATTGTAACGTAATCTTAAATAAAATAAATATTATTAAGTACACCTCAAAATGCTGAATGCTAAAATGGCTATGACTTGCCGCTGACGTAAACTTATTTTCCTTGTAGTCGGCTATTACCGTTTTTGTAGATCAAGCACTCCCTTTTAATCACTAATAGTACATGTCTAAGGTGTGTTCATACACAGTCGAGTCCACTAAAAGCCATCCTATTTTAAGGCGAACAGCAACCCCACCTCGTCGCACGCGACCAGTCCGATGACTAAACGTGTCTGAACGTGTTGTTCAGTGAGTTCTCAGTTTAGCTCATTAGTAAAATAATCGATATCCTGTCCCAAATTACTAAATGCGCTCGAGAATCCGACATCGAATAACTTTTATCCGATTAAATGAAGCCAATAAAAAATAGATATTTTCTGATGGACTACAAAGGAGATGGACCACATTATCCTAAACTGGCCGTTTACAAAACAATAACAGAAAATAAACAGCAAAATCACATCCAATCTTATCGGCGAGTAACGCATTATTTTCCTTCTCTATGTGTCAATCGGACACATCATTCACTGAACTACGTAATAACGATAAGTCTATAGATTCTAATACATATTAATAATATATTTACCTATATTAAATATAGATTAATATATTTTTAAACTTATTATCTGCAGAATAACATCTTTTATTTCGTATAATTATAAAATATTTCACTACGTTTAGAGCTCGTATAATCAATGGTTTTAGAACAGGAAACTTCCATTACATATATATATATTTGCATGATAAATAAAAAAAAAAAGGAAACGTTTCACGAGAGTACGGAGCTCTGGTCTGCACCTATAACGAATTTTAAAACGCCATTATTAAACTATAGTGTTTCGATTATAATTTTAACGTATTATAGCATAGTTTTTTTTGGACAAAGTTATTGAACACCTTATTATACTCTCAATTTAAAAAATAAAAATGACGTCAATGATAGAATAAATAATCACGGGCATGCATGTCCGGCGAACAAAGAGGGATAGAGTCATACGAGCGAAAAACAAGATAGAAATGCATTCGTTTTTTTTTCTATGACTGCATCCCTTTCTATCCACCGGATGTGCTCGCTAGTGAATATAGATAGACAATATGTTGATTGAAACATATTGAAGTTTTAAGAAATTTTCCATAATCATAACTATAAAATTCAGCACTTTCAATAAAACATAGAAAAAGGAATATATAAAAACCTGTACTTATACATTATTAATTTATAAACAAATTAAAGATAATTTTGTCGTTATTATTTTATTATTAAATTGTCTCTTATGATACATTTAATTTGTGATTGATAGTTAAAAGTTTCGGAACAAACATATGCAATAATACCCTTGTACAAAAAAAGACTTAAAAAATTGTATACCTATTACTTTTTCAATGATCCATAGATTTCTATTCGGCTTTGTAAAATATGGGCAAAGTGCAGGCTGGATATCAAACATCTCCTTTATAGGTTGACTTAAACATTTATCATTAAATTTTAAAGTAAGCGAAGTCAAGAACGATCGCTGTTCGAGATACTAACAATCTGTAAGGTTTCGATTCCATTTTTTGTACCATTATTCTAAAACACCGTTAAAATTCAACTTTACAAACTGGCAATAAACATTTAAATAAACAGACACGGCCGGTGGGAGGCAAGGGAATGACAGTAGACGTCAGACGGACGACGAGTGTGAATAAAAATTAACAATTTGTGATTGCGAAAAAAGGTGTTTTATTACAAATTAGAAGTGGTAAGTGCCTGTGCTGATTTTAATATTGTTACTCGATACGCACTCTTCTAAAAATATACCACTTGTTGACTTAATAACGAAAATGTTACGTAACATGATTTTAGAAATGTCGTCATTAATTGAAAGCGCATTAGGTATGCTGAAGGGTCATCGCAATTGCATTTTAACTTTATTCATTTACGTCCGCGTTTAGAGACGTTGAAAAGACCTTGTTATGATTTAAAATCACAATTCGTATATTCAATAGTACGATTACATTTTTATTCCTGATTACAATTTATGTTTTTCAAAATGAGAGCTGCATGAATTCGGATATTACTACACCCAATGTCATCATTCTGAAATGGCTAGTATTTGGAATTTCATTGTTTTTTAGAAGTAAATTCATATTAAAACTACACGAATTGAAGTTTATTTTTGTTCGTCTATCTGTCGCGGTGTATGTATACAATTTACGTGTACATGTTTGCACTTGTATTTACATGTATAATGTATATACGTGTTGCGGTGGGGTTTATTTTATACTGACATTGATGATTACGTTCTAACAATTGTACATTCATTTAATTGCTTTATACTCGAATTTCTAAGTGGCTTTTATGAATCTTCTGAATAAATATTCGTCAGATATTGTCACGTTTCGACGGATTATTTCGGAGTTGAGAACATCCAAACTTTGTCGGTTTGTTTATTTTTAATGAATGACATTTAATAGAATCAATATAAAAAGACAAAAAAAGGAGGTGACAGATGTCAGGCGGACGCCCAGTGTGGAGGAAAATAGACGAGTTGTATTCGTGAAAAAAGATGTTTTATTGCACATCTAAAATCCGAACTAAAATAATTTCGGACAGAGGCGGACCAATAGTGTGATCCTGAACAACAGTCGATCACCGCTGACGTACGCATATATCGATGAGCGAAACTGTCCCTACGAGGGTGAAGATGCAATTTACGACGTTGTTCAGTGGGCGGGCGGGCGCCGGCCCCGCCGTGCCAGTTATGTAAAGCGTTACTGCCTCCGCCCGCTGTCTTGCAGTGCCAGCGCTGAAATGGAATAATAAAATACAGTAACAACGGCGCTCGGATTTATGCCCGCGACCCGCCGCCCGCGCCCGCCGCCCGCCGCGGTGCGTCTCCTCCACGGCCGGATAGAATTTCCGAAAAGGAGACGGCTCATTTTTTTATGACTCCGTGGCTAATTTTCTGCGACACCACATTTTATTTTAATAGCAGTTCGCGGACTGTTTTCGAACGAAGTTGTAGTGTCACCGGGGAGGTGGTGCTCGTATATACGGCAATCACTATTGCAATACGATCAATTGATTCCGATGCCATAGTCTATTTTCACAAACAACACGTTGGTTTCTTGTAAATTGTCGTAAATTACAAATGGAAGGGTGCCATTTGATCATTCTGCAACATGAATGGGATGGTGCGCTTCCGTAACGGGGTATAATTACAAACATAATACAACAAACAAACGAAATGAGTCGTTACTTTAGCCGTGCTACAAAATGAAATGTCAAGCTGCAAGTACGCCTGGTTCGTGTTTTGTCGGTGTAATGAAAAATAACCGATATCGAGCTGTCGCATAGTCTTTGGTTTTTTTTGTGAAATCCCACAACTAAAAGGTCCAAACGGATGCTTGTGCTAAGATTTCAGATATTTTGTCTGTGCATCTGACCGTCGGAGTTTTTTATTGTTTGTTACTACTTTTGCTATCAATTTACACGAATATAAAAGTATGTAATTGTAGTTCATAGTTCGTCCTCGAGATCAACAAACTGTACATGTGTAGTGACAGGGCGTACCATTTTATACACTATTTTGAGGAATTTATTTATTACGTCTTTAGCTCTTTTCATTATTATTATTGTCACTACACATCATCCCGTTTAACCGCCTTGTTTGTCATTCGTTTTCTAATGCGTAATCATTTTACGCACCGTGCGTGATAATATACATTAAAGTGTTTAAAAGAGAAGAATTCACACGTAAATACTAATATTAGTATTAAATTAACCTAAACGTAAAATTAACGATAAGAGTAATCGATCAGAACGAAAGATGATTGGAAAAGTAACTGGTGCGCAGGCGGCGCTGCCGGCGCTGCCTGCGCTGTCGCAACCAATCGAACGATTCCTGTTGGTCATCGCTCTCACGCTCATTTGAACCACCGCAGGAGAAACAAGGAAGTATAATGTTTTCTGAAAAACCTATTTGATTCTTTTCCATGCATAGTTAATACGTTATTAAATTATATTACAATTTTACAACATAATTTTAAATTTATTAAACTGTATAATAAAAAAAATATTTTTGTACAAATAATGAATACTATTTTACACCCATTTTACGAGACTTAAAACGCCGTATAAGTATTTTCAATGGAATTTGTACGTAATTTTGCTTTTTACTCGTCCAAGCACATTTTGTAAGTTGATCGTTAACTAGTAAAGATTAATTAATTGTGATAGTTTTCCCTTTAACTTCGTTATATGTACTATTACCGTAATTTTTTTACACATTCAAGAACAACCATTTCCCTGGGCGGGGGACACTTAACAAAAATTAGCAATATAAAGCTAGATATTTCACAAACGGATAATTAAATTAAAAAAAAATGGTTTTCACAAACCCGCAATATTTTTGAATAAGCCATGTAACTATACATCACACAAAAAAAAATCATCCCCGCTACACGTGTGGGGGAGATACCCTAAAAAATTTTTTCCCAAATTATATTTTACTGATCTGTCGGCGTGATTAATATATACACCCATACCAGATTACAGTTTTCTAGTACTAAGAGGCTCTGAACTAAGCTGCGAACAGCCAAAGAGACAGACAGAAAAATGGATGGACGGACGGACGTGGCGAAACTATAAGGATTCCTTATTTACTACGGTACCCTAAAAATATGACAAGGACAAAGAAAGGCAACTTATTTCAGCCATTGTTTACTTAAGTAAGCTCGTCTTCTGAGAACTACAACACTGCTTTTGTCATCAAAAGGGAAAGAATTTCCTTAAGGTAAGTCTCAACCACAAATCAGAAAACAGCTAAAGTGCTAACATTTTCAAATTTCTTTTCACTAAAGACTTGGCGGTAACTTTAAAACATGTTGTTAATATTGCTCATATTAGAAAAATTATGGGTGTGAATTCTTGGTTACAAACTATTGAAAAATTCTACAATAGACCTATCACCAATAGATTTATAATAAAATAACATGAAACTTTCATAAATTCGATTTTTTTTTTTTTATTTTACGTACCGCGTGGGTATCATTTTAATATTGAGGAAATTATGCTTCTCATTTTAAATCTTATCAATTTTTAACTGATATCCTGAAATACAAAAATAAAATAACCTTATCCCGTTATCTTTAAAACTCGCGTTCCAAACAATCTGGGAGATCACAATTATAAATGCTGAAAACCGACACACAATATCTATTATCTGTGAAGCATATTGGTCACATATACATCCAAAAGTAATGGTTACTCATAAACACACTTATCAATTCATATCAACGGATCGTTACTGTAAAACAAAAGAACCCGATGTTCACACAAATATTGCACAGAACTCTTAACGTGGTAAATATTATAACTGTTTAAACTGTTGATTACTGTAACTAATTCTAACCTATTAAATTGAACTAAGTTGATCCAGTTTGTTGGTATTGAACGAAGACAAAATGAGGCCTACAGACTAATTTTATTCAGCGTTTAATTAAAAAAAAGGTACAATGAAATTCCAAGAATTGATTTACAAATAAATGAAAAATATAAACTGACGTCACTCACGTTCTTGGGGGCCACTCAAATATTACGTAAGCAGAATTTGTGTAAGTTTTGTTCCCCCCAACCCTTGTCAGCAAAAGTAAGCAAAACTCTAACCCTGCCCCGCTACGCTTACGTAAAAATTGGAATATTTTTTGATATTTTTTGGTTTTCATGAGCAGCAGTTATCAAGTTTAGAAACAAAGAATTCTGAACTCCAATTCTGAGTACCTCGTGTCATCAAAAGTAAGCAAATAAATCAAAAGCCTATTTACAAATACGGTACCGACAGCAACTTCATATGAACTTACTCAGATTAAATATATTGATGTGAGATTTGTTCGTTCAAATCTCATTGTAATTAACACATATTGAGTTCGAACTCATTTTTTTCCACCTGCTTTTGAATTCGATGTGTTCGTAGAAGTTAATAATAAAGAACGTATCTAGAATTCGGGATAAATACGCAATAGAAATATAATTTACTTCGTGATTTTAAGGAAAGGTGGGCCTCTTAAATAAAGGGTATTTACTTGTAAAATAAAAAACTATAAGTAAAAAATTTAAAATATTTATACGCCTAAAAAAACGTCAATTTATTGTTAAAATTTATTACTGAACTAACTAAAAATGTATTAACTCCATAAAATGTCCCTACTACGTGTTTGATCCATCAGGTTCTACTTCGAACTTATTGCGTGTACGACGTTATGTATATCGAGCGATACAATACTTTTAAAGCTTTTTAGTCGTTTATTATTTAGGAATCTAAGCTGCAATGTTAGTTGTACATTATTAAAAACCTTAATTTTTGACATGACATCTACGAGAGCAGATCCAGCCTTCAAGTCAAAGGCAAAGCCCTGATTGGACTGTCGCTATATAACCACATAGTGATGCTTCAGTCAGGACAGGCTCCAATTCGGTTACAATAATAAGACAAAGACCCAGTCTAAGGAGATCTTGACCCTCCCCCACTTTCATCCGTCCCTGACCATCATTTTTCGCATTTTTTTAAAATGAATGTATTTTAAAAATGTCACCAAGACAATCTTTCCCAAATAATATAATTTACATAGTTCACCTACAGATGGCATCTTTGATATGTGGCTTTCAGTTTGAAAAACGAGGTGTCTCAGCGGCGGCATTAAAGTAATGCAGTACCTCCACCGCAGAAGATGGATCGTGCATTTTCAACTGTCACTTACGTGACTATCGTTCGGATGGATATTCGCGAATTACATGAAACTGAGAAGTAACCCTACAAGACTATCCTTTTTACGTCAACGTGACGAACAAAAGAGACAGCCTTATAAAAAGACTCTTGTTAAGGGCACCATGCTAAGTCAGTAGGAACGCTGTAAAAATTGTCAAACAGATTAATTAATAAACTTCATTATAACAATTGAAGCTTACAGTTTCTAATCGTTGTCAGTTATCATTGCTGCTTTCATTCCCGAATAACTAAAGACTATCAAGCCATTAGAAGCGTTGTATTGCTACGCGTACGTCTTGTACGTCACGCTTATAAAAATAAACTAAATGCTTTTACATAAACTAGTGGTCGTCCAGTGGTTGAAATTCGACTGTAATTCATTAAATTTTCAAATTTGTATATTATTGATATTCTGTTGTCAAAGAGAACATAGGTATAATAACTATTGTATATTCTTTCTTTGAATCTTGTTAAGGCATCAGCGGATACAAATACGAAATTGGCATATATTGTTTACATTAATTCTTAACAATATATTGTTATTGCAAACAGATATTAATTTTAAAATTCATGGCGATATTCTCTACTCTGTGGGACTATGTTCGAGCACATACTATCTTGTGTTTGATTTTGACAATATAAATAATGAATGTAAACAATGAATGTGTTATTCATGCTATAGTTTATATGCATATGCTGTACATGAATTTTAGACTTTTGTACTCGTACTTCATATAAATCTTATCTATGCTAAACCTAAATCCAAAGCTAAACCGTTATAGTAAAAACGGTATTCAAAATTATCAATATTGTAGATTATTGATATAAGAATATCTTTATATATGACTAATAGACATTTCTAAGTAAAGGATTCGCGTCTACGTCGAAGGTGGGGGAAAAAAAACTAACAGGTTTCAAGTTTTTATTTTGATAACATTAAAGATTTTCAATAGCTATTAAACAAAAAAAAATCGGTTGTCAAACAATGGTACTGAATTGTTTTGTTTTTTTGCCTTTTTTTATGTAGATTATTTCCAATAGCTAATTGTAGCTAACAGGTACAATTCTATAAAATCCTAATAAAGATACAGATTTACTACGAAGACTCGTGTCCATTTTAATAAAGACGTAGCGAATGTAACTTATGCGTGGAGTCCTTAAGACCTTCTTTGTATTTAAGATTGAATATATATATTGATCAGCAGGGGGTGATGAAAACACACAGTACTCCAACAGACGATTTCAATTAAATGTACATGACAATTGAGTGTCACGAATGACTAGCTTCCCGTCAAATATGCGAAATGAAATGTTCTCAGTCAGATGTATGTACGGAAAAGTTGGTATATCTCAATTTGGTGTTTCGTAGATCTCTTTGAGCGTAACGTCCGTAGACACCTAGAACTCCGGAGCTAGCAACGGTTCGCCCGACGATCGAACCGAAACGGAACTTCACGGATAAGCATTCCCGCTGCGGACCTATCACCGTGAACTAATAACTAATACATCAAACGCGCCCGCGAACTCTGGCTCAATTCTGAGCACCAATTAAATCATGCGAACATCCAGCCCGGTTGAGCGGCGCGCATCAACCCTTCCACCGCAGAGAGATATAAACTTGTAGCGTCTCCTATAGGAACGAAAACACTTTATCGTCGTAACGGCAACATTCGCTAACATAAACGGCGTTATGGCCCATAAAGGATTTAATAATATTTTTATTAAATTCTGAGATATTACAGCGAGCCGTTGTTGGGGCAATTAACATTGTGTATGTTTATTATTAAACTCGCTCGTTTATATTTGTATTTATTTCGTTGAAGTTGGCAATTTGAAAATGGCTTATTCCCTGGCGCCAGCAGATAGTTGTGATTGGAGATTACCTTGTTAAAATGCTATCAAATTTAAGTAAGAGTTGAGGTGTATCATTTTTCTCAAATTTTCTTTTTGATTAAATTTGAATAAACATCAATTTGAATCACGAATACGCATGTAATAATAATACAAAACGTTTAATTTCAAATAATATGTTCTATAAAATCGATACAAAATTATAATCAAATCTATATATATAAAAATTAATGTTTGTCTGTATGTCCTTTATAGAATCGTAAACTATGCATTTGATTATGTGGTGATCTTTAGCAAAGTTGTTGTGCATGAGCCAAAGAAGGTTTCTGAGTTGGTTCGACCAATTTTCACAATTGGACCTGATAGATGGCGCTATTGTCGGTATGTCAAACGGCTGGACCGATTGGGATGAAAAATTTCTATGTATATTCCAATGAGTCTCTGGATGATTTCAAAACACAATTGGACCCGGTAGGTGGCACTGCTGGCGGCATATCGCTTAAAGCTTTTCCGGGCAGGACGACGTCTGCCGAGACAGTTAGTAGTGTATAAATATTAGACCGGAATAAGTTACAATCTGTCACAGCTTTACAAAATTAACCTTGATAAAATCAAGCAAAGGAAGGTCACAAATTAACAACTTTTTCCTAAACATAATACAATTTAACCCGTACTTGCTACAGACATCCCGATAATCAAGCCTTACCATTTACATAATCAACAGTTACGTAATAAGTTTTTTTTTTTACATCAAACAATAATTTAGATTTTGAAATCAATGTTTTTACAAGTTTTTTTGACATACAAGCGCTTAATGGTTATTCAAACATGTCGCCGTGCATCATTTATCGCGCGTCTTTTGTCTCACCTAAAATAATACGTTATTATGTCGTTCTTAACATACACATGACATATTTATGATCACATATCGTTTGTGATAGATGAAAGAAATTCCGTGTTATATAGAATTCCTGGGCGAGAAGTGGGACGTTGCCAGTTTTTTTTTTTTATTTTATCTAGTTTTTCATTTATGCGTGCTCATCACACTACGGTAGAATTTTTAATTATCAATGTAATTTAGATGTTATAAACTCGTTTTTGTTATATGTATTAATATTGTAAATTGCATTTTTATACGAAAATAAATAAATATTATCGTGCTCACGAATTGTATTTTCGTGAACAAAAATCGATCGCTTACATATTCCAACGAATATATTTTCTGAATTCTAAATCAGGTATATCTCGTTTTTAGCTTTTTTTTTTTGAATACTATATAAGAAAGAAATATTATTTTTTGGCGAAAATACTCGATGTTCATACCTTAGAAGTGATGAAGTTTTAAACTCCTTTCCCAGAAAATTACTAATAGATAACATCGCAGCGTAAACGGGAACACCTGATTGTATGAAACGGAATTAGATAAAGTTAAATTTCACGCTTGCACACTGACCAGCTTTCGCCCACATCTCCGCCCGCCTGAAAATATCATACAATAAATTCTTTCCTTTTTCATTTCGTGCGGTCTCTGTTTACCGAAACCGATCCCGAGAAACCGATCGGAACGGACTTGCACACAACCGCGTGGTATTAAAATAAATTTTGCAGTTTCTAATATCAAACAGATAGGGAGCATCAATTTATAGATTCCATTTTGACTCAAATCAACAAGTTGCGTAATATCAACCGAGTACGTTGACCTACCAGCGCCCGCTGGTGCGGTAAACGCGAGCGCACGCCAGCGGCCGTGCGAGTGACGAGCCAAAAGGCGTCATCCGGCGCGTCGATGTTTTATCGAGTCATAGACGGCATCCACCTGCAGTAAATTGGACAAATGTGTGGCAACTTTATTGTCCCGTAGCTCTGTAATAAATGAAAGGACATAGAAAGTATCCAATTTAAAATCCATAATCATTTTAGATCTTCTTTAACGGGCAAAAGAGATGAAAAATCCCAAATTTCGCCCCGACTGTTGCGCGACTGAAAATCGCTAATCCCAAATAATATCTGAATAAAGCTGTCGATAACAGAACAAATTCGAAACCCCTGCGAACTAAATCAATTGCCTGTGAAAGAGGCAAAAATGGTATTGAAAATATAAACGAATCATTTTTAAATGTATGAAACACATAAGGTTAAAATGGGATTTGATCTAGGGATCACAGTCGCTTTTAAATCGTAACATAAATTTACAATCTTCAGGTATGTAAATTTATGTTACGATTTAAAAGCGACTGAATACCAACCAGATGAAGAACATCTAGAGCGGGCACCGAACACGAAGGGAACGCAGCACGCAGTCGCTGGACTGACCCCTAACACACTGAGGTGGATCGTGAAAATTATACAACCTGAAAAGTTATATCTTTCAAGGGGACGAATTCCACTCGCTTCAATAAAAATATATGTCCGACCTGTATTGTATTTGTTTCTTTTTTTTTCTCTTTATTTGACTTTCATAACAGAACACAAACTCGTGCTTGTGAATCTCGCTAGTAAAAATCGGCTTTAATGTAGACTATTTATTGAAAGGACCGGTATTGGTCGAGGAATTCAAAGGGACGTTTTTTTTTAAAGGGTTCGTGATTTTGTCGTTTTCTTAAAAAATGTTAGTTTAGTTAGTTTGAAAGTTTTCTTTCCACGTTCGTTTGACTGTTTGAAGGGCTTTATACTTTAATAACAAGGGCTTTATTTGTTTTTTTTATTTATATGAATTAAACCAATATACGATTATTTGGTATCACGAGAGTTCAACAAAAGAATTGTGTCTTTTTTACGATTTTCTTATACGTCAATTTTCATTATTTTCCTTTAAAACTACACTATTTACATGCAAATTTACACACTTTGAATTAAAATAATTTTCGTGTTCTCGTTTTTTTTTTTGTAGATAATTTATATGTATACATCTAACTTGGCAAGGAGATATGTATATATAAAAGTGAATATTTGTTAGCCTTAAACTACAATACCATTCCACCAATGACCATGAAAATTAAGATGCTATTTGAATACGGAGAGTATATTTACGGTTTATATAGCTGTAAAGTAAAATATTTTTTTTACAATTTCGCTTAGGACAAAGACCGGACCGGGATAAATTTACATCAAGGGCAGGACCCAATTCCTGCCCTCGATGACAATTTAATCAATCTGATCGAAATCAGAATCGAGGATGTGATAGCAATCGATGTCACGATTTCATGATGGGGTGATACAAAAGACGAAGGAATTCATTTTATGTCTACGCGGATGAAGCTACAGACAAAAGCTTAAAAAATATGATTCGGTAACAAAATTCCTATTTCTATATTTCTGAGATTCATTACTGTGTCGGCCGGTATATATTAACATTTATTTTTCCAATATTAAAATGCTGAAATACGTCAATAAATCGGGAACATCTTAATTGGTGTTATTTTCACACAGAAAATTCACATGCACATACATGAAAACCTACACGCATTATTAAGCCCATACATGCACGTCACACGTGATCGAGTGCTCGGCGCACCGGCGACGGGCCGGGCCTCCTTATCACGTCTTCGACTCGATTAGACTGAAAGAATCTCGGCGGAGGACGCGCTCGCTCGACGTCTCCTGTGCTCGCTTATTTCCATGCTATTAAGCGGTTAGGCGTTCCTCCCCGAAGGCTATGTATTCTAAAGGGTGAAAAACGGCCGAAAAGCCTTCGCAGAAGGGTCGCAGAGTCACGTCGTCAGTACTAATTTGTAATTTTAGCATTGAAAGGCACGATAATGTTGAACAATAACGTGCGGTGTGCGTTATATCGCTATTTGATTTGATTGAGTTGTGTCGGGTTTCATTTATCACACAGTTGGGGTATTACTCTCCCACTACATTTTTTTTAGGGTTCCGTAGTAAACAAGGAGTCCTTATAGTTTAACCATATGCGTGCATCCGTTTGTCTATCTGTCTGTCCGCGGCTTAGCTCCAGTACAAAAAGTCTCTACTAGTAGTATTAGAATGCTGTAATTTGGCATAGGAGTACATATTAATCACTTCGACAAAATGGTAAAATACAATCTTGAATGAAAAATTTTTAGGATACCTCCCCCACAAGTGAAGTGGAGATGAGGTTTTTTCTTATCTGTCCCATTGTGTGGAATATCGTTAAATTTGACAACTCATCCAAAAACTGCGGGTCTGTAAAAACCATTTTTTTGGCCATTCCAGATTTAAGGATCCATTTGCGAAATATTAAGCTTTCGTTTCTTCAGACCAACTGAATGGTTATTCTTGGATATATGAAAAAAATAACGTCAATAATACAACACATACAACAAAGCTAAAAGGAAAACCGTCACGGCCAATGAAGCTTTATTCATTAACTAGTAAAAGTCGACCAACTTATAAAATGTACTCAGAGAAGTAAAAAGCGAAATTTTGCACAAATTCCATAACTTAAATGACGTTGTTGGTTCTGTCAAATAGGTAATGAATACCACGTCATGAACCATGTGAATTATGGAAATATAAAATCATAATAGCCATCATATGTGGGCAGGTTTTTAGATGTTACTGACCCTTAAACTCGATGAATTGGCTCATACTATCAAACAAAAAGCTCCGTTGTAAGTCCGCATATTGTAACGGGCAACTACGGAACTTTAAAGTGCACATTGTCCGACATAATCTTGGCCGGTTTTTTTTATTATTATTTTATTGCAGATTGAAAGGTTTGTTCTTTAAGCCCTCCACGCTGGCCCAGTGCGAGTTGGGGTGCTGACGACCGTCGTGACAATTATCACAGTATTGTCATCTCATTTTCTGGTCGGAAGCCGATACTCTACATACGGAGCCGCCACAGCTCGTAATTTAATAAATTAAATCGTAATAATAGTTATTATATTATTTTGGTGCCCCTTTTTTAGGGTTCCGTGCCAAACTAGCAAAAACGGATCCCTTATAGTTTTGTCATGTCCGTCCGTCCGTCCGTCTGTTCGTCCGTCCGTTCGTCCGTCCGTTCGTCCGTCCGTTCGTCCGTCCGTATATCACAGGCATTTTATTTGAAAACTGCACGACGTGTATTGTAAAATTTATAGAGTAGGCGTCTTGTATGAGCCGCTACTTAGTTTGATAATTAGACAATAACAGATCATGAAAAAAAAATTTTTCAGTAAACATCAAGATGTAGTTACATATTACGATAGTTTTTTTAAAACATTCTAAAGTTTAAAACAGTTTTTCTGATTGCGTGAATAATTTCGGAAATAATCGCTCTGAAATTAGCAGAAATTGTGTCCTCCCCTTTAGTTTCTAAACCATATATCCAAAAAATATAAAAAAAACAACGGAGGTAACGCTTAATAAATACTTCAAGAAAAATTATTTTGAACATGATCAGATAAATTGTTTTTAATTAGTGCCGAAAAACTGCGCTTCTCAACAAAAGGAGATAAGTGCCATGAAGATACGTTCTTTTGCTAATGCACTTTAGGTTACACTAGTTTAATACTAATAGTTGACATACCTACTTGTTTTTCTAGTTATAAGCGACTAAAGCGCTTGTAATTCAGAGCGAGAAACATAAAAAAAGTGTAACAAAGTACTTTTTTCATATGTAGTGCATTTCTTTGTAATAATGGCTTGGGAACTCTATAGTGCGTATGGCCCAACATGCTCTTACTCAGTTTTTTATTTTAATGTATTTAATCGTAACCAGTATATAAAGAGTTAATAGGTGTTTGTGAAAGTACAGACATTTATCAATGCTAGTTTTTTATCTATTTACGTCTATTCGTCTGTATCTCGGGCATAAGATATAGTTTTAGACAATAATTTTGAACTCGAGGAATTGGAGAATTATTCTCGAAGACAGACAGATAAAGAAGTGCATGAATAATTTCTATCAAAACTTTGTACTAGAAATAAATAATATGCAAAAGCAGTAGACAAAAACTTCATGAATTTTTGTTTATCTATTAAAATTTTGGAAACATTAGACAAATACTGCTAACTTCACTCGTGATTCATTATTACATACCAGTATGTTCATTACAAATAGTCGAAACAATTTTTGTATTTGATTTGTATCGTACAATTCGACTTTTTGAGGTAATATCTTAATAATAATTTTTTTGTAAACAAGATATTACACGTCTGATACTTTCTATTTTGACATAATAACATTGTGCTTCATTAGAAGACGAAGTTCAATTTCAGGACACACCCATTATTGGGCAGCGTCCTTCTCCGGCAATTCGACTCACCTCCTTCGGAACCTTTGTGTGTTTGGCTTAAAAATGGGATTTTATTTTAAATAAATTCGCTGTGGTTATTTCGAGTTAATACGACTATGGAAATTTCACAAATATAGATGAATGATTTAAGACACCGACTACTTCAGATGTCCGGTAAAAAACATTAAACTTTATCGCATAAGAAGGGCTTTTTATTACTATAAAACATTTTTAACACATAACGTATGCGAAATCATAATTTCTACTAAGTTGCACATCTACAAAATTCTGATAGAAATTAAACGTGTACATTTTTTTTGAATATCGTTTTTAAAAAGTGAACTATAATATTTGACATTTCGTATACTTTTTTTCGTCTACCGTTTTCAAGAATATTGTTCTTGTTTGTGGCTAGACTTAGAAAAACATCTTACTTAAACGCTGTTACATATTTTAAACTTGAGTTCATACGTGTATATCCAGTCTGCACCGACGGTCTCTCGCGTGTCTGGGGGTAATCAAATAGACGACGTTCTTGGTTTACATTTCACGCTAAGTATCTATTAAATCTTAAATCATTGCATAACGATTGGTCCTTTTTGTGTAAATGTTAATGATTAATGACAAATGTGATGACACAATTTACCCAGATTACACATAACTTACCTTTAATAACGTGGTATTCGTCAGACACTCTAAAAAAACATTGAGAAGTTTTCTTAGTTTTGTTCTCCATTCAAGATACGGATATCGTTTGGAAGACTAAGCCAGAGTGATAATGTTACCACTTGATCCACCGAACTAGATTGATACTGAAGTTGATTCAAAAACAAAACTAAAAATAAAAACAAGATATACGAAACTGATAAAATTGTGCGTGGAGTCCATCCGCGCGGAAGAAGTGAAATCTCTTAATGTGGATATGAAAATAGGAAGGGGTAAAAATTGTATTGTTCGTCGCACGTTACAATTGCGAAAAACAATTGCGGGACGAAATCTACCGACTCACTCTCTTTCTCTCTCCTACTTTCTACCTTTGTGTATTTTTTTTCTCTCTCCCTCTTGTATTGGAATATTGGACGCTACTCGTTGCTAACGCTCGCGCTGGCCTGTAACAGGTATACTACGCGCATGCGTTCGAGTGCCATGCGTTCACTCTCGCTCAGTCTCTTTCTATTCCCCCTCCCCAGGAGCGTTGAACGTTCAACGCAACCTTGTTGGAAGTCGCATTACAAGTTTCACAAAAAAAAAATGTACACATGTTAGAAATGAAAATTTATACAATTTTCTAATTCTACTATATATATACCAATGTATAAAATCAATGATATACGGTGGATATATTTTTTACCATGTCGGCTAATCAAAAATAAGACGACATTTTTATTTTGTAACACAGTTTTAGAAATTTCTGTACTCGTACACAGTTTTAATACTTTAGATTAAAATACTTAAACATCGACTAGTTAGTAGTTTGCACGATCCAGCTACCAAAGTGACGCTCGGTTTCCTTCACTGCCCAGAAAAAGTGTCCATAGTACGTCTAAAAAAGTTTACACTAGAATAATTCACACAGTGAAGTAAGAATAATTATCGGTCGATTCGCCTGCACGTGGTCAAATTTCGAACCTGACCGCACCATCTGATTCTAATTCAGTGCGTCGACCGCGCGCCCGTCACGCGCCGACGACGTGGACCCGCATCGGTGGATGAAAAAAATGTACACAAATATTCGCAAGGTAAACGTATTAACGGGGGACGCTTCGGCGAGCGGGCGAATTAAAGCTTATAAGCGCGAGGCGGGCGGAACGAACCGGGGCGGGGCGGGAGGGGATGTTTCGTTCTGCCCTCGACGAACGGGACGGCATCGGAGTCCCGCGAGAGGGCGCCACCGCCGCGCGTGGCCGGTCGATGCGCGGAATCAACTCCGCGCTGGGCGCCCTTGACGAATTAAACTCTCGCTCGAAAGTGAAGGCTGCCCTTCGCTAACTAAATAACCGACCTGCGAGGCGTCTGCCAACTTAATTAGCGAACAAGGCGCCGTGCGCACGCTCCGCTCATATTTTGTTTCATATACGCTCTCAATTAGCCGCCCCGAGACATCCGTCAAAGGAGGGAAAAATTTTGTCGGGAGCGAGTCTCTAAGTGAATTCCGTACGGTTCATTACGCGTAATTGTGTTATTTCATACATTATTTCATGGTGTCTGTATACAATTACGCATGGCCCGGAGTAAGTTCTTTGTACGGAGCGAGATGTCTCATTTTTCTTTTGTCGCGAAATATAGGTAACAAGTTTTACGAAACGAGCTCTAAGAATTCTGTGACGCTGTAACGTATCTCTGACGAGCAAAATAAAATGCAAAATGGATTTTCGATAATGGACAAACTCCCTACTTAGAATTTCAAATAAAGCCTCTCTCACTACCAAACGAATAAAATAAGAAATTATAAGTGCTTTCGTTCCATTTTCGAAACAAGATAATTGGAAAAAAAGATTATTTACTATAATTAGACAACAACACAGCCACATTACATATATGACGAATCTGAATAAACAATATTTTTTTTATTTTAATATGATTTAAAAAATATATAATAAATTAATTAACTGTTTTTTTGTGAATTAACGAAAAGTATATAACCGAAAAACAAAGAACATTTGCAATTAACCATAAAATATAATGTAAACTATGATTTGTATTGAAACACAATATCAAAATTAAAACAATAATACGTAACTCAGTGGTAAAAAGCAATCGAATGTTCGACGTCCCTCAAGAGAAAATACCAATATACAGCCGCTTCTGAACGCACTAAAACCAATAACGTAAACATGCCCTATGGATAAGTGCTAAACTTTCGCGATACACGGCGCACTTCGGGGCGATAAAGCCGTGCGAGCGGGCGGACGGACAAACTATCCGGAACAGACTGCGTACAACTTCGGACTTGTAAAAACTTATCGGGAAACTCGGCGCCAAATATGTGCACCGAATTTTAAACGGCACCGAACACGGGCAAGCGGGGAGGTGTTTATTATTACAGCGGATGCGGATTTAAAACTCATGTAATAATTTATTAGGACGAGAGTTACAGTCATGCAATGGTAAGAGAAGCCATGATCGAAACGTATCTTCGTAAATAACAGCCTTCGGCAATTTACGATTCAACGCGAGCTTTTTTGCCGCAGAGCATAACCGGATAAAAAAAGCTCAGTGCCTGCATCGCCATACGAGATGGAAAAATTAAAAAGAAGCCAAATAAAGTATAAAAAATCACAATCAGGACCGTTCTGAACTTTTCAAGCTTTCAATTCGCCAAAAGTTTCCATTGTGTTCCCCGAGACGAATGAGCTCCGAAGTATGAAAAGAAACATTAACTCTTTTAAAGTGCCGAAAGTTTCCGCGGGAGCGATAAAATGTACCCGACGTCTACAAATAGTTGTGTAACGTTTTGTGTACTGCGTTTTGGTATTTAGTTGACACAGTCTCATGCGCACTGTGCCACTTTTTTTTATGAATTTCCGTTTAAAAACATTTTTTATCTCGTCAGATCGGTGCTATTTTACAATTTAACGTGCATTTCATTATGAAATATAAACCTGTATAACTAACTATATATTGCTGATATATTGTATACACTACATGTAAATGTTAGTGTGTATTTTGTTCGTCTCCTATGCGAGCCTAAACTATTCATCCGATTACGGTCAAAGTTAAATGATATGTTTTACGCCCTTGAAGGTTTCTGCCAGAAAAGAAATAAACATTTGTTCCCGATTTCATCCGCATATTTAGAATACTAAACCTGACTAAGGGAACGTTTTTAAAAATTCTCTTACTAATAGAAAACAACACTAACTTTTGAGTGTAATAAGCTACTAACATTTGCTCCCACCTTCATCCACAATTTATACTACCAAACCAATTCTAGAAATCCTCTCGTTTAAAGAAAACTACATTATTCCCGAGTAACTAACGTTTATTTTGGTACAAGGATTATTCTACAGTTTCTTCCGAATCAGATCTGTGACCGATCGCGGAATACAAATTGAAAGCACGATACCAAACCAAATCCAGACAGAGACCGGGAAAACATCAGGAGTGGGATCGGAACTAAAATTGAAAATGGGATTGAAGTCGAAATTAAATATAAGAGCAAGATCAGAATGAGTTATCGGTCATCATCAATCAGTAATAGGGTTCGAAGTTAGGACTAATACCGGGAACGCATGTTATTATCGGGACTCAATTAATTAATTGTCATCAATATTTATTAGATTTTCAAATAATTAGAAATGCAGCTTATTAGAAAGGTCATATCTCGAACATGAAGGGAACGATTTGATTTTATTATTTCACTACATTGTCGTTATAAACTAGTCAAAAAAAATAATTTTAATTACTAGATATACCCTTTCAACTGCTACTGGAATTAGTCCGCTATCAGTAAATTTCTATATATTCTAAACATTTAGAACCTTGTACCCTTAAAAGGTACATATCCATAATTTCATTTCTTAATTTTAAACCCTGAAGCAATTTCATACAAATAAGAAAAATATTAAAGAGAGCTTTCAAATTCCTCATTGTTACGAATCTCTCCTATTCGTTTATTGTTGTAAATCAAAAGAAGAGTTTAATTTGTATAAATTGTTATTTATTAATATTCTCATAAAAATCATATTTTATAAAAAAATTTTAATATTTCAATCTTTCACATTTTATTAACAGCTGCGTTTGAGTTTTTCAATCTTTGACACAACTTTTTACAAAAGAATGTCATAATTAAAATATCTGCATTATATAAAAATGAAATTGTTATTATAAAAAAATACAGAAATAGAAGTAGCATCATATAATTATTAAGATATTTAACGTTTATTCACACATTCATTTTTATGCGTCTTCTATCACCTCGTTTCCTTTTATATTTAATACCTGACCCTGAGCCACTGGAAGGTGTAGGCGACTTTCAGTTTCAAATATTGATTCCAAGAATTGGACCGATGGCTCAAAATACAGCCTCGGGCTTCATAATTCACTGTATATTAACTTTCAGTCAACGAATAATTTATTTCTAACCAGCTGTTTCTATCCTCGCAGTTTTTTTTTTGTCATAGCTCACTTATTTTTTTTTTTTTACTTGAGCAAAAATATTCCACACACTGCGTACCTTAGAGAACAGCTTAAGCCGTTGGTCGCGGACGTTCTCATTTGATGACGTCGGTCGTTAGCAGCCCCCGCCCCGCGCTGGGCCAGCGTGCTGGTCTAATCCCTTCATTCTGGTACAAAAATATTGTGGGAGGGCATGCTTTAATAGTAGGGCGATTAAAACCTGGCACATACCCATCAACTATAAGTATGTTATAAGTATAGCGAATATATATTCTTTGCATACCTTGTGTCTTGTACACTTCTTGACGAAAGGTAATAATGAGTAGGGTCCACGTGAAATTCTTAAATGTACTTCACAATATTACACTACCGTTTTCATATATTGTTTTTGGTTGGGTCGCCTGGTGTACACGCGGAGTTAACGAAACGAAGCCCATTTCCAACCGTAACTGTCCTCGACAGCCTTAGGTTAATTTAGGTTCGTTGCACGTCCTGTACCGAGATTCAAGCTGGCTCGTTCCATTCCGCGACTTAGGTACAAAAGCGACACCCGAATTAGTCGAGTGCCGCTATTAATTTAAATGGAATATTAAAAGTGCGCATTTAGGTGAATTAGTGTATTTAATAGTTACTGGATTCTAATTAAGTTTCTGATTTATTAAACGATTTTCTTTTTAAGTAATTGTGTTTAAATGATTCATTTTCTCAAAATAGCTTATGTATGAATTACAATTTTTATTTATTATATTTAAGTTAAACAGAGTTAGCCCTCTTTTCTATATTCCATAGTATAACCGTAATATGAAACACTTGACATTATTAGTTAGTGGCGTTTGATACTTACGAACTTTCCAAAGAGTCAGCTATAAACAATAGTGCACAGTTCTATAAACAATACAAAACTTTGTATTGTTGTCTACGCGCGAGAGCATTACAACCTTTTGAATTAAATTCATTTTATTTTAATCCACTCACCAAGTTTTGGCGTATTTTTCTTCAAGATTTTGTAAACACCTGCATCGTTCGGAATATCGGATGAGAAGCGAGAGGACCGTTTCAACAAGAAAACTTCGGCTTAAGACTCCGACGCAGCTTTTTAAATCTCCCTCCGTCTTGAATATATTTATCGGAGTTCCGTGACAAGAGCAGAATCTCGATAAAGAAGAAAATGAAAACAAAGTTTCGGCTTCGGAACAATCACCTATAATACTTCGCGCACTGAGAAAATTTATTCATGACTTGTCTCCTTTAAAAAAATAAATTACTCGGCGGATAATGACAGAAGGTAAGTTTTCTCCCTTCATGGAACGCCATCGATCTTTTCTAAAAGGAAAAAAAAGTAGTAATTTTTATTGAAAACAAACATAGTAATAATTTCCTCTCTTATTAATTTTTGCATTTCACTTGCTTAAGAATCGATTTTTCATATATAACCAGCGATGTAAAATTATTTGAGGAGCGAAATCATGACGTTAAAACCGAGCGTTAACAAAAAGTGAAGGCGTTATGTTGCCCCGCGGCGCAACACATTCGCGCATCTTATACTTAACGTGTGAATTTTTCTTCTATATGATGTGTATGATAAACATTATTGCCATTATTATCAATATTTTAATATGGAATTTTTGGTTTATAATGTAACATGATTTATGTAATTATAGGTGGCATATTATTAAACGAATATGATTATGAATAAATTATACACCTGTGTTTAGTGTTATAAGGATGCGTTTATTTACTCCCTTTGCCCATTGTATATATACCCTTCAAGTAAATCGTACTTGAGGAGAGATCTCTAGTCGCGCTTCGAACCTAACATGCATATTTTTTTTATTTATAATTTGTTTTTATACACTCGTACAAAACAGCGCATTAGGTATATTTTTTGAGAAATAAATGTTTGTATTTACAAATACAAACTTTTCGTATATATTTCAAATATTCTATCGATATACCTGTAAATTTTAAAATTTTGTTATGAAATACATAATTTCTTATAGCCATTCTTTCCTCTACTTCGTCCTTCTGGAAACAATAAATATGGAACGAAATTTTAAAAGGTACTCGCGACCAAGTGGGATTCTAATTCCATATCTCTCCGGCGAAATGGGAGCGCGTTACCGAACGGCCGGCGCGCCGCTTACGCGCGTAAACAACCAAAAGCGATTTTCTATCGCGGCCGGCGTTGAGTGAAACTCTAAAGGGATATCGGCCGAGTCGGTCCGGGCGTCGGGAGTGGTGTCGGCGGCCGCGCTCGGCGGCAAGCGGCGGTGCGGGGGTGCGGATGTGAGGGAGTGGAACACCTCCGACAGGGGAAGTGGTCGATTAGATGATCGGGAGTCGGACTGGAGTGTCGGCGTGCGAGGGTCTGATTTAATGCTATAAATTTAAAAGCATATCTAGCAGATTTTGATATGATTTTCGCTAAACGATGTAAAAAAAATAAAAAAAAAAATAGTGCGTGAAGGCCCTCCGCGCGGAAGAAGTGAAACTTCTTAGTGTGGAAATGAAAATAGGAAGGGGTAGAAATTGCGTTTTTCGTCGCACGTTAAAATTGCGAAAAACAATTGCGAGAGGAAATCTACCAACCCACTCTCTTACTCTCTCCTACTTTCTGCCTTTGTGTATCTTTCTTTCTCTCTCCCTCTTGCGTTGGAATATTGGACGCTACTCGTTGCTAATGCTCGCGCTGACCTGTAACAGGTACGAGTGCCACGCATTCACTCTCGTTCTGTCTCTTTCTATTCCCCTTCCCAGGACCGTTGAACGCTTAACGCAACCTTGTTGGAAGTCGCATTAGAAGTTTCACTTCAAAAAAACTGTACATGTATTTCTACACATACGTAGATAGGTACAGAGTGAAACTCCTTGACGGTATATCATTTTAATTTTATTTTATATTTAAAATGGCTAATTTAAACACGGTTTAAGGGTAAAAAGCTAGACTACGTTCTTCTATTATGGAGTAACAGTGCTTACCTTCCAGCTCTATCAAGACAATTGCAACAAGTCCAAACATGGGTCGAATAAGTTGTCGCATTCTACAATGGGACAACGTTTAAATGCTATATTTCCAGCTTCATCATTACATCAAGCCAATCATACCATATTATTGTATACGTCATCGGTATTCGATAACTGTGCAAAGTTTTAATTTAACTTAGCGATTTACAAAAAAAAAATAAGGAGCCGTGAAGGTGAAACTTTACAAGAAAACGTTGCAACAAATTTTTTAACAACGTACTAAATTTCTCCACTACACCGCCAAAGATTTTTGTTTCATTTCAATTATGAATGCAAGTCTGGAAATGAATTAATCTTAGAAAAAATACTCTTATTACATAAGTATTTTCAAAATATTATTTAAATATTTTTATGTTATTGGAAGTCCACTTTCAATATTTTTGTCCCAATATGAATCTCATAGTCGCTTCTTTCAAACGAAACTTATTAACGCACAGCTCATACACGATGCACGATTTCTGTATTAATTTTCCTATCTAGTTATGGCGTACCTTACAGAATTACTATAATAATTTATTTTAGACGGTGCCATTCAGCATAATTATCAGCATTAATATTTTTAAATACGGCTTTTTTTGAGATTTAGGTCATCTCTAAATATAATCGTAACGTTGAGCTTTTCAAAGGGAACCTGCTTTCAGAAACAGAATTGTAATGTATAAACACGAGTAAAATATACAAACAGGGCGTTTACACAAGCGGAAAATGAAACTACTTCAAATGATAAAACAATAGTTATTTATTCATCTTTCTACAGAATTATCTATAAAGCCGTAAATATTTTTATACATAGTTCTATTAACTCGGTAAATTAATGTATATAAATTATTTTAAAATAGTTACTGTTTTACAAGATGCTGTTGGTAGTATATTAAAACTAAAATCAAATGTTTTTTTCTAAGAGTGCTATAGAAATAAATGCACAACTGAACGACTAATTTTTATGTCCAATAAATCATATTTTAGACGTACGTGACCTTTATGTTGCAAAAGAATTAGGAACTAAAAAAATGTTATATTAAAATTAAAGTCATGTGAATCGTTATAAAAACAGGCTAATAAAAATAGAACAAAATAAAAAATGAGCAGTGTTTGACTTATCTACGGTAAATTTATATGCAAAAATTAAACTTAAGTCATTAAACAGGCGTACCTACGGTTAGCAACATATTAACACAAAAGTACCTTACGTACTTGGCTATATTTAAACGAATATTTTTTTTTATTTCAAGAACATTAAATTCAGAAATCTTGTAACATTATATTAAATAACGATTCATATTCTAACTCAAAGTAGATCACTACCATTTCGCCCCGTTAAACGATTACTTTAATATCATTTTATGGGTGAAGCAGGGCGAATGTGCTGTATGCGGTCGCGAGAGAACCTTCTTAAATATTAACGTTGCGATCGTACTTACTATACCAACAATTTACGTAATTACCAGATATAAAGAAAGATGTAGAATTTCTGTACAAATACGATCCTGGGCCACCTGTAACTTACAGTAGCTAGATACTAGCAGCCCGGTGCTTCCACTAGAGGGTAGATTCTCATATCATTAGTTAACGACCGTCGTGGGTTTACTTATAGCGGCCTTGCAATGCGTTTTTTCAACTCATTGATTCCGTCGTTTATATTTAAAAGAGTTTAGTTGTGACTTGCCAAGTGAAACCGTATAAGATAATAGCTGGATTTTCAGGTAATTTTTATCACTCTACGTTAATCATGATTCTTACCGTAATTAGAAATAATGATTCGCCTGATGAATCAAACTTGTATCTTGTAACTGCAACTGGTACCTTTTAAGATGAGTTTTTATTTAATTGTTAGAGTACACTGTTGTTCACAATGAGAATTAAATCACGTATTTCTTTAATGCTCTTGTTTATAATTAAGGCTGATTTTTTATATAAGTTTATTATTGTTTTATGTACTTGACGCATTTGATATGAACCACAAATGTTTTTAAAAAAATTCTACATAGTAATAGCCACAATAATAGAGTATTTTACACTAGTATACTATGAAATATTAAATTGATGAAACGCAACTTATTTTAATAAATAGAGATTGCATTATTTCATTAAACTTATCCAAACATAAATAAGTACTACCCTTTTTATATGAGGAGCTAATAGATTATCTTTTTAAACATAAAAACAAGTTCACCTTTATCGACAGTTCATTATTAAATAATAAACATTCAAACGGAGGCCAAACTGTTATGACTTCAATCACTTCTTATAAATTATTTTTTGTTGTCTCCATCTACCGACTAGTCATCACTTAAGAGCGTAACTTAAGTATATTAATGTCTCTTGAATTGTGACTTTATATTACTGTTCCTTCCAATTGCCATAAACGTAACAAAAAAAAAATCCTTTGACATTTCTTTTCTCGTACCGAATTCGCACTAATCTTCCTAGCATTTTCTAGAAGAACTTGCATAGTAATATTTTCACTTTGGCCAAAGCATTGATTAATTAGACGATTTAAAAATTTCCAACGTAACTATAATCGATGTGCATTACTAATCCTCATTCCAATTTGAAAAACATCTAGCTCTTTCTTGAAATATCAAACCTTGCCATATGACTGCAGCACAAACAGTCAGTGTGAGAGCAAAATTCACGCCGGTAGTGGTCGTAGCAATAAACCCCTCAGGGTCGTTTGTCCGCCGTTCGTGTTCAGGAAGTCGTTTTCGCTGTGATCATTGCTTGAAAACCTTCGCGAAGTTACATATTTTTGTGAGATCCAAACTGAAACATGAAATCTGTTTAAAAATATCTATATAGTTATCCTATATATTTACGTAACTTAATTTATTTATAAATCATATTTTACAGGACATCTTTTCAAGATGTTTAATAAAAAGTTGCTATTGTTCATCACTTTTAACTAATTACATGGACACTAAAGTTTAATGATTTTAAATCTTTTATTTTTCAATATTAAGAACTAAATAAATACTGAAAATTACAGGGCATTAAACCTACGTCCTGAAAATTTGGAAATGCGTACTCAACAACCGTACTAGCCAACTTGTAAACTTGCATTAATTTTATTGCATATGGATGGAATATAATCTATGCTTACTCACATTAAGAAAATTCACTACAGATGCAATAAAAAAATATAAAATAATTTGTGGAGGAACACTGATATAAGTAACCGTTAAATTTATAACGGTTAAATGTAACTTATATGTAACTGTCCTTCTTGCCTGCAATTAACAATTATAAACCTCATGGATATTTTAAAAATTATATCGCACAAACTAATTTATTAGGTAGTGAAAGTACGACAAAAAACGAAAACAATCATATCTACTACATATCATGCATCATAATTGCAAAGTATGAATCCAACGACACGCAAGTAAGAAACTTGGCTGGTCTCAATAAACTGCTCGAAGTCACATTCAAAGTTTATCAAGGATCGATATTTATCCCACTCCTATGTAGCTTGTTTATGGACTACCTTACTACGGACATTCCATACCTTTTATTGTGGTCCATGTTCTTATCTTACAATGTTGTACTGATCGACAGCTGTACACACAAGCTATGAATCCATTCTACAGAAAATGAGATATAGAAATTTAAATAACTGTTTCAGTAGGTGTTAAAGCGAATACTTAAAGTACGGTTATTAATGTATATTCCTGCCTCATAATGGATAGCTGCACACAATTGTTGCGACATACTTTTATTATTCGTAAGGTAAACTTGTCCATTCACATAATTTTCTATATTTATGGTTTTCTAGTTATTCCTGCCATGCTTACTATCGTTTGTAAATACATTAACAAAAAGAACGAATTTTTTTACATGTTCAACTCTCTTACTTTCTACAGATACATGACACCCATTCATCATTTAATCATCTTTCTGACATTTATTCAATTCATCTTTTCTTAATAGAATAATTCATTTGAATTACTCTTTCTTGCAACTATGTTGCAATTGTTTGGCCATCTGAAAGGAATGGTTTTAAGTACACTGACAAAACAATTTAAAGAGTGAGTATATGTAATGGAAAGATCCGCAGGGTCCTCCTATAAAATCCTATGCAGCCCAAATTGGTGAAATATTAAAAAGGGCCAAATTTTAAATACACGAAACAGAGGAGATTGCATGAAAAAATTAAAGGACGTCAGCTAAGCAAAAGAGGTACGCAAAACCAGTTTGGAAATTTGTACTCTCTGGCTACCTTTCTAGGAAATCAGCATGAGTTTATAATAATAACTGTTGCAACTTGTACGCCAAGTGCCTAAAGGATAACTTGCACACCGGTACCCAAGGTTTACTTGGTCGTCGGCGTACATGAAGCATTTGACGAATACTCGTAGCTAAATATCCATAAATTTTTTGTACGTCCACTGTTACGCTACACATCCGTACTTGAATATCAAATCAATCAGTTAGAACTTCCTTTGTTCTTACGCTGACACTAAATCCTCTGTATAAAAACTATATTTTTCTTATCAATCCTCTACTCACAACAACATTCTACGATAAGCTTTTACCTACAAAAGTAGAAAATCTTTAGTCTTTGCCCAAAAATTTTTCATTAATGTTTTGTATAACTAGTATTTTTTTTTATTTAATTGCAGTATCCTAAATATTTATGTCTAAGCATTCTTTTTTTTTTGTTTTCCTTTTTCATCAGTTTTAGAGTACTTCTCCAATTATCAATACTCCGTTTCGAATGTCAAAGCTCTTCTTTAATTGGGAGTAACCTGGTTTTACTATAATCTGTTAATCCATTAAATACGTATTTTTTTTAAATGTTATAGTATTTTGAAAGCCCATGTCTAATTTCCAAATATAATGTCTATTAAGACACCCTAGACCCATGAAATTTGAAATTCTAGTAGCATTGATAATCTAGATCTTCTCGAAAGAATCTTTCTCGTAACGTAAGTAGTTTCGTAAATATAGAAGTAGAGAGGGGTTCGAAATAGTACGTGTAAATAATAATAAATATTGGACAGCGCACGCGCCGCCGGTTTCGCGAGAGCTCGACCTCGCGCTCTCTCGTCCGCTAACGAGTTTAACGAGAAACAAAAGTTTATTAACGAGTATCTAACTCGTTAATAAACTTTAATTTTTCATTTAATAATTTTCATATTCAAATACAGATGTCAGAGTCTGTTATTCCTCTTTTCGATCACGGACTTGTCAATTACAAAAGATAATTTCGTTAAGTCATCATTGCTTTTGTCTGGTATTATAATCTACGACGAGTTGCGCCAAATCTATAAAAACTATATTTGACAGATATTGTATGGACAATCTGTCAAAGCTTCCAGTTAACATTTATAAATTGCGCTTTTTTCTTTCTTATACAAATTTCCTCTTATGCAAATATATTACAGATCAATAACGTGATGGAAATTAAAAGGTTTTTACTGTCTGGCGCGTTTAAGTTCAATGCTAAGTCAATGTAATGGGCTTTCATAAACTTCTTTCAAAAAATTTGTTTTAGTTTTAGCAAGGAAGACAGTATGCAAAATCACAATAAATTGATATACCTATTAAACATTTAATTTCAGACAATGGGTGAATAATCATTCTAAATAATGTGCTCTATAGTAATTTTGTTGTTTTTATTTTTCTGACAAAACATTTCTGTTGTAAAGTTAAAGGTGTAACAACGCCTTCACGGGGGAATCAGTTTAATGGTTGCACATGTAGGAAGTTTATGATAAAAAAAATTAAACAATAGGAAAGACTGGGATTACTCTAGTTTTATTTATTGTTATTATTATTATTATTATTTTGCTGAATATGGACGATTATTTTGACCCAATATTAAACTCTGAACAGCGGTGTTACAGCGCTTGTACAAGAATAAGTTACAAAAGAAAATTATTTTTAAATATCATTTTTGCGGAATAGGCCTTGCCGGCTGAATTTCACGAAAATGAAGATTTGCACATGTAAAGTGAACTTCGACCACTCTGCATTACCACACGGTCCTCGAAGTCAAATAATATTCGTGAGTTTTACAACGCAAACATTTCCTTGAAATCTAAGCGAGGGCGCGAGTGTAATTTAATAATGTTACAATTAGAGATTAAACACGGCTGTAGTGCGGCTGCAGCGACACCTAGCCGCGGTGTGCGCCTCGTAAATCTACTGTAATTAATTTCGCGTTACCGGAGCCACTTCGCGATACTCGACCCAGAAATGCTACAAACAGTGTCGGAACTTGTTTTGTCTGAAATATCTTTTTGATAGTGATTCCAAGAAAATTGTGTTATGTATATATATACTTTCTATATTATGGACGGAAACCACATGCCTTCACGTGGCGCTATCTTTCATACTTTTCCTAATTCATTGATATTAACCAGTCGATTCATCCCTTTGTTAATACACTACCAATTTGATTTGCGAAAGTTTTCCAAAGCACTCTTTGCTGAGCTCTATGTAATGTAATTTTAGTATCTGCCAAATAACGTCATTTTTATTATTATTACAAAAAAATGCTTGTATTCTCTTGAACGAAATTAAATATTTCTATGAAATATTGGCGATCGCCAAGAATTGTAGTCTTTATGACAATCATATTACAATCTCTAGGATAATATTTCAAATTTTTCAAATTGGATTATTATCAAGGTGCACGAATTATGTTGTTGTAAAAGCGATAAGAATTACAGCCTTCGATAGAGACTACTTTTAAGAATAAACAGATGTCAATTTTCCACGACTCATAGTGCGTAGCGTTTGAGACTATGATTCACGACCTTTTAATTTATTGTCGGCGACTATTTCTATTGCTGTAGTTAGTAAAGGAAATTACGAAAATTTGCCTACGATTGTACAGATAATTTAATCGACATTAGTTCCATCAAATTCAAAAAAAAAATTTTTTTTTCCTTTTTATTATATTTAATACAATAAAAACGAAAATAATATCGTAATGTTTAATTTAACGTTCATTTTTATACAATTTAATACACATGTGTTTATTAAATTGTCAAGTTATATAAAATAATATATATATAAGTCGTGCACTTTTGGGTTTTCGAATTTTTTTTTTATAGAAACCACCTTCGCTCTATTCTTTCTATTAGCAACATATGTTCTACTTCCAAAACACAGTGTTCTTATTCGTTATAATCTGAAATCCATTAAAGAGAAATTGGAATTTTCTTATATTAATTAACAATGACAATAAACTTGCTAATTTTATTGCTGCGAAATTATTTGTGATTAAAAAAAATATATAATTTTAATCCATAAAAAAAGAGGTTATTCATACTTTGGATAATACCGGATCTTTTTCTCTGCATTCAAAACTTAAAAAAACCTATGAATAACATGAGTTATTCAATGCCAAAGCTAATTCTTAGGCCAACTAGAACGCTATTAAGAATATAATAAATACACATAATGTAGCAAACCTACCATTCGAACTTTTAAATATACCTGATACTATGAAGAAATCTCATAATAATATAAATAAATTCTTTCTTCAAATTGGGATCACCTTAAGCTCCAAAATTACACCACAAGATGCTGTCTCTCCTCATATTACCCGAATTCTTATTCTAATCGTAGTTTCTTAATCATTACTAAAGTGGACAATGCAGAAACTGAATCGATCATCATATCCTTGCCAAGCAACTATGCGGTGGATTGAAATGGTATATCCTTCTCTATAGTAATATAAAATTGAGAAACACTATTTCCTGTCATAACTCACATTTGTAATTGTTTCATCATTTCTCAAATCTTTACAGACGCCTTTAAAAAAAGGAGTCGTGCATTTGTGGTACAAGAATGAAAAAAGACATAACATCAACAATTGTAAGCCACTAACAACACTTCCTAAAATGTTGGAGAAGTTACATAGGAGACGCCTAATAAGCTTTATAAACGAACACAAATAATTGATTTTAATCAATGTAATTTGGGACCCAGGGTTCCTATTGAAGATGTTGCCGATTCTTTTGTATTGTCATGAAGTTAAATAATAAATGCAAGTGTTTGGGAATATTTTTTAACTTGTCAAAAACCTTTGACTTTGTTTCTTTTCTCTTACTCTTACATACAATTTGAATCAAAATAATCATTTACAGAGTCTTCAAGAATTATCTGTCAAATCGCCGATAACACGTAAAATTAGCAGGTTTTTCATTTCGTAGGAACCCATCACATATGGTTTCCCACAAGCATCCTTAGTTGAACCAATGCTTTTCTATATACATTTATATTAAGTAACTATGCCGGTTACACAATTCCAACTGTAAAATCTTTACTTATGCAGATGATAATGCTCAATATAAATAGCTTGAGTTCGAAAAAGATGAAAACAAATGCAAATAATGCACTCAGAATTGTTGTCAGTTGATTAAATTAAAAACCTACTAACATTAATTATCTCCAAAACTAAGTACGTACGTCATTCAATTATAGATCTTTTGTATTTCAACAAATGTTTCGTAAACCAATCAAACATATCTACTAATGGCATTGAATATCTATGTGTTTAAAGAGAGAGACAAACTAAAGTGGATGAAAAAAATTAATGCCCTAACATGTAAATTGAGACAATTAATCTATATCCATAAAACGTTAAGACAGACAGCCGAACAAACCACACTTCTTACAGTTTATCAGACGTCATGCCAATCTTTGCTTACATGGTGTGTGCCGGTAAGACCTTTTTAATAAAACTAAACCCAATGAGTTGTGCTTTAAGGTTATTAGGAAGAGACCATTTGATTTTCCCAGTACAAATTTGTATATCGAGGCTAAGGTACTTAAGCGAGTCTGCTTTATATTCTCCGCACAACCCTTTGTAAGCATTTGAAAGATCTTCCTCGCATTAAGCCACAGAAGCGTAGTAATATAGATATTTAACTTCTTTCGCGGCAGGCAGCTTCTTCATTATCAGCTCAATTTTGTATAATGGACTAAATGAAGTCTTAAAGAAATTTCAATTAAATAACAAGGTCGGAAAATGTCTAAAACTTCTAAATTACATGGAAAACTTAAAATTCGCTATACTAATGAAGATTACAAATATTAATAACATTAGCAACATTTACATGAACATTAACGCTCACACATTCATTCGCTTCTTACACAAACACATGCATATGTACATACACTTATATGAATATTTCTCCTACTATGTACCTCAATTTCATTTGTATCTCCATCATGCCATTTAGAGTTGTTATATGTTTGTCTATGATAAGCTTAAGATAACACGTTGCACCTAAAAATTAATATCCTCCACGATCAGTCACTGGTCTCCTAAACTGCAGGATTTCTTTTAACCTAGAAGCACAGGCTAGTTATTTTGTAATCGCTTCATACGGTAACTATATAAAATTGTATTTTAATATTGTTTAGGTATAACAAAGGTTGTTTTTTTTTTTGAATGAACTTGAATATTTAATAGATTGCAAAAAAATTAAAAGCCTTTAATTTTTTTATATTCTAAAGTGAAAATGAATAGCGACAACAAAAAATTGTGTTTATTTGGTTTTATTCCAGAATACCATTCAATTCATACAATAAAATATGAAGTAAGTAGTGCCGTTATCAGACTATGTTGGTTTTTATCATAAACGTATAAAAGTTTCATTAAGTCGTATCGTATATCATGTATTTGGAATACACGTTCGTTTATCATTTTTGCTTATTACGAAATTTTCAATGTTGTCAATTACTTGTAGACGGTATTGTATTTATAACTCATAAAATGTGTACTCATATCGGAAACAAATATCAGTTTAGCCGTCGTATTAACATGTATTAGAAATTCATGCTTTTTTTCTTGTTTATTAGAAAGTTTGAAATGTCAGTTAATTTAGTCGGTATATAACTCCTAAAACGTCTCCTGTATCGGTCTAGCCTGAATGTGAATCTTCATCTAAAAAAAAAGGGGAACCTTATACACAAATAGTTCATATCATTATTAGAAAAACTATAAAGTTACGGTTTATCGCAAGGGATGCGCGCGCGCGTTCAGATTTCAGCCGGTTTACGAGCTTGTTCCCCGGCGCTCGAAGCACCCGTAAATGAGGTATACCCAGCCCCCCGTTTTATGAGCGGGAGCTGTGATTTTACGAGAACGGTCTCGTCGGGAACAGATAAAAATTGATCAATAAATATATTTTCGGGGCCGTATCGAATACCACATACGGAAGACTTAACGCGGGCCGTTCGCCGGGCAGGGTAATGTAATCAAACAAATTATTGGATATTGGGGATTATAAGCGGATCATTTTTGCATTATGCGAATCGTAAAACGTATACGCTCAAAAGGAATAAGTGCTGTAAACATATATATCCTTTCAACAAAAAGCGGTTTGCAAATTTACGAATAAATAAATAAGACAAAACACGATTCTTTGAAAAAAAAACAATATGTATGAATATTGTATAAAAGTATATTGACATATAATAAGTTCAAAAGTATATCTATATATAATAGGTATACCTTTGTATGTAATGAGTGTTGTACCTTTGTATATAATTAATATATATGTAATGAAAATGATTTTTTTATTCCGAGATTTGTTAAAGACCCTTGAAATTTTCAGAAGGCGACTTTAATTATTCCTAATGAAATCTTATGTAAATGATTTTAAGCTATTTTTATTATTGTAAATGTAGAAGTACATTTGTATGGATGTTTGTTAAGCGCTAACAGCTGGACAGGTTGTAATCTTTGCACAGAATTTGTTTGTCTTCGAATAGGATATAGAATACCTTTCAATAAAAATACTTAGGGAGAATGGGAACCGATATAGAAATTTAAAGCGAAACCAGGACCAAAGCCGACAATAGAGCCCTATAATTGACATCGAAAACAAGACTGTGAGCGACATCAAAATTAACTGCCAGATCAACCGATATGAGAGATGGAGGAATTGATTTTATGTCCAAGCTAGTACATTTGAATTATATAAAATAATTATTGTTAGATTTGAAATTAAGCTTAGTGAAGCAGACGGATAGCAACTAGTATATGTATATAATTTGATTAGAATATCTACTCTTTTTTTATAGGCGTCTTTTGTTTACAGTATGTCGTAGCGTGTTGTTGAAAATGGATTAAACTGAATTACGCATGCTTAATACGTATCTGTGCTTGAAGCACTTGTGACCGAAGAAATGGCAAATAAGTCGAAAAAATTGTTTTAGCAGATCTTCGTGTCATGATACGTTTTATAGTTGAAGAAAAAAGATTTCGACTGATAGTGTTCATATCATTTTGCACGAGCGTTTGATGACTAAAAAAGTGACTACGCGCGAGGGTCTAGACGTCTTACCGACACATAAAAACAAACCAGGTTGATTTCTTCAGCTTTTTTGGAATCGCTACAACAAGATCCATACTCTTTGGCACGATTTACAACCGTTAATGAAACGTCATTTATCTCACCATCATGATCCAGAAACAAAATTACAGTCTATGACTTGGAAAAGGTCGTCTTTTCTCCAACCCCTAAGAAATTTAAGGCAAGTCGTTCTGCCATTCTTATGGGCTCTCTTTTGTGGGATAGTAAATGAGTGGTCATAATAGAATATCTCGACCGTGGCGCTACTATTATGAGCCCTTATTACTATTTATTATCTTTTGTATGCCGAACAAATAAAAAAATTGCGTAACGAAATTCGAAAGAAAGAAAATTCGCAAACGGACGAAAATTTTTTTGTCCCATCAAGATAATGCCTCGATTCACAGTCCCACAGTTGCTATGGCTACAATTCGAAATGTTGGCTTCGAAATACTTATGTGTTCTACATATTCATCCAATTTAGCCCATAGTGATTTCTAAATATATCCAAGGTTAAAGGAATATCTAAAAGGAGAGAGATTCTAAGATGAAAAATATGGAAAACAGTTAACCCTAAAGGACAACTCTGCAACTTCCCGCTAATTTTATCCGCTTCGTAGTTATTTCAAAAAAACGTTTTTTTCGATTTCTTTCGACAACGATTTCTCGCAAATGAATCAACAGATTTTGACCCGGTTTACGGCAATCGACGTGTTTTTACAGGATCAAGAGCTAGTTAGAATTTGAAATCGATCGGTCAAACCATTTCGTAGTTATTCCAAAAAAACTGTTTTTTTCGATATTTTTCGACAACGATTTCTCGCAAACGAATCAACCGATTTTGACCCACTTTGCGGCAATCAACGTGTTTTTAATAGGTTAAGAGCTGATTAGATTTTGAAATTGATCGGTCAAGCCATTTTAAAGTTATTGTGAAAAAAACCACTTTAAAATAATTTTTTTCTTAGTTTTTTGAAAATTCCTCAAAATCTACAGATCCAAATCGACCCAAACTTTCAGGAAATTTGAGTTTGGTAAATCTCTTTGGAACGCCGTTTAGTAGGCTCGATTCAGTCAAGCCGTTTAAAAGTTATAAGAGGTTTACATACATCCACACATACACACACACACATCCACACGGACATACGGACATCATATCAGAGATGATCAGGGAAGCTTCCTACACCCTCAGAACGTCGAGACCTGATGAGAACTCGATTTTTGCAAAATTGGGTAAAACCAATAACTTCCCGAAAATTTTTGAAAATTTTCAATTTTCTTAGCGGGAAGTTAAAAAGCGGTAGTCGCTGTAGTACAAGAATTCTTAGTGCTAAATATGAAGAGTTTTTTAAGAAAGTATTATTTAACGAAGAAAAAAGATATGTTAAGTCTATTATGCTAAATGGCGAGAAATAGACTCTGACGAGAAATAAAATAACATTCAATAAATGTTACCGTTTTGATTGTAGGTAAAATTCAAGTTATGCCTATTTTTGTCCGACTGCGCAAGGCAAAGGAAAGTAACGTTTTTATATCAGCCTATGAACGATGTACGTATGCAATGCACGTCCTAATGCATGTATGTATGTTTGTTGGTTCCTTCGTAGCACTAAAGACCAAACTTGTGAGCCGTTTTCGATGATTCTTACATCTATCGATTTGCCTTAATCTTATGATTGTCACTAAAAAACATGACAGTAATAAAAATTCAATATAACGAGAACCAGCCGCCATATTGTCAAAAAAAAAAGTAAAGTTGGCGAATTATGTCAAATAGGGTAACAATGGATAGGTCTTTTAGAATCGTCTTTAAGTTATTTTAACCATTTTTCATTTTATTGACCATTTAGGATCTATAATGATTGAAAGTTGGTTAGCCACCGATCTCACTGAATTTTTCAAAATTTATCATAATTCTGTGATAAAGTTGTCATATAATCGTATAGTAAGTATTATTAACGTGAAAATAATCATTATAATGTATTTCAATACCATTCTTAAAATCGAAGTAACGAACCCACTATTTCACTGCTTTGAAAGATAATTTTAACGTCCCATACCTAATGCGTTACTAAATATAGTTAGAGCAAATAACCTAATTAATAATATACATATTTAATTGTTAAAACAGAACTAAAAAGTGATAAATAAAAAATTTATAAAAAAATTAAAAATCGCGACTGCGTAAAAGTGATATAAACAAAGTGATGTAAAAAAATCACCAAATTAAATATGAAAAATATTTAATTCGGTGTTTGCAGCAAATTTAGTGACATGGCTACAATGCCTGCAACTGCAAATATTTGTCATATTTAATTGAATGATTTTTAGATCATCTTGTTTACATCATTTTCTTCATTTTAACGCAGTCGGGTTTTTAATTATTATATCTTACAATTTTTTATAGCATCCAAAAAGTAATGAAATACTTCTTTCTTAATTAAGGAAACCCTAAATATGGTATTAAAAAGTATTGAATTACCCCTATTATTTAGTTCAAATTACATCATAATAATCACTTTAATAGTAAACAAATAGATTATTAGGCACATATAAATAGACTTTTGATATAATATGTACACGTCGATTTTTTGAATAAGAAAGCGATACATAGAAAGAAAGGCACGATATATCAGCTCTTCCTTAGGAAGTAGCACATTATTGAGAACCCTTTGTAACATACACAAAACTTGATACTGAAAACTTTGTTTACAGCGTTATAACAAATAAAGACATTTTACTGGGTAGTGAGAATTTTGCTATCGCCGCGGCTCGCTTCAAGAATTCCACGGTAACTCCATTAATTCAGTCGATAATTCATTATTTTCGAATGCAATAAATTGTACATCGATAGATTTATATTCGCTAAGGAGTTTAATGTTTTCACTGCGCTAAATTAATCTCGAATTTCAGGAAAATTAAGTAGCGAACTTCGCGTCTATCGGGCGGTTATATTAACAAAACGGTTTATTAAACATCCGGCTATCGATCCCGCTTTCGAAACGGCGAATTTGCTTTTGTTGCGCTAAGAATTTCCGTTTACATTAGTCCGTTGTGCGGAATTCGTTATTTACTTACTCAGCGACAAGAGTTTCGTTAACCATTTCACTTTTCTATTCCAAACGACCAGCGTGTAGAATTTTTCGAATTGTCCATAATATTTTTTCTATCTATATTCGTGATTACATTACTTTATTTACACAAGCACACTAATTTACCTTCATGTACACATAAGTTTACTTACACGAGTGCACTAATTTATCTACATAGACGCATCAGTTTATTTACACATGCACACTAATTTACCTTCATGTACACATCAGTTTACTTACACGAGTGCACTAATTTATCTACATAGACGCATGTGTTTATTTACACAAGCACAATAATTTACCTTCATGTACACATAAGTTTACTCACACGAGATTATCTACATAGACGCATCAGTTTATTTACACATGCACACTAATTTACCTTCATGTACACATAAGTTTACTTACACGAGTGCACTAATTTATCTACATAGACGCATCAGTTTATTTACACATGCACACTAATTTACCTTCATGTACACATCAGTTTACTTACACGAGTGCACTAATTTATCTACATAGACGCATCAGTTTCTTTACACAAGCACAATAATTTACCTTCATGTACACATAAGTTTACTTACACGAGTGCACTAATTTATCTACATAGACGCATCAGTTTATTTACACAAGCACAATAATTTACCTTCATGTACACATAAGTTTACTCACACGAGATTATCTACATGGACACATCAGTTTATTTCCACAAGCACACTAATTTATCTTCATGCACCCATTAGTTTACTTACACGAGCACACTAAGTTATCTACATAGACGCATCAGTTTATTTACACAAGCACACTAATTTATCTTCATGTACACATAAGTTTACTTACACGAGTGCACTAATTTATTTACTTAGACGCATCAGTTTCTTTACACAAGCACAATAATTTACCTTCATGTACACATAAGTTTACTTACACGAGTGCACTAATTTATCTACTTAGACGCATCAGTTTATTTACACAAGCACACTAATTTACCTTCATGTACACATAAGTTTACTTACACGAGTGCACTAATTTATCTACTTAGACGCATCAGTTTCTTTACACAAGCACAATCATTTACCTTCATGTACACATAAGTTTACTTACACGAGTGCACTAATTTATCTACATAGACGCATCAGTTTATTTACACAAGCACAATAATTTACCTTCATGTACACATAAGTTTACTCACACGAGATTATCTACATGGACACATCAGTTTATTTCCACAAGCACACTAATTTATCTTCATGCACCCATTAGTTTACTTACACGAGCACACTAAGTTATCTGCATAGACGCATCAGTTTATTTACACAAGCACACTAATTTACCTTCATGTACACATAAGTTTACTTACACGAGTACACTAATTTATCTACATAGACGCATCAGTTTATTTACACAAGTACACTAATTTACCTTCATGTACACATCAATTTACTTAAACGAGTACACTAATTTATCTACATGGACGCATGTGTTTATTTACACAAGCACACTATTTCAAGTAGGTGAACATATTCATTTATCCAAACAAGCACCTAACTATTCACATGAATACACTAATTAACTTAAATGAACACAGAGATTTATCTAAATTAAGTGTATTTTAATTTAATTAAATTTACTTTAATCAATTTACGTAAAATACCAACAATTACACATAACAATAGCTGCATGCTTAATTTTTCATATTATTAGAAAGCGCAATGACGTACTAACGAACCCATTTTTATGGCTCCGTGGTCAAAAAGAAACTCAAAGTTTCACCATGACCGTTCGACTATCTGCGTGTTAGATAAAAAACCCTTTTGTACTAGAAAGCTGCAATTTGGTATATTTGTATTATTAATCACGCCAAAAAATGATAGCATAAAATCTTTATAAAAAAAGTTATTAAAAAATTATTTAGGGTACCTCCACTGCACGTAAAGTGGGGAATTTTTTTCGACTATGCCATGGTGTGAAGTATTGTTGGATAACTAATTCAAAAACTATTCGGTTCCGTGAAAATCATTTTTCAATTAGTGTCAAATGTCTCCCACCCCCTAAACGGCAAATGGTTATTTTTGGGTATGTAAAAAAACTAACACGACTAAATATACAATGAAATAAAAAAGAAAACAATAAAGGCTTTATTAATGAACGAGTTATAATCAACCAACTTATAAAATGTACTTGGAAATTAAGAAAAAAATCTATACAAATAACGTTAAAAATTACTTGGACGACATAATTGGTCGTGTAAAACACGTAGTAATTATAAATTTATAAACCATGTAAAGTGATGGAAATATAAAATCATAGTATCTTTAACACCCGTTCTATGCGAATTCTTTTTTTGACGTTATTAATTGTTAAACTAGGAATTCGATTAATAGATTCATAGCATCATACAAAAAGGGCCATGCTAAGTCTGCATATGGTGACGGGCAACGACGGCACCATACACTTAAAATAATTTGTCTAAAGGACGAAATAAAAATTATTATTCTGACCGATCGTATTCCCCTTAGAGTTTAAAATTCGTCCGGTGCTAATCTCCACACGCAAATGAGCATAGAGATCTAAACATATAGAAATCATCTCGCTGTAACTCCATATGTCCGTCACAAAGGCGCACTGATTATATATTAATCATTTTGTTACCCACTCATTGTAGAAAATGTACTACACAACACCATCAGTATTGCCTGTGGTCCATTTCTCTTTCAAGCTAATAATCTATTCTTAATGTTATTCAAAGTATACGTACTGATGTTTTTTATAGAAATCTTTTTATTGTGAATCGATCCATTAAAATTATTTCGCTGCGTATTCTGAGCGTTGCCTTCAAATCTGAGGATACGGATAGGTCGGAATTCCGGGTACGGGCGAATCAACGATGAATTTTTGACTTAATCAAACTCAGCTACCGCATAAATTCCTCGGGGAGCACGTTAAATCATCGGCCCGCCTGGAGAGCTTAATTTCGAAGCCCCACGATCTAAAGTGTAAAGGTTGTGGGACATTGTCTCATGGCAGCGCAGTACTTGAAATCTGATTGAAACTCGACGATCGTGAACACAATTCGTATGTGTTCACGATCTTAACGCAACCAATATCAATCACTTATAAATTTCAATATTTGAAGCACTGTGGTTTTCAGTCTTTATTTTGTATCTTTTGTACTGTATTAAAATAATCGAACTGTATGTATATTTCAGCACTTTTTTGAACGGAGATAAATGTTGAATAGTCATACAAATGCTGAGAATTAAATAAAAATAAATTTGAATTGAATAAAAATAAAAAAATGGTTTTTAAATTTATACTATACTGTGTGATATATTATTTTAATGGCGATAAAAGCATTTTAATGGATTGAAAAAGGAATTAATAAAGGATTAATCATCATGTATGCAAAGATTTTAGTTTAATTCTGTATAGGTATAACCTCAATTAAGAAATAGCCATATATTGACCAAGTATCTGGAAAAAATTAAAGATTAATTGCGCAAAATGGTTGTTTTTACATTAAATTATTAAAGAACTCACAATGAAGTTAAATTGTTTTTCTAAATATCTTTGCGATTACACGAACCTCAAAAGGATATATTACTTAAATCACCGGAGCACTTGACAGATAATGACACTGGATTTTTTGCATGTCGCATTTTCATTCATTTAAAATTTGCCCACCTATTAATACCTAATCTAAAATTTTAACAAATATTATTACTCGGGAGGCGTATGTGCCGTGAAGAAAAAAATGTTTTTTTACGGTTAGCGCACACGAAACGGCAGACAAAATAAAACGTTAGGAGACCGACTTGGCAACTGAAACATTCCGCCCAAAGCGGCGAGCCATTGACACACATACGCGAGCGGGGATTCCGGACGGCGGGCGAGCGGATCTCGCCGCCCGATTGAGGTGATAATATTCAACGCCAACTAATCCACTTCATTTCAAAATACGTAGTTATTGAACAACGCAACTTGCCCAATCGATTGAGTATTTCACGGTTATGTTTTATTTTGTTTGTCTATTTCAAAGCACAAGGTACAGATTACAAACTTTGTAATAATGTATAAAGTATATGATATGCAGGTATAAAAAATTGTCTAGATAGTAGTCTTTTAGCATGCGTGCAAATTGGAGATATACCATAAAACGTAAACTGTATAAAACAAAATGAAGAGACCAAATATTAACAAATAAATGAAACGAAATATAGTAGTTATAGTAGAGCTTCAGCTTCGCACAGCCAGACTTTTAAATCCACTAATATTGATGTCTAGGCTACTATTTAGAAGAAGAGTAGGTAGATACTTAAGCCGTCTAAAATGAAATGAGTGTATATTTCGTTTAGTTCTTCTACAACTAATCCTTTTTAATACTTCAAAGAAACCTTTTCTTGTTACGTGCCCAAGGAAAAAAAAAAATTAGCTTTAGTATTTTCTGTTCTTCTATGATCAAGATCTATCGATAGATCTGTATTTTTTTTTCCTGTATAAGTATTAATGGACTGTGATCCCGACTATTTTGAGCTTTTTCCATACCAATACATATAAAATTAAGAATCCTTTAATAGTCAAATTAACTATATAGAAATTTTGTCATCTAATTGGTTTATTTGTTGGTAATTTTATTATAAATTATTGATCGGTATAAGGATGTATGAGAACCCAACAAATTTTGTTTACTTATTCTTAAAAAAAATCCTGAACCGTCTTATAATTGAAAACAACCGTAATAGAATGAATCGCTAGGATTACATAAGATTTGTAAGCGTATACACCACACAAAACAAGTTCACACACCTATGTTACATAAACCGGATCATGTGTGAAAGCACCTATGAGAATGTGAAAACTTCACAGAGAAATCGTAACGTAACGCGCGACGGGGCGGACGTCGACGCGGCGCAGCGACTGCGAGCGGAGATGAACTCGTGCCCCGGTAATAAAATCAGATATTGTGTAAGCCGACTATCGCGGGGTCTTCGCCCCGCCTGTATGTAGTCCTGGGACAGGACCCGCGGTAAATTAGCAGTTCGTATTCAGTGTACGCACCGCCTGGACTGTTCGGCGCCCGAGCGCAGCCCCTTTTTTATCGAATGCAAGCCCCCTACCAGGTTTTCGCTGTCGCATATGATTATCCTTTTTTTTTTGTTTCGTCATGTATCGCATTGAACTGTAAACATTTCTGCGTCTGTATAATCCACCGAACCGGGCGCCTCTCGGCACACGCTTCGGGATAGCGAGTGAGACGGGAAAAATGTCGGAGTGATGCGTCACGCGACCGCGTCATATCGGCAGTGACACGCGCTGCATTGGCCATACAGAATAGGTCGTCAGACGCCGACGTTAAAGTATCGTTGTTTAGTTTACAGTGTTTGTTTAAACGCGTGTTGGTTTCAATGCAATAAAAGTAATCATTCGATTTATATTTACTTAAACGTCGACCATCATTACTCATATACGTGCCTATTGATGAAATAACGGAATTTTAAATTTATGACACGGAACGCATTATTTAGTATTGACATCAATTAAATCACCTTTGATTGTTACTACACTAATACAGAAAGTACCTGTTCGCACACATAAAATTTATATATAATCGTGAATAAACATTGACAATTACTATTTTTGGATTTTCTAAAGTAGTGTACCAAAATTTTTTGTACAAAACATATGAATGTTGAAAATTCGGCAGACTATATTAAATATGCTATACTACTAAAACAATTAACTTTTGTATAGTTTTTTTTAAATATTAATTAATACATGGACATAAATTTTGCGTTGCTAAATAAAATAAGAGTTACACTAAACTCGATTGTTTTACTAATGCAGTTTAAATTTAGCCGGCCTAAGGAAATACGCTCTAGTAAGCTATTTTAAAATATAGGTCGATACAAATGATCTAGAACGCCGATGATGGCTTCCCCGACACCTGAAGTGTTTCAATGTCTAACTTTCTTGCGCGTAGCGATGCTGTGCCAAGTTTTTATCGGCTCACTGTTGAGGCGTGACGTCCTGTAATCCAGGAATACGCTCCATATTAAAGTACACCCTTATGTCTATAATCAAGCACAGCCCTTTTTATTTAAAATGCAATCAGGACCTTATACCCTTCGCGCCGGCTCGGTGCGGGTCTGATACTGCCGACGACCGTAGTCACAAACAGTCACAGTCGCGCTAAGTCACAGATGTGGTGACAACGGCCGTGGCTGACGGCTTAGCTTGCTCAGCGAGGGGCTTAACTTGACTCAAGTGAAAAACTTATCTATTCACTCTTAATAGGGATTTAAGTCTGATACTTTTTTGTTCGAAAACAATGCTCGTAACCACTCGGTCACCACGGCGTACCAACAGTCCGTCAGCACATCACATTCACTGTACGTACAACCGCGAAGTAATTTGATTTGTGAAGCAGATATAAACATATTTGTAAAGTTACAGACAGACGAAATATATCATTCTTTTATAGTAGTTTAGCATATTTAAAAAAAATACAGGTAGAGGACCCGCATTCGAATTGCGTTCGGTTGTTGATTTTTTCTTGTGAACCTAAAGTATTTTTTCCACGCTACTGTCGTCTGAGATGCTGCTTTGCCTCCAACAAAATCGGGTCGAAAAAACATTTCTCATACCGAATAATAATCTTTCCGGCAAAATGTCCACTTACAGCATACAAAATTAAGTATTTTAATTTTGAATCTGTCGTCAAGTCGAGATAAAATTGAAGATACTGTGCTACTTTTGGAGTGCCAAATACTTTAACCTCGCATAGCGTGTAACAACACGTGCGTAAATAACGATATTCACCAATCCCACTTTTTTTGCGGATGTAATATTTAAGTGGACCGTACATGAGGCCAAGTACAGCGGCAAATGTAACAACACTATTCGGATTAGATAATTCGGAACGACCCCGGAGCACGACGCAGGAGGTCGTCCCAACGAATGAAAGTGCTCGTAACTCTAAGCCGCGGAGCAGAACAGCACCTCAGCTCCTTCAAGAAGTATTTATGAAACTAGGAATGTTTATGTGTGCATAAATGACACGGAGCGGACGAGTTTGTGTCCGATATGACCGATAATATTCAAATGTAGCGATATTAAAGTGACGTGCAGAGCTTAGTATGGAAAGGAGTGGGCACTGGATATCGAAACTGTATGGAAAGACGAACACAGTGACTTTGCCCAAACAACATTCTTGTATTTATAGAGTCATAGAGTTGCAGTCTATGATTTTATTCTTTATTCGAAGCTTACCTGAACTTATACCCAATATTTTTCAAATTCAGGAGATAGTGCAATTAAAAGTTAGGTACTTTAGCGAAACACTTTTATTTTTTTCTCGAAAAATTACTCTACTTCAATTGATTTTTTTCTAATAATTGATAGTTTTTCCATGTATTCCATCCATTGTGAGGATCCCGTTCTGTTGTTACCTTTCATTGATTTCTCAAATCACAAATTAAATGCTCGTATGACATGCTGCCTCTTTTTTTTTTTTAAATAATTCTCTAGCTTCATAATAATCATATATCTATGGCATTACATAGATTTTTCTATACATTTTTTTTTTATTTTTATAAATAACATGCCAATAATATCTCTACTGTATTATCATGATATCACAAGAAGAAAAGAAAGTATATTCTGTTTAGAGTTGCACACTAGAAATTTGCACACGTCAACTTATACATCGAAGTGACAAACGAATTTAAAATTTAGTTTATAATGTAAAAACACTAGGTAAGTATTTCTCATAGAAATATATAATCTACTGGAGTCTACTTCATAAACGTAATAATTTAAATCATCACGATCATTAAGTAGTTTTCACATGTGCTTTTAAATACAGCACCATAGAGTCGACGTGCATTGAGCTATTGAGGGAATAAACTAAGCTTGAAATGAATCGAACCTACTCCACGAGGGTCCTATACCTCATGCATTCATAAGGAAAAACTACTTAGCGCAAATAATACGACGTAATCATGTCTACTATTCACGGCGCCTTCTTTCACTACACTTCCCCGTTTCTCTTGGATCAAACTCTATATATCACATCGAGGAAATCGTATACGCTTCTATAGGGAAAATCAGCCTTTTGATGATGATCTTTAGAAACACACAGATATGTTTGATCCGAACCGGTCATACTGATCTCTTGTTCGATTTTCAGTTCGGGTCATGGTCAAACGAAACCAAATAAATGAACAATGTTAAAGAAATACCGGAATTTCGTTTTCATAGAATTCGCTTTTAGCACGAAACTCGGTAGAAGTACGTGTAAGAACCTCTTTCATAAGATCCGGTGGTTATCCGAAAAGAATGGAATGTATGTTCAGCGATAACATCAAAAATTGTGGACCGATTTGCAAAATTATTTTTAAAATTATTTCTTACCGTCCTGAAATTGTATACTTTCAAGGTAGTCTCATAGCCACCAAATAGAGATCTGATTATAGATCCCATACAAATTGAGCGATATCTTTAAATTTTATAAAGGTATACGTACGGTGTGTTTGAGCTCTTTTACTAACTATTAAAAAGAGCTCAAACTCAACAGAAATACATGAATTCCTAACTAGTTATTCCTGTATTTGTAAATCTACTAGTAAAATCTGTGTACTAGATTTTATTAGTAGACTCTTCAATTGCTACTATTATAACCTAATATACACAGAATCAAAATTACTTATTAATGTACCTACATATTTTCATTAATTTATATAGTTTTAATATAACAGTTTAAACAGAAAAAACATTAGAACTCTTTAGCAATAACAGTAGAAACACGATGAATTAATTTAATGCGGGAATGAATAAGAATGTGATCTGCATAAATTGTAGAACTTTTATATTTTAAAGAATAGAAATAATTTATATAATTTCTATCAGAATAATTTGGTTATTGCACTCCAATTAAAAATATAAAAACTCTGGAATTATTACCAGCGGCCACCGAGCAATAAATTCGGGATAGGACTGCTCTTTCATTTTCTCCGTACAAATTAAATGAAAAGCCTGACTAATTACGTAAATCATGACTTAACAGTAATGCAAACTATCTAAATGAATTATAAGGCTATAATTACCTACTAGATCACTAAAAAATGTTAGAATTTAATTTTATGGAAATAAATTAAAAATTGCCTACAAAAACCACTTTAAATAGTTATTCGTTTTTAGAATCGATTCCACCTAAAGTAATGCGAAAGAAAATATAACCTAAAGACATAAATATGAAATGTTAAATATTAAGTTAAAAGCATATCCTCTTTCTCTAAAAAGGCACAACTGTGTCCCATTTATCTTTAGCTCAGAACGACTCCAAAAACAAAGAAACATTTCAATAATAGTTTTAAGGCGTCTTTTATTTTGTTCTTCCTAATTAAATTTCCATGGATCGTTATCTAGAGGTATAAACTAAATAAAATGTATTTTATTTCGTTGATTGGGTCATTTATTGTTACTTAAATAATGCAACAGACTAGAAATCAATAATACGACAGATTATAATAGGTACTAATATAACGACTATTATTACAGCTATATTTCTTGAGTAACATTTTAATTTACATGTATTTAAACATAAAAGTATGTTTCTTAATTATCCCGCGTCCAAAATATCTCCTGCTTTTGGAGGAATCATTTTGAAATGAAAATTGTAATTTCTCATAAATTTAAATTTGAAACTGGTAAAATTTTAAACGAAATTTCTTCATTGAAAAAAAAATGTTTTTTTTATAGTTACACATCACGACAATACAAAATTATGTCCTTCGATGCATTTTTTTTTTATATAACATTAAAAACTCACGTTTACATTTTTGAATGAAAATAGCCCGCCTTGCGTTTTCATAAGCTATGCAGCCCAGCTGAACTTTTCCCCCAGCTTCTCGGAGAAGTCTCCTTTGCCCAGACGAAATAATCTCCCCGAGGTAGGTATTAAGCTCGTAGTCTCGTGAAACTTATAGGGCCGCATTTTTAACGGGGGCTGGCTTAGCAGTGACATATTTGTGTAGCTTAATTTTTGTTCTGTTTAAGGTCACTCCTGTACCTTCACTCTGAATTAAGTGCTTTTAAAGGCGTTATTTATTTACGTGATTTTGTATTTCTTCGATGAGAAATGAGAAAAAAAATGCAATTTGCGGTATTAATGTAATGGCTGTGTGTGTTTTGAGCGACACACACACAGCCGTGTTTTGACAACGTCTGTCTACTGAGAACTATCTCGATCACGATTATTGATTGTATAGTTTTGTCATTACGTTTGTCTTGTCGATTACTCTTATTGTGTAATGTAATCGTAATTAAGTGCTTAACGCTTAACAATACGGTAATTATCAAAGAAATCTGTAAATGTTTAATTTACTTATCACTCTAGCATGGTAGATATGGCATGCCGTGGACAATTTGGTTGCATCACCAAAATAGATCGATTCGACTAGTGGAATATCACACTCCCACAAAGTATAGAGGTGAGGTAGCAGCTTCCACGTTCACTTTGTCCAATGAAAGAGTTCCAATCGTCCACTTCCCCCTCCATCAGCAAATCTATTCTCCTTTAAAAGGCCGGCAATACACTGGTGACTTCTCTGGGGATGCGATTGTCCATAGACAACGGTCGTCGCTTACTCTACGGTGGCTAGTGTACTTTTACTTTTTGAAATGATATTAAAAAAAATTCCCAACCGCATAGTAACAAATCGTAAAGCAAAATTCACTACAATTTCAGTTCTGTTCTCTAGATTGTTTACCTTCGAATTGAAACAAACTGTAATTACTTAAATAATTTAAAACGCCCATTCATAATAAATCATCATCATTATCATCATATTATAACATCGACGCGAACTGGCCATACGTTTTTGTAGTAAAGAGTACGCACTAACTGCACTCCTTCGCGTATGTGTCTTTTAAAACTGCATCTATAACGCAGACATTTAGTTGATACTTTGAACAACCTAATGAGATATGGATATCCAATGTACTACTTAATTTCATCAACAGCAGTCTCGCATAAAGGTAAGGTAATTTTCTTGTCTGTGGAATGGGAATCGTTGTCATGTCAAAACATAGGTATAGCTATACTCAAAAATTTATGAATATATTAATTTATTATACTTGGTGGTAAATAAGATCACGAAACAGCGCACTGCAACGATAAGACATTGAACAAGCTCTGTGGAATATTATTTTGTGCGATAATATCAATAGAAGTTTATTTTTAAAACTTCACGGCATTGTTCCCGATTCGGGGCGGCCAGAGATTGTAAGATTGGTGGAAATCCACGTTTCGCAGGTAATTGGACCCAGCGCAACGGATCCGAGTTTTTATGCAGATTCCCTTTGAAATGAGGGCAGTATTTACCCATAATCTAAATGCAAATTTCCTCCCCATGTTTCCGTTCACAGTACACAGGTTACAGTTAGTGATATTGTTGAATAAACACGTGCATTAAAGCTTAAAATAATTTGTTGGTACTAACTTGAATAAATTGAGACGATTTTAAAAACACCAATAATATGATGATATTCTATATTTTGAATTTTCATCCCAAAAGGTATCAAGCAGAAACGATTGTAATAAAACCAGTTGTTATATTAACTTTGTAATAATTGTTATGTTCATAAATATATATCTTACATGATAACTATGGACGATACTATGTGGCAACATATTTATTATTTTCAACGAACTGATTTCAGTAAAAACTTAACCCTTAAAAGCAAGATACGTTTAACGAGAGTAATTGAGATTTATGATAGGGTTGACTGCATATTTTAAAAATTTCAGTGATTATATACATATTATTTGCGATTAAATATGTCACTCGGCTCTTAAAGCTTGAATAAACATGTCCGAACCGCAAATTAGAGGTAAATTATGCTGGGCCAGTATTCGTAACCATGCGTAGGTATGTTTAATTTCGTGCACGAGCACCTGCCGCATAGTTTATGTAAAGGGCAGGGCCGGCTGTGAGATCTTTAGTGACTCGGATCATTACATAATAATTAACTACTTAATTGGCTAATTACTCTGAGAGTTTCGTTTGAGAATTGAAGGTAATAGTTTTATTCACACAACTAACTGCGCACGCGTCTGTTAAACGTTGTCGTCTTACTTATTTCGGTTTTTTTTTATGTTGATTAATTTTTCATATACATATAAATACTGATTCCCTGCTTGTGGTTTAGTCTTCGTGATCGTGAAATTAATGTCATATGTGCTCGGTGACGATGCTAATCCCACATTCGCTATATACAAATGTCAATGTAGGTGTGTACACACGAATATTGTCAGGTACAGATTACTAGGTGGCGTTGATTTTTTTTATTTCATCTAACGATGCCTCTTAATATAGTTCCTTTAATCGTCTTTGATTGCCGGATGCAATTACAAAATATTAAAAATAGCTACATATTTAAATTCACATCTCAACCTATAAATGAATAAAAAAATTATCATGTTTTATGCATTTCTATTTCTTAACTTCGGTTTTATTATGAAAATATTTATTTTATTTTCTCCAGTTAACAACTCTCATCTATTTAATAAGTTTAACACACACGAAATATTATATTAAAATGTGTTCTGAAGTGCTTCATTATAAAGTAGAACATGTGACGTACGATTTTTGTTATACTTTTTTTTTTATTATTTTTCTATTTATGGTTTTATGCTTATACAGTAGTAGTTGGTGTTATCGACACTAGAACTCCGCCGTCGAGGGCACGCGTCCAAGACACGCCGCAGAAACGCCTGTAGTTACGTAACCGGGCCCGGCCGTAATACATCTTTACCACAACTGTAATTACTAAGAACGTCAAAGTCGACGCTTGTAACAGATTCCTTTGTGCCCGTTTTCTTGTTTCTACCCTCGTCGCAAGGGCACGCCGTCGTCAGCCACAAGAGGGCGTTATTAGTGTTATTACAGCTATGTAATTCTTGCTATTATACAGCCTGCTCCTGGTTTTGTAAATTGGAGAAATAATTTTTGTGTGGATAACTTACGAATGAAAGGAACTGGCGAAACATGACGTAATGATGTCTGAATTCTATCTCTTTTTTTTTATAATTGAAGTTAGCATACTTCTTTAGGCGTGTCTTGAAAAAATTGTGAGATAAAACTTACAACATGAAATAACTAATTAATAATAAAATCTATATTAATATAAAATATAATTTAGTTTTTAAACTTATTAGATATTTACCACTTAATAATTTGATAAATGTAATTACCCAAACGTGCTTATTAGGTCGACCGAAGCGAAGTGTTGCATTATTGCACAACTCGTGCATTCTATGCAAAAACTATCGTGCCTTTAAATTTGAATTTTGACGTAGTGATTTAAATTCATATCTGTCTGTTGTATATCATTATTATGTCATCTCATGAGCAAACAAAAAGTATACAAAACGACAATGTGTAATACTTTACATAGGCTTAGCTTGGGATTTTGTCCAGGGGCGGGGCGGGGCAGCCGTCCAGCTGAATTAACCACACTCATTTCATGAGAGATCATAGTAATGGTTAATAATGCAATTAATTCATTCTCCTTTTTATCATATGGCGTATTTCGTGCGTCCATCTATTACTTACCTTCAAATTTATCAAGAAGATGTAATAATATCCTCGGAAAAGTCTTTTTTATCGTGGGAAAATATGTAATTCTGAAGCGAATACTTTCTAATTTAATTAGAATGGTGAATGGATATATACATATGTATATTTGTATTCCTTTATCATCATATTTTAATAAACTTAAGCAAGCTTTAGCTTCCTATATTTTCGCCGAATCGGTTTAATACGCACGGTATTCGCTGTGTTAAAGGGCACCACAGACGCTATAAAGCGAACGCCAGCGCATCCCGTGGCGGAAAACTATACCAATCTGGGAAAGCCGATCAAAATTTCTTTGCGTCTCGAACAATTTTTTCAAAATACGAGTAGGTTATTACAATTGTATTATGAACAGTAAAAATAACGTCACAATTAGTTGGTGTATACTCTTACGTGTGCGATAGTTAATAATTAATCTAATCATTAAAGAAAATTAATATCGCAAATCCTTTACACAGCGCAATCTAATTCGCATTAAATGCAATCCTTGCTTTTCTATGGAAAACAAACAATTTGCCATACTTAATCCTAAGTGATTGCGAAAGGTAGCCGGGGCGCTGCTTACATGCACATAGCCAATAATGACTTTTATAACGTAGTGCGTAAATAAGATTAATATGATTTTTTATCGACGTTGCAAATTGATCGAAAATTACGTGTCACATAAATTATTTTATTATTACAATCAACATCAAATCATTCTTTAAAAAATTATCTCTTGAAAATGATTACAAGGTATAAATTTTTTGTTATTGTACGATATTATTTAATATCCGCGTAATAAATACATTGTATAACTTGAATGAAAATAAATTGATTTGATGTACATGCACTCAAATGCATCATCGGCCAGTGATCATGTTTAGGATGGCGTCAAAGCTGTCGCGGCCGTGGACTGCATGGCAGGGAAGCCGTACACACCTCACGTATCATAATACACAAGTCACACAATCCCTAAATCTATTCACGCGCTGTAAACTCAAGCGCATCCTGGAAGCATTTTTGTACTTATTGAACTAACATAAAAAAATCTTGCGACCGCTCGTGAAACCGAGCTTTTTCCTAGTATAGTGTATAATATCAACCAATAAAAAAACAAAATAAGACCGTCAACATTAATTTTAGTATTATAATAGCTTTATTTTGATTACTAGTTTTCGCCCGCAGCTTCTTTCACATCTCCATAAAATGAATTCCTACATCTTGTAGATCGACTGACGATTCTGTCTCCACTATGATCTCGAACACGGTTCTACTCTCGTCACAACCTTTAAAGGTGTAATAATAAGAAATTATGACGTAATTTAACACCATATAGACGAGGTATTCTACAAATTATTTTTATATTCATTTACGATTCCCGATTTTAGAGAATTTTACACATAACCCGGCTTCTAGGCTATATACCAAGATGAAACAAGCCCTACTTTTGTAAGTCAGACCTCAAGCAATATATTTGTTAAACCGCATTCAATGCTGTGCAGTAATTTTTTTTGTAGCATTCTCGAGAGACAAACGAGTGTGCGAGCCACCAGAGAATAGGTGGTCAACGCCGCTCATGCATACTACCAACTCCAAAGGAATCACCAGTGCGTTGCCGGCCTTTAGAATGGAAATAGAATATCTGACGGAGTGGGCAATGGGTTGATGGAGGCGGGAGTGGGGTAATGGAGGAAAAGTGAGTCACCGGAACTCTTACTTAATGAACGTAACGCAACAGCAAAAGTTGTCACTTCACGTCTATATTCTGTGACAGTGTGGTATCTCATCGGTCGAGTCGGTCCATTTTTGTGCTGCAGCCAAATGGACGATAACATGGCGCTATCATATTTAAAGTTTTGGCATGAAACGTGAACAAACAGACAACATTCTAAAAATTATTGTTTTGGCGTTTTTTGCAAGTATAAAGTCTCCCATGTTTTTTATAAACATTTCCCAAGTACAGACATCGGTCACTTACAGTTTTATTATATGTATAGATTTGATGTCTTGCGATTTGTAGGCACACGACGTTTTAATTTTGTGTTATATATGTAAGCGATCGGTTTCTGCATAAATTTTCATGCATTGTTAATTGTATTAAAATGGCATACAATTTGTATCACAGTAGTGTGACGCGCCGTTTTAACACAGCCGCGTGACGCTAGACGTACAACCTCTTTGCCGGATTGTCACCCGTTACAAACCTGCGTTACCAAATTTTTCTTCAACATTGTGACGTGAATACGTCTTTAAATTTGCTACCATAGTGGGATGCAATTCAGAAAACTGATGATAACAAATACGGGTGATAAAAATTGATGCAGCAGCTACATATCTATCATCTGCATTCAAAATTTAATTGCATCACTCGATAGCTAAAGGAACAAAGAATTCGTTACGTTTTAATATAATGTGAAGTATCGCGCATAGCGTAGAAGAGATGAAACGATATTTGGAGGTATTTCACTGCGTCACAAAATTTCCTTTTAGTAAAATTTTTGATTCGGAGAAGCTATGATCTTCGTTTGAGTTTCAATCGTCAACTCTTGTCGAAGTTTATCGATTATGTATATAAAATATTGGTGAGAAAAAATTATCGAAAAAAAACAGTGTGTCGGACACATTACGTGAAGTGTATGTTCTTTGGCAAAATATGCAGGAATAAAGTTTAGGGTTAAAAAAAATGGAAAAAAAGTTAATTATTGTATTATTAATTCACAAAAAAAAAAGGTTACAAGATTCTTATCATGGCCAACTATTATTAAAAACGAAAATCAAAATGAGAACACAATGTAATTACTAACCCGGGACAATTTTGTTGGTTGTCTTTATTACGATAATCTCTCGTGCATTCCGCCTCTGTCACACGCATATAGCCTTCTTTTTCCACGTGGACAGGAGAAAGTAATTTTTTATCGCTATTCTCTATTGAAATGAATTAATACAACTATCCAAAGGCAAATCCATTGTCAGTTACTACAAAATGAGTGACAGGCATTGGGATCGATTTTAATAAAATAATATTGCGTAAACGATTGCAGTAATGTTTAGTCATATTTTAACTATCAATGTACCGTTGACTTGTGATGCACCGTGTTCACTTAACTATTAGAAACCACTGATACAATCGACAGTTTCGCCACTATATTCCATTATTTCATGTATTTTACATGCATTCTTAATTTTTATAATGAGTAGGTAATAACCGCGTGTGTCGGAAATAGTCGCGATCAGCTGCAATCAGCTGTGCGAACGCGTGGAACACGTAGGCCCGCTGGGCCGAGCCGAAAAGAGCCGAGCGGACCCGACCGTGTCACTCGAGCGTTTCGCTGTGACGTCATAGTACGAAATTAATGTACCTAAGGAAGTTTCACCCCAAAAATATATAAAGCTAAGGTAAAAATTGAAAGAAATAATGCAATATCGGCCTATAATCGTCAAAAGGCCAAATGAAAATATAGAGATCGTATACGGTTGGAAAGGGCTTTTCAAGAACAATCCAGGCATGTCCATAATGAATGAAGGCGTCCGAGCAGATCAATGACGGCGCCAGTACACCTGCGGCTGGGCGACCGAGGCTATGCAAGTGGGTGATGTAATCTCTTCTACATCAACGCATTGACATCGATTGTTGCGAATACCGATTATTAAGGACACATTTAACGGCAGTTAGTGCACGTTTCACTACTACGTTCATAACTACATGAAATTCGTAGGACTTCTTAGTATTCCAACATATGCATATAATTCTCTCAAAAAAAATACTATCCATTATGTACATTTATCACTTGAAATACACAGCTGTGTCCACGACACAGTCAAACTTCGATATTTTTTTTAACTTCTTCGCTTGTATGTAATCCCTAATTCCATTATCTCAAAATTTAAATTTTTATTAGTAAATCTTTATTTAAATCAGAATCAAACATAGAAATTTCAAAGCTACTAAGATGAACGACGCTATAACTACGTGTTTAATATTTTATGATAATTCACTGTTTATATTGATCAGACCTCCGCCTAAGATCGCGGTGGAAACTTAGAGTGAAAGTTAAGTCACTCGTAAGTAACACTCAGCCGCTTAATCTCAACCGATGCAATGTATTGACATTAAGTTAATTTCCTTAAATTATAACGGTTATATTATAGCGTTAACCCTAATGATTAAAGATTAAGACCAATCATTATCCGCACACATTACTGGGCGTAAATGAAAATTTATCAATGTTACATGTTTTTTTATGATTCGTATATGCCCCTAGTTTCGCTCGGGCGGGCATAGAATGACCTTTTATTGGCAGATCTCGCTGTCGATTCCCCGTATTGGTCCTATAAACGGTCTTTTTCTCCATTCTGATTCTGGTACCACAGTCAGGTCCGGTCCCGCTCTCGCACTCAATTCCAATACTGATCACGGTACAAGTCCAGGTCTTCCTTTGAACGTTGACGTTAATGACACCAAATTACCATTTTTGCTACAATTTATACATTTCATTATTTGAAATTTATCTTAAATACCATTCGAGAAAAATTTGATTGCAATCCGTCAGTCGTCACGCACTAGCGTGACGAATATGCAAACAGGCATAATTTTAAATTTATAAATCAACTCGTAGTATGTAACCATCTACATACAATTTTGCGTCGAATGGTCAAAATCGATACATGCTTTAGTTTTTATTGATTGTTCAGACAATAAAAAATCGTTTTCTTGTTATGTACATATAACGAAAAGAAAATATCCATACAAATATAAATTAGTTAAATTAAAAGGGTGATAAAGAACTCATTGTTTGTTAATAGAAACAACTTCCAACACTTTCTGAAATACCGGTTTAACAAATTCAAGCTCATTTCCATACTTCAGGATTCAGGTAGGTGTGCAAAATTTTGATGGTCAATTAAACCGTTTCGAGCCCTAAATATGAAATAAATGCAAAAAAGTTTAAGAATCGCGTTTACACAATTTTGTATTAATTAAGAAATATAATTGTCATATTAAGAAAAATCCTCAGAAATTTTATAAGCTCACGCAAATTTGTACGTTATGTGATCCATTCGATGATTATGGCGTCAATTTTTTCATCTCATACCGCAACGACGTGTAAAAATTATCTTTTTGAATGGCAAGATTGCTCGACAACAAACACACTGTAACATTCAAACCGAGCCTCGAACCTTGAACCGTTCCACCAGAAGCCCACCCGTCCGTTTACCTTTGACATTGAATATGCACAAAATGTGCGGTCTACAGACGGCGGAAATGAGCCGAGCAACTTTGCCCTGTCATAAGCCCGGCCCGACGGCGGGTTGTGGGGTTGGAATTTATTTAGCCGCGTCCGCCGTGAGTTAACATTTAATTTTCAACTACGCACCTGCCGCCCTCGCGAGTCCCGGGCGGGGACCCGCGCCCCGCCCGCGCCCCGCGCCGCCCGCGCCCGCCGCGGACCGGGGCGGACCGCGGCGGCTGTTTTACTTTAATTAACCTAGTTTCAATGGATACGCCACGATGAAGACGAAAACGTATTCCGCTCGTTCTCACCTGCGACTACTTTTTCGGTGTTACAATTTTAATTAATGCTTCCAATACGATAAGGCTTTTCTAATTTAAGTCGATAAAACGATAATAAATTGAAGTGCATTTAGTGACTTGTCATTCAATTCTGCTGATTAAAAAAAAAGGATACAGTAAATTCACCAGAAAACTGCCTTCCAAACGAGTGGTAAAATGGTACATTTGTAAAACATTTTGGTGTTTATAAATAGTTGTGTGATGATCTATGAAGTATAGACATTTCGTGTTAGAATTGAGATTGGAAGAAAATATTGGTAACTTTCAAAACCATAGATGTCGTAATTGCATCTACGTGATTATAGTCGTATTAATAATTAATTCTTCATAATTGTTAACTAAAACAATAAACAAAATTTCCTACTTCTTCCTTCTTTAAATATGGCTAAGCGTCTTATGACTATTAACGAGAAGAAATAAATTTACATCTTTCACATGAACATGTCTTTTAGGCAAATGTGATCTCTATAATTTTAAATCTCTCAGAACTTTAATTCACTACAGAATATTTCAGAGATACACCCGCAAAAATTAAAATAAACGTGTGCATAATAATAATATAACAATAAACTACTATAATTAAACTGTTCGATGCAAAGGTAATGGACGAGAATGAAATACTTGATATTGTGGACATGATCTTATTCCTTGGTCTCACTGTAGATTCTATATTCCATAGGAATTCCCAAATTACGAGATTGGCGAAAAAGCTTGGTTCTGCAGCATGTACAGTGAAAAAAATTGGCCGATTTACAGATGAAAGCGCCTCGAGACTAGTTTATTTTCATTTTTTTCAGTCTCATGACCTATGAAATTTTGTTAAGGGGTCACGCAGCCGATATTAACACAATTTTCATGCTACAGAAGCAAGCTATCCGTGCTGTTTATGATTTGAGACCAATGACATCTCACAGACAAAAAATTAAGGAAATTAATATCGTAAGTTTAACGTCATAATATATATACGAAAACCTGGTACACGTCAAAAATATATAGAATCGTTCCAAAAAAAGGAGCGACATATATAACATTAACACTAGACATAAAAACGATTATGCTGCTCATAAGACCCGTCTAAGCTAGGTTAGCAAATTATTTAATGGGCAATGTGTGCGCTTTCATAATAAGATCCCAGCTGAAATTCAAAACTTGCCATTTTATGAATTAAAATTTTTCGTTAAACAGAAGTTTATGGCAAGAGCTATTTATTATACCGCGTCTGAATATTTTAATAGAAAACCAATAGATTGAACTGCTCGGATTCAGGTTGCTTCATGTTATTTCTGAGTGTTGTACCAAATTATTAGTTACTCAATACTTTGTATCGGTGAATAAAAAAAAAGTGCAAACCTTGTCTCAAGATGAATCAGCATTTCGAATGGATGGTAATGTTAATGTCGAAAACAATCGTTTATGACGCATTTCAAGTGTAATTTCTATTACCTATGAAATAAAGCTAAATTTTATTTAATTTTGTAAAATGAAATTATTATGCTGATATTTTGTTTAATAAATTCTATTCATAGTGAATTGCAGAATACAATCATCTATCGAAAACTATGAAAATGTACAGAACTAAGCTCGTTTCATTATCTCTTTCACAAATAACAAATTTAATCTGACAAAAAATTCGAATTGAATCGCTAGCGTAACACAATACTCAAGTAGAATATTATTGATCTATATAACACATAATAGAGTTAGCTAAAATGTATTCTTAAAAAACAAAGTAACATACAAATTGTAATGTATTATATTACAATTACATTTTTGCCAGTCTTATCCATCATTTGTTTTTACTATTTTTGTATGTCTACCCACACAAATTTTTATCATACGTATTCATTTTAGTTTTTCAATTACTCCCTAGGATACTTTTTAATGTGTGTAATAAATGCTCAAAATTTGATATTCTAAATGAGTATTAGATATTGAGATATTATATACAATCTTTACAAAAAACGCTCAGTTACAAACAAACATCTCAAATTATATGTTCGTATGATAAAACACTTCAGCCAAAAAATATGAGACGGCATCTTTTATATGAAACTGCACTTTTGACCCTAACGCTTAATATCTATAGAATACCTCGATTAATTTTGTATTAAGTTCATTATTTTTTGTACGTTCATTGTCAATAGCTTTCAAAGTTGTTCAAAGTTAGTAATTTTTTTCTTCGAATCTCTCCCGAATCGAGCCGAACGCTTTAATTCGCTTTTAATCCGCGCAACTCCTACGACAATCGAGAGGTCGCTTCTTCGTCATGAACAGACAGGTGTCGAAATTCCGGCTCGGCGGAGTGCTCCGTCTGCATTCAAACGTGAAACGGCAACGGGCGAGGCCGTTATTGTTAAAACTTGTATCCGAGACGAGGACTCAAAAGCTTCCCGGCCCGCTAAAGCTCTCGGAGCCAACTGGAGCTATTCTAGTTGGGGGATTCTTTGTCGTGTACACTCTCAAATATTTACTCTCAGATGTAATTGCCTCGGAGGGGAGAATTATTGTAATGACTCCGAAATTACAGGGAGGGCCGTCTTTGAGTTTCGCCGAGTTAGTGTCGTTTTAATGGAGCTGTTTTTTGTCAGGTTTGTACGACTGTTTCGGAAGTTTTGTTTCAGTTTCGAGCGACTTCTCAACTCGGTTTTTAGGTAATTGTTAGCGAGGACCTTTTTCTTATTGACAGTCATTTCACAATGTTGTTAATATTTATGTTTCTCATTTTATCATCTTAATGCTGTAAAATTATTAATAATCATATTTTGCATGAATAGTTCTATATTATAAAAAAAAAAATACATATTTTTAACTATTTATATCGAAATTCACTGAACCTGTTTATTACAATAGGTAGCTTTTTTGGTTACATTAATATTTGTGGTAAGTGCTTAAAATAAAATCTTTTTATACATTTATAATGTAGATTCTTAGCACGAGCCTCATTCACACTTAGTCGGTTTTTACATATTGTTTTCTTTAACTTTGCACTATAACGACGTAATATTTGATGCTTATATAAGTAACTGCTATTACAATAAAGCAAAAATAAGAAAAATAAACTGATACGCTCTATGCATTCACGTACTTAGCGAATGCCCATTTACTCCCCAAAACTGACCCTCATATTAAAATTCCTTTATTTACATTATACGTTCGTATTTGTGCAACAGATATACATACATATATATACAAGACAGGATGGATTTTATCATGCATCTTTTCGCAAATATTTATAATCTCCTCCCCTAATAAAACAATTTAATTTCTAGAAAAAATAACTTAGAACATCTACGTAGAAACGTTATACTGACAATCTTAGAACAATTGACGCGTAAGTGCTGCGCCGCACCGCACCGCGCGGCAGGCCACTTAATTGCACCCACGCTTACAGCCTGGCCGAGCATATATTACTTTATATTATTAATAACATTTTTTTCAATTACATATTTTTGTGATAATTTCTTTGTATAAATTGTTTTAAATATAATTCTTTGTATATTATGAATATTCACAAAAATATTCATGAAAAAATCCATCCTGTGTGCGTGCGACATGCGTGCATATGTGTATGCGTGTGAGTGTATGTACCAAATGGTAACTGCATCAAACCAATAGTTTCGGAGTAAACTGGCTTTGACTAAGGGACGGACAAATATGCGAGTGATTCTATAAGGGTTGCATTCTTTGCTTTTGCAGTATGAAACCCTAAAAGCAATGTTTTAATATATAAATTTATTGTAACTGTAATTAAATGAGTTTTTAATTTAGAGTTATAGTAATTTTTGCATCAAAAGATTGGTGAATGTGAGTGAAGCATGAGAGATGTGTAAAATCGTACCATGAGAAAATCTATAGTCTCTACCAACCCTTCTGGGAAAGAGGCGTGAATTTATTATTATTATAATAAATGATGCGGCTAACTGCGCTGATTGGAAAAAAATTGTAATACAATGGTAACGCACTCAAAAAGGATAGAAGACAGAAAGGACTCTGCTGTAGTACTTCGATATCCTTCAAGTGACCACCATTTTTTTTCCTTACATATTTTTAATTTTTGTTTAGCGGCGCGAGCGTGAAATTTACAAAAGCCTGTTGCGAATTGTGGTTTGATCTGTACCACTGTGTGAAAGGGAAGTGGAATGCAACATGGAGAAGATACATTCGATGATGACAGCTAGAATGAAATGTGTATCATCATTGCAATATACAAAAAACCAGCTTAAAACAACGCAAGAGATTAAAAAAATATCATTTGAGAAGATAATGAAAAATTTTGTGGTATAGCATAAAAATCACACTTAGACTCCGTCGTTTAAAAATCCTATAAAAATAATCATATTAAAGAGAAAAAAGTTTATTTGACACGTAACAAGAGAGAAAATGTGAACTTTATTTTACTTGTGCCCGCTTCAAAGCCAAGTTACGGTAATAAATAATGTATTCAGTGATTCAATTCAATTCAATTTTCCTATACATATTTGCATTAGTGAGCAAACAGGCTCAGAAAAAATAACATTTACCCGGGGGCGGGCGTCGCCGAGTGCTGTATGTTCCGTGGAAAAAAAAAACAATTTTCCGTATTTATGCCGAGACGAATAATATCTGAATTTTTCTCGTTACTCGTGATAATTCTAGATGATTCGTGTCCTCTTTGATGAAGTACTCTTACAGTGTATAATATTATTTTCCAACTAATTGAAATTTATGTAATAATAAAGTATATATACATGTATTACTATCTGTAGTAATAGAATCTGTAATATGATATAATGAACAGTGTTGCTTGGAGATGATGTACTAATTACAGTAGAGAAAGAAATGTTGCATTGATTTGGCTATCCAGAATAAATGAATAGATTGAAAAAGCGAATTTATAGAGCTAATGTGTGTGACGAAAGGGCCATCCCTTAAATCTTATGCAAACCAAATTGGCGGTACATTAAATAAAAACCAAATCCTCACCCAACACTCGAATCCAACAAGCATGCATGAAGCAATTGATGGATATCAATGTAGAAAGAGAGTTATCCAAGGATCGCACCATGTGGAGAGATTTATGGTCTCTGCCTATCTCTGCTTTCTGATAAATAGATGTAAGTACATACATTAATCAATTTTATATACTTATATTTAAACGGAACTTAATTTGGAATTCGGAATTTAATCAGTAAATTAAGTTCAGCCATTTTCAAGTTAGACGCATTAAGATAAGTGTTTAGATTTTTCATTAGATAAAATATATGCTATATTAGAATTCTCGAAAAGTCAATCCTAAAAAGAGCTAATTTTAAAATGTTATATGTATACAGAGACACACAACACATAAATACCCTCTCTATCGCTCTCGTTCACTCACACAAACACATCGATGCCCACACAGAATTTGTGGACCTGCTTACGCAATACTGCCTACCTAATTTTATTATTCCGCTAAAATATTTTATTCTAAATTTATCTGAACATCACTTTTGTGTGTCCACTAAAGATATTTTATAATTTCAAAACAGAGTTTCGCTCTCTATTTTACCCTCTTAACTAATATTTAATTTGTCACGATTTAAAAACAAATCTTTTTGTCTTCCTAATCAAAAGTTTAAATACCAATTGCTTTGTTTCTATCTTCACAGCTGACGGGGCCGCTACACAAACTTTCATCAAATATTAAAATTAAATAGTCTCGGTAAAATTAAACAGATTGTCTAAGTATCTCATTTTGGACAGCTTGTGCGTAGGTTCCCCGTCTTTATTTATGTTATGCTCTTGACTAGTTATTTATATCTAATTTAAGCAATTAAGGTTACTCTCCCGTAACATAAATAAAATGAAAATTTGACGGCACATTATTGAAAGAAAATTTGTTTGCAATGTTATTAGAATGTCTTAGAACTTAGAACGATAGTACATTTCAACTCGGTCTCTGTACTACGGATACTATGGCAAAACAGACAACCTCTATATTGAAAAAATTATAAGATTACCTTTATAAGAACTTTTCGGATATAACAAAGTGATAAGAGACGCCAAAGAAATTCCCAACTTCGATATTGATCAGGTCGGATGCCGCGGCCGGCGGCTGAGGTAGGAGTGAAATTAAAAATGAAAATTTTTAAATTTAAATCTTCTATATATATGCGAGACTTGAAGAAGAGAAAAGAGAAAGCATAGTTTATAATATGACAAATTAATAGCAAAATATCCATCGGACAAACCAAGAAATAAAAGGAAAAATATTCACCCAACTTCTAAACCCAGAAGATAGTTAACACAGTTAACCATGTACCACATCCACCAGTAAAAACTGTGACAAAATAAATCATAAGACACGATATACTAAACTATATTGGAGGAGGAAAACCACATTCACAGTTAGAGATTCCAAAAAACCTGTAACTGCCATCGACACCCGAATCAAAACAAAAGATACACTATAACCACCCACAAAACAACTTATATAGAATGCACCCCAAGCCGGCCGGTCACCATAGGGGACGAAGACCTTTACCCTTCAACTGACTCAATTCAACACCAAAACTATATATCACCCAAAACATCCTGCCAACGTGAGGATATAGTAAACATCGCAACTTACAATTCTCTCTCTAAAAACCGATGACAGCTTGGTAGAATTAATGTTAGCACTAGAAAACATTAACTGGTTTATAATTGGATTGAGCTAATTGCGTCGCCTTAGTGAGAACATAGATCATGGCGATTTTATTTTGTACTTTAAAATATAAACCTCTGGCCAATATGGAACAGGATTTCTAGTTAAGAAAAGGTTAAAACTTTCCATTGAGGAATTTATCATAGTATCCGAACGATAGTAGTATTAAATTTGAAACTGCGACTCAAAAAAGAAATGTGGTTCATTATACAAATTTACTCTCTGATTGAACAATTGAGCACTGATGAAATCGATTCGTTCTAGACTATGCTATCAGATGCATAGGGAAACATACACGTAATAACTTGGTAGTGATGGGCGATTTTAACGCAAGAACGAGAAGCAGCGGTGATAGCGAGGAGACAGTCTTGGGCCCGCACTGGTCAGGGAGAAGAAGCAATAGAGAAATCTTTACAATTCGTCTTTGAAAACAAATTAAAAGTACTTAATAGCCTATACAAGTAGCGAACTACCAACGGGTGGACATGGATATCTTCGTATGATCTCTCAAGAATTAGATTGAACTGCATCCTAACTAATAAAAGTAAATATTTCCAAGACTGTAAAGAAAAACGTTGAATTTTAACAGCAATCGAGAATGATTTTAACCAACCTACAACTGAATATGTTCGTTCAATTAAATTTTCAAATTTCCAATTTGAAAGTTTAATGTTCATTCAAATCTTGTTCGTAGAACTAGACCATTCAAGGTAAAACAAAACAACACTAGACAACATTGAAAAACCGAAAGAAAAATTAGAAGTATTTTATTTTTTTACCATCACCGTTTTACTTATTAATGACATACTTGGGACAATTGATTGCATAATGCCTGAAAGTGAAATTGAAGATCTATGATCAACTTCCTATGCAGCAGACTCAGTGAAGAAAATCTTAGCGGGTCATGCTTATATTAGATCATTACGAACACATATCATGTCATTCGCCGCGCTTGGTATTATAATTTATTGTTGCATTATAATTTATAGAAGCTAAATGTATATAATTAATAATATATAATTTATATATAATTAATATATAATTTATAGAAGCTAAATATTTGGGAATTACACTAATAAAATAGTAAACAAATGTAACCATTTTTCCATTATCAGTATACAAAATAAGCTAAAATCTATTTGCAAAACATGGCAAACCTAAGGATGATTATGAACCCACTTGAATTTGGCAAACTGGTAATGTCCACTTGCATGAAAAAATGGTTACATTTGTTTAACGTTTTGTAAATGTAATTGCCGATAACCTAAACCTTCAGCTTCTGGAAATTGAAATTAAATAATAAATTGTAGGGTCGTGGAAAAACTTTTTCGTATTTTATCCACAAATTTAAAATAACTTTTCATAATATTTCATTCACGCTTAATAAATATATTTAAATGCTATTTTTTTCAACAACTTGTTGTCATTTTACAGGTGGTGACATAATCCTATTACTCAAATCAAATCATAATCAAAGACACATCGAGGCTTATTGAGACAAAATAGCGCTTGTGCGTAAGGTACCTTATTCGATAGTAAAAGTACAGTTGCCATCTTAAAAAATATTTTTCAGCAACTTATGATTTTTTAAAGCTGTTACTATCATCCCCTAGCTTCTAGCCACCCTATCTCAGTTAATTTTTACAATAGTGAAAAAAGTAGAGAAATCATTTTTTATAAAATTTGGTGCTCTACAACTTTTATTTCATTTTTTTTTTCTAATCCTTACTGTTTTCCCAGAATTGAAGAAAAAATTTTTGTTTTTTTTCTTCGTTTCTCGAGGATAATTAAAAAAAAAACTTACACAGTTCGTTTTTACATCTTTCAAAGTAACTTATATCAAAAATTCAAATTTTTATCGCATATTTCGATTTAAAGACCTATATTCTCGTACTATACTAGTGTGGTTAAGTCCTAATATTGCAAAGAAGGCTTATCGCAGCCATTTAATTTTAAATTATACGTTATACTTTCTGAGCACTTTTGATAGTTCTTCTGGGTTCTATTTAGTGCAAAAATGAAAAATTATACGGAAAATAACATATCTATATCGTACCAAATAAATTAACTTGATAATATAGCATGTATTATAATTTATGAGTGAGAGCATCTTACTTTAAAAACGTGATATTTATTACAAACTACGTGATACATTTTTAGTGCTTTTGCGTGGGTTGTGATAAAACTTGATTTCGCTGCTGGTTAATCAATATCTTCCGTTTAGTTTTTTTAACCTAGATTATTAGATACCATACTACGCGCGTTATATGTTCACTGTCCGTCTTTGACTCAGAAACGTACAATAACAATAGACGATGACTTGTCTTCTATTTCTTTGTCGGTCAATTACAGCATAAGAATATTAAATCCCTGGCCTCACATGTCTGGACCGTATTCGTACAGGTAACAACCGAGTGCCTTGCTCTTCGATATATTCGCTAAGACCTTTCATTTGTTGCTCTTTATGCACTTCAAAGTTATAAATGCAATGCGTTAGATGCTCAGCATAATAAGTTCAGACTAACTTAATTTGATATGTATCAATAGTAAACAGTATTGACCGTTTCCCAAAAAAATTGGGAAATCTTCAGAAATAGGCTGATCACTGGTGATGCTTAAAATACTGCTCTCTGTCTGTTCATATGTTCCTTAAAAGCCTCCATGAGAGGTGCTAACATTTTAAATCCATCACACATGATTTGATGTTGTTATTATTGTAGTCAGCGTCACGAGATGTTTTGAAGTTAAGGATAGTGCGTAGTAATAATATAATTATGGTGCATGCAATCACATATCTGTATTTAAATTTGAGGTACAATGTAACTTTCATAGCAAAAGTTGTTTCCAATTATCAATATTTTATTTTAACACTAAATTCCCCCACGGTCGCTGACAGACGAAAGACTTTCTCTTACTCAGAATTCCCCTTTTCTATATTTTTAGCGCAATAATCTGGTCTACAGCAATATTAAATTTGTCGTATTTCTCATCCTTTCTTATGATTGAGTCTCGAATGTTTCTGTAAAGATATTCACCGTTATTATTAGTTTCTCTCAGTAATTCTATTTAAGACATTTCTAGAGAATACGCAACAGCAACAAGTGCTTCTCAATGGTATGATATCAGACGATCACAAATCTCATTTACGTTGGTACTAAATTTGTCAGGGTATTAATTTATTTTCCATTCCGCTTTCTACTTCTATGAGCCTTAATCAGATTTCGTCGTTTTCAGATTCCAGGAAGCTGTTACGACTATTTTCAGAGTTATATCTGTTTTTTTCATTTAAGCGAAATATATATCTTGAATTTAATGTAAAAAAAATGTGAACAACTTGTACATTACACTACCGACCATTTTATTTAATAAAAAACCGAATGAAATACCTCAAATCTTATTAAAATTGATAAGTTTGAGCTGAAAAACTGAACTGAAATATATGCAATAATTACTCTGCTAATAAAACTCATCATGGGTCATGAATAAAATATGATTTGACAATGTTAATAAATTATTTGGTCAGTTTTCTCGGAAAACAATTATTGCCGTTCTGAGAAAATGCTGTATATACGTAAATAAACTTGGCGACGTCGTTATGAGCGTTATTAGAGCACAAAATTCCGAGTAATAATCATAAGTTTTGAGCATATATCTATTACGAAGACATCATCAGTTACTCGAAACGGTTTTATTCATTTACGAAAAAGTCATAAAAAAGCCAGTGCAAATAGGACTCACATCCTGAAGATTCCACACAATTTTTATGTACATAGACAATCCATCCAACAACAGTCTCAAAGATTTTTTACTGTTTTCAATACCGGCACTGGTAAAACATCGATCCTGGAATTCCTTAACGTTTGTAGTTTTCCTTGTATTAAAAGCAAAATTTAAAAAAACATTTATAAAACATCGAAAACATTTATAACGTGATATTTAAAAAAAAATGTTTTCCATACGTCATTCTACATCGCAGTCCATAATCCAATCGCAAATATCAATTTGTTATCGGAATAAAAAAGTAAGTGTTATAAGTACAGTTTAACGATTTCCAGACTTTTTTCCTTTAATTGTGCTATCCCACCTTGCTTCTTACCAAATTTAATAATTCTAGGTCAACGGCTAGTCGGCTTTGAAAACACACGGCTTGTCGGTTTTGATCTATTTGCGAGTGTCAAAGTATGCTACAAAAATGGCCATATTTTTTGACTGCATTAACTTAGAGACTTGATTTTTTTACCGCTTTAAGGTACTGTAGAGCTTAGGTATTTGATAATAATTCCAACACGACACCTTTACGTCTTTTTGAGTAAAAAAGCCTTGAGAAACAAACAGACGGACGACGAAGTGATCCAAGAATAGTTTCCTATGATGTACGAAATCTTGAAAAAGGTGTTTCTCATGAATATTAAAAATATTTTATAAAAAAAGCAAGCCACAGATAATTTTCGTGCTTTATAAAAGAAATTAATATTTATTTGAATAGTGAATTTATAGATTTGCGTTTTTTATTCTATTATTTATAGACATATTTTCATTAGATGTAATGTACAGATATTTTTATCTCATTCCGTTATTTATTTCAACTAGATATGGTTTAAAACTAAACGAAGGATATTTTGACGGATCAAGGACTGCATCATAAAAACGCCATTCCCGTGGATCGTGCGTGGTCGTGCTCCAACGGGAAAGAACGTGTTCTAATGAAGTGACTATGAGGGCTTCACGGAGCTCGGGCGGAGGCATTCAAATGCCGCCGGCGCCCTATTACTGAAGACCTGAAATAAAATTAAACCTGCTAAACGATCGTATAAGAAAACAAAAAGGACGTTTACAATAACGCACGTGCTGTTTATCACAAAACATTTACCGTTTCGTAGCATGATCTCTGAGGAACGAAATCATTTTAAGGGACATAGGGTTTAACATAAAATCGTTTTTCCTTTTTCAAAAGTGTTATGCAATTTGTCTTTTCATAATTAACTGAAATATTCTGACAAGTAATCATAAAATGTAACACACAAATCGAAAGAAATTTTAGCATAGATGTCCGTTATGGCAAAAGCTTCGAAGATCCCTAGGCTCGACTGCGATGCTAGTGTATACATTACATATTGTGTATATTAAACCTTTGTATGTAATTTAAATAACGTGTTTTAGAATTTTTAAATTTTTATTTCGTTATAGTGAGGCGATTATACAGAGCCATCATCCATTATTGAACATGGAGTTGCACTTTATCGTGGTAAGCGAAATATGTAGCATTTTATAGACACCCTATAAAATGCTACTATTGGTCTATTAATGAAAATTATTAATCTTCCGTCGCTGTCACTACTGGGATTTCAATAAAATTATTTATCATTCGTCGTTCTAAAGTTGCATTACATAATATATATATTATTTTTATAGCACAGAGATATTGTGTGTGTCACAAATGTACAAAAACTCGAAATACTTAAAAAACCATAAATGTCTAAGCCTCCAGAATCGGACCCCAACGTAATTAAATACGTCCTAGGCACGCAAACGGAGACGCCCACAATGTGCTCTTTTTTAGAGAGCAGAGCCTTTACATACGTATTCTACGCTCATTTCCGGTATCATTTGTCCCAGAATGATTTTGTTAACAAAGATTTTGAACAATGAGAACATTAACCATAGACATATATAGATGTACTGCCTGCTCAGTAAAAAAACTAACGCTTTCATATCTCCACCTCGTAGCGTGTGTCGCAGAAACATATTAGTAACTAATTACTGATTTGATAGCCAAATTGCAAAAAATGTGAATAAATGATCGTGATGGTCACTTGGGGAATATCCATGATAGAAGATTTCCTTGACATTAATTATACTAATAAAACAATAGATTAATCTAAAAAATTATATAAATATGTTAAGCGTAAAAAATATTGTATGAATTGTAAAATTTCGCTTATTTACTTAATTTTTTTCTGTACTCACATAATTTTTTTTTTTTTGAATATGCAAATATAAATATAGTCATTATTATTTTAGCAATAAATTAAGATTTATATATATTATATTTAATATTTAGCCATGTTAATATAAAAGATACTGATTAGAGTTATAACCAATGAGCATATTATTAAACAACAAACTAATATTTAAAACAATAAAATGTCTCGCATCGACCCGAATTACTTCGACCCGTAATTCAATCACCCTTCAATTACTTAATAAGATCAAATTTTGTTTACTGAAATCGTATCTTATAATGATGCAATCAAATAATAATGTTACTTAAACCCATTCTCCGCGCCAATTACGTTCTGTAACAAACATACGTCTGCACTCACATATACCAGTGCTCGAGTCGATCAGCACTTAAATTTGCTCGAAATATTCAATGTTGAGTGGAAATATTTAACAAATATGGTCTATATATTTAAACTCTACGAAATTATACGTATTCCCCTCTACAGATGTTACGCCCGATGTGTAACAGCTCTAGTATTTATGGTTTTTGTAGGACTATCAAGTTCTATTTTACAGCGGCTTGTTTAGACATCGCGCATTTAAGTATATTCACATTTCTAATCCAATCTTCAGGGCGTATTATACCGTTGATAATAAATATTTAATGGTTTCCAAATGCACAGAATACAGACCTAAAGTGATCGTTTCCGCTGGTCTAATTCGTCCAGTGAGTGAGGATTCCGGTGAACCATTCCCGCTTTCATCACTCCACTCCCCCCTCTAATAATTCCCTTCCATCGATATGCTATTTCCACTCATGCGACCGGCAACGCGTCATTTTGAGTTGCGGATGACCAAGGACGGTGAAGACCTCCTACTCTCTGATGGTGTCTCTCAAGCTTGTTTGCACTTCAAAAATAATATAAAAAATACAAAATTATTGAAAATGCCACTTCTTTTTTCTTCAACTGAAACGTTTCTTTAATATTCCAATATGTTTAGAATTTTTTAATAATGAGAATCTCAAATAGACATGAAAACATCTAAAATAAAGAATATTCAAGGACACTTACGTATTTATCCCAGTTGCATTTGAGACAGTTGGCTCTTGAGTCAGTTAGGCAAAGCCTTTGTAAGGAATTTGTGCAGAATCCTCAGTGATAAAGGGGGGCGGTCTTCGATCTTGGTCTTATTAGTTGAACTCTTTCCTGCTACAATGAACTCAGCAATGCCGCTAATATAATGAGACTATTGAATTAGCAACCCTTTGAAATCTAGATTTAGTCGTTATTATTTGATCAATAAATTAAAATGTATGTATTATTATATTTGATATTTAATCATGTTGATTTAAAACATATTAATTTGAGTTAAAACCAATGAAGTAATAAAATAAGTTCCGAAAAATCACTTAGGAATACCAATTCCTTGAAGTCGAATCGAAAAGCTTAATGATACTAAACTTTAAGCTTTTCGAATTTAACGTTTTTTGTGTTTCCTTTTGAAATCATTAAAGGTACAAAAAACTAAGTAAAACGTTATCTTAAAATACTTTTTTTAGCGACAATCAAAGCAGTTCCAAAATTTAAGAAAGTTTATATTCTAAATGTCAATTGGTCAATAAATCTAATTTCTTTTTATAGTTTTTGGTTTTGATGTCTTTCGCATTCGGAGCAGTGTTTTTTTCGAAACTATTTTTAATAAATATCTTTTCGATTTGACTTTACACCTAACGTACCTATCTGATTGGTGTCAACTTTTCAAAAAATGAAGCGAAAACCCCACTCCGCCTACTACATGTATACTTAAACCCGCGTGCACATAAGCGCATCAACTAAAAACAATATGTAATAACTCAATGCCAAAACGGCAATGCAATCAGAAATCGAACGCTGTGCCGATTGGCTCGCGACATGTTCAGACATTTTTTTACCGTTTTAACAATCGATGATAACAGGTTGGGCAATGCAAACGAAATTTTAACTGCATCGTCCAATTTGTTTCATACGTATTTTTGTCCTGGACTACGCCTCAAAATTAATTGATAAATACTCAAATTATAACCAGAAAATATCAAACTATAAATGTGAATTGAACAAATCGTATAGGAAAATAAAAAAAACGTTACCTGTAGGTGTGATAATCTATTCTTATTACATAGATCACTAGAAATACACAGCGCAACTGCTTTTGAGAAAAGTAGCTTCACAATTCTTATGGGCATCGTGTCTTGTTAGGTAATGAGCAACCTATAGATATTTTGTGGGCAATTTATAGATAATTTAAGAAATTTATCGATAATTTAAGCGTTATGCGTGAATGATTTAGTACATCGTTTATTAATAAATAGTATAGAAACGGAACATAAGAAGAAATTTATTACCAGTTAATGGATATGGTTAATGGATATACTCCATGAATAATTTACGAGATGAAAGCCGAACGAGCAGTGATGACCAAGTTGTCACCGCGTCGCTTTCGAATCAAGGACTAGAGTTCGATGCCCAACTACAGCCGTTTTGACCGTTGGGTGGTGGACTGGCTTTGGTGACGGTCAACGTCAGCAACATCCGACGCTTATTGGGCCAGTGTGGACGACTTGAGATTTAAACCCCTCTACCTAAAGTACATGACAAGTAATAATACCTTAGTAGTGCAGTGTACATTACTTTCAGTACACTGTAACAGATTCCATTTCTAATAAAGGTTTTATGCAACAACCTTAAAAGTGTCGTAACTGTTATAGTAAATACTATCAATGTATATTAATGCCATATCAATGTTATTCACTAATCACAGCAAGCAGTGATTAGTGAATGCTCAGGTCGCCAGCCTTTTATACTTTAGACGAATATGATCATTGCATCGGTGACTGTTACATCTGTTGCTGACATTGCGCAACGTCCACAGAATCAACGAAATAGGGTAAAATTGTACGCCTTTCCAAACAACATTGTAGGTAGATGCGATACGAGAACTTGCGCCTAATTCCCTTACATATCACCGGGACTTATTGTTTCAATACATTGCCGATGACTCCTAATGGCCGCACGTTTTCATCTATGAAACTTTGCCCGAATGGACGACACGGCGAGTTACCCCCACTGAGAGCTAAATCGAGATGTGTGGTTAATTTCACCCCTTCGCGGGTACGCACGTCGTCACGCGTCGCCCTGACCCGAATATTAATCTACGCAACTCCGCGCAGGCCGTGGGGGCGCGCGCGGCCGCGTTTGAAGCGAAGTGCCCTAAAGTATGATTTGTGTCGTTTTTAGAGGCCATTTTTTTTCGTGTAAACAGAGAGATAGCGTTACGTTTTCTATTTTTCTTTTTTTTTCGTCATTCATAGCGACCGCGTGGAAAAATACAAATCATGTTAATCCTGACTGATATTAATACGCACGCGTTGCTTGTGTATTGTCCAATCGGTCACAATGTACTCGTTACACAGATTAGGTGGACATGTTGAACTTACAATTATAGCATAACCACTTCATACAAGATTTCAACTCTTTTCTAGAATTCAAATTTTTGCATTAAATGTGATGTTTATAATTGATTTAAATAAAAGCTTTGAAAATTGCTCATCGTCAAAAATCCGAAAAATGCTTTTATATGATAATATGAAAGCATGGCCCTGTCCGTGATATGTATTACATGTATGTATTTTTCTTCAGTAACTAATTGAACCTTAACTATAAGCTACATACGTCAGTTAAGTATTCAGATTGTTTAAACCTTCTGTGCTGGCCCAGTTGGGAGCTGTTGACTGTCATCGTCACCAATGCGATGACACCATCTGCGAGGGATAATTAAACGAACTCTTCGAAATACGAAGCAAGCGGTGGTTTGGTTTGGTTTACATTAAAAACTCGTTGGTTAATATGCCCGTGATCAATGTTCGAACCCCTTACCTTTCGGTTGGAAGGTAACGCTCTAGACAACACGCCCACTTTCACTCGTCAATGCGATATAAAAAACTGTAGAGAAATAATACTCCTAAGCGGCGGGGTGATTGAAAAGAGTCTGACACATTAAAATAACTTGGATTTTCAATTTAATAACAATAATGCAAACTCACGCCTATTTCTCAGAAGGTTAGGCAGAGACTATAAATTTTCACATGGTACGGTCTTCGCATATCTCCCTCGCTTCGTTGAGATCCATCAATCAGTTGACTCGTATACAAATAATAAATTATAATAAGCATGTACCTAAACTTGTAGATAAATAAACGTATTTAAAAAAGTATTCAATTTGTAAAATATTTTAATTTTTTACAATTTTCTTTGTTAATTTCAAACATATCGTTATAATGGTGTTAACACTGATCTTATGTAAATTAGCAAATTCTTAGTCAACAAAAAAGTACTTTTAGTATGTATTTTGTTATTATTATAATGTAATATAATTATAAAATAAATTTCTCTATTACTATCTATAGGTAAAATGTCATAGACCATTAAATACGTACCGATATATTATTTTCAATACCATAACGCTTTTGTTGCATATAAAAGAAAAGTGTAATAAACAAATTTGAATTCCAATAATAATCTCCTGAATATGTACATTTACAACTATGACATTGGAATGAAGACATATTCGAAAATTTATTTACCCTGTTGAGTAAATTAACTCGTCGCCTCGTATGTTCTTCGACTGGTCGTTTTATCGAATTGTAAATATTGCGTTTTAAAACAAATTTTGTTGATTGTCCATAGAGGATTCACTTTTATAATATAAAAAGTTTTCGGGAAAAAACTTAGAGAAAGGGATACAGATGAACTGTATCGTTTATTGCAATGCACAGATAAGGAAGAAATTCCGAACTGCCTCGTTTGTTCCGATGCTGATACTCAAAAATTATAACTAGAAGGAGGTTAGCGAAAATGGTCTCAGGTCTTGTGGCTTTCAAAATCATATGTAGCTGATTGTAAAGAAAAACCCTTTTGCACTATTACAACAAAAGAACATATCGCAATATAAAGCATTTTATTAACAGTTTACAAAACATATTAATATTTATCACAACGTTTTTTATTACTTCCAAAATTTTAATGCTTAGAATTGGAATACAACTCGCCAAATTTTATGTGTAATTTTCTCTAAATTTGTTGCGTGTATGTATGAAAATAGACCTGTTATCAACTAATCGTTGTTTGCGGTTCCGTCGATATCTCTATTCGATACTCCATTGAAATTTAAATTCCTCGCCGAAGCCTCGCTTATTAGAGTGTAAAGTATAATGTTTATACTGTTGTAAAACTAAGGTATTAAAATAAAATTACAAGCTTCCAAATATTCCGAAATATGAAGGTACAATAGAGAATACATCTTCGATTTGTTTATTGGAACGCTATAAGCTGACGAAACAGATCGCGTGCGTATCAATAGCACCGAATCGCCTTTTTATAAGCACGGCGTTCCGGCGTAAAAATTGTGTCGTTTCACGGGGCGGCGTCTCCTACGAAAATAATGATATTTTCAGTGACAGTAATACAAAGGAAAATATGTGATTTCACGCTGGGCGCCCTCAAATATATTTCAGCGAAATAAACAGCCCGGAGAAAGGGACGGCCCTTGTCCCGCTTCCTTCCTTTCATGGAAATTTCTCGAAAGTTTCTTTTCCAACTTTTCAAAGTCAAAAATGTTAGGTTGCATCGTTTACACTAATTGTCCGTCTGAGAACTTGGGCGAACTTAATTATTTAAATTGTACTCGGCTCACTTTTGGACGCTTTTGTGACGGCGGAACTTTATTTTGAGACCGTTCAAGGGGACGAATTCGCTTAAACTCTCCTACACAAATTGTGTTTAGTTTGCAACGAATAAATTGACTACACTTTAACGGCAATTAAGTGACTTCTGTCGTATCTACTTGAAATAGATTTATCTTTATTATGGAGACGCTTTAATCACAATAGCAGTTCGCCAATAGAACGGCCGGTCTATCGACAATCTATTCTCGTATAAAACATCATGTCATACCATAGAGATCTAGAAATAGATAGGAAAAAATGAAGTATATTACGTCCGATTTCGACAATATAATATACTTCATTTTACTCTGGATCCATACGAGAGAGATTCTATCATTTCTCGTACGGATCCGTAACCACGTTATTGATGTGCGATCGCCGAACAAACGGATGATGAAACGAGTTAGAAAAATTTCATAGTCATGGTATTAATTATAAACTACCGAGTGAAAAACGAGCATCAAGACCGGGCCCGGGATCAGTATCGACAATTGAATTGGAATCAGAACGGGGGTCAGGGTAATACGACAAAGAGAACGTCTGAAATGGAAAGGAAAAAAGATAATAATCGAGTATGACTCAGCTGAGAATTTCGAGAAAGTTTGTTCTTGTTGATTTTATGTCTGGAAATTGTGAAGCCAAGAGCGTTGGGTGTAACATTAGTTAGTAATATTTGATTTGTGACGAATTTACTAATAATCTTTAATATATTAGTTTCATTAATTCTAAGTCGATAAACTCTAAAGGGCTTTGTTCATTATTCGTTTGAAGAGTAAGTATACAAATAAATTACGTATGTTAATATTTTCGGAAACAATTTTAATTTGATCACTATGTATAATAGTACATTTTTATTAACTACGGATTACCGATTACCTACGGATTACTTTTTTGCTAAAATAAAGATAGTCTTTTGATCGAACCCAATGCATATCATTCCATAGACATATTCGTACAGTCTTTTTTGAGACATCGAGTTAAATAAGTATTTTCTAATTTTTTATCTACCCATGTCATTGTCCATAGATTAATACTGAATAGTTATTACCTATCCAAATATAATTGTCAGGGATTGGAAATTGTGGTGCAGTATGTTAATAATTGCTGTTAAAATTGCTATCCCTATAGGTAAAAATATATTACTTTTGTTTGTGATGTATTGTTATGTCTGTAAAACAACTAACGAGTAAAAATCAGAGAGGATATTTTGAACAATTTATTCGATATCAGTTTTTTTTTATGAACTTCGACATAATTCTTAAAACAAACTATTTCTCTAAACTATATCGAAATGTTATCTATTTTTGTGGGTTCGTGGGTAGACATGTTCGCATTTGTTATATATGCTAACAATGATACTTTTATTGGACTAACGAGCGTGTTTTACGCCACAAACACATTCCCCGAAAACATCATATTTTTTTCGGAAGGAGTCGTACGTAGTCACAAATTCTATGTATTACATTCTGGCAAACGTCATGAATGTTACAAGAAATGTATACAAAACATTAATATACTACAGCGATGGAGCATAACTTGCAACGTTTATTGGAAAAAGTTATTTCTCTAAAGGGTCCGTATATTGTAGTATAGATTAAAAGAAGTTTAGTTTTTCTTTTTTTTTATGAATGCTATTCTGAGTTGTCATTCATCCATAATTGATTCAATCCAAAGAGAGAGAGAAAGGAGGACGGATAATCTCCACTCCGATGTTGGAAGTCAATAATTCTAGAATATACCCCATCTTGACCCAACATCAACCGAAACACATTATATACCCACGCTCCGGACGCTATTAAACGTACTTTTACGCGGAAAGTTGGACGTCCGACGTTTCGGGTTTTCGTTGGGAGCTGTCAAAGCGCTGAAGTTACGGCGCGGTGTAGCCGAGTCCACGTAAATCTAAACTGCTTCAATAGCAAAAACCTATTTCCAAGTTGGGGCCGACTCGCAGATAGGTTCTCCGTTACAGTTAGATTGAAATCTAACTTCTAAGATGGATAAAGTTGTAAACCGGCACTTGTATACGGCTTATTAAACGCAATTTTCAATGCGTTACCGGGCGCGCCTCGGGCGGATCGATGCTGACTTATGTTCTTAAGTGATCTCTGAATATAAAGGTTAGTCAGAGATCACTTTAGAACATAAATCAATATTGATCACAAAATATATTCTATTGCTCACCTACATCGTCGTAAGATACCTACGTGTAATAAACAGGAGACGTGCAAATCTTGTATTATCGAAGATTTAATCAACTCTCATATCCGTGTAGGCATAATATCCTCTTTAAACCAATGCGTCGTTATGGATGTAACAATCTTATCGTTTTAAAGAGGAGAAACAAACTAAATACAGGAAAACCGCGAACGAAGAATTTCGCCTTAAATTTGAAATAGTCCGATTGTCTGTATGTATGTACGTAATCGCGTTAACTTTCGATACGTTATTTTATTGATTCAATTAATTTTCATTTTCAAATGTATCATGTTTTCAAAATTATATACATTTTTTTAAATATTTTATTCGAAAATGTTTTTTTATCATGCGGAATATATAATTTCATTTTTGTACTTTATTTATTCAGTTAACGCATTATTGGACACTTTCAATTTTTTTTTCATTTAGAAAATTAAACTTTGACTCGTAGATTTTTGAATTTTGAAAACTTTTTAAAACCATACTTGATTTAGCCTCCACTTGCTTCTCCGAGGCACAAAACGAGTGATTTAAATTGACATAAGTCAAAAAATCGTATTTTGATTAAGCTTCGAACTCAGTACATTCTAGTTTAAAGGCAACTCTTTTATCCAGTGAACTACCATCGTTCAAAATCAATGATTAAATCAGTTCTGAACATACTCTTTTTTATCTGTTTATCTAATCGTTTTAAAGTCTCCATTCGGCGTAAATCAACTTTCAATCGGACTGGGTCAATCAAAGCCCTCGTTTGATTGACTTAATCTGATTAAATATTGATCATCGAAATACAATATTTAGTATGAACGGCGGAAATTGACTCTAGTCCGACGAACGTGTTGCGGTCACTCTCGTCTGATTCGCTGAAATTAATTCAGTCGAATAGTTTTCATAACGTGTTTTCAGATTAAGGCGCCTTTCTGTACCAGATACCCTTTAAGGCCCGTATAAATTATAGGACTACGTTGTGCCGCCCTTTTCTGTCACTTTAAGAACCTGGCGACATTGCTGACAAAGCTTTGCGAGAAAGCTTCTTGAATCGAACGCAACTCGAATAAAAATATACAGTATAACCCTCACAAAGACCCTTAAATAGCTGAAAGTGTAATTCCATAGACGGCTAAAGGATTTTTTATTTGATCAAAAAAAAGGGATACCATCGGGCATCGCCGCCCGTTATGCGATAACTTTAGTAGATTTTCATAGGAGGGGTATATAGAAATTGGCTGTTTGAACTCGGAAATGACGTGTATAAGTGAGCCAGAACCGAACTCTTAGACGGGAATACTGTATCGCGAAATCGCTTTGCATTGATCCCTTTTTATGAAAAAACAGTAGTTTGGTCGAAATATTTTAATGAAGGGTACCACGGTGAGTCAATAGTCAGGAGCGTTGCTTGAACTAAATGGTACGAGATTCGGTGTAAGCCTTAACATTCACTTCGTGTGTGGGAGAGCGTGTCGAGCGCGGGTCCCGGACTTTATCATTGCGTCGGCGCCAACGATGGTTACTGACCCTCAACTCACGTTGAAGGCCTGAGATCCGAGCCCTTTATTCTGCAATAGAAACATAATGAGAAAATATGCGTCAGCAGTTTATAGCACATCAAGGGGCAAACAAGTATACCGCTAGATAGTAGACGATCACAGCCGCCCATAGACACTCACGACCCAAGAGAGGAGTCGCTAGTGCGTTGCCGGCTTTAAAAGCTGATTAAAAGCTGAGACAGCAAATTGAAAACACTTAGAATGGTACTTTACGATTAATTTTCAAACATTGGCATTATTACACGCTTTTTATTAGCTTCACTTGTATGTTTGTTTGTTTGTTTGTCTGTCAGTTTGTTTGTAACTCTCCTTTGGACTAAGAATGAGTGGGGGTAAAGTGAAAGGCGCTTGACAGAGCAGCAGTCCCTTATTACTGTAAGAATATCTCACTAATTCGAGTACGATTGTTGGCCGAGCGGTCTAAGGCGCGCGTCTTCAATGACATCAGCCTTCGGATTCACCGATCGTGGGTTCTACTCCCGTCCACGCCAGAAAATTTTTTTCTTATTTTTTCTGCAAATTCTAAGATTGTAGCCGTACATCCAACTGTAATTGATTCGGAGAAACTTTACCACTTCTTTGTGACGTTGCAACTCCAATTTTAAAAACTTACTTAGAATAAAATCATTTGAATTATTGTAATTAAATTTACATTTTATTTTAAATTCAACATCAAGTGCACACGTCAAGGCTGGATTGGTTTTCGAACTTATAACTGTAAATTTTCTCTTCAAGTCGAAGCTAATTTCACTACTCTCCGCCCTCTGTTAGAAATTCATTATACTGTCTGCATCAACATTAAATTTTAGAATTTCACACCTCAAATTTTATTACGTCGTTCAAGAAGAATTTTACATTCATTCACCCTCTGTTGGAAATTTATAATACTATCAACGAGAACTTAAAGAAAAAATCTATGGAAATAAATCAAACTAAAAAGTTAAAAATAAATAAAGTTTAAAAAAACTAAAAAAACACGCTTTTAAAGAATGTTGAACTAAAAAGTTAAAAAAAATATAGTTTAAAAAAAACTAAAAAAACATGCTTTTAAAAAATATCGAACTAAAAAGTTAAAAATAATTTTAAAAATAAATCTATGACAATAGTACATAAAAATACTAGTATAATTGATGGAAAAGCGTGGGGCGCTTGATGTACGATAATTATGGCACAAAGCGCCCCACGCTTTTCCCTCAATTACACTAGTATTTTTATGTACTATTAATCTGTTTTAAAATTATTACACCTAGTTCGATATTTTACTTGTTTGAATTTTCTCTGTTAATAGTATTTACAAATTAAAGACAAACTTAATTATGAACTGTTCAGCGGGAGCCGAATGAGTTTCGCATTGAAACTGCAATAAAAATAAGTATATTTTATTTGTAGGCAAACGTCGCCGCGGGCTAAAGCTTTGTCATAAACGGTGCGGGTGGACGATTTTTTTCTCCCTTCCGATGAATAGCAAAGGGTGAACTTTTCAATCAGAAGTTTTAATTAACAATTTATAAAAGGTGTATTGTTAAAATAAAAACGAATGTTTATGATTGTTACAAATATTTATTATGGAATGAAGCAGAAGTGAATCTTGTCATTTTAATTATTGTAAGTCTCAGTGCCTGAAGGACAAAACGGTGCCCTTACAGTTAAAATACCGTGTTTTTCCGTCTGTATATCATAGCATTTTACTCGCGATTCTATAAAGCCTGTAGTTAGATATAAAAATGATCTGCTGACAGCTAGAAAAGCCATTTGCCGGCATCCGTTTTTGGTAAAATAATTCCACGATCTTTTTATTAATATTAATGTATTCTGTGGACTTTTTGAATGTTAAGTTTTATAAAATTATTTGTGTACTCTATAGAATATCATTTAACTTAAAGATTTTTTCTATTTTTTTTTTTTTCATTACGATTATAAAATAAATTCACAAGCCATACTTGCAATTGTGCCAAAAAATCAATTAATCTACTTGCAAAATTAACAAGAAAAACTACATAATATGATTATAAGAAGTCTTATACCTTCCATAATAAAATATATAAAAATTATAATAATCATATTGCAGAAAAAATAAATCTAGTATCAGTTCTATGAAATTGACGAAAAACCCTATTAACCCTCCAATATGCTTAAGCTTTTGAAATAACCTAACAACCCGTCTCGGCTGCTTTTTAAATAATGTATTTGAAAAGCAGCCAAAGGGGAACCTTCTGTCCACTAATCGGACTTTCATTTCTTTTTTATATTCGAACATCAAAATTATTAATACAAAACTTCAACACAATAATTATACCCTATACTTATTTATTATTATGACTATAATCACACATAATGATATATTATCGCTACAATCTACCAATATCCGGTATTCGAAGGTAGAGAAAGAATAATTCAGAAAAATGCCAAATAAGCGACGAAATTTCCAGAAATCCTATAAAAAACTAGAACCCTTTATGCGAGCCGACGCGGGCGCCGATCAGAAAGGATCGTAAATAATAAACAACGCTTTGATTCACGCCGACTCAAGTTGATATCTATTTAAAACGAGATCTGTTTACCCTACTTACTATTTTTACTTTGGCGGTATTTACGTCATAACGAAAACTTTTTCATAAAACATGTTTTTTTTATAATAAATTTAAAAAACACATAGGACTCCATATTCGAAAGTGAATAAGACAAAGGATTGCGAATCAAAAAAAATTAAAAATTCTATTTGCATTTTATAAATTACTAGCAGACCCGGCGAACTCCGTTTCGCCACCAGATTCGTTTTATGTAACATTTCGTTTGGTGATTAAAAGATAAAGAAAAAAAATTTTTTTGTTATATATTTGAAAAGGAAAATATTTATTTCATTTCACACAGTAATAAATTCATTTCGATTACTAAAATGAAGTGTTATTTAGTTGAACTTCCCTAAGTAAATGAAAGTTACTCTTTGATGTCGCTACAAATCCAAAGTAAATACTGAATCGAAGCGTTATACGTGTCCGCAAATTATCCGTTTCATTGTAGTGCTCTTTGGTAAACCACATTTTTGTTTTGGTCTGACGTTAACACAAACAAAGCGGATGGTTTCCCAACTCGTGAACACGCAACGTATAACTGCCCATGTGAAAACAATGATTTTCTAAATTTATCCCGCAAACACTAAGCGATTGGCCTTGCGACTTATTAATTGTCATTGCGAACGCAAGGCGAACTGGGAATTGCAATCGTTTGAAGTCAAACGGAAGATCAGTCGGAATCATTGGTATTCGAGGAATACATACATTTTCACCTGCGTACTTTCCGTTAATAATGGTTGCCTCAATCAAATTCGGCATAAGTCTCTTTACCGAAAGTCGAGTACCGTTGCAAAGTCGCGGTGGATTCAAATTACGCAGTATCATAATAACTGTACCAACTTTGAGTTGCAAGTTATGTGGTGGAAATCCTGGTATCTCCAGAGTTCAAAACTCCGTTGGATAATTTACTACATCATCGGGATTTGTTATTGAATCAACGGATTTGTATGTCACCAAATCGCCAGCAATTTTGATTGAATGGTGAAATTCAGTGCGTGGACATCATTATTCTTTGCGGCAAGAATTGCTCGTTGACTTAACCAAGCATAATTCTTATAATTCTCACTAATGTTTGGGAAAACATTTTCAATAAGAACTAATTGAGTGTCTACAAATCGGCAAAAGTCGTTGGTAAGAGTAATTAATCCAGATGTCGCATCAACTGGGACTTTTCCATTTCCAACATCTAATAATTGTTTGGAAAATTGTGCAGCACTTTGATCATTTTGAAGTTGAACTCTCATATTAGTGGTTAGCGATAATTTTTACGTTATTCCATAAAGGTGATGCCTTCAGGCAAGCATTCAATTCATCTGCAGGCGTTCCACGGGGAACTACTGGCAACGTCTGCCTGAAATCGCCTGCCAACAATATCATCAAGCCGCCAAAGATGTTGTTATTTCGCCGAAGATCCTTCAGTGTGAAGTTAAGTGCTTCAAGTGATTTCTTATGTGCCATTGTGCACTCATCCCAAACAATGAGCTTGCATTGCATCAACAATTTTCCCATTGCACTGGATCGGGAAATATTGCATGTTGGAGTATCAATTGTGTTTAAATTGAGTGGCAACTTAAGCGCAGAATGTGCAGTACGACCGCCATCTAGAAGAGTCGCCGCAATTCCAGATGATGCTAACGCCAAAGCTATGTCACATCTTGATCGAATAGTGGCCAAAATCAATGAAATGACAAATGTTTTCCCTGTTCCTCCAGGTGCATCCAGGAAGAATAGACCACCAGTATTATTGTCCACCGCTTGCATTAATGTTTCGTATACTTGTTTTGCTGTTCATTCAGCAACGGAACATTATTTCTAACGAATTCCTGCAATGTATCAACATTGTATTGCAGCTCTCGATTTAATTCTTGGTTGAATGAATCGTGCATCGATCGATTTGGCGCAATCATTCCTACTTCAATCAGTAGCTTGTTTGCAATAGTCAAGCATTGATCCTCAATCAGAATCAATCCTTCATTGTAGATTTCATCGGTTATTTGGATGTCAGGATTATTCGTTTGAATGCGCAAGCGATGCAAGATATCTTCACATATGGCGTCTTTGTATTTGTTCCATAACTGAATTGGTTGTGAAGGAAAACATGTGGTGATGATAATTGCGAACAGCGTTCGTATTTGGTACGCATTTGATGAAACAACTGAATCTGCAAGTGTTAAATCCCAATGAGAATCGTTCTCCAGCAAACCCAATAGTTGACATGCTTCTCGATATGTTTGGCATTGGCCATTCACAGTTTTCAAATGCGCAAATGATTTTGGTCCACGTACATTTACTAACAGCAGTCGCAAATAAAACATTCATCGTTTCTAGGATGAACAGTGTACATACGACCTAGTGCATCAGTTGAAAACACCTGTGGCCAGTCTGGAACTGGGGTTCCTTGTTTGCGACGTTGGAATTTCTTTGTTGATTGATTCCAAGTGTAATACTTGGGCATTTCAACGTACATCAGCGTCGCTGCGAATGGATCTGCTTCACACATTGCAAAGAAGCTAGTCAATGTTGTCGATGGTGGTCTCTCAGCTCGTTGTGCCGCATTAGCCTCAGTGAAGTAAACTCTTTGGCCATTTTCCAAATGCACTGCTAAATGTACAACTGTGGGATATCTTTCATGAATTTGAAATGACAATAATCGCCACAGTGCTTCATTAGTACTGACGTATCTGCCCATTTGGAAGTTGCTGATTTCGTCATTCGCATTTTCCGACGCAATACCAAACACAGCCATGTCGCTGCCTTTTGTGACGTACTTGCACAAATATTTGATTGATTTGGCCGAATGACAACTCTCAACGTTTGCATGTGTTTCGAAAATTCGTGATAGCAGCGGGCAATATGGTACAATGAATTCATTTCCGATCTCAATCTCTTGATTTTGAACTTTAACTTTGATAGTTCGACCGTTATCTTCCTTTGAACGCCGACGATAAACTGGATATCCATCGTTCCCTGTGACTGTTTCAGCAACTAACGGTCGCGGATATCGTTTTGTGCACTTTCCATCAGCCATGCAAGGCGATAATGGATTTAATGCACCGCACGGTCCATGCACCATCTGTGTCGTCACAATGTCGTGTAGACGGGGATCAGTGACTGGATCAGGAATTTCAGCTGATATGATGTCATCCACTTCATTTGAATGTAATTTGTTCAGCAACCAAATTAGGATATGAGCATGCGGTAGTCCACGCTTCTGCCATTCCACCGAGTACATATAACAACGTGTGTCACCAAAACTCGATACTTAGTAAGCATCCATCATAACCTTGAGTTTTGCTGAAATACTCTGGCGATTATGTCATGGCGATCTTGCGGTTTTGACCCGGTTCCAACTCGCGTTCAATTTCCGTCCACTTTGGATTGCATGTGACCGTAATAAATAAATCCGGAGTTCCATAATTTCGCACGTACGTCATAGCGTCTTGAGCGTATTCGTGCATGTGGCGTGGGCTTCCGATATAAGTTGATGGGAGAATCGTCAGTCGTCCAATATTCTGAACATCACCATCTGAATGAATAGCATCACGCAAGTGTATATAGTCCTCAGATCGTAGCTTTGCCTGATTGAATCGGATGAACGCTAAACGTTCGGTCTCGACTTTGACATACATGTCGACAGCGAATTGCTGGAATAGCCGACGGCACTTCAGAATGACATTCTCCTCATGTACGAATCATCATACGATACGCATAGTAATTCATTGCGCTTAGATTTTTATTCGTTGATACTCCTGAAAATACAAAATTAAATGAATTGTTAATGGAAACCAATAATAGTAATAATTGAAATAATTAGTGTGTGAATATTGTACCTGTAATTGGATCGACCATCTTCAACGTGATGTCGTATCCGTCTTGCCCTGCCAATAAATGATTGGATATTGTAACGCATCGTACAAACGATGTGTCTCGTTTACACGATGCATGATATTGCTTCTTCGCTGAACGACAATGTCTCGTGATTTAGTTGGATCGCCAACAATAATTGCAGCAACATCATTAACGGTGGGTGCATTGAATCTTCGCACATGTTCACCTGTTGGGGTACAATCCGCTCTTATGACAAATTTGTGCGTATCCGATGGCATTCGTTCCAATGCTGTTTTGAACATATTAACCACAGCATTATTAGCGTGAAAAATGCTTGCAACTGTTCAATAATTCGTCTCTTTAACTGTTGTGCTCCCTGTATATTGCACCGCACATTCAGCTGATCCACCATCGACGAAATGAAATATATTTGCAGAAATTGATGCGGTTCATCTGGTGTTGGCACCATTGAACCATGCAAATGATATATTTGTCCTTGTATCTGTAATTGCAAATAATCATTAAAATTTGTTGAAGAATACGTTGTAACTTCTGATCGTGTGATGGTGTAGTGTGTGGTGTATATGCAGTTGTTATGTGTTGCAATTCATTGTGTTGGTGTGAGTGATTGGTTATGTGTGTTGTATCTTTTACCTTGCAAGTCGGCATGAAGCCGCCTTCTCGAATGATATTAGCTCCAAAGGAAGTCATGCGAAAGCAGTTATTGTATTCAAGGATGTGTTGAAGAAAATGGCTGGAATCGGGATCACTTCCATCGAACAATGTTTTCAGTGGCTGTGGTGGTGTAAGTAATGGATCCAGTTTGACTTTTCCACTTGCGCAGCACAATCCAGCCGTTTCTCTTTGAACTTTAACGCATTGCAATATCGGCATATAGTCGTCATTCGTCCAATATCTAAATTTTCATCATCACTGTAGTTCGCAGTGGGATCATATTGGAATGCCAAGCGATTGTATGATGCCAATGATCTTCGTGTGCTCACGCGATGTCTCAATCGGTCATTTTCTCTTATTATATTTTGTCTTTCTTCGCTTAAGTTCCTTGAATACACTTGTTGCTGGCTTGCATGTCTTGTGCGGCGGCCGATGCTCGCACGTCGTCCTCTAGGCATTTTGGACTATGGACAGAGTGTTGAATTTAACCTCAAATGCACGATCCACATAATTTACACTCAGCTTGAATGAAATTAAATGAGCAGAGAACAATGAGTAGCTGTCAAACACTTTATCACGCACCGGCGCCATCTACTTGGATATTAGTTTGTAGTACATGCTATGTATCAGAGATGGCGCTGTATGTGAAAAACGATTTCTCCACTTTTCTGTTGAATTTTTCCTGAATTTTCTTTGCTATAAACCTCACGGAGCCCGAGACCTTTCCAACGAATGCAAACCCGTGGAAATCGGTTCGTGCGTTCTGGAGTTATAGCGTCAGGGAGGAAAACTGGACTTATTTTTATATAGTAGATTTATTGAAAAATATTATTAGCTCTCTGTATAGTTTGTTTTGACGTCAAATCGTCTTTTCGCTCATCAAGTACAGTGATGACCGGTCGAACTTTCTTGTGTTACAAAGTACCGTCAGATTTCAATCGCTGCTTGCTATGAAACTAATCACGCGAAATAACGGTTAAGGTCATAATAGATAGACCATGTTTGTACGCATTTATCGTGTAACATTTGTTTTGCCCGTGACGTCAACGGGCTAGTATATGCGCCTGCGCGTGATTGTTATAAATTACGGGCTGTAGCATGAATTTAAGTCTCATTGTAAAGAGTTTTAGAAGAACTACTGAAACTCAAAGTAAAACAATAAATGCATTCCCTGAAATATGTCTAAAAAATCGGTATTAAATTGAGAATTGCAAAAAAATAAGAAATCGTTTGATATGAGTCGTTAATAAGCGCGGAATTATAAAAAACGCAAATCAGAGAAAAGCTCACACCAAAAGGAATCAAGAAACCTATGAAGTCCAATGCCGAGCTATTGTTATCATTTTATCACGACGTTTTCACGGAAAATCTACGGCACGTACTTTAACTAAACCTTTATACATTTTTTTTTTATTTGCATGCGCTAATCTCTGGAAGTATCACTCAGATTTGATGTTTTTTTTTTTAATTTCATAATATATTTACGTAAAAAAAATTGCAGTTGTCTATCACTGTGCTATGTCTTTTAGGAGCCGGGCTATCGTGTTTTATATCAATGAAATCGAAAAGAGTTGCCGCTTTGACAGACTTTTTTTCCGCGCGCTCTCTAAACCGTTTCATACATGCAACAACGGTGTATATAAAATTTCAACCTTATGCAGTTATACATAAAATTCCGCGACAATATTTAGTCCAGGGTTTCCCAAACTGTGCGTCGCGACATTGTCCCAGGGGCGTCGCATGTCGATGCGACCAAGTCGAGTGAGCCACAGGGTACTTTAGGGAGCGCCGTGCGCATTGTGACAAACATCCCTAAGTTAGTACTAAAATTAGTAAATATTTTTGAGGGCTGAGTTGAGAGGCGTCGTAAAAAAATGGTAAAGTTTCAAGGGCATCACAGTTAAATAAGTTTGGGAAACTCTGTTTTAGTCAGTAAGTCACTTTTATGTAATGAAAGATGTTTATTCTATTAAACAATGTTAAGGTGGACGGCGATAGGTGATAGGCAGAACGGCCTTATATCTACATTTTGATAAATGAGTGTGGGCGTAAATTGAAATACAGCAAAAAGCCTTTCATTTGACTAATAATACGAATGCGAAATTTTAGAGGGTTGTAACTCAATCACGCTTTAACGGCTAAACAGAATTAACTGAAACGTGATAGTAATATAGTTTATACGTCGGAATAACATTAAGGCTTATATATAGTTAACAAAGATATTATTTCTCGCGGCCTCGCTTACGTATACGTAAAAGAATTTCTCATGTGTACTGATTAGGTATCTATTGATAAAAGGGATGTTCGAGAGAGGGTCAAGTTTAACATCGGTCTGAGACCGGAAACGCGATTAGAACCAGGCACATGATCAAGAGGGCAAGTGAGGTCGTTTCACAAACAAAAAATCAGCGGCTGTGCGTGTGTTTGCGATGTAATAGTATGTGTGTTCCTCTGATACGATTTCATCGGAATTAAATCGAAGACTAAACCGCGTCCTAAATCGAGACGGGAACCGGAATCGAGAACGGGACCAGAATCGAAATCGAAAGCGGGACCATCACGGTCGTGATTGACAACATTGTCGGTCGATATAAGAGGCGATAAAATTTATTCTACGTCCACGCGGACGTGATCGCGTCTAGTGATGAGATAAAATGATGTGATTCGAAGAACGGATCACGGGTGAAATAAACAAAGTTTTTAAATCAAATCGCATTAAGCTATTAGATCCGTACTTCAAACAGCACCTTAAATCGTCGACTCCAGACGATATCGCCAACTAGAACCGCTGACCGCTGAACCAGCGTAAACTCCGAGCCCTTCTATCCGATAAAGAAGGTCTGGGAGTACTATGACGAAGTACGATAATGAAGTGTAAGACATTCGTAAATGAATGTTATGAAAGCAGTCTAATGTCATGAAATACTTATAAAACAGCTTTTAATAAACCTAACTTTTAGACTTGAGTCCTAACTTAGATCTTAAGACATTTCTCTGCAATAAATTTTACATTAATGTAATAGAAAATGACACTAGCATAATTATAATTAACCACCTGAGTATTGTACACCTTTTTTATTTTTATCACGTTTAAATAAACTTTTTCAATTAGTACTGAAGTCCTAAAATAAAAAAAAAGCTGGAGGCTTAACGACTTTCAGAGCTTTCCATTTAAAGTTTCGCGTTTGTTACACCACAAAGCCTTTTGCTACGAAAAATATATAAATCCAGGGAGACGTATTTAAATAATCTTTATAGTTATGTTAAACACTATTTTTCAAGGACGTATGTTTAATATAACATATAAGTATTTTAATTATTAGATTTAATAAATATTTTAGTAAAAAGTTGATTCAAATATAATATTTACGTCAAATACAATATTTCTTTAAATAAGTTCCAATAAAGAACAACTTAAATTGTTAATGTAACTAATTAATATGAAAAATATTTTTTACCGATGAAGATATATTGTCTTAAACAGTCACGAAGTGGTGATGACGTATCTTTTTTTTCGTGTTAGGGTTCCGTAGCCAAGCAAAAAACGGAACCCTTATAGTTTCGCCATGTCCATCCGTGTATCCGTATACATATTACAGCTCCGTATATTACAACCGCGCCATTTTTCATCGTTTTGATGAAAGCGTGCAGGCACGTGCCTTATTTGAACTGTTATAAAACTTAGTAATGAATTTATAAAATAATGTAGGGGGAACTTTCCGTATATCAAATTTAGGGATGGATTTTTTTAGAACGAATGTATTTTGTGTATATGGTATTTAAATTTGTTCTAAACATTCATGTGTTATTTTTGTCTTTAGTTGTTTTATCTTGCTGGTTATTAGTTTGGGAATTCGTCAATTTCGTGTCTACTCTCATAACTTCCCGTCCTCGTCTTTTAACAATCGGACGGATAGCACCATAACAGAACTATTTAAACTCGTTCAAGGAAAATTATTTTGTACAAAATCTGTTAAAATGTGTCCACAATTTTCAAATTTAAATAGTAATTATTTAATCATCAGCCCGTATGGGCAAGCCTGTGAATTTGTAAAGTCGTGAAGAACAACTTATAACCAGCATATATTAGTAAAAGCTTATAAGAGGATCAAAAACAGCGAGAAGAGTTCCCATCAAACACCTATGCCATTACAGGCCCGTATCTCGTATTGCTGTTGCCGATCTATCGAATATCTTGAAAACTCCCATTTGCTTAGCCTGATATGCCTACAGTACTTTATAGTAAGTCGTGTAATCGTCTTATTACCGTTACACAATTACAAGAATAAAATACTAATTTACGTAAGTAAATTGATATATAAAATACGAGAAATAGATAGATATTTAAGGGAGCTTCTTTGCTTGAAAAGGGTTAAAAAAATCTTTTAGCGCCCTTTCCACGATCTCTTCTTAAATTTTTTTATAGCAAAAATTCATCAATACAAGTTAATTTTTAGTCATAATTCGCCATAAAATAAACTTTTTGTTAAAAGTGAATTCATAAGGTCGTCCGGAAAGAGGCCTTAATTCTCTTATCATCATTATCATCATTCACTGAACCTTCAGCCAATTGTAGTCACTAAAAGGAACAAGTTCCGACGCACCGAAGAAAGAAAGAGATTAATTGTAGTAGGGAAATGTAGGTTTATAGTCTGAATTACAAACGACGAGTGTGCAGAGCCAGCCGCTATTCGTGCAACCTTTAACCAGAAACTTGAGTCGGAATAAGTAACAGGTAATATAATATGTCAAGACATATAGTGGGAAAAGATAAATACTTCTTTCCTAATTTGTTTCTTCTGAAAATAATTCAATCTTTATTTTCTGCCTTTGGTGTAGAATTTTGAATATCGGCTTCTGCAAGTTCATGAAGTACATCAGCATCCTTTTACTCCTTAGAATGTTGGCCAATCTTTTTACTTTTGTCGTACTCACGTTTTGTCTTAGCAGTCATGGAAAAGGTCCAAATTTAAAAATCAAAATCCATATCAAAAGAAACTTTATGTTAAAAGCGCCCTTAAATGCAGATCGTGGAAGAGTCCCTTATACTCATTTTCTTATTGTCGCCTCCACACGGCCTAATAAAGGCTACAGTCCATCTTTGTTTCACTTTGTTCACGGTCACTATTGAAAGAAGATTACTTTTACTTGGACTGCTTTTATTAGTGTCTTTCAATAAGATTGCTTTCTTCGCTTTTTTTTTCGAATGAAGGATTTTAAGTATCAGGGCACTAAAGAAGACTCGATGCAGTGCTGCATCGAACCGCAATGAATACCTTTTTCAAGTCGAGCTAGTAAGCCGTCGCGAACCAAACGCATGAAACCTCAACGTGGTCGGCTCCATTACAGTAACATACGTAGTACTCATATTTTCTAGGTTCAAACTCCATATTGCCTTGTTAGCCTTGACTATTGTTTTGTATAATTGTTATGCTTATTATCAACTTAAGAGAGTTAAGTTAGCTTCTTATCAATTATTAATCCCAAATGCCGGAATTTATTTAGCAGGCTTACCGATGTCTTGATTGTTCATGTACATGTATAATTAGAGTATCGAACTTAAATTTTTTTTTGATGAAAACTATCTTTTTTTTTTGGACAGTAAAACCAAAAAAAAAAATAATGTATAAGTGACAGAGCCGTGCTGTGGTCAACTTGGCTGCAGTGCGTAAATAGGATGACTCGACCTGTACAGTACCACACTCTTAAATAATACAGACGTAAAGTCACACTTTTCTCTGTTACGTTTCGTCCATTGGGTGAGAGTTCTGATACCCCACTCCCCCTCCATCAACCCACTCCGTCTTCCATCAGATATCCTAATCCTACCCAAGAGGCAGGCAACGCACTTGTGATTCCACAGGGGTCACTGGTATCCATGGGCGGCGGTGACCACTTATACTCTGGTGACTCGCATGCTCGTTTGCCTGCTTATACTTTTAAAAAAACTCTATCGTAGAACTATACCTTAAGGTCCCCAAGTCGTCGAAGATAATTCTAGAATGAAATTCTAAAAAAATTGGACCTTTTGTACGAGATGCTTTTCCTTACACTAACGTGTAGTATACCAGCCAATCATTATTGACAATGAGTTTTATCTCTATCAAAGGGCGAATCAATAAAGGATTTCGATGTCATGCGGGCGTCACGAGCACGCAGAAGTCATCAATAGATTCTATTTTATAGTCATTATTAATACTTTTTTGAAAACGTATTTAAATGTTAAGATGGTTCCATACACCCAATAACAAAACGGATTTTAGGATTACTCTCGTGTCTGTCTGTCTATTTAGTCATTGTCAGAATCTTATTATCTGCAAATTTATTGAACAAAAAAAGTTACGATTTGATATATATACAAAGTTAAACAACCTTTTGGTAAACATATAATGCACATTAAGGAATTCTGAAATTGGGGGGTTAATTTTGAAAGATCAGTCAGGAAATTGTTAAAGGACTTCGTATGATATACAAAATGAACTATTTTCTTATGAGAAATATATATTTTTTTCTTTAATTTATATAAATTTTTAATTTTGATTTAAAATGTATACTTTAGAAGGTATTAAAGACGTAATATTACAATGAAGCATATAGGTTTTACCCATAGTGTACATGAAAACATAAATGAATATTTATGTTTTAAAAAACCTTATTTACCTAAAAATAAATTAAGAAATATATATAATATGGAAGATTTTTTTTTAATTTATGTTTTTCAAATCTTTTTAATGTGAAGTAAGGAAGAAGACTTTAGACAATGCAAATGCAATTAAATGGGTGGGTGGCGTATGACAAATCAACTTAGCGATTCGATAGTTGAATTCACGTCATCATCAGAACAATGGTAAGACGTCCAATGAAGAACTTATTCATTTGCATTAATAACATTACTGATTTTATCTAAATTATTCATTTACTATAAAACTTATTTTAAAACATTCTACATTCCAATTTAAAAAATGTATCAAAGCACTGTTCATTTATAAAACTAATTATTGTGTTAACAAATATTTGAACTATAATAACAATTAGGCATACATGTAATAGACTGTAAATTTCTTTCTTTCTTGAATGATCCGCTCAATATCAACAATCCCGGCTAGAATTCATAAAAATATCTATCAGACACTAAGAGTTTGGAATTTTTAAAGCGCATCTCCGGTAACAGACGAAGCTAGACACAGTATTTAGAACTCCGTGTCCTACCCTTTACCTAAAAATCGAATCTAGGTCACACAAAAGATACTCGCATTATGATCTTTCATCGCGTGTTTAATGTCGAATGCTAAATGATTTTCCAATAATGCACGTTAAGTTTGCCTTTGTCGCGCCAAACAACGCCTTCAAACCGGGAGGTACCGGGTTCAATTCTGACTGCGAGCGAATCAACCTATGACTTTTTATTTTAACTCAAATTAGGGTTTAATTTAAACCCAAATTAAGCCCCTCGCTCCGTGCCTCGAAGGGCAGGTTAAGCCGTCTGTGTTGAAACATTCATCGCTTTGACGGCAACCGTCATTAGCAGCCTCGCCCCCACTGGGTCAGCGTGAAAAATTTATGAGGTGGATATATTCCGGTAGACTAAAAACCTAATATGACAAGAATAATAAAACCCTCTCATGTACTAATGCAATGACTAATATATCTAAATGAAATGATTTATTATTTTAAGCTCGACAAAGTATTTAAATAATTCTATTTTTTTTTCAGGTACTCACTGCATTATTGTATCACCGTTTCACCTGGTAAGTAAATTAAGTCCATTGTGAATTGAATAACCTTCATTGTACTGGTATTGTAGGGGCCATAGGCTTTGCGTAAAAGGAAATGTTAAGGAAAAGGAATTTAATTTCCTCTTTGTGTTTTAAGATTTCCTCTCAAAATTTTCATCCTTCGTCATTCAATAGTTGCCATTGAATCTTTATAAAGAAATATATTGGAAAATTATATTATCGACAACTTTTTGAATGTCAATTAAACCGATCATTTTCTACGTCAAGTATATTTTCTATGTATATTTTTGAAGACTTTGATCTCGAAGTATCAAAAAGTTTTAAGAATGAACTAAAAGAGCAAGCGTTTTGAGAATTTTTAATATTTTCGAAATCGAAAGAGCTGAAAAACACGTCCGTAAATATCATAGCAGAAAGTTTTAGGGATAACCTGCAGGAACAACCGTTTTACAGATTTTCTTTTGAATATTTTTTTAATATCATTCCACATTCCGTATCAATATTTTATATCTCATTCACAATATATCTCAAATAATTTAACTGATTTCAATCAAGTTAATAATATTCAATGCAGGCTTATTAGAAATGGAACTGATTTGTTTTAGGATTCCATTGAAGAAATACTTCAGAAATAATTAAAAACTCATTTTTTCCAAAAGTATTGGAACGAAGTTCCTTACGGCGGGCTTAGAGGAGATAGGGATTTTGCTGCGCGACCGAACTGAAAAAAATGTGACAGTAAAACCGTAAGAAAAAGTCCGTGGAATAAAACCGTTAAATGAGACGAGGGCAGGCGCGACAGTCGTATATTTTTAGATATGTCGTTTATTTTTAGATATGTCGTTATTTTCCTGCGCGTTTATTGGCGCAAGGTGACGCGAGCTCGGCGAACGGCGAGCGCTGATTGGGGATCACACCGGGCACAGCTGTTTTAGCGCGACTTGTTTACGATTACCGAGGATCGGCCGGGTTATTTTCCATTAACAAATATATGTCGGTAAAATATAAGAAATAAATCATAATAATCGTAATTTTTTTCGAAAATAGAATTAACAATAAGAACAGAAAATGAAGATGATTGAAGAACAGATAGTAAGGAGTAAATGTCATAATTCCACTACAACGATCACCAAACGATTTAAGTAGCATCTTATAATTAAACATATTCCTGTCATAACACTTAAAGTACATTATATTTTATTTTTTTTTTGCAAATTGTGTCGATTCTACATTAGCCGAAGGAACGAAGTTCCTACCTGGTGTCCCACGACACCACTCATCTTTTTTTTGATATTTCTTAGCCTGCATAAACAATTGATGTCACATTTTTGAGAAACCATATTTCAGCCAAATCCTACTGAATGTCGCAAGCCCCATCCAACACACATATACATACACAAACACACACGCAAAAAAATAGTTTTTATAATCACTATTTATTATCTTTCATTATTTTATAGCTATTTAAAAATAATTGTTTTGCACTAAAAAAAGTGATTTCTTTTATTCATTGAAATATTATATTTATCCACTAGTAGTAGCCCATTACTCTTGACGGTTTGACGATTTGGACTTTGTTTTTAACTGTCACTTCCATGTTAACTTTCTACCTGATACTTAAAGCATTATTAAATTGTCACCGTCATCATCATCATACGTTCAACCTTCAGCTAGTCGCAGTGACTGAAAGAGACAAGTTACGATACACCGAAGGTAGCGTATTTATAGTAGGAGAGTGTAAGTTCTAGCTGGAATAGCAGTGACGGAAGTGTAGAGCCAGGCGGTATTCCTGCAAACTTCCACTTGGCACTATTAAATTATCCACTTTAAAGTATTTATAGTAGGACATCATTATTTAAAAGCACATTTATATTTCTGTTGTATTGTACTTATAGTAATATCATTTGTTTGTATTTTATATTCCCATAATATTTGTTTTGTATTTTATTAAATCCTATTTTATGTTGGGCTTTTATGAGTAACAAGTAACGTTTGGCGTCTATCAGTCGATCGCGTTAAAGGCTTCTCTGTAGTGGAATTTCTCAAAGTAACACCTTATTAATTAAACATCACAATTCACTATTCCATAAACGGAAATCGCTGAAATGGAACCTCGACAACTCTATAGAGTTCTCGTTAATCCCGTAGACGTAGACCGACCCGAAGGGCAACAAAATAGCGTGTCACAAACACAAACAAACGTTCCTTCGCCCGGAGAGACGGTACACCGAAACACATAACAATGCTTTTAAATTAGAACGCAGACAAACTGAATGCTCCAAGGGTATTTGTCAAAGGCAAACTCCGAGTAGGCCTGCGCCGGGAACATCATAAATTAACGGCGCCGAATAAAAGCCGTTTACTGCGTTGCTAACTTCACTTTGTTTATTTTAACGCCGAGTCCGCGGATGCCGCGTTCTACGCCAGTATTATGTAAAGCTTTGACAGCCGCGTGCGGCGTACACGAACAGAGTTATAGATCATCGGAATTCGGGCACGCGTTGACAATCACAGAATATTCTGTAATGCGAAAATTGGTTTTGAGTACAGACCATGAAAGTTCTTGTGATACCTGCATCTGAATGCAATTATATTGAACTAAGTTCATTCGTGACTTCGCTCGAATGGAATAATTGACTTGCCAGCATTTCCTCGCGTCTACGTTTGCGCAGCGAAAAAATATGACTCCAACTTCCGCGTCCATTTTTTTTCCATGTTCGCGATTAATAGCTGTAGAATTGCTTATTTTTGAAGGTTTTTCTCTTAACACAAAAAAAAACGCCGAAACGCCAACGATCTTAGTCAAAAATTCAATACAATGGAGTAAAAAAAAACCTTCAATTAAATTTATACTATATTTGTACTTGCATTCGCTTGCACTACGTTTAATTGTTTTAAAAAAGAGCAAAGAATTTTTGAAAATAAAGTTATATTTCCATATCATCTGATTGTTCGACTAAACCATAAGTTTCATGCACTAACTTAATTAAATTAAAACGATACGAAACGAAATTCAATAATATTATTATTCACATACAAGATAACGTATATTTATTAACATCGGGCCACGAATACACTAGTAACATACAAGTTCACTAGCATTGTCCCAATTTATCTTATCAATTTTTTTCATATTATCTCATTCTTTTTAAATTTCTTGCCCTCGACCTCTTCCTCTACATTTATTCTACACCCCTAATATTGTATATTAGTATTGTCGAAGTACTAATTTAACAGCTTTCACTTACTTGTGAAGTTCTTTTACTGTGCGAGTTCCGGATCCCATTCCCCTACCATCACTCCGTTCCCAGCGCCATCACCCCACTACTCCCTCCGTCATACCATTCCCTCTTCCATCACTTCACTTTCCTCTCCATCAGATACTCTATTACTACCCGAGAGACGAGCAACGCGCTGGTGACTTCTTTGGGGTTGCAAGTATCCAAGATCAGCGGTAACCACCTATTCTCTAGAAACTTGCATACTCGCTTACCTCTTGAAAATACTATAAAAACTATCTTATCTGTAAAATACATGCTGTATCACAATGTGCCTACAAAACGCAGGTAATTTAATAATATCCTGTCTACCATGATATAGTCATATTAATATTACCATTTTTCATGAACGGAGACGCAAAGTACCCAGAAAATGTTGGAACCTTACCTTAACTAACCTACTCATATGTATATATGGAATGGGCCCGATTCAATGGTATTAGGCTTGACCTGTTCTTTGACTCACAAATGACAAATAGTGTATCTCAAGTAACTCCGAGGCTAAAAAAACCTGTGTTGGTTGTTTGTATAGTCGGTTTACGAGCAATAACTTCACGTGATAAAGTAATAAGAAAACATTGATGAAAAATTGCATACTTTTGTGAATTGAATTGAATTATTATCACTTGCCGCAATTGTTGTTATAATAAACAATGGAAACCACATTAACTTTTCACTTCACTTTATAAACAGTTGACAAAACAGTTCACGTGTAGATTGTGAGCAGCCGCTATCTCTCTTCTACTCGGACGCATCGGCCGATACAGTGAAAGAGAGATCGCTCATTCCACGCTCTCGCTCGCACGCTCGGCTCAGGCCGAACACGACAATGAGTCATGCTTTTTCGTACGTGCGGCCGACGTTCATCGATTTATAAGACGTTATCACGTCAAAAATACTACTTTTAAAATAGAGATTTATATTTAACATGCAAATGGCACCGATTTGAGTCTCCAAATTTTCTACGTAGATTAATCTATAGCAACACTTCAAAATTTAAGATGGATGTTTTAAAATCAATCCTAGTTTTTATTTTAAACAAAAAAAGCTGAATTGTCGCATACGACCTTTAAAAATAAATAAACACGCGCGTGCTTTGCGGTGCGCGGTGCGCGCGGGTTGCGGGGCGCTACGCTCCACTTTAAATTTATAGCTTATCTCTGCGTCACCATGAGCGTGCTGCCTGTCATCCGAAAGGACTACAAGAATATGAGCCACAGGAACGTACACTTATCTAATGTATTCAAAATTTACGCTGTAGTACCACTAACCGATCACGGGACACAAGAATTAAGACAAACTGCTATGTTTTAATTTCAATACTTTCTTTAAGAAAGAATACAGTGAAAATTTTTAGATAAGTACAAAGATCACCTAAAATATAAATGCTTTAAATTGCCAATTAAACAAAGACAGCACTATGAAGTTATGACGTTAGTTTATAGTGCCATATAAAACGTAAACATTGTAATATTTTTCAATATATTAAAGGGAAAGAATTTTGATGATTTACGGTTTGTTAATTTCTTAGTTTTGATTTCACATAATGTTGTCATATTTCATCGGCTTTCATATTCAATTAATAATTATATATTTTTTGTATTAGTATACGACTACGATAATAACAGCATTTTGATGTTAGTTCAGTAAATAAATAATTTAATAATTAATGTTGCAAACCAAGGAATTTATACCACCAGCTATTATATAATATTATTTAATATAAAAAATTATTACAAGTGTTGCGAAATTGAAACAAAGAAAAAAATATTTTCGCGACTCATACAATAAAAAAAAAATACACAAGCGTAGTCAAGGACGCGCCGTAGATTTTCCGTGAAAACGTCGAAATAGAATCATGACAATAGCTCTGACATTTGCTCGGCACTGGACTTTTTAGGTTTCATAAATTCCTTTTCATGCGAGCTTTTCTGTGATTTACATTTTCTTTAATTCCGCGCATAATTACGACTCATTTGAGACGATATCTTTAAATTTTCAATTCAATACCGATTTTTACATATATTTCGGCGAATAATTTTATCGTTTCGCTTGGAGTTGTAATAATTTTTAAGGTCTTTACTATGACACCCGTATCAACGGCACAACGCTAATTCACAACAATCATACCAGGCGCTTAGACTAGGCGGATTACGTCACGGGCAAAATGTCGTTGCCGCGATAAACGCATACAGACATGCTGCGTTCATTGCGACCTTAACCGTTGTTACCGCATTATTAGTCTCATAGAAATTAGCCATTGACCTCTGATGGTATTTTCTAATAGAAGAAAGCCGGTTAAACTTTCTTGTGTTACATTATACCGTTATCACTAACACGCTCACTGTATTTCATAAACAAAAAGACATTTTCACGTCAAAATTAAAATTTGAAACTCTATTTTTTCTATTTAGATATAAAAAAAACCGTGCATACGCGTAACCGATAATTAACCGTGCATTTCAAAAAACCCATCAATATTTACGATTTTTGAAATGCACAACGCGATTAGAAACGTTTGTTAAAATCTATTCAACACCACTACGTCTTCTTTACAGCATTGCAATACTATTTTCTAGCAATGTTCATTTAGTAATGTTTACTAAGTTGTATTTAAAACCGAAGAAATATATGTACCTATTGTATGCCAAGTAACAAATGCTAATTCCTTTGCTAAGAAATAGCCTAAAGACTAAATTCTACAGCTAAATTTAATTATCCCAAACGTTGTAATGAATGGCATAAGTCGATGCTAGGATGCCAAATACTTGTTCACGTGCAAATAGTTGAAAGTTCTTAGGAAATCCACGCTTGAGTTTTTTTCGTAAGCGACATTAGAAAAATCCAAGTGTGATTTGGATTCGCCTGGGGAAGGTTTCGTATCATAAATCATAATATTAGTTCACGGTGAAATAAACCTACACATTTTCTCTTTACGGTTAAAGGCAATAGCTTTTCCCGTGGGAATATCGAAATTCAAGATTTTTGTTTACATTTTACTGTAAACTTTTATAGAAACTCTGAATTCTATATCATTTTTTTCAAAATTTTAGACAAAATTATTAAACTTTATTATTGTTACTTGTCCTATATATTTTTAACATCTTTCAAACAATGCATTTTAAGACTATAAGGAAACAATTATATTTTATTTCTCATAACAAATCCATTTATTAGATATCTTGCTATGTAGTCGAACAAAGCTTTTTTTATTTGCCAATTGGCCTCGTGTGATCAACCCACAATATGAACCTGCAGAATTAAAGTCATTTATTTACACTATATCTTGATTATTGGATCGTTTACGGCTGCATATGTACCAAATCGTACCTTTTTTCGTCTAATAAATTCGGAGAAAATGGGCTGCATAAGAAATTCTAGTAACGAATGTTTTCAATTTTCTAATCTGTCGATCCTATTGTTTTTACCCGTAGTTTAGTGAGACAATAAATGAAAGGAAGCATTCTCTTTCTTTCACCTAACACATATAAACGTGCACAGTTCTCTTATTAACTCCTCTGACACACGGACATCCAAACACGTAATCATACTTTACGCCTTACCCCTTACCGACACGGCGACGCCCGCCGGCACGAGCCCGGGGCGCGCGGGGCGCGACGTCCTATACCAAAATACGTTTCTGTATTTCCCTTCAGCAGGTATATTTTTGAAATACCCCCAGCACGTGTGAGTACCTCTCCCCACACAGTACATTAACGCGGATAAACAAGGGGTAACGTTTTTGATTTATGTCGCCACTCTAACAAAAACACACGGCATCTTCCCGTAGTTGTTCTATTATGTGATAGCGTAGTTGGATACCGTTGAAAGTGCCTCACGGAACGAAAATAGCTGTGTTATTTTCGTTGTGGATTATCGTCTACTTAAATATGAATAAATCTAATCCGTGGTTTTTATTGTGCTTTTAGAGTTTCGTACCTCAAAACAAACTCCTAAAGGAAAACTTCGTTGTCCTTCTGTATATCTAATAAGATCCTTTTTTTTGAGAAACAGGTGGAGATATAAAGTTGATATCAATATCACAAAGTCTATGGTCTCTTATAACTGTAAATTTCTAAGTTAATGTTGTAATGTAATGTATAACTTAGTGCAATCAAAGACTACGGTTATTTTTATAGTTTAATTAATCATTCGCACATAAATTAAAAGTTATAAAGAACTTCTCGGGTACCTAGAGTCATGAAATTTAGCAAAAAACAAGGTCTCACAGCACATCTGCACAAAGGAAAAAATTAAAAAATCATTAATGTGCAGTCATTTTACATACGAAAAAAATTGATTGTCTGTAAAGTCGGTTTACGGATGATAATTTTACATGATAACGTCATAAGAAAACATCGATGAAAAATTGCATTATTTTATTAAATGTAATTTAATTATTATCATAGAATTAATATATATCAATGAATAATTTTGTATAATGCGAAGAAGGAGTTAATTGAAATTGTTGTAATAAACAATGGAAACCACATCAACCTTTCACTTTACTTTATAAACAGTTAACAAAACAGTACACGTGTAGGTTGTGTGCGGCCGCTGTCTCTCTTCTACTCGAACGCATCAGCCGATGGAGTGGAAAAGAAATAGATGTGTCACAAGCCGAACACTTGGACCGATCCTGTCTCTCCATCCAGAAAGACAATTTCAGTAATCGTTATACAATAAACCAAGAATGAAGTTTTCAAACTTCGTGGTAATTTTACAACTTCCGATATTGAACTTACACGGCCAATCATATAATATCTTATAAAAACATTTATACTCTTGGTATTCAGAATTTCAAAGTAAATCCTGGCCTTCATGGTATTGCCTGAATGACAAATACATTCCAAGTGAACCCTTTTTAATCTTTACGTGATGTTTTCATTTTGTTGCAATTGTAAGTAATTTTTGATACTTATATTTAAGAATTATCACATAATCATTAGTAACTAGCAAAGCATAAATAACAAATGATAATTTTCAACATTATAATTACGTTGTTATGTTTGTAAATAAAATATTTCACAATACATGTGTACTTCCCAAAGTTTTACTTTCATTTTTCTTATAGTTCCATCGACATTTTTTGTTTCTATCAATAAAATCTAATAATAAAACCATTTCGAATCTTTTAAAATATTTATCATAAATTTATCTATAGGTGCACAAAGAAAATTTTATAGAATTATTGAAGATTCTCATACATATTTGCATATGTATATACATATATCTTTCTCTTCGGAGCGTTCAATTTGAATATTTATTTGAATATACCGTTTCCTTAAAAGAAGCGCGTAATAAAGTGCGGATAAAAGTAATTGAATTCTCTCACTTCACGTGCCTCGAGTATAATACGTACCTCGGCCCGCGCTGTTCCCTTGTAATTGCGACGGTGCCAATACAAAAGGATTTCTCTTATTCGAAAAGGCGGCAAAAAAAAAATGGAACGAATATTTTTCTACGCCTACTCCCGCCGAAGAAATATTGCGGTATTGAAGGAAATATGCAAATCGCCGATATTCGGAATCGTTTTAGTTCCGATGTGAGTTGATCTGGACGAGTCTCAAATAATTTTGGTGAACATGCGAGATGGATCTTAAACAAAAATTATAAACGATATACCGTAATATCGGTGAATCTTTTCTAGAAAAGAAAATTATTCATGTTTTTTAGGATGAAGCCGGTCTAATGATGTTACTTTTCAAGAATCAAATCGAGAAGATCCACTTTAGAAATTGTAAAATTTATTCTCCATTTCTGCGTAAACTTTTCTCAAATACGTCTAGGTATAACCAGTTCGTTTGTAAAGTCTCTGGACTTGGCATTTAATCACTCGGTTTCATTTCAAAATATTTACTCTTAAATTAATATTATTATTTTTCACTCTATTTCTGTTATCAATACTTACATCTTTCAATGAGGTTTTCGCTACTATAGTAGTTATCTAAATTTTATATTCCGGAAAGTGTGTGCAGTACTATCACGAACTAAAATTTTAAAATAGTGACTTCATTTTCATAAAATCATACCATATTCAAGAGTAGTAGTGGTTTAGTGGTCGAGAGTATCTACTCCGAAGTAAAAGGTACCGTGTGCGCGCCCGGACAGCAGAGGGGTATCGTCTATGCGTGCGAGGGAACTGAGCCTGCGCCGGCGTCCTCCCAACGATCTAGACCGCGCGGGCCGAGAACTGTTTAGTGGCTCACGAAGGATTCACTTCACTTCACTCCTGCTATTACATGTTGTGAGATTTATCCCGCACTGGCCCGCATCTTTACCGTATTTTCGTCTGCGCGTTCGTGCATCTACCGCACGCTCCACTCACTACGTTGTTCAAACGTCGGAAATAACATTTCCTTCCCGCGCTGTTTGCCGCGCGTTCTTCAGTTGTCTATGGTCTAGGGAATAGACTATGCCTTAATGGCTGAAATATGGCGTAAACAAATTAGGTTCGATCCAACCACGTGCGAATAGACCGATGAGTTTCTAACACAAAGTCATACTAATCCTCATATCCGTGCGTCAAAGAGCACGTTGAGCCGTCGGTCGCGGACGTTATCATCTCGTTGGTGACGAGCCTACGGCCGCTAGCAGCGCCCTCCTACACTTATCAACGCGGCGGGCTAACCCCTCGTTCTGAATCAAAAACATTTCGGGAAAGCATGGCGCAATGGTCGGGTAAATAAAAACATACAAGATTTCATATTATGAAATCAATAAGATTATAATATTATTAATAATACTCACAATATTAATTAGGTGTGATATTGACACTTTAAAAAAAAAAGTCGTTCCGAAGTGCCGTAGCGGTAACGACGGGCGTCGTACAGCGCAAACTTTCCGCATGATGTCACCTCTAATGACGCGGCTCGTTACCCCACTCGAAAGTTTCAACAATTCGCATTCATCAAAACGGAACCGGCCCGCCCTGCCCGCTGCCGGCGTGCGTTTAAATTATTTGCGTCGTGTCTAATACCTCTTCCGAACTTGGCGAATGTGTTCCATCACCGGAAACTATATTTGCCATTCGAGATATATGGAAATATAGTTTTTTAGGGTTTTTGTACGTCCATAGGAAAAAAATTAAAACTTTGTAGAATCGATTTCATGTATGTTTGTCTATTTGTTTATCACAGCCTCCTTTCTCTGAATATAATCGAAAAAAAAACCCTACTATTTCATACGTACACTAAGTTAAATGACTTGATCGTGGCATTTTGCGTAAATGGAGGGCCAAATTAGAAAATGTCTAGTGTATCGCATGGCATATGAAATGAACGGATCTGTTGTGATGACAACAAACATATATTTGTTGAACGATACATCAACATAATCGTTTTCTAACATAAGCAAATATGCCAGCCGTACAGCTAGAACAAACCACTCAGGCGTTCGGCTTATTTCCGAATATAAAACAAACATATGAATCCGTGTCGAAACGTCGACGAAATTAAATCCATCTCGTCGCTACGTCCGGAGCGGTTACAAGTCACCTTTCGAGTCGAACGCTTCAATATGTGACGCCGTGATCGATCGCAGCGCCAGAGGCGCCGGCGGCCGCGATGTTTATTACCCGTCATATTAGAATCCTTTCATCGGAGAAGTTGGGCCCGCGACATCGGGAGGCGACGAGCTCGATCGCCGGTAGATGCTTTCATATCGTTATCGGCGTTTCGTCTTATTATCAGTGCTTTAAGTGAGCAGTTCCCATATAGCCATGGCTGTCTCGGAGACGTGTCCGACGATCACGGTGTAACTTGGAAAAAGATGATAAAAAAATGTTATCAAATATATATACATGTATAATGTATTTATATATTATTATTAGACATAAATATTATCACCCTTCCCCTTGGGAAATTATCACATTGCCCCGTACAAACTATAAAGATCTCCAGTGGTGATGTATTGTGTGGCAATGTACCACAGTAGACCAGAACAAATGGAATAAAACATTTGATATTTTGTCATGGCACGTTCCGACTCAAGCTGGTTTAGTTTCTACCAAATTTAACCTAACTGTCTTGATGTCTTCGTTAGACGATTGACATGGTACCTCTACTTATTCCTCAGCGGGTTTTGTTGATTTTAGCATAGATTTCGAACTGATTTTCGCGACTTTTCTTCAACATGTCGATGAATTCTTCACCGTGACAGGTGCTGTAAGATGCATTTTTGTTTAATTCTACGGTAAATACGATAATAGATGGTCCATTGTATTTCAAATAAAACTATAGGCTTATTCATTATTTTATTGTTTATAGTTACGTATATACATTTTTCACTTTATCTCGAGCATGTCACAATAAAAGTAGATTCAATGACTCAATATGTAAAACCAGATCAAACCAAACAACAAAAAGAAATAATGAAAGCGGATAATAAAGCAGTCAATTTTTTCACCGATAGATGATAATGCACAGGAAATTGTGCGGCCTTAAACCCTGCCGGTCGTTAAACGCCAAAGCTCTATACCAAGAAGCAGGCTGACGCATCATAAGCGAACAGAGCTTGCGGCTTTGCAATCGAAAGTGTCGATTGAAATTAGCTTTTGGAAATAGGTAATGACTTATGTATCACTTTTATTCTTATTCACGATAACTAGCCCACCACTTGCAGAAGAACACTTAAAACAACAACACCTTGTTAGGAAAAATGTGATGAATTGTTTTGTATCCACGAAGAACTTACACGCACGAAATACTAACGTATCTAAAAAAAAATTCAACATCATATTCAATTGCATTTCAATATATGTAAAAAAAAGTTTTATTTATTCCAATTTCTGACCATAGCATTAAGAGGCCTTTTGCGAGCGTCACAACGCTCGAGTGTGTGGGAGTGCTCTACTCTGTATATGAATTTGTTTATACAATATAAAATCTTCTTATATCCCTAAATCAGAAAAAAGAGTTGCTTTGAAAACTAGACATAATTATAAAATCAGCATATTTTTATTCATTTTTTTATTCAATAATTTTCTATCTATGCTGAGAATGAGTCTTATTTTTTGTCATGATCGAACTCATAATTGTTTCAAAGATATTTATGAAATTGAATGGATCGTCTGTGTTTTCTTTGTTAAAATTACACTGGTCTACAAATTTTTACTTTAAAAAAGTATTCTTCGAGCAAAGTAGTTTTTTTTATTTATCTTCACATGCTGATAACGAAAACAATAATTATTTATATAAATTAGTTTCCATTTATTAGAAATAAAAAAATACAAAATTATGCAAAAATATAAAAAAAAATACTGTTATTCTATTCATTAGCAGAATTTCGACGACGTTTTTTTGCAGCTCTCTTATATTCTGCTTCTGGAACATCCCGATAAATAGTCCAACAATAATCCGCCAACATTGGAACGTTCCACTTGCCCTGATATCGTTTTTCCATGTTTGCGATGTCCTGATGAAAACGCTCCCCATGTTCATCGCTTAAAGCCCCACAATTATCCGGAAAGAAGTCCAAATGAGAATGTAAAAGTGTATTTTCAAGGACATATTACAACCTAGTTTTGGTATGATGATAACATATTTTCGACAAGCTCAGCATAGTTGTCACTTCTTTTATTTCCCAAGAAGTTTCTTGCCACAAGGCGAAAATCGTTCCAGGCTTGTTTTCTTTACCTTCTAGCACAGAGTCGAAATTAACATCGTTAAATAAATTTCTTATTTGCGGACCGATGAATATACCTTCCTTGATCTTAGCTTCACTTAATCTTGAGAATTTCTGGCGTAGGTATTGAAAAGCAGCTCCACTTTTTGTCTAGTACGGAAACACCTTTACCTTTTCCGAATACTTGGGTTGTGAGGCAGAAATAACAATCAGTTGCGTGATTTGTCGATTCCCGCCATTGCATTGGCACTGCGAAACGAAATGATGTTTTTTTGCCACTCAGCCAATTTCTCAAACTTGTAGCACACGGATTGCAGCAGAAATGTGGAACCCAGCTTTTGTCCTGGTGTGATATGTCTTTGTTAAAGTAGTAAGAATAGGCTTTTTTTTATCATAGGCGATATAGAACACCTTTGTTTACTAAATATCACCTCTCCGCAAATGTAACAAAAATTGTCCGGATTATTCACACATTTCCGAGACATTATGTTATAAAATAATGTTTAACTTCACTTTTTTTTCACTTTTATCACATTTTTTATTCAGTAATACAGAACAGAGCGCTAAAGTACGATATTTTTAACATTTGATGCCAACTAACAAAGTTAATATGAATACTGTCAAGTTGAATGAGGGTAGAATCGTAAATTTTGGGAGATATGAGGTATCTTGAAAACTTAAACTAATAAATTACTTTTACTTATCAAATCGTATTTAGCATGTATAGACAAGCAGAAATTAGTTAAAATTATTTCGGATACTTTTCATTGTAGACTAGTGTTATCACCCACTATTTTTCATCTCTTTCTTTTGTTATCTGTTGCACTTTATAAGTCAACAATAGAACTTGCTTCTTATCAAAAACAAAATTAGCATTTTAAGACGTGAATTTTTCGATTTTCAAATTTTTTTAAATAATAGAAAAAAAATGGAAAAAACTAGTACAAACAATAAAGATTTCATCGTCGATTATCCAAAATACCTTATGACTCAAAAGTTCCGTGATAATTATCTAGTATAAATAATGTTTTTTTAATACGGTACTTATGTTTCATTTTTATGAAAAAATAAGTTTATCTATTGTATTTTACCACCATATCTCTATATTTTCACTAGTAACGTTTAATACATTTTATCTCGTCATAGACTAAATATACAGCAATAATGTTATTTAGTTATGCAATTTAATAAGCTTACACCGCCCGAATATATCAGATCAAATTACCTAAATGGGACGAACTTCAAACAGGGTTTGGCATTCTGTCAAATAAATACATTAACACCCATCGATCTCGGAAATACCGGAGTGAAATAAATAGAAATTCCTCTTCGGTGATATAATATAATGTAGCTATATAAATTCTATTATTTATGTTATTATAAATAATAATATAGACTCACGCCTATTTCCCAGAAGGATAGTCAGAGACTATAGATTTCTACATGATACGATCTTTGCTTAAGTCTTTTGCTTCGCTGACATCCATCGATCATTTGACACAAGCTCGTCGGTTTCGGGTGCTACAAAAAAAAACAATTTTGATATGCCACCAATTTGATCTGCATAGTATTTTCTAAGGCCGCGACTCTTTCTGACATTTCCATCACACATTCGCTGTACAGATTTGTTTTGTCAGTCTATTTCGTTCATCTTTTCTAGATGGTCAAACCGCCGCAACTCGCCATTTTTTATTCTAGTCACTACATCTTTCTTCAAACCACACCGCTCCCTGACATCGCTGTTCCTGCATTTATCTTTCAGACACTTCACACATACTACGCAGTGGTCACATCTCCACAGCTTCGATTCTACTTTCATTTTTCTTCCGCCGAACTTAATTTTCACTACCGTACGTAATCCTAGAGATCAAAGCCCCATATGTGGATAGCCAAATGCGTTTGTCTTGACACAGTATTTATAACAGCGAGCAATGCCTCATTTACTTTATTTTCTACATTCACTCTTGATTCTATATTTACATCATGTTTACCATAATTTGATAGCAGGCAACCCAAGTATACAAACTCTTTCACTTGTTCGACACTCTCGCCTTCTAAATAAATATCGCATTCAGTCGTGTTTCCGCCTCTTTCAAACACCACGATCTTAGTTTTTCTGACATTTACTTTCATGCCTCTTGTCTTAACAGAATCATTCACCTTAGTTATCATCTTCTGCACCTCGCACGCTGACAGCACCAGAATTACTCAGTCGTCGGCGTACAGGTTACAGCTCATCCATTCTTAATCCACACTCATGCTCTTCTTGATCATGCATACAACTATCTATTAACAAGTTGAATAACTACGGTAAAGCTACGCGTCCCTAACTGACACCTCTGCGGATGTGAAACCAGTCACTATATCCCCCATACGCTGATAATATAGACATAATTGTGTATGTTACTATATGTGCAGCATGCATAATTATATGTACATAAGTTTATTTTAGTATTAATTCTTAAGAAACCTTTCCCGGTTTTGCTGCGTTTGAATGAATTATTGAATTACGATTGTGACTAAACTCGAAAAAATTGCATCTAAATAATGAACAATCATGAAAGTTTAATTCTTGTCCTAGAGAGTCTATTGATGTAAACTTTAATTTTAAACGCCTAACACAGGCAAAATTTTTATTTTCTAACACGGTTTTCTGGAATCCTAATTTTTAATGACACAAAATACGGAATATAGATATGAAAACTTTTTTAATTGTTGTTTAAAAAATAGTCACATGATAAAGGGATACTGATCTTGGAAATCTATTGATCCAATTACACAAAATTTTATTAAAAAATCAGAAATAATTACATATTTTCACTTTAAAGTGCATTTCATTTTTATTATACTATTGAATTTTTAATAAATTAAAACTGTCAGTAATGAAGTTCAATACTTGTCGAATTCAGTTCATTTTCTTTTTTAATTAAATAGTTCAGTTATTTGATTTCTTAAATAAAAAAATGGAACTATCCTTATACGATGCATTTGCATTTGATGCGATGCCTTTGACCTTTGACCTTTGACCAGTGATCCGCACGGTCGCGCAAGGAAGACCTCTTAAAGGTCTAGACAAAAATGTTTGAAATGTTAAAAATGCTCCAATTCTGATCCCGTTTTCAATTCTAGTCCCTCTCTCGATTCTGATCTCTTCTCATTCCCATTCCAGTTACGATCTTAATTCTAATTTTGATCCTACGGTCGATTACAATCTTGCTATCGTTCTCGATTTCAAAACCTTACGGTCTCAACTCTCGATTCTGCACCCTGTCCCGTGTGCGATTTCAATTCACAAGTCACAGTTCCAACTTGGTCAAAACCGGGGAAAAATATAGTACGAAAATAAAATTTATGCTTTATTACTTCGGTATAGTGTTGCTTTATATGAGTGAAAGGATTTTTAGAATCTGTAATAAAGCAAATATGCAAATGAAGCTAAAACGAAATGTTAATAGTCTATTTTGCTTAAGGGGTTTTTTATTAATGAAGTGATTCTTAGCAAGGGTTTAGTAGTACGGTTTAAAATACGCAGACGACGTCAGATACAAATGCTAATTTTCTTTTTCAGAAATCTTCTCATTCGAAAGTACAACATATCGCCAGTTTCATAGTGATTGTATCAATGGATTATGCACGCAAAAAAGCCAACAAAATGCACACTGTCTTTTATTCATTACACAACCCAAGTCTGTCTACCTAATTGTGGAAGACATACCTCACCACTTTTCAAATTCGAACTTCGTTGCATAAAAGTTTCATGCAAAATTCAATTTAAAAAGCAAATTACTCACACATTTTAACACACGCAACTACATAAAAACAAATGAATATGGCTATTGAAGAAATAAAAAATAATTATTGATTTTTTATTGTTATCATACAGTGCATATAAATCACATAGAACCTACGTTTTTTATAGTCAGGGGTTCTGACTGTACACTAATTTTCATCAAGATATGTCAAACTATTCTTAAATTATAAAAGAAATATTTTTAAGTTGTAAAAGAAGATGCAGACAGACAAGAAAATAGACAAACTGACAGATAGCTTATCTTTGGCGCAATCGGATGTTCTTCCTTTATACCAATTTTCTTTAAGACCGGTGAAACGTTTTTTTTAAGTTGTAAAAAAACAAATAGGCAAACAGACAGACTGACAGACAGTAGTCTATCATTTGTGCGACCACATGTTCTTATTGTATCGAAATTTTAATCAAGATCGATAAAATCTCTTTTAAAACATAAAAAAGATGCAGACAGACAAACAGACAGGCAGATCAAAAGACAGTAATTAATCATTTGCTCAATTACATATTCTTAGTGTATGCTAATTTTTATCACGAGCGATCAAACCGTTCTTAACTTATAAAAAGATGTACAGACAGACAAACAGACAGTTATCTATCATGAACGCAATCACATTTTATGACAGTATACTAATTTTCATCGCCGTCAGTCAAGGCGTTCTTGAGTTATAAAAGGACATACAGACAGACAGATAGACAAACATAAGTTTAAAAAATAATTGGAATCAGTTAGTCATAAAACGAATATATGTCGCTAAATTTTCCAAAAAATTAATGTACAGACAAACGCTATAAATTTATATAAGAGTATAGATCCGCAAATTGAAAAAATGTTTCATAATTTATTGAAAATCACTATGTAAATTCGTTTCTATTAGCATTCCGTAGTCAACAAGATATTATTATAATTTCACCATCTCCGTCCGTCCGTCTGTCCGTGTGTCTGTTTGTCCACGGCTTAGCTCAGAGACTCTTATAGTATTAGGAAGCTGTAATTTGGTATAGGTGTATACATATTAATCGCGCCCACAAAGTAGTAAATTAAATTAAAAAAAACACGTGTGGCACTTGGGGACTGCCGCGGTAAAGCTACTGCATAGAATTTTTTATCAACTTATGCAATTATAGTTATTTATTTATTTTATTTATGCAGTATTTTTTTTTGAGGAGGTGCCCTAACGCCGAAACTCTAAGCAGGCATGAGTCACCAGATTGCGGGGCGAAGAGGGGAATTACGTATGCGCAGTAACGCCGATACAACCAATGCCACCTAGAGGCGAGTTGCTGAACTAAAGAGACAAGCGTGATATTTCAAAAAAGTCATTAAAAGTTCTGCTATTCATCGATAGATGGCAAAAGTAAAAAGTATCGCTACTGTGCCGGTCGGAGTGGGGGTGTTAGGTTATTCTCATTACGGAATTTCTGGATTCGGTCGCCACGCTCAAGGCTCGCGATAGAAGCTATGCAATAGATTAATATAAATTTTTAAGGTACCTGCCCTACACATAAAGTGGGAATGCATTTGTTTTTTCTCGTCTATCCCTTGGCCCGAAATATCGTTAAATGGCTCTTTCAAAAACGTTGCGGGTCCGTGTAAAACGATTTTTCTATTTGGGAAATATTAAAATATAAAGTGGTATTTCATGTTATAGTCGAGTGTCCCCTTCATGACGATAACTTATCTAATATTTATCTTTTGATGGACAGTTGAAAGTCGGTATATTACTGACGCCTCGTTTTATATTTAAGACTACTTTAGGGCAAAATTTTTTTATATCATTTTCGGGAGGCAAACGAGCTTATGAGCTACCATAATGTATATAGTCATCGCTGCTCATATGCATTCTCAACCTCAGAGGAGTCACCAATGCGTTGCCGGCCTCCTGCGCAAAAGTAAGATTCTGATGGGCGAGATATCGGTGACGAAGGACTGAGGTGATGGAGGGGGTAGTTGCCTATCGGAACTCTCACTCACTCGACGAAATGTAACAGCGGAAGCTGTTACTTAATTTCCATATTCTGTGACAGTGTGGTGTCTCGCCGATTGAACCAGTTCATTTTCGTGCCGCAGCCAAGTCTACCACAGCGTGGCGCTTCCGCTCAAAATGGTTCGGACCAGCATACGAGGGACTTGGCCTGATGATGATCTGACAATAATTCACACTGATACTACAATGGTCACTTACTTTAGTAAACGCACGTCATTGTGATTGTAACAGCAAGTTTTTATCTTAAACAAATATTTAACAAATGTTTAAGTTTTTGGAAAATTATTTATGTTGTTGTTTCCCTGTAATTGTTTTTTTTTTCAGTATATCAGTACACCAATTTATCGGCGCAATAGTTATTATTTAAAATAGAGTCATAACGTGGTGCTGATGGACGTCTTATAGATTAGCGTCATTTTCAAATTTTTGAAATTATAAGATTTGTTCCAAAAGTTTTTTAATCGTAACAAGATTTTATTTAATTTTTCCACAAAGTTACGTCATATTTTTTATACAATAACACTTCTACAAAAAATAGAGTATTGAGTTACTTTACATTTTTGTGGCTTGTCACCCGCACTACAAATGCTTTGAAAGATGAAAGTAAAAGTGAAAACAACTATTCCTTAAACTAAAAATTGAATGTTTTTTTTTTTTGCAACAAAAACGAAAATAATAAACAATGAACACACCTCTTAGCGCCATTACATCATTACATAGACGACCTTGAAACTTGAAAAGCACATCCTTTTGCCTGTATTTTTCTATTAAAATTCATTGGACGGCCGAGCACGGCTCTCTGTCTGACTGTGTCCGACTTCCGTTTTACTACCATAAAGGACATCGCCCGCTTTAGCCTGTATTTATTTTTCCGTCTGACCGTCAACGAAACCAACTTCGAGAAAAAAGTCTCGGTAAGAGGAATATATATTTTCTTTACAACAAAATATCCATCCCGTGGAGGACCCAAAATATGTATAAATACATATCGACAAAAAGTAAAATTTAATTCACAACTTCCCTCCAACACATCGAAAACGCTACAATCCATAGACCGCTTCTTTGTAAAATACAGAATCATAATTTTTATACATCTCTTTTGCTTCGAAGATATTCATGAATCGTCTCATATTTCATAGTTATCAATTGCTTCAACGTATCCTTTTCAACTCTAGTCAGTACATTTTTCCAACCTTATAATTCTCTTAAACTCCTACTCTTATATCTTATTTTTTGAGGACGTTCCACACATACAACCCCAGGAATCTCATCTCTAATGTATTTATTTATTGATTGTACTTTCACGTTTTTCTGCGATATCCAACTTTCGCTATTAAACCTAATTTTTAAAGAAAAAATGATTGTGGAAAAGTACTTCTTTGTACTGAAGCCTTAATAAACACATAAACTATAACTAAATAGCCAAACGAGTATTTAATATTCATAATTCGCGCAGGGTGTCACACACTTTTATATTTTCATCTATTGTGTTCATTTGGTTCTATAACAATGTCAATAAGACTATTTACACAACGCGCTTAATGATTTTTATGCCTTGTATATTTTGTTTCCTCCATAGAATGGGTGCTTAGTGCTAAAGAAAAATGGTTTACTTTTACCAAGACCTGTTTCTAGAAGTAAATTCGGTATATGCTCAACAATTATATTATATTTTAGGTTTTTTTTTTTGTATAAAATACGTTGATCTTCTTTGAAAAAATATTAAATTTTCGTGTAATTCCAAGATTTAAAAACTTCGTCCAATTTCAATGACTCAGTCTTAGATCATATCAGACGATCAAGTCGACTCTTCGAGCATACTGAAATGCTTTTAACTTAAAAACGGATTTAAAAATAATAAGTTTAGCTACTTCATCATTATTTAGTACAAAACAATCATAAACTTCAAGTATGTAAAGAAAGATACGACGGAATCGTAAATTAAATGTTCTAATTAATCTTCCATTGCAGAAATATCTTTATATCTCAAATTTTCTACAAGATAAGCGCTCAGACCGCGTCTAGCTAACGGTCTAGAGATTGCCAAGTGCAAACATAAAATATTGATCTTAGGCTGTGAAGCTTATTTACATCGGAGGCTTTGTTACTGATGTAAATATTTAAATGTAAATTGGTGCGGTTTACAGAAATTCAAAATTCTTGGGAAAGCCAAACAACGAAAGCTGGCAAGACGTGATTATTCCCTACGAAAGTTTTTTCGTAATTGCCTTATTTTTTTTTTCTTAAAGTTAAATTAAATCTTAATCCGTATTTAAGATGTCATACTTAATTTCCTTTGCTATTAAAAAAATGTATATTATAATGTACCGGTTTGACACAAACCTCTCATCCGCGTATGTCTTTTTGTGCGCTCAGTTTTTTAAAAACGACGTAACGGATTATAATATGTATATTCTATATCTTCCAGAAAATTTGTTTATGTAATTCATATGTACTTTATTTACAAGAAGCCGAAAAAAGTTAATGTCTTTCAGTCCATTTATAACAATAAATCTTTTTAACCGCTTATTTTACATTTCGGCCGCTAACGCCGGCTAGAACTTTGATTCTCTTATAAATATATACATGCATATATATTAGTATAAGAGCTAGCAACGTCGGGAAAACAAGAATTTCAGGTCAGCTGATTTATTCATATGTCGTCTCTCTTGCTCTCTGGGTTAGGGTCTGGGCTGTCTGGCCGGCGGTGGCGGTTGCGTTTACCTGTGCGCATCCTATCTGTACAGGTAATGATACTAACTTTTAAAATCATTTTAAGAAGGTTCATTTTTAATATTTTAACTTTAGATAAGCTTAACAAACATCCATCTCTTATTGCCAGACATTTTGTCATTGCTAACAATGAGCCAGACGCCAATTTTGATTTATTTTTTTTGAATTAAAAATTCAAAGTATTTCATTTTGTCTGTAATTTTAATATTATGTTGTTCAAGTATGAAAAGACCTAAAATTAATTTGCCAGACACTAATTCAGTTGTTAAACCGTGTATTAGAACGACAAAGTCCTGAAAATTCGTATAGTATGATACTATTGGATAAAGAGAAACAATTGCAGAATAAATTGCTGAGAACGAGATATAAAAAACCCTAATTAGACAAGGTGATTAAAAAATATTTAAATAATTTGATTTATAATCATTTTTAATATTTGGCTAATACACGGTCTTATATTTTAAGAAGGGATTTTACGAAATCCAAACCCCGACGGTAAGAAAAGGTTGATTTATGTGGGGAATAATCTTTAAGACCTAGTTAAATTTACTTGAAAATTGTACATTAATTTATATAAATCTACATGTTCACATCGATACATATGAAAATCAACGTCTCTCTATATGCCTGTCGGTTTATGTTCTTTACTAAATGAAAACTACTTATCTGATTTTTTTTTTTATCCATAACTGTTATCTGGCTGACTTATAGAATATATTTTGTTACATATAGTAACTTACGAAATAAGCAGTGACGATAATGGTGAATCAAATTGGAAAAAAGTCGATTTTTGAGCGTTTAATAGCTGAGTAAAGTCAGAGTTATATATCAAATTAATGTGTTATATAATTATAGATCCTAAAAAGACTTGTAAAAATTTGGGACAGCATATGTTTATCTTCTAAGGATGATTCACAACAAGCATTTTTATCTTTGAAACAACACCCAGCTTGTAAACGGCGGAGAACCCACTTGGTTTAGTTGAAAAAAACGACGAATGTTGTATACAAGGGGCCATGATATAAAAAAAGTGTATTTTTTTAAGTTAGGCAACAAAAAAATACACAGAGTACCTAAAATATCTAAAAGTATGTTTAAATTAAAAATATTCATTGTCTTATTACTATCTATCTCATATTCACGAACCCAAGTAATTACCCTAGTGGACCTAGTGGATTACTAAATTTATAACACTTCTTTTAGTTTTTTTCCATAGTCGGGTAAAATTAAGTAGCTCCGATTATAAGAAATGTGCTTTACCAACTTTTTCCGGGTTCCGTACACTAGATTAAAAATCGAAACCTTCCTAGAACCATACTAGTAGCTGACGGTCTATTTGTCTACCTATTTGTCACAACCTATTTTCCATATTTATACAAAATTCAGCAACTAAATGAAGAAAATATAATAACATGTAAATAAAGAAATTAACTGTAGTAGTTAATTTTGTAGGTCCAATTACAAACTATGAAAAGAAAATACACAGTTAAACGCATCATTGGTCACAATAAAATTAATAGATTTTTTATGAAAAATATGAATACTTTTTTTATATTACCTTAATATCATACTTTGAAAGATATCCTTGAAATTTTAATACATTTCTAGTTACCTTTGAAACTACTGAGCCTAATGAAAATGAGATCTAATGTATAGAATCTCACTTACAATTTGCAATAAAACCTAAAGCAAAATCCGAAGTCTTTAAATTTCTACGGAAAACGCGAAACAGTCTTCAAGCGAACATGACTCGCACTTGACTGGTTTTTCTTGTTCTTAACCTCCTATTAACACGTACTAACATCAAACTCGATGCAATGTTATGGAAACTCTAAAGTAATAATACCAAAATTAGTCGAATGAGAGTCGATGTCGCTCTGAGAGGATATCGACAAAAAATACCTATTTTTCGTAAATACGAAGCACAAATACTACACTGTGGCGGTACTACGGAACCTTCAGTGGTCACATCCGACTCGTACTTAGCCGATTTCTCATGCCTAACAGGAATTTTTTTTCTCTTGCATCTATTTATGTTCATTTTGCAATTCTTCTAAATACCAACTCTTGTATGGGGAGTTTTTCTTCAAATATTTCCTCCGCCTTCCAACTAACTATCGGTCACTTTAACGCGCTACAATGTTTGAAACCGTTTTAAACAAACCAACATATCGTTTATTATTGAGAACACTTTCGTTTTATTTCAAGCAAATATTTATTTTACTGCATATCACAAAATCCGATCTAAACAATATTTTGAAATCGTGAACTTCTATTTTTTTATTAAACCATTTTTATGTCAGATATAATTATGTATTCAACTAATAGAGAATTTTCGTAATTTGTTTCTCTCCACAAGACGCAACATATTCCAATATTAATGCGTAATATGAACATAATTCTTTGTGAATTAGCACTCTAACCGGTCCATAGAAAAATTATCAAAACATTAGTTATTTAGTACATATTATTGACATGAAATTTCTAGACTAAAATACGTGAACCATCAAAAATAAACGTCAAAATTTTTCACAATAAGGCGAAAGAGCGCGGTGGCTAAATCGTTTGAGGTCGGCTATTTTCGGATGTCTACGGCAAAGAGGTGTCCAACGCGCGCATATCGCCGTATCACGCGCTCGCGCACGTGCGCTGTCTGAGACTAGCTTTTATCTCGATCGAAATCGCAGCTCCAAGAATGTAAATTTTCTACGTGCGCAACAAAATACGAAGAGGTTTTTCGACAGGTTAGTTTTCTCTTTTACTCTTTAAGGTTCCTTTGGAAATTAATAACGGACTTCTTCTAACTTGTCTGTCATCTGCCCATCCGTCCGTCACAAGCGATTTTACCCGCCTGCAGAGAATATTAGTATATCGAGATCCACATATGCAATATGTACTTGTGTATTGATGGTACAGGCTGTAGCCTGAACGTGAAAATTTGTACATTCGTCTATTTAAAATGTCGTTAAAATTTGCTGAACTAATCAACTGATTTTGGGTGTATGATATGCCTAACATTACTGTAATGTAATGTAGATGTAATTTGACTCTAGTTCAAACTTAGATGACGGTTAATTCGCCCATGGTCATTCGAATATATTTTTTACTACGAATTACAAATATTCAAACTCTCGCGTAATTTTATTTACCTCGGAGTTTTAACATTATAAATATACGATTCCCACTGTATAAACTGGCTAACAATGGTTTTTAATATGATTTGAAACGGAAATCTATTGGGGTATAATTATTTTCTTATATTATTTTTTTTTTATCTAATTACTTTTATATTATTGTTTGGTAACATTAAAAGGTATATCTTTATTTTGCAATTTATATTTATTGAAGTCTCTATCTTCTATTGGTACGTCGGGCTATTTACAGATATGTAACAAGTTCGCGTTATCGACATACTAATATTCATAACAATAACAGCATATGTGAATTAACACTATATATGAAGGCTTTTTTGTGTATGGGGAAATTATATTTGGCAATTTAATTCAATCGCAACAGTATTGTTTTGCTTAAATTAAAAAGGCTTATATAATAGAATTCCAAACTTAATATGTGCATTGACTTTTATTTCAAATTTTCTGGACTTGCTTATCCCATTATGTATTTGAATTTCAATAAACCATATAAAATCGTATATAATTGTTGCCCAGAGTGCCAATAGATGTGATAACTAGACTAATTCTATTTATTTTAATTTAGAAATCGTGGTATTTTAATAATACAATTAATTTGATAAATCCAAAAATAAATCACTGTTATGTCATAACTATAAGTTTTCTATTTTTTCTGTTTTCAACTGCACAAACTCATCCAAGGGTAGCGTAAGTGCATTACAATAAACTCTAAATATATTTTAGTATTTCTTTTTCTATAAACCAAAGGTTATCCAAATCCATATGTCAAGCCGTTAAGAAGCTTGTCGTCTTATTCTATTCAATTGTAATCACTTGTTATGCCTCACGAGGATATACATTTAAACTGCTCCGCACTATACCATTTTACCGTTACCGTTTAATGTGCGCTCGTATGTTATCTGTGATTGGAGGTTTACCACTTACAACTCCGACACACAATTTTTACTGCGGGCACTGGAACCTTCTAAAACATGTACACGCGTCAGTAATAATAAACGATTTACGACTTTTACGCCATTGACAGCACACAACACGACGCACCCGTTTTCACGCGCGCACGCACACGCGTGTTACACATGTACACAAATAAACAAACACTACAGCTCTTTACAATACAAATAACACAATTGTTTTTTGCGTTCCCATTTAGTTCTTCAACCGGACACTTGCCTACAGAACTATTTATGTAGTTCTAGAAATGTCGGAAAAAGTACTATTAAAACGTGCATTACCTCTTTTAAAATTTCAAACGAATTTGTCGATATTGGATCAAAAGTATAACGTAGGATCGTACCAAACACAAATGTGTGATTTTTGTCTGTCCCTTTGCAAAAGAGTCTCAAGCTAATGCAATTTGAATTTTTAGGATGTCAAAAAAAAAATTTATGATAATGTTGCATTTGCTGATTCCATTTTGTCTAAAATTAATGTTAAATATCATTTTTTTTCTAATACCGTCTACTGTCTCGATACATCATAGTAACGAGCCACCTCTCATTCTTACCACCTTTCCTATTTGACTCTTCCACGCAGCCCTAGTGCTGGTCGAGAGCCACAAACGAACAGAAATCATGGCATTCGGTGTATGACATTCGGAAAAAACGACCTAGCGTGACCACCATGGTGTGGAGGAACCGTTTTGATTTGATTTTAATCGTAAGCTCAATTGACAAATCGCCCGTGATCAGAGTTTGAACCTAATAACTTTTGCTTCGAAAGCAATGCGTGCGACAAGAACTCGGTAACCATCGTCTGATATTCGATTCGTCAACTCATTTTACATGTCAGTAAGTAAACTAGTATTTAAGACAGGTCATATGAAACACCAATTCTATAGTCACATTTAAAAACTATCAACTTGAACCTTTTTAATTTAGTGTGGTAGAGATATTTTAAAAGTGAAATTTATATTTTGTTTGTACAGTAATTTAATACATAATAGATACATCTGCTTTATTAAAAAAAATAAATGGTAACTGTAAACCACTTTATCATCCCATTTGTCCTATCAGATTTAGAATAGTCTTAATAAAATTTAAATTTTGTATTAATTTATTTCAACATAAATTAACACATTTATTATGTAATGAACGATATAAAATAAAACGTAAAGCTACTTAGATTATAAAGTCTAAAAAATTCAAAAGCGTCCTCGCTAAAGGGAGAAAAGCTCTTTGTAATATATCTGTAGTCGGGAGGTTTCGAAAGTATATATATTTGTAATAGCTAAATCGGCAAACGTTGTAGGTTATATCATTTGTATAAATATGAATTTAATTTTATTCATTCTTTAAATATATTCTTAAATTTTTATTTTATGTAACAGATTACCAATTATTTTATTTTACAGCTATGAATACCGCAAACATTTAGTCGAATTAAAACAAAGAGGTTAATACAAAGAAGTTTTCCACAAAAAATCTTGTTCTTGATGATCGGCTGAACGGTATAAGATTTTATGTACTGCAGCGCCACCTGGTGAGGAATTACAACAAAGCAGATAACACTAAAATCTTCTCCATGGAAAAATATATATACACGCCATTTTTCATGGAGATCGATCAAACGGTGTTGGAAATCAGCTATAACATATACATAAGTTTTATGATTTTTTAACAAGATATGTAATGAAATTGAATGAGATTTGCCCCATTCAAGGTCATTATATATCTATACCAATCCGATATCCCAATCAGTACTAGTTATGATTCCGATGCCTATTCCGATTTCGATTTCGAACCCCGTCCTGCTCCTAATTTTCATTCTAGAGAATCCTATATATCTCCATATATTAAACTGCATCAATGACAAATTTCAACACAACCTAGATTCCGGTAGAAGCATGAAAGCAGCACGCATAAACTCACTTTCATCTCTGTATTAATAATAAAAATAATTAATTTTATGATTTATGTCAGGAAGTAGCAAACGTTAAAAAATCATTTGCATAACTAAATATTATCGCGCCCGCGGCATCGGGAAAAAAATAACTTTCGTTTCCTCCCCGAATTTCCATTACACGAGAATCGATTGATGAATCGGCCGTAATGAGCCCGACCTCCTGACCTTCGCCGAACAGCAGATCACCAAAGATTGCGTTCTTTATCTGCCCTTAATGACGTATTCAATGTAAATTTCAATCAAGCGCTGACATTGTCTCCCTTCTCCCATCGCTGGGTACTCTTTATTGAGTACTTTCCCATTGAAAAGTCGACTCGGGTTCGAATTCAAAGAGCGAAAAGATTAAAAGAACCCATTCTGTCTGTTGTCCCGAAAAAGATTGGTGAGTAATTGACGTTCTCCCGATAGAAAATTAAATGTCGAGCCTCTTTGTAATTCGGACATTCTACTCTCTTAATGGAAAGGGTTTTAGATTAATATCCACACCCGTAAAGGAGGAGGCGAATTTTTGAACGGGCTCACGGAAAATGAGAAGGGTTAAGAATGTTAGATCACGGCGGTACGGTAGGTGAAAGGGTTTAACAAATGAGCTTTACCAGGAAACAATTAAGCCGCGAGGAAAAGTTTATCGATTTAACTTGTACGGCTTTTTTAAGGGTTTCGTAAAGGTTAAATCATTCACACAGTTTCGAAGAGTTCTCGTTGCAAAATGAATTGAGTATTTGCATACAAATGAGTATATGCAATTATCTTCTCACTGCGCTCGCGACGGATTTGGTCAACTTTTATAGATCCTTCGACGATCCAAATGTGACGGTGACGTCATATGGAAATACCTGATTAATTTTCTTTCCTTAACTTTTTTTTGTTTATTAAACCTTAACATTTTCATCTTCTTCCGTATCATGATTTGAATTTAACTTGATTCTGACAGTGTGAATTTGACATTTGAGGTGTTTATTTGGCATTGTTATGGAATTCAAGGCATCCGTAATGTTACTAAAAAATAATAAAAATATATATAAAACTTCACCGGATTGCATCGTAGTTTAAATTCCATATTTGCATGCGGTTAATCTGTAAAATTGTCAGGTACAACTAAATTTCAAAAAATTCTGCTCTTGCTTTTTCAAATAAGATTTCGGCAGCTATCAATAGTCTCCAGAAGTACTGAATTTAGTACAGTCTTATGAGATGTCGAATCAAATGTAGCAATCGAAGGTTCTTTACTGTGCATTTTCATTGCAAATGATACATGAGCTGACCTACAGATTTGGTTCGAAGTAATAATAATACATATACAAGTAGATAAAATAATTTTATGTACGTCTTAAATATAAAAAAGATAATACTTGTCCTTTAATTCAATTTTTTAAATATGTACAGGAGTCATTCAAAATCAACCTGCGTTTTACTTAAATGGTAACAAGTTGGTTATGCTTTTAATTAAACAGTTAACATAAGCTGATAACGTAGAGAAGGAAATATTAACATTTCATGCACATTCAGTATAAGATAAAACTTGGTTTTAAATAGAAACATGAACATTGTTTGTTATGAAATTGATGAGTAAACGAATGCACATAAGTTCTGAAATACTTGCCCGTATACACGCTGGTCATGGAGCACACCACCTTCTAGTTAAGGCCTTACCAATAAAAGAGTGTCCTACTACAAAATCACCAATCCCTTTTTGATACATTTTGAAATGAAAGTTTTTTTTTTCTTAAGCATTTAAATGACAAGGAAATAATTAGCACTAGTCACTCGTGACGTCATTGACAACTTCTTACTTAAAACATTGTCTTTTGTTTCTGTTAAGTCTCGAATCTTTGATGTTTAACTTATTCCGGACGATGAACCGTTTTTGCCTACGCAAAGGCGAGTGGGCGTTGTGTGTTTTGCTAATGAACGCGAACGCTTTGCACACAATACACGCGAGCTTAATGCGGGAATTGTAAAGGGCCGGAGCGTTATTGATGTTTGGGCGGGCGGAGCGCGGGCGCTAATTAAACTAAAGGTTACAATTGTAAGCTGGGACTCTTGGCCGGGCATCCTTTCCCGTCTTTTGTTCAATTTTATATGCGTTTGATGCTATTGTCGTTCGCTGGCCCCTCGTGGCTGTTCTACAATTTCCATGTTGCGGTCCAGATGTTTATAGAAAACTTGGACCTCTTTCGAGACCTTTTAAATGTACTTTCAATGAAAAACTTGTAAAAATAACCCGTAAAAGTTACTTTTTGTTAAATGTGACTTTGTAAAGAGTTCGTAGGAAAGGTATTTCTCGTTCGCCTTTTTAAGATTTTTCGCTTAACTTGGCATGCCCTAAATGATATACCGGACTGGTGAGGTGTGACAATTCTCTAGACACGTCACGCTTAAATTTTTATTTTTATTAGTCGTTCAAATGTTTTTTACGACGTACATTTCATTTACAAATTTTACAAACATGTACTCGTTAGCTACTATATAAAAATATTTTTATGAAATTCCTTACGTCGCCTCTATATTATCCACCTATTATCATTACACCTACATTACAATAACTACGTATACATTAACTAGTTACTAGTTAATAATTGTTTAAGAAGCTGCGTTTCGTGATGCAATTTTTAAACGTTACATTGTTTTTCTGGGCTCATTAATTTAGTAACTACATATCACATACCTCGTCGTCATAGTTAGCTAACAAGTACCCGAGTCAGTACTTTGCAGACTACCCTTTGCCTAACGATTTCGACACGACACTGATTTTTACTGACTTATCAATCATAAGGTATAGTTTACACTCCTTACATGCGAATACAATTTGCGTTCGCCTTCCTCACCGTTTGGATGCGATTGTCTCACTGCCCGCACCTAATTAATAGCACGTTGACAATAAAAATTCAAATCACCCACGATACGTCGTTTAATCCACATAATTACTACATTATATCATAAATATATCACAAAGAATAATATAAACTATTATATTGCAATTAGTATTTTCATACAAACTATTTAATATGCCTAGACACTAATGAAGATATTTTTGTATATACGTTCGTAAGTTTCGTTATTTGTGTATGGAATAACATAGTATTCCAATAACATAGTTATCCGTCATCGCTTAGCGGTCAATATATTTTCTAAAGATACCTTATAGAATGGGCGTACTAGAAAAAATCGCATGAAAAATATAACAAATTCGAGATCCTAGATATTTTTTACTCTATTTCAACAAATCGATGTCTTTAGACTTAACGATGGTTAGTAATTTTTTTATTGTTTTAAAAATTTGCTTTTTGTAGTAATAATTTAATATTCTAAAATCGGTCTTGCTTTGCCCGGTATTGTTCAACTTTCGATGCTGTTTGTTTAACCAATCCTTGGATTGTAGAAGGACGCCCATTACGCAGTTGCAGTATTGCACGCCTCATAGCGCGAAACGTTTAAAGTAGTGCATTACTCTCAACTTGCCAAAACGAGCGCCGTCTTGATATTTGATTGCCTTTTATATATATGTATTTCGCACTTACACTTAAATATGAGCGCACTAATATGTAGAAAAACTATCCTTTTAACACAATTATAATAACAAATTAACATTTATTGGGCATTATCTAAAGAAAAAAACCAAAATAAATAAAAATGGACGTCTGTGTGTATGTCCGCGCGTGTGAATTCGATAACATCTGAAATACCCCACATATCAACATTTTCTTTTTGTTGTTCACTTTGGACTTACTTTCCGTATTTCCGTATTGATAATAGCTGTTTAAATGAATGTTTTTTTTAATTGATAATAATGAAAAAACTAAAATCGACTCATACTTTGCCTCCCAACGCATTTAAGATAGTGCATTTCTGTACCTATGAATAATGAAAGTTTAACTTTAGGCCGCGGATGGGCCTTATATATTAGTCAGCTGTTTTATGTTTGCAGACTATTGCGCATGCGTCGTATTCTCCTCGTTCAAATCGGAAATACCGCGAAATTTTAAATTAAAATTAAACCAAATTTTGTTTTTTTTTGTTTTTAAAATTTTGTCTTTTTAATGAGCGTTACGAGGGGTGCACTTTTAGATTTTCCAAATTTTAGTCTGTTATTACTTTAAAGTATTTGATTGTGTAAATCGCGCAAGAGTATTAAGGATACTATATCATGACGGATTACACTAAGAGCACTTGGCCTTCTAAAATCGTATTTGAGTAACAGTAAAATGTTCAGAGGGTTAAATGTTAATTACATGAGAACGTCTAAATCCGTGGTTTACATCGAGGTACTACGGGGATCAGTACTTAGTCCACTTTTGTACATTAATTTATATTAATGACTTATGTAGGCCTTATTAAGGACAATCATGAAATAGTATAGTTTTTAGATCATGTCTCGTCGTTCAATTAAAGTTATAAGATAACAACTCGCTTATTTATTGTAAACATTGCTCTACCCTCAAATTTGGGGAGAGGTTTACTTCAAATAACCTAATTTTCACATAAACAAATCGAAATGTATAAAACTTTCATATGAAAAATTAAATTTGGCACTGTTTTAATAAGAAACAACCCAATACAGCTTATTTGTATTACTGAAATCTGCATAACTCTGTGTGATAAGCTTCAATAAGCTCCTCAGATCAGCAGATTGGTATCTTGGCTCAATTGTGCTGCCTATGCAGTTAAAAAGATAAGTTTGTCAGATATTCAAACCGCCGGATAGTTTATTGTGCCCATTTCTACATCCTCATTCATCCCGACTATCTTTATTTTCTTTGAGAGCATACCGTGTAAGGAAATAAAACTTTTATGCTACAGAAGTGAATGTTCGATCGATTTATAAGTCTCCAACTAGCAAAACTATATCAGTCAAGAGCCATACAAACGGTTTTGATAAAACTTATTATTATGAAAAATTAATAGTAAAAATAATTTGTAAAACGCGATTTTGTGGCAGGTTTTATTTAAAAGTCGTGCAGCCGCTATTGAACCGTCATGAGCTATGACACTTAATCACAAAGCTATTATAATAAATATTATACGATTATTTCATCATAAAACGATGTAAGATAATATTTATAAGAGCATTTAATCGTACATCGACATCATAATGTAGACGTCTGTATGACAAATCAGTCGTTAAGATGCGATAACTAAGCGGTTTCAATTCAACAAACACACACACAATTAGTGTGTAATACGCCCATGGAAAAATATTTACAACGTTGAGTACTTAATGTCGTGACTTTTTAAATACTATAAATACGATAGCTATACAAATTTAATGTGAGATGAGAATACAGATAGCAACATGATTGCGAATATCACCTTTCTGATAAATATTTTTAAGGTTTTTAATGAATTTTAAATGCCATATTTAAATTCTTTTAATTGCATTAATATTTAGGAAATCAAGTTTTTTTTTTGTCTCCGCATTAGTATGGTGTGTACGATGAATCTGCCTTCTTTATTATTTAATTTTTTTGAACCGAAGCGATCATTATAGTTTAGGATTCCCTAAATTTTTTTAGTAAACATACCTGCCTTTCTTATTACCATACTTGTTAACAGCGTATGATAAATATTGTAGAAACAGTGTAGGATCATTTTTGAACTAAAAACATCATTGAATATAAAACAACCATTATAGCCATTTAAAAAATAAACGGTGGATGATATTGTAAATATTATCTTGACGTAAGTTATCTTGTAAATACTATTACATATATAACAATCGTTATTACAAATAATAGATAATTACTTTATATTTTACTTTTTACCTGTAGTTTATAAAAAGGATTAATGAGTAAAACTTTACAAACTTCCCCTTTATTTTGGATATTTTTTCCAGAGGGCTTTAAGAGGTCTTCAAAGTTAAAATTGTCTGTATTCATATTAATAGGTATGTATTGTAAAAAATACTTGAAAAATTTTCTGTATTACATCAACTGTCTAGGTGCTTAATTTAATTTTTTTTTGTAAAATTTCACAAAATATGGTAGCATTTTTTAATGTGGACGCATTTCTTAAAAAAATCAATTTCAAAGCACTGAGAGAATTAAAATGGCTCTGGCAAATAACACATTTTGTCAAAGCCAAAAGACGCATTATTTATGATTTTTCAAGATTATCAACAAAACCTGAACATATTGTTGTATCAATCAAAGCCACAAAAACTAATTGGATAAAATACCATAGAAGTGCACGCAAAAAACTTTTATTTTGTTTTATATGTATTTTATATAGTAATAATTATATTTATTTTCAATGTTAAAACGAATTAATAGCAGTGTTAAATATGACAAATAGGTTTTATACGATCGATGTAACAGCAACGCAGGTCTTAAAAGTGTGATGTAACGGCTACTATATACCTTTTGTGCTACTTTTTTTTCTGATATACATGAATATATTTCTTTAGTTAACTTTCCAAAAATTAAATAAAATAAATTTACAAATCTCTTGTACTCCAAGAGATTCGAAATATTTTACTTTTTTATTGTTCGTCTAATAGAGTTGAAATGTGTGCGACAGCGTAAAATTGCTATCGCAGAAACTAATTATAAAACTGAAGTTTCCCATTAATTTTAATTACCCCTCTCTAATTGCTAAACATTTTCTAAAATATTTTTTCAATTACTGAAGGCCATTATTGTAATTCTTGTAAGAATGATATACTATGTACTTAATATTTACAAAACCACAAGATCTCTCTATATTTAAATCTTCATCATTCCTAAACGAAATAAATATAGCAGTTCATTTGGAACTCCTATTAGACAAATGATGTAAATAAAGTCATCCGTTGACAATTTTATGTAGCAATATCGTTCTATATTAGTTATATTAAAAATTGCTATAGCAGTTGAGTATAACGGTTGTACAAGATGACGTAGTAAACTTTTACACCCATTGCTTAAAAGTCATTTTTGCACTATAAGCTAATAGAGCAAACATATATCGAACGCCTTTATACAACACGCTATCACCGCTAAAACTTTAATAATTCATTTACACAGCACCTTCGAGGTATAAGCTTTTGTTATAGAGCTGTTTTGCTTTTTGGGAAATAACAACATAATAAGAATGCTTCTACGCTATAATTTAACAATATTTTGATTATAGTCTTCAGCAGTGTAGTTAATATCTTCTTTTTGATCGAAACAAGAGATGTATGGAAATATCGTACCGTATGGAAATTGTGATTTTTTTCCTAGCTATTTAGCAAATGGTACGAGGTCATGAAATAATAATAATTGTTATGTTGTTGTTTAATCGATTTTAATTTAACTTTTATCCTGATATGTAGTATGACGGAAAAGGAAAAGGACGATTGACTGTTGACAGTGAAACAACTAGTAGCTGTATGAAATGCGTGTTTTATTTTTCATCAATCTGTTCTTATATATTATGTAGTGAACAATGGGTACATACGATTTTTTCATGATTTATGTTGACTCCCCCCCCCCTCGTCAAATCAATTATATCTTTATTTCGTAAGTAATCAAATTACACTTAAAATACGTCATCAATAAATTCTTTTCGACATTACCACTTATTCCATATACTGATTCACTTAGAGAAGAATGGGTAAGAAACTCAAGGGTTGCTCTTTTTTCTCATCAATACAAAGGATTGAGTAATTGATAATTTAGTTGACATTTAAAAATAGTATGAAGCAACCTGATAGCTGAGCAGTTCAATGTCAAGGGCTCTTTTTACGGCATAATATAGTATAGCCCTTGCCGTATGACTTTCTTTTAACAAAACCTTTAAACTCATAAAATAACAATTTTTAAATTTGAGCTGGGATCTTATTATAAATTATTACACTGTCCATTAAAGAGGAGGTGCGAACACCTGTGTCCTTGTCAAAGGTTGTCACACTTCCTCCAGTTGACGTCACATGTTTAGCATTTTTAAATTATAAGTTATTAATTAGAACAGCACGTTAAAAATTATTCCCATATTTCCCACATTTCTATGATATATATAATCAGCAGTCCTTAAATGAAAGATTAAAGTTTTTCGTTAAATTTCAAGGTGAAAATTTTAATATTTACCCATTTATGTATGTAATGTCACAAAGCATACGACTTCCCCTCCTTCTAGTCGCACGATGCTACACTTTCTTGGCCACCTCCCTTCCCTATGATGTAGAACGCGATTTGTGGATGGCCCCCTTCTTTGAAAGAGCGAACTTTTAACAAAGTAAAAGTGAAATCACCACATAACGCAAGATAAACATTTCCACACAAAAATATCAATCGTCCTTCGAATGTACGTGCTAGACTTATTTCCTCGAAACGATCGACCGCAACGTCCGCCATACATCAAATGCAAAAGAAGAACAAGAAAAAAAGTCAAATAAGATAAATTAGCCCGCTTATAGTTCTGCGATATCTCATAGAGTCCTCGCGCAAACTCGCGCCGCAGCCGGCCCGCGTAGACAATCGTCAATTCCCTCCGAAATTCAAAACGGCGCGGGCGCGCGACGGCGATTTATGCCGGGCACAAATCAAAAGTAACGGGATGCGGAGCAGACGGCCGGGGGGCCGGGCGGGGAAGGGGCGTTCGCGCGCGGAGGGAAGTGACGTCACGCCGGAAATGACGCGCCGGAAGTGGCCGCCGGCGGGACACGCGCCGCTTCCGCCGCCGCCGCCGCCGGCGCGGGTCTCGGTGTTTAGGAATGTTACAAATATTTGGATTCCATACCAGAACGTGAATAATCGTTGATCCGTTCAGTTCGCGGTTTGTGATGTTATTTTTTTATTCCAGTTCATGCATTCGTACAATTCGTATAATGACTTATTTTTAATTAACTATTCATGGAAATATAGAATAAGATAAAACGAAAATCAATTTAAGAACAGTCGTGTGAGGTGTCGGTGATCCATTATCGAAGAACATCCTTCCACAATTCTTTTACTTCAAATTATCAGATGATGCCAGTATCCGTTTAAGAACTGCTAACAACAATTGACACCAACGCGGTGACGAAGTTTGAGATGGACGACGTAATGTGATTAACGTGTGATGGTATGAACGCTTTAATCGCTCTATGCGCTCATGGTCAGTACACAAACCCTATAAGTTCTAGTTCGAAGTCAGCATTTTCGACTACTCGGTCCCCAATGCCCGCTCAAAAATAATTTATTTAAATAAAACAATGGAACCTATGTATATGAGCCTGTATTGATTCCTTTCAAAACGGAAAAAAAAGATTAATGTCGCCTACGAATCAAATACAGAATTTATTAATAGATCCATTATTTTCGAAAAAACATACTTTTTATGTACACTAAAATAATTAAAATTGACGTCGTTTTTTGTATTCGTCGACTTAACGTTTATTATAGAAACGAGTCTAGTTAAGTAACATCTAATTGTGACACAGAACGTAGCGACCGCCTCCCGGGCGAACTTGAGTTTTAAACAACCAAGAATAATAATAAAACGGCCCGCCTTACAATAACTCCGCACAGAATGGCCATAATAAAAGTTATGACATATAATACATACATACGTCCGCAATAGCGCCCTCTATATACCTATGAATCTTGTCTGGAACGAGTTCAATCATCATAAACATGTTTTATGCGCGTTATCTGCATATAAGTTTACAGGCTCTTCCCTCCGGGAGGTGGAAGTATGTGCGGCCCGCAATCCGTCGTGGGGCGGTTTAATTAAGCAAACGATCGACCACACGCCGACAGGCGCGGGATGCACCATACGTTCGTTAATAGGTTATGGTCACCATTGGAACCTCACGCCCGTTTACCAGAAAGGTAGGCAGAGACCACAGATTTCAGCGTGGTGCGATCTTTCTCGCTTGACTGACACCCATCAATCGTTTCATGCAAGCAGTCGGTTTAAGATGCTTAAAATTTTTTTTTTAGTAGACATCTTGGTTATTTTAAAAAGTATTAAGGTTATATACATAAAATAAACTTTAAAATCTACTCTCGTTTCCAGTCCCCATTTCGCTCTCACTGTCTATGATTTTTTGTGTTATTCGTATATACAGTAATGTAAAAAATACTTCTTTCACAATTTTATTGTATGTGTGAACCGATCGTTGAAGTTGATTATATACCTGTATACAACGCCAACAGCTGTTACTACGAGGAACCGAAGGAGTGTTTGGTACTAGACAAAATAGTGCGACTGATCAGAACTGTAAGATGTGCTATCTAGTACGAGGTACACGGTCGTCGTTGACCATAAATTAATCTTTCACGACCCGTCTGTAAATCAGTTTATTCGCGGCGTGGGCAGAATCCAAACTCGGAGACAAGCGGATACGCGTCGCTTAAATTATGCAAAAGTTCGACGTCACCGCCGTAAGACAAGTCGGAAACTTCACAACTCGCGCCGGCTTAGCGAGACACCTCGTAGGTACGCGGGCTCACTTAAATAGAATAGAAAATACTTCGGATCCCAAAAAAAATCGATTTATCTTACAATAACAATTTTAAATTAATTTGCCCCGATTTTTTAAGTCTATAAGTAATCATGCCACTATGAAAATGTATCTATAAAAACAAATTATTACTCATACATTGATTTATGAGGAAGTCTCGTAAACTTGTAAAGCCAAGATCGTGTTATCATAAAGTAAAGTTCGCTAAGAAAACATTTTTTGAAACTATCTTTTTAAGGAGGATAAAAGGGAGGTTGAAATTTGTATGAAACTTTTTTATAAAATACGACAATATTCTTATGAATATTGCTTATTAACAATAATGATTCACAATTCGATGAGGGGTGCAGTATATAGAAATTGTGTGTGTATTTTGTTCGTTTTATTTGCGTTCCTAAACTATTTATCCGATTACAACGAAACGTTGTTGATGTGTTGTAAGCACAAACGGGAAGCGAGTAGCATTTGTCCCCGACTTTTTTCGCAGTTTGCCACTATTGAACCAATACTAAAACTTGTTTCACTAGTCGAAAGCTCTATCCCGGAATGAAGCAATATATTGACATTTCCCCTGGTTTCATTCGCATATCTGTACTGCGACATATAACTCAAAAATTCTACGACTCCTAAAAATCGGCACTGAACTGTACTAATATATTTTATTTCGGTACTAGCATTTGCCGTGGCTTTGACTTAATCGAAAAGTGACCGGTAGCGGAACCGTAATTGAAAGCGGGACAGGAGTCGAAATCGAGAGTATGAGACTGAGATTAGAATCATTCATAACGTTAACGAGATAACAGGTGTAGTACCATGATCAGAAACGAGAACAGAACCAGAATTCGGATTGATAGCCAAGTCCACCAATAAAAAATATGAATGAATACATTCTACGGCAAAACGATTGGAAAGTTTGTAATGGCGCCATAAACAACTATAAAAAGTGATATATTTCTCATTCGAAAAAGTAATTCGTAGATTGTTCCAACTTAAACTGATTTCTTCTTCTAGAACTTTGGCTATCTATCCTAGCTCACAGCTCTCTTCTCTTTTATTGACTCAACCATACCACAACACGGCATGTTTACTAACTTACATTCCGATCTGCTCAAAACTTTCATAAAAGTTTCGTTCGCGAGTTATTCAAATGGGTGAGTTCGTGATAACAAACGGCGGAAGCTCCGGCCCGCTACATTCGTGACGTGACGCGCCGTGTCGCAACGCCCGCACGGTTAATCAGCCGGAAATGAAACTCATTCCCGGATACTTACGACAAAGAGCTTTTATATCCGGTTCAGTGAAATTATCCCTTTCGTCGTTTATGCGCTTATTCATAACGAACAGTGATCAGTTGCCGGTTATTCGTTTGTCATAGTATTCTCTTCTAATATAAAGTATTATTCGCTTTTATTGCATTTAAAATAAACTGTTTTTATGATTAAATTTAGGGGAAGAAGTATTGTAGCAAAATGTTTTTAAATTAATATAATGGTTGTTTTATTGTGCCTGCAACATGCAGCATGCAATTCACCGCTGACTCTCGAATCTGCTCTTGCATTTTGAATTTTCACTCAACGCTTTGAATATTGATTCAAGAATATTGACCGAGAATATTAAACATTGACTGAGAATATTGAATATTGGTCGAGAATATTCTCCATTGGGAACAGAGACCGAAGGTCTTACCTTAGATAATAAACTTCAGTGGGGTCCTTATATCGGTGAGTTGGCGAAAGGGTTAGCCTGGTACATTTGCAATAATGATAAAAAAGAAATTTGTCCGATATAAAAATCGCCAGATTGGTTTATTTTGGCTGTTTCTATAGCCTGATGTCGTATCCTGCTTTGGGGACATGCTGCGGATGCTCATAGAATTTTCGTTTTGCAAAAGCGAGCCATTTGCGCAATTTACGGGCTGGGACCTCGTATTTCTCTTAGAAGTAAGTTTAAAGAAATTGGAATTTAAACTGTGGCATCACAGTTTATTTATCAAAGTTGAACATATTAAAAAAAAATTAGAATATTATAATAAAAATAGTGATAGACATAATTTCAATACTAGAAATAAAAGTTAGGTGTGTTTACATGTTAGTCGACTGCACAGGGTTACAAATTCATTAAGGGGGCTATGTTTGTGCATATTCAATAAGATTTGTGTGGATATACAAAATTTACCCTTATACAAATTTAAAGTATTTATTAAGCAAACACAAAACAAACAAGCAAGCACAATCTCTAAATATTTAGAAGATAAATGGACATAATGAGCTCTACTACCTACAGCTTTTTTCCTGCAATAGTTTTACATGTTATTGTATTTTTATATAATTGGTTTGAAAACAGCTATTTTCGAGTTTTTTGCTCGTTCTTTTTGAGGGATAACTACCTTACAAACGAGTGCTAATTAAAAAAAAATGTGGGAATGATCAAAAAGCTCTAAATTTTATAAATAGTTATGGCGTATTTCAACTTCTATTTTATAACCTATGAAATAAAGATATTTTGAATTTGAATTTGAACACGGAAGTAGTGAGTAACAAAGTTTTTATTTATCCAAAATGCTAATATAATTAGCACAAAATTTCTACTTATGCTTCGTTCCCATATAGTAACATCATCAAGAAAAGTTAGACAAACGCTTCTACCGGAAGCCATGTGAGGAGTATTAAAAACACCAATATATGCGCCACCAATCACTATATAACGTCCCAGTACATCCTTAGGTGACAGAAACCCACCAGCAGTCACAGAGAACACAATGACATGATCGTGAATAGGCACAGAATGACTAACGTATTACCCAAATTGTCACAAACGAGTGTCCAACAATGCCGAGTTGTAAATGTTTATTCGTTCATTACGCATGTTTTATTATATTTACGTTTAAAAATTTCTAACCATTCCAAAACACCCGAACCGTTTCTTACTTGCACATAAAACATCAAAATTGTGATAGTTTTGTTATCGATTCTATAAAATGATTAGAGAAAATAGAGAAATCAAAATCATCGATCAGTAATGATGAGTCGTGGGAGACATCGCGAATCTTCTATGAAGAAATGTGTCACGGAAGAAAGCGGCGGCAAGAGAACTTGAAATAACGCCGCTGGAGCAGCCGATAAATGCACAAGCGTACCCAAGGCTCAGCACAAAGCGGCGAGGGCATCATGGGGTTTTAGCCGGTTGGAATCCGACATAAGTCCCCAAGAATGATCTTGCTGCTCATAAGACTCGTCTAAGTAAAGTTAATAAATCATTTAAGGGGGTGTGTGTGCGCTTTTATAATAAGATCCCAAATGAAATTCAAAATTTGCCATTTACTGAGTTTAAACGTTTCGTTAAAAGAAAATTATATGGCAAGGGCTATTATACCGTATTGGAATATCTTAATGAAAGAAGCCCCTGGGATTGAGCTGCTCGCCTGTCAGGTTATTTCATATTATTTTTAAATGTCAACCAAATTATAAATGACTAAATCTTTTGTATTGATGAGTAAAAAGAGCAAACCTTGAGTTTCTTGCCCATTCTTCTCTCGGTGAATCGGCATTTGGAATGGGCGGTAATGTCGAAATGAATTTATTAATGACGTATTTCAAGTGTAATTTCATTACCTATGAAATAAAGATATTTTTGATTTTTATTTTGTTTGATTTTGAAGTCTTAAGGTATCCACGAGGATTTCCCGATTCGGAATAGAGGTATCGCATGCGAGGCATTGAGAGAGTAACACAATGAACTTTCTTGTTTTTCTTAGACTCAAATGTGCTGAAATCGTTACTTAAGAAATCACACAAAAATATAATTATTAATTTACATTATTATACTTGTATCAATTTATACGCGTATGAATTAGAACATAATAGAAAGTTTTAGATTTGCAGGATATGTCGTGTCATATCATTGAATTGAACTGAAATTTTACGATTTGATCTTTATGCGCTGACTCTAACAACACTTAGGATCGTAAAAACACAAAATAGAGTTAGAAAAACCGTACGCTCTTTACTTAGGAAAGATTTCAATTACAATATTTGTAATATCCAAAGAGATCGACAGTCGTGTCCTATCGTGTAAGGATCGGCGCATGCACTGCTGATAACGGCTGGTAGCCATATTTGTGGCAGCTTTCAGGTAACTTCAGCAGCCACACGGCAGCAACGGCCACAATGTGTGGTCACTTATTGTCACCATTACTGAAGTAGATTCTACGAAAATGAGAACAACAACGTTGCTCTTAATCAATTAGGAATTATCTGGAAATGGCAAGCTTTGCTCAAAGATTATGATTTTAAAATTGTCCTCTGTCCCTGCATTATTGCGTCCTCGTAAATTTGGAACAGTTCATACCTCAATCGCGGATACCTTAATCCACTTGTAAAAATAAAGTGTGCTTGTATATAATAACGATTTTGATTTTCAAAACTTAAAAGTAGGTAATTGGGAGAATCAAACAAACAATTCTTGTTTTTTGCCAACATCGAAAAGTTGTGTTTATATATAATTTAAATGTAACTTTCTCCTATTATTAAATAAACAAATGTTAAATAATCATTTCTTAATTTACCCGGTAATCGTCTAAACAAATCGAAACCCCTAATAAATTCCTTGCGTTCTTCGGTCACAGACGACGACCGAAAAAAAAAAATTGTAAGCAAACATACAGACGGAAATAACTCGGAGATTAGAGATGAATACACACCGACGAATATGAGTTCAGGCGAGTTCATTCATCGGCGGCACGGGCTGTTCCCGTCGGTCTAAATATAGCGGGCCCCGGCGGAAACGAGTTGCATCCATTCGCGGGGGGTCCGTAATCAGCCGGGTCCTGAAATGCGGCGGCGATTCTGCGCTTCCGTAGACATATCCCGTCTACGTAGACAAAAATGCACCACATTGTTCGATATCAAGATCAGACTCAAATTAAAATTACATCTTAGGCTTTCTATAATCATTAATAGCAGTTTTTTTGTATATACATGTAACTTTTCAATATGATAACTAAGTACCGTCTGTCCCATTTCGTTAATCGAAAACCTTATGCGTGCTTCACGTTTCTTTTTAAAGTATAATTTTTCCAGTTTCAATTTACTACTAAAGCAATAAGTTTATTTAGAAAATATATGACATTTATTCGCGTCAACTATCGAGTGCTTGTGACACAAATTTGCATTACGAAAAGAAAGAAAGGAAGAGAAACGTCTTAGTTTTAATTTTCGTCCTCTGAAATGTATGCAGTAGTGAGTAGTGCTACCCGATGTTAAGTAGCTTGACTTTCAATTTTAAGAACCTGAATTCAAGACTTAGCATGTAATTAACGCTTTTCTAAACCTAATTATATATGGTTATTGAATAATTCACGAACGAAAAAACTTACACTCCTAGGATACATAAAAAATACGTATAACGAATTTTACCAAAAAATGAAAATGTAAACTGTAAAAGTATACGCAAAATTTCACAGATAATGTATGGACGATATGTCAAATCTTATGGCCTACGTTTAGAACTTCCATTTTTTGCCGAGACAAACGCTGAGACACAACTCTTTTTGATATAAATTTAGCGAACTGCGACTCCAAAAACAAGTAATTATTTTTTAAGGTACCTAAGATGGGTGTTATTTTTTTTTCATTATTGTATTAACATAATCATATCACTAGCCACCAGGATAAACCCAAAGTTTTATGTTCAGTCCGCGCCGAGATAACTCAGCCAAGAAACTCCTCCGCACTATTTTCGTCTCCCACCCTTGAATCCGTTTTGGCATTAACAGAAGTCGCTGAAGTGCTTCACAGTCCATAAACTCGGTTAAGAGATAACTTGATAAACCATTGGAGCGAAATTAGTTTGAGTTGACAGTCTGCTATTGTTTCAGCACGAATAAATGTAAGCTCTACAAATTTCACGATCAAACTTCGCTTCGCTTCATAGATCAATAACAAATACAGTCTCAATATTTACGAAGCTTTTAATTTTCTGGAATTAAAAAGGAAGGAAAAAGCACCATAAATAAATAATAAAATCTGTAAATTTTGTTACCTTATTCTATGAATGTCGATGGTCGAGCTGTCGTCGCGTTAGCTTCGAATAAGAAGGTAATTAATGGCTGCAAACTCTAGCCACGGCTGAACTGTACAATGAGTTTTTCACTTAATTAAATCAAGTTGAATTGCTTTTAATTATAATCGCACAACAGTGCTTCTGTCATTAAATGTTATGTAGACCATGTTTATTGGGTGGATACGTTTCTTTATTCGCGTCAATGAACCGCATAGATGTTGCGAGCTCTTACTAGCGGTGCAATGGAAATTTTACGTATCAATAGAATATATTACAATATCTATTGGTGGCCCAGTAGTTGAAAGTCAACCATTTTTTTTTCTTTTCGTTAAAATACTGAGGTTCTTTTTTCAAACAGTATATCTCTATAATCATTGCTTATAGTTTTTTGAAATTTTTTGCTAAACGTGAAATACCTACGTCATTAGTTTTTGTTATTTGCCTTAATTTCCTGCAAAACCGATGAAAATTAAAACGTACATAAGTTTAGTAACAATAGAAAAAAGAACACACGCTAATGACGTATTTGTACACGTTCGCAGCTAAAATAGACATAATAATGCGCAAAAATGTACAGGGAATTGTATGTAATAGATATAATGAATTTTAGCGGTAAACAAACATTTCACACGTAAGGGGCACGAAGCATGACGTATAGAGAGTTCTAAATAAAGCCTTCGACTATATGTCGAAGGTGGGGAAAAACTAACCTTTTCTAAAATTTCCTTAAAAAAGATTAGAATTGATAACACTAAAGCTCGTCAATAGCTACTAAATAGGAAACAAAAAAATCGATTTATTATGAGAGGAGAAAAAGTACCAAACTGTTTTGTGTTGCCTGCATATATTCCTTAGAATATCATCTCGAAAACTAATAAAAAAATATTGTCATTTCAAAAGAATCTGTTATCGTAAGTACTCCACCGTGGATCGCAGGCACCAGAATTAAACACTGAAAAACTGGCGACATTGTATTGACAAAGAACATTACGTTCTGTGATGCTGAAGAAAAAACCGAAAGCCGTAAACAAGATCCGCGCTGTAGATTTTGCATGAAAATGTCGGAATAAAATCATGACAATAGCTCTGACATTTGCGCGGCACTAAACTTTAGGTTTTTTAAAATTTCTTTGATACGAGCCTTTCTTGATTTGTGTTTTCTGTGATTCGGCGCATATTTATAAATCATATGAGATGATGTCGTTAGTTTTTTTACATGTTACAGTTTGATAGCGATTGTTACATATATTTCGGCGAATATTTTGACGTGACAACGTCTTAAATTAGGTTGCGGCTGGGAGTCACTTTGAAAAAGTGTAACGCTCGGTAACGTAACGATGAGTCACCGAACGAGAGAGGTCTCGATCGGTCTGAGAGATTCTATGATTGCAAGTTATTGTATGTATATTTGTATATATACGTATGTATGTGTAAAGGTAAAATAAAATTTTGTTAATATGAAATTCAGTGCGAGATTCTTTGTATAAATTAATGTTTTAAATATAATTCTTTGTATAAATAAATGTTTTAAATTGTTACTATTATTTCATCCTTCTTCCTACTATACGAATGAATATTCACATTAAAATGATTTTACCATTCAAAGTCGTTGTCACGTAAAACTTTCGCCCGTATACCGACTTTACAGGCAACCAAATTTTTTTTAGTGTTTAAATTTGAATCTTAGTAGTTCTTTTCGAGGCTTTTAAAATAACACCCGATGGCATCCGGATTACCTGCTAACTGTCAATTGTGACCGGATTACCGGTTAACGGTCAATTGTGAAGTTGAAATAACATGGTTTCACGTCTTTAGCTTTTAACTTTAACAGTTAGCAGCTAATTATTGTAAATGGGAATTCAAAGCACACCGCTGTTAGTCTCGTAACAATCAACGATTTAATCCTGACGCTATTTCGTAACACAAGTTTGACCAGCTGTTACTGTTATTAAGGAAAAGAAAAACGTTTTCACGGTTAAAGATTATTATCATTTTTCGCCCGCTGTATACTTCCAAATTACAGGGATTGTGTTCTGAACTCGATTTATCTATATGATAGTAAAAATTTTGATGCATATAACATTTCGATATTTTTTCCTTCTTGTAGCACGAAATTGCATGTAATGTTAGATTCATCTACAAGACATTTATTTTCAGTAATCACATGAGAAACATTAACAATAAATTTTCTTTTTAATAATGGCAACACTATCTCGCTGACTTTTCACTGTAATGAATGTTTCATATTCTCACAATAGCTCGAAAGGAACGAGTAACGGATGTTCATGAAATGAATGCGACAGAAAAATTATTTCCCCAACGTACCAGATTTTCGTATATCTTATTAAAATTTATTTTATTTATTTATTTTTTAGATGAATGTTTTAACTCGTCTTATTCAATTACCTGGAGTTATATTATTCTCAATTCTCTTGATTCGACTTAAACAAATATAATCGAATCTATGGGTATGTCAAAAATTAAACATTAGATCTACCATTATGGGACATATTGTTTCAGTGAAAATTTATTATTATGTCATAAGTATTTTAGGAAGTCATTGGAGCAACCTCAATATAAAAAGTTATTTTGTCTATATTTAAAAATTGGATGAAATTTATTACTCGTTGCGTATTCTTGACCCAGTATAAATACAGGTGATATTGTCTTACAGGCTTTCTTTATAGTGCTTTGTTTTAAGAAAATGGTTTCATTTTTACACTAAATATAATTATTTTCGTGTAATATATTAGTTTCATTGTGTGCAATAAAAAAGGCTTTCTATTGCGCGACAATAAATCAAAAAGAATTTGGAAATAAGCTTGATTGTTAACTCTACACAGTTTTAATTTGAAAAGCTCCAGGGGAGTAAAAAATCAATTTTTTATTAGTTTCTTTTTTTTCAGACGTCTTTTATTGAAATCGAATTTTCGGACTTCTATTTCGATGTCGGAATTATTTGTTTTTATAAATTATTTGCTTTTATAAAATTTTAAAATATTCACATACACAAATAATGTCTGTACGAAAATGTAATCATTGTTTAAATAAATTGTCTTGGGAACTGGTGTGTTACGTATTCAAAAATAATTTACTGGTTAATTATCTCAATACTAAAGTCAATCCTATAATATTGTCATATTCTTTATAATTTTTGCATTATCTTAAATAATTTGTCTTCTACATATCATCTTTGATGTTACAATTGTTCTTTTAATTTCTAGTTGTAGGACATCTCAATAAAAAATGTAATTTATTTTGTTTCACTTTAGTTTTGTTTTTTGTTCGGAACTATTAAACGAATAATTTAATATCCAATGACCTGCAAACTTCTGAGTTGAAAGAGATGGAGCAGTTCAGTATCTACCTACATATTCTGGCTTCCATAATTTCGGATGATTAAAAGGCTCTATATCTAATATTAATGTTGAGAAATTTCTGAGGAAAACCTTTTGAAAATTCTCCACGAACAGTAGCAGTCAAACGATTTTTGCAGCTACCTTATGACAGTCTTTTATTCATTAATAACGAAACTTAAAATAATAACTCCCACTGCATACAAATAGTCAGCAAAGCGGTAAAGAATTACCGTGTGTGTTTCATTTCGAGATTTTAGGCACATTACAGCGCCATAGAAAATTTATCTTTGAATATTTATCAAGAATATAAAGTAGTCTAGTTAAAACCCAATCCCAACTTAATATTTCTCACATACCCACTGCGTCATTGAACTGCATTACTGATTGCATTATTGCATTACTGACTCCAGCATCATTTGAACTACAAAACATCAACTTTGTCGCGTATTCGAAAGGGGCTAGAACTCGAATTACGCAATTTTATTATATTTCAAACACGAAACCAACTAGAAAGTTACTCAATACTGTTTAAACTATTAATGATTTTATTCCGCAAAGAAAGAAACATACCACCACACGCACGCACACGCCGTTCGCCGGACCGTTACCAAAACGTACGGCAATCGTGTAACTTCGCAACGAGTCCGTTTGCTTCGAATTCTTCCCGAAATTAATTCGAATATTCTCTCAACCCTATACGGTTGTGCGTTATTCGCGCTCGTATCCGCTTAAGGTCTTTCGTAGACGGCGCCGGCGACGGGGCCTGCTCGGGCGACATCTCGAATCGCTGAAGCGAAAACCCGCGTATAAAGCTAATGCCACATCGGGTGAACGCCCTTGTGGTCCGTTTCGATTGATGCGTTCGCAATAAAAATGAAACCGCCGCGGCAGAGAGGCGGTCAACAATCAAATATTCGGTTACGCCAAGCCGGTTCGCCGCCGCCGGGGGGGAGCGGGAGTTGAGGGGAGTCGCGGGAGAGATCAACGACAAACTGTCAAACGGTGACGGGGAGAAATCCTTCAGGAACATTATACGGGAAACTTTTCGATTACGGCCACTCTTTTCAGATTATATTCCTTTCGTTTATCGATTAATGTTTTTTTTTTTGTACGTATTATGTTATGCCGAAATGTTTATTCAGATTCGGGATCGTATTAAATTTTTGATGTCGTTCAATAACCGCGTTGCATCATATTCTAATATATATTTTTTTTCTGCAAATTATTTTATATAAATACTATGTTTTTTTTTTGGTATTTATTAATTTGTAATTCTGATAATGCATTATACTTCAAATTTAATCACATAGTTTTGAAATTAATTGAAATCTTGTTCAAGATAATAAAATCCCATTTGCGTGCAACAAATTGGGACGCAAAAGTAGATGGTATTTCTGAAATGTACTGTATTCTTTTTAGTATTCCATGATAAAATTGTGCAAAGAAATATTTCGGTGCGTGTTGGTCAGTGAAGCATAAAAATAATTTTCTTGTAGAAATTATATTACGTAGATAAATAATTGAAAATTTAGCTAAGTTATACTAATCGGTTACTCAAACACAAATAGCAGACCCAAAGGTTAAATTTTCAATTTAGAAACATATTTTGGAGGTATAATCTAAGAAAAGCATTTCTTGCTATTATATCTTGCAAAGGATATTTCCAAGCGCCTGTTTTTCTATTTCGAAAAAGTCTGACCAAAAGGGACATCGATTTCGCAGGACATTCGCTACTAGCCTTTCATGCTAGGGAGAAATGTACGCAGCGGTGCACGGCGCAGTCGAAAACGGAAAATAGTGAAACGTCAACTATCCACCTCAACCAATTAGACCAGGGTAGAAGCCTTTAAAAATAATAAAAAGTGAAAAAAAATAATAGTAGGATGAAACCCATTAGAAAAGGAAGGAAATATTATAAAAATGAAAGGAAAAATAATGATATTGTAGTACAAGATAAAAAAATAATAATCTCCTTAATTTTGCACAAACAAATTTAGTTAATCCCATGAAAAAAAAATATATTTCAAAATACATAAAAAATATATTAAAAATCTATAAAAAATATATATCGTAAATATATTTTTAATAACAAACTTTTGGCCGATTTTCATATATATTTTATACATTTTTAATAGATTTATAATATATTTTTTATACATTTTGACATTTATTTCTTTAATATTTTTTTTTTTCATGGGAGTTTATTCCCGATAAAATAGTAAAGGCATTATTAATTCGATTTTGTCTTTTCAGATTATCAGTATGGATGAATCTGTTTTTTTGATTTTTTGCATTTTCTGAGAAGATTTTCTGTAGTAACATATATTTTTTTTTCACCATCGGAAAGTAGAGATTTCAACGAACAGAAATCATACCAACTTTTTGAAAAGAGCTGATATTTTGACGGATGAATTTTCGATTGAAAATTAGGGTGTTTTTTCGATATTAATTCAAAATAAGGTGAAAAAATGAATATTTTTAATCAAATAAATTACAGCGTATTTGGGACATAAGAAGGTAAGTTTTCACCGAATTTCGTTAAAAATAAAATTTTTGTAAAAGATAAAAATAAAAAACTAAAAACTTGGTTTTTTGAATTTTTCACATAAATTTTGAGGTTATGTGAAAAAAGTGTAAATACAAAAGTTTTAGATCTTTTTATTACCTACAACTTTGCCATTTGACTTTTTTCGATAGGACTTTTAGTTTTGCCGGAAATCGAGAAAAACCGTTTTTTAACCTTAAAAACTCACCCCCATCCCCTTCCCGACCTCAGATCGCCCGTAAATTATTTTTCCTTTTATTTTTATAATATTCCCCTCCTTTTCTAATGGGTTTCATCCTATTATTATTTTTTTTGGTTTTAAAAATTATCGACCCTGGTGTAAATGACCGCCGCACCAAACATAGAAATATCAGGTGGAGGGGGGCAATTCTCGGGTCATTTGATACGATATCTCGTGGATAAAATCGAGATTCACCCGAAATATCTAACGAGATCGTCGTCCGTATTCTCGGACGTCTCGTAGGGCGAGCGGTTAACATAAGTGAATGTGTCGTATGAGGTGTCTGAGAATAGAGACTGCTGTTTTCATATCATACGGGACGGCACGTCTAATGGTCTGATAACCGCCTCCCTATCGTTGCACTTATGTGCTTACCCTAATAAAATCGCATTATAATGCAGTCCTACTAGGACCGGTCTCGTTCACCTTTAAGCAGTCTTTGGCAACTGGCAAGTTGATAGAATTATGTTTATTAACTTTAAGGACTGAATTGACAATTAAAACTAATCGTTGGTTATTTTCTGAAAAAAATGCTGCTTTACACTCTAAATCTATTAGAAAATACGTCACGTTTAACAACTGGCATAAATAGTCATTTTACACGATGCACTGAAGTATTATATATATTTTAAAAATATTGAGCCACAAAAAAAAACAATTCAGTATATTATAATGAATAAATAACAAAACATAAAATATTTTGAAATAGACTTTATATGTGCTATCTAAATACTAGAAAAAAATATTTCTACAAAAACATTCACCCCTTTCAATCGTTTTAATTTTTTTAATTGGAAATTTCTGAAGAATGTTAATTTTTTCAAAAAGAAAACCACCCTCATACACTTAAACTTTCCTTGCTCGCTTTGTCTGAATTTTTAATTAAACAGCCGCCAGCGTTCGTTTCCTTCGACTGCGATACAAAAAGCCGGCGCGTTAGCGCCTCGCGCCCCATCCCTTTCGATTCGCTATCGGAGCCGACGACGGGCACATCCCTTACAAATCTATGCGGAGGGTGTCGAATAAGACAAGATACTTACGCGAATGTGACAAAGTAAGTAATGCTTTCACCGACACGTGCGCGGCCGTCCCGATAAGCCGCGTCGCGCGTAATGGAAAAACGACACGTTCTCCGCTGAACCACAGAGCTAAGGAAAATCCAGAGGGTTCAAAGGCTGAATTCGGGAACGACTATTTTTTGATTGCTAATAATAGTCTGCAAAGTACAAGTTAATTTATTAGGTAGTTAAGCGATTGTGTTACAATTATACAATAGTTAACAATAATAAATCAACATGGACATTGCTAGTTATATAGAAAAAAATTCAAATTCACAATCGAGTTTCAAGCTCTTTTTCCTCTCGAATCCATTTTGTCATTTAGGATTGGTGCATAAAGGAAAGAAGTGTTATTCCAAATGAAAGCACTGATATTCTGATTGTTTCTGAGTTTGATTATTTTCTGATATATTTCAGCCGTACTACGTAAAAAAATATTTAATTACATCTTTTTCAACAAACAATTATGGCAGATTGATATTAATAAAAATGTTTGGGCAGCACATAGTTTCTGGCTATGGCTTCTGTAGAAATATAAACATTATGAAAGAACGAAAGTAAAACATTAAAAACAACAATTGATAAATAAATGAAAGACATTTGAAACAAAATGTTTGCCCGGTAGTCGCTTATTATTTCCACCGTTGCAAAGAAGTTAGTAGAGTTGTGAAACAGATTAAGGTTCAACTTCACCATGCACTGTTGAATTTTCAACAGCCCGTCAAGTGTTAATCGACTGCCAATGCGTTTATTCTTATCAAATGTGTACTGACAGCTGATTATCGCGATTGACAGGTTGATAGGTTTTGGAGAAATCAGCCCTAAATAAAAATAAATTGTGTTGACGAGCTGTTTAAGAATACTTTAAAAGTAGAGAACGTTATACCAATTTTTTTCTTTTGCCATTCTAGCAATAGAAAGACAATCCGTAGTTTTGTTATTTGCGAACTATTTTAATTTCATCGTATAGCATCTAAATCTGCTAACACTTAACTTTATCATCCTACATTCCAATTCGCACCAACCTCTCATTCGCGCGTGGCCTTCATATTCATGGTTTCATATTTCCGTTTAATTTTACAAGAAATAAATATGATCTTATAAAATCGAATTCAAATTGATTTAATCCAAATCAAAGGGATAAATTCAGATCGATCTAAATTTGGGCGACTAGATTAGATTAGATTATTTTTAGTGTAAAAGCAGTATTAAATAATAATCATTTGAGCCATCTATGGAGTCGTATGTGAATGTCGCGAGAGCATTACGCTCGCCTAAGCCGAAAATGTTGGTTCGTGACGCGTGATTTTGCTAAAATCACATATTATTCGCGCGTAATATGGTTAGCAATGGTAAGTGTTCGTCGCGTTTTAATTTCCAGTTGTACATGTTCCGTTTTATCAGAATGCTTGTACGTTCTTTCTTTTCTGAGACCTTTCGTTGCAATGTGTTTTGAATTATACGCCGATGAAAACATACAAATGAAAATGGAATATTAAAAAAAATAACTTTTATAAAAATAATAGCATAAACCTTCAAAAAGTATATAAATAATCGTTTGAACGACTCCCAAGCCAACTTAACCAGCTTTTTAAACAATTATACGTAATATGGTTAGCAATGGTAAGTGTTCGTCGCGTTTTAATTTCCAGTTGTACATGTTCCGTTTTATCAGAATGCTTGTACGTTCTTTCTTTTCTGAGACCTTTCGTTGCAATGTGTTTTGAATTATACGCCGATGAAAACATACAAATGAAAATGGAATATTAAAAAAAATAACTTTTATAAAAATAATAGCATAAACCTTCAAAAAGTATATAAATAATCGTTTGAACGACTCCCAAGCCAACTTAACCAGCTTTTTAAACAATTATATAAATAGGTTTTCGAAGGCAGATTTCTTGTATTTTGATAAAATTTATTTTATTTATCGTTTCTTTAGCTAAATGAATTATAAAGTTGTAATCGGGTAATTACAACTTTATATTTCATTTAGCTACTTTGTATGTGGATTAAACCATAGTCAATAAAATTGGCCAGGCATCTATTTTCGTACGGTGCCCGTGAAAAAGCAATAATCCGTTGTCGAATTCATAGCCCTAGTAATCATTCCAATGTCGTTTACATTCTTTGTTGTGCGAATACCAAATTAGACAACAAGACAACATAAAAATTTTAAAATTCAAGCAAATCACATTTACAATTCACTTTCACATTAAATTGATTCACTTTCTTTATGCTGTTCTGTTGTGTTTCTGAATAAATAAAAAATGTAGATAGATTAAACAATAATTTTAATTATGTCTATACTAGGTTTTATTAATAGCCATTGAAGAGTAGTTTCTGTCGACAAACCGCCGTATTATCCCCTAACTCCTAAACGCTAAGGGGTACTATGGCCTCCATCATCAGCTCAGCAACATGAGATAATTAGTGCCAAACGTAATGCTTTAATAAATAAAAACTTAAAAGCACTATAAGTTGCTTATAACATTTGAGGGTCACTCGATTTTCCCTGGATTCCATCGTCATATCCCGACTTACTCTCGAGAGTATACCTTTTCAAACACAAAAATTGTAATCGGTCTGCAATTAACGATATATATATATATATATATATATATATATATATATATATATATATATATACACACATGTATATACATACAATGTATTTCGTTTGTAAGTTGTCCAACGCCAGCCAAAATAACTGGGACTAGAAGCTTGAAATTTCACATAAAGCTTATCATAATATCAGCAATCATCATGACAGTATTTTTGAAAACCCCATCTCTAAAGAGCTGAAAAGGCGGATGAAATTTCTGTGGGAAGTCCATTTGTTTTGAATTGAATAGTAAAGACGACAAAACGGGGCTTAAAATTTGTATAAAAGTAACGTTCATTTTTAAGTTGGGGTCATAAAAATAAATATTCTAGACATTTGTTACGTAAAAGGAAACACTCATTTCGATATTTTTGGAAATACAACCTCTAAAAGGATGAAATGTGGGGATGAACGATTGTATAGGAGTGTGCCATAAGTTTTTAAAACAGAATATATGTTTCATAGTCATAAAGGATAGGATGTATTGTATCGCATCGAAGGTGTGACCGAGATTAAAATTTGAAACGCGACCAGCATCGGAACTGACGATGGAACCAGAATTAAAATCGTCAACAAGACCAGGATCGGGATCACAATTGATATAAAGATTGTACGATAAAAAAGATGAAAGACTCCATTCTAGCCCACACGGTTAAAGGCCAGGTTCGATCCTGGCCAAGGGTGAATCGGAGAAGTGTTTCTAGCTTTAATTTAAACCTCCGATTCTGTACCTCTGAGAGCACGTTAACCTTTCTATCGTGGAAGTCACCATCACATCGGTAGCCACGTACGTCACCAGCCCCCAACTCTTACCGGACAACGTGAGAGGGGCCGGCGCCTCGACCCGAAGTAAAACGATTGTGAAAGGATATGCCTTGGTATTGGGGTAAGTAAAATAGACAATGAGACTACAACAATGATTCGACAAACTGACTATATTGTGTAATATACAATGAAATACGGCTGACCGTGACCGTCGCTTTTGCTTCTCGTCCATAACACACGTGAAGAATATACACTAAACGAAAAGACACATTTTCCTTGCGTAGTACTGGCCACATAGAATAATATTGTGTTAAAAAAAAAATACATTGGCGGTAAACAACTAACAGTCTCTTGTTCACAATATGTTTTTGGTTATCCTTGTTTCATTTCATATTTTAGAAATAACAATAGAAATAGACAAGAACGGGAAATATTGGTAAATTGTGAAATTCGATTTTATAAATTAAATGTTGAATTTGCAACTACTGCTCATTTTTCTCGAGAAAACATTCCATGGACAAATGCTTATCGGGTGACTATGAGATATGCGGATACAGGAGATACAAAGTTCAAAGAAATTTACGAGTTTCTAGTCGGACAACTGATAAGGCTACTCTAGGCAATATTAAATGAATAGCGTGTCTCTTCGAATAAAATCCATCTATGTAGGTCCGGAATACAGCCCTACTGAAAAAACTTACTGTATCTAGAATAAAGTCGGAGATCCTAGGTATGATGGCATATTCGCAATTATTGTCACCAAAGTATTATTGAGAACAAAAACGTGAACAAGAAGGGATACGAAGTCTTTGAAAAAGTTCTTATTATCGATGACGATATTTAAGCTCGACTTGACAGAAATTCTTGGAAAACTTTTTTCATGCATCTAATGATAAAATATTTATATATAATATAATAAAAATTTATATATAAATAAAATGATTAGATGAATCATCATAATGTTAATTATGAAAATCGAGTCATTCTGAAAGTAAAAATTTTCAAAAAAAATATATTATAATATGGCAGACTATGGATGCAATAGGTAATGTTTACGATGCATTTATGTCTGAAGGTTCAATGAACACAAAAGCATACCTAAATGAATGCATTAAAAAATACATGAGAAAAAGACTAATTCAATTCAAAAAAAAATTTCAAATAATGTTATCTTCTAGCTACTAGCAACATATCATTATTCATCTTCAATCATAGAGTATTTAGTTACAAAATTTCGAATTTATACAAAAAAATCAAGGTTATATATGTTCGTGTAAAAAATAATAAAAGAAGATATCGGATAAGCCAAAAAATACAAGTTGTTTCAGTAATCACTAAACCAGAATTAGTACAAAAAAGTAGCTCAAGAACCTGAAATTGCTACTATAAAACTTACTATCTCAAATCTCTAGGGAATTGGATACTGAAGAGTTTCTGAATCAAATTACTTTAATTTTAGTAGCGTACTTAACCAATTAATGCAACTTCTTTTAATTATACATAAAAATTAAAATAATGTTTACTTATTGGACAGCCCGTATTTATATCGCAGTTATCATTGACATTAATAATACACGTCCTCTAGCTTAATAGCTATCAGCATACACCAATCAATAGTACTCGCCCTTCGTCGCAATCGCAAAGTTTTGACTTAGGTACCCAAGCCAACAGCCGAAAGCTCTCTATGGAGTTCCTTTTTTTATTTCGTTTTTTTTTCACAAAAATAATAACGTAAGAAAGAAAAATATGCGAGGTCGCGCGTGATGGAGCCCGCGCCCGCGGTATTACGGCCGCCAATCAATTCCCGCGGGCGCCTAGTTAAGCCGATTTTTCAATTTTCTAAAGCAAACATCTGCTCCTTAAATAACAAGAAAGTGTACGCCGAATACAAAATGCCGGGGCCCGATGCTCGCGCACGGATAAAATAAATATTTTGCCGGAGTAAATATTAACTATCGGGTCAAACCTTCCCCCGCGGTATTAATGAGGTGAACCGGCGAGGGCGTGAGCTATCCGAAGATATCTCTCGCCTCGCGTTAACATATATTACATGAGCGTCGAGACGTTTGTGCTCCGTAAGATATACAATATTGTGCGATATTAACGCCTTATAAAGATCACACCTAGATCGCCAAAGCGGATTTGACGTTCAAATTATCAAATCAACAACGACAGAATGCTTAGGTAGAGAATCTGATAACTCTTTCTAAGATATAAAAAAAAGGATTGCATAAAGATGCGTTGGCAGTTTTTATGCAGCATCGATGCATCAGATTCCATCAGCCATTGGTGAAACACACCTCCCACGATCTTTTTTTATCCGGACGAAGAGGCTTAAGCCTAAACCCCCCTCCCTCGCTCAGCACGGGTCGGAGGCTGCTGAAGATGATGACCGTGGTTGGATGGTAAATCCGAGATCAGTAGCTTGATGTGGTATTAGAGGATTTTAATTTGACCTGAGCTAGAAACTCACTGCTAAATTCGTCCGTGGCCAGGATCAAACCTTCTGGTTCTAAGCCGATGTTCTCAATCACCGCTAAGCCATCAAATCATCGTCCATAAACCACCAAATGATCACCCGCCCTGACTCATCGGTTTACATTTGAAAACGAAATAGTAGAAATTCCTTTTTGGTAAAAAACTGAGACCAAACGTGAGGTTTTATTTGACCGGTAAACAAGTGTCATTCTAATATGTATAGTTATATAAATAAATGACAAATAATGAGAATAAATCTGCGGTCTCATTTCCTAGAATAAGTCTCTAGAGAACTATTAAAATAGAAACATCATTATTTAATAATCTATCACGACACAATAGAAATTTCGCGAAAACTTCCTAGTAAATAAATTGATTTAACATTGATAGGTCCTAAAAGAACTTAAATAATAGTTATTAACAAAGTGAATTTCGACTTTATGATATGTTTTAATGAAACTCTTCGCAGCGTCGTTACTAACGCGGAAAGAACTGCAAGAGTAACTAAAACAAAGCAGTTTAATGACATTTATTTACTTTTAATATTTAATTTATTTACTTTTAATCTTAAAATAACGTTTTAGAGAAACGTAGTAGTTGTTAGTTCTGAGCGTTAGTTTAGTTAGTTTAGTTATTAGATTCACTTTTAATTTGGGCTTTAACTAAGGAATTGTTTGATGTTAGTCATAAGCTGTACACATTAGCGAAATATTTGGCTGCAAAAAATGGACGCACTTAATTTCAATATAAAATCAACTTGGTAGATATAAAATATGGTGCCTTATTTAACATTTATTCAAAAATATAAATTATTTAAAGACGTGTTCTTTAATAAAACATCCAAATTTATAATTAAAATGAAAATTTTAAAGAAAAAAAAATGAGCTAAACTGTTTTGTCATTTTAATTTGTTTTTTGCTATGGAAACAGTGAATTGAATTTGTATTTCGTTCACGGAGGTGTAATAAAAATAATGATATAAACTCACGCCTCTTTCCAAGAAGGGTAGGCAGACTATGGATTTCCACATGAAATGATGATCTTTCCATATCTATCTTGGCTCACTGACATCCATCCATTTTTTATGCAATCCCGTCTGTTTCGGGTGCTTTAAATGTAGCTCTTTTTAATAAGCCACCAATTTGGTGTGCATAGAATTTTCTAAGGCGACTCTTGCCGATCTTTCCTCCACACACATTCGCTCTGTAGACTTGTTTTGTCAATCTACTTTCATTCTCATGCTTTATTTATTGCTGAATTTTGTTAATTATCACTAGAAAATATCTTTCTACTGCTTTTGGATTTTGTAAATAGTTTGCTTAACATACGCCGTACTTATAAACAGGAACAGCACTTTACCAGATGGTACTGACAATATTTTTAAAGTTTACTCCACACAGTAAGGTCATAATAACTTATAACAAATACAGTCATCACTAGATACTGAAAATAATTTTCATGGAGATAAAAAATATTTCACGTTCATACTCGAATGTCAAGCTAACGCTTTACCAATTTTCATTCTAAGCAGTTTAATAATTTGATGTGAACGTTAACTACACAGGTAGTCACTTTCGTATGAGAACACGTTATGACATACACTATTTAATCATTTATATCACTTAACTTTGTTTTCGTTTCGTATAAATGTTTATAAATTTATACTATTATAGCACAGTAACAATTAAAACGAATCAGTTGTGAAAACAGGCCGACGCAATAGAAAATACAACAAACAAAGGTAACTGTATCGGATCAACCTTCCTTCCAAGGCGAAACCAAAGTGCGACTCTTATCACGTAAGCCGGAAAACACCTGGAACTTTTTTTTCGCGTACAACAGAAGCATACGAAGAAGGTACGTTTCTCCACTTCCGTATGCCATACCGACCTCACTAACGGCATCTGAGGGCGATAAATAAAACGTACCATCTGGAGAAGAGGCCCCCGATAGTGCTCGTGAGTAAACACATACATCTTACTTCGCTTCACTTAATTTAATTCCACTCCTTGGAGCTCCGTGGAAAAATTACGTATCGGATTAAGTGATTTGCGACGTTGTTCTCCGCGCGGCCGGAGCGGGGGCGCGGTGATCGCGCGCGATGGCAGCCCCGCTCGCGGGCGAAGTTAGGTTAGGTTATTAGGTATACGCGATATTTCTAGAACAGTATTTGTCAAACTCGGTGATACTTTATTTATTGTCTGTAAGTATTTAAGGCATTCACTGCCAATAAACATAGTCTAAGATCGGGCTTTAGAACAATGTACTCTCATGTCTTAATCGAATTGATTAACATTTTAGATGACAATATTATATATTTATGACAACAATGTCTGCCACCGTGCTCCTGCCGTTATTGACATTTATTAATTAATTAATAACTTATTTTTGTACATTTTTTTGTTTTTTATAATGTGTAATGTTGCATATAATGATATAATGCGTAATATTTATCAAAGCAAATGTAACATATCCCAACTCAACAAGTTTATTTATGTGAAGGCTTCACTACCTTCAGACTCCATCATGACAATTCAATCATACAGTTGTGCCAGGCCACCGTCATCCCAATACGGAGCCATAATCCCCGACAAAATCCTACATTATGTATAAGTTCCATATCCGTCACATATTTCAGCTTTCACGTAGCTCGCCAAACGGAGCACTTTCGCAACTACTACGCCCCGTTTTCCGAACGTCAAACTGGCTGCTCACCTCGGCGTTAAAAGCCGCTAAACGTTAAACCCCCATCTTAGCGCGCCCCGCTAAAATTTGCAAGTAACGAAAATTATTAAAGGCGTTACCATTACCCGAACATTCCTCGGCGGTGCCGTGACGCGCCGCTGAGAATTCCAAATTCCTGTAAAACTCCCGCGCCCCGGGATTGTCGACGGGAAGCCGCTTGTGTTTCCATTAAACTTCGAAGTTAAATACTCAGTCCTTTCGTATAATTATCTATCCTTATAATGAAGAATTTAACATTTAACCGTTATTAAACACCGAAAATTACGGTCGCAGTACACAACCGATTGGAAATATTTCATTAGTGTTCCATTAGCGTAGCTTTAAACGGATTACTTTGATTTCTAACCATTTGTTAAGTTTTTTTTTGGTAATGCTTTGACTACGATGTCAATCCTTTGATCCGAAAGATCAAATCAAAAGATCATCGAATCCTTAGATGCCCACCTCTGGATAAGGAACACTAAGGGTAGTGTTCCTACTCTTTTGTTCCCACTACTAATGTTCCTACACAGAGGACCCCTACTCTTCCAGGACAAACCGTCCCGGGCCACCTGTAATGGACCATGACCATTCGACGAGGCAAAGGGCAAACCGTACTGCGATGGATCTGCCTCATGATCCCTACTTGAAAACCTTTTCCTCGGTGGGTATTTTGGGCTTGCATGTTTTGAAAACTGAAGTCGTGATTCGAACCAAATAAATTGCCGGGTCGATCGAATACGGTAAAAAATGAAAGCTCACGAGACATTGTTACGTACGATTTTCACAAGCTTTTCTTCGTGTTCATTAAAAAAAAGTATTTAGTACCTTGCATCTTGTTTCTAGAAGTAAACTCCCAGTAATAACAAAAAAAAACAGCAGCTATCGCTACATGTATGCCTTCAACTACTCCAAATATTTGTCATGTTTAATCGGATTACTTTTTACACCATCTTGTTTCTATCTTTTTAGTTCACTTTTACGCATTCAGGTTTTCTGATATTTTTTTATAGACATACTTAACAAAATACTTTTAAGACATAATATTGTTTACATGTATAGACAGATTTCCACGGGTCACATATATTCTCCGGGTGATAACTGTGCTACTTTGTGTCTTTTTTCTGTTGCTTCCGTAATAGATCACACACTATATACTAGTGAAAAGTAATCCTATCTTCCTTTCTACGTTTCTGGTAGCGGACTTTGCGAGATTTTAAAATAAGTTCAGTCATTTTATGTGTCGAGATAGCAACTTGCCTACAACACAAGTGAATTCTTTTTTTTTGCCTCATTTTTGACCCTTCTAAGACCTGTCTCTAAAAAACAATCCGAGGTAATATATTTGTAAACAACGGGTAGCAGTGTATTGACATGTATATCAATGAAGAAATTCCATGTAATTAATTTTTTTACTAATATTTATGCTCCAGCGAGATTATAAATTTAATTGGACTGTAGATAAAATAAGTAGCTTGAAAACGTAATAAATACATACAAGTTCGAATCTTACTATGTTATGCTTGATTATACTTTTTTTTTTGTAGTGACCCTACCTCTGCGCTGAGAGCGTGAGTTTGATTTGTGCACAAGACAAACATTTATTTAATAAATATTAATATTTGTCTTGAGTCTGGATATTTCTATGTATTACATATAAAGATTTACAAAAAAATATACATGTATTGCGTCAACTGTCTGAAACTATGAGTACAAGCCCCATTACTTGGTTTGGGATCAGATCGTGCTGTGTGTTTGTGCGAAGATATTATTATTAGGTTAAATCACAATTTTACTTCTCCAGGTAACAAAGGATAGAATCTGAACTAAAAAAAATGAGTCTTGTTTTTGCATCATTGAGCTTTCAGTGTGTTAAAACATACTGAGAACATTGAAGAGCCGCCTCGTACTTGGACGGCGTCGAGTCCCCCACATTCGATACAGCTGAGCTCCTTCCGGAAGCTGATCACAGGTCATTTGACTGCACGCAAAAACCGCGTAATCTTATTTGATAGTAATCCGATCGCGCGTCCATACGAAAACGGCGTATTGCCCGCGCCGGTGCCGGCCGACGAGCGCGATCGTAACAGATCGCAATTAGCCGACGGTGAGATGCCCGAGTACAAAATTTCAGATAGAGTATTTTTCCTTACGTTTCGTGTCGCAGCCCCGCGCGCGGTCTGCGGAGTTGTGATTCGCCCGCTCCCGGTCGACTTCGGCCAAAATTGGGCATTGCAAATAAGCGCGGTGACCGATTTCGTTTCGAACGGTTCTCATATTTTTCGGGAAAAATGTCTTCAATTTTTTTTCCCGGATGACGGAAGCCTCTCGCAATTAGGCCGGTAACGGTTCGAGGAGCTTTACAAAAGTGGCCTTGTCAAATATTTAACAACAAATGGAACGTTTTAATCACGGATCGCGATTATCATTTAGCCGAAAATCTCATTTTATTTCTTTAGTATGTCAAATATTTGAAATTTTCTAGCCAGTTAATCTCTTTCTCCATCGTTACATCACTAAACTGTTAAATTTGTGCAAAATACATTTTCAATAAATTTCACAAACAAGTATTAGAGGTTTTAATTTTGATTACGTAATTTAAAAATATGAACTAACAACTTATTTTGCAAATCTACAGCGCATACGCACACACGTATGTGTACGCGCTGTCGCGAACTCCGATTTCTCAACTGATTCATCATTCACCATTCTCATGCTACGCATCTTTCAACACGGCCAGATAACGATGGGGACATTAATATTTTGTCGTATGACCTACCAATTCTCCTCGTAAAGGTCATTTAGCAGCTACTGCGCATTGGGGTTACTTCTCCAAAATAACCATGAAATGGATATTTTTGTAAAAATCGATAAAGCAAATTATTATGTTAAAATTATTAAGATCTAAAGTTTTAAAAATAAGTGAAATATCGCCGAAATGGAGTTTAAATCTTTTAAGCGAGCGCTTTTACTTACATGAAATAGAATGTAATAAGTGAAATTCCTATAAAGCGGACTCCTATTAAATGTAGTTATAAGATTTTCGTCAGCAAACACCTATTTTCTTCTTTTAAATTTCACTCCTAAAACATCCTGCAGCTTCCCTACTAACCGCAACTAAACAAGTCTACTAATCCTATTAAATAAAATTTAAATTTTACCTCAAAAAACGTAACAGATCAGGCTGTCACTTTTAGCAAATTCTTAATTTTAACTCAACTGAACTGAACATAATAAAAAAAATATGTTTTTAGAACCCTTACAGCTAGCTTCAAGTGATATTTTAATTGATATTTTCCGTTGAAAAACTAACTTCCCCCCATATAACACATCAATAATTATATGGAAAATTAATTAATTTTCTATATAATTATTGATGTGTTATATGTGTTCGGCACCTAAAATTCCATCAAAATTTCCAATCCAAACATTACACAGTTTTAGAATAATCCACTGTGTCAAGCGGACAGACAAACCCTAAAGTGATTTTAAAGGGTTTCATCTTTCCCGTTGACATATATGAAACCCTAAAGACATATTGAAACTAATTAAACGAGGACCTCTTTAACAGTAACAATGTTGAATATCAAAATACAACAGGTGGTTTCGCCGAATTGTCTTAAAATATATTATTGCACACCTTTACGCGAAATTAAAGTGAAAACAATAAATGTCGGAGCTTCTCGCAACAAGGTTGAGTAATTATCAACAATTGCTAAAGTTATATTTAAGTTGTATTTCCATTATATTAATAACTCGTCGGAAGATTCTTAAGACTATTGACGGTGATTGTTACATTCATCTATTTCAACAATGGATTTACTGTATAATTTTAAATAAATATTTAATTAACATTCTGATGTGATTTATTAATTTTCAAATGACTTCAGGCATATATGCAATAGTTAAGTACGAATTAAAAAAAATAGGCTTGAAGACTTTCTTTTCGGTTTTGTTCATTCTTGTTTTTCGATTCGGCAGTAAATTCATTTGAACTTTCAATAAAACTAACTACACCTTATGTCGTACATATTTTTCTTTTAACGATTTGACAATACATTGTCTTAACAATTCAGAAAAAAAATCATTCCAGTAAATACACTTTATATGTGTTATTATATCACTTTTATGATATTTTATTATAACATATAAAAGTTGCTTGAATTAAGAAATCCTATTGAAAAGAAACTTATCTCGATACGTATCAAAAAGAACAAAATTTAAAATAATACTGGTTTTCAAAACAATCATGTAAACGGATTTGGTTGAAGTTGACTTGCAAAATTGGACTTAAGCAAACTAACAGAAATGCGAAATGAAATATTTGTAATCAACGCAAACAATCATTGCAAATACAAGTTGATATAATAAATATATTTTTTTTGCTAATATTAATAGTATTATATGGCCAGGCTACAGACATACCCTTACTAACGCATCGTCTTACCTTTTGGAATTTTTTTAACCTCAATGGGCTCTGACGCTATTGTTAAATCACAAACGGTTATTTAATTGCTTATCACACCTGTTGCTAGTTTATTTACGAGACAATCTCGTGTCCAAAGGTATTTACAAACGAGGGGGTTCCCTCTACGCATAACCGTTTGATATATTTTTTATGTGTATCCCGGCAAAACCGGCACTCGTAAACTGTTGGATGTGAGCCCGCAACGCCATTTAGCTCTGGACACTTTAGCGTAATTTATGATTTACCCGGAAAATTATGTGGACGCAGCCGAAGTCTCTGTTGCGCGAATGCGTTTTTTTTTTTGTGTTCCCTGGGATACATATTCGTTGATTTGTTTATTTTGGGGCTTAATAAAATTACAGGCTTCGTTTTAGGATGTTTGTTAAAGGATGATTAAATTAGTCTTTTTGGTTTCGTTCTAATTTATCTTATTGCTTGAAGTGAGTAATTCTTGTGTATATAGTCATAGGATATGGTATCTGGGAAACGATCTTAAAAGTTTAATGACAATTTATTTGCACTTTGGTACGGTTTTGCTTTTCTTTATACATATGTTTTTTTCTGGTAAAACGCGATCTTATAATAAAACAAATGTTCTCCTAAGCGTTGCTTTGTGCTACCATGTCTTATCATTTTGAAGTAATTGCATAGAAGCTATCAAAATAGGCCCTACGTAACTAAAATACATTGATAAATTTCGCAATCGAATGTTGTTAGAAATGACGATAAGCAAGTTTTCCCGAGGGAAGATATCTTATTCCCGCGGAAAACTCGAAAGGCTCCGAGCACAACCCGGGTATTCAGTCGGTACAATACGAAACGATACAAAAAAATTAATTCCGTTTCGGAGTATAGATGCTACGAAATAACGGCTACACCAGCATTAAACAATAGAATAAGAATTGTTCATCATAATCATTATTTATCACCGACGTCATGACTTCCGTCATTTTCGATATACACGGAGCGTGAGCAATGACAGTAGTAGATTTTTACACAGCTCCGTACAGAGACGTTAGGAACACATAGCCGAACGGTTTCTTAAATTTCTTGCTCGTTCTTCTGGAGTGACGACTGCCTTCCGAACGAATGGTAAATTAATATTGTTATAGCAAATTAATGTTATAATGACGCATTTCAAGAATTATGATTAACTTATGAAATAAAGACATTTTTGAATTGGTTTATATGCAATCTACAGTCGATAACAGGGGGCGGGAAACGAGTAACTAAATAACGACTCCCGCGACGCGCCGACAGACGGACGACGAACCGGGGAAATTTCGAGAATAAGTTACCTTTTCAAACGTCCATAAGGAAAATCGCGAACACAACACGCGCTCCCGTCACATCGTCACCTTCGTATGTTTGTTTCGCTTTGACGACGCATAACGGCGGTCTACGTACGTACGACGTAAAAACGCCGCCGCCGAGAGCCGGCGCCCGCGCTTCGACATCGGCGCCTTAACGAGGATACGGCTGTGGAGTGTTTGTTTAATAGGCGGAGCCTTTGGGATGCTTTGAGGCCGCGCGCGAGCAAAGTAGACGCATCCAAATCGTGGAGGGCACTCCGTATAACGAATTTCGACTTGATTCGATAACGAATTCTATCTAAAACAGAGAATCGTATTTCCGTTTTTGTAACTCAAGATGATTTTTTTTTGTTGTAATGGAAACGCATTTTCGTTTGTTAGATAAAGCTCTTCAGTAATCAAACGGAATACATTTTTTAACAATAAAGTTTATCATAAAAACGTATATAAACTTTTTTTTTAATTTTCAACAAAAATAATCATAAGTTATTATGTTTACTCAAATGTTAAAAAAAAAATGAAGTGTAAAAAATGGGAATGCGGGTTTGCGTTTGAAAATTCCTTGAGCGCGTACGTGTGTTACAATAATAACCCTAAAACGTTGCACCATTTAAATCATACAACTTGTTGCTATTTTTGGACTTCAAAACGAACTTGCGTGTATAAATTGTATTACCAGATCACCTCGTTTACGTTATGCATAATTATCCCATCTATATTTATTACAGCGTCACAGCAGCATTATTGACCGACCCCTCTACATTATTTCGTATCGAGGCCCGTCGATCTTAACCCTTCCATCTCAGTTCAGTACCCATCGAAGGGTCTTACCTCCGTTGTCACCAATACGTTGATAACATCCGCGTGTTTAACGTAATCGTCAAGGCACAGAGGGCGCGATTCAAATCGAATTAAAACACTCTCTACCATTAAGAATACACTCAGTCACATAAGCCACTTATCACACTAAAGTCCTACACAAACCTTAAGTAATAAAAGTAATAAAGTAACCTTAATAAGTGATATAATAGAGATCAATGAAACGATCTCATTGCAATTTACCTGTTTACTACTGGCATTTTCCGTAATTTCCGTAATGCGACTAATGGGGATCTATTGGTTAAATTATTTGTGACATCCTACAACAATAATTGTTTTGTGACGGCTTTCTCAAGACCAATTCCGATAACGTCACAAAAGTTAATTCAGGATGACACCTAATACAATTAGCGATTTTTGCTGAAACTTAAAAAAGAATTTTTTGAGTTTTATTCTTTCTCCTAACAACCATACATCCTTTTATATATCTTAGTTCTTTACGTACACCCTACAAATAAAAAAGGTAAAAAAATTAAAAAAAAAAGCTATTTTATACATTGAACTTATATAGATTGTCGCGTATCGATAAAATCCATGTCAAAATTCGTAATAAAAATGAAAAATTGTTTTCGTTTTATGAATAAATGATGAGTCAGAATTTTTATCAAGGTACACGAAAACTACAGTGTTTAAGCTGTTTTTCCACTTTAATATTATAGTTTGTTTCCCCTATACCATAGACTACTGACAATGGCGCAGGGCGGTCGGGACATTCGCCGCTGACATCATACGGACTTGCTTGCCTGCTGTCATTGAAAGTGTATCGCTCACCCGTGGCCAAATAAAATAAAACAGAAAACGTAGACCGGTGCGGGATCAACTAACGCAGTTTTATATAAAACTACAATCTTCAGGAATGTACATAAACAAAGCAACAATGCCACTAGGCGATTGCGGCTAAAGTGCCTGGACCTTGGATCCAGCATCACAAGGGTAAATTCCCGCACAAACTCACTACTCCTCAGGCTGTCTGGGCGCGTACATATAGTATGCAATTCTCGCAAGTAGTTTAGCAAGCAACTTTAGACCACTAATAACTGATATTCAAGCGTTCGAACTGGAGTTGTTTTCACGTTTCCTGTGACCAAGTAGGTGACCCTGAGGGGTATACCCCCATCTCCCTTATCTCCATGGGAAGCATTCCAAAAACTTTAATTGAAGTTATACTTCTTTTAGCGCATTATGAAAAAATATGAAGGGGAATTTTCAGCGGGGTGACACAAAAACTACAGTATGAAGTTGTTCGCAAGCGACTTAGTGAGCAACTTCAGACCACTAACAAATTATGTGCCAATTCAATCACTACCAGAAAGTGCTATGACAGTGGCCATAATTTAGTAATAACGTTTATTCTAATTTAGACTCAATAATTATTATGATTTCAAAGAAAAAGATAAAATTGTTTTTACATTTTAAATTAAAAAATAAATACTAATTTATTTCATTTTTCGAATTCAAATAAAACTTTATTAACTGAATACAGTTGATTTCCAACTTCAGTCTTTTTGTCATTTTATTGTAGATAATTATTTACATGCAATTGAAACATTTTTTTACTTTTCCAAAAAAGTATAACTTCTCACGCGCGTACGTATGTAGTTTTTATTAAACTTGTACATTTAGCAGGAAAGTAATTATTTTGGCATTCGATAGTGCAACAAATCGATTTACGTTATAAATAAAAACTACATCCATAAAAATTAATGTACATAATAATGTATTACTAAAACTGTTCTCTGCCCCGTTTGAATATTCGTCAACCTCTGAAGTCAAAGCAGTGCAGCATGAACTTCGAGTCTCATAGCTCAACGCCTGCTCCGAACTCCTGCGTACTCGGTCCAAGTACTCCCAAGTTCTGATTAGATTCCGGTCTGACCGTATGAAGTGGTGCATATGATTTCATGCATATTCAATAGTCGAACAACGCCGCGAAATGTGTACCGCACGCATAGAAACACTATATATGGCTTATAAGCACGTATATTCTTATAGAATAAAGCATAGAAAAATGCCTTACATGAATATGAATCATTAACTTGAAATACTTAGAGTAAGTATATGCTTGTCTATTTAAATTTTCATATTACTACTTTTTAATTCATTAATTTTCATTTGTGTATTTTATATACACTGTATGCAGGTAATGTTAAACGGTATTAAATTTGTATATTATAGAAAAAAACTGGCCAAGAGCGTATCGAACCATGCTCGTTATAGAGTTCCTAAGCCATTATAATTGCACTGCATATGAAAAAAATACGTTGTTACACTTTTTCCATGTTTCCTGCACAGAATAGTTATAAGCATTTTAGTCGCCTATAACTACAAAAACAAGTAGATATGTTGACTATGAGCATATCTCCATGGAACTTATGTCCTTTTTTTTAGAAACGCAGTTTTTCGGCAATAACTCGTGTTACAAGAAAACAATGATTTAAAAGCATCTTATACTCTGACATTGTTCAGTGAGTTGATTGAATATTTAGTCTTGTCGACAAGTTCAAAATCGTGTTAATTCTTGATAAAGGTCCTAAAAATTGTGTGATAGCTCATTGGATTCGGAATGACGTCTAGAAAAATGCATTCAAAGGCTTTTACTGCACGATAAAAATTGCAAAAGTTATTAACAAATTAAGATAAAAAAAGGTATTACTCAAAAACTATTAATAATTAAGAAATTAAAAAAAAAGATTCATATAGACGAGAAAATTTTCTAAAAAAAGTCTTGACTCTCAAAACTTTATCTCTATTATTTATAATTTTAATTTAGTGCTGAAAACAGGGCCCCGCGCGGCCTATACAGTATGGCCGCGCTACCGCTCGACAGAGTCTGTCACATAAATATTTTTGTAAAGTATCGAATGTGTTTGTAAAGTATTTAAGCGTGCGTGTATCTTTATAATATATTGAAAATAAGTACAGATATGTTTAAAACGACTTGGAATAGAATCAGAAAACTGGGAAACACATAGCCCGTCATTAAAAATTTCGTATAAAAATAGACAATAAAATTTTAGGGTTAGACTAGACATAGACGTAGCTTTCGCTTTTGGAAAATTCTTAACGAACATTCCACACAACTTTTAAACTCGTCGCTCACTTTCGCTGAATCTCTATTGAAGCGTAACGTCGATGCTTGTGGTGTTATATTTAAACTTGCACGTATCAATCATAATGATATTCTTAAATCCTTCAAATCATCATCATTATCATCGCTCAATCTTCAGCTAGTCACAATAACTGAAAGGGACAAGTACACCGAAGGGAGCGTAATTATAGGGGAGGAGTGCAGGTTCTAGCCTGGATTAGAAGTGACGGGAATGTAGAGCCAGCTGAGATTCGTGCAACCTTTAGCCAGAAGTTGGAATCAGGATAGATAATAGATACTATAGTGTGTAACTAAATATAGTGGGAAGGGTATGTTCCTTCCATTTCTCTTTCGTTCTTCGTTTCCTTTACTTGATGCCGGCTTTGAAGTCCATTTCTGGGAGGTGGAACAGTTCACCTGCAACTTTTTAATATCTACTGTAATCTGTGTTAATTTTTTTTATTCTTCTTGATTCCTGTTATAAAAACTATTGTCTTGTTAAGCAAGTCTCCCAAGTGTGAATAACTTTTTATCATAGAAGATCTTAAAGTAGAGTTGAGTAGATGGTGTAGAGCTCACAAACAAATCCTGTCTGGTTTTTCTTCCCTTAATCTTTCATTGTTCATTTTCTTAGCTTTGTGAATGAATTTTAGCGTTCGTTTAAAATTTGACAAATTTCATCGCCAGCATTTTTAGTTTCCGCTTTGCTCTGTTCTATAATTGCATCTTCTTCCTGGTTCCTGTTGCAGTAGCTCGGTTTACCTAAGTCTCATATGTAACTAAAACGTCCAATTTTTCTCTCTGTTATTGTAGATCTTAAAGCAGTGTTTATTAGATGATGTTGAACTCTTGTTTTGAAAGAAATCTTTATTTCCAAATTCTTTCTTCCGTTAATATTTCATTCTTCCTTTTCTTCGTTTACTGCAGATTCTCAAGGTCCGTTTTGAGAATTGATAAAGATCATCCACAATCTTTACTATTTCTAGTTTGCTTTATGATAATGTTGTTCATTTTTCTTAGTTCCTGTAACAGTAACTTTTGTCTTGTCTGAGCGAATCTCACGAGTATAACTATATTTCTGTAATAGTAGATCTTTAAGCAGAATTAAGTTAATGATGACGAGCTATTCTTTAAAAATTAAAAAAATCTTAATTAGTCTTTAATTAATCGATTCATTCTTCATTTTTTTCGCTTGGTGCAGATTTTCAGTGTTTGTTTATGGGAACCAGTCTATTTTTCTTACTTAACTGTCGTAGCTCATTCTTTTTTTCACAATTGTCCTGTGTGTAACTAGGGTGTCCAATTTATTTTTTTCTCTGGTCTAATACAGTCCATTCTTCTTTGTTCACGTTGAAATGGCTCATATCTTTTCTACATGACTCTCCTATGTGTAACTAGAGCATCCAACTTCTCTTTCTGTTAAAGTAAATGTCAAAGCAATTCTAAATAGGTGATGTCCAGTTCTTCTCAAAAGTAAATCTTTCCTAATTCATATCTTCCGTTATTCTTTCATTCTTCATATTCGACGCTTGGTGCAGAATTTTAGTGTCTCTTCCTGAGAGTTAATAAAATTTATCAGCACCTTTTTTAATTTCTGATTTTCTTTGACCTCATGCAGTCTCTTCTTCTTAGTTCCCGTTGTAATAGCTCATTTCCTTCCTACATGAGTTTCCCATATGTAATTAGCACATCCAAGTTTCTTTTTTAAAGTAGTAAATTCTGAAATTGTGACAAGTAGAGGGCACCTAGCTCTATTTAAAAAAAAACCTTTTTCTTCGGTTAAGATTATTTCCTTCATATTCTGCACTTAGTGCAGATTTTCAGTGTTCAGTGTTCATTTCTAAGGGTCAGTCTTTTTTAATCCTACTTCTCTCTATGCTAATGTTGTCTTTTTTTATTGATTCTTTTTGGTTTCTGGCGTGTGACAGCCCGTGTCCTATTTGAGTGAGTCTCATTTTTTGAACCCCGCTTCCCCTCGGTAAGATTTGGCCTAAATCTCCCTTAATTTCACGTGAGATTTATCATATTTAATCTCATTTTAGTGGAAAAACATGTTGAATTTTATCCTGTTTTCTTTCAATTTTGCACTGTTTCTTGTGAAAAGAAATTACGTGATATTTGTCGAGCCCCCTCCAACGCCGTGAGTTTAGGTGAGATTCGCCTTGACCCTCCCCTCCCCCCCTCCCACAAGCGCCTTACGTAATTAATGGATGCCCCCTTAAAGGACTAACCAGTTTATGTGGTCTTTCGATTTTCTTGAACAAATGTGGAGAAATCTATTCTAATCATTTTGTCATCGAATGTTAGTTCAAATAATTTATTTATCTGATGCGTTATTGCCCTGTAAAGACAGTTACCACCTCCTTTGTAAGACATGTGGTCTTTCTATTTGATAATGAAATTTATAACAGTAATACAATTTATAATAATTTATTTGTGTAATAATACATTAAGTACCTGTGCAGTAAGTTATGATAAAATAAAATAGTTTATTGACTTTTTATTCCTCTGGTGATATAATAGTATTTGTAAGTATTATTACCAGTCAATGCACAAGGTTTAATGGTAGTAATATATTTAATGACTTTTTTTATTCTTTGATGCTTAGTATTAGTAATTTAAAAATTATACTATTATTCAATTTAAGATATCTGTATTACATAATAATGTATGTAATTATTAGCTTTACTCCATCCTATGTTGGTTAACAATGGTATTTTAATAATCACATTACCAGTAAATTTGTCATAGCTCAGTGGGATAATGCCATAACTTCTAATTTTATCAACTTATACAATTACCAGTTACAAAAAGTTGTAATACTAATTAATTTGCATTAAAAAGCTTAATAATATTATACTAAACTTATAAATTTTGTAATGCCTAGTCCTTACACAGTAATTACTAAAGTAACTACTGTGTAGTGTTATCTAACCTCAAGAATATATTGTCTATTCATTTATTATGCTTTGATTTGTGATGCTATCTCAGTATTTGTAATATATTTTTGACATACGTAACAATTGGAAGTATTCATTGCTAATAAGCGATAAATGTGCATGAATATAATTAGATTAAAGTCATACATGTGTTCATATACACTTTTTTTTTTCTAACTTAATCATATAAAACTATACTCACTCTCTCATGTTTGTTATCAATCTTAGCCTAAGGATTATATGGATCGTATACCTATGACTCCTTTTAAAATGGTACACTCAGTATGTTTATTGTGTTTTATGCTTTATATCATTGATATTGTATAGAAATTCTAAATGTTGAATTTTAATAAATGAGTGTATATGATAAGCAATAAATGTATACGTTTATAATTAAACTATAGGCAAGCATTCATTTACACACTTTTGTTCCTAGTTTATTCATATAGTATATTTATTCCTTAGTATTTATTATATTGTATTAACTTAAATTTATTATTGTTTAGTACAGGACGGTGTACTCAGTATTTTAATTGTATTCTATGTATTTACATTCACCCACACATTGTTAATAAGTAATATTAAAGGTATTGCATTTACACACTTTCGCCCATAGCACAATCATATAAATATGTCTATTGCTTAGTATTTTAATTGCATTCTATGTACCATATACATACACATACACTTACACAAATATACACATACGCATCTATATATATATGTATATATATATGTAGGTACTCACTGTTAATAAGTATTAAATGTAAGTTAAAGGATTACATGCATTTACTCCTTAGTTCAAGCCGATCAGGTTCTTTATGAAAATGATCTATGAAAGAAAAATCTGATCTAGACAACATCAATACTTCTATAATTATAATTTGGTGCTCAGGTTAGTATTTAGATTAAGTAAGTGACAAAAAGGCATTACGTATTTGGTCTTGGACCACCTAACTGATTCTGTGGCACTGAATTTTATCTTTTTTATAATGTTCCTTTTCCCCTCCGTGTGTGATTACTGTTAGCCTAGTAGGTCATCACTGCTTATAGAATGTGTTTTATTATTCCTATTTAATCGGTTTAAGTGTATTTCTCTTAAATGATCAATACTTTAACAGACACATATCTATTATCTACATGTCCTAAATTAGTATAAGCTTTCATTACTATTATATTAGACTATGCGATTGAGTATTATTGGAATAAATACATTCTGTCTTGTATTCTAACCCTCGTTGTTTTATATATAGAATTGTAAGTGTATGTGATTACCATCATGATCTTTAATAACAATTGATGGGCCTTACCAAATATGATATAAACTCTACCCTTTAAGTTTTTTCTTAAAATATTAGACTGTATTTAGAAAATCTCTGTTTTGTTACAACTAAAACAAGTGCAGTAATTGTCCCTTTGATCTGTGTTAAATATTAGTTTAAATTATAAATACCGGGTTATATACCTAAATAGTTTTTTGTGGCTAAGGAATGGCATATAGTATAGTGAGTATATATTTAGGATGTTGAATAACCCGTTTGTTATTCACTTGGTTTCTACTTTTGAGTCTGGTATACTCAGTCGTTAGTGTTTATTGACTGCTTTGAAATGTAGTTTGTCTAATTGTTGTGTTCATGTAATGTAGGTGTAAATGGAGCGATCTCACCGGGTTTTTCTTGACATCGACGATGTGCGTCTGAACACAATACAGATTTACAATGTAAACAAACCAAACAACAAAGAGCGTCGCGGCCGCCTATGTGCTTGCGCGCAGCACTTTTGCATTATGTAACGTCCAGTGAGAAATAGTTACAATGTATGTTCTTGATGGGTTAACTAATTTTATTTCACTATTTTGCTAATACCAATGTCTAGTTATGTAAAATTAACAATTCTTAAAGCCCTCAAATCTATGAAAATTAAAAAGACTGCTGAACTTGAGGGCCTCTATAAAAATAATTTATTCAATAGTAGACTGCATTGCTCTATGTTTAGTATTGATCTTTAATGCTTGTGTTGGTGGTAGAATGTTTCCAAATATAATGAAGCAATGTAAGATAATTCCAATATTTAAATCCGATAGTATATTCAACCCTTCAAACTTTAAACGGATATCAATACTATCGACACTCAATAATTTTTTTGGAAAACTAATCGTAAACCAACCATCTCACTATTTTTGTGACAGTAATCAAAAAATTTAGATTCACAATAGGTAGCTGAACAACCTAACCGATATTGAACTCATTCAGCAGATTTCTGGTGCCTGGGAGGAGTCACGGAATGCAATTGGTGTTTTCTGTGATTTATCCCAGGCATTTGATTGCATTCGTCTAAGAACAACGTGACTACGGCATCAGGGGTCTATTATTTAGATTTCTCTACAGAAGTCTGAGTAATAGACCCCTGTAATAGACCACAGTAGAGTTTAGAGTTAATATTAACCATTAATATTAACTCTGAACTCTACTGTGTATACTCATAGTGGAGTTTAGAGTTAATGTTAATGGTCTGAGGTCATCGGGATATGCAGTTAATATAGGTGTGCCACAGTATTCAGTTCATGGACCATTTCTATTTCTAGTTTATATTAATGATCTACCTCATGATTTTACTGTTTGCTGATGATACTTCCTTACTTTTTAAGGCGAATAAACAATGACCAGCTTTTAACGGAGAAAATGGTACTTATCTCAAAAGTATTCGATTGGTTTATTATTAATAATCTTTTACTCAATGAGAAGAAAACCAAACTCATTAAATTTTCGTTGTTTACTACTAAATTAATCAACGCAAACATAGTAGTCGGGGACGCGACACTGGATATTGTGGACACGGCCCTATTTCTTGGTCTCTCTTTAGGTAATGAGTTAGAATTGAATTGCCTTATAACGAAATTGGCGAAAAAGCTTAATTGTGCATCATAGGCCATCAAAAGGATTCGGCGACCTACAAATGAAAGCATCGCGAGATTAATTTAATTTAGTTCCTCTCATAGTCTCATAGCGTATAGAATACCATTATGGGGTCGTGCAACCGATATAAATACAATTTTTGTGCTGAAAAAGAAGGCTATTCGTGTCATTCATAACTTTAGACCAACAGCATCTCTTAGAGAAAAATTTAAAGAAATTAATATTTTTACTGCACCGTCATAATACATATACGAAAATTTGGTATATGTTAAAAGAAATATAAAATCGTTTCAAAACATTAGTGACTTTCATAATATTGACACTAGATATAAGAATGACCTTGCTGCTCATAAAACCAGACTGAACAGAGTTAGATCCCAAATCCCAAATTAGATCCCAAATCCCAAAATAGATCCTAAATCCCAAAGGGGCAATCTGTGCGCTTGGATAATAAGGTCCCAGTTGAAATTCCAAATTTTTCATTTCACGAATTTAAAATTTTTACTAAGAAAGTTTTATGGTATGAGTTATTATGCCGAATTTCAATATATTAACATAAGGAAAACCCTAAAATTGATCTGCTCGACTGTCAGATTGTTCCGTGTCATTTTCAAATGTTATACTAGTTTTATTGACTAATCTATCCCGTAGCTTTGACCAAAAAAAAGGAAACCTTGAATCTCATGCCCATTCTCCTCAAGGTGAATCAGCATTTGGAATGGGTGACAATGCTAATGCCAAAAGAATACAATAACGACGTATTTCAAGTGTAATTCCATTATCTACTTCCGAAATAAAGATATTTTTAATGTTATTTAATTTAACAAATATGCCGAACAGGATCGTATTAGCAGAAAAGAAAGAAAACTAGGTAAATTGTAAAATAACTGTTAATCTTGGTACCATTATTATAATAAATGAACCCTATAATTATCCCACTCTAGATATTCGATTCTAGATTCGTCTCCTCTCGAGTTACATATTCTGAAGGAGTTACATTTTGTTCACGCACAGCAGTAAAAACTTATGTGCGTGAACCGCACAAATGTTTTTTTTATTATTAAAATAAGTTACCAAACCGGGTCAAGAGAGCCAGTGAGAGGAGAAGTGAAAGTGAGAGGTAGAGAGAGACGGAAAGCGAAAGCGAGAGAGACTGCGAGCGAGACGAAGAACGAGTAGGTCTTGAAATCGGAAATGCTAAAGAGTAAAATAAATGGTTATGTTTAGTATCGAGGTTGTGATGAAAATCAAAATTTCGATTAAGATGCTTTATCTGAGTTGAGTCACGGGCAAAAGCCAGTTGTCTTATAAAAGAATAGAGTATAACATATGACGGTATCGGAAAACAAAACTTATGGTATATTTAAAGTGATATTATTTACTTGATGTGTTTTCTTATAGAATAATCACAATCGTAGTACAAAACATTAATATTTTAGTTTCACCTATTTGCACCTGCCCAATTTTTCATGTTACGAAGTTATAAACGTCAAACGTTTTCATTAAGTCGATCCGCGCCTGCTCACCCCAGAAACGATCGTAATGGCGCCATTTTGATGTAATTAAAATTCTAACGGCGGCGCTCGCGTCGGGACCCCCTCATCATTATTCCATGACGCCGTTCCCCGTACAGGATCTGTCAAAAGCCGAATTAGAGTACATTAGCTGAAAGCAATCAGTCGCTACTGTTATATTTTAGACGTAACCCGTGACGCCGACATCGGGCTAATGTGTACGATTTACAATTTAATTATTCGTAGCATCGAACTTTATATAGTTCAAATATTCAACGCACAAGCGATCTCAATACGAGGTGCTAGATGAATATTTTTTAGGTACAAATAAATTTCAATAACTACAAAGCTACTCCGATGTATGCATACAGTATAACCGATTCGGTGCAGCATGGGCGGCGATGATTAGCGAACCACCCGACTTAACGGCAAAATAATTGAATCCTGTCCTCCGTTTATTATGTTGGTATGCATTTTCTTTAACTTCTTCCACGTTAAAGGAATTATGCAATGTTAAACTGTGGAGAAATCTGCCTTATCTATTTTTTTAAAGTGCATAAGTCAATCAATCAATCAAAAATAGCTTTATTTCGCAGGTAATAAAAATTACCCTTAAAATGCGTCATAAACGATTGTTTTTAACATTAACATTACCACCCATTCCGAATGCTGAGTTACCTTAAGAAGAATGGGCAAGAAACTCAAGGTTGCTCTTTTTTACTCATTGATGCAAAATATTGAATAATTAATAATTTAGTACTACACTTATAAATGACATGAAGCAACCTGTTAGCCGAGCAGTTCAATCCCATGGGTTTTTTTCCATAAGATATTCAGACACGGAATAATAGCCTTTGCTATATAACTTTCTTTTAACAAAACGTTTAAATTCCTAAAATATGAAATTTTGAATTCCAGCTGGAATCTTACAAAAATACACACGTTACCCTTTAAATGTTTTGTTAATTTTGCTTAGACGGGTTAATATTTTAATATTAGTTTCCTTAAATTTTTCTCTGAGAAATGCCATTGGTACCAAATCATAAACAGCACGAATTCTTCTTCGCTTCTGCAGCACTAAAATCGTGTTAATATCGGCTGCGTGACCCCATAACAAAATTTCATAGGTCATGAAACTATGAAAAACACAAATAAAATTGTGTCGTGGTGCTTTTATCTGTAACTCTGCTTACAAATGATGCTTACATATGTGGGGAAATGAATTCGGCATTCTTTTCACTGCGTACGCAGCAGAACTAAGACTTTTTGCCATGACATTCGAGAGACATCGATTCGAGAAGATTGACAGATATCGAACACCTAAGCTAATCGATATCTGTCCATCCTCTCGAATCAATATTCAATTTTTTGGATAGATATTCGTAGTTGAGAGGCAGATTCGACGGTCGGAGGTGGGTGACGTGCTGCATGTTGCAGGCAAGCGTCTATTAGCGATTTTCGCGAATTAACACCTCACACAGTAGAACGGACTGGTTCTTATTATATATTTTGTTCAGAAATTTTAATTTTAACACTGTACTCAATCATCGAAGTACACTACTTACTATAGAATCACAAGCGGAACTACAGTACTCGGAGAATGCGTCCACAGTAGACGGAGCTAATAACTATGTAGTAGGTCCGCCATCATAACAACTCGAATGGCAGAAGTTGGCTGTATTTTATAAAAAAAAAATACGAAATTAGGTTTCGTAGATTAGAATCAAACACAAGGTTTTAAAAAAACATTTCTTTTTTAAGTTAAAATCGAATAGATTTGAAGGAATTGAAACAATATTAAAGACATTTGATGTGAATTATTTGCTTAATACGAAATATGTAGTCAATATGCATTTATTAATTTAGCTTCTGTTTTAACATTGTATTATTGATGTTGCTTTTATTTTCGACATTTTAACTTCAAGTACATATATGTGGCTCAAAAATAAATTAATAATACGTTATGTACGAATATTATACAAAAGTATAAGAATGCAAAAAAAAAGGGGGGAATCAGTAGTGAAAGCAAAAAATCAATGACGCATATTAAGTACAAATAGCATCTTTATGAGTAAATGAAAGTCAAAAACTGAAAAAAGAACCTGACTTCTACGAAACGGAGCTAACAATGTTTTTCATGACACTAGCTCTGAATTAAGTAACGGATCGAAATCAAGATTTAGACCCATATCGGTCTTTCTTTTATCGACAAATGGACACAGACAGACAGACATACAATCCACTCAAACAAAACACTGTCACGTGTTTTAGCGTCCATATATAGTTTTGTCATATAATATATAACACTAGCTGTTCCTCGCCAGCTTCGCTGGGCTTCGAATTAAGAAAGTTAATAAAAAATTAAAAACGTAATTAAGAAAAGAAAACAATAAGCTTAAAACCATTTACAAACTATTCCTCGTTGAATGATTAAAATCATAAAGCAATAAATTCAATAGCTTTTTAACTGGTAACCGACCGAAACTAGAGTTTCAGCCAAAACCAACATTGAAACTAAATGAAATTTGTTAAATTTTCTAATGCATTTTCAACTTATTTCTAGAGTTACATCAAATGCACATTTTTTAATTATAAATTTAGCTATCAGAAGATATTACAACAGAAATTCGAATAGATCCTAATTTTTTTCTAGATTAATATTGCTTATATCATCAATCTATAACAATATCTATGGTTTCTGCAACTTAATTATATCATTCATTTTTGTCGATTCGAGTGATTAATTCAACTTCATTACGATACAGATACCATTACATTACGAAAATGAAAACAAACAAATACTAATATACTTTCTTTACTTATTCTAATTGTTAGTAGCTGAGCCATAGCGACCGGTGATATACCCGCACGAAATAAACCGATCCTGCGGGTCTAGCATGACGACCTAGAGAAAAGTCTTTTCATACAGTTATCCTTCTCTCGACAACTTTACGCATAGAAGGGATAACAGTATAGAGAGAATCTTTTCTAGGCCGTCATGCTATGCCCGTCGGTCCGAGAGTACATGAACGTAAGTTTTGACATGACCGAAGTTTGTCATTTGGCCGAAATCAAAACCGAAGCTTAGAACTGTTACTATTTTTAAATGTTGCCCGGATAAACGAGAAATATTTATACATAGCATATAGAAGACATAGATCAAATAAAATTTCTAGCTCCTCAACTAGATCCAACAAATTCTATGATATCTGTTACTAATAATTTTTTTTTTTATCGTTCTTAATCTGAACTTAGTTTTGAACAATTTCAAATGCACATAAAGTTATCTTTTATTTAAAATCCATCGATACAAATTTGAAATTCGTTATTAGTTATTAATTGTATTAATTATTGTATACATGAATTAATGCTTACTATTAATAATAGACATATTCTTTATTAAATTTCTATTTTTTGCTATCAATATCAATCTGTTCCTTATTCATAAAACGTATATTCATTTTATAGCATATAATGTGCTTTAATACAAATTATCCAATAATAAACAGTCAATACATGTAGTTGAGTTTATGCTATTTCTAGTAGTCTGTTTTAGCCAGTCACTTTCGTTTTGAGATCTGATATAAATTATTTATAATTTCTGTAAAGTATACACGCTAGCTAGCTTATTAAAACTAGTTGCTCTTTCAACTTCGACCTCTGAAATTAGATACTCGAATTTTTCAATATCAGTTTTTATAACGTCAAGAAGCATTAAATAAGAACGTCCCTAATATATTCTCTACAGTTTAATCGACTTTCAAGATAGAGAATTGGCCTTCTTATTTGTTTGGGAAAGCTATGTTCACATAGTTACCAGATCAGGTTTTTACACGATAAACGTGTTTTTATGTAAACACTTGGAGTTGGAAAAACCTGCCAAGGGCCACCACACAACGCGTTTGACGCTTATACATCTATATGTATTACCTTGCTCGTGATAAAATAAAAACCGAATTTTGATAATGGTATTTCATGAAGATACAGGAGTCGATACTAAGAGCATTATCAAATCAGAATCACAAATGCAACCGATGTCCACGTGGACCAAGCGCAGGCGTCTGCTAGCGAGTATGTGCGATCAACGTCTGGGCATCTTATCTATTGTGATTTCTGAGGAAACAAGAAATAGAGGTCGCGCTTAAGGGCTCTCTCGGCCATGGTAGGTAGTCTGTTTGAGTGCAGCCAGCACGGAGCCTGACCCGACCGTTGTCACTTCCTTAATAGCGGCACTCTTCCTGCGGGAAGCCTTAATGTCTCTATTAAAATTAGACCCCCACTTAACGGGGGAGCTATCCCCGGCCATTCGTTTAGCGCTTCCTTCTAACGTAATTATTTGGAAGCTAAGGGATGATCCCTGAAGATCGTATCGAGTAACTACTAATTATGTTGACAAAATCGATACTAGGTATATCGTTTCCGCGAGTCTGAAGACGGTGATTAATTTTAAGTTGAAAAAATTTAACCATTTGATCGATTTAATGCATGACACTACTGTAGATATAGGACTTTTACTGTATGTGGTGTATTCTTATTGTGTATCGCCAGCTTCAACATCTAGTATGGATATAGATTTTTCTCCACCTGCGTTTTCTTATAAGTATTCTTTTCCCGTTTTTCTCACTTTCGTCTTATAAGAAATTCAACAATTTCACAGTACATTTCACTGTTAATAATACTTATTTTAAAAAATAGACATTAAACTTTAATTTCACTTTAGAAAATATATACCTTATCTCTTTTTTCTTTTATATCTCATAGATAGAAAGTGACTCGTATAAAAGTCTCATAAATATTGGCCTTGAAGTCGTGAAATGGTCGTCCAAAGGAAAACAACAGCTGCCCAACTTTATGACAAAGATAAGTTTATGAAACCTCTCGTATATGTTACTATAGGATATATTCTTATTATATTTTAAAAGTATCTTGTCGATTGTTTTATAGAAGTCATTGAGAAATTTCGCTCGGAGATGCAGACGAAAATTCTATAAATATTTATATTGATGGGTGTCAAACATCTCATGTAGAATGAAAGTGCTGACTGTTTCTTGGCTGTCTTGCACTGTATACTACTGAATTCAAATCACGGTACTTGATATTAACTGTGACGTCTATTTTATATTAAATCAAATACAAACTAAAAGTATTCTACTCTCATATGAATAAGTCTCGTTGAATAACTGCTTTGTAATCAACAAAAACGTACAAATCGTCCTCTTGACGAATAGTTTTAAAACTGAAAATCGAATTAGGGCTCGGGTCTTTGACAGACGACACGTCGCCAAGTGGTCACGGAAATCCAATTATTTCGGGGAATAGGGGCTTTCATTAACTTTGATTTAACTGGTCCGAATCGCACCCAATATCAACATTTGGATAGCTTAACGTGGAGAGCTTTCGTAATTAAGTGATCGATACTTTAGGGAAGTTCACTCTAATAGTAACTAAGTAGGTACCTACTGTCACGTTCATGTTCTACCAGCTGTATTACAACTTAACGCATTGTACTATACCAATTTATTTTTGTTCTTAATTTGAACAACTACTTCAATTGATTTTTTTGGATTGTATTCTTACCTTAGAAAAAATACTTTGATTTGTATTTTTTCTTTAGAAAGAATGTCAATCAAAGGAATCACTTGTAATGTCTATCTAAAAAAATCCTCACTATCTGATTTTTCAATAAAGTTGTAAATTGATAAACTGGCATATTCGCTCGCCATTTATTATGTAGTGTGTCTTTGTCTTCGTTTGACTTTAATTTGACTTATCTTCTTTTGCCTGAATCACCTCTCTTCTCTGGATCTTGTCTGAACTCTTCTGTATTTATCTTCCCCTTAATCGTTTTCCTTCCTTCACTGAACAGTGCTTGTATTTTTAATTTCGTCATTTATGCGTTTTTTTTTTCTCTATTTTGACTATAAAATAATTTACTAGAAAAGAAAACAGCTTATAATCATAATGTGCAATTGTTACAAAAAAAAATGTTATCAATAATTAAGCTCATAAGGCGTTTAATACCAACGCAAATCCTAATCAACAGTTGTAATAAAGTTCCACCCTAAGTGAAGACTTAAACGTAAATTTTGAGAACTTAAAATTTAATTTTCCAATCGGTTAAGTATCTAGTAATTAATCATACAAATCAAGTAGTTTAAATTTTCTTATACATATTGCTTTTTCATAAGGCAGGACAAGTAAATTATACCTTTTCAAATGCCTCATAATGCATTATTTTAATCTAAATTTCATGTTTAGATATCATAGTTTACCAAAAAAAGTTGTGACTCCATATCTTGAAGTCTAAAAAAGAATCATTGTATTGATTAAATCTTTTCTAGAGAGCTTAATAATAATATTGATATAGATTTCGCACGTTTATTTAAATTTATAATGTGCAACAAACGATTATTTTCTACTGTTTTTATTGTTTTGAAAATTATTTTTAGAATATTTCTTTACGTTTTATTGTGATGGATACTTTTCATTGTATAAAGTCTTTAGATCGTAAACATCGTATGTTTGATCATACAACCCGCACTCCCGTTATTAGACCGACGCGACCTTTTACCAACTTAATAGCAATCGAAAAGGAATGAAACATAATCAGCAAAGCCGAAACTTTTGGGACCAAATCGAATTTATGTACCGCGGGCTTCAACAAACGAAATTTCACGATATGTTGACGCACAAACGGATTGCTTTGTGGGGAAGTTAAACCTCGCACTAAACGGTCTAGTTTGTCTCGAATGTTGAAACATCGTCAACGAGAGGCTGCCCTATCTATGTGAGGACATTAAAGGACGCGCTTATAATATGATGAAAGCCGAAACAAACAGCACTTTTGTAATACGTCGGCGCGCATGCGTTATCACTAGCTTTTTTCGCGACTTCTTCAGAGAAGGTAGAGAATAACTCTCCCTTCGTAGTTTTCGTCGTTCCCGTACCAATCCCGTAACCAATCGATCTCGATTCCTACTCCGGTAAAGCAATTAATTAAAACACATTCTAAACATTTTCCGACCAATAGCAACAGACGTATGCGACTCATTCGTGGTGGTGTTCCTCCATATCACGCGTTGCCTGTTTTAAATCATACGAGTTAACAATTTATTGAGACATTTATTGTTGGTAATGGAATGACAAAACAGTTTTAGCTCCATTGGTATACTGAATTTCAAGTGAGGAAGTCTGACTCCGACCTTAAGCGATTCAATTTAGTCATGAATTTATGGAGAGGCAAACGTCAATCACAATAGTCTCTTCATTCGAGATTATTTTAATGATGACAGTCGAATAGTAACCACTTCAAAGAAACGAACACTTGATTAAATACAACTTAAGTATTATAATTTTTTTTTGTTGCATATTTTATATTCTTCAGGCAGGTTTATAGATATTAAATTAAATAGCCAAAAATTTTTAATCACAGTTTTATATTCTGACTTCTTTAATTGGACCTGTCTAATTTGAGAATTATCAAAATCCATTTATTATTGCCCTCATCTCGCACTTGTTGAACATTGAAGGCCAAGGTCCGAAATCCTTGATCTTAAGTAAAATTAGTGGAGAGTGTTTACCAGCAACGAGGCAACACAACTACTCCTACTAAAACTTCTATTCCCCATTTCTGATCCGATCATAGCTGAAATTTGTAGGCACGGCCAATTGGAGAACGTTCTATTTCGATTAAAAGGGGAATTATCGTAATTCCGTTCTCTGTTGAAAATTTATTTTGTGTTAGAAATTGACGACTTATACGTTCAATTTATAATTCAGTTGATATTTACACAAGAGTGATGTAGAGCATCTATTTAAAAATAATCTTCCAAAACCTTTATAAACTGATACCGGAGAATTTTTTTTACCTGAATATATGATAAAAATTAGACAATGATACAAGAGCATCTGTTTCCGATTGCAAAAAAAAATCTAATTAGGAAGTAAGTGGAGCTACAATCACTTTTTTCCGTAATTCATCAATTAAATTAAATTTCTTTTTTATTCATATGATAATAATACAAGGACAACATCAGTCCCATCGATTATATTTTGAGTTGACGACTTTATTTTTATAGTTCCAATAGACACCTCTGTATGATTGTATAAATTGTCCATACATAATGTCAGTCTTAATGTTCACTTTGTTTATCAAATAATCATACAAAAAAAAAACTTAATATTTAAAGTATAGCCCATCGTATTCTATGGTCTTAACCCAACGTTGAGGAAATTCTCTGAGACCTTGGTAAAACCATTCCTTGGGTTTAGGTGCAAAGACTTCCCCACTGCATTTTCAACATCTCCTTTGGACTCAATTTTTTTTTTCCACGAAACAATTTCGCTATAGATCTAAATAAATAGGAGTCTGACGATACAAGGTCTGGGCTAAATGTGGTAGGAGTTCAATACCACCAAGTTCTTCGATTTTAACCTAGGTTTCTTTCGCATTGTGTGGTATAGCATTGTCATGTAAAAGCTCCCATTTTCGATTTACTAAGCCTAAATACTTCTGCGACAAAACCTCATATATTCGTTATTTTATTATATATCTTGGCAGTAATAGTTTGACTATCTGGAATTATTACAAAGCACACTAAACCTTCACAATTTCACCAGACAAATAACAAGACTTTTGGCTCGAATCGACCTCTTTTCACGACTGGTTCAAGTAATTGTCCTTTATCTAATCATTGATTTTCCATATTTAAATTGTATAGGTAAATCCATTTTTCATTGCAAGTCGCAATAGGTTTAATAAAACTATCACGATTCATCAGGGCAATTTGTACACTTCTACTCCACATTTCGCTTGAATCTCGTTTAATTTGTGAGCTACTACTATTCGACTATTTTTATGGGGCGTATTAAAATCATTGGGTAAATGACTTTAATTGGCGATGTTAGGTATCTTTAAGAGCTCAAAGGGAGCCCGATAATCGGCGAGTACTCGTAGTAAGTTGTTTTTTATACTGCTTTCTTGGCAGACCCAGTATATCATATTAGTGGGCGACCAGAGCGCGAATAGTCTACCAGCGTCTCCACTATACCAACCAACACTAAACCAACCGCATGCTGGTTGTTCATTAAATGTATCTTCTCCTTCAATTTCACATATTTTCCTCGCTGCCGCAGCTGTTTTAAGATTTTCCTTCTAATTATGTCTTAACTATATACGAGTTTCATATCTATCGCGTCCCATACGTTTTATTATCCAAACATCTTGTCTCATCTATTAACACGGGCAGTATGAATAAAATAAAGTGAAACAGTTTCGATCTTCACAGAAATAGGGATTTGTAAAAAATTATGGCATGTATAAAAGAAGCGTACGAATTTCAGTCAAGAAAACCGACATCACTTATGAGACACTCTCATTACTTGTCGTACGAAAACGCATTATCTACAAATGTAAATTTTATTTCCTTGGTGGAATTCATGAAAAAGACGTACCGTTTGTAGCCGCGTCTACCGCCTGCGCGGATTTCACCGACTTTTTTTTTCCCGCATTCTCCGGAACGGAGTCCGTCAGGCCTCAGAAATCCTACGAAGTCGGCAGCTATTCATTTTTTTGTGTTCTTTTACTCCCGTCATTCTGTTTGGAAAAGCCGCAACCTTCTTCACGAATTAGCTTTAAGTAATAAGTTTTCACTATCGAACGACAGCTTTAAGTTTTATTCGTAACGTAAAGTTGCTGTTATATACAGTTTTAATGTACGATTTGATTAACTATAATGCATTCGGAACTGCAAGCACCGACGACCGAAGATCTGTTTTTAGCCAATGATGTAATGTATCGAAATGAGATAGATACATTACAACAAACACTGACAGTGCGGATTCAAAATTAGGGCGATTGTCTTAATTTTCGTTTAGTGACTTAAGGATTGAGTGCGAACTTGTACGTTGGTCTAATTACGAAAATTAATTCGAAAATTCGGTAAAAATGCCTTTTTGAGTTTTTCGAAAATGCGGAACTAATTCAGCAAACGTGATGGATACGGAATACACCTCCTTTCATCTACAAGTATTGTAAATATCAACTCATTTGCAAAATTTTTAAAATTGTTTTAAATTAACAAAGGCACTGCTCCTGCGCATGAGTGAATTGCATTGTCTTATTCTACGCGAGTGGCACTGAGAAGACAGGATTAATAGCAGCCGACGGCGATGCCCGTCCGGTTGCCTGAGTAAGACGGACATTAACTGGAACATTTGAATGTCAATTGAATTTTTATTTTTTTATTAATTTATTTTTTTACATTTATAATACACACTTTTTACTCATCATTTTATAATCATAATCTGATAATTTATTATTTACACTGTAAATACTATTTTGTTGTTTTTTGTTGTGTATTAAAAAAAAAAAACGGCTGAATCTCATATACGTGCCATAGTATAAACAAATGTGTCGCTAAAATTACGCAAATTAAAATTATTCAGAATGTATAGTCTGATTATTTATGAGATATTATTTTTTTGTAGATACACAAAAAAAAAACTACATCTCATAAATAATTCATTTATTTATAACAATTAGTTAAACAGTGGAAGTAAAAAATTAAAAAAAATATTTTCACACTGTTTTTAACAATAAAAAACGAAATAATTGCGACATTAAAAAAGAATAATTACTTTTTCATTTTTGCATTCAATTGTTAATAAAAAAGTGGAAAATTATTTTTTTTTAGTTACTCCAACTAGAATCTACGCTATAGCTATCTAATAATAGACTCAAAAAGTGAAAAAAATCTCCGACTTGTAATTTAACAATTATCCAGATTTTTATGGAATGTAAATCGTTTAGAATTTCTTTAATTAACAATATCATAAATAATTGAAAACATATCGAAAATGAAATTTATCCCTCGGATTATTGTTCTTTCATGCTCCCATATTTTTTCATTTCTTAATATTCATATTTAGATAGTCAAACAATTATTTTTTTGTTGACGTGTAAAGAATATGAAGCGCACGCGGCCACTGCGCCACCCGGTTTTTGCCCTATTTTCACTGCGCTCTTAAGGAAATTTTTGTTTTAAGAAATTTTCTCCTTTTTTAGGATCTCTTTTTCAATTTTGAATATATCAAATCAGATTTTAAGATACTCACTAAAAACAAAACCTCTCTTTTTTAATTTCATAACTTTTTCAATTGTTTCAAGCGGGCTTTGGTGATTTTCAAAAAATTTCTAGATATTATTCCGATTGAATAACACCTCAATTACAATTTTCGTAGAAAAATAACCGAAAAAGTGGAAAATGGCACTTGTGGACCAGACTAATAGCGCTCGCACTGAGTTGTGATCTTTCAGCTTTTTCGCCGCAGATACTTAAACATTATTGGAATATTGACGGCGCGTCGATGCTTTGAAATGGCATTTAATGTGACTGCAACCCGTCTATTAATAATAAGCCACTGAATCAGGCTCATCGCTGGCTTGAGGGGGTTGGGGAAACGCGAGGGCCGGAGGATGAGTACCGTCATTCGAATCAAGCCCTAGTCGAAGCACGCCTTGTACTTATTTTCATAATCACTCTAAATTTGCGATGTTTATAATCAGAAAAATAACCGTTTTAATGTACACAATACCGAAAATTTTTTGGACCTGGGATATGACGTTCATAATATTATGTCGAAATCGCACAAATCCAGCCTAATGCTGAAGAAATCGTGTAATACATATGGGTACTTCATCCGGGCGTTGGAGAAATAAGCACACTGATATGTTACGCAAGTTAGTGATACTGCTTATCATTGTTTATTCATAAAATTTGGAATGCAACGATATTTTGATATCTAAAATAATAGAGAGATCATGTTCTCGTCCGGCGCGTAGTCGACGACAGACCGCTAAGTAGTGGCCACAAGATCACGCGGTGTGTGCACGATCGTAAGACAACGCATGCGCCGCGCAGGGAGCGAGACACCGCGGCTGACTTTTAATTTAGGAATTGCCTGCTGCGAAGAAATAGTAACGTGAACGCCACACACATATAAAAGAAAAACAATCCATTTGAGAATCTTCTTTCTTTATATTGGTTCAGGAACTGATATGTGTTAGGTCTTAATAAACGCAGTGCTGAGACACCATCCCACATTTTTTTTTTTTATTTCAGATTGACAGGCTGGGATCTTAAGCCGACACACTAGCGTATTGCGGGTTGGAAACTGCTAACGACTGATGTCACCGATGTGATTACAAAGTCCTTAGCCTACAACTTAATGTGCCTTCGGAGGCACGAAACTTATGACTTTAATGTGACTTAATTGAAAACCTATGGGTAATTCCGTCCATGGTCAAGATTGAATCGGTACATTTTCGTTTGGAGGCAATGTTTTTAACCACCTAAAAACGTACACCAATATTCTGTTTGTATGAAACACGTAAATATTATCGTAATAAAAAAAATGTCGGTCAACGAAATAGTCTGACAACATGTTGTGTATATGTCAAAACAGCAAAAGAGGGTGAATGCTACATGAAAACTAAGAAGCGATGATGATGGAATTTGAATTAATTGTTATATAATACAATAATAATTATATCAAACAGTAGTCTCGGCCGAGTGGTGCTGCACTGCACTCCATTCCGAAAGTACATACCGCCTTCGAAACTTAACAATGGGCAAGTAGAACGACAAATTCAAGGCGGACTGATTATTGGGGTCGCATAAACTTAACACGTAAACCTTACAGATTTAATATATTGTTAAATGGGCGCAAAACTTCAGTTAGTATCAATTAACAATAGTAATAAATGTAAATTGTTTATGTTTAATTTTCTTTTTGTTTTTCTGCAAGACAAACAATTTAGGTTCAAACGAACACTCAAATACACGTAATTATTAATTATAAACGCAAATATTCCTTTGCACAATTATTTTTTTACTAAGTGAACCATAATACCTACACTTGAAATAAATATAAAACAAAAACGCACGATTGACGCTTTGCTGAAGTCAAGGATATTTTTTAGAAAAACGCCAATTTACATTTTATTCTCAGCCTTGTACCTAATTAATTTTATTTGCGTTTTACGATATCATAAGAACTTACAATTTTAATAATCCTCTACAAGTCCGTTATTGCCGAATAAACGTTTGAGATGTATCTTCACAGAAATTAAACTTTATGTGCGATTAAATTGCATTTACGGTATTTTTTTTTTTTTTTGGGGTAAAGATAGATTTTTACGTTTCATCTTCAAACATGTATTTTAATATCACGTCTTTTTCGTTACCTATAAAATATAAATTTATGATAAAATGGAAGTAAGCATTGTCTGAATGTAATATTCATTCATGTACATAATGTCATATAATAATCATTCGTGTAATATTTACGATTTCTTTTAATGACTGCATGATGGTAGCAGGTAGCGTATTAATAGAAAATTTTTCGCACATTCAATGAAATTGTTTTTGGAATCGGAGTTTAAAAATGATTGGTAAAATCTATATATTAAAAACCAAATGTATTTATATTTTTGATATATCTAGTTTCATTTATTTTATTCATTGCAGCTATCCTGAAAAGTCTTTATTTTCTTGGAAACCTAATGACCTATTATCGGTTTGTAAACATACGACGGAAAAAACAAAGTATAATCAGTTTATTCAGTATTAATAATTTACTTATCATTAACCCTCCAATTTAACAATACAACAAGTACCAACATGCCTCTTCTGTTGTAACAACGAAATGTAATTACGTATAATGTATTATACATGGTTATTTGAGCCCCTTTATATAGCACACTATTTATTATAATAATATTGTAGCACAGACGTACCCCTCGTCGGGTTTCGGTACTCAGCATCGAAATTAAACCTTCAGCAGCGACAAGACTATGTTTATTCGATCAGTTTCGCAATTATCTGTTCGCGTCTTTTCAAGGAATACACCATTGCATTAATTTACATTAAACCCTCTCTCGTTTTTATTACTATCGAGGTCTATACACAAGGGCCGGAGCCCTAAGCAACTCCTTTTTCTAACTTCCGAATTTTGTTTTTCGCCCCAACTAACCTAGTATTTTAAAATTCAAATAATGAGTAGAACCTACGTTGGCGGAACAGCATAGAGACCGGATGCCTCACGTGCCACATACATAACTCAGTTATTACAGTATACACCGCATGATGCAGAGTCGTGACGTGATCGTATGATGCGATCGCTTAACGCTCATCCTTTACGCTTTCGCCATTTCATTCCCTATCTCGACAACGTCGTTAAGAAACTTGACTTCAACATTGGAACATATTTATTCCATTAAAGCCGGTAACACTGATGTAGTCCACGCGTACTTCTTTTTGATGAGGAACACGAGAAATGCTTTCATTATTACTGTATCTTGTTAAGGACAGAACATACGACAGTGCTGCCACTTTAATTTATTTCAATTCATAATTTTATAACATTATAATAATAATAGTATATAATAATCACAATTTTCATTTTATATTGCATTAAATATTTATAAATGACATATATGAACGAAATATAAACTAAATAACTATTAAAATTTTCAGGTTGACGTGGATACAAATTGGTACGTATTGACTAATATTGTAATATAAAAGATAGTCTATTGAATATTAGTTTTTTCACACGTGCAAATTATAACTTACGCGTTCTCTACAAAGTGAGAAGGGCAGAAGGCCCATTGTTATTGTAAGATAAATCTTGTGCGGTTTATCGTATCTTTGTCTTTCGTTTTCCTATTTATTAGCTTGTTTACTCATTTTACATCCCTTTCTAATGTAAAGCTATTCTGTTACACATCACTGAATATAAAATATTTTACTACGCGATTTTTTTACACAAAATGACAGAACTTTAAATATTATAAATGTTTTAATATGAGTTTGTGTATGTAAAAATTACAAAAGAAAAACACATTTTGATTTCGGGAATAATATAAAATCAAATTTTTACCACCTCAGTTGATAATATGCGTACGAACTTGCACAATTTATAGATTCTAATTTTCAAGAATTGTTTTACCGTAGAAATCCGTCATTTTACTGAAGAAATTTATAAGAATGATTTATTGTTACGAAGGACCACAGTAACGTTTTTCCTTCCTAGAATACTAAATGAGGCTTGCCCGGGCTGTATCAATACAGAGAATAACTCCACTCAAATAATTACGTGAATACCGAGGAATTCATTTTCACTTCGTTATAATGAATTGATCACATCTGTTTTTCTTTGTAGCGATACCTCCTTTTGTTACAAAACAATATTTAACGTAAATCGAATAAACGTAACACACTTAATAAACATAATAATATCACTTCAAATCAAATCAGAAATATCTTTATTTGGTAGGTAATAGAATTACACTTGAAATATGTCATTTTTGTAGTCTTTTGGTATAAACATTACCACTCATTCCAAATGCTGATTCACCTTGAGGACAATGGGCATGAGATTTAAGCTTTGCTTTTTTTTGGTCAAAGCTACGGGATAGATTAGTTAATAAAACTAGTACAACATTTGAAAATTACATGAAATAACGTGATAGCCGGACAGTTCAATCTCACGGTTTGTTTCGTTAATATATTCAGATAAGGCATAATAGCCCTTACCACTTAACTTTTTTTATAAAAGTTTTATATTCGTGAAATGGCAAATTTTGAATTAGACTGGGGATTTCAATGTATAGTAACCCTTCTGGGAAATAAGCGTGAGTTTATATTTTATTATTATTATTATTGCATGTTTTTAATATTATTATTATATCATTGCATGCTGTGGTCTCCTGTAATTTAGAAAGCACATTGCAATAGACTTAAAACATGTTTTTTATAGCTTATAAGTGTATTTCTTGTTGGAGATTCTTAATAATAATAAATAAATACATAATTATATAACTGGAACCTTATTATAAAAGCCCACATGTTGCTCCTTAAATGATTTGTTAACTTTACAGAATCTGGTTTTATGAGCAGCAAGGTCATTTTTATATCTAGTGTTAATATTTTGGAACCATTTTTTGGAATGGTTTTTTATTTCTTTTAACATGTACTATGTTTTGTATATGCATAGTGACGGTACACTTAAAATATCATTTTCTTTAAATTTTTCTCTGTGATGTGCTGTCGGTCTCAAGTTATAAATGTCACGAATAGCCCGCTTCTGCAGCACAAATATTGAGTTTATATCGGTTGCATGATCCCATAATAAAATTCCATAGATCGTGAGACTATGAAAGGCACCAATTCAAACTAATCTCGCGGTGCTTTCATTTGTAAGCCGCCAAATTCTTTCGACTGCATATGCCGCAGAACTGGGAAAAATTCACTGTAACTTAGTATCTAAAATGAGACCTAGAAATAATGTCGTATCCACAATATCCAGTGTCTCGTCCCTGACTACTACGTTTGTGTCTACCAATTTAACTTTAATTAGACAACGAAAATTCGATGAGTTTTGTTTTCTTCTCGCTGAGCAAAAGATAATTAATAGTAAACCACTCGACTACTTCTAAGATAGTACTATTAACTTCATCAGAATCTGATTGTTGTCTATTGACCTTAAAACATAAGAAAGTATCATAAACAAACAGTACAATCCCATAATCGTCCTTCACAAGGTAGATCATTAATATAAAATAGAAATAGAAATGGTCCAAGAAATGAACTCTGTGGCACACCCGTATTGACTGTAGATCTCGACGACCTCTCACCATTTATATAAACACTGAAATCTGCCACTTAAATATGCCTGCAGAAGTCCAAGTGAGCAACCCCTGATGCTGTACTGACGTAGTTTCATCATCAATATATCATGATGAACGCAATCAAATGCCTTGGATAAATCACAGAAAACACCAATTGCGTCCCGTGACTTCTTCCAGACACAAAAAATCTACGAATAAACTCAGCACAGGCTTGAATTGCTTAGCGAACTTTTGTTAATCCAAAATGTTTAACGTTTATCAAATTATTGTTATAAAAATACCGCGATAATTGATTTACTAGGTCAGGGGGTAATCTTGTGAAGTTTGGTAGCGATTGGATCAACATATGTATTTTTTGGTTTTTTTCTTATAGCATTATCAAGGAGCAAACGAACATGCGAACTACCAGAGTGTAGGCGATCACCGCTGCCCATGAACCTTTGTCAACTTCGGAGGAGTCACTAGTTCGTTGTCAATCTCTAGGTTGATAGATACAGATTTGCAAAGGAATATCTGATTGAGGGATGTTGTGAGATGATGGATAGGGGACGGGCTGATGGACGGAGGTTGTGAGATGATGAAGAGGGAGTAGACCAACGGAGTTTTGTCCATTGAGTGAAAATATCACTCACTGGACGAAATGCAACAATGGAAACTGTTATTTCGCGTCTGTATTATGTGAAAGTGTTATTGCACCGATCACGCCGGCCTATTTACGTACCACAGCGAAATCGACTATAGCGCGGTTCTATCACAATAAATGGCAATTTTGTGCCATATTTTTCCTAAAAATTAAGAGATATTGTTTTGGGCGTAACAAGGCATTGCACCTATACATATCTGCTAAAACTTTGTCACATGACTTTAACAGTAACTAATAGCGGAATCGGAATCGATAGCGAAACGGAAAGCATATTCGAGAACGAGACCAGGATCGGAATCGGAAACGGAAACGACACCGAAATTAAGAACGGGACTAGGGTCGAAAACAATTCTGGGCACGAGATCAGAATTAAAAGTGTCACTGGGATCGGAATGGAAAACGAGAATGGCATTGACATTGACATCGACCAATATAAAAAGAAAAATCTATTATACGTCCATGGTGGCGGATTTGTAGGCTTTAACTATGCGGACAAGCTACTATCAAAAAAGTGCAGGACTACGTCTGCAGGCCAGCTAGAACTTTATAAGCAGCCGGTATTACGAAATTATCAGCCTTTAATTTATTTACATACTCATAAAATGTAATGATACACTGAACTGAATTCACAATTGCATATTTTAATGTTAATTCCGTATTTATAGTAATATTTATCGATTTATGTATAATATTATTTAATAACAGAATATCTTAGAATTATTGTATCAATAGTATTTATTAAATGATATTTTATTATAAATTCAAAAATTTTGGATGTTTAAATGCGTAAATAATAAATGTTTTTTTTCCATCCAAAATGAACATTATGAACTTCGACTTAATATATTGTAGACTTAGTAGACATACACATATAAAGTATAAATATGTCGTCGACGCCTGCGCCACGAGTGCAAAGCGAGGTCAAACTGTCGTAAAGGAAAGACGTTTTTATTACGATTTTTGACCGCAACGTGCGCTGAAGTCGATCCTGTACCGCATCAAAATTGTTTCACAACGAGAAGAAAATTCAATAGCAACATTATTTAGCCATCGCACACGGAACGTGCAGCGACCGTACACACCCCGGTAATAACATTTCGACCGCAAATCAAGTGGAAATATCGGCCGATTACTGCGTATAATCCGGCGGCGGCGCCACCGGCGGCGCTGGCTCCTCAATTTCCTGAAACGAACGACATTTCCAACGCGGCCGCTGGCTGCGCGCTCGTTTTCTCTGCTAGTTTCCATCGTACAAGCGGTCGACCTAAATAGTGCCGTCGTTAGGCTATCGAGGAAGAGTTATCGATGTCTAGGTTTATTCCACATATTAGAAATTTTATTATATGTTACATATATGGACGATCGTCCGGCGAGTTGCTCGCGTTGGAATCAAAAACTAAATATGTGTTTACATTTAATTTAAAATGTCATCATTCCCCGCTCCACCGTTAGCCTCGATGCTGAACTTATCAGATTCAGGAAGTAATGAAAATTTAAGTGGACTCTATAATTATAAATATTTTGTGTATTTTACAGCGTTAACATACATAACACTTTACGGTTGGCATTTGTCTCCAAAGCTAAAATCTATTTTTAAAAATGAATAACATCAAACATTCACTATAAAAACCCAATGAACGCATTAACGAGAAAAGTATTATGCCATGTGTGTATATATATAATTAGCAACATACCGTAGGACATTGAATGTATAATATCCCTCGCTTAATATATATAAAATTACTTTTAAAAGAGTTTTTGAAAGAACGAATGTTTATTTAGCTAACTTGAATTAGCTCAAACTAATTTAAGTTAGTTAAATAAACATTCATAAAACAAACCACAATTGAAACAAATTAATTAACATACAAAGATATTTCAATAGATAATACAGTACCTACTGTAAAATACAGGAATCTATTTTTTAGTTTTACTTTATGTACTGAAAATTTTATACTATATTTTAACTTATTTAAGAGGTGGTGATGTACAGTTAAATGACGTACAAATCACTGGACGGTCATAGAGTTTTACTAGAAATACTGTGAAATAAGCAGGCAAATGCAATATGGCTTTATAATGTAAAATACGATGTACACGTACAGTCTACGACAATAGCTTTTTACTATCAGGTTAACACATATCGTTTACGTTATTGTTGCCGACCGAATGCATATACTAAACAAATAAAAAAAATTGTATGCCATCGATGAGTAAGTAAGAAATCTTATTGACCGATGTATCGACACTTTAGAACGAAACTATCGATATCTAAGAAACGCTAATCGTAAACCCTTCCTCCCTTCCTTCGTTTCGATGACCCTTTAGCTGAGAAAGACGGCGTCCGCTCAAACTGTAGTGGAAATGGGTAAACTAGCCGGTAATTCGACAACGCGGAGACAAATTGAACTTATAATCGTGGCATACATAATGCCAAATATTGTAGATATGAACCTTAATGAGGATTGAGTATTTTATTGGTTAACTGTTTACAAATGTTTATTTGACTTACAGTATATTCTCATATATCCACATATATGTCCATACCTTTTAGTTTACTCAAATTTATATATCCGAATGTGACGCAATAATTACATTGTACTCGTCTGACCTTATTTTGGAAGTGAGTCTGTTAGGATCAAAAACCTTTTATATGTTTGTATCTATCTTAAGTTATAAAGCCATGACAGTTATACGACCTGTGCATAAAAATTATTATACACATTTTATTTTATCATATATACTCAAATATATTTTTTTTATCTTGAACTATTTTTCGTGATATCACTTATTATCCATTTCAACAGAAACTTACATACAGGCGAATATAATTTGTCTCAATTTATTACAGACAGATTTTAAATTAAAAAACAAATGTAACCAAAGGTTAAGTGGACAAAATTTTGTCCATCTTTTAACACATAATAGTCTCACGACATCAATGATAGGTTAAGATTAGTTAGCGAGCACATATTAATTATAATTAGTTATAATTAAGCTGTTGTCTTTGTAATGACACTATATAAACGTTGGTAGTCAAACCCGCCTCCCTGTTGGAGGTTTATGAGTACCTGTTGCACACTAGGGCAGGTCCGTCGAACACGTGTCAACAATATTTACATACAACACTGATTTAGAGCCACCTTAGCTTCCAGCCCAAGTTACTTATGCGTATCGTGAGTCGTTCTTTCTATTTTTATTTGCAAAATGCTCAAAAAAAATGCAAGTATACAATAAGAACTATATACGAAAGCGAAATGAAATGCTTCATAACTAACTAGTTTTTTTATTAGTGATGAAGTATTTAGTTTATAACATTCTACCAATATTTTATGGTACAAAACAACTACTTTAATATATAATTCACCGGTATCGATATAAGCTCACAACTTTTTTTTCTTCTTTCTGCCTTTAGTCCCAACTTTATTTGGAGGCGCGCCTTCTTGTGCGTTTGCGCCAGGTCATTCTGTCCTGAATTGTCAACAATGAGATATTCTGAGATTTTAAGTCCTTTTCGACCGTGTACCACCAAGTGGCAGATGGTCTACCTCTTGATCGCTGAGTTTTATTAATATTAAGCATTATTTTTACGGAGTAGCTATCGTCTCGTCTCATGAAGTATCCGTACCATCTTAGTCGCCCCTTCTTGATCTTCTCGGCTATCGGTGATACTTTGGGGGATCCTCTGACATATCCTTTCCATACTTTGTCCAAACGCGTCACTCCTGCCTAACGAAGCATTTTCATCTCTATTGTCTGGAGCTTTTGTTCGTGCTTCTTCAAAGTTGCCCAGCATTCGAAGCTATATGTCAAAGGTAGGTCTAACGGCCGTCTTATATACTTTGCCTTTAGTTTTTATTAGCATTATCACACAGAACGCCGGATAGCGTTTTCCATTTAAGTCAAGCCGAGTTAACTCGATGGTCCACATCTTCATCAATTTTTGAGTCATTTGTCAGCTTACATCATACATAAGCTTAAAACATACATTTTTTTTTATTTTCGATAAAAATTTAGAACTAAAAAACACATGAACATGAAAAAAAGGTATGTGTGCGATTCACACACGATAGAAGTGAAACTTCAGTAAATCGACAAAAGAATATATATAACAAGGGTAGGATAATTACAAAGTTTATTTGTTTAAAAATGAAAGTATTTTGATTAATTTTAAAAGATATTTTATTTAACATATGTTATTTATTTTTAATTTTATTTTCAATTTTTTTGCGTTGATATTGACGACACATTTCGGCATTAGTTTTCGGCATCTTATAAAATTTATTATTTAGCATAACAAGATATAAAAATACTCACAAATGCTGTTAAATAATAACACACCACGCTGACTTCTTACTAAAAAGCTGTAATACGTAGCCGCATAGAGTGTACAGTAGTATTAGCTCACTTACTTTTCACTTATACTAACACACGTTAAATGCTCAAATACAAGTAAGTATTAAACAGTGTGCAATATACATACACACCGATATTTGCTCTCTCGCTCTGTCCTACACATTTTTGTATTTGTGTCTCTTACCTGTCGTTTTTTCCGTTGCATCCGGTTTGAAATCACAATGATTCTATAGGAGTTTCACTTCAAAAACAATAATGTTTAATTGATTATAAAAAAAATGTTTAACTGAAGTTAATTTTAACAAGAGTCATAAAGTATTATTATAAATTTCGAGACATTTTGAAATTTATTTGTACTTTACGTTTTACTTTAATCACATTTTTTTATTTTTTAAGGCTCTATATCTCCAAAGAAAAAAAAACTCTTATAAGACCACTTTATTGTCCATCCCTCCGTCTATCAAAATCCTTTTTCTCAGAGACATGTACCAAGTAGAAATTAATACTAAACATTGAGGCCTGACGTCTCTTGGAACTGTAAAAAATTCTTGATTCAAAATGAACGTAATCAAAAAATACTTCCAAAGTACAATAATTATGTCTTATATTCACAAGTAAAACAAAACTTATAGGGCATTTCTCATTGACCTAGAACCATGGAATTGAACAAAATAATTAAATATCAAGACTAATAATTCTTATTATGAAGTTGCGTTATCTGTAGGCAAAAACTCATTTCGTTATACTTTACATTGGTTATGAGAGATAAAATTGACTTCTTCATTACCATATTAAATGACAAGACTTTACGAAAGACTGTTTATATCTAGGATTGCCAGGAAATAATTTAGCGCACGATGGCTGGTATCCTCCGATAAGTCTACTCGTCCTTAAGTCCTTCTTCTTATCATCCACCGATCTGCTTCAACAGAATTCTCCATTAAATTTCAATTACCTGTTTATCTTCACATCTGCCTTTGTTAGCGTTTCTTCCTTGCGGTAGGGCCCGCGCGGCGCCGGCGTGTCCTCAGACGCGACGCCGCGGCTTAAGCGACAAAACTTTGCTCTGCTTATACTAGAAATAAGCTACAAGGTGAAGACACTTTGAGTTACTTCCTGAATATATTTAGTTCACGTTGAAACGGTATTCGGTTTTTACAATGAAACTTCTTTATCGGCGTAGTAAAGAAAATTAGTACGATTATTAAAAAATAAGCGTCACGTTTTATTGCAACGTGATCCTGTAACGTTATGTACGTTTTATTTTCACGGCTGTTCCTTTTTAAATAGAATGAATTAAAACATTGCACATCGAAGACTGATGACAATACAAAAATATGATGTGATTAGACTGATCTGATGATGAAACTGGAAGTTTAGCATTGGAATTCCATAATGAAACAACGTATCCCAGCCATATTTGGACTTGTTAGAATTGTCTTGAGGTGCACTTTGACCATGAACGATTTTCAGAGTTTGATGATGAACCCAAAAAAAGGTAGGCACTGATACTCGATTATTATGGAGTACTAGTGCCTACCTTTTTGTGCCTACCTAGACTAACCTACGTTCTTCTATTGAAGAACGTAGCCTAACCTACCTTTAGCCAAAAAAAATTAAAATGATATGTCGTAAAAAAAATTTCGTTTTGTACGTGTATATACGCATACAAGCACGGTTTTTTTTTCGCTAATCATTGTATTGTCAAAGAAAATGTATACTTCTACAAAAATTGTGTTAAAGAATATTTTACATCTCGATAAAATATGAATGATAAAATGAGAATGCATTCGTAATTTTAATTTTTTAAACTATAAATTTATTGTACTAAGAGCCTCTTCCACCATCTAATTTTAAAAGGACATTTAACAAAGTGTCACATTTAAAATAAAATTTACGTTCCGTGTCTTACTGTCAACTGGTTTTAGCCCGAACAACCGTTAAAAGGAGGACGTGAAATGCAAATTTTATACTAAAAATGACGTTTTCCGACGAACATTGATTGTTTTCGAGTATTAATATTGTTTTATGGTGCTATATGCTAAAAAACCTTTTCATTGCTCAATAAATATTACTTAGTCTTTTTTTAAGATGTAGACTGATCATTTTAAGAAAGTTATTTGAATGTTTTAACATTTCAATATTACCTTTTGCTTATATTTCATTTAATTAATATTATTGATGACCTCATCCATAGCAGAAAAAAGATATAATTTCTTTTCTGTTAAAAATAAGAAACTATCATCCAAACAAAACGCAAACTCTGTCAACGTCTTTTAACTGACAAACGCGTAATTTATATTAATTGTACCTACATGAAAGACAAGCGTAGGCTATTAGGTCTCTCATCGAAGATAAAATTAATTTGTTATAATTCTTGAAAAATATTAGGATATGTTAAATAATTCTACTGCGTTAAAACATTTTCCAGTTCTAGAACTTTTCACGATTTATGAGCCATCTCAATTGGACGAGAACAGAAATTGTTTCTCAAAACTTCAAGTCTGATACCCATGCGAGAAATAGAGCAACGCCTCAAATGCAAAATACTGAACTTTGAACACTAAAATTGCATAGCTATCTTGATTTAAATTCAAATTCGTAGAATCTTCAATTCGCTTGAAGTAAGGTCTTAAAGCAAATTGAATTTTCGTAATAAAAGCTATTAGCAGAAAAAGAACTCTCTAAAAGTAGTAAAAGACAGCTCCGATAAGTTAGTTTCGCCGGGCTACGTTAGCGCGTGCACTCAACTTTAAGCTGTCTCTCGCAGGGCTGACTCCTTCTATAAAAAATATAGTATTTTTTTCAAAAGAATACGGTAAAAAATGGGGCTTCTATATTATTCCGTTCCTTTTTAGAGTTTCGAGCCAAAATGGCAAAAACGGAAGCCTTATAGTTTTGTAATGTCTGTCTGTCGATCCGTAAGTCACAGGTATTTTACTCAAAAACCACTAGATATATATAAATGAAATTCAGAGTACAGGTGTCTTGTATAAGCTGCTACTTAGTTTGGTAGTTAAATAATAAAAATAATTATTTTTAGATGGGGACCACTTTATACATGTGACAGAAGCTAAAAATTTTTTCAGCACACATCGTGTGGCACATATTTCAACAGTTCTTTTAAAAACAATTCAAGGTTCGTAAGCAATGTTTTTTAATTAAGTATATATTTTTGGAAAGTATCGCTTCGAAAGTATCATAAATTGTGTCCCCCCTTTTATATTTTAAACCGTATATCTAAAATATATAAAAAAAAAATCATTTAAAAGCAACGCTTAATAAATACTTTCAATGAAAATTATTTTAAACGTGATCGGATGTACTGTTTTTGAATTATTGCCGAAAAACTGCGCTTCTCACCAAAAGGACGTAACTGCCACGTAGATACTCTCTTTTGCTGTCGACATACATATTTTTTTCTCTAGTTATAGGCGATTAAAGCGTGTATACATATTATGTGCGGGAATCAGAAAAAAAGTGTAACAACGTAATTTTTTGGTTTGTAATTCATTTTTTTTGCACGGTTGGCCGGTTTTTTAAAGGTCAGGAAAACAATATTATTTACTAATTATTTTTATGGCAAATATTGTTGTGCTTAATATTTTTTTATCACATCAAATTTAATCGGTCATGGTTGTTGATTATAAAACGTACGGTGTCTACAAAACATGAAATTATTTTCGTTTACTTTAATGATTTCACAAAAAATATTATTGTTGGAAAACTTACTTGCTTCAGACAAGATCTGTTAGTATACTGTTGTAAATTGAGTTATTGAGATCGAGAAAACGTTCCTAGTTGGATAGCTTTTGAATATTTTATTTTCATTTCAGTGTGCAACAAATGGCATCAGTGGGATGAATCTATTGAGATGGAGTGAATATTTTGACCTGGATACTTGTTAAACACTTGGATACTTCTATTTAAGAAGTATAATACAAGCATCGTCTTAATTTTGTTTAGATTCAGTGTTAACTTTGATTATGCAGTATTTTTATGCTAATATGATATCACTAAATTATTACCATCAGCTCAGCGGGAAAAACGCTTGTTTCGGACGAGAAAAGTTCCGGCCTTGATTCCCCGTCGGGCAATTTTTTATTTATTACTTTTAACGTTTTTAATTTTTATTTTATTTAATTAATTATTTTTATATTATTTATATATTTATAATATTATTAATTATTTATTTTAACGTTTATTACTTAATTTTCCGCCTGAGTCTACGTATCAAGTTGTGTCCCTCTCATGCATTTAATATATTTGTAAGTATATAACATATGTTATGTCTCCATTTTAGATATAATAATACGATAAAAGATAGCACCGACAGACAGACAGAAAATGTTTTATGTATTAAAATTTTTGATGGAAAAATTGCAGTTCTCGGATTTCTCTAAAGAAATACTCTTAAAATTGAAAACTGAGGTATGCATTTTATTATCCCTTCTGAATCACATTACATGTTTAAATTAAAAAATCAAAGTAATAATTTGTACCATAACCGTTAAAAATTATTGCGACACGAACAAGACGCGACTGCTGCGAGAACTTGCGCCGATGGGACATTAAGCTCCCGAACATTGTGCTAACATTATGCTATCGAAGAAAAACTCAGTGCCATACAATAATTCGAATCAGTACGTTCCGTAGACGCACCAACATACGGGCGCGTCGGTGCCTCGCAGTAACAGGTAGAGCTCTCAAACCACCTCGCGTGTATTTATTTACACGCGTCGCCGTCGAGCCGCGCGTCGCCCGGCCGCGGACCCGCACAATTTATTGTCAAAACTTGCGCTAATTTATGTGGCCCAATAAGTCAGGCCGCTCCACTGGAACTTTTCGGCGCTACTTCATTATTTGTAAGGTGCCCTTGCTTTTAATTTATAGAAGTTCGCAATTTAAGCACTTCGAATGCTTAACATACCTAAAAGGGTTAATTTATGTGAGCCGGCTGCGCGGATACTTCGAATTTCGCAGCTTTATCGGTGCAAGAAACGTTTAGAATTTAATTTATTCGGGCTTTCTTATTTATTATGGTCGCCGCTTCGCGTCGATATATCTCTGTGGACGCCCGATTTTCGGCTACGCACTTGCTAAATAATCAGCACGGTATTGGGATATGATATTTTGAGGTAAACTGGGCCGGACCGTTAGAAATTTATAAGGCACGATAAGTGCTGGGCGGGACCAGAAAAGGGTAAAATATAATACATTTTCAAATATTAATTTAATATTATTTTTCTGTTTTTTCCCGTAATAGATTTTTCATATTTTATAAGTAAAAAGTTACAATAAATATCTTCGGTTGTGGTTTTTGTATCTGGCTAGTTATGATATCATTAAATAGGTGACATCTTAAAAAATAAAAAGTAAAAACGGTGTCACACTATTTTTCTATTTAATGTTAATTCCATTTTCTATTTTGAAGTTTTATTACAAAAAAGAGAAAAATACGACACTAACCGCGAAAAAAATTTGTGGTACCATTACATCTAATGCAGTGTAACAGTACCACAAAACTGGTTCAAGCGTTTTTAGTCCATTAATTTTGATGTCAAAGATGAACCTCGCTTTGATCGACCTGTTACGGATAAAGTCGATCCCATTTTGGAAAAATTTGAGTCAGATCGACATATTAGTTCTTAAAACATAGCTGAAGAGATAGGGATTGACCACAAAATACTTTTGAACCATTTAGAAAAGCTGGATGTACAAAAATGCTCAATATTTGGGTCTCACACGAGCTCACTAAAAGAAATCTAATAAATCGTGTACTCATTTGCGATTCTCTATCGAAACGAAATGAAACCGAACTCTTTATGAAAAATTGATTACTGATTATGAAAAATGGACTACCTACAACAAGAACGTATGAAAAATAACGTGGTCAAAAGGCAAGCAAGCTCCAGAGGCTATAGCGAAATCCGGATTAACTCGCAATAAGTTGATGCTATGTGTATTGTGAGATTGGAAGGATATTATTCATTATGAGCTTTCACCGGCGGTAAAACGTTAAATTCTGATCTGTACTACCAACTGATGATACTTAAACAAGAAGTAAAGAAAAACAGTCGAAATCGATAAATGAAAAGGATGAGGTTTTTCACCATGATAACACAAGACCACACACATATTGCTGAGTGGCAAATATTGAGAGTTTAATTGTGAAGTGTTAATATATCCACCATATAATACTGAACTTACACCGTCAGACCTATTTCGGTCTCTTCAGAATTCTTTAGTTAGTGTTAGGTTAACATCAAGAGACGACTGTCAAAACTACTTGTCGCAGTTTTTTAACTGGAAAATCCCAAAAATTCTACAACAATGGTGTTATGTCGCTACCTATAAAATAGCAAGAAGTTATTGAACAAAATGGCATATACATTATAATTAAATGTAAATAAAATATGTTGATAACATGTCTTGAATTTGTATATAAAATACGAAAACACTTTTTCCCGCAGCATAAAAGTGCTATATGTAAAGTTTGAAATGCAAACGTCTTTAAATAATTTGGGATCTACATGATCTCAAATTATGTTTTCAAATATAAGTTAAAAATAATTATTTACAATTTTAAGTCATTAATGCAACCCATTTTAAATGATATTCCGCAAGCCAATGTGATTTAAAAGAAATATAGTTTGAGTTTGATTTGATGAGAAATGCTTTATATGCAATGTTGAAAAGAATTGCAATTCTTTCATAATTCAGTTAGAGAACATTATTTCTACGTTTTTTTTTTATTTAGGGTATATACAAACAGTAGTCGTCGAGAAAACAGCTATAACATGCTATAAGAAAAAAAGCTGTGAAAGCATTAAGAAGAAAGGCTATGACTTATAGTGGATAACAACCGTTATGAAATTCATTGAAAAAACAATTGGTTGTGTGTAAAGTCGGTTTACGGAAGATAATTTTACGTGATAACGTCATAAGAAAACATCGATGAAAAATTGCATACTTTCATGAATTGAATTGATTATCACTGAATTATCATTATTTTGTATCATCTAGTATTGATAATTGTATCATCATGAGAGTATAATCAAAATAATTATCATAATTTTGAGTATCTCTTCCACTCCATGGACCGATAGAGTGGAAGAGAGATAGATGCGTCACAAGCCAAACGCTTAGGCCACCTCTCTATCGCTTGTTCCGCGCTCTCGCTCGCACGCTCGGCTCAGGCGCAACGCGACAATGAGTCATGCTTTTTCGTGCATGCAGCCGGCGTTTATCGATTTATAAGACGTTATCACGTCAAAAATCGTAATATGAAATAAAAAAATCAGCTGTGAAATGCACTAGAAAAAAATAAGAGAAACAATCATTACATGCACTAAAGAAAAGCCGTAACATTTAATCAGAATCTTTATTCTGATTAAATGTGCGGTAACATGCACTGAAGAAAAGGCGTGATAAAGAATAAAAAAAAAAACAACTGTAACGTGCAATGAAAAAAATTCGTAACATTCAGTTAGAAAAAAGGCAATGGCATGCAGTAATAAAAATGGTTATGACATGAACTGAGGAAAAAGTCGTAAGTAAGTAAGAAAAAAGCCATAGTTTCCAATAACAATAATGGCCGTGATATACAAATACAAAAAAGCTGTATGTAGTGAAAAAATGGTCGTGATCAGCACTGAGAAATAAGTCTTTGACATACAGTGATAAGAACGGTAATGATATGCAGTGAAAGAGCGGCCGAGACATACACTAAGAAAAGCAATCGTGACAACAACTGAGAAAAGTAACTAATGCTCAAAATTCTCTGTCCGATAGAATCTTTTATAATAATAGTCAAACATTTGTAGCAGTCCTTATTGTAATCTACAAATCCTTCTAGATTGCAATCTACAAAGATTAAACTGAAATGTCTTCGAACTTTACCATCTCATCTATCAGACTGAGAATTTTGAAAATTAACATATTTATTTATAAATAATTTTCTAATTGGAAGCCCTGAACTCCAGGATTCAGTGATAACATAAAAAATACAGTTCAATGACGGTCAGTAAAAATAAAATTTAAAAAAAAACTCTATCCCCTTATATCGCCCAACTTTGTTAGAGATGAATAGGTAATTAATATAATAATAAAAATAGATATCACGTAAAAAATACGATAAATGAAAAAATATATAATGAAAAGAAAAAGGGATGAAAAGAAAATAAAAAAAATTAAATACATAGTACCTACTGCAATCTTACGCCCATACAACATTGAGAGGGTCCATTCATAAACATAGAACCTGTATAGCTTAGAGATGTGACTATCTATAAATCGATACTTCCCTTTTTAATCTTATTCTGGTAGACGACGTCTGATTGCTTTGATAAAATATGCTTCCATTTAAAATTAAATAAAATTGTTCTGTACGTACTTGCTATGAAGCAAGTGAATTTTACACTTCGAATATCCTGAAAAAAGTCATTAAAGAATTCCATAAAACACATTTCTTTTTGGTTGTCTACTTTAAATGATAGTATATATTTCATGCAATGCGCTTTATAAAACTGCTAGAAGAGTGAAAATAACATTTAAAAACTACTGTACCAGAGAACTTTACTACTTTATTAACTACGGAACCCTATACGTTCAAGCAAACTCTTGGCCGGTTTTTAATCAAGTTGCTCCGTGGATCATGTGATTTTTCATTGGCTCTCATACTTCTTGATAATACAATAAAGGTGCCCAATAGCCCTGTGCCGCCCGCTTTTCTGTGCATAAATTAAAATTTGTCATTCATTGTCTTCAATTTCGATTCCGATCCTGCTGTCTATGACAATGCCGGCCGCGATGCCCCGACGAACAGACAGACAGACATACAGACAGACAGACGCGTAATTTTATAAAATGAATTGGTGATATCTGCCTATTAGTAAATAAAGACTACATTTAAACACTTGGAACATACAAAAGCGCTAGGAGCGTGCAAAAGCTTTTGAGGAAGGATAGTCGTATTCCTATAAAAATGGCCTATTATAATAAAATCTAATCAAAATATAGTATTATATTTAATGGAAACGTCCTATTTTACACAATGTCAGTTGAGCGACATTTGTTAGTATATACCGAAAACAGATATAAGGAATTATATATTTTCTAATTTAATTTTTAGGGTGCGTCCAAGTACTGCATAAGCAAATTCTAAGTTATTTTAGACCCCTTCTGTAAGAGCGATCACAAGAAACTTTAACCCTCGCACTTCTATGACAAGGCGTAAGAATCGAAGATACATATAAAAGAAGGCCATTCAGCAGCCGAAATAGAAGTAGATTTCATTTTATTTTCATAAGTCATTCATGTAAAATATGTAATTTTCGGATGGATTATCGACATTTTAAAATGCTGTAATTACTAAACTACTTGACCGATTTGGCTCAAATTTAAACTCGACCTTTGTAATTGTCCATAGAATATATATGTTGAATTTCATTAATATCTCTGAGGAATTGTAGACGCTATCGTGCTAACAAGTCCTGCGTTATATAAATACATACATATATAAACTTTTAAACCACATATATTTTCTAAGTCAGGTCGTCGAGTTAAGTCGGAAAACAGTAAAATTTTTCATAAGTTACGTCATGAGGACAAATACAATAGTTAGATTTTTATGAAATCTACTAAAAACTACCACACTTAAACAACGTAAACTTATCGTCACTTCTTGTTAGTCTAAATTATGAACCATTTTTTAAACTCATTGTCCTTGTTCTGTATTTTTTTCAATTATACGTAACATTTAAAATATCCCCGCGCTCCATTGGTTAGCAAAATTAAAAAAGAAACCTCACACCTGCTTATTGATACATGAACGCCATCTCATGTGTATTATTGCTTCGATGGTGTCAGCGGTATCTCTCGTATTTTATATTTCACGTCCATGTGCAAAATGAATAATAAATCACGGCTCTATTTTGCATGCTGCATCCGAACAAGATGCCATCTGCCTGTAGGCGACACGAAACTGTAAGCAACACGGGCAATTTTTATTTTGCAACTTCTAATCATTACAATAATTAACAGTATTTAAATTTATAAAAAGCCACCCTTGCAGTGCCCATTACAATTTGGTAGAATTTAAATTTAAACTTATTTAGAATGTAACAATACTAAATAGTAACTAATCATGCTGAATAAAATACATTTTTTTTCACATCATCACAAATTCGTAGCTTTTACGTTTAGGCGGTTCATCTCTGTATGCTAGTGTGAGTGTACTTAGGTCTATACGTAATATGCCTTTGTCATTTATTCTACATAAAGCCATTTATAGTTTCCACCGTTTCCCGTGTATCAGGCGTTACATTACATTTGCATAATATTACATATATATATATATATATATTTACATAATTTTACATTTCTTTTAATCCTAGCAGCAAAAGGAGCACTATTTCAAAGTGTAATATGTAGCAGTTATTGCGTAATAAGTTTTGGAAATTAAATATTTTTTTTTCATAAAATCTGTAAAAGAATTTATGATTTTGTATTTTACCTGAAAACTTTTGGGATCGGAATAATATTTTTGTCATGTAGAACAGTTTGTTTTTTTTTTGTGCTTGAAGGAAATTCGAAATTGAAATTGGGTTTATTACAATATGAAAGAACGTATATTGTTTTCATGAAAACTTTATGTAGAATGTTCTGTATTGTTTAAAATGGTATACCTAAACGTTTTTGGAGTTTCCCACCCAAAGAGTAATAAGACCATCCATCCTAGTGCTAAACTTACGCCTTCTGCGATTCACCGTCCGTCTGTCCTACTCTTGAGTCTGTTCCTTTAGAATCATAACAAGTAGGTGGTTGAAAATTTCACAGAATATATATTATTATGGCGGATATCCTAACAATAACGACAACAAAAAACTATATGAAAATTTAAAGACAATAACCATACAAGAATCGTGATTGTAGACCGTTGCTCTGTGTTGCTCTATCATGAAAATACATACAAACGACATACTTGGTATACAATGTAAGTTCTATAGTAAATTAGTTCATAAGTAAGTAAGTTAGTAAGTAAGTTCATAATGCAAGTTCTATAACAAATATCGGTCAAGTGTGAGTGAAGCTCGTGCTAAACATCCCTAGCTGATTGAAAGAAAACACATTATTTTTGTAAACACATAATATAACTCTATTGTGTGGTGGTAGAAAACTCGCTGTACGCGCATACGTACGAAGAGTGTTTTTTGTTTATCGAAATTCTAAAATTTTTAAATAAGTAAAAAATTTATTTTGTCTAAAGCATCCTTTAATTGTACTGTAACTAGAAAAAAATTCGTTGTACAAACCCTAAACTTTCATTCATTATTTAACAGTACACGAACGAATTAAAAAGACAGTTTAAAATTAAAACATTAAATTAAATTTAAAACAAACAAATTAAACGAGCGTCTCTTTCAAACTTTGCATCGTCAAGTTCATCTCATAGGTATATTATCTTCACATTCGCGAAAATACCGAACACCGTGCATCGTCTTTTAGGAAATCAAAGTGAAATCAGGCTCTCCATAGGTACCCCAGAACGTAAATGATCCTTAACTGTATAATAATTTGCGAGGATATTTCTCAAAGGGGTCCCTTCCCGCCGACGTGCCCAACTGATTGTGGCTTAAACGGAGGTCAGAGACAAAGGTTGGCTCGATTACGCCCGCATAGCGAAACCCACATCGAACTTGTGCGCCACGTCCCCGCCGCGGCAACGCCCTCTACTTACAAGAGATAGCCACTGATGATCTGTTACTTAAATATCTAAAGGTCTATCACAAGAAATTGTATCTACAAAATTCTAAATTCAACGTGAGCGAATCCGACCCAACTCCCCAACTCCACGTGGTTGTTGTCATTTCAAAACTCGTTCGTCTATTCGTCCGTCACAAGGTTTCGAAGCCGGAATCATCTGATGGAAGGCGAATCTCTCGACCACTCGACCATCGCCGCAGTCGTCGCCGAATCATCAAGCTGCATGTAAAACTACATTTTTCTAGAAGTAGCTTTCATGGTTATTAAATTTGAATTACATCGGTTTTTTTTTTAGTGATTGCGATTTTTAGGGTACCTTGCACCCGATTAAAAAGCGAAACATTAATGAGATCACTCTCGTATCTGTCTATTTGTTTGTCCGTCTGGCACAATCTGTTCGCTTCGAATCTACTAGATGAAAAGTTAAAATATGATAGGTATACAGAATCAAGTAACCCAATCACGGCCGTGTAATCTAAATAAACGAGTTATCATATTTTTAGAGCTTAATTTGTGGAGCCCATTAAGAGATTGAAAAAAAAAACTTTTAACAGTCGTGTCATGTGACGGATTTGTCTTGAAGAACATAAATATATTATATATAAAATGCACAGTCAAAAAAGATTTAAAAAATATTCTAAAATCGACCATTCGAGTAATATATTCAAAACTATTGATCTTAACAAAATACAATATAAAATAAAGCCTCAGTACCATTGTTTACAGAATAACCTAAACGAAAATTTTAATAACGGGTTGCGCCAAAAGGCAATAATAATCTGTCAAATACGAGTATTAAAAAGTAATAACGACATCAATATTTAATGAAAAATTAATACCTATTCCATATCATTTTCATTTTGTTAATATTTCATCGAGATATATAATACTTTCTGTGCAAATAAACTACGGTATTATTTAATTTAAATACGACAAGGGAACAAATGCGCAAAAAGATTTTCAGCACATTTTCGACGAAAGCTTCAAATTACAAATTACGAGGAAGTTTATTCGAAACGTAGGAATTGTGTTTATTTTCTAATTAAACGGGTGCGGCGCTACAGCCCGGATTTTCGATTACATTCAGAGATTATATAAAACTGAATTTCCGGTTACAAATTGCCGGTACAAATTATCAAAAAAAGAAAGAAAACCTTATTCGCTTTGAATTCGTTGGAATAAAAACACAAAATCGCCCGTTACGTGTATTGTTTCGGTAGACTTTTGTCATCCCAACGAAATGGGTTCGATCGGTCCTCGGTTTTTATATCAAATCGAGAGGTTTAGACCATCGCAGCTCTCGCAATGACTCGGCGCGTGTCGGTGTCGCTGGCTGATGACCATGGTCATCGAAGATGATGCGATATCAGGGGCTGACGTCGTAGCGCGCCGCACGGCACACGGAGCTAGTGATCTCATTTGACTTAGTCAAATATGCCCGCGGTACCATTTTGGACCCGTTTCCTACTAATTACACGACGGCCGTGTCTGACCGGGAAGAAATATGCAATTATTAAATTCAAATACACGTAACAGATTTTTTTTTAATTTTCGTTCTGCACCTCTATTGAACTCTGTACTCGCTAGCAACTTACAAAAAAAAAATTTGCTTGAGCCAAAAAAATATTTTGATAAAATCTCAATATCTTTATTAAAACAGATAATTTTTTGAAAACTTTACTGAACCAAGAAAATGTTATTTGGTTTTAGAAGGTTTCCACTCTATTGAAAATAATGACAGCCTCCCAGAAAAATTTCGTGATTCAAGAATATTTTCTATCAATTTTTCTTTCTTTTATCTAAATAACAATATATCTATTCGTGAAAACACATTTAGCCCATTGATAATAACCGATGGAAGTATTTTATTTTATTTTATTTTATTTACTTAAATAACTATAGATAAATCCATATAATTCAGTACAGGTTATATAGATTTTTATCTCCGTAATCATGTAGACTTATTTATCGGTTTGTCACGGAATGGTTGGAGTATTCAAATCTTATATCAGATCATACCGTTTCATTCAAAATACTCCTACTTACGATGTATAATATTTATTCCATATAAATAGTCGGAGAGCCAGTAACACCCGTTTCATGACGTGCTTGATGCACATTGAAATTTTTTATTGTATTTATATTGGATTGAGAGGTAGATTTACCTGTGTTTGCCTGGCCTATCCTGGGACACCAGGTACTGCGCATAAAGAACAGGTGTAAAAAAATTAATTCCGAAAAAAGTGTTTGATTCACAGGCCAACAAGTAAAATTGAAAATTTGGACTATTTTAAAATAAAATTAATTGAGGCAGACACTTTCAAAGGGGTTGATATCGAATAAATCTACCCCAAAGTTGATTTTCTTTAAATTAAATTTGAAGTGTTTGATTCACGCTGCCATTTTTAGCGTTTTAATTAAATATAAAAAAAAATATGTGCAAAAAGGCAGACACTTTTTCCGGGGTTTAATCACCGGGAAATGTGAAAAAAATTATAAAATACAATAGAAAGAGATAGGATGCGCGCGACTGTCGATATGAGTGAGAGCGCCGATCACTGACAAATCACTACTAAACTAAACTAAATTAAACTCACAGATGAACTATAAATTAAATAAAACCAATTACATGTTTTGTATCTAATGATTTTTCTAATAAACACAAACAGTTTAAAAGAAACTTTTAACATTGTCTCACAATAACATTGGCTCACTAGACAAAGGTTAACTGAAAATATGATGCGATGTAAACGTACAGAGTACTGCCGGTACAGCTGTACATGATCACGTGACCAACAGCCAATGAGAGCGTAGAGAAGAACCGCCGCAACGACAGTGATCGGCGCTCTCACTCATATCGACAGTCGCGCGCATCCTATCTCTTTCTATTGTATTTTATAATTTTTTTCACATTTTCCGGTGATTAAACCCCGGAAAAAGTGTCTGCCTTTTTGTCATAATTTTTTTTATATTTAATTAAAACGCTAAAAAAATGGCAGCGTGAATCAAACACTTCAGATTTAATTTAAAGAAAATCAACTTTGGGGTAGATTTATTCGATATCAACCCCCTTGAAAGTGTCTGCCTCAATTAATTTTATTTTTAAAATAGTCCAAATTTTCAATTTTTACTTGTTGGCCTGTGAATCAAACACTTTTTTCGGAATTAATTTTTTTACACCTGTTCTTTATGCGCAGTACCTGGTGTCCCAGGATAGGCCAGGCAAACACAGGTAAATCTACCTCTCAATCCAATATAAATACAATATAAAAAATTTCAATGTGCATCAAGCACATCATGAAACGGGTGTTACTGGCTCTTGGACTAAAAGAACCTCAAAGTATTGATTACGCATTGCGATGTACATTCGAAGCTCCAGTATAAAATTCCCGCTCCTCTAACGTTTCATAGGCGTTTGAATAATCTCCAGGCCGTAGCTCGAATCAGTTGAACAATGTTGCCACATTTGGACGTGTTCCGCGCACAGTGAGCTCGCAACTTACTCACTGACTCCGTGATTGCTGGACGTGCTGTTTCCGTCTAACTTCATTTTTGTCGGTGAAGCTGTTGGAGAATATTGCAGGAAGAGTTATCTGCTTGTCTGTTTCTTTTTTTTTTCTTTTATAGAGCAAACGACCATGTGAACCACCAAAGAGAGATAATCACCGCCACCAATGGGCACCCCCTAATCCATGTGAGTCCGATGCCGGCCTTTTAGAACGGAATATGCTCTTTCTTTAAAGACCTCCAATCATAATTGAAGTTCCTGAATTAAGTTACCGTCGAGGACGCGACACGTGCGTTGATTAATTTTCTATTGCGTCGGTTGTGTTTTAATCAAAGCGTGCTTGTAATGTCTCTACGCTAGACACGTAAGCTATATATTAAATGCACCTTTACTCGCGACAACGTAAGCGTGTGATATTTGATTTTCCGTCGTCCGATTTTAAAGAAATAAAACCTAAATTTTTCTCCGAATTAAATAAAATTTATTTACCTTTGAAAATTTTAAAATATCTGTTTGGTAGTTTCAGAGATTAGCATTTTCAAACAGGTAAGCTAATTTATAAGTCTCCCAACAGTTTTGGTAAATATATTTAATGTGTTCTACATTTTAATTATATACGAATATACTATACAAATGTATACAATAAAATATGTAATATTAGTTTTTTTGTTAAAGAGACTAGTTTTATTATTACATAATTAATATTATTAATAAATGATAATTTTATCTCCCTTTGTTATTTTTCTGCAAGTGAAAAAAATGAGGTTCGATACACAGCTTATTACACTAGCTAGAAGAGAGAAATGTGTTTCTTTTTTTTTTGTAACTGAAAGGGTTTTTTTACTCAGACATAAAACTAACAGAACTCGGGCCGTGTGGAAATGAAGGAGGATAAAATAAAAGAGGTATAAAGAAAACGAAATATTTCTCTCTCTTGCCATTTTAGTTTGAAGATATATTTTGAATTGTCGTATTAGAATTTTTACTTCGAGCACTAGCAACACTATAATTGACTAAGAATTAATAATGTTATTGCACGCCTCGTAACGTTTGAGGTAATGCATTACTCTCAACTTGCCAAAAATAAAGGTTGTCTTGAACTTTGATTGCCTCTTATATATGCATATCGCACTTATACTTTGATATGTATACGCTAATATATGTAAAAACTATCCTTTTAACACAATTATAATAATAAATTAACATTTACCGGGTATTACATAAAAAAGAAGTGATTGAAAATCTATGGACGTCCGTGTGTGTACACGTATGGACTCCGCGTGTGGTGTCGATAACGTTGGAAATATTCCACATATGTATCTAAATTTTATTTCAATATGCATCCCCTAATCTCGTATTGAAAATGGCCATTTAGTTCAATGTCGTTTAATTGATATTAATAAAAAAAACTAACATCGACTCTTATTTTGTATATATATCTATAAATAAATAAAATTTAGCTTTAGCCCGCGGATGAGCGCTACTAGTCAGATGATTTATGATGACAGCCCGCTGCACACACGTCATATTCCTCGCATTCAAACCGAAAATGGCGCGAAATGTGATAGAAAAAAGAAAAATATGTTTAATTTTTTGGTTTTACGTTTTATGTGATTATGAATGAGCCTTATGATGCGTACAGTTATTGATTTTTTTCTCTCATTTTATGTGTTTATTGTTTAATGTATATCATTTTTTACCGAATTCATTCATTTCCCCATTAAGCGAAATAAATATTTATTGTAGTTCTTGTGTTCTACTCGTTATTTGAATTTTTTTTATTAATTCTACCTTACTTTCTGTAATTTTCCTAACGATAAAAGTAATTTGGGAGCATAAATGCAAATAATATCGACAGCATAGTTGGAAAAATGTTATTCATACACAATATTGTCGTCATTAATTTGAGCTACATTGCATAATTCCTAATTAAAATAATGTATTTTGTATTTAAGAATGTAAAATGGGTATGAATTTTGTAAATAATTTTAATTTTTTAAACAGTACAATAGATTACTCTGACTCAATCACTACTGTCATAACAGATTATAAGTCATTCTATGATTGAATTTTCACTTCATCTGATATGGATTTTTTAAAATTCTTTGTTGTTATTCCTATTTTGATTGAAAAAACTTCATTAGTAGCTTACAATAGTAAAGATTTTTTCAGAGTCTAATTGTTAATTAATGACACTTGCTTCATCATATGTTAATTTAGTAACATGAACTCAATTATTATAATAAGTATGTTCACCTCAAATCTAAATTGTGGAATATTATAATGTGAATTTTATATTGATATTAGTTTTGTTTTAATTATTGGATCAAGTTTTTACATTTTACAACTGTTTAGATAAAAAAAAATGTTAGCAATATTTGAATGGAGATTGCCTGATGAAGTTGTAAAATAAATCAACGGAACGTTACACTGTTTGAATCATGTAATTTCTTGATATCCAACTCCCCGATATTACCTTATTAATTTATAAATCTTAATCAAAATTAAAAGTGACTCTCAAAAAAAATTGCTACCTACGTCGTTGATGTCATGTCTACTTATAGTTAATCTCGTTTAAGTCGTACTATTACTTCAATTACCGCATCAGCACATTAAAACTGTAAAAACTATACGGTTCTCTGCCATCACCGTTTATATATGTATAAGTTTTCCAACGACATTTGACACCCACTATCTTCACTGCATTGAATCGTAAGATCGGAGTGTTCGCCATCGCTGTCTCTTTAGCGGTGAGGGCTATGCACGACCGCAAGAAGAAGATCGTCTTGGTATAGTAGAAGGGGTCAACAACGCTGGGGTGGCGGATGAATGCGCAAGCGCAACCGAGGCCTTAGAACATTGCGACGAAAAGGACGCCATGGAGTTTTAGTCGGTAGGAAATCACCAAGTCCTTGGTATCTATGAGGATTTCCACACGTAAAAAAAAATTATCAACCTAATCCGTTAATTTAAAATAAATAGATTGTTGGAAGATATACTGTCACTAGTAATACTACAAGAACCTAACGTAACATCTTCTTTGTTGTTCATGATTAACAATCGACACTTTATTAAAATTAAACTTTCAGAATCGCAGTCGTGTAGTAATATTTGCGAATTATCGTATGCAATAGGTTACAGGGTTCGATGAATGTGTAATTCGAAAAAATAACATATCATTCGCCTTTCGTAAGTTCTAAGATTAATCAGAATCCCTAATACGCATGAATAAAAGTCTCATTTAAGATTGACCTTTTAATGTCAATACATCGAGGTCTCTTGCGTTCTAGACTTGACGTTAATTATATTTCGATTAGCCTTGCGTTCGAGATTTCCCATTGTTAATAACGTTTTTATGGAATGGAAAGGAGAGATTCCTTAGGTCACAATACTCAAGATCACAGCTCCATCTGCCTTATCCTGCGCGATTCTCTGGTTAAGAAATGTACCTTCCCCGTCTGCGCTTTAAAAGCGAACAAATTATCTTGAGAATATCTTTCTGCTGCGAAGTTATTTTTATTTACACGTGTGATTGGATATTCAAAGATCTACTGAAATCAGCGATGATAGTAAAATACTAACTGATAATCAAGCTTCCCTCGGCGTCTTTTTAATTTCCCGTAGGAAAATACCTTCCGCGGAAAAAGTTGCGTGGAAAATTATTGTTGGAAATGAACAAACGATTATTTAAATATACAATAACACATAGTTTTATTTGTTGATGGGAACCAATAATATGGCAACAATGTGATTACCTCAAGGTTATACAACATGGCGCTAAATAAACCAACGTTCAGATTTTTGTTATCTCTTTTTTCCGGGGAAGACACATGTATAGTTAAAATTGAATAGCAATAGTTTGTCAAATAGAAAATTTTCATTTTAATTTAAGGGCCCAAAGCCGTTTCCGATATGGTCGTTTATATATCTACGAGAATGTTCAAAAAGCAATGATGATAATAAGGCTTCCCACGAAATCTGAGCTAAAAATATAGATGGCTGAAAATAGTTTCACTTAATAATAAATCTATACCTCGAACATGTAGGTCTGTATTCAATCTCTTTGTTGGTTTATCTTTGACACAAATTTATCTGTCAACTCAGTGAATTCAAAAAAGTACGTCAGGAATATTGAATTCTAAGCATTATACTTTGTACGTTGACTCGAATCCATTGGTGATAGAAATTATGTATGTCATTAATGTATAAGGCGGTGCCGTTAATGAGTTCGTGCTGTTTACTTTTTCTGTCTGTACTCTCGATTTTCTTCGATATGAGGAGATAGGCCAATGTAAATATTCAATCGGCTAACGAACCTTCCTTTTTATTCTAATTAAGATCATTCTGTTTTGTTCTAATATCATTTCTAATACTCGTAGAACCTGTGAGAAATTGATAGTACAAAATTATTTATTTCATGCGCATGAGAATTCGCAATAACTTCTTAACTGTTATTAACATTATATTAAGAAATATTTGCGATTTCGCAAAAATCTAAATGTAAATATATGAGTTATGTGAAAGCGCTGTCTTGTAGCTATAATATTAACATATTCGTTATTATTATTCGCGGAAATTCCTTGTAATTATATTTAAAAAGAAAATAATCACAGTGGATACCATCTCTCGATGACAACAGATAAGTTAAAATTTATTAATTGTTCCAATTGCGTTCCAGTAGACATTTTAGTAGATTACTCCTTGGCGCACTCGGAGGCCGTCCACCAATCCTCTTAACTTGAACTAAAGACAAAAGAATCTTTCGTTTAGGATGGCAGGTACATACAATCCTTTACTACGCTGAAAAGTATTTGGACGAGACTACCCAACAAAAATGCTATTGGTGCAAATTTTCCTATCAAAATCATTATTCATAATATCGATGTGTTTTTTTTTATGATGATAGTGTATATCCGTTTTAGTAATTATTCATGAGTAGTATATCGTACAGATGACTAATTGTATACTATCTGAATTCAAATTTTAGCGAACCATTTATCAGAACTCCAAGTAAATAATACATAAAAAGTAGGTAAATAATAAAATCGACCAGGGATAATTTTGGAATTCCTTTGTAAAGTTGGTGATCAATGTAATTTCTTTTAATTCACGGATATAAATTCATTATTTTGCGATCATGACGATGAATTAGAATTAATTGAGAGGAATTGTTACACGATTCTGTAAGGTCGTATTTTTCAGAGACGTGCGCCTGTCTGCTCGTACAGTTTATTCAGTATATACAGATCGTACAAGCATGTAATGCTATATCGTGGCATAAATGATACACCTCATTATACAGCAATATAATAATATTGTTGTATAATGAGCGGTACGATCGAATGGTCAAAAGTACTGCCTCCGTATCAGAAAGTGCCAGGTGTGAATTCTGACCGCGCGTTATACGACCAATAGGTTTTTAAGTCCTGCAAAATTAAACCAATCACTCCGTGACCCTGCATCGATGATTGCAGTCGTTAGCAGCTGCCGATCCGCAATGCGCTAGCGACGTAAAATAATAAGATTGTGGAAATTTATATACGTCAGCAGTGCGGTGACAAAAACTACACCCAACCTTTTTTGTATAATCGAAATAAGGCACCTAGGGACATCGCTGTAGAACATTTTTCCTAAATAATTAATGGGCATTGTCGTAATGTTCCTGATAAATTATTTTCTCCACTTTCACATTCATATATTAATACCCATTAGCGCTGATCAATCTTTCTACATGTTATCATTAGCGACTTTCTGTTCTTTACCTATATTTTAAAAAGGCATCTCGTATTTTTTAAAGTTGCGCTTTCGAAATAATCAAGTTCTATGCGAGTATTTTATCCCGGGTGAATATACAAATATCGACGACACAAAATGAAATGAGAGAGAAAACAAGGCAACTTACTTTCAGGCAGTGCAATCATTTTTTAATATCCTAAATTCAAAAATTTGAAAAATACACGTTTCGAAGAATACTAAGTTAGGACCGCACAAACAAGGAGACCCCACATTTTCCAATATTGTTTTACGATGAGGCACGTTGTTTAAAAAGCAAACAATATACAATTTAATATGTACAAAATCACTTATACACAAACAAATATTATGTAATAACAGACGTTCATATGTATACAGCGTTAGTGTGTTGTTAATGTATGGCCTGAAGACTAATTAATATTTTAACAAAAGAAAACAATCTAAAATTAAGTAAAGTATAATAATAGATAGTGTCAGTAGTCAAAAAACTACCTTTGTTTGACAGGCATACACTCTGAAAGGATTTATATATTTTTTTTCAAATCATAAAACAATCATGTTTCATGATTCGAAAAACAAAATATGGATACTTAACAACATATTACGCATTATAGTCTGTTGCTATGTTTAATAACTTTCAAGTTAAATTTCACAACATATCGCAACAGTCTGTATATACTTGGAATATTATTGCAGTCGCGGGAGCCATAAATGATGTTTTCCAAACAAAATTGTCCCGAATGTCCCGGACTGCTATAAAATTTCAGATACATTCAGACTTTGATGTGTTACGTTAACAAGTTAAGAAGATACGTATCTCCTTTTATTATCTGGATCCACAGCGCTTTATCTACGTCAAGTAAAGAATTTCTGCGGTAAACCTCTTAATCCCGTTCCATACAACTTATTTTTTGATATATAAATTCTATTTGAAGCTCATATTTAACTTAAGCTTTATGTTTATTTTCGTAGCTATTTAGTACCTTTAGGCAGTTGATTTCTTTATTTAACTTTTTCATCATTTAATTGTTTTATATTAGACCTTTTAAGGGCATGACTTATTATACCTGTGAATTTGTTTAGATCACAACAAATATTGATTGTATTATTGACTTAATTGACCTTAGATAACAATTAGCTAAAGCAGCTATCACCAAAACTTCTTCAGGTTTTTAAGAGGAATACTTCCATTATCTCGTGTGACACAGGTCAGTTTTCAGATTCTAGATCTCTACACAATGATCATGCACATGATCTGATTTCGTATTTTTTTCAAGCATGTCTTTTATTTATGTATTAGACACAGCATTTTTTTAATGTTTCACTAAGTCTGTCAGATGGGATAATGTAAGTATTCGAGCGGAATCTTACACATCTAGGATCGCTTAGAATATATGAAGAGAATAAAGCACCTGCCACATTCACATATACATACGTGAACGGTGAAAACAACTGCATTTTTTTTCGGCCAAGTGCATAAAAATGGTGCCCTGGCATTATGGTATAACGGTGTTACCACGAGATAGAACAATGTATAAGACAAATATAAAACAGACATAAAACAATAATGCACGAATGGGGAATAATGTAATAGCTTTTGGCGAACATGAGTTGAGCAGAGTCCGTAATCTCCCACTCCGGCTCCAAATACGCTCCGCTCCTCGCCGTCCGTGCGCTGAGAGCTCTCGGCTATCAAGTTTCTATGAGCTCCGTCTGAAGCAGGGAAAAGTTGAAGTGTCCTTTTATTTTTTACAAAATAAACAACGCTAATCGAGTCTCCGAAATCAGTCTGCTACCGAACACGGTCGCGCTGCGTCTGTTTTGATGATGGGCTTGGGGCACAGGAGTCTTTTAGTATTTTCAATAATCGTATAATAAGGAGAAAAGTTTGTGACCTTTGTCGTTCGACGTACAATTCAATTAAATGTTAAAAGTATGTATTTCATTTTAAATGTTATTTCAAGACATTGATTTGCTTTTTAATTTACATACATTTCTATGATTTATGTACAATAAATCTTTAGACAAAATAGTTTTGAAGAAGTACAAAAACGACAGACACATACAGAAATAATTCGATTTTGATATGGTACACTAACAATACACAACTATAGAAAACTGCTTTAGTAATACTATATAACGTGACGTTATCGGGGCTTAGAGTATTGGGGTCAGATGAAAAAAAAAAATACGCAGATAAGCGGATTCAGCAAACATAAAAGTATAATTAATCGCTATAGAAACACTCAAACGTTTGTAACTGATTGAACTTGACTTGTAAACGTATTGATCAGAGAAATAAAACTGACTCGCTAGCATTCGAACTCTGATAACTCTATCCCTCGCCTAATCGTGTCGAACGTTTTTGGCATAAAAATAAGCCAATAAATCATCTATAAGATACAACACGTAAACATGTCACATCCGATACAAGCAAACAAGATTTATTGCATTCACGAATTTTCTAACATAAAAATACATGCTTTTTAAAATGTAAAAACGTGTGGACAGTGCTGACAAAAGAATAGGCAAGGCGTGTAGCGAGATTTTTTTACATTTTAAACTACTATTTTCGAATATTTTTTTAGAGGAATTACATTATACTTTTAATTTAATGTGCTTGTGAGCCCAGTTCGTAACAATACGAAAATAATTCATTATGTATTGGTCAATTTCTGCATAACATCGCCCACAGAAATGATACAGGCATTCAGAGAAGGTAAAATAAGAACACAAAATAAACATGGTCCCATTCGCGTGTATATGTCGGCGTGCGCCGGAGAGGGCTCATATTATAAAGCGCCAAGTCGCGACACTTGCACTTTTGCTAAGCTCATTATTTCCGCTCGCAAACGCCGAGGAAATCCCCTGCTTTTCTTGGCTCCCGCCCCGTCAGCGGAATCTCTAACTGATCATTTCATTTTTCTCCGGCGTTTGCTCCATTTCATTTTCGTATAAACATTTTAACCAATTGTTTATGGTATATTTTAAAATGAGTGCAGAGAATTAATGACGTATAAAACCATGTCATAATTAAAAACAGTACATTTTTATGTATTGTCTCGTAAAAAAATAATTAATAATTTTATTTACCCGGTGAGGCAATTATGAAGTGCGGTGTTGGAATACAGCCTTCCAGACGAGATCTCTTGCTCGATGCCCAATCGAAATAATGAAAGGAGACGGGTATTTCTGGGCCCAACTGTAATAAGTCGTGGGTCCTCTTTTTCTATTTTAAATGAAAAAATCAATTCATATGACAAGTTGAAAAATGAGATAACTAAAAAATAAGTTCGGATAAATTAGATTATAGATTAAAATACAATCAATTAAAGTAAACAAGTACATTTGCTTAGAAAAAGAAACCCTTATACCGATTGATTATCTCAATGAAAATAGGAATTAACAATATTATTAGCATTTCGGTTTAAAATACTCGTTAGCTTTAAGTATTAATAATATACAATTAAATCTCATTTAAAAATGATTTGTTATTTTATTTTTAGTGTGTACGGTGACAGTTAACAGCTCCCAGTTTCATTGTTGATCAATTTTTGTCGTTGTGTTGATCCTATAGATGCTGGGGAAATAATAGAAAATATACATATGCATATAAATGTTGAAAATGATTTAGCAGATTTCATTGTAACAAATAATTACAACAGACGAGGAGCTAATTTTGAAGTGATTACTGTACAAAATAATAATTTAAATAATTTTCCCCCGCCAACCATTTCTTTAGGAACAAATCAAATAAAGCAGGCACCGTCCTGTTATAGCAAGAATGTAAGAGAAAATAATTCTTTTATCATAGAAGTGTGCAGGGAGGTCAGCAGCAGCATAGTTCGAGAGCTGTCGGCTTCAAATACCTCATGGCTATTTAGAGGATGCGTCCAGTCCAGACATAAATCGAAGAACGTATTTTTTTATATTTTAGACGACAGTTCTCGCAGAGATAGGCAGGCCGTGATTAAATACTGTTGTGATTGCGTATTTGCACGCAAAGCGTAGCATTTGGCAATCTAAAGTCTCTGCTTACACTTTTGGGAAATAAACCTGAGTTGCCTGTAATTGCATTGTACGTAAACGGACTGTAGGCTACTGTGCGCATGTGATGTGTGTAATATGGTACCTTTCATGAGCTAGATATCAAAAAAGCATATGAACACCTGCATGCATCTTAGATGATGAGTTAATAATAATTGAAAATGAATAATATATAATTAATAAAAGGTGTTTAATTTTTAAATATTTCCTTACTAAAGATCTTTTAGTCTATGAATTGCATGTTCCTTAAAATTCTAATAGCACTTAACATATTAAGCACTTATACATCTATCTAAAAAGGTCACTCTACTCCAAAAATCAAAATAATAGGTGTAAATTTTAACATAGCCTCACTTTTACTAAATCTCTAATAATTTCGCTTTCAGATTGCAAAAGTCCTCAAAATTAATAGTGAGCGTTTATTAATATATAAGTTATAAACTGACATAATTCTCATCCTTTTACATATAGGTTTGTATGGAAGTTTGTATGGAAGCGTTTCGACCTCCTTCGTGAAAGAAAACCTCTTTTTTTACATGGCTTCGGTTAACATAGTTGAGTCGCTCTTTCGCGGTGTATCCCAATTGCACCAAGTGGAGACCGCAATGCCAAAGTGTTTTGACTTAGAGTCCGTACAGAAAAGCAAAAAAAAACCGTAAGACTTATAACGTCATCGCTTCGGTAAGTCATTCCATCTACCATTTTGTCGCCGCCTTCACCTTTTACATTTTTCTCATTCCACATTTTTCATGGAACCTGATGAAATTGTACAATTAGGTGGCTCTATATTTGATCTACCGTACAATTTTAAGAATTCATTAGATAAACAATTTAAGTATAAAATTTTTACACATGAAGTTGAGAGATGAAAATCGTTTTTTGCATTCATTTTGTAGTGTCGTTAGATAGATATTTGCTTTAAAGATTCTTAAATAAATTTTACTCTTGGGTTTTTATGTTTCGTTTAATTTTTTTCTAATGTCGTTAATTTTGTGTATTCACTAACTTCTGAAACGTGACATATGAAAATTCGTAGAAAAGAAAACTAAATAATATAGCTTTAAAAACCAAAATTCAATGAAAACCATTCCAACCGAAATCCGTTCCCCGGTCTTCTAAATATGGACATTTTCAACTTTAATTGCTAAAGGCCTTTTCGTTTTTAACCCTAACAACCGTTAAAAAGAGGACGTGGAACGTTCAATTAATTTAAAAACTGACTTTTTATTAAGGGTGAGTTCAAAAGGAAATGGTGGAAGAGATCCTTAGTCTATCATCATAGGCCCATTTGGGCGCAGAAATAAGGGCACGTGACTTTTAATACACTTTTAAGGTGTCATGTGATACCGTCACTTCTTACAAGTCTAGAATCTTACAAAACTGTGAATGCGAAAGTGGTACTCCCAACTTTGTTGACGGTAGACGGTAGACAAATTTTAAAACCACAATCTACATAATGACGATCTGACAACATGTGATACCTCTTTGACACTAGTGACAAGATTAGCATCCAGTGTATGCACTCTATTTACCTGCGTGTCACCTGAGTGTCAGTTAGTAGTGTATGAAAGTAACCACATACCTAATCTTACGTAGAGTTATAGTGATGCAAAAGCGCATCATTTGGGCGATTTAGAAACTATAGAGCCTCGAGTATCTCCAACAAATGTGTTTAAGAAAATTAGAATCTTAACTTTGGCATCTCAATTGATACATGAATATTTAATATACATAGAAAAATTAGAAATATTTAAGCAAAACAGTCAAGACGTAGACCCGATACTTAAAATAAAAATAAACTGTGTATATATGTCAGTAGTTTACAGAAAGTAATCTACTTCTACTAATCAAATTTATTCTCTGTATGTACGTGTTCAATACGGTTAACGTAAATATGCAAAAATTATCCTTAAATAAATTTAAATTAATAAGTAATTATTAGCCTAGAAAGAGTAATACAAAATTTTCAATTATTTTCAGGACAAATATTCATGAACATAAGCAGCACGACTTCTTATAGGGTTATCACTTTGTTTTTTACTGTAATTATATATTGTTTTAGGGAAAACTGCCTTCCGAACGAATGGTGAATTCGTATTATAATGAAGTATTTCAATTGCTATATTTAACCTATAAAATAATTACCTTTTTGAATTTTAATTTAAATAAGTAAAACGATGTGAAGTAAAGCTTTTTTAAAATAAATTACAACAAAATCTAATAAACAGTCGAAAGTACGAGTTACCTACCAATAGAATATTATTCTTAAACCATAACAATTTATTTTAAAGTACGATTGAAAATATTTCCGAAAATTTTCAACTCTTCAAGGTACTTCACGCTCTGACAACAGCCGTCACTGCGAGGAACCGGAAAAGTGTCACTATATGATGACAAAATAGTACCACAGGTCTAAAGTTTAAAACTTTGCTACGTGTAGTACGAGACACACGGTGGTCGTTGACCATAAATTAATCTTTCGCGGCCCGTCTGTAAATCAGTTTGGGCGCGGCGTGGGCAGAATTCAAACTCGGAGACAAGCGGATACACGTCGCTTAAATTATGCAAAAGTTTGACACCACCGCCGTAAGACAAGTCGGAAACTTCACAACTCGCGCCGGCTTAGCGAGACACCTCGTAGGTACGCGGGCTCACTTAAATAGATTAAAAAATATCTAAAATCACAGGAAAAACTAAAAATCTACTTGTTTCGAATTTTTAAATCGGTAAGTAATTGTGTCACTAAAAATGTCTTAGATGTATAAGATTATGTCTTAAATGTATAAGATCATTGTAAATTATCTTTTTAAAAGGGATAAATGGAGATTGAATTTTTTAAGGTTTTTTTTTATAGATCGAAGTAACGGCAATGTAATTGGTTATAATTTAAGGAGAGGGGAGTGGGATTCCACAATATATAAAAATTAATTCCTGTTTTGTTCGTCTTCTTTGCATACCTAAACTATTCATCCAAAACTGAACTATTTAACCGATTCCAAAAATTCTTTGACTGATAGAAAGATGCACCATCCCCGAGTAATACAGCCTATATTTTATTTTGTTGATAGAATTTACTTCGAGTTCCTACAAATCGGCACCATGACCGGTAGGGGAATCGAAATTGAAAACAGGATGGAAGACAAAATTGAAAACTGGGACTAAAACAAAATTATTAGAATAATTCTTCAACATATTTTTATTAACGGTTACTTATATCAATTACAGAAATACTTCTCAGTTTTTTGTACAAAAAAAATTTTGCTACAATAAACAAAAAAATCATAGATGCTTGCCTAATAGGATAATTCATTATGCAGACTCAGTCCTGAAGTACTAGTACATAGTCTGCGTAATCTTTATATTCCGTGTTTCCTCCACATTATATGAAAAAAATTCTTACTCAAATAGGAATAGTTAATACATTTCAATATTAATGCTATGTTAAATTAATGCTATGCTATGTTAAACTGTTAAAAATAATTTGTTTATAAAATTATGTTTTTAATAGCGCCATCTGTTTTTAGTTCTAAGAACTTTAAAACGTATTAGAATATAGTACAATAATTTTTAAGGTAGTGCAATTTTCAGCCGATAGGTGGCACTTTCTTTACTTATTTTAATTTTATTTTGTCTTTTGTTTCAGAATGACCAAAACGGAAGGATACCTTGTCTCTACGTCGCACGCGTACGAATAATTCCAGTTGTATAGTCATCTCCGAAAGTTCCTAAATTATGTGAAGTAGTTAGATTCCAAATTAAAATGTACGATTCTAGCGAATTTCTTCATAGTGCGGGAGTAAGCCGCCACATGAAAGCGACCGGGGAGACCCCATCGCAAAAAACTAGCATGAAAAGACGATCCTGTGAGGTACCCTTAGGGGATATATCGTCAAACAACTTCAAAGTATCATTAGGCGATATTACGAATGTCTCCAATGATGTAACCAACTTTGATTGTAGATCGCTTCGTTCGGTAAAATCTCTTAATGATGATACACGTTCCACTAGATCTTATAGACCCATAGACAGTAGAAGCTTTAAAAATTTCCGTTCGTCTTTAGCCGACTTTTCTGCCTACACGTCGCTGTCTAGACCTCCCAGTTATGATCAGTTATCGCGTAGATCTATAATAGAAGGACCGGGAGAAGGTCAAGGGTTCACATCTAGTATAGAGGGAGTTCTATGGTCTGACGAAGAAGAAAACGAATACTTCTACCACGAGAATATCACTGCAGCTTGGAATAATGGTAAGTCGTGTATACATAAAATAACATTTTATATAAAATGTAACTGATACGGATAATATGTAACATTATTACTTCAAATTAATTAACTCAAAACCCCAAATTGATCTTTTATTCAACAAATCAAATTAAGGAAGGAATAATAAATCAAGTGAAACAGTTTTTTTCAAAAACAAAAAAAAACATAGTTTTATCCTGCTTTTCCTGAAAAAGTATATATACATACCAATATATATATATATATATATATAGCCACATAAACACTCTTGAGGTATCTAATCAAATGACTCGATACCAATTTATTCAAATGCCTTAAATAAGTCTTACCTAGCAGGGGCTCACCGCCACCACTCGGCTGATTGGGACCGGTCGATGCAACCCAGCCTTCAACTGATTTGATGGTTATCTCAAGGAACACCATGATTTTGAACTGGACCGAGGCAGATTGACGTATTCTATTATTATTATTTTTTTTTTAGTTGGAAGCACAAAACTACTTTTCCTTGTCAAACTGTACGATGCAAATCAAAGCTTAAATATCTATGTAAACGAACTTTCGTAAGCTGCTTCATTTGTAACATTATGGACACGCATTATGTTATACGATTTCTTCATTTTGCTACTATCATAACCAAGGACGTGCAAGGCAGACCAGACAGAACAAACCATTGTAAAACACAGAGTGAAGTACCTATCCAACTTTCTTGATAAAATAAAATTCTTTTTTTTTTCAATAAAACTTTGTGCAGCTATCTCTATTTTCTGAAATTAAATTCATGCAAAGGAATAACGAAATATTGTGTACAATTACAGCGGGAGCGTGTAGCGTTAACAGCGTAATTACATTCAATAACGTTTTTTTACCATTTTTACTTAAGTCACATAAACAAAGATAATGTATATCCTCTGCATTCATTCTATTTTTATGCTTTTCCCACATCCATTTTCACTGGTGCAGATAGGAGTAAGTGCTGAAACTACATATCAATATTTAAACGCGCCTGTCACGTTTTTACTGTTTCTTATAATGATAACAATAACGACTGTCGATATAGTACGTGAGCATACTTCTTTTGATATGTCCATTTTACTTACGCTTTTTCGTAAACTAACTACTTCGATGTGAAAAATCTTTCTCCTATTCAACCTCTTAGCCCTTATCGATATATTGTATTCAGTAATTGTTTTGCTTTTCTTTTCATGCTTACAACTACTGTAATACGTCTCCAAGAGAAAATCATGTTCATGTATCATAAAATAATGTTTGTCAATCAATAAGTAAATAGTCAGATATAAATCATTTTCCCTTTGATAGTATGGTACGACTTTTAACGGTTATCCTCAAAAATTTAATATTTTAGATATCAAGTACTCTTCGCTAATAAAAAATTTCTAATTTTATTGTCACCCTATAATTTATACCTATAATTCAGTTGTGCAGCCTCCTGTATAGGTACATTCGTGATTAAATTTTGCTTTAACGTACAACAGGTGGCGCTGATAAATAAAGTTAAAACCGTAATAGGGAAATTAATAATCAATATGAGATATGTGTTTACATTCGATGGAAACATTGTTGCGCTTATTGTAAATTAATTAAGCAGCACTTCTTTTCATGAATAACTTACTGTACTATAATTTATAGAACCTTCAAAAAAAAAAAATTGGTTGCCTGTAAAGTCGGTATACGGGCGAAAGTTTTACGTGACAACGACTTTGAGTGGTAAAATCATTTTAATGTGAATATTCATTCGTATAGTAGGAAGAAGGATGAAATAATAGTAACAATTTAAAACATTTATTTATACAAAGAATTATATTTAAAACATTAATTTATACAAAGAATCTCGCACTGAATTTCATATTAACAAAATTTTATTTTTACCTTTACACATACATACGTATTTATATACAAATATACATACAATAACTTGCAATACATTTGCGTACAATGAAACAGCGTTTACTACAACAACTTGTTCCTATCTGAGTGGAAGGGACGCGTGCCTTTCACTTTTATGTCTGTCTCTCTCGCTCTTAGGCGGGCTAACCATGCCAGTGGAAGGGACGCGTGCCTCTCACTCGCTCTCATTGTGAGCGCATAACGTGAGCGGAGCGTAACAGTTTCTTGAAGTGTCACCCGGCAAACCAATTTATAAGACGTTGTCACGTCAAAAATAAGATTTTTTTTTCAATTATTATTTTTGTCGTAACTGCTTTATTTCCTAGTAGTTATTATTCTTAATATTGTATTATCTTATAATTCGTAGTTCATGACAAAAACAACTCAAGTGTTTACTTTTTAGGGTTCCATAATCAACAAGAAACTCTAGTCCGTCCGTCCATTTGTCAGTCTGTCTGTTGCCTAGCTCAGACACTTCATACTAGAAAGCTGAATTTGGTATAAACATACATGATATTGACGCCGAAAACTGGGGAGAACATTTAAAACAAACGTAAAGTGGGAATTACTTTTCTTCTCGTCTATCCCATGGTGTGGAGTATAGTCGAACTGCGCATTCGAAAACTTTGCTGATCCGTGAAAACAATTTTTAGATTTAGAATCTCATTTACGAAATAATAAGCTTTAAAGTGCTAATTTTTGTCAAAATCAAATGTTCCCTCCTAGTAGGTAAATAAGTATTTTTAGATATGTGAAAAAATTCACGACAGTAGCATATGTAACGAAGTCAAAATTAAAACTATCATAGACAAGTAGGCTTTTCAAATTAACGAGTAATAGTCGACAACTTATAGAATATACTTGGAGAAGTAAAAAGCAGAACTTTATATAAATTCCTTTGAAAATTACTTAGTTGACGTTCTTGGTTGTGTGAAATAGGTTGTAAATGTAAGATTATGAATCATGTAAAATTAAGGAAATATAAAGTGGTAACATCCCTAATACCCGACCCATGTGCGCCCGTTTTTGAACGTTACTAGCCGTTAAACTTTGAATTAAATCAATAGATTTAATATCAAACAAAAAACCCTTTTCGATGTTCCTATACTGTGACGGTCCACTACGGAATCCTAAACTGCACGTGGCCCGACATGCACTTGACTCGTTTTTTTATAAATTTTTCTCAAATCTTCATATGTCATAATTGACATATGAAGTATGGAAAGCACCTACCGATATTTCATTATTCATTCAATTTGCCGTTAGACATATCGAAGTGAATATGATTAATTAAAAACAGGTTATAAATTAATTTGCAACATCTTTTTGGAATATCACTCGATCGAAATCGATGCCGTATAAGGATATCTTTTTTTTGTGAAATCGATTAAAAATAACTCGATATATTATATTATTGTGTTCTCCACGTTGCAGTGGCCGACATGCGCGTGATCAATGACGCTTTCAGACGCGCGGACGTCTTACACGATTAATTACTCGGGGACTTAAGTTGTTATCGGAATTATTTTAACAGGACTCGAGCTGAAATTATCCCTTTCACGTCGACCACTGATAAATTTAAGGTGACGTAGTACTAAAAAAAAGTATCACAAATGTTTTTGTTTTCGTCAAAAATAGGAGTTACAATGTAGACAACCGTACGAGTCGGTGAATTCCTAAAGAAAAAAATATTTATTATAAAATTTAGTTAAATATTTAACTGAATAATAATTACAAATTGATAAAGTATTTCCTGAAACTGAAGTGTAATTTAAAATAAATTGACTAGTAACATTATTACATTTCAAAATTAAATTAACTATTATTTTTAAATTTAATTAACAATTAAATAAATGGACATTAATCCTATTTTTATTTAAATTAGTTAAAATAGAAACTATAAAGTAGAACTCATTTTATTTGTAGTCATTTGATGAACCCTCAAAAATTCAAATTGGGTCTGCTTCAGATTCAAGTATATGGTCGCCTTAAGTACGATGCATTAAATGCACATAATTGTAGATGCAGCTATTTATATGTGTAATAAAGATAATACCTTTTTAACGATTAATAAAATTTGGTATCAAATAAAGAAGAAGTAGTGAGTTTTTTATTTGATATAAGAGTAGACCGACTTTCGTTACTGATACATAATGAATAAAAAGCATAAAATTTAATTAAGTGTATAACAATTTATTGTCTTATTATAAACAGTCTATTATGACAAAAACATGCTGTCAGCTTTTATAAATGCTTAACCAAAACAGATTTGAAAATTGTGAATATCACATTTAACGTTAGGGGTCATCCCTAAATTAAGGTTTTAGCCCCCCAAATAAAAACAGCAGTTTTTATATTTTATTATTGTTCAAAATACTTTAAGTATTGGACAAAACAATAGACATAAACCTTTTTTCGTTTTCGTATTTCGGATTTGACGTCACAATGCTTTTGACTTGCTCCTTGTCGCGCATTGTCACATTTCCTTGACCGCCACCCCAAACGTGTGACGTAATTTACGGATGGCCCGTTATTTAAATATTCCAAAACAATATCAAGCTAAAAAAAATTCTCGTCTAGTTGGCAATACTTTTGAAGCATGAGTAGATTTAATTGCATATCATACGATGAAAAATTTCCGCGAATTAACTGAAAACTATACTCGCACAATACAATATTTTAAAAAAGCAAATCAGGTAAAATTGTATTTTAGATAAACCAAATTACATCGGTTGAGAGCATGTTTGGTTTAACCAGGGATGCAAGTGTCTTAATGTTATTCTTAATTATATCAATATTCGTATCAATAATAAAAGTGTAGCGGCTAATATAGCATTACTATAGTCTTAAAAGATCTGGCTTAATGAGGAATGCCGTAAATGGTTTAAACATAGAAATAACCTCAAATTCATTTGAAAGTGCTACATTCTGAATTATCGTTCAAATTATATACCATCGAATTCGATTTGGTTGATCAAAAGGTTAGAAAATTGGCCGCTATAATCATTCACAAAAAAATCTCAACAAAAAGGAAAAATTATAACGTACAGTGATAGATCAAAATCAGTCTATTCACATTGATAATTTGAACTAGAACAACAAAACTAATTACTCTTTTTGTACTAGAATAAAAAAATTATCTAATAGAAGACTTCATAAGAATGAAGAATCGCTTCTGGATAAATGAATAAAATACGATTTCATTAAAATTTGGAACAACAAAACTCGTAGGGAAATTTGGCGATAGATATTGAAATATCTTTGCGTAAAAGTAAATCTAATGAGCCCATAAAATAAAAAAATTCAGATTTACTAAAAGTTAATGATAGTAGTAACATTTCGGACTATGCATATAATGTAGATCATAAAACGTTACTATCGCTAAAACACAAAATATTTAAAGAAAATTTAGTTATTAGTAAAGCTGATAAAGGGAATGCTATTGCTTTAATGAACAAGTCTGATTACAATAATATAATTAACAACGAAAGAGAATTTCAAAAATTACAATATGATCCCACCGATAAATACATTGTGGAAATTAAAAAAAAAATATCGTCTTCTAAATTTTTATTAACTAAAGAATCCGAAAAAAGGATTTTGATACAGACGAATCCACAGGCCTCTAGATTGTATAGTTTGCAAAAAGTATATAAAGAGGATGAGCCGGTCCGTCCGGTAGTATCGTATGTGCAGGCGCCAACATATAAACTAGTCAAATTCATTAATAATATAATAAAAGAAAAAAATGCATTCGACCCAAAATATAGTTTAATCAGTAGTTTAGACCTGTTATACAAAATTAAAGTAGTCCTTCCAAATAATAGCAAATTGATCTCATTCGAGGTTGACAGTTTGTTTACTAATGTTACTTTTAGAGAATGCCTAACAATCATAAAAGATTAGTTAGAAAAACAAAAACTACAGGTGAAAAGGACGATATCTTTAAATTAATTAACAGAATTGTGCATGACTCAAAAGTACTTCCATTATAATAATAAATTTTATTTTCAAAAGGAGGATCTAGCTATGGGTTCACATTTCGGCCATTAATGGCCGAAATTTTCACAGATGAATTTGAAAATGAGCACATAGTAAATAATAATAATATCCTGTATTATTTTAGATATGTGGGCGATATTATTATGTGTTGACTGGGTAATTTTACAGAATTAGAATTATTCCAAAATTATATTATTAGATACACCCCAAAATTCAATTTAAATTTGAGGAAGAAGCAAACAGTTCAATATTTTTTTTAGATTTGGACTATAACTAGAAAACATAATAGACATAAATTTAAAATATACAGAAAACCCACTTGCACACATACTACAATACTCATTTCTTCTTGTCATCCATGACAACACAAATTTTCGGCTTATAAATCTATGGTACATCGGTTATTCACCATACCCCTGAACAATCAGAATTTCTCATTGGAATAAAATACCATTTACAACATAGCATTGGTACCTAAACGGATACAGTACAAAATGTATTGATGGACTCATAAGAAAAAGTAAAAAAGTATTATAAGGAACAGTAACTATCCAACACTACCAAAAGATATACGTAGCTAGTTTGACATATTATGGTACAATTTCAGAGAAAATTTCAAAACGATTAAAAAAACATAATGTTTAACAGCCTTTAAAACAAACAAAATTTAAAAACTTTATTTAACAATAAAGATAAATTCCACAGTAATAAAAAATCCGTAATTTATAAATTAACTTGTGATGAATGTAAATCGATATATGTAGGACAAACCGGAGGTTGTTTTGAAACTAGATACAATGAACATATTTCGGTCTTTCAAAATAATAAATCAGACACATCTCATTTTGCTAAACATCTAATAGAAACAGGTCATAAGCTCAATAACGATCACAAGTTCGATGTGTTGCATGTGCGTGAGAAGGGTTTACGTTTAAATGTTTTGGAACCTTTTGAAATTATAAAACATAAAGATAATACTAATTTGCTCAGTGACCTAATTAACATTTATAAATCGCCATTATTGGATACTTGCCTTTAACCATTTAGGTAATGGTTGGTAATGGTTAGTCTGTGACAATTGACAAGCATATCTATTGTCACCCTTTGACAGGTATTGCATGACAGCAGTTGACTTATCAAGGTTGGGTCCGCATTTGTCGGTTGTTTTTAACATTCCTTACGCCCTAGTGGATGTGACTGTCTGTATTTTCTTGAGGATGCGCCTGGTTGGCATGAAACATACGTAGAAATTAACAATGTAACGATTAGCGGAATAAGATAATTAAAAAATTACCACTTACTTAGGTGTTCGATATCTGTCAGTCCTCTCGAATCAATATTCAATTCTTTGGTAAAGATCCTTATGTATGCTTGTCATACTTATGCCCAGGAACGCCTTTATCTCGAGATATATAACATGACGATCTTGCATTATTGGTTCCCGCACAGCATCAATATTTTGTTGTGCAACAATCGATTTAGAATGACCTTCCTTGAATTCGTCCGTGAATATAGACCGCTCACGATTAAACTCACTAAATCTGTGATACACAATACACACGAAGCAACACACGACGATGATGCTTCATCCACGAAAGTGGAAGTAAGTTGATCGATACACGTTTTTAAATTAGCCCACGCTGAAAATCGTAATAAATCATCGCATGAAAATTTTCTCCAGTTAAATCCATGGTGATAAAGACATGCAATTTTCAAAATGACGCCACAATGATAAAACAACAGTTACATGAAACAAACTGTATTCTACAGCCAAGAAGTTCCATTTTTAAATGTTGTAATTACTTTTCAAATATTGTTCTGCATGTGTCGAGTTCTGGATACACAAATAGCAACTCTCGTAGTATGTGCTTCTCTGGAATATTTCGATTGGAACTTATTGTGGACAGAGCCACGATCAGATTTGAGATTGAAGCCGAAATCGGGATCTAGATTGAGACCAGGACCGGTATCGAAAGGGAGCGAAAATCGGTAATATGGCTGACAGTGTAATTATAATAATAATATTGATATCTTCAGACACTTACACAATACCATCAGACCCCAAAGAAGCAACGAGGCCTACTTAGTAGGTATTGTCGTTGAGCGATATAGAAGATAAAAAAATTATTTCCATGTACACGCATGCGGAATCACGATTGAAAGTCAGTAAGTTTATAAAATTAAGTCAATTAATTAATTACTAGAAACATCTTAATGCTTTCAATTAAAAACTCTCAGAAATTCTCAGAAAACAGAATTTGAAACGCAGAATCTACTAATAAATTTATAAAGAAATTTATGAAGACGCATTTCAACAAGATCTCGTTACATTAACTAATTTGAGGATTTTACATTTTCATCAGGTTTCTATCATCCCAATGACTCCTATTGTAATTCAAGGCGCTAACCCTTGCAAGCCGGCCTAGTGCGCTGTGACCGACCAATGCGTTCATGCCTGTCTGAGGCACGAAGCGAAAAAGCAAATAGTCTATTTTACTAAAGTCAAAAAGTCATCGGTACTTGGTCAGGATTCAACCTCCGTACCTTCTAATTCGAAAGCGTCTCTCTTGACCACTCCACCCCCACCGCTTATCTTGAATTTATCAGAAAATAGTTTTATTTGGACGTAACATGAATACGCGTGTTGCAAGTTTATCATTTTATTCGGCCGAGTAATCGCATCGCCATTCGATTCAACGCTAGCGGAATACAACGGAACTTTCACTTTTGAAACGTTAGACAGGTTTATTTCCAGAATAGTGAACAACACAACTTTAGTGGGAACACGTCCCGTCTCATTAGCCGGGCGTGCGTCTACGCACTCTGCGGGCAACCGCACCGCAGCGCCGGACTCGTGGCGACCACGACACCGCACAACCGTACATCGTCGTTTCGCAATAACGTTGCTGAGAGCTTTCGAACGTGTAAAAATATTGACAAGGGCATATTATAATCCGATATAACCCGGCATCGTCTCCGACAAGTTTTTTGGGAACTGATCGGTAATTTTTCCAAAATAAAATGTCAAATTCAATCTTAAATCGATCACCTTTAAATATCATTTTTTTTATTCCTTTCTAAGTCGCCTTCAATGAATCTGTATATTTTCAATACATATATATTATTCTAGATGTCCGCTCGCGGCTTCGCCCACGTCAATATAATATAATGTCCTTCGTATTTTTATGCGTACTGTTTTAATCCCATTTGCTACCTCAGTCCCATCCGCGTCACCGTCTCGTTCATGCCGTCGCTTCCTGTTCCATTCACAGTAACAATTTAGATTCCACTCTGTTTTAAACTTACTTCCGATCTCGCTCTTAGTTCTGATAGGATTGTAATACTTGGTAGTGTATAAGCTATAACATTCTTTAATTAATTGTACACAACATGTAAGCCTGGACAAAAGCAAACGGACCAAGTCTTATTTTATATGTATGTAATATCTGTGCTTTACCGCATCACCCGCCTTGAAACTGTATAATTACACCCGAGTCATACAAAATAATAATCAATACATAACCAACTACATCTCATTAACTAAATACCATCAAGAAGTCACGTGGAAAAATAAAAAAACCAATCACTAAAAAATAAATCGACTCGAGAGAAAACATTTTTACTTATTTTTATTATACATCAATAGATATATAATAAAAATAAGAAAAAAAAATATGAAAAAAATCTAGGTAACATTTAATATTTCTCAATAAACAAGCTATCTACAGCAAATATAATTTTTCGAATGGGACTGGTAGTTCCTAAGAATAACTCATTCAATCACATCAATATACGCTTCAGCTTTATATTACTTTAGATATACGGTCGATACTGAAATCCATTAGATTTGAAAAAATGTCCCCAAAATGTTCCATCACAGCCATTTTTCTCGCTTAAAACCTTCAATGGAACCATAAAAGTATTCAATTTTTATGAGTGAAATAAAATTTCATTATAGTCATAAAAACATCATAAAAGTCTTGTCCTTAACGCGATAATCACCTTTTATCTCGAACATTTTAGGTGGGAAAAGTGGGACAGGACTTCTGATGAAGGACCGAGTACAAGGATTTTTTTCTATATTTTTTATTTGATTAATCACTATTAATGAATATCATATTTTAATCGATCAGCTAATGTGAAGTATGAAGGCAGACCATAATATAGGACCACAAACTACACTTTTGTTGTTTTTGAATTGTTTTTATATTGTTCTATGCCTGAATTCCGAAAACGGAACACTCATGGAATCACCACGGGGTCTGGTTGGCTTTTAAAAGTATTTTCTTATTATTGAAAAACACAGTCGTAGTCTGCCGTTACCCAAACACTGAATAGGTGAAATTGAAAGGATTTGGGATTTCAAGAAAAGGTTGAAAAAAAATTTAAGGGATTAAGCTCCTTAAAACACGACTTCAAGAACTACAATAAGGCAGATATACTCTTTTACATTTTGCATTCATAATTAAGATGTTGATGTGATTTTAAAATGTGTAATTAACTATTATAATGACGTATTTGTTTGATAAGTTCTTCAATTAAAAGTTTTTCACACACGCTCTTACGCACTGTAAACGTACGCACACTTACACAATATGAACACCAACACATGAGCATATACACACATGGGCACATTTCTACCCATATGTGTGCATATGCCCACATGGGTACATGTCCACACGCATGTACCTATATGCGCACATAAACGTCCACACAATCACATATCATGTGCGTGTACCCGCCTGCATAGCTGGTCAACTATATCCGGTAACATTAAACTTGTCACTGATGACCATAAATAATTAACAGTAAATATATAATTTGTATTAGTCAATAGTAAATTTACAGCTTAAGATTAATAGCGACAAAACGAGAATTACGAATGTTAATGTGGAATAAAGTTAATATAATTACATTCTATTGGAAATGTGGTTTTAAGTTAGTTATTTTGTAAAGTACCTTGACAGTACAAAGTTTAGACTAGATAAGAACAAAATATAGGATATGATTTGGGTTTGTTAAAAAATCTGGTAAAAACTACCACCAATAGCGTTCCGCACGGACTTTAGTGATTCACCAATTCACTAAGACGAAAGGAAAAGAATGCAGAGCACTGTCTACTCGAAAATCGACGACTACTTTATCTATCCACCCTACTCTTCTTGAAGTATTTCGTCGTATTTTGAATCCTTCATAACTTCGACCTGTGTAATGCTAGAGAGCCCAAAATAAAAAAAAAGATATAGGTAGCAAACTTCATAAGCAAACATATATCGTACATAGATGTATATAATAAATAGCTTTTATTTATACCATTGAGTCACTCAGTCACTCATCAAAACCTCTAAAGTTCTTCCCGAAGTCTTAGAAAGCTGAAATATTGTATGCAGGCTAATATTAACATACAAACAACAAAAACAAAATTAAGTAATCTGTAACTTAACAACATAAAAGGCAGTGCCAGAACTGAACTCCTCTTATAGGGGTTACCTATCTTATCCATATAAGAAATTATATATTTACATAATATTTCTTATGTATAGATACTTCCAATTATTACGAAACTAGATTAGTATATCAACAACTGAAAAAAAAGTGCGATGTAGCTTGTGAAGATAGGAATAGCTGATACACAAGAAATATAACTTCACAATAAGAAATGAAATCCTACTAAATACATTTGATGTCAAATTGGTTGCCAAGACTTACAAGCTCATATCGCTTACACTATTAAAAATTTATCAGATCTCATAAAAAGCCATACTTCTAACCTACAAGGCCTAAATTTACAAACCCTAAGTCTCGGTCAAAAAGTATGGCTTGGCTGTTTCGCGGCCGTTGCATAGACATATTCATAGACACGGCAAGAAATTATTCTATGCAAGTCTTTAATGTTGTGTCATGCAATAGTTCTACGACATAGTCAAGCCATAGGTTGTGATCAAAGTGGAGGGTTTGTAGGGTTAGGACTTCACGAGTGCCAAGACTCACAAGTCTTGTCAACTAATTTTACTAAAAATATTTTTGGTGGGTCTATTTCAGTGAGACAGTCGTGGTAACACGATTTGGAATATCGCATATTTCTACTCACTAGTTCAATTTTAACTTTAGCGAACTCAAGTTTATGTTCATTACAAATTAAAAGTTTATTCTACAACGCAACTGTAATGAATTTTTGCGCAAACCTTTAGAAAATTGAACATTGTTTATATTTTATTGGAAAGCTTATAAAAACGGTAAGATATTTTAATAATTTGTACGCTAACTGATATACAATTTTTTTTTTGAAGGATATGAGCCAAATTTTAAAACGATCACAAATATAAGTTTTTCCAATAAAGTAATATTATTTCTGAGATAATAAATATTTTTTGCATAAATTTCCATTAAAAATCAGCTTTCAGAATAATATGAGTTGAGTGTGAAGATTTGAACACTTCTATTAAAAAATGTTCCTTTAAATCAGAAATTTGAAAACGTTGAAAAAAAATTAAGTATGTCATTAAATATTTCGAGAATCTCTCATTCTCCATTACTAATGGGGTTTAATTTGTTGGAAATGACCGACGGTCGACTTCCCAGTCCTCCCATAAGTACCATTATATATTCTTTGACTCGTGACACGTAAAATCACTCATTTCGATATAGATTGAAAGCGTTCATTCATTTCAGCTGCCTATCGTTGTCAGCCAACTTAAAACGGAGATATGGTTCTGTAAAATCCTATTACAACACCTAACAATTGTTAGACGCTTGCCTGAGATATTCAGTAACATTGAGCAAGCAATCCATCGCTGATCTTCGAAACTGTTTTTCCACCACAAATACTCATCCAACGAATTGAATATTAATTCGATTCGTTGAAATGTTGAAGGAAGTTTTTATGTTTTATTTATCTTAGTCTGCTAAATAGTTATATCGTTATTTCAAAGAACTTTTTATGCCAACTAGGCACATCCTCAGATACATACAGGTAGCCACGTCCACCAGAGGGTCAGAAGTATTAAAACAACCAAAGGATGTGCTCCCAGCCACCCCGTTTGATGCATATCATGCAGTAAGTGACAGAAGCCCCCTCCATCAGCAGTCACAGACAATCACCAATGTACATGCTTGTCGGTTGTCACAGAATAATCGTCATCAACGCATTGCCCAAATTGTCAAATAAATATTAACAAATCAGAGTTGTTGGACGCTTGTGTCCCATAATGCCGAATTGCGAATATTAATTTTCTCATTAAGCATATTATCCCTATTTGGGTAATGCATGAAGTAATAACAATATAACTATTTAGCAGACTAAGATAAATATAATAATAACACTTGCTTAGTTGTTACATATCTATCAACAGGCGTCTAATAATGAATTTCCACGAAACAACACGGTATACAATAAATAGATTACTTAACAACTGTGACTTAACAAAGTTGACCTCGCATTACTCCTCCCCGAATTCACGTAAAAGAAAAATAAAAATCAAAATCCATGTATCGATTTATCATCCATCGCAAGGAGCGGAATTAATTGTTTTTCGATAATAATGACTCACAGTTACGCCAAAGGAACGGTAACTCCTGTGAAAGCTTCGACATTAACTCGGCTTAAGTACGTTAATTGCTTTTACGTACTTTAGTAGACAGATTGCTGATTATTTTAAAAGGTTTCTCGAGACAAACACGGGCCAACTCGCCGAAAGACGACAGTTTTATATACGCGACAGATAAGGGTTTTACATTTAATGACGGATTAAAATAAATCCTGAGCCATAAGTTATGAACTTAAAGTCCATACTATATGAAAACACGATTTCGTAAAGGATTCAAAAGATTAGACCAATCTGATATGAGCTTAAGGTCTTCGTGAAAAAGACTAAAAAATTGGTATGAGCTTCAAATCTGTAATATATAAGGACGTTTATGATTCATTGGAATATTCCATATAAATTTTAGGATTGCTAGCATTTTTATTTGTTCGGATGATTTCCAAGTAGTTAATTTATCATGGATAGTTCTTTTGAATTATAAAAACGTTTCATTAGGTTTTGAATTGTGTTAGCTTATTTCTTAGTAAATGCATTTTTTAAAAAGTGCATATGCATTTATATTAATTTTTATGCACTTACATACATTATTCATTTATTTCATTAATTTTTCAATATATTTACAACTATACAACCAAGATAACTCAACCATTCTACAAAAGACAAGCTTCTCAAAGTTAAAGTCGTTATCAAATTTTAAGTAAGCGTGCTTAAGTCCCGTATTCTAATAAATAAATAAATAAAAGCCTTTATTTGACCAAGCTAAATCTACATTTTTCTATTTATACTTAATTTCTTTGAATTACTTATTATTTGCTAGGTATTTATACTTTAATTAATCCTAAATTACCTATTTTCTAGTTTTATATTTTTATTGTTTTTCTTCTATATACTAAGCTAGGTCCCCAGTTGGGTAAAGGCCTCCTCAAAGACGCCCTCTCTCTCTATCCTGCGCTAATTGCCACCAGTTTGAGCCTGCAACTTTTTAATTTCGTCGTCCCATCGAGAATAAGGTCTTCCTCTCCTTCTCTTGCCTTGAGGTCCTGTCCATATGGTGGTGTTGAAGGTCCATCTGTTGTCTTTATACCTCGCTATGTGACCGGCCCACCTCCATTTTAGTTTCTGTGCATAGCTCAGAGCGTCAGTAACTTTAGTTTTGCTCTTATTTTTGGTGACGGATCTTATCGAGCTTTCTTACCTTAAGCATGCTTCTCTCCATTGCTCGCTGGCAGGTCGTGATTTTTGCATGGCTTTAGGCGTGAATTTCCAAGTCTGGCACCCATATGTCAAACATGGTAGGATGCTAGAGTTCATTATCCGTGTTTTCAGGTTTATGGGCATGTCACTTTTGAAAACTTCCTTCATACTCCAGTATTTGTTCCATGAACGCTGTATTCTTCTTTCTATCTCTAGTTCGTTGTTTTTTCTTTAAAGCTTATTGTTTTCCTAAATAAATGTATTTATCTGTGTATTCTAATGGATATTCGTTGACTTTTACCAGATTTTTGAGGCTGTTGGACATTGCCATAGTCTTTGAGAGATTGATTTGGAGTCCTACATTGGTGCTAGCTGTTTGTAGATCTTCAATCATAAGCTGCAGTTGTGAACTTGACTCGGATAATATTACTAGGTCGTCGGCGAAGCGTAAATGACTCAGGTAAGAATCCCGTATGAAAATTCCACGTTTGCTCCAGTTCAATTTGTTGATGACGACTTCGAGTATAGCTATAAATATTATTGGCGATAAAGGGTCGCCCTGTCTAACACCTCTCTCTATGGGAAAGCTCGGGCCCAGTGTTTCCAACTTAATTCTTCCTATACTGTTGCTGTATATATTTCTAATGACTTTTATATATACTTCGTCTACCTCCAGTTCTTTCAAGCTTTGCCAAATGCTGTCGTGAGTTACCGAGTCGAAGGCCTTTTGGTAGTCGATGAATCCCAGATATAGTGGTCTCTGTCGTTCGCGATATTTCTCTATAATCAGCTCCAGGGTATGTATGTGATCTATCGTGGAGAAACCTTTTCTAAAGCCGGCCTGCTCCACGGGTTGTCTTGCTTCTATTACGGGGCTGATTCTTGAGTTAATAATAGCAGAGAACAACTTGTATAAGGTTGGTAGCAAGCTTATAGGCCTGTAGTTGCCTATATTTTTTGGATCCCCCTTTTTATAAATTAAAATAATATTTGATTCGGACCATTGCGTGGGTGTTACAGATTTTTGTAATATCAAATTGAAAAGAATATCCAGTGGTGTTGCCAGTATATGGTAGGCTGTTTTTAAAGCTTCATTTGTTATGTAGTCAGATCCTGGTGATTTTTCAAATTTTAGCCTTTTTATTGCTTCAATGATTTCATGTTGACTGATTGATTCTATGTTCATTTCGCTCTCATGATCTGTGGGATCGACTTGTGGATCTCCCACTAGATTAGTGGTATTGTTTTGGTATGCAATTGATTGTTTTTTATCGCTGTATAGGTTTTTGTAGAACTCTGTCGCTGTTGTGATGATGTCTTTTCGTTTGTTTATGTCTATGCCAGAGTCTTTTAGCCCCTCTATCCAGGTTTTGCTTGTTCTGAGTTCCTTATAAGCCTTTTTGTGCTTCCGGTGAGCTTGAGGTGTTTTCTATAGTTTTATTTCTATATCTTGCATAGTCATTTCTCATATATCTGTTTACTAATTTGAAGAGTGCAGAGAGTTCATTTTTCATTGTACGTGTTTTGTTTTGGTTTTGTAGTTCTTTTCTTCTTTGTAAAGAGATTTAGTTCGTTCCGATAATAACTGGTCTCGTTTTAGTTCCTGCCTTGCTGATTGGGCCTCTTTTAAACTTGTGGTAATTGCATTTATAATGTTATCGTATTGAGTTTGTACTGACGTATTTTCGTGGTAGGTACTGTGATGGCTGGTTAGCTTTTCTGATAATGTTTCCCTGTACTTTAATATTTCTTGCTCCTCTTTAAGTTGGGTTGTGCGATTATTGGTGTATTTAATTCTGCTTTCCTTAACGTTTGTTAATTTTATGTTAGCTCTAATTATCCTATGGTCTGAATGGAAGTTTAAGTTCAAAGTTCCTATATCTTGAAATATTTTCGGTTGGTTAGATAATATATAATCTATTTCGTTTTTAATTTTTCCGTCGGGAGATCTCCAAGTCCATTTTTTGTTTGGCTTCTTTTTAAAACATGTATTTATTATAGCTAGTTTATGTTCTAATGCGAAGTCCACTAGTCTCTGGCCTCTATTGTTTCTTGTGCCGTATCCAAATTGTTTTGTCACTAAATGTTCATCTTTCCTGGGGTGTCCGACCTTTGCATTGAAGTCGCCCATTAATATAATAGTTTTATGTGCGGTATCTAGAGCTTTGTCGATAGTTTTGTAGAATTCTTCTATCTCTGCGTCGCCTGCCGCTTCCGTAGGTGCGTAAACTTGCAAGATAGAAAGCATGAAGCCTTGAATATTCATATTTAATATGGCAACTCGTTCCGTTAAGCCGATAAAGCTCTCTATGTTGTTTCTATGTTTTTATTCACTAAAATCCTACTCCATAAAGGCCGGGAGTGTGGCCCACGTGACAAAGTATAAAGCTTTCATGTTCTTCTATCTTAATGCCAAGCCGTCTCGTTTCAGATAATCCTATGACGTCGTACTTAATATCTTGGATAGATTCCTCTAATTCTAATAGCCGTTCATATGATGATAACGTTCTAATGTTGTATGTTGCTACATGTATTTGTTGGATTTTATTTTTATTCTTGTTTGTTCCTGTGGTGATTAACTTTGAAGGGTTGTGGTCATACTCTTCCACGGTGACCAGCCGGGTTGGAAGATCATGTTTGTTTCTTGTTTTAATTGTGTGTTTGTTTTCTATGCCGGAGGAGGAGGCGATTGATTGCTATGCCTGTTTATTCTGAATATTACTTTGAATGGTTGGCTTTTGACTACGTAGTTCAGTATTCCTTTTTATTACTCCCTCTGAGAAGCTGCTAGACTTCTTGATTGGTTCTTCTATTTGTTGTATTTTGTTCTTTTATTTACTCGTGAGTTCTTATCCATGTTGGTTTTAATGACATTTTCTGGCGAGGTAGGAAATTTGCGTTTTGTGTTGTTTTCGGTATGATCAGTTTGTCGTATATAATTTTGGCTCTAACTCCTTTTCTCTTTCCAGTTTTAACTGCTCTTGTAGTTCCTTTCTCTTCTAGGACGTATTTTGGGTAGTCTTCTTTAATGTAGTAATTTGTATCTTTTAGCGCTCTTTTTGCTTCATTATTTTAATTTTTGTGCCTAGCGTTGAAAAGTTACCACTATTGGACGTAATCTTTCTTCTTTCTTCCCTATTCTTTTTATTTCTTGGATATCGCTGTAATTTAATTTTACAGAGATATTCTTCAACCAGGTGATAAAGTTTCTTTCTAAGCTCGCATATGACTTTTCATTCTCTTCGACTCCAAAAATACCAGGTTATTTTTCTTGCCTGTTTTTCCAACATATGCAGCCTTTTTTCTTGATTTTTCACTCTTTCCTTTAGGTTTTCGTGATTTTTTTCTAATGTTAAGAACTTTTCTTCAAACATCCTGCTAATATTCTGTGTGACCTGGTCTGTAATATTTTTTCCTGTGTCGCGAATTTCTTGTCTTTGATTTTCCAAGTCCATTTTAATTGTTTTTAGCGTGTTTATAATTTCTTCCATGATTCTTGTTACACGTGGCGTCCTCTGGTAGTTTATCGCGGAAGCTCTTGGCTAGGTAGTTTTGATGTCCGGTGGATCTTATGGTCGGTTATGTCGGATTTGAATACTTAGTAAAAGTGCAAAACATTCTAATAAAATGTGGAATAGATATGTTTGGGTTCACTACACACTTTAAGTCAGCTCTTATAGTTCCACTCTGTGAGTAAACTGATTATTTTTGAGATGTAATGTCACTTGTATTTTCATTGTTTTTTGCCACTTTTTGATCACATTTCACTCAGACTTTGCACTTTTCCAATGTTTTTTAATTTTATACACGTTTATTTGCAAACTGTGACCCTTGAAATACCGTAAATTATTTATTAAGTAAATTTATACGTTGAGTTGATGTTAACAGCGGCACAGTGTCGCCTACCCCCCTCTATTCTAATAAGTTGTTTTAAATAATGATCTAACAACTAATAACGTGTTTATATTTGATTTGAACTGAAGTATATTTCTTTCTGTACTAGTGACGCATAAATATATATTTACTATGGATTTATTATAACATTAATTAACCTAAATTATGTATCACCTGGAAAAAAACAAGCTTAACTAAAACATCTAATTGGTTAGAAACTATTTTCTGGGGATATGTCAACAAGCAACCAATCGAGTAAACACAAATCGTGAAATAAAGACAGCTAGTCACATGATCGTTTGATTTCGATAATAACCATCTTGAAAATGAAAATGAAAATGAACGGTTCAACGTTAACCAATCTATGGAAATCTTACACAAGATTGCATCTCTATCCGTATATCTCGCTTTCTATGTGTGACCAAATAATTATACTCGATCAACTGAACTGCTCGCTACCACGAATCAAGGGTTGTCCCAATTTTGTGTACATTATTTTAAAATTCTTGTCTTGATTGCGCCACATATAATGAAACAAAAAAATGTACAAATTGCAAAGTTTACTACATTTGTGCACAAAATCTCATTTATGGTTGTTGCTTTTTGTTTGACATCTCTTCGCACTTGTTACTTCGTCGCGCTTTAAATCTTTAAGTAGGTAAATATAAAGGATAAAACTTCAATCGTCACAAGCTTTTTCTACATTACAACACCCGATAGTCTTCCGTTGACATGAAGTTAGCTTGAAAAGCGTCGCAAAAGCATACAATAAGAACGCAGGGGAGACGAAGGAAGGGTCGGGAAGCGCTGAACCTGCGCAATGCATCATTCGCAGGCAATTCAGAGGGGCAGAGTTTCGTGCGTTCTACTATACCTACTTATTTCTCTTGTATTCAATAGGCATATCTGCAAAAAACTCAAAATTTCTGGTGAACACCATGGAACAGCAATCGCTGCTCAATTTAACGCGCATTCACATTTCATCTGTCTGTTTTCTCATTATTTTTCTTCTCTCCTATTTTCATTTAGAGTTTAGAGCCATACTAATGTTAGAAGGTTACATCAGATATGTTACCCATTGTCTCATCTCTATAGCTTGTCTACTATGTTTATGTGGCTATGTTTCGCTGTCTGAGGACACGTTTGCCTTTTAACGGCATTTCCGCTTTACCAATATTTATAAATGATCTACATTTTTTTATAACAAAGCAAACGACGGTCATGACGATTCTACACAACTATATAATAAATTCCCATTTCTGGTTTTATTTCATTTTAGATTGAATACCATTTAGTTTTTACTTCAACACAATTGGGTATAAATTGGGAGTCCTATATTAGTTTAAACATCAACTCAAGCCAGCGACACCTAGCGGTTACTCGTAAACTAATTTCTAAAGTTATCAGACCGGTAGCTTTACTTTCCTCTCAGCTTTCGAAATCCCACGATTATAAATAATAACGTCCAATAAGCATTTGAATAAATACGTATCAAGAAAGGAGGTCTTACTACCGAATAAACGATAGAAAAATATTGAAATTGAATCGATTTTTAAGTTCTCAACTTTCATGTCTTTGTTAATAATATGCGGTATATTTTCAAAATCAAAAATTTATTATGGAACACATTCTAAACCAAAAATTTCTGTGGCTGATTTCTTACAACAAAATTTTCCTCTTTTTTGAAATTCAGTACTAATATTTGCTTACGAATCTACCGACTTGGATGAAGGTTTTTGGTCGAAATTGTAATCTTTATTAAAATCTCTATTTTAAACTCGATCCTAATTCTGTTATCGATGTCTATCTTTAACTTATTCTCAATTTCAGTATTTTTCTTTTTTGTCTCATTCTTCTCTTTCACTCCATATCTCCTTCTCTTCTCATTTTCATACTTATTCTTCCTTCCCCCTCCTCTTTTACCTGTGTAAGAATAACGAGCAAATGAGCAAAACTCTTTCGTTTTTATATAACATTACAGCAGACTGCGAAATTAATAGCATAATATAATCGTAATATAACTAATGTAATTTTAATACAAATATCCTATTGCTGTAATGAATTTTTTATCATTCCAAGAATTGAACAATAATTTCTTTGAAACCAATGAAACATATATACAAAACCAGAATATCCATATTCATATTGCGTCGGTATCGAGTTGAGTTCAGACCGTCGCCGAGCACACGGCGGTAGACCTCAGCTTTCCTGCCGACCGCGTGCTTTTCGCGCGAAAACCTCTAAGAATGTAAGAGTGAATGCTTTAATTAAGGATTCCTTAAGAAATTGTCGCAATTACGTGTGAATAACTGTTGTTCGCTTTCGCTGTAATGCTGTAGTTTTCTTAGAAAATTATCCGGTTAATAATTAACCAGCTACTGTTTCAAGCTAATTTACTCCAACGCAGCTTCACCATAAACTGTTATTCTTAATTTTCTTTATCTATGTTTGTGCACGATATTTTATTTATTTCTAATTCGTGACATTAGTGATGTACAATTTTTTTTACATTTTAGTATATGTATACGAGCCATCGCATGCTTTATAGATAAAAGAAAAATATCGTGATAAATATTGTATGATGTAGAAAGTCCACCAGGTTCTTAAATTCACAACAGTTCAGTCCATCTGAAAAAAAAAACAGCCCAATACCTTTTACTTATCTTATTCTACTTACTTTACATTACTTACCCTCATTTACCCAAGTCTGCCACTGCGAGAGCAAATGTTGAATGTTACATTGTAGTAACATTTTTCTAAAACTTGTTAAATTTGATATATAATTCAATTTAGAGGCAACCGCTATTTGTTGTACTGTAACAAGGAAACACTTTACAATTTAAGAAATAAAATCCCACCAGCTCTAATGCTAACCGGACAAGTGACAAAATTATACTTTATTGTGCCATTTGTCAAAATAAAGTATAAATATAATAAATTCACATTTGTTTATAACAAATTGAATCTCAAACCTACTTTTTATACCATATTGCTGTTAAATATATCAAATACTAATTTCTGGAGTATATATATAGGTATTAAATATTACCACCGACCACGTTAGAGCAGTTCTAACAATGTTGATAGTAATATTTTGTGAGTCGAGATATAACTTATACAAATCATTATACAATGGAATTAAGAAAATTTGTTGTATCACTAATTCATTAATGAAATAGCAAACTTCCTTAATTTCGTTATATGTCAAATCAACCAAACGGATTGTATTACCTCTACAGAATACCATACAATATAAAAAAGAGCTTAATTGTTTTATCATACTGCATGCGATCAAAAATGTATACCAGACTTTTAAATGGTACGTAATCTTTTTTAACGATAATATTTAATAATTAATAGCGGACGTCGTACAAGACAAATAAGCTGATTCAATCGGACCACCATAATTAAGAAATAACACAAACAGACCCGCCTTTGCCGGCTGCGCGGGCGCCGACTTTCGCATGCTTTCACTCACCGACGTCTGTCCAATTACAGCGTTGAGATATGGTCTAGCACTTTTACTAATTAAGTTTTTAGATACATTTTAAGATTTGTAACAAATCGTTCAATTAGCGTATGTTTATTTGTATAATTGTTAACATGGAATGAAATAGTTTGCCATATAAAAAAAAATAAAATTTTCGAGAAAGGTTTGTCTAATAAACTACATATATTTAATTGTGTATAATCCAATAGGTATCATCAGAAAGGAGTTCGAATAATTAATAAATTACCAAACTCCAAGTAATTTGCAATGTAACTCATATGGAAATATGAAAATTACTGTAAATATAATATCTACTCGGTCGGTTTAAATGATTCATAAGTAAAAATTACTTGTGCCAGAGAACGGCAATAAATAATACGGATTAGACTTGTGTGTCTTTGGCGGTTTTCTATATTTAGATTGTCCATTTTGTTTCTTTTTAGCATGTTCAAGGTTCCGTTGAGCCTGTTTAAGTACAAGCAATATTTAATATAAAATTACGAGTTGATTCGTTCGTGTCACGTTATTAATTCTTGTCTCAACACGAGGCACAGGCTTCGAGCTGGGCTTGGATAACGACCCCAATAAATAAGCGTTGGCGAGATTTTGAGATACTGGCCGACGAGGCGGCATCCGCTCACATCGCAAGCGCAGCTTTAAGTGCAATTTTAAAAGGTTTGACGTATGCAATTTAGGTTCTTTGTGTTGTTTCCGTCGTTTATGCCACCATTTGTATACTGTCTACATGCGTTCAGAACGTGTTTTTTACGTTTAAAACTCGTTTTTAAGACTACTAATCATACAAAGAAACAAAAGAATCGTTCTTGTTTTATTATAAAATGTTATTATTTATTATAAAATGTTATTATAAATAGACAAATCTTATTGATAAAACAATTGCAACTTATTGCGTTATATTTAATTCTGATTATGGTAAATAAATAAAATATACTTCCATTCCTAAATACATAAACAAAATTAACTGCATCTAGATAACCATGTGTAGAGAATATTACGTTTATCGTTAACAACATCGTTTCCAAACTTCTACCTAATTCCTTAGCGGCGATAAAAAGCGTCATTTAATAGAATGGATTAGATTTGAATCCATTTCAGTTCCCAGAAGAATTTAAAAAAAAAAAATGTTATATTGATTAGTCAATTTTACCATCTGCAACTTACTTTTCAATCGTCACAACTAGACTAAAGCGACCACAGTATTACACACCTTCTAGTGACATGTCAAAAATGATCTCAATATCTTTCAAGTGCCGCCGGACAAACACACCCAAACGAAGCCCTTGAGATAAGCCATTTTACACGTTATTAAAACTGTTAAGAGGCGCGGCGCACGCTATAGGACTGGCACTCCTACGAGCAAATATATTACTCATGGAGAAACCGATTTTACTATTAGAGTGCTAAAATGAAATGACATTAATTATGCGCTTAACTTTTTCTATAAAAAAATGCTACACTGTTCATTATTCTTTAATTGGTTTTATATATCATTTTACAAATGGATGTATAAATCGCAATAAATATTTTGAATTAAATTTGTATATTGTTATTTTAAATAAACTCGCACATCTTTTCAAGGCCTTTTAGTTTGTTCTAAAGCGTATTTTCTGAATCTCTATATTACCTTAAACTTCTCAATATTTAAACGCCTTTTCTTCGTTTCGTAAGTAGTTGTCTTCTCTTTTCTATTCGCGAAATAACTGTTGAACTTTCTCTTCTCTTCTAGTGGATATCAGTCGAAAAAAACTCTCGGACAAACTCAGACTAGGAAACAGAGCAGCGGCACAGACACGAAAGATCAGAATGGCGATAGCTCAGTGAAAGTTGATACTTCAATGGTCGAGAACATCGGCTTTGACCAGGTTCGATCTTAAGTACGGGCGAATTGACCAATGAGTTTTTTAACTTAAGTCAAACTAAAGCACTTTCGCCGTGACTCGGAGAGCACATCAAGCCGTCGTCGGCCCTAGACATTTCATTTCTGACGATGACCTTGGTCGTGAGTAGTTTCTAGACCGCACTAAATCAACGTGGAAGGCTTAACATCCGAGCTTTTGCATTTCAAATAAAGATGCAGCGGGAGATTGTGCTTCAACAGGACTGTAAATAAACCCTAAGACAACTAGTACTAAAGCTGCTAATGCGCTTGCCCATCATGATGATTATACCAATTCTCTTATCAGAAAAGCTAATAGAGATATAGTTTGTTGAATATCTTTGTCTAACGACAGGGGATGTCGATGGTTCATTTTTATTTTTTTAAAATATTTTAGCGATTTCATTGAAAATGCGATCCATACTTACGTTTACATTACGTAACGTGTTTCTAAACTTTCCTTTTGGAAGTAACATAAATTGTAAAACACTGTTAGCCCATTATAATGAGGCTGTTACATAAGCACGCACAGATCACGAGTCCTCTCTATATTTGTAACGAATCTCTAGCACGAGCGGAGTGGCGAGCGGAGCGATAAGCGCCGGTAGACGCTCGCCGTTGCCGCGCTGTGGGATCGTTAGTGATTTATCTTTGATCTGCTTCCTTCTCTCGCAGCGTCACTTAGTAGCATCATTCTTCGCCTTGCTTCAATATGGAAGGCACAGAGGCAACGATGAGTCCTAAATCTAAGTGTCTAAATTCCGAATAGCGCCCTCTTCAATAAAATCGGTAGAGTACGCGTTAAATTTGTTCACTGAAGGGTTCGGCACTGAAAAATAAACTAATAATAAAATAAACTGCTTAGAAATTTAAGAGTTTAAATGTAATAAAATATATATTTCAGTCCGTGTGGTTTTCAAAGGAAATTTAGACAAAGGTACGATCATTTTCCCATACATTTTCCGATATACATAAGAAGCTAACGTAATTGAATTTTTTATTTTATTTTCTTCTATATTCTTAAAGCATACCCTATTTATAACAATACGTCATATGGTCATATGGCATAGCACAAAAAGAGATTGGAGTTCCTAAAGTACTTTACATGTTGGAATAAAAAAATGTATTTGACTTCGGTCGTAACAATTATTCCATATCCTGTATCCATTCAAATGATGGAATGATAATATTTAAGAGTCGATATCACTAGTAACCGTAAAACAAAACATAATGCCCCAACTGAAATCACCGCACTATAGATTTCTTTACATCCAGCTGGTGCCTAGCGCGGCGACAGTGCGCCGTGGAGTCGGCCGCGGCCCTTTGCGCAACGACTCATTAACACTCTGGTACACGCGGCCTTTTTCTAGTTAATATAAATCGGCGGATAGTATGTAACTTTCAGGTAATAAAAACACTAACTTTTTTTTAAGTTCTACTGTGATTTTCTCCGTTTATTTCCATCTTATTGCGTAAGTGATAAAAAACCTTTAAGAAATTACATAAGCCGTTTTGGCATGCACTTCCAATTCTCAGGTAACATAAAATGTAATTGATTTAATAATCCCTTAAATGAAACATAGGCATATTTAGCTATGAAGGAACACTTTTTTCTCGACAACTTTGTACGAGGGCCATTCGGGAATTATTAAGATACTGTTAAACGCCGGTTTTCCTGCAGTCATGATTGCGTGCAAGTCCGCTTTACTACAAAATCGCGCGCAGTAGTCACTTTCCACGTTTTTAAACGCAAGTGTCGTAAAGTGTGCTTTTGTGAAACAAATAATGTATATGAAGCGTGAACATTCGTGTGTTATAATATACTATGATTTTAAGGTTGGTCTGTCTGAAGAGCAATGTGTGCAGCGGTTGCAGTCAGCGTTTAATAATGAAGGGCCATCTCGAGCCAATATCTTTCGATGGTTTAGAAAATCTCGTAATGGACGCTCAAGCCGAAAGACATGCGAGAAGGCTTATTTTAGCAGTTACTCCGGTTATATCTTCGGTGTTCGTAAAATGATAAAAGATGACAATTCGTGCAACTACCATATTCTTCATAATATTTTTGGGATTAGATCCGCAGCGGTGAATAAGATCTTGTGTGATGATTTAAAAATTAATGAGATTTTCTCGTTGAGTTCCACATCATCTTACACAACACCAAAAACCGACCGGGTAAGGATCAGCCGACAGACATTAAAGTTATTTAATAAAGGTGGTCGCCGTATAATATCTAAATCTGTAACAGATGATGAAACGTACATTCCCTTTTTATGACTCGGTTACGTCAGGTCAGGTCAGATAACTAGGATGTAGGTTCATGAAGACTATCCAATGCCAACCGGTACAGGCGGTGTCAAAGTTACTAGATTAAAAGAACAGAAAACAACTGATGCACACAACACTTCTCTCGAGTTTGGAGATCTACTCTTAGAATTAAAGGCTTAAAGCTACACCACTACAACGCATCCTCTCATACCGCTGCATTTATTGTCAACCATTTGAAGGAAATAATATATTGTGTGACTAGGGATGAAACAAAACGATTTCAGACCAGAGTGAAGTTGGCTGCCCGAACGAAGCGAGGGCTGACATCACTCGGTCTGAAATCGTGTTTCATCCCGCGTCACACACTATATTTTTCATATCAACTGTATTGAAAAAGCTTGTTTCATTGTCTGGAGCCGACAAGAACTAGATTATTTCAGACAAATAGCGATAATACCATTTTATTACGTAAATTTATTGTGGAAATCAAAAAATTACAATTAAAGAACTTTCGATTTCGACGGTTAGAATGACAATTATTAAGGCATGAAATAAACAAAAGATAATCTGACAGGATTGAAAATAAATCTGCAACTTCGTTCAGCGGGCAGTAAATGATCAATTCCTGCGTGGCGGGCAGGAATTGCTCAATTGCTGCCCGGCGACGGTCGCATTGGTCTGAAATTGACTAGTTTCTGTCGGCTCAACAGGCATGAATCTAGGCATTTTCAATGCAGGTGATATGAAAATAACATTATAGTCTTAGAGCGTCCGACTTACTTACCCGATCTCTCAATGTCAGACTTTTGGTTGTTTTTTAATGAAAAAAACATTGCTTGATCTCCGTTTTAAATAAGAAGAAATTGACTCCGATATTACTGATTATATTGACTCTATTCTGTTACCCTTTAAATTACCCTGTAAATAATTAGCAAGGTAAAGACATTTTTCCTATAATATATTTGTTGTACATATAATAATAGAATCCTTTTCTAAAATATCCATTTCCAAAACTACTATTTCCTATCATGATTATTTCCCCAAATAATTAGGTATTTTACTAATGGCTACTCACACTACTACATTGTTTTAGTCATAGAAGTAGGCCAATAGCTAATTACCAGCGCAATATGCCGCCGTCAGGTTTAACTAAAATTATCGCTATTCAATATTTGTATTTGAGACGAGCGCACCTCGTGGACAAATGCTCTCCTCCTGAGGAAAGATGAGGATTTTTGTACCGCCGCCGCCGCCGCCGTCCGCACCATGAAAAGTGACAGATTATATCATTCTTAGACATAACAAATTCTCATATCAGTAGTAGTCAAGGCACATGAGCGTCCATTTGCAGTTCTAATCCAACGCGGTGACGGCGGGTTTTCTTAGTTCTGTGGCTGTGATAGTTGGAGAAATTCTATTAGAGCTTAAATTAATTCCGTACGCATGCTACTCACCGTTCGTCATATTTTTTAAACCGTAATGTATCACTAATTAAATTTTTAACATAATATATGTTATTATGACAGACATTCTAACACACAGTAACAATAAAACGTATTTTAAAAACTTAAGAGAAGACCCCCAGACAAAAAATGAATTTTTATTTTATTCCCTCTTATTTTTTCTCTGTCATGAAAATAGTAATACATACATGCAACCATCGTACTCGGGGTAATTATAGTGCAAACCCTAAAGTAAAACAGCAAATAATAAAAGCCGGCCAAATTTCAGTCGAACTCATGCTAAGGATCCCTAAGATAATGATAAATAAACATTTTTTTTTGTGGATACGTAAAACACATTTATTGTGTGACGGTATTAAACCCTCATGGCATATTTTCGATTTGCACTTGATCGATTTTCTATGCACGCTAGTTAATTTGTAGATTTCTTGAACCTTTTTGATTTATATAGTTAAACCAAACAAAAAAAATAAGTGAAAGTCATTTTAAGAAAAAAAAAGGACAATTTTTTCTCCTGATCATAATAAAGTTATAAATAAAAAATACATTGGTCGCTTTACATCATGCATTAATTTCGGAAAGTGGTGCTTTTATTGAAAAGCTTTTAGGCAACTTCGCGGCATTGTACCCAATATGGTACCTGCAGCCAAAAATGGTACAATCGTGCACACCCAAGTTTCTCAATCCTTTCAATCCAACTCGACAGCGTTATTTGACGGTTCCACATACAACAATTTTCTCCTGGTGTTCGTTTTCAGTCTTAAATAACAATACTTTCACTTGGCAAAGCGGCCGGATATATCAAAACGTTGAATTTTCGGATTGACCATCCGGTGATGCATCACTACGCTTCTACTACCCTTGAATAATTAAATTTCTCTGTGCTCTTCATACAATGTACTTTTTAAAAGTTTGCATTAAAGAAACCGACGTTTTGGAATTCCAAACACGTTGGTATCGCTTTACACCGCCGATAGAGCCACAGATTTCTTTATAAAAATTCTGCCTCCGCATGCTAGTGGTTTCATAACTGGAAAAGTAGTGGATCCATGGATTTTGACATAATTCCGTATTCGAATACGCGTGTCTTTTTATTATGCCTACTAACATTTGGCTTTGCCTTTGTCTGCGTATTTTTATTACAGAACTGAACTATTATTCCGATTATAAAAATTCTCTCACTGATTGAAAGCTACACTATTTATATTTAATATATTTTATTTTGATTTGCACCGGCTTCATCCGAATCGGAACCGTAACGATATTGAAACCGAAAGAGAGCATTATCTAGATTCACGATCAAGACTTAATTAAGAATGGAATTGGGGTCGAAATTGAGTGTGGGACCGGAATCCAAATGAAGAATTCGATCAAGTTCAAATTCAAAACCGAAACAGTATCGTGAAGACGAAGATTGACAGCAAGATAGATCAATATAAAAATGAAGGTATACATTCTAAAACCACTTGAGCGAAACCGCGGATGGGAAGCTATACATATATATCCTCCAGAACTACTAAATAATTATTTTTTATATTTAATGTTCTTAAAATGCTTAAATATAACTTAAATGCTGTCTTATTTTAACTATGAAAAACTCTTTACAATTAATATCACACGTTAGAGTAATGTTAGATACAATATCTTCCCCCTTTTGTTTTTTAATTGAAAAGACGCTTGCACTGCAGTGTTAGACGACGGTTCTGCCTTGTTGCCCGTGTGCGATCAGTCACACTCCGTCGAAACCGTCAATATTGATTGAATCACGTGTTTTTACGGCGCTCGCCGAAACCTCATTCTTTAATTACGGCTCATTGTACACATGTAAAACGTCGAACCCTGTAGGTATGAGTGGTTAGTGAAATCTCGACTAGGAATTGAGATTGACACGATGTATTTCTTTTTTGTAAAATCACATGTAACTCACACGATAGGTACAATGTGCCAGTTATTAATACGAGAACATGTTCCAAGTAAATTTTTAATGTTCTGTTACTAAACTACACTTATTACAAAATACATTCGTAAGCTTAAAGGAGAAGGTGGACCAAATATAACAATAAAAAAAATGTAATATTAGACGTGAGGCGCACACTAAATTTCTGAAACTGGCTACTTACATAAACAATATTTATAAGTAATTGTTACATTTGAAAAAAGAACTCTTTGGCTGTAGAATACAGTTTGTTTCATCAGATTGTCAATTGTTTTTACATTACGGCGTCATTTTAAATATTGCGTGTCCTCATTACTATGGATTTAGGTAGTGAAAATTTCGTAGTATAATTTTTTACGATTTTAAATGTAATTTGACAGCTCAGCAGAGTCTGTCTTGGATACAAACTGCTTTTGGCGATGTAACACCGTGCAAGACAACTATTTATAACTGGTTTGCAGAATTAAAGCGCGGTCGTGTCAATCTCTGTGACGAATTCCGTGACGGTCGCCCGTCCACCGCCGTGAACAACAGAAACATAGACGCTGTGCGCCGTATGATCGAAACAAACGGGCATGTGACCTACCATGAGATTTGGGCGTCCTTAAGTATAGGCATGAGTTAAATACAATCAATCCTACACAAACATTTGGGTATGAAAAGCCGTGTTCGCGGTTGATCTGACACGATTTGACTGAGGCTCAAAAAACGGACCGCATCACTTTGTGCAATTCCATGCTTACCAGATTGAAAGAAAGGGTGTCAAATTTGGTGTGGGACATAGTAAAAGGTGACGAAACATAGATTTATTGCTACAACCCCAAAAGAAAGCAACAATCATCTGTATGGGTCAATCGAGATGAGCCGAAACCAACCAATATGTCGCAAGAGCAAAGTGCCTCTAAGCGGATGATTGCTTCTTTTTTTTAATAAAAATGGACACGTGGCTAATGTTGCTTTGAAGAATTGTCGTACCAAGAATAGTGATTGGTACACGACTATTTGCTTGCCAATAGTTATTGACAAACTCCGTAAAAATATCCATAAACATTGTGTTATGTTGCATTACGATAATGCCAGTTTTCACACAACCAAACACATAAATAAAATTTTGAAAGAAAAAGAACATAGAACTTATAAGCAATTCTGCATAAGTACCAATCTGGGACCTTGTGACTATTTTTATTCAAAAAAATTAAGAACCATTTACACGGTCAACGATTTTCATCGCCAGAAGTGGCTGTCGAAGAATATGAAAAACATGTTTCCGAGGTCACTGGGGAGGATTTGCATAAATGTTATCAAAATTGGTTTATTCGCGTAAAAAAGTGCATTTATGCTGTAGGAGAATATTTTGAGAAACAATAAATTCATTTTTGGCCCTTCATAGTAATTCGGGTCAAAAATAAATTTGTTTCTCAAAATTTTGGGTTTTCTGCAATTTTTGGAATAATTCGAAAAAATTATTTTTCTCATTAATTCCAGAAATTTTCAATGCTCCTACTTATAACCCTACTTGGACAGCAATCTTCTTTAGAAAGAGGAATGGCAATTTTTCTTCCCTTCCTCTCCTTCTCTAAACAAAAAGAGTAGATAGACATTATTTACTCTCTTTGTTTAGAGAGGAAGAGGAATTAGAAAGGTTATTATTTTTCCCTACAATTTCTACATACACAAGTTATTAACATAATATGTAGCATAATATGAGAAAACAGACAGAGAGGCAGTAGCTTATCTTTTTGTACAGACAGACAAACACTAGCGTATATTTTATAGGATAGCGTTTTCTATTCATCGAGTTATACATGCACAAATGCACAAACAGACAAAGGGAAAGTCGTTGTATTTTATAATACTTAATAATCGATGTTTTCCAATTAGCTGCTATACCTAGAATACTAATAAACCGGGGTAACGAAGCTTATTGTATTAGAGATCTTATGTCTCTGTCCATTTATATCTTAACTCCAAAAAAAACAAAAGAAAATCTAATTTATTGCAAAAATTTAGGACATAAATGTCAATTCAATCATTGGTCTAACCAAACAATTCAGTACAAATATTACAAATACTAAATTAATGGTAATGCATCTCGATAACTTCTTTTATATTTATATGATATAATCAACTCCAAACCTAAAAATCTATATACATGTTTTATATCAGTTAATGAATAACCTACAAATATTTAAATAATAAATCAAAGGCACCGCGTGGATCAAGGCGACCGCAGGCAAAATATAACTAGGCACCCCCTTACGGTATTAATTTGTAACCAAAATTTTGAATACACAGTTTTAAAACTTCCCAGATATTTATTTGTTTACGGCTTCGCCCGTACGAAAATAGAAAAAATTTCTTCATTATTTCTTACGTGGGTCTATCGTAATCCGATTCTCGAATTCGATCCTAGTCCGAATCTCCTCTACATCGTCTTTCTATGATTTGTTCCTAAGTCATATATATGAGGTTTGTCCCAATTTCGCTCACGATTCTAATTTCGATCCCATTCTAGATTTTAGTTCCGGCTTTTTATTTTGATCTCAGTCGGTTCTGATCATGATTCACTTCCGATCCCGCTCTCGTTTCTGATAGCATTACACTAAGTTTAACCTATTAGATGTATTTTGATTGGATGTACTTAGTGTAGAAAAATACGTCCTACATGAAAACAAAGCTGCTAGGTTATGCTTTGACATATATATCACAAGTAAATTCAAAGTACATCTCATTTGTAAATACCGTCTGTGACTTGTGTGGAAAAACGAAAGGACCAATCATTAAAATATAAACCGACTGGGACATAAAACGTTTTCAATTTGATGTTTGTATTCTGAAAATAGAGAATAAAATTAAATTAATATAGCCTTTATCAGTTTTCAATAAATAAGCTATCTAATGCAAAATCATTTTTTTCTAAATCGTAGTTGTTACGCGTTCTAACATACAAACAAACTCTTCAGTCTTACGATTTCAATAGGTACAAATTACATTCAATATACTAAGCAAAGTTACTGCCAATCAAAAACATTAAACATTAATGAATAGCATATTTTAAAATGATAAGAGTTTATTTAATTTTTTCTTAATTATTCTAACTGAAATTGTTCGACTTAATAATTAAAGATTGTGTTTATTTTAGGAAAATAATTAAAACTGGAAATACTTCAATTTCAACTATAAAATAAATAAAGTAAGGCAAAATCGACAGTCAAAAACTGTAAACCCAGTGCGACAAATGAGGCTTTATTTTAATGTTAAGTAAGTAAGTGTCGGCAACTCATCGTGAGGACAAAAGAAAGTCATCACCTTGCCTATTTATCATTTGTTTTATCCATAAAGTTAAATGTAATGAAGGAACGGTTACGAATAGAAAGGGCACTAGTAACCACAGGACGGCAACATTTATCTTTGGCGATCGGATTACGGCAAAACGCTTCAAGCACTGCGAAAGAACTGACATTAATACTTGAAATGAAACTTTTGTCTTCATTAAGTTTGACTTCGATCCCCTCAAAATCCTCGAACGTGCACTAATTGCGTTCATATTATGCACGCAGTATGAGTAATGAAAAATTGCAGATTATTGTGTCCAAAGGACTTGTCAAGGGATAATTTTATTACGAATTTCGTCATTTCGACATAAATATGCTGGAGACTAAGTTAACGGATCGTTTAAATCCTTTATATTTTTATGCATTTCAGGTTAGTGTGAAGGCTTGATCCTTCGCTTGACAATTATATGATATTTGGATGCAGTCCAGATCGCAGTAGACAACTGTCAAAGTGGGGCATTTAAAACAGAGACCGTATGAATTTAATTCTTATCTTTAGGATTTGCACATGTTTCATTGCTATTTTTGTTTTTTTTTTTCTTTAATGAACATCCGTCGCTTTGTCTACAGCCATTTTAACGTCTTCCCTTCTCCCTAACGGGCTATCACCATATCAAACCCTGTAAAATCCGAGCTGAAAACGAGTACAAATCTTCTTAAATACATTTACGAAGATTCTAGACTTTAACTAGAGTGTAATACACCCTAGTTGAAGTCTAAAATAGTCGAAAATTCTATACACATGATAATTATTACGCAATTTAAAAATAATACACAACAAAGGAAATTTAACGAAATTGAATGTTGGAATCGAATCGTGTAGCAAGATAATTTTAATACATGATATTTCAACTTTAAGTAACCGCTGATTGCAGCAGCGGCTGCACGCGTATGCTAATGAGCTTTTTAAAGGCAGACTGCTGCAAGGCAAAAAGCGTGCCGAAAAAATTAAGTAGCGAAATCATTACATTAACTTTTGTAATGTCCAAACAATCGAATCAGATTCATAATTAATTCCCTTGCGAGTTATTGATAATGCTGAAAACTTTTCAGCATTATCAGTCAAAAATAAGTTTTAATTTTAATTGCAAATCCGACTTCACTCATTTTGAACATAATATCATCTGCAACAGGCATACAACAATACTTACCGACGCAGCATACCGGCCACCGCCATTTACGGTAAACAATTTACTTATTAGAAGCAAAGAGAAATGTGGAGAAGTACAAGCTTTGACGAGTTTTTACCGACGACGGCCGGTGACTCACGAGTCAACGCACGCGCAGCCCGTCTGGCTTCACCTTCGTCGAGGCTTAGCGAAACTTTTTTTTTTGTTGTGCTTGTAACCCTTCCGAAGTAAAAGGAATTTAATTTGTCATCGATGTTACCCGTTTTTAATTAGTTATTTTATTCTTTTTATTTCGTTTCGATTTTATTCTCTGACAATTATTTAAAAAAAAAAGAGCTTATGGATGGTATGGAGTATTTTTAACATTACCATAAGAAACTAACATCGATACGATACTGTCGATATGATGATATAGGGCGGTGATATCATTGATACTAATGTAAAAAATATAAAGTTTAGAATTTAATATATACCTAAATCAAATGTAACCTTTTTAAGCTCACATCAAAAATTTATTCTGTGTTATATACATATTAAATTGTATATTAAATATTGTGATTTTGGTTTTTCTTAAATAATTTCTGCAATATGCTTTAAAAATTTTTACCATTTTATCTCGAGACGAATCTCTATATCGTTTTACATACGACGTAAAAAGGAAATTAAACGAAATTGATATTTAAAAGTATATATATATATATACATATATTACTTTTGAAAAATAACATAAAGACTAAAAAGATATAAATATTGTATCTGAGGGGTAAGTCATGCAAACAGCAAAAATGAAAGCTTTTAGCGAGTCAACATTAACAGAACATTATATTTTTTGTGTTACTCAAGCAGTAGCATGCATGCAATGGATATTTTTCAGAGTTTAACTTTAACTTATATATCAATGCCATTATAAGACTTCAGATTTTATACTATTTAAATAATTAATACTGTAAATAACGATTTTTTTGGAAAAAGCTTCATTATTTTATATCACGTTATTGGAATAAGTCATTGATTAACATCAATAAACAATTACGAATATATTCTCGTTTTAATGTTTTAATTCACTACTTATATTTGTAATTAAAAACAGTTAATTGTGAATAAAAGAACGTACTTTTGCATATACACTTAATAAATTCGAAACTTTTCACACTGGAAAATCTAACATTTTATTAAACCTTTTCTTATTTCTATAGATAAATGAAAAAAGTATATTATAACCTTTTTAAGAGCATCTTGTTAAAAAAATTCCAATTATGGCTCGAACATGTTTCGGGAGTAACAAAAGAAACCATGCTTTTTTTTATTTATTCCCTAAAACGCGATGGGAAAAGAGAGCGATCCCATGTGCGCAGACGCCTAAAAATGTTAGGAGCGCGCCCCGGCCGTACGCGCACGGAATTTTAAACGACAACGCCATATAAAGGGACACAAAGGTATGACATTTCTTATTACCGAAAGCCTGGCTGTGGATGTCCCTTCGGATGCCATCGAAATGAGGTCGTGTAAATTGTGAACTAAAATGGAAATGAAACGTTAGATTTAACGGCAGCGGTTACTGACGGAGAATCCGGTCGTAAGTATATTTTCTCGATCGAACTGTTCCTAAGCGAATTTCTAAATAGTAGGCGGATTCTGCCATTTAATTTACTTGAAAAAAAAAATTACTCGATCACCTTTTCAGAGAGTTAAATAGTTTTAATTGTGCCCTCTATCAAGCGATTGTCCTTGTTCTATACGACAGTAGCTCTCCGCCCGCCGCTTTTCCGCGTGGACGCAGAACTGCTTCATCTTTTGTACTGATCGGTCTCGGTCCCATTCTTAATTCCGATCCTGATTTCACACTTAATTTCGATTCAGTTCTCAATTTCGGTCCCATAAGGACCTCAATGTCGGCCCGGATCTCGTTGTAGATCCTGCGCCGCGATCCGCTCTGTTCTCAATTTTGATTTCGGCTATGATTCTGATGTGATGAAAGCGGGGGAGAAATTCTAGTATGTATCAAAATAAAATACAAGCTATATTACTCGGAAATGATACAACTTTCTATGAATGAAACAATTTTTAGATTTGGTTAGAAGTACGCAGATGAAGCCAAGGACAAACATTAGCAGCTTTTTTATTTTCAGTGTAACTTTATGATCTAAAAGAATTTTTACATTCGGTTCAGTAGTTTATTTCAATAGTATAAATATGCAAACGATGTCGGGAACGAATGCTAATATTTTTAAGATAAGCACCTACCAAAATTTTGTCACATTCGGATGAATGGTGCAAGAAGGTATAGGGGACAAACAATAAAAAAAACAGTTTTATATACACAGAGAGGACATAGATAGCTTTAATCCATCTGCACTGACCCAGTGCAGGTCGGAGGATGGAAGAAATAACTTCATGTCTTGTACACGTCCAATAGTAATCAATATAATGAACTTACAATACATAAATATTAAAACTCATTGCGTTCAAATAAAGGTGAATTTAAATCAACCCAACTACACAAATTGTAAACCGTTTAAATTGCCTTTCAATACAGATTTGTATATTTTTTTTATGCTGACATGAATTCTAAAATTTTCTTTGCATAATACTTCTATCGAAGCAAATAAGAAGCTAGACGCTACGCGGTTGATGCTACAAATAACGCACAGACGAAAGCTATAAGCTTTTTCAACCAACGAGCTTAAAGACAAGTGACGGGTTAATGCTCGAAAGTTTGCGTTTTAGTTATATATATATATATATACATATTCAAAATATATAATGGTTATTACTACAATATGAATTATTATGAAATATCCATTTTCAATCGATCTAAATATATCAAATTAATATTTTATCTTGCCGATTATTGCGGATTTCACTTTACAATCGACATAAATAATGTACATTAAGTCGATTCCACTACCATCGACATGTATTGTAGATATTTCATTTTCGTTCCGGCTCCATGGAGTATTGTTTTAAAATTCAAACCCAAAAATCACCGCATAAAATGTGTCATTTAATGCAAATTTAAAGAATTTATTCCGCAATCACCGAGATAAATATTACAAACGAGTCGACAGTTTACAAGGATCTGGTTCTCGGTGAATACTAATGTACAATTTTCATTCGGTTAAAAAAAAAAACTAGACCGAATTAAAATATGGATCGTAAACATCCACTTGTAAACAGATTTAACGGTAGCTTTTAAAGTGCATCGACTGTCATTAGGCGATGATTTACGCGCAACGATATGCATTTTTCGAAAAGAGACTTTATTTTCTTGTCCTCAGCAATTGTTACGGCGCTGTGAGTTGTGACAAGATTTTTGAACATGTAAATATTATATTTAAATGTATGTAGTCCTCGTTCTACGATATTGTTTCACAATTTATCCATTTTTGAACATGTAAATATTGTATTTAAATGCATGTAGTCCACGTCCTACGATATTGTTTCACAATTTATTCATTTTTGAACATGTAAATATTATATTTAAATGCATGTTGTCCACGTCCTACGATAGTTTAACCATTTTTTTTTTATAAAAAAAATTCAAAACAGGGTTTCGCTAATTTTTGTTTTTCGGTTTCTTTACTATTTACGTTAAATATTTTATAAATTTTAAAACATTTCAATATGTGTAGCCCTTCGCATATGAATATTAATAATAACTTTGTTTAAGCTTTTTTCGCGGCTTACCATTGCAGTCATGCCAAATTGAAAAGTTGCTTAATGGCTTGAGACTAACATTTCCATTTTACGAATCATTTTCAATTAACACATGTCGCGTAGAACTAATTTAAAATTCTATTAAATGTGAAAAGAAGGTACAACCTATTTCTACAAAAAATTCAGAATCATGAATATGTTTATTCGGCTTAATTACAATAGAGCGGATGGAATCGCATGTAAAAATTCTATGATTCAGAAATAACTCCATTCCTCCAAATGGTTTCGCAATTAAAATTTTCTGTAAATGATGCCCAATTCTAATTATTGTTTTGTATTTTTCTATCTGAATTCATTTTTTTTCATTTTAATACCAAGTGTTGCAACAGATGAAATGGAAAATCGGCCATTAATACATTATTCAGCTGCTTATATTAGTAACACATTTCAAGCAAGTCGTTTTTTCAGGGAGGCATTAAATTGTACATTTCAAAAGAAACACGCACGAGTAAACAACCAAAACCATTTTGTCAAAACTTCCCAACAAAATTCATGTCTCTATATAGAAAATAACGTGCGCACGCGACGCGTTCGCTACAGACGTAAATCGGAAGATTAGGTACGTTCTAAATTACAAGACGCTCGGAACCAGTGCCGCGGCAAATTATTACTCTACGGACCGAATCGTAGAGGGAGCGATCAGAGGGCACAAAAACGGGAGGCGGTGTGGGAACCGTCCGCCGCCACTTCAGATTTTATTCCTTTTTCGATCACTGCTCCTCGCATGCATTAGCCCACGAACAAGGAAGCGGGTCTGTTGAGTTTTACTCGATATTTTATCACGGCTTTAATGACCGGCGGACCGTAAAAATCATGACCAACATTAAAGCGTCAGTACCCATAAATAATATTCGAACTGGAATCCGAGCAAGTTTTCGCCGGACCGACGCCGCGAAATCGACTCAAATTAGAGCTGCGAGTTGACGGCTTTGTGAATTTTATAAAAATGGGGTCACAGAACGGGGGCGGTCGCGATTGTCCCTAAGCTGGTGGCGAATGGGAACAGTGCGTAGATTTGTTCGCAGGGGAGCAACCCTTTTGCAATTACGAATTTGTTAATTTCGCATGAGTAATACACTTTTTTTCATTTTAATCAATATCTTACCGACTCCGTGAATTGTTTTTCAATGAATTTCATTTATATAGCAATGGTCATAAATAATACATCGATATGTTATGTTAGATCTAGATTTCGTAACGTTGTGAACAATGCTGCATTTAAAAACCCAAGTATTTCCTTGAAACACCTGTACAGGCTGTCCTTTTGTGTAAGAGCTAATCAATGAGATGCGTAATCAGATTAAGATACCGATAAAACAGGCCAGTTTGCACAGCGCCGCGTGAAACTAGGCACATGTTGTCTATGGTAAAACACACTGGAGACCCGCGCGGCGTCCCGCGTCACTCACTCGCGCCGGGGCCCCGCGTCGTGTCGGTCGTGTGCGTGTCGTGTCTCGGAACTTATTCGTGCAACGTTCATTATTCAAAATTAACTGTCAAAACAGAACTCGTTCTTTGACCGGACTTAACACAAAAAAAGTGTACACGGCAGTCCCGATCTCGGAAACTGTACTGTTGATGAAACATTAATAATGCCAGTGAAAACTGCAGTGTAAATAGTTTTGTGAAGTAAAGGAGCAGTGCACGACGTACAAAAGGCAAGTGGTTGTAAGTGACCTTTAATTTGAATACACAGAAAAAAAAAACCGTTTAAACTGGTTCTTTTTCGAAAAAGACAGTTGAGTAATATGCAGATGAAACTTTGCACGTATAGTGTATTCGTGTAACGCAAGCGAAAACTGCAATCGATATGAATTCTAAAAAAATGGATTATTATCGCGATGACGACTCGGCGGACGAAAAGCTCAGTTTAAGCTTTTTAGGTAAGTGATTTTTTTTTTAATGACACTCGATCGTCACCTACACATTTTATTTGTAGACGACATTACAAACTTTTCAAGGCGTCTCGTAATTTAATGGGCAAACAGTTCGTTAACTTTATCTCTAACATTAAGTACGAGCTTTACTTGCCTACCTACCTTTTGATATCGTGTTATCGTGCGTATGATTTATTAGTAGAAAGAATCTTACTGTTGACTCTCTCTCTCTATCTCTCTCTCGTACCGGTTCTACGCGTTTTTATAATAAAATTAGCACCTCTCTGTGATATATTGGCTTGTAGGTACTGTTATATCGCTACCGTAAATCCTAATTCACGTGAAGAAACAAGTTTGTCGATGTGCGCCTGTGTAAGTTATGACGACGCTACGTCGGGAGCCTTCATTTTATTTACTTGGTGGTGCTTTTTAGAAATAACGATTGTTTTTTAAGTTAAAGTATGCCACCACAGGATATACATACCTACTTAGACTTTTTACCTCGCTGTCTTATTCATGTCGCATTTCATCAATTATTTCGTCATTCGTAGAAAACGTTGCAGAATTTCGTGCAACGTCTGACTCAGGCCGGTGACTCCTGAATTTCATTATTAACCCACACATTGCTATTGTTCAATGAGTTAGCGCCCAAAAATGTTTCTTATTAGTCAATAAGTTTTCGTAACTTATGCAAAACAACGTTTTCAAAGTAGAACGGCAGCATAGAGCCGAGTCGAATTTTTCACCTACTGCACCGTCTTTATCATGACCGTACGCGGTTCACTTGCCCGGGGCGTCACCTTGTCATCCTGTAACTTGCACCCAAAATTGCATTGCGATATTTTGCATCACGTTTAATTTTGACTTCTTAAAGGGCCACAAGCTCTGCGTGCTCAAGGGCCCGTGCATGTGTTAAAATGGCATTTAAACACTAACTCCCTCACTGCACTGAAATAATTTAGCTTAGAATCCAGAACGACATAGATCCGTAAACATTAAATGAAACGATTACTTTTTAATTGTACCGCATCAAAGGTAAAATAAACTTCGTTAATAAAAAAAAATAACACCTCTATTAAATATGGAAATGGGTAATAAGCGGCAAACGTAATATATTATAAAGCACGCGTATTATAATTGTGTTCAATAAAAGCTGTCAACAAGACCAATTTACCATCGTCACGAAAAAATTCTAATTATAACCAACGCAACTTTATTTTGAACTGGTGTCGATTAAGCTTTACGACGCCGGGTCCTCGTCAGTACTCGGGCATAAACATTCACAAGGAAACAAATAATATGCAAATGAACTCGTTTTTTGCATAGATCTCAAACGGTGTTTTAATATTATATTACGAGGTTTCTATTCAACAATTTTTTATACGCATTTTCTAGATGATGAACAAGTCGTTGCATAAAATTATTAGGAACAATCGTTTTAAATTTAGCTTTGTAACATGTTCGTTGTCAGTACAGTACGTAATCATAAATACAAATATTTAATTAAATAATGATGAAACGTCCAATGGAATTTTATTTCTTAATTCAACTCCGATTTGGATAGGATGGCCACTAAAAATACTAAATCCACATGTCATAAATCCTTACCAGATGTAGAAAAATCAATAAACCTTCCTGCCACATTATCCACAGTAAAATAGCTCAAATGAGCTTTCTCTGCTTTCGAAGATGACTTAAGGGGATTGTATTTATAGCACCACCACTCGCAGGCTCATACGCCTCTCTTAGTTGTGCTTCTGCTGATGGAACCCTATAATAATCATCTATTTCCCTTCTGAAATCCATCCACACGCGTTCTTCGTATTATTTATTTTGATATCTATGTAGATAGATACTTTAATATGCGTTACATAATAATACTTTAATATACCTAAATATACGAACCGAATAAACTAACTAAAAAATGAGTCAATGTCAGTCTGTTAAATCTTTTTTTAACATCAGTCGGAACATAGATCGTTATTCATCAGCCCCGAGAGATCAATCATAGCAACTATCAGTTTCATTGCCACAAACGATTTCGTATAGTGTTTAGAAAGAGATATTACATAAGAAGTAAACAAAGGTACGGCCGTGACCACGCTCTCCGCGGTCCGCTGCGGCGGCGGCTCTGCGCCTGTTCCATTATCGGATGAATGTAGACAGGTAGTTATCCTTGCTCGGACCGTTATGTGTCTAAGCAATGAATCGTTCATAAATATGGAGGACTTGGACGGATTCGACGTATTCTGTAAAAAGTAGCTAATGATCTTCCAATACCGCGTATGCTAATGCGCTCTTCGTTTTAGAAGCTGTTAAGTAACTGCTATTATGTACGAAACTATATTTACACCTACGGCCGAATTGCGTTCGGAAACCTTTACGAGCGATCGATCACGGCCGAGCGTGGTAGGTGCACGGATTAAAAAAAAATGGTACGGCCACAAAACACCCACCTGCGCTCTCGGAACGGTTTGCGTAGTGAATTAGCGCAGTTATGTTCTTGCGGCCGTTTTTATTCATCTACGTCCGAGGAGTAATCGCGTCTGCTTTAGCAGAATATGTTTGGACTGTACATGCCTTAAACGGAAGTCGAACAACATCGCCGTGATTATCACAAATTTCTTAATGCAAATGTTGATGCTCAAATTCCTGAATCTGGAAGAATATCGTGGAACGATGTGCCCCCGCAGGGCGGCGACATAAACCTGGTATACTAAGAACCGCACAAACTTATACCTATTACACTGTCACTAAACGATGATGATAAATTTCTCGCGCGACACTCGCTGCTACTTTGTCTACTACCCGACCATAATTTTCTCTCGACGTCCATTCCAATGGCCAGACCGAACACTATAAAATCAATTAGATCCTACAAGCGAGATGACAGCAGAGTGATCACCGCGCCGTCTAGCGGTACATCGACAAAGTTGTCGCCGACTCGTTTTCGCCTGTCTGCCGCAGTCGTCGCTGTTAGTTTGTCCGTTGTTTGTCACCGACGACGTCACGAATACGTTTTAATCGACGCCGGCCCGAATTATAGAATCGGCCCCACCGAACACGGGTCATAGAATGTAAATCGTCCATTTTTATGAGTTTTAATTGAAACTGGGCCCGTCGATCGATCGCCGGGACGCAGCGGTGAGGCCGTAAAGGTGCATCGTCTACCTGCTAATGGGGTAAAAAAAAAACAACACAAAAAAGAAAAAGTATACGGGTGAATGTAAAAACCGTAAAAATATATATACGTATATATCGGTGGAGCATCTCGCGTGTTCAGGGTTGTGTTTCGGGCGGACGCTAATTGAAATGGGATCCAGAGGGCTCGATGCTTCCCTTTTGATTCGAAGCAATTCTCACTTGATAATGCGTCGGATTATAACTTTACGACGGCCGCAGTCGGATGGTGTTCGTTATCTTCTATTTTTTTTTTATTATCTCTTCGTCTTGGGTGTTATAATTCCGTTGTACAGTTTTGTTGTGTAATAAAATCCTATTCGATTTTAAATGGAGATTTTAGACTTATCCTATTATTACAGCCCACTCAAAAATTCGTGTCCATTTAACAGCGTAACACGTTTCGTTTCCCTTCGCGACCATTTTAACTTTCATTGTTTGCAAACGTTTTTTTTTTTTCTTAAAGATCACGCTCGGATTAATTACTATAACTCTTACTTTAATCACAGGATTATTTTTGGTGATCTTTGAGTTTCCCCGTTAAATATGTACGCCCTGACTGGACTGGTAGTTGCATAAAACACCGTTTCATTCGACATTGTAATTTAACGTTCTCGAAGCGTAAATTCATTCAATTCGCGAGAGATTGATATATGGCCGTTACATATTGCAAAGTGTCTTGATAAATTCTCTTCTGTATGAAGTCATCACACATATTTTGTATTGAACAAATTGTCTATGACAACTTTACATGAGATTTTCCATAATGCGTAATACATATATTGATAATATAATGTTGTAATTTTTCACCGATTGACCTGACATAAATTAGTTTTAGTCGCAGCTCACAATTAGGACCACACAATGTGGACGATTCGAACTTTGTTTCTGAGCAATAATTATAGACGGTCAACACATTAATTATAGGGGCTCAACATGTATTTTAGTAACGAATGTTACCTTGTTTTAGATGAAGTTCCTCTTGCTGTACAAGAGATCGTAGGCATACCCGGCCAATAGATTTATAGCAGCCCCATACAATTAAGTTGCAATTACGTAGCCGATACGTACGTATCTGGCTCGCGTTAGGAAAGGCAATTAATAACAAAACTCAATTTATTCCCCCCTGTTCCACTATATCAACCTCCAATTATTGAGATCCTTGTGCACGGACGGTTATCCCAGCGGGATCGTCAGATTTCATCACGAAATGAGAAAACTTTAATGAACCGTTATAGGCCGGTTCATAAATAATGCATATACAGTGTTGTCGTGTTGATTACATATTGTATTAAATTTTGATCACCAGGAGAAAAAGCGGTCACGGAATAAGGTTTAAATGGTCTCGGAATCCTTTTTATACAAATGAAATCGTCTAGCTTGAAAACCAGAAAAGATATCGATACGATTGCTGTTACTTTAAAAAAATTTACCCTACAACAGTGAACTGTTCATAGTGCAAAGAGCGTAAAGTTCTCTCAGTATCAAATAATTTCTAAGTTCCTAAAATTGCTCGAAATATATCTCGCTTTATTCGGCACATATTTGTTTATATACAACTTACGCCACACGATTACATTCGCAATTATAAGGCAAAGAATAAAGAAAAACCACACATTTGTAACTGCGACCGATAACCATCTAAGTAATACATAAGCGAGCGGGGTTTTCGCAAGCGACGCCCATGCAGCGGCCCAGACGCGATTCCTTCGAAGCGCCGCGGGCCCGCTCCGCCGGCCTCAGCGCGGCGAATGCGTGCTCTGAGCTCATTATATTTTCATTTTCGTAATTATTCCTCTGTTCGTACTGATATATTATCGCTGTGAACCGTTTATTCCTGAATGATCGAACGGATCCATTAGGTAGGTCGGTCTTAAATCTTAGTAGCTATTTGAGCTCCGGCGTCATTGTTTATTGGTTTTGGATACAGACTGGCTCTAATTGGTGGTGGTACGATAAATATAACATCAAATAGCATCGCTTTAAGATCTCCTGCTGCTTGCACTTGTTTTATATTTTTTCATTATGAACGTTCCTATGATTTATTCTAGGAATTTTTAGTATGACGGTCTTTTTTCTGTCAAATAATGGCGATTAAAAACCTTTAACGTAACTTAGGTTTACGTTTAAGTCAAAAGTATTAATCGTTAAAGTAAAGCAGACATTTTAAAAGGTTTAATTAATATTTAATAACGGTTTAGACATTTGAATTAATGTAAAGAATATATAGATACCAGGGTAATAGTAGTATTGTCAAGAGCAGGGGGAAGTGAAAATTGAAATCGAGAGCAACACTCGTAGTAATTAACAACCATATAACAAAGCGAGCGGGAAATTTATTAGACTCAGCCATTTTTGTTTTTGAATTTGCTTGCAAAGACACAAAACGATCTCATTCATGCCACTGGATATTACAGGAAATTCTCTTTTTCCATTTCGATATACCGGCGCCATAAAGCACGCTCTGATTCTACGTGTAAACATGAACGTTATCGTAACAGCAAATCGATACACGTAAAATTGTGATGATCTAAAAATCAATACAGCTATACAGACAAGGAGTTTTTACACTGTCTACCTTTCGCCGTTCAAGTAATTCCCGTCGGGATGCCGTTTCCGCGAAAGCCCTCCACAGCGCCCCGCAATTAGCTTAGATCGGTCGGCGAGACGCACAACGCTCGGCACACTACCCTACTTGTTGTCGGGCGGGCGGTCTCCCCCTGGCGGCGGGTATAGCGGTGACGACGACGCGCCGCCTTCGTTTCCGATTCACAGATGAACGTACCCGATAGCGGTCGCAATAAATTGGCCCTCCTCCCGTCGCCGTTCAATGCCTGCACCGTCGGCGACTAATGGCGAAAGCACAGCCCGGAATACAGCCGTTCGGCCTCCGAGCTGGGCGAGCTTTTGATATAAATTATCCGTCTGCGCACCGGAGAAATCTCTCCCGAGTTCTATAGACGAGTGTAAAATATTAAAGCTACGCGCCAATGCTCCGCAAGCTTTCGCCGAACCCTTCGAGAGATGTTAATAACCTATAGAGATCTGCGTGAACGCCGATGAAACATTTTATTGCCGGCCGATATCGTTTAATTGCTTATTAACCTGTCGTTTAACTTTAATCGATGAGCTCTTGATTAACGCTCACGAAACCGTTCATTATGTGCCGCTGACAAACCTCATCGGGAAAACTTGATTAAACCTTATATATTGTATAAGTAGCCGGACAGTGACCGTGAATAGAAATTAAGCTTTGGCCCCGTGATCGCCAGACAAATAATATTGTTTTTATAAGAGTTCTCAAGGCGGTTGAGACCATAAAGTTTCATATGTCTATATGACGCGGACGTCTTCAACGGCATTGCTTTGTTCTCACAGAGTCGATTGTTGTGAACTCTAATCTTTAATATCTTGTAAAAGCAACATTTCAGTATTAAAATTTTCTCACGATCTTTAATGAAGCAATTGTTTTTTTTTAAATTAAATCCGAGAATAATTTTCATTCCATTAAGTGGGTATGACTTGTAGTCCTGGTTGCGTTTAATTTTAATTACTGTCTTCAATGAATACACTAAAATTGATATTTTTATTGAATAGAATAGCTCTGACAGAATAGTACCTATACAGATGTGTTCCTTTTTAAATTAAAACCGTTATAAACATCCATTAGATGTAGTTTAAGTGACATTTATAAAATTTTTGAAAACTGTTATTACGTAGGTTGAAAGTAGGAAGGCTCAGTGAATAAGATACTCACTTTGGAATCGAATAGTCCGCAATACAGACCACCGGCGAATTGACCAAGGGGTATTTCACGTAAGTTAAATTAAATCAATCGCTTCGAGCCTCGAAAAGCGTTATAGGCCATTGTTTTCAGACTTACTCATTCCATTGGTGACGACAGTTGTTAGCAACCCCGAGCCTCATTTGGCCACTGCGGAAGGCTTAAGGTGCAACCGCCCTGATTCGAAATAAAAAAAGGTGACGAGAGTGTATGACCCCAACAGGGACGATTGCAACCTTAGACAAGACCGGGTCGAACTCGCAAAGCATTCCTTGTCGCCTCCAAGAATTGACCAGCAAAGCTTGATAGCCCGGTGCGGCAGTTCCATGATTACCATTACGACATGCGGGCACCGATCGAGCTCTGCCTATCTACAAATAGATTCCATTACGAACATAAAGCCGATGCCTCTCTCTTATCGCGGCCGCTACGTACAGACGGCATTCTTTGATGTTTTATTTCCCTTTATCCGTCTAGGGCTTGTACCTAAGGATTGTAACTGTGTTATAATTTTACTACTAAGATACCTACTATACTCTTTTGGTATCAGATTTTTTTAATAATTTTAACATTGATACAGAATGATTAAAAATTTCGATGCACAAAATAAAGTGTAATATAAATATATCGTATAAAAAGATATTAAATGTATGTGTGTTAATCAAACATGTTATACATTGAAGAGCATTATACAGTTGCTTATTCATTTAAAAGGTTCGCATCCATTGAAAGGAAGGAAAAATTTTTGAATCCAACTGGATATTAGTGATTGTATGAAAAGTCATAAACGACAGGATGGAAAGAGCTCCGTTAATTCAATTAAATTGCTCTTCATAAATATAAATCTAAGTAGATAATCTCGGTGTGTCATCGTGCCGATGTGAAATTATACGGTAGCCGTGAAGTCGATTCAATCATAGACAACTTAATTAGACCCATCGAGGTCCACCGATGGCGATTAGAGTACCTAGTCGTCTAGGGAATGCCTTTGTATATATAGGTATAGGTTTTTCTACCGTTCGCCAAGAAATAGCATTTCAAATCAAATATACTTTATAGAATAGCATCCCCTTTCCCAGGGGCCCTCCCGATGCGCACGACCTCCTGAAGTGAGCGCGCAATAAATCGTATCCGAGTCGACGGCAGATCATTTCACGAAGAGGCGAGACCTTCCATTATATATTAATAACAATAACGATGAATCAATTGATTGAGATAGTAAACTGGCGTCGGTTTATTGTAATTTCTGATAATGTTATAGGAGTGATAAAAATAGGAATAATAATGAAACTGATCAACAGTTAATCACTATTATTATTTTTATTTATTTGCTTTTGTGACTTCCAAAATGTCACAAATATAAATTAATAAAAAATTACATCGTTTCTTATGTTGTCTGCTTAAAGCAAACGCTTAAACCATTTCTGATATATTTACACGCCTTCTAAATGATCCATCACTCGTGTCAATTTCAATTTTATAAACGACAAAAAATCAACAACGTTTAAGTAATGAGTCGGTGTCTTTCCTATCAACAATAATTCGACACAATTGCGATGTGGTCCGCGGACCACAAAGCCCTAACTGTTCCCGATGCACGCACGTAACGTTGCAAAAGGGTCATTTATCTTCGCTCCTAACCTCGGATGTTATCTCCCATTACGCTACGCTCAGAGTACGCCGCTTGCACAATGCGCCTGCTCATTCGGCGCTATTGCTGTCTATCATTTTTTCACCTATGTATCGATCCGTTCATTGCCGGCGACAAGAGTGCCCAATGTATATTTATGATTGTCATTAACTATTAATTGTTCGCTCGCGTCCGATTCGATATTTAGACGGTCGTCGTCGGGCCTCAATGCAACGGGCTGACAAATTGCTATATTGCTGTCTAATGACCGTTGCGTTGTTGCCAATAATAATTGTTAATGATTTACGTCGGTAATGGAAGTGTAAATTATTCTTTTGTCCGACGTTGTGAAAGGGAATATGCCTTTTTCTTACGCCGATAAGTTGTAAGTGACGTAGAGAAATTTTTCAATTATCCGCACAGTAAAATAAGCTTCATTCTGGCGTTTTCGAGTTTTATGTTCTGTGGATCGGTCGTGGCTGTTGAGCGGTCGATTGATATCGAAGATATCAATTAATCACTTCATATTATAATCAGATATTTTACCATAAGCGATAAAAAAACCGAAATTAAAAAAAAAGTGTGTCAGCTCCGACGCACGACTGGAGTTTACTCCTTTAAGATGATAACGTACATATAGATTAGTATAATGGTAAATGAAAGCATCTATTATATTATTCAAAGCATAATACACAATTCATTTAGTTATGTTAATAGTAAAACAATTAATTCATCATTTAAGAAAATATTGAAAATAATTATGTTATACAATAAAATTTTAGTAAGATTGATTTTCTCTATTATTGACGTTATCTTGCGTAATGTTTATCACATGAACAATAGCGGTATCATTAAACACTGAAACAATTAGTTTATGGTAACTAAAATATGATACATGAATGTCGGAAGATACATGTGTGATAAATCGTGAAAACATCGCATCAATAGTTGTACCATATCTAGTTGTCCCTAGTGTTCTGTCAGAAATTAAATCTAAGTTCAGTTCATCTTTCAGAAATTGTACTAAACGGAAACCATCTTCTTTATTAAAATCAATATTAAAATCTCCACCAAGTATAAGTGGAAGTTCATGGTAACGTTTCTTCAATAGTTTTGAACCCCCTTCTGTATACACTAACAATGATTCGCGGAGAAAATCTATTATATTTGTCACATTCTGATTGATTGAAATGTAAACAGTAACCATGACGATTTATTTATTTCAGTAACCACGACGATAGCGTAACGTCATTTAACTAACACTTGATTTCACTCCCATAAAATTCCATACCCCGGACCTAAATATGAAATCGATTCTTAAGGAGTAAACTCCAATAATAATTTATAAGACGTCAAATACCATATACGTCTTTCATGAAAAACAAAGTTTTACATATAATTTATATTACTATTGACGTCGATGTTTTGTAGTGCTCTTTCTGTCTCTCTCTCTTGTTCGCTATGCTGAGGTCGATGGTACGGTTTGCAAAAGTTAAAAAGTAATAAAAATTACTGGTTGCAATAGCGCAGCATCGAACACACAGGCAGATGTAACAAAGGCAGCTGATTATACGCCGCAGAACGGAATAAACGAATGGGACGATGTTCTAAACGGGGCACCCTGATACCATTTCCATACAATGGTGGATTTCACCTGAATGTGAGAAGAGACGTCGGCGAGGCGAACAGTTTTATGCGAACTTTCTATGTCACAACAAGCACCAGATAAACCGCACTCGTGAGTGTTTTCTTTGGGGAGTTTCCTAATGGCTTTCGTCCGCTGAGTGGTTTGCTGCTCGTTGACACTTGGCTTTTGCCGTTATTGAGTAGGTACCTATCCAATTTCCATTAATATATGATAATTGTAATTTCATTTCTATACACGTAATAAATATGTAGAAACGTGTCTGTGAATTTTGCCAAAAACTGATTGCGGGTGATGTAGATAATGTAACAAAATTACATTAGGGCTGTTTTTAAAGAGCTTTTTACGTATTTAAGTGCACTAATCTCCAAAAATATTAGACAAATTTTCATAGGGTTTTCATACGTAACTTGAACGTAACTTGGGGCATCATATGGTTTGTATTTTCTCAAAATTGACTCAAAGAAAGTTTGTTTATTTTTTTAAATCAATTCTACGCATACTGAGTTATTGATGCAGCTAGCGCTAAAATGGATTACTAAACTTTTCGCAATGTTTCTGTGCATCACCTTACAATTTTAGCGAATGCTTCAATATTAGTATTGATTAAATGAGGCAATCGTCTGTAAATTGCACAAGACCTATAAGTTTTTTGTCATATCGATCTACTTACTTTATCACAAACTTAAACATACCAACATCACATTATTCAAATCGACGTACACTACAGCCTGCTACTATATAAGGTTTTTAAATTCGCGCTAAGAAAGTTGAAAATATTCGTAAAATTAAAAAAAAATATGTTTACAGTTCGATTTTCAAGAGTCAAGGATTCATCAGTGATGTCGGCGTTTTGAGGTCGTAGGAAACTTCTCTGGCCGTTTTCAGAGAGATACGTGATGTGTTCGCTTATGCATGTATATTGCAGCATTAGAAGGACTTGACTGAACTTAGATGTCCTGCTACGTAAGTTCAGTGTATCGAATAACGTGAATCCAGGCGCAAGCAGTGGAATAACTACAAGCTGTCTACCATCACTCATCCCTTTTTTCAACCATCGCATACACAAACTCACCACGTTCAGTCGTAGCTTACTCGATTCTCAGGCCCTCGCAATCCTCTTTCGCTTCCCCGTTCTATGACGATTCCTGAATACCTAATTCAGATTCAGCAGATCGCTTCCCGTGGGAACGATAAAAGCGAGTTCCCACGGGAAGCGATCTGCAAACATGTGATAGAATACCGAGACTTCTATTTCGTAGGCAGACGTACCAACCAACTAGACCGTCACCATTAAATAAACATTTTCAACATTGGTTATGTCACCAAAGTAACAATTAAATTATACGCACAGGCTTAACGAATACGGCCTCCAACATAGATTATGCTCCAGCAACAACTACGTTACACGTCCGCGATCCAATAGCGGCCGGTGGCACCAATCAGTGTTCCCATTATTTGTTGCGCATGCCAATCGGATCTGTAATATTCATGCAATTGTCATATTAATTAATAATTATCTCGTGTATTGCTCTCGACATTCGATTCACAAGCTTTACCCGGATAGCGGCAATCTTAACAGCGTATATGAACGGCTTATGCAAGCTTTAAAAGCTTTTAAAGCTGCGATGTCAATCTAAAGAACTTGTTTTGAAACGCTTCACCTCTGATATCGAGATACCTTTCCTTTGAATCTGTTTGGTATTTATTTGCATCCTATTTCAAATCGCGTTTGATATTTCGTATTTTAATTTGCAAAGTACTCATTGGATTATAACTATTTTCTACATTATAACAATAATAAGTTCTAGAATTTCAATCTTAACACAAAGTCGTAAAAAATATATATATTTTTTAATACATGTTATAAAAATATCCTAGTTAATTTCTTTCTACTAACTGGTATCATATCCCATTTTCAGTATAAGAGATCCTTTGCCTGAATAAAATGACATTCTTAAGATAATGCATACTTCACGTTACACCCCTTTTGTGTACTTGTGAATGTCACGATATAATTATTAATTATATCGTGACATTCACAAGTACACACGATTAATTATTAATTAATCGTTAAAAATATATTGTACACTAATGAATCGATAAAAATTATGTGTGTCACTTATTTCCTATCCTGTACACCGAAATTGGAAATAAAACCAAAACAAATATCGGACTTCGTACTCGCGGCTATTGAAATTGTAAGTGGAGCGATCGAAGCTGTTTTTGGGCAACCGACGACCGGTCCGCATTTTCGGGTTAAAAAGGCGCGCGCCGTTTTTGGAATTGAATGCCTCGTAAATTATAATTCCCCCTTGGATATCGGTATACAGGATGAATCCGTTCAATTGAAATATTTAACAAGCTGCATTTTCATTACGTCAACTGTCACAAAAATACGTTTTTGTCGGGATATTTCAGAAGTCACGTTCTATCGATATGCCATATAACGCTACTGGTATGCCAAAGTCTTGTTTCTATAATACCTCGTATATGAAATACAATTCGTTTCGCATGTGTTTTATGTTTTTGTTCTCCGTACGTTTATCTTTCTTTACCTTCATTCTATTTTTAATCTTTTGGAGGGCTTAGCTCGATTCTAATAATAGCAATACTTACAAAATTCTAACCTACTGTGATTATAATGCATATTCATAAGTAGGACAACAAATAATGAAAACCGGTCATGCGTAAATCGAACTCAACGTCCTGCATCATACGGGGACGTCAAACTTCTGACCTCAGTGCACGCCATCAAGTCTATCTACTCTAGTTTACAACAACAATAAATAGACACATACACTCATATACAATTTAATAAATATGTTGTGTTTAAATATTGTACGGTGGTACGGAACCCTTTGGGCCGACCTGCACTTGGGCGGTTTTTTTATTTTCGCGATGTGTACTAATCGCACAACATTTTGACATGTGCACTAGTTTGTATAAACAATATAACAAAACCGACTTTGCGCTTTAAGTATAAACGAAAATATGTGTAAAAGCTAAGCCGCAATCAGTCTTATTAATCGCCTAGTTAAATATGTGCGCATTACAGTGGGCAATGCCTACAATAGAGAAAGTAGAGAAAGTTGATGTAGGCAATACCAGTGATATTTATTGAAATACGCAATTTTCCTAACTGACAAGGGGAACGCGAGTCAGTTTATTCCTTTGACTTCGAACTAGCGTGAGTTGATTAATTATCGACGACGGTCGACTCGCTATCTGTAACCTACTCTACATTTTTAGATTGTTTACTACAAACCTAATACAGTCTTATGAATGAATTAATTTTATCTGATGAACTACAGGTCATTGTCGGTGTCCATCGAATAGTATAATTACGTAGTTATTTCGTTGTATTGATTCATAAAAGTTTTGTTACGTTTTGTCCGTCTGATGGTTTGTATTTTTATTAGAATCGGTCGCGCACACGTAACATTTTTTTGCTATGCTTACCGTTTAAATTCCGGCCGACAGCCGGCATACTAATGATATACGAACGTATTACCATTTTCCATTCAGAAGAAAAACAATTAAAGACAATTCCATTCTATCAAAACCATTATATTACGCCGGATACTACACGCCGCGGGGTCGTTCAAGTATTACATAAGCTGATTTTTAGTTAATTTAACCCCTTCCTCACCCTCGTCCAAGCCACGCTTACATCGGTGGATAATATTTTTTACGAAAGTGTCTTTACTGTTATTCATGAACAAGTTCCAATCACAATTATTAATTTTATAACAATGAAATAAGCAATTCATAAATGATTTAATATTTATTGAAGCAAATTATTAACATTATATTATTGACATTAGACGATGTTTATTTATTTCGTTCTATTTAAGAATTTTTTAGATTGTAATCAATCGTCCTCAGTCAATAGTAAATCAATAATCTGTGGACGCGTCAAATCCAATGAGATTCAATCGGACAAATTCAGGCGAGTGAATAGCGCGCGGGGCACTTCCCCTACTTTGGTTCTTTCTTATTTCACCATAATTACACCACCCGAGAGTGAGATAACAATAATCGATTATTTTGTAAAACCCTAAGTATCTTTCAACCTTTTCGACCATAAAGAAGTAGGATTTCCATACATGTTGAAATCAGAACCTATTAAACTTTGAAAAAAAAAATACCAAAATTTAAATAAATATGGCTGACTCGATCGCCATTCGATCTCCCCATCCCCATGGCATCAAGAAAATATTTGAACGGTCCCCGCCCGTAAATTACGTCACACGCGGTGGAGGATCCAGGGAGAGATCGTGGGGGTCATGACCTCCCCTAATCTGAGTCTTTGTCTTAAGAGGTATCCATGAATTACGTGAGGCGATTTTTCCATCCCCCGCTCAACCGCACTTAACCTGTCGTGAGATTTTTTGAAATGCATATTTTTAGTTTATTTATACATCTGTACTTGATTGCTTTGAATTTGCTATATAAAAAAATAATTTGCTTACATTTATTAGTGAGTGACACTGGAACGAATATGTACATGTGGCTTTCAGTAAAATCATCTGCTGATTTAGCCACTCTAAGCCGACGTCGCTAGCGCACAGAAATTAAATAGCTTGATAAATATTATTGTGTGGGTTTTAGCCACATTTTAGTGGATAAACATGTTTAATTTAACCCAGTTTTGCTTTGCACTTTTTCTTGTGGAAAAAATGTTATTGTTATTTGTAAGAAATGTCATGTTATTTGGCGAGATCTCTCCCTCGCCCCCACGTAAGATTAGGTTAGATTCAACTCCACCCCTCTTCCTGAAGTGCGTCACGTAAATACGCCCCCTTCCTATAATAATAGAGTAAGAGCCAGTCCTGACTAACCCTCGTATGTGTGACCACCGCCCCTCCTGACTGGAATGCTGGATCCGCCTTTGGTCACATATAATATGAGAGGGACCCATAGTCATGGTGAGATAGGAGTCAGAAGTTGCGTGGTGTGACAGATGTGACATTTAATAACATAACAAAAAATATTATTAAAGTAGGTATTTTAATTACAATTTACGGCGCTCGTAGGTTGTAATTAAAATAACTCTTCTCCTCGTTATGCAGCACTACTAAAAAGCTGTCATTTGAGAACTTTCAACAATTTAAAAGTGATTTATACTTGCCGGGTAAGTTTAAAATGTCTAACTTTCGCACTTCAGCTCCTTCCCGCAATAATTTTATTGACCTCGTAATAGCAATTAAAACGCACAAACGCTCTATCCTATTCCGATGATAATAATCAGTTCATTGTACAGCAGCCATCTACTAAAACAGGCGTATTTATCTCGCCCATAAAACTGCCGGCTGCGCCCGCGTCGGACACACACGCCGTTTTGGCGACGCGCTTTATTAGAACTTCCTTCCTTGCCGCGCGGCCTCGAGTGCGCCACGTGTTCCGTGTCGTCACGTTTTTTATTTGGCTATTTAACGAACTTCCAAATTCTCTGAATTGTTAGGGAACGTTGAAAACCGTTGGTGACAAAAACTGAATTGTGGATACAATTTACTTCCGCCACTGAAATAACACTCGTCTTTAAGTGAGCAAACTTTAGCGCTATTGTATTATGAGCTCTGGTTTAAAACTATGAGATTATTACGTTAAAAATACGGAGATTATGCGAGGATTATTATATGCCAGATATTTTGTAACAACGTAAACTAAATAAATTATTCTTACTACTTCGACAGTTTATTTGCACGATTTTACGACAACTCATAAACATTAATCGAATCACAGTCGGCGAATGCGCTTACAATTATTGTAAATATAATATAATGTTCAATCGAAACTCTAAATTGATTGTATTATAAATAGCTCAAAAGTTGCAGAGACTAAAAAAAAATGAAACCCAACATTTAATCCACATTATACTTCAATGACGCTCAAGCGAAATGAGGTAAATCATGAAGTCGGCGAACAATTAAATTATTTAAATCCTTGTAAAATAATGCAATTCTAAACCTATTAGGCGGCACTATGTCGGCGACTGACCTACAAATTAATGCGAACTATACACCCATTCGAACGCCTATAAAAACCTAAAACGGACCGACGGACTACATTAACGTGCATATTAAAGGATACTTGACATTTACAGTTTTCCAAACGACTCTATCCGAGTACAACACGATACGTGTGCAAACGACTCGCGGAAAAAAAATGTTATTACGCCTAAAAGTCTATTGTCCCATCGGCGCTTGCGACGCGAGCTGGATGGGGGGCTCGCCGCTGGGAGTTCGTTGGCCTAAAATTACGCGAACGAGTCTGTGCCTGCTGTGCCATGTGAACACAGTTTAGTTAGATGCGTAGATTGCGCACGGTGCGCTGGTAGCGCGTCGAAAAATATTTTGTTCCGCTTAAAACTATCTTAAATCGACAATTTTTTTTTTTTGCCGACTCTCCTTCACGTTTTCGATATCTGCATAGACGGTAATTTAGAAATATGATCCGAAAAATATTCTTATTTAATTGTATGAATCTAAAATATATAGGTTGTACATTTATTATGTCCGGTTTTCATCACTACGCTATACATGCGTGCACTTCATCTTTTTTTTTTGTTCAGATTGAAAGGCGTGGAGAGGTTAAGTTTGAAAATTAAGGCTTCCACGCCTATGATGAAACGCAAGGAACCGCAGCAAGTTGTTTAATTTGAACTAAATTAAAAACTAACTTTATTAGTCAATTACTCGTGATCGGGATTCGAACAGAGGCCTTTATAAGGCGACAGGTGGACCACTCCGCGATCGATACTCGATGTATAAAAAAGCATATACGGCTCCTTATTAGGAAAATTGTCTGTGTTATTTCAATCGAAAATTAAATTTCAAATATGTGTACATAATACACATTAGGATTGAAATGCAAACGGAATTTTTTTTTTCAACGCTGCAAAAAAATGAGGTTCTATTTTAGAGGTGTTATAATAAGCGAAACTAAAATGTCATGATTATCGTCAAAGCGATAACCCGTTTATGTCGTAACTGTACTCTTTAACGCCGCAAAACCGTTTCTGGAACACGCCCCACTTTGTCGAAACTTACCCCACACTTATTATACATCAAGCGCGTTTGTTTCAATAATAATCACATTCGCGACGCGTTGCGATATTCGTAAGTAACGCGCCCGACAGAAATGCATGTTTCAGGTGAAACCCTATTGCGAAACGCCGGCGCACGGCCCGCTTTAAATGTCAATCGTTATTTAACTGTCCCCCGGCGCGAAACGAAACGCTGCAATTTCGTCGAATTTAACATCGCCTTCGCCGGTTTAGTTAACGAAACGGTCACAGTGGGAAACGAGAAAAAAAAAGGTTTTATTTTTAACCATATGTCGGCCGCTATAATATTTATATACAACCATTTTATTGAACCGAAACTCAACAGTCGGCTCCTCGGATTCAATTAACCGCTGTATACACGTGCAATGAATAACCGCTTACTTGGATATCTGATGTTTTTGAACGAGGACGATGTGCAAGTTAATGACTTAAATAATATTTAGCCCCACAAGTCGATGTGGTGAAACTTTAGCGACACGTGTTTAATAAGATTAAGGTTTACAATTTGACCATCAAGATTATTACGTAATGTTGGTGAATATTTAGTTTTAGGGTTACGAGAAAAAAGGTTTTTCGTGCTAATATCAAGAAACAAACAAGTACCTCCCTATATCTGTGCGCATACGCTATTAGCTCGAAGGCTTTTGCAACTTCATCGAATCCTTCTAGTTTCTTATTTTTACACAAGTTTATTTTATATGTTCTAATTTAAATAGGAATGAGGTATTTATATTGAACAAGTATCGTTATTGGTTTGGTGCGTCCGTTTCTTGTAAATAATACGATATTAGTTTGTTCTTTATAACCAACTAGCTATTGCCCGCGTCTTTCGCGTGGTTGTTATTAAACATAACAATGTGTTATGTTTCATCACTCATAGAAAATCTCGGAGGTCATGTTACAATGTTTAAAGCAAGATTTTTTCTTTCGCACTGTCATAAAATCTTAACGATAAATAGGTACTATTTGTTTAAATCGATTCAGCTGGTACCTCAATTAAAAAGAAGAAAGAATTTATAAATTCTCGAATTATTGAATAAATTACGCCAATAAAACACAAAAAGTATTGTCCAAATTGGTCCATTAGTTTTCAAGTGATGCTTGACTAAACAAACATACAAATATACAAACTAAAAATTTGAGAAGTAGCTGTTTAGAAATATATATACAGTACACATTACTTACTTTTTTCAAAAAATATTGAGTGTACGGATTTGGCTTCATTACACGATTTCATTATATGCATACTTGCGTAGAAAACAGTAAATCAAACACTCAATGAAAACTGCATCTAGTCATAGCAATTGTATGTGCATACGGCATCATATAAATTAATATGCTAAGGTTAAGATATTTGCCTCCCTTTTTAGAAAAATACCTCACAATTACTCTACATAAATTTTATATATTATAATTTCATAGATTGCTCTACCGGCATCAACAACTAAAAAATTTGTTCTTGGTTTTGTTTTTGTAAATTAATTAATAATTAAAATTATATATATGCTGCCATCTGACGACTTTAATTTTGAGACAACGTCAACATGATTGACGGTCGGTAAATTTTTTGTTCAAATATTTCTTCGATCTGTCATCTGAGCTTCATAATATAATACAACAAAAAAGAAGAATGATATAAACAGCGTGCAAAATTAGAAACTAATTGAATACCGGCAGTAAATTTTGATTAATTAAATTGAATTGTATGACTTATTTACATAATAATTACAAAAACGCTTAAAAATAAAATGCTTAGAAAATTAATATTTACAGTAATTTTGTAAACTGATAATTATACATAATTTGTGCTTATTCTTCGCACAGGGTACGTCTAGTACATTATATAGCGACGGTGTTTGTAAATCACGTACAATATTCAATACCGTTTCGCTCCAACGTATAAGCTCTGGGGCCCACACGCCACCTCCCGCGATAGAATCGCGAACCGTTAAAGCTGGCACTCCCAGGCGGCTGAGGCCGCGAACGGTTTTACGATACGAATAAATTAATTACGATTATTATATGGGAAAACAGTTGGCAGATAGTGTTCGCCTTAAAATCTCCGGTTCATTGCGATCCACAGCCGGTTATTCCGCTGTATCTGCCGCTGCATTTTGATACCGACGATCTTTGCTTATCTCACATGGTATATTCTGCAATTTTCTTTCAGATTCTGTCTCGAAGCACGCCGATAATGAAAGATAATAGATGCGAATGGCTGGATCACGAATGTCACGTACCAGCGCGTCTAGCGTAACGCCCTAGACAAGAGTCTCTAGGACTGTCCCTTTCATTCATTACGTTGAACAAGAAGGACAGTCCTATAGAGAGACCATTGACTAGGGCGTCGTGCTAGGCCTGCAGGAGAGATGTATCAGGTTCGCCCACAGTTCTCAGCTCCCGATCGACCTAAGTGGCATATTTACATTAAATTCTATTTCTAAACGTTTTCTTTATTTTTGTATATGAATAAATTTTGAAGATAATAATTGGTTGTCCAGTCAAATCTAAGAGGAATTTTATCAAACTGGATAACATTATCTTCTACGGAGTGCCCATTTTGACAGTGTCGACTAGCGTCGCTAGTCAACTCGGAATTACCACATCAAGTAATATGGTAATTCTAAATTGACTCTGGTCTTACTGCCACATATTGAGTGAGAAAATACTGCATAACGTAGTGTCTACTATTTAATATTATACTTTCTAAATATACCACGAGCTGATCATAATTTATTATCGAATTATTTCTACAGCTTCACTAAAAGCTTATATGGGTAATTATTTGAAATTTGGTTGACTTCTGACCTAATTTTGAAAGTGGTGTTTTTAGTTACAAATCGATACAGTTTATATTCTATGCTGTGTATATAACATCTACTTTGCTGCATCTAAAAGGGCCAGTCACTTTACTTGATATTTTAAGAGAAATATACGATTTTTCAAAATCAGTGCTCTAGGGACTGATGGGACTGTATAGGGACTGACAAAAAACATTGTTATTATATCAAATCACATTTTTATTGAAAATCAACTGTAATAACAAATTTTCTCTTGAGTTCACAAAATTCTATGAACTTATAATCACAACATTTTTCTTATTCATTAGGTCATGAAAATAATGTACTTATTAATATTTCTTAGCAATCAAATTGCACTTTAAGTTTAATACTTTAAGTAATTAACAAATATTTTAAATAATCAGCCTTTTAAATTTCTGAGTAACTAAATTTTAATTTGAACACAATATTCAGACTTTCATTAATTATCATGAGATCACAAATATTATTAACTTAACCTATCTATCTCCTCGTATTAATTTTTATCACTTCTCGTAAACACTAACTGGTGTTTTAAATATGTAAAATACTGTTCCTCTCTTGACAATTAGATTAGGTATTGGCAGTTTTTCTATGACGTCTTCGTAAGGCACGTCAGCGATATCATTATCATTTATTTTAAATTCTGTGCCATCTTCATTGCAAACTTTTAGGAATGTAACTGTCAGCTCTCCTTCATCATCATCATATTTTGAGCAAATTGCGGCGTATCGGTATTCTTTTCTCCCCATTATTAACTTAACTAGGACATAATCTCCACTGCCATAGCTCGTTTTAGACTTTTCTTGTGCAATGTGACTCACACTTGCTAACGGCATATCATCTTCAGAATCCGTGTAAATATCTGAAACTTGAAGCCGCTGTGTATTGGTTTGGTACGTTATAGTCCCCAAGTTATAATCATTACAATCAACATTATCACAGAAGCAACTTCTGATTTCAAGACAAGTTTATTAGGGTTATAAATATGACCCAAGACTTGATGCACTAAAAGAGTTCCTTTAAATGCCTTCTGCTCTTTCTCGTGTTCCTTGATCATCCTGTTAACTTTTTCTATGTCAACATCTTCGATAACAGAAATCTGTATATTTGGACACCTTTCTCGAAGTACAGCTACGAAGTCGTACAAACAGGTTTTATTTTGTTGTGTTTCAATCTTTGTATCTAAAATTTGCTTCTGAATAACTTCGCCAAATAACGCTTTTTTTATCAATTCAGCTTTTTGATTAGGGTCTTCGGCCATTTCTAAAATTTTACTTTTTGGTGTAACTGCTTTCTTCTTCTTTATCATTCTTTGTTTTAGTCTTCTGTTTTTTTGCTGTTCGCTGGCAAGTTTTTTCTTCAAATTTTCGATTAGTAAATCCTTTCTCTTCAGTATACTATTTCTTTTTTTCCGTTGAACTATACTCCTTCTTCTTGCTTCAGCTTCTCTTTCCTTATTTAATAAAGGAACCTCAGGAATAATTTCATCTTCCGATGATGGCGGCGTATTTTGGTTCGCGTACTTATCAGTATTTTCTTGAATCTTTTGTTTTTTTCTATAATCTGATGAATAAGGACCCAGTTTTTCTTGCCTTTCTATGTTCACGGGGCGTCATGTCTTTACACATTCGTTGTCCCTTTCTTTTTCTTTAGATATTTAAGTCGTTCCTTTTCTTTGTACTCTGCCAGCAAAACAGGGTCATTTTTATTTTTCCAACCGTCTTTTTGCCTGTTCAGACTTTTTGCAATTTCCTCTTTTGACAATGTTGTTTTCTAGGCGCCATATTCTACAACAAATACATTGTGGTATTATGTTAAAACCATGCATCACACGTTAAACCATCAGTCCTAGATGTGGCGTCAGGCCCTAGTCCTTATTATGACTAGGGGCTGACGGACTAGCCTGACGAAACGAAACAAAATCAAATGAAACCTATTATTTAAAATCAACATCAAAACCAATAGGCGGTCAAATAACAAGGCATGCCAAACTCATATTAACAATAAGTAATGAAATCAATTAGTAATTAACTAATATATTTAAAACTACTTACCTAGGGCCTGAGAGCTTGACTGGCACAGCACGTGTTTGCGAAGCAAAGTCGGCGCTCTCACTAATAACAAGATGGCTGCAGCTTGTGTCGTGTTTACAACTAACTTCACACCGATGCTATCGTATTGAATGAGTTATGTCAACGTCATATGCCGGGATGGCGCGTATTTATGAATTTCGTAAATGACTAGGGCCTGATATTTTTTATCACTTACACTTTTTAACTTGAAACAATGTGATGAAATAAAATGTTATTATAAATTAAATTGTAAGAACAATGTTAGTAATGTATAATAAACGAGTATAAAGTAGAGTTCAATCAAATTATTCTTATGGAATTAAAATTACACTGAAATGAATATTAAATTCGGGAGATCTTACATGGCTAGGGCCTGATGTTTGGAGTAAGAAGTGGCAATTTTTGGAAATAAATAATATTATGATGTATATCAAAATGAGTGACCGAATTTAATGGACTTTATAACATCGCTAAGTAGTTTCAAATATTGGATAAAATTAATATAAATATGTGAAAATTGACGCTAACACCAAGTTAACCAAATTTCAAATAATTACCCATATCCACTAAGCTATGGACTAGCATGACGTTGTATATTAAATTTATTAGTCTCAATCTACATCTCTTGTACTACAATCATGGCATTTAAAATAAATATTAGATGTTTTACAAACATTCAGTTAAAGCGACAATATTATTATGCTCTATCGAATCCAATAATTGATCCTCTAGTAGAAAAATAAACTGTCGTCAATAATATAAAAGAATCAAAACTTGCATTCGTAAATTATTTTATAACAATTATATTATGGAAAGGAAATACATCTAAAAATAAAGGTTTTTTTATAAGTTAAAAATTTGTTAATTTCTTATCAAACATCAGGTACGTCTTGTTCGTCATCAAGAGACAACACGAATCTTATTGCTGTGAGACAGTTGACAAATACATATTATAAAAATATTTATTTTTACGCTCGCCTACTGTCACAAGCGTCACACCCGCCGATGATTTAGGATAACCCTCAAAAGGACAATTAGCTAACTGCGTCGTTGATCGCATTAAACGTCGCGACTGGCCCAAGTAGACTTTGACTTAAAATACAGAATAATATCACTCTATAGTCAGGTAGAAATCAATATTTTATTTTTAAAAGGCAAACGAAGCCACAAGAAGCGACGTCGATCGTCTCTAAACACCAATCATTCGAATTAAGTGGTGACTTATCGCCGGAACTGTCGATGCCTTCTTCACGCGTGGGCGACTAAGCGTTACTCAACGGATGCCGCAACGAAAAATATATCACTCGGTAAAATATTCGACGTTTCGTTCCCCCGGCCGCACGAGGCGCGGATGATTAATTCACCCCCCGATGTCCCGTGGATTTACAGCTTATAAAATAAATACGAATCGCTTTTAATTAACGCCCGCATTTTCCGTTAAGCGCGTGGACCGGCGCCGGCGCACGCCGGTTGCCCAACTCATGAATGGACCAGGTCCGACGCCGGTCCGCCCACGGCCACCTCAATGGAGCTCATGTGGAAATACGCGAACTGGTTGCGACACCCGCCATTGAAACTGTCGCGTTTGTGCGCCCCGCTCGTGGTTAGCTGTCGCGTTTCGGGGTTAACTTCCGCGATAACTAACATATCGCGAAATCTTATGCGCGTTGCACGCCCTCACGGGGTGATGCGCCACGAAGATCCTTTCGTGTTCTGAGGTAAAGTTCATTTTATTTTTATGATTCCTATTAAGTGTTAGTGCCAAGTTTATCAAAACTTATTAGCTATGATTACGACCTATGATAGGAAATTAAGAATTTAATATAACCCAGTCCTTTTGCCGTATTTCGTTCGTTCTTTTTAGGCATTAACTGAAGTATGGTGGCGCAGGTCAGTATTGCCCCGTCTATTTAATGGGCCATTTGAAACGCTGACAATCTGGTTGTTTTCTCCAGTCATTAAAACAAATATTCTTACTGAATCTCCTTTTCAAGTAAATAAACTGACGCAATTAACCATCCGTACGTAGCCGGGTCAGCTTGTCGGTCCTTATAAGCCGAGATTGTTTAAGTCAATTTAGATAAAGACTAGGGAATATTCAACATAACCAGCGCTATTGTTTGTCCTGTCTAAATATTGACACTTAAGATTTGATAAGCTGTCTATTGACTTGGCTATAATTTTATCTCGTCTCGTCTTTGTTATTCGAAAATAGTTTTAAGTGAACATAAATTATATTCTGCATCATAGTCGACACATTCAAAGTGAAACGATTAATACTACTTTCATCAAACGTTACAACTTGTCCTCTATAACATACAAACATTTTGAATAACAACCCTATCGACGTTATTAATTATCGTGTACTTTCTAAATTATGATCCCGCTCTTTGCTTATCCACAAGCTTCTTCGTCCAGCGCGCTAATTGCAGATCAAGTCTTGCAACTCTATAAATTACCTCTCACGAGAGGTTGAACCCTCAACCCCTCGCAGCTCCTCATTTAGTCGTCCGACGCCTCTGAGGTCCCAATTAAAATTTGAATTAAGTTCTCATTTCAATCGATGTCGTATAACAGGGACCTCTTAACCTTGTTCATTAACAGGCTTCATGCTTAAATGTATCAAGACGTGGGGGTTAATTCTTGCCTATTTCGACTTGTATTTTTTTTATGTACGAGCGCATTTTGTTTGTGAGTCGAGTGACATATTACGAATTATGTGACTACTTAAATGATAATCGTAATTAAAATATTACGCCTTTAGCGACAAAGCAAAATCGTTTATTAACAGATAGTACAATTATTTAAAGTTGGTGTATCTTGAGCGAAATTATTTTTGATAAATAATATTAGTTTTATGCACTACCTTAGGTCTGAAAAGCCTTTCAACAAATTTTTACTTTCAAAGTATTCCCTTTGCAAACATTTTAGCTTTTTAAAAAATATTAAATCGTCAAGTGTGGTTAATGTCGTTCATGGGAGCTGTACAACCGAACCCTTTTTTTAGTTCGAGCCCTTTCCATGTGATACGAATAATGAGTTGTATACTTGTCTTTCGAACTGAACCTTATTCTTTTTCGTATCTTTCTAATACTGGTATACCTTTTGAAAATTACAAATCAACTGACAATATGGTGTGCACACCTCATTGATATCACGAATGTACGTGTAACTCTAGCAGTGTAGAGTAATTTAAAGCGAAAATTTCTCAGTTTTACACTGCAAAAATTAGATGAAACATACAATACTTATTGAATTTAATAAAACTATCTCTACCTATCCAAAAAGAAAACTCCGTTATTTGTCATCCCATTAAAAAAATAAATTGTAAAAATGGCGAAGCACTTGTGCTTACTAAAATACATTGCAAAAAATTAATATCATAATTCGTCAATTTAAATATTTAATACAATCATGATGTTGAAATTGCTATATTGATGTCGAACTATTCAACAACACTGACAGGCGAAAGCGGAAAACGATTTCGATGAAAATGTCTCGATAACCTTTCAATCAGCTGTCTTATTTATACTCCGTAATTAATTGGTCCTTTTTTGAATATCACTTCTTGTCACGATGGAGGTACTTTAGCGTGCTCGAGCGATTGGCCTCTCTGTACATCACTTAACGTTTTTGGTGAGATATTAATAATTTTTCAATAATTCTCCCCGCTACCTCTCTCCCCCGTCCATTTACCCTATCCCTCCTTCCAATAGATATCCTATTGCCGCCCGAAAGGTCGGCAACGCACTAGTGACTCCTCTGGGGTTGCGAATGTCCATTTGCGACGGTGACCGTCTACTCTCTGATGGCTCGCCTGCTCGTTTGCACCCCGACTTTGATATAAAAAAAAAATCAAGAACATCAATTGGTGGAATGAAATGTTCGAATGCCTTTCTTTAAACCTACACGTGGAGAGTTTGAAATATCGCATGAAGTACTGCTGTTTTTCTCAATCCATAAGTTACACGAAGCTGATAAGATATAGGAGATGCTGTCTTTTCCAACTAAAATAATATTTTTAAGGACAAGCGAAAAAATAAAATTCAGAAGGGTTTTTTGTAAAATTTAAGCATCCATTAAAATCTTATTTCTTTTAATGTAAATCTCTTTCTTGTTCTAAATTATTTTACATCATTGATATATTCAGTTATTATTGCCCATGGAAATATGTTTGTATTCGTTATCTCTTTCTTGGGGTTCTGTATACCCAATGAAAGAATAGAGTTCTTATGGGATCCCTTTGGTCTCTATTCGTCTATCGCGACATGTTTTCTCTGGATCTACTGTACGAAAAAGTGACACAAATAACAATGTCAAAGGAATATTCCAACAAGATTTATATACTGAGTAGTCTTTGAATTCAATAGCGAAATTGAGGAGCTAACACACCAAAGTGGCACGACCACTCTGAACTTCAGCACACGACTGCCGCCCATACCCTGCACAAAGCCCCTCTGAACCTAAGCAGTAGGAAATAAGGTTTTATTGGGATTATTGTAAAAAAATTTAGAAATATATGCGAACACTGATTAATTTTACAATTTTGAATTTAACTTGTTTGTTGTTTTAATTCAAAAATTTAAAACTGCTTAGAAGAAATAAGCAAATCTTTAGAAAAATGCCCTTATTTAATGTTTACATATAAAGACCTATTATAAAACTTATTAGAAATTATGTCCAAAGGTCGATCATTAGCATTTAGTTAGATTTTTCTGTGCGAATGGTAGATAATTGCTATCGAAACTTACATCTTCACCATTTATAGTCGCCATAAATCCCGTGCCGACATCGCCGGAATCGAACCCTCGTTATTATAATTCCCCGATGGGCAATAACCAAATGAGGTATGATACGGCGCAGTACAACGGCGCTCGTTCCATAGATATTTATTTCTATTGACGTTGCCATCGACAATGGAGAGAGCAGTCGCATCGGCATCCGTCAACAGTTAGGTGTGACGGGCGTTACGAAAAGGTCCGACGGCCGGTACTCGTGCGCACCTCTATCGTTTAATAGACGCCTCCACTTTGACAGGTCTGATAGTAGTATTTTAAAGAATCGATTTATGATTGAGATTTTATAGGTAGATAGATATCAAGTGGTTACGATTAGTTTAAACTTGCTTGCATTCTAATTTGAGATTTTAAAGCATTGTGTATGGGGGAACGGTACAATGTCGTGTACCAAAACTTCTTGTCTTAACGTAAAAACCCGGGTTAAAATCATTGATTTAGAATAGTATTAAAACTAATTGTTTATCCTAAAAGGAAAACATGTTAATTATCGAAGACATTAATGTTACGATTCTGGATAGTAGATATGCAGTCGTTAATAAAATTATAGCGTTTGTTTGCGACTCTAAGAGTAATTGTAAATTTGATCTGTGTATAATAATTGCTTATTTGAATCGCCTTGTCGAATTAACGCTATACGATGGCTCAGTACGGAGCGTTTCTATAAAACATAGTAAGACTCGATCTAAATCATGAATTGATTTTGAAAATATTACTAGATGTAATATAATTTGTTGTAGTTAGTTTCTTATATATGTGGGTAAATTTTATTAAAATATTGGATGTAAATAAATTAATTACTAAAAACCTCCATAAAAGTAAACTCATTTAATTAATTTAATTAAACGGTCTAAAGTACTGCAATTCCTAATTGCCTTGTTCGCTGATTTATGTTATATATTGACATTTAACACTTTACAAGCTCGTTACTGTTCGATAGAAATAAAGAAAATAATATTACGTTATATTACAACAAATAATATTATATTACAACAAATATGTTTCAGCCAATCTCACCAATGAGTTGAGGCCTGATTGCGAATGCTTTCATTTTCCGCCTTGATACGTCAATCTGAACGTTCCAATCTCTACGTTTTAAATTGTAGTGTATCAATAAATCGACTAGCTGTCACTCGCGAATCCGCCCTTGTAGACATAGAAATGAAAACCATCATCTTTTATATCGCCCCATCGCGAAGTCACGATCCCGAACGCTCAGAATCAGATCAGAGCGGTTCAGAATCAAGAACAGGTTAATTGATTCTGATCCTGGTCCTGTTCTCGATGTCAGGTTCTTTCATTCTCCATTCCAATCGCGGTCTCGTTTCTCTTATATAAAGTATTAAAAAAATACGTTCTACATGTCCAAATATACCGATTTCTAGGAAAGATCAGGTGAACAATGCCGGGTATTGCCACGTTTGTGTATTAAAACAAAGGGGACAGCACTAAAACATCATTCACAAAAAATGCGTATACATGCCAACTTTGGTGATGATCGGTAAAACGGTATAAAAGTTGATGTGATGCAGCGCCACCTGGTGGGGAGTTACAGCAAAGCGGATAGCACATAAACCTTCTTCGTGGAAGAACACACACTTGTATTGTTCATGGTAATCGATCGAACGGTGTTGGAGTTAAAAGATAACATATGCATACAAACATTCATTTATATATATATATATATATATATATATATATATATATATATATATATATATATGAGAAATTATACGATACTATTATGTCCTCTTTTGTTTCGACCTTTGAAGCTTATTTCATATGTAATGCAGTAATTAAATTGTGTTAGATTCGTCTTTTCAAAAGATGCTAATTTAGTGTAGAACTTCTACCAATTCTCCAAATATCTATTACGCAATTCATAGGATTTTAGAGGTTTGAATAATTTTTTGTCAAGAATCGCTCGTTTTGCGAAAAAGGTAACTTTGAACGTCACGTCAGGGAAATTGTGAGACGCTAAGATCCAATTCCACCAACCAATGTCAAATTAGCAGGCTGTTAAAACAAAATATAGGACTTTTCTTTCTGAAGAAAAGTTTCTCAATTTAAATTAACAGTCTGTTAATTATTAACATCGGTTAGTGTAATTGGGTATTGGAAACAATTTCGAATCGAGAGAGCTCATTTTGATGAAGTAGGTGTGTGACCAAAGTACATAGCTAACACTTGTATGAAGTGTTAGCTTACAGTATCACGTTTCAAACTTTCAAGTCTAACCACGCTCGTAAACCGTGTCAACGTTTCGCACGGCAGAACCGCGCCGCAGGAAGTGCGATAAAATGTTTAATAAGCCCGAGTTCTTTGTTCGATCGCGCATTGCCGTGGTTTGCGAGCGGGCCCGCGCAAAGGCAAACGCCGCTGCGCGCACGCACCGATCGGCGTTTTGTGTTAGATTGCAATTCTTGTAACATTCGCCGCGTGCGTCATGCGCGCGCGCCACCGAGCGACTCTCATCGAACGGTTACGTTCGTGCGGAATCCTCTGTGCGTGAATCGACTACGTGGACGCGTTTTAGAGCAGCTCGTGTGGCGCTAACTAGCGCTAAGCAAATAAGTCAATGAAAGTAACTCATTTCAGAACGTGAAACGACAGATTTTTAAATCGTAGTGGAAGGTATTGGAAGTTTTACTGTAAAATTATAACAAATTGTTTGCCACAATAACTGTTAAGCTGTATACATTTACAACAATAAAAAAAAAATCTGTTTCAAATCAATCAATCTATCTAAGTAATAAAGGTAACTGTGGCATTGAAGAGATATTCAACATTATTTAACATTTTAACATATAGCATGCGTTTTATTTTAAGCGGCGGTGGTCAGTAATATAAAGACCGTCGCTTTCGTAGTAAAAGCTGTCGGGTTCAATTCTGAAAAACGATGAATTGGCGATGACTTTAAAAAAAATGAAGCCACCTGGCTTATAACCTCAGAGAGCACATTAAGACGTCGGTGCCTTTGATTGTCACCACGTTGGTCGTGACCAATGTGGTGACGCCCAAAGGACCTGTCGGGGCTTAACGTTCGAGCCTTTTAACCAACAGTAAAGAAGATTGCGGGAGGTAATTTCTCAGCGGAGGTGTTTAAACATGTGGCACGCGTACATTTCATTATCATCAAATCTCATTTAAATATTCGTAAGTACCAAGATTTTTCTAAAGAAACGATATATGCTAATGTAAATAAAAAAGCAATTTTTGAACACGCGCACAAGCAAAATAAATTCAAAACGATATCCGATTTTTATTTTATTTCATGAGAACTTTTTCACGTTCATATACCCATAATCAATTCGTAAACGAGATCGCTTTTACACATGCAAAGCGATACTCCTTCGTTTAGTAAACCTTTCACCGCTAACAAATTACCTTGGACGCGATAAGGGTTCGAATTAAAAACCCGTGCAAAATTATCCTTTATGTTGTTTTATCTCTTATACAGTACAGTTTTACTACCGCGCCGGGTAAGTACGCTTTCATGTCTACTCGAATTTTATAGACCATTATATTCCGCTAAGCTACTTCGCTCTCTTCTACTACAGACCTCACTACCGTTTTTTGTGTAGTATTATTCAGATAACAATTTGCCCAATCCCGATTGAAAATATTGCTGACGCATGGTTTATTCGTAACTTTCTTTCACGTATACATTATTTTATTTTAGAAAATTAAAGATGTGACAACGGTACACAAATACCGAATTTCGGGTGAACGTCATTGTGTAAAATTTATGTTTGGACTGAAGGAGTGTTTTTAAACCACGCGTATTCTTTTATTGTCTCCGTTGATATCTCCTTCCTTTCACATGACATATTCTTTGCCTGGATGCTCCTACCCCTTGCACTGTGCATGCCTTCACCCCCAAGGAGTGGAACGTAGATTTTTGCTTATTAAGTCCAAAATGTATCCTGTTTTCTCTTACCAAATCTATTAAAAATCATTGGGTAGGATAGTAGCTTTATATATAATACTATACATAAAACAACTGCAATAAGTTACTCATCCTGACTTACTGTCCTCATGTAGCTCAGTATAGCTCTTATACTGTTTTCTTGCAATCTATAACATTTACTCTAATACAAACTGTTGTTTTCTTTTTACTCAAGAGAAGATTGCCATAATTTAATATTATTTTTGGTTTTTTTTTTAACATCTCAATTGATATTATCAATTTATTTTATTTTATTACATCGATTTCGCCAATATAGCCTTCCTCACTGGACAAATACAAAAATATTAATTTAGATCCATGTGTGAATTATGAGACAATGTATTAATTTAATTTTAAAACTTATACATTTCCTTAAATGCTTTGCTATTTGAAGCAACATTGTACCTGTTCATAAAAAAAAAAAAAACATTTCATTCGAAAATATTGTTCTAAATTTAACTAGGATAAAATTTTATCAACTCGTAAAAATTACCAATATAAAAATACAATAAGCGACAGGTAAACATCTTTATCTACGACGCCCTACAAAAAATACACGCTCGCGTCAGTCAATTCGTGTTTGAGTCTCGATAAAATAGATATCTATTGTCATAAACCGTTTATCGCTGGTATCCGATCGCGCTGTAATAATTTACCAGAGCTTTGGGTGCCCATTCTGAACTCATTCGATATTATATTAATAAATTGAATAGAATTCAGTATATCAAATATACGTATTTTTTATTGAATTCATTATTCGTACTAACTAGAAGTACCTGAAATTTCTTTTCACTAGTATTTTTAAAAAATGGCTGCGAAACAAATATAGAAGGACAAGTACGAATGAAATCATAACTAAAAACTTAGTATTTTTCTTGTTACACACCTATTAAAATGGGTCTTGAACATGGAGTGTTGATATTGGAAGTTATAACTTTATCATTATTTAAATATTAGTTCCCATCTTGTAAGAGAAAATATTTAAATAATGATAAATCCTTATTGCAGTGATTCCTTTCATCAGAATAAATCAGGTGGTATCAAAACTAAACGACACGACAGCATGACTGAAATAAGATTAAAAAAATGATATTTATAGAGCGAATGTATATGACGGCAGGATCGGCCAGGAACAGCCTAAAAAATCTGGCATCTCTGATATCCAGAATTGACAAGCGTGCATAAAACGAGTAATCTATATCAGTTCTAGATATCCAAAGATCGTATTATGTGGAGATCTCTAGACCGTGCCTAACTTTCCGAGAAATAGGCGTGAGTTTGTGAATAGATAAAAAAAAAACTTGTATGCCTCGGTAAATGTCTACTGCTAAGAGGATGAGACCCCAGTCTGATTTCGCAACACTCGACAGAGCTGGCGGCGACGCGACACAATAGCAAAGAGGATGCGCGCTCATCTGACATCACGCTTCCTGCGCGCGCGTCTGCGCACGTCAATTAAGCCATGCGACATGCCATTATTTGCAAAAAAAATGTCATTAGGTACATTAATTCATTGGGTGGCCTTCACAAAGTTACCGTTTTAAAGCCGGGTGTGGTAAACAAGTTTCACCAAGTGTTTCATTTTAGGTATATAGATAATTACAAATCAACCACCTCCGTGATTTAGCAGATAGTACAGTTGCTTCGTGTGTGGAAGTTCTTCATTTGATCACCGATTCGATAACGTATTTTCAAACATTAATTATTTACAATGATAGGACTGAAATGGAATCGTCAATACGGCTGATACAGTTTAATTTAAATTTGACAAATTAAATAAATCAATATTTATTTTCTTATACAAAGGCTAATATCAATTTTATCTTTTTATTTGAAATTATAATAATAAGTCAAAAATTTGAATATATTGACGTTATTTCGTTGATATCTTCTATTTTGCATTCAGCTACACTAAACTCATCGACTGATGTCACTGTTGAGCTTACTAATTCCGCCTGTCTTATAATTATATCAATATTCGGGGTATTGATATAGGTAGTGTTTTCCACATTTTGATAAATGGCAACTCCTTCAGCTCGAGCATTTGACACATCAGTTAGTAGTGGTCTGAAGTTGCTCACTGAACCGCTTCCTAGCAACTTCATACCTACTGTAGTTTTCGTATCACCCGGATAAAAATTCACTCTCATCATTTTTTCACGACGCGCCAAAAACAGTATAACTTGAAAAATATATTTAAAATGGTATGATTATTTAATTAAGAGGCGATGGCCGAATGATGCGTCGCACTCGAATCTCGAGGCAGTTCTGGCTTCAAATCTTGAGCCACGGGCGAATTTACAGATAAGAGTTTAATTTGTTCAGGCAAGTAATAAACAACTTGTCGGCAACACACCTTAACCCTTCGGTCGCCGGCGCTGTCATCGCATTGGTGAGAACGGCTCTGCACCGTTTTCAGTTATCAATGGTTTAGTGTTGGACGACGCAAGATTCGACCCTCTCAGTCTTAAATGAAAAGATCGTGCGCAGGGGTCAATAAGAAGTTGACACAGCACACACGAATTCGCAAAAATATTATTTAAGTGCAATGATCCAATTTGCAGTCATGAATTTCAATTTATTATTACATATGTGTTTGTGAATATGCTTACGTTTGTATTTCATAAAAGAATACTTATTTGGATATGATAAATACCGTTTCTGCTTGTTATATAAAGTTTCATATATTCGGCAAAACTTTCGTTAGCCAAAGAGGCGCTTCGGTCCAGTCATCCTACTCTCGTCGTCTCGTCGTGCTTTAAACATTGTTAATGTCCGACCAATAAGTTTTGGCATTAGTCGTGAAAGCGATTGGGTCCATTTTCCATCGACAATCGTAAGACTATACGCATAATGAGCGCTTTCTTATAAATGGGACCTTTTTAATAACGGACGTTCGCCGCGCCGTAATTGATTACACGGTCAATGCCGATGCGCGGACTTTTGTCGGGCTCTTCCCGGCCAATTCTGAGGCTGTACGGTTCTGCGCGCGCGCATCTACTACAATCGGCACTTGAAAACGTCGATGTGCTCGATAACGTTCGCTAATAGATAAAAGCTTTTTAAGCTATCGCGAAAGCTTTTCGACACTCAATGGCACTTCTGATAATGCGATTCGTTTGTATAGAATTAAATAGAATTATCATCCTTTTATTCGGAATCACTAATACCGCACGAAAGTGATTACATCGCTTACGATTTCATGAGATAAAGGAAATAGATAGATGTTTTACGGAGTTGAATACCTCAAAATATACAATCACGAAAATTAACAAGTTTTACTGCCAATTCCCACAATCTGGTATTGTATAAAGCTGTATAATATTTTTTTCAGTTTATTAATTGCAAGTGATTGATTGAAGTACTAGCATCCAAGTTATGTTATTAGAAAAATTTTACGGAGAAGCCCGCCATGTAGTGATGGACATTTATCAACTGCCAACATGTGTCTATAGTTATTCTTTTTTATAAATTATGAAGTCTTATTAAACTATTTAGAAATATTATTGTACAATGTAGATACTAAATAAATAATTTTTCTTTATTGTTTCCTGATTTAGCATGATTACTATGAAGTTCTTACTGACTGTGCTCATTATTTTACTTGTACCATGTTTGTAAACATTCTTTGTTCTAGTTTACCATAGAATAAATGGTATTTTTTATAGACCACTTTATGAAAATTGATTATTATTATTCGTATTCATGTCAGAATTAAAACCCTTTTGCTGAAAATGCAAATATTGCATTAATGAACGAAACCGACATGAAATCGCACACAGAACAATCAAACATTATAACATAGAAAAATTGCTATAATGGTGCAATCTGTTGTCAATCCAATACCAGTATGCTTATAGACACCATAGACTAATGCTGTCTATACGCGCTACTGCTGTGTCACATTTTAATCAGCTCACTACTTAACTGTGACAAATCCTCCCACATTTTCTTTATTTCAGACCGAGGGGACTTATAACGACACCTTTTAAGCTCGATTAGGGCGGGTCGGGGCTGTTAACCAACTGTCATTATCACACTGACGCGATAATGACGTCTAGAATCGAAGGCCAATTGCGATTGCGAGGCACGAAGCGAATGGTGTTATATGATTTTAGGTGAAAAGTCATCGATCAACTCGCTCGTGGTGAAGATCAAACCCGCTATCTTTCGATTCAAAGGCCACACTCCTAACCAACGAACCACTAGCGCACACACACACACACAGCACGGTACAAAAATAAATTTAAAACTTATCGTATAAAGCGGTTTCTTTTTTGCTTCGAGTAAATCCGTCCAGTTGCATCGCCTTATCGATAACATCGGAATTACTCGCGCCCGCCGGCCGCCCGATAGCGGCGCGCGGCGGCGCCGTCGCCGTCGTTTCCCCCCGCCGGTGAGCCGCTGCGGCTGCGATTATAAAATTAAAATCATCGTCTGTTTCTGCATCGAGCCATTGAACGGCGCCCGGCGCGCCGAGGAAAGCTTCGATGGATGACTTTCTAAAGGAAGCGATAAACCTTCGATAGCGGACGGCGATCGCTCGACGTCCGTCGTCTAATGGCGTGCTCGTAGGCTAAATCGGGAGTGTCCGCCGGTGCAGCGTTCCGATGCAACTTTACCAAGTTTCTACGTCGTGATGGTTCAATAACTGCAAATTCGCATTGAAATTAATCTGTCGTTTATTTTGTAAGACTATACCATTTAACGTATCGAATTTTCAAAAATTCTGGATACTAATTCTGACAAATCCTACATTATAAAGCAGTCTGAATAATTTCATGTTCCTAGTTCCAGTAACTTTGGCTGTGTGCTGATACGTCAGTCAATCAGGTTCTCTTTTTATACACATAGATTTTTCACTTTTGTGTAAAAGTCTAAATCATGCTAAATACTATTCGACTTGTACGAGTCACCATATAATAGTGATGCCCTTGTCTGCTGTTGCACATACGCCATGAGAATCATGAGCGGATTAATTAAGTTTAAAATAAAGACTCGCTAAATTTGCTAAAAAATTATGAAGCCACATATATATATATATATATATATATATATATATATATATATATATATATAAGATCAGGGGTTCTTCATAAAGCACAACACAATGTGATTCATCTAAAACAGAGATTTATTTATGAAATACAAATCAGTTTCACATGAAATATAACAATTGAAAAAGAAAAATAATAAAAAGGTGGTTACCTAAAACAGAGAATCGACAATTAAATGTTCATGCCTTACTCATCTTATTACAAAACTTCAATCGTCTTTTGCACAATAGACTTAGGTAAATTCACAACGATAACTTTTATATAACCACGTTTATTTTACTAATCATAATTCGGTCTTGTTTCTTTTCTCTTGCTCGTGGCTCCCTCTTGTCAATGTCATTGTCATTGTCAACGTCGTTATCAACATCACAAAGGTTTCATCACCCCCCCTAGGGTGTGCAATTTTTTTATAAGTAGAGAAGAGAAAAAAAAAATTGTGTGCAAAACTTATTAATCAAATAAGTACAGGAATGAGCTTTGTGACATGATACAATCCAAGAGATCTTGAACCTCGACCAGTATTTATCTTAAAACAGAATCTGATATTTTTTCTTCAATTACAAAGGGACCAATTCTAATTTCATCCAACTTTTTTTTGTTTAATTTGTTTCCATAATCAATATATACCTTATCTCCTTTTTTAAAATCATGTTGTAATCTATTTTTGGCAAATAAAGTTTTATTATATTCATGCGATTTTATTGACCTTTTTAGTGCTACTTTCCTGTCTTCCTCTAAACTTTTTGTTAATAACTGTCTTTCTTTTAATTCATTTGGTAGCAAGTCTGTGGACTCACCTGATAGCAAGTACTTAGGAGAAAATCCTGTTACGGAATGGTTAGTTTCATTGTATCTATTTCTACATTCTTCTGCTACTTTTGACCAATTTCCTTTTCCATTAGATTCATTCATTTTGCATCTTATTTTGTTTACAATAGTCTGGTTTAACCTTTCGTTTAAACCATTTGAGAATGGCGCATCTACCGCAGTAAGTATTAATTGAATATTTCGGTTCTTAAGGTAATCCCTAAACTCAATCGAATTAAAAGCTGGATATTGATCAGAGAGTAAGATGTCTATTGTTTCCTCTTGAGGAATTTTTTCTATGAGTTTAATAAAATCTCGAGCATGTTGATTCTTAGAACACAGGATATATGCATATCTCGTGAAGTGGTCTACTAGTAGATGTAGATATCTTTTAGTTGATCTTTGACCCCAAATCCTCCTATTGTATCCAATGAAATTATTTGAAAGGGTCTAGTCGCTGGACCTAATTGTGACATAAAACCATATTTTCTATTTAATCTTGTTTTATTTTTATGCATATTTCGCAGTTTTGCATATATATTTAATATTTTCTGATAGGTTGGGTGCAGTATAAAATGGTTTTATTTTAGATTCTATTTGATTTATTCCAGCATGACAGTATCTTTCATGGGTCTTATTATTATTATTTTTAAGTATTATTTTTTTTCTGTTATTCTTACGTTTTTTATAATAAATTCCATCTTCTAACATAATATTTTTTTCAAGTTTTTGAATTTGCAAATTTTGTGTTTGATCATACTTTATGTCCTGAATATCAATAATATTTACCATTCTTAAGTTATCTTCATTATTTGAATCAATGTCCATTACTGGGTTTCTGCTAAGACAGTCTGCTTCTGTATTATTTTTCCGGGAAAATATTTTATTTCGCAATTATACTGTGACAGGTAAAGTGACATATCGCCTAATTCGTCATCAGGTCTGTTTTTATGTTTAGGTTTTCTAAAGGCTTATGATCTGTATAAACAGTAAAATGGTTTCCTATTAACCAATGTTGCCAAAATTTTATGCTCTCTTTTATGGCTAAGCATTCCAAAATATAGCTTTTTATTTTTGTGAATTATTTAATTTTTAGAAAAATATGCTACTGGCTTTTCTTGACCATCGTGCTGAATTTGTTTTAAAACTGCTCCTATTCCTACGACACTAGCATCTGTATAAATTAATATTGGGGCTTGTGGATCATAAATAGCTAGTATTGGCTTGGAACATAAAAGTCTTTAACTTTTGGAATGCATCCTCACACTGTTCTGTCCAAGTAAATTTCTGATCTTTTTAGCAATGTATGTAAAGGATTAAGAACTATTGAGACATTTGGAATGTATTTTCCATAAAAATTAATTTTTCCTAAAATTGGCGTATTTGTTTTCTATTTTGAGGAGCAGGAAAATCTTTTATTGATTTTAAATTGTCTTTTAGAGGTGTAATCGTATTTCTTTGTATTATATGACCTAAGTACTTAACAGAATCACATGCAAATTTACATTTTGTTAATTTTAGCCTAAAACCTTCTTCTTGAATAGCGTCTAACAATTTTCTTAAGTGTGTTATATGTTCATCGAATGTCTTAGAAAAGATTAATATATCGTCAATAAAATTCACTGCAAATCCTGTCAAACCATTTTTCTTATAATATTTCCCAAAATCCGTTGAAATATGGCTGGTGATGTCTTAAGACCAAAGGGTAGACAAGTCCACTGGTAATGACCTTCTTGGGTAACAAAGGCAGTTTTGTGTCGGTCTGTAATTCTTAAAGGAATAGACCAAAATGCTGAATTTATATCAAGAGTTGTATAATACTTACAATTTATTGTTCTTGTTATTAAATCTTCTATGAGAGGAAATGGTTGTGATTGAGGTATTATTATTTTATTTAAATCTCTGAAGTCTATGCATAGTCTGCTTTTTACCTTCATCCCTCTTAAAAGCTAAAGTAACCGGTGCTGCAAAGGACTGTAAGATTCTTCAATTAATTCATGTTTTAATAGTTGTACGATTTGATCTTCTATTTCTATCTTGTCTTGAAGTGAACATCTATATGGTCTTTTATAGCAATATTTTTCTACTTGCAAATCTATACAGGCTTCGTGCTTCTTCACTTTTCCTGTGTCATATTTATTTTTAGCAAAATTTCTGTGTAGCTATTCAATAATATGTTTATCTGTTTTCTTTGGTCGATGTTTAAGTATTCTGTATCTATACTAAATTTGTTTGTATCTATCCCTTCATTAAAGTTTACTTCATATTCTTTATCTTCCGTGTTTGTTTCCATATTTTTAATCTCATTGCTTTCATTTTTACCATTTGTTGTGAAGTCATATATTTTCTGTACTTGAATATTCAAATTCTCATCATGAGTTAATCCAAATTTATGTATTGAATCTAGTCCTAGTATTAGATCATACTCAAAATTTTCATTTTCAAAGATAAATGCATTTATTTTAGTCTTCTTGTGTAATAATTCTGCATCTAGTGTAATAAAACCTTTAGTTTTACCCCCTCCACTTATTGTTTTTATTGTGTTATAACAGTAATTTGGCTTCATATCTGTCACCTGAACTAATTTTGAGTTTATTAAAGATATGCGTGAACCAGGGTCATATAACCCCTTAACTTCTAATGTATTGTTTAACAACACCGCAATCTCAATTAGTGGAGGGAATTCTAGTTTTTGGATCTTCATTACTTAGTTCAACTTGTAATATTGAATTAGAATTAAGATTTTTATCATTGATTGTCTTCTTTTCATAGCTATACCAGCAAACATTCTCTGGATGAAATCTATTTAATTTTCCTTTATTTTCACAAATCCTGCACGCTGTTTTGTCACCTCTCTTCATTTCTTGTTTGTAGTATTTTTTTCTGTGCTGAAGATTTTCTTTGTCTCAATTTTTCTTGTTTGATTTTCTAGTCCTCTTATGCAGTTATATAAGTCATTTACTTCTTGAAGATCTTCTCTGTCTATTCTATCCATAATGAAGTTCGGTAGACCAATGGCGATCAAATAAATCAGGGTTTGTGTATCTATTGATTTGTTTATCTCTAGTAAGAGTCTCTCTTTTTAAGAGCATATTCCAACATTGATCCTTGTATGTATTTAAAATTCATAGCGTACCTTATTGGTGACCAGCTTTTATCGACAAATGTTTCAATTAAACTTTTCTTCCATACAAGCCAATCTGAATCTATAGTATGTTTGATAATCATTGAGGTGTACCAATCGGTACAAGTATCTTCCAAAGTAATCTTAAAATTTCTACTTTTGCAGGTCTGTATCTATTTGTAAACGTGTACATTCACTTTCGAAAGTATCTAACCATTGTTTAACATTCGTTGTATTTCTTGAAAATTTCTGTATTGAAAATTCTGTAGCTAATCTTGTCTTATTTTCTGTTTTTCTTGACAACGTTGGTGCCGTTGATGACGACTCATAACTTTGTTCTAATTTTTCAAGTAAAACCCATCAAATTGTAAGTTGTCATCATCTAAATATGTTGATTTCATTTCCTTGGTTAATGTTATCCAAACCTGTCTCTTGTCATGCCTTTTCTGGAGATTTTTTATTTTGTCGAATATTTCATGCTTTATTATTTCTTTGTGTAAATGCACTGCTTGATACTCTCTAGGCACCACAAAGGTTTGGTTTTGTGTATCCGTAATAGAGGTTATAGCATAAATATTCGTCTTATTATCTTCTGGTTTTGCTTTTACAATAAACTCAAATCGTAATTTCTCCATTTTATAGGTTAACCGTGTGTTTGTTTCTGCACGCGTAATAATTGTCGATTTATAAGATCAGGGTTCTTCATAAAGCACAACACAATGTGATTCATCTAAAACAGAGATTTATTTATGAAATACAAATCAGTTTCACATGAAATATAACAATTGAAAAGAAAAATAATAAAAGGTGGTTACCTAAAACAGAGAATCGACAATTAAATGTTCATGCCTTACTCATCTTATTACAAAACTTCAATCGTCTTTTGCACAATAGACTTAGGTAAATTCACAACGATAACTTTTATATAACCACGTTTATTTTACTAATCATAATTCGGTCTTGTTTCTTTTCTCTTGCTCGTGGCTCCCTCTTGTCAATGTCATTGTCATTGTCAACGTCGTTATCAACATCACAAAGGTTTCATATATATATATATATATATATATATGTTTACTACAATATTTTTCATGTCACTTGTGCTAATATTTAATAATATTACGGTATTCTTTCCACGTAATAAATCGTAGTTTTATTATTTTTTATAACCGTCAGCCGTCAAACAAAATAAATTAATGTAGTTATTTCAACCAGTATCACAATAAACAATTAATCTCATTAACCGTGTTTACGACTACTTTATCGTGGAGCGGTCGTAATTTATGTAATATTTACTTAACTCTTCTCTTGAACTGTTATGCTTGTGTATTCCTTTACTTGTGAAGAAACATGGGATCAGGCTGAATTTATAAAGCTAATTCCATATTATAGCGAGTTATGAAGAGTGACCGCACGGCTTGTCATCTTTTTATACAAGAATCAACGACAATAAAATGATTTATATTAAAAAAAAAACCGGCTAAGAGCATGTCCGATCGTGCTCACTGTAGGTTTTTGAAGCCATTAATACAAAGAAATGCACTAATGAAAAACTATATTGTTGACTTTTTTCATGTTTCCCGCACAGAATAACTATAAGCACTTTAGTGGCCTATAATTAGAGAAATAAGTAGGTATGACAACTGTTTCTCTTAAACTAGTGTAAGCTAAAGTGCACCATCAAAAGAGCACATGTTCATAGCAGTTACGCCCTTTTGTTGAGAAGCGCAGTTTTTCGGCAATAACAGCTGTATATTCGATCATATTTGAAATAATTTTTATTCAAAGCATTTATTAAGCGTTATCTTCATATTTTTTTCACATTTTTTTGGACACTTGGTTTAAAAAATAGAGGGGGTGGAGCACAATTTCTGCAAATTTCGAAGCGATTATTTCTGAAATTATTCAGGTAATCAGGAAAATTGTTAAAAACCTTAAAGTATTTTTAATAGACTATCGAAGCGTGTATTACAAGTTTTTGATAAAATTTTTTTCAAATTCTGTTACATGTATGGAGTGTCCCCCTAGAAATATTTGTTTTTATTATTTAACTACGAAACTAAGTAGCGGCTCATACTTAGTTTCCTAGTAAAATAACAAAAATAAATACATCTGTCATTCTGTTATCAATTTTTGTACGAAAATTTGGAAGTCAAAAGTTAACTTTGCGTGACAGGTCGTTACAATCAAATAATAACACATCGGTATGCTAATGGAAGATTATATGATAAAATTGAAAAATACTTAGCAAATAAAAGATGCACGTATTGATAAGACCACATATCGGCATAAATCAGACGAGCTTTTGGGGTTCTTGTTTAATTTAGTGTTATAAAATACTATACAACTTTTTTGAGTTGATTACGGACCTGATTGTTTCTAAATTGTGAGATTTGATGTAAAAATTAATTATAATTTTTAACCTGTTCGGATATTAGACTTTTCATTTCATTGGCCGTGAGCGAAGCTTAAAAACAAATAATATATAATTATTGTATGAATAATACAACGTATTAGAGCCTATTTTACGTGTTATTTTGTAATAATGTATTACAATTACACTAATGAAGTCTACAAGAACAATGGATTTTATTTTCTTCGACGTCTATTTGTAGAGGTATACTTGACGTTTCCGATTATTCTTTTTATAAATTCACTGTCTTATATCGCATGCTTAAGTTAATGAGTAAAAATGGTTCGTTTGCACAGCGATCAAAATAAATTGTGAAGAGGTATGTTCAGAAAAAAAAATAACAAAAATCTAACACATGACTTGCTTAACAAGTTGTTAAACACACACACACACACACACACACACACACGCATATGCACATAATATTATTAGAAGGTGAATTAGTGTCATCGGAAGTCTTCTCGTTTTTCGTAGGAAACCGCTTTTGGAAAGTCTGTTCAAGTATCCCACAATATATTGGGAAATCCATTCCGACCGCATTCGGGAAAGTTACGTACCGAGCGCCAAGTTGTACACCACGTCGGAAGGCTGTATCCGTTCACATACGTGATTGCGGATAAACCGCTTACGACTTCAGAAAACCGCACAGCATCCTGACTTATTATACCGATAAAGGGCGTTACACAGGCCGAAGATACTACTATCTTAAGGTATCTAAAGATAGTCATATTAAACCGTAGTTAAACCATTTATATCGAACGGACGATTACATACGGCGAAGATGATGTATGATATATTTATATAGTACAGATTGATATCAAATGTATAATTTCCAAAGTATCTTCACACTATCTTCCAAAGTATAGTGTGTTCATCGTGTATAACAACCCTTAAGCTTGGAAAAATCGGTGTCGCTAGTTCCAAACAATTCCAATTTACTTCTTCGAAGACGGGCCATTTCATATGTAGCAGGCTAATTTTAAATTAAAACATATATGATTTCAATATTCAACATAGTTTCAATACAACACAAAATTCAATAACACGAAATACAGGAACATTTCTTCGTATTAGAAGGAGCTTACATTGTATAAATAAATAATTCTATTTGTCGAGTATTTCAAATTTGATTTCATTATATTTCAAATTTCCCTTACATCCTACTTGCTATCAAATCATTCATAACTTTTTTCTGAATGAACGGATTCACACGCAACCATCGTAAAATGCATGGAAATATAATCTAAAGGTGTAAAATGGATTAATTAATGAGAATATCACTTGTTGTTTATCTATTGTATAATTTTATTTTTAACAATATGACAAAAAAAAATTAGCAATCACACCTACAATAATTACAAAAAATTAAAATTTCCTTAACGTCACGAAGCGATCCTGCATCTATCGCTTACTTAATCCAAAACGACTAATAAACGACGAACTCGACCATAAACTCGCTAAATGACCGCACAGAGCTCGTTAACATCGCGACCGCATGTTGCCAAAGTATTTTTTCATAAGATACCGTAACTTAAGCCGTCGACATTTAAAAAACTGCTACTTATCTGGTCAAACTGAGTTAATTATTTCTGAGTGTCAGTCGCCGACTCAAAATTATTTATGCGGCTATTTTTTTTATTCACGAGAACCGATTACGTAGCGATCTCGAGTGGGAATAGCGACTTTTCGGCGAAACGACACCTGTAAACGGACGGTGTAATTATTATAAACTGTCAAAATTAATATTTTACAATATTTCAGGTTATTTCAAAATAAATACACGACATTGAATGTATTTTTAGTTACTCAAATTTCTAATATTACGCCGACCCAATGTTAGTATTATTTTGTTAATACGGCAGCCATCGTAAAACTAAATTAACTCATTAAATTATTAATGTTAGGAAACACAAAAGTTTAAACGTACCGTAAAACGTTGCTAAGAAATATTTATACGGATAAATTAATTATTTTTCACTGTCACTGAATAATTTCAGTTATTCACACCCATTTTTGTAAGAACGGGTTGCGTGCCGGCGATCTCGAACCGTATTGATATGGAAGACAGGATGAATGCGTAATTATAAGCCGTCAAAATAAGTAGAAAATATGAATATTTTTAAAAGAGTTCACAACGCTAGTGAAAGTTTTCGGTTGGCTTACTAAATACTATATACCTATACTAGTTCTTTTTTCAGGTACCTGCAGTTGTTGCATAAAAAAAAAAACATTTTATTAATACACATAATAAATAATGTATTAGAAAAACATTATAATTTTTTTTAGTTTCTATTAGAAAAATGTTACCAAAACATATAGTGGGAAAAGTGACGTTTACAATTATCCACCAAGGTAACAATGCTATTACGAAAGTATCAAATCGGCGACATAAAAATCGGACGACTATACGCCTGCGTGAACCTAAATTAGTTTAATTCCATTTGTTTTTCCAACACAAAAAAAAAAATGGTTAGTTTAATTCCATTTTTTCTTCCAACTCAAAAAAAATGTGTTATCAACCGAAAAAATATCGTTTTTTTTCATCTGTCACCCGAACGATTCATACAACAAGAGTTCGAGTTTAAAATGTAAAACCCAAATAGTACTAGTGGTACTATTTACAATTTATATGTGATGTAAATCGTTATTTACCTTTTATAGTGTGACATAAGTCGTTACCCGGTAAAATATCGAACAATAATGGTAAAGTTCTTGTCGAAAAACAGGTTTGGCAGCGGCTTGCAACAAAAGTAAAAACCGTAATTCGTAAGCTTAATAGGTAAGATTTGACAGATAATGTATGGACAATCTGTCAAATCTTACGGATCACGTTTGCGAATTACCTTTTCACCTTTGGTGCAACCCGCTGTTAGTATACTATGTTTGAGTTATAGCGACGTATTTAAACCCATGTCGTTGTAAATAATCCACAGTGAATAATCTCTTCTCTGTCACACCACTATATTTTAATATCCTTAAAATAGGTTACATACATTGTCACAGTGTAATTAATTTTTGTATTATTCGTTGCTTGATACTTCTAAGATTTTTTTAAATTATTTAAGAATACTTAATTGGAATTAACTCAATTTCATTTAAATAATGACGAATATTGGATGTATAACAGAAAAAAAAGAACGAAATTTTGCTTGATGTATTTTTAAAAATATTATGACGGTTAAATAACAACTGAAGTGTGTTTTTTTTTTCTGCAGTTCATTATATAATTCTTGCTTTACTGCGAATGGCGTTATCAATAATATAACAATGTTTTCACGTGCATCGGCCGCTAATCGTTTATAATTAAAAAATGTCGCACGCGCAACTGATTGTTTGCTACTATCATTACGACATAATGTAATTTTGACATCAATAAGGTCCTGACTAGTCGAACAACCTTTTTACACATCGGATATTTTAATTTCTCATCATAGTAAAATACATAATCGACCAATGTTGAATGCGTGTGCCAAAAAAAAAAAAACTGCCATGTGAAAAAATTAAGAAAGCTGTCCTCTTTCTATATTATATTCATTTTAGTAATGAAGTTGTGTGTATATTAGACTATACCTTCTGTACAAGGTGTGTAAGTCTGTCTGTATAAGGTGGGGATTGTAAAAATTTGTAAATTTAACGTCTTTTAAAAATATATTTCGAAAGCTTAAAATAAGTGTGGATTCATAAATTTAGTCAACCACGACACGGCGACGTAGCCATGACATAATGAGGTTTTTTTTTTAGTATAATTTCGTTGCTTTTTCTTACATACGCGGATATAATGATTTTCATATGCTTCCAATAAATTATATTTAACATTATAAATAAAATAAAAAAAAATATTTTAATTTACCATGCGGATTCTGTTCCTACTACATTATATCTGTCATATATATACAATGTCTAAAAGAAATATACGTCGATTCCTTCCCCGGGGACACGGTCAATACTTCATAATATTACTTCAAAAGGTGTATAATAACGTGTACACGTACACTATAGATCGTAAGCTTCATGCTTTTCATTTTAATATGACGGACACACCCTTGGACCATGGATGCTAAAGAGCGATTTCAACACTTTTGCAGCTTTACTATGAACTTTTAAATTAATTAATATTTCTGTACTATATTAAATCTATTTGTATGTAATTTCTTAAAACACTTTTAACTTGTCACTGTACTGTACAAAGATTTTCCTATAAATGATTTTTCTACAATCGCTAGCGAATGTAATTTTGAAAAGTCGTAACATATGCTGCTATGAATTAGTAGCATTTTTTTCCGTAAGCACGGAAAGCTATCGAGCGGTTAGTCATTTAACGCCGGTTACATGAGTGAACTCTCCGATATCGGGCGATAACCAGCCCCAGCCCAGTTTCCTTATCGGTTGCGGTTGTGCTAATCGAGCTCATTGGCGCCGCCGTCACACGACCAAATCGTAAAGCACACACGATAACGTCGCTCCGAAACATCTGCGTTTGCTTTATTGTCTTTTCCTGCCGTTTGTCGCTAACTAATGTCTATGGGCGGTCTGAAGAGTCGACATTCGCGCCCTATTTGGAATACCCACCTATAAAATTGAAATAAATAAAGAAATGGTGCGTGTCAGCTCCGATGTCGGAGGTATTTGTTGGAGTTATTTATATATTATTGGAGTTTATTTCTAATAACGATTTTGGAAGACAAGTGGATACGTTGCGCAGAGGGGCAACATAATGACTTCGCTTTTTATTAATAGTCCATTTTGCTCCCCATCTAATTTGCGTACAGCGAGCTATATATATACATATATATATATATATATATATGAAAATTTATTTTAAAAAACAAACGCTAATAAATTTCGGGTTGCATAGGATGCAATTTTTGTGGTTGAAAATGTATCAAAAAAACTATGCGAATAATTTTAATAAGTCGCCAATATTCAACCGTTATTTGAATATTAGTGAATTATTAAGGCTGTCCTGAATTTTTCTCTTGCGCAATGAGTACATGCGCTCTCAACACACAGACACCTGGTTTAGTTTTTCATACCTAAGTAGTTTTCCTTGTAATTTCATTATGTTCGCTCACATGAAACTTGACTGGGGTTGAAATATATTTTTTGAAGTAAATCTCTCGATGGAGCGGTGATAGTTGAGTGGTCAAGAGCGAATCAAAAGACACCGGATACGAATCCTTGCGAATGACAATATTTTTTTTAAAAGTAAAATGAATGCGGTCCCACTCAGTAACCTTTAACTAGTACTCGTCAGCATGGAGAGCTCAAGGTCCTAAGCTTATTTAAAAAAAAAAATGTGGAAAGGTTTGTCTCAGCAGTGGTGTATATACATATGTTGATGTTAACAAATGTTTAAGTGAGTTCTTTAAAAATGTATAGTAGGTAGGTAAAAATATTCTAAAAAAATTACTTGACTTACAGTTGTATGGTAGTTACTGTTTTAAAAAACACTCCATTAAATTTAAGTATTAGGTTCAAAAGTAAGTATACCCTAAGTCATTATTACCACAACACCATAGCATTTTTACCTTATAGCAAGGGTAAATTCCTTTCCTTTCCAACCTTTCATTTGAAGAACTTTAATCTTTCCTCGCTGAAATAACTGTAATTACAATATTAATTACTTTAGTGACCGTAACCGAGACCGACAGCTTAACTGCTACTCCACGTAAGTGATTTAATTAAATTTAAGTCAAAATTAATAATAATTTTGGCTATCCAGCCACAACTTTTTTACTACTGCGCCATCATCGCTGTTTGGATATAATTATATTAAATCTTTTATATCTGTGAAGCTGTTGCCCTTTACTGGTCGTATGGATAATTTTGACTTTTCGTATTTGAACTCTCAGAATTTCGGGTTCTATCTCTGCTATGCCAACAATGGGTCATTTGAGAAGCGTAAACTAGGCCACAGGCCAAAAAGACTCGGTCACTAACATCTCTTTTGCGTTCAAAAATCGAATTCAAGAGAACCTTACTTATATGTAACAAACAATTTGCCCGTTTAGTCACAATCTCCGAAATCATATCATTTTTTGACTCGTAACGTGTGTGATAAATCCATGAAAATAATTTGATTAATTTCTACACTGGGTAGAAACCGTAAAGATTCGTACTAAAAGCTAAATCGCTTTAAAGTCCCGTATACGAAGCGGTACCAGACAAATAACGTTCCCGTCTCTGCCGCCTCGAACGGAAAGCGTCGTTTATTTTCATTCGTTTATTATATTTTTTATTTGGTATTTCATTTCCTAGTAGCGCGACCGTGATGTTTACTTCATTCGTAACGCACAGAAACGACGGCGGACATTCGGCCGCGGACGCCGCGTACACCTGGTTCGTATGAAAATTTATCGCTTACTTTAAAAGTCCGAGTCCCGAACACGGGAAGACGCTAGCCTGTTTCGCCTTGCCGGTGGTCTTTCATGATTTTAACGTCTACGTAAATAGACGCGTTATTTCATCTTCTGATTATTCTCGTAACCGACTTTATATAGAGAGAACAAAAAAACCGGACGTTGTATAAATTATAAAGTCATCAGGGCAGCACATCTCCGACTAGGGTTCATTTTTTTAGGTTATTGTAGATTGAAATTTCTCGAAGGCTCGACATCTTACATAACGAAAATCGTGTAACAAAAAATTATACCTAGTTTTTGGGGGGGTATGACCCTGTGATCCCTCCTTGGATCCGCGCCTGGACAGTACGAGGTCCACATATTTTCTTATTTATAAGCTTTTAAATTTGTTAAATCATAGCTAATCGTTACAATGATTCTTACGCGGCTGTTAGCTACGCTGAACAAATAGTGCTCCAACCCTCAATGAAGGGGGTAGCCTGCATGTAAATAAATTACATTTAAATTTATAAGCGACAGTCTTGTAAAACTACACCCAAGTCAAACTTTTAAATAGAAGAAACTAGTACATTACCGGTAAATATTTAGCCGCTGGCGTGCAATTGATATTGTTTTGTTAAGACATTCCGGTGACTTAAATAGCTTGGGGTTGGCATATCGTCGGCGCCGGCTACGCCCGACGCCCGTATAACTTCGCTGAGCTAGGGTTGGAGACGTACGACTAAAAATTAAACACATCGATACACTAGATAATCTTATTATTGACGATATAGTTTGTTATAATTTTAAAAATTTACAATCTTAAAATCGCTCGTTTTATTTTGATTTCGTAACTTGTATTTTTGCATTCGGATAAAGGATAATGCTTAAAATATTTCTCTAAGTGGATAAAAATATGTAATGTGGAAAGTTTTACTCGTACTGTTGTGTTGTAGCAAAGTTTTTACAGTTTTATAAAAATACTCTATAACCTTGTTTCATGTATGAATATTATTTAGATCGATGTATTGTTTAGCAAATGTTTTATGTGCTTTTATAATATTTATACGATTTAAAAACCGTACAAAAAAAAGTTTAATCGATTACAATTTGATTTTTATCGAATAATATTGTTTACATAATGCTCCTAACAGTATTTAATAAAATTCGAAAAGACGCCATCTAGACGAGAATTATTCGTACGAAACCGTGTTCGAGATTACGAACAATTTGAAATCGTTTTTATAGTTCAATCGCAAGTGACAACCCTATGTAATCTGAGCGTATGTATGGTTTGTCGCGACTTTGTTATCAAGACTTGCAATTTCAACACAAACACGTGTCGCTCGCAGCGCACACAAACACACACACACACTCACACACGTACACGTGTTCAGAGTATATATATATAAGGTAAATAAAATAACTCCGATGCATACGATCCTTTGTTCTTTTACGAATCGATCAATTCCAGTCAGCGGATTTACATACGGCATTGAATATTGATGGTGCTTTTTGTACCGTTGACATAAGCGGTACGATCGTAGCATCGCGACGAAACGGTCATTCGAGGTGACTACGTCTGTGAAGGCAATATTGAAAATATCGACTATCGATCGAAGTCTTATCGATTAATATAATCGATTTTTTATCCATATGTTGAAAGATATAATCGCAGTCCTCATTTTAAAATATTTTATCGACATTACCTTAAGTGGTTTCAACACTAGAAAAAAATCTGGAAAACGTTTAATTAACCCTGAAGGACAACTCAAAAGTTTTCCGCTATACTTGAGTTTAAAACTTAAAAATAACAACGTATTCATTTTCGAGTTTTTATAATAAAAATTGTCAAAACGACTTTTTAGAACCGCAAACATTCAAATCTGATGAAAAATTGATTTTCAGTAATCGTAACAAAAAGACCCTGTATGTTTAGAAAATTTTCATTATTTTCGCCGGGAAGTTGAAAATATTATATCTTTAAAAACTTTTGCTTTTAAATATTTCGATTAACCTTTTTGATAACGATTGATAATTTGATAGAATTTATGAAATTCTTTTAGGATTTAGATGTTGTAATAGATCGGTTCAGTAGATTATTCGAATAGGTTCGAGTAGGTTATTAAAAAAAAACATTTGAACACTTTTGTTCATTAGTAAGAGTTTTTGGAAAGGTAAGAAGAAAAAAATCCTTCGAATTTCAAAAAACTGATCATAAATCTCAGCGTTCACTATTAAATATAAATTAAACTAACCGATTTCAATAAGTTTTATGACATTCGTCATAATTTTTGAGAAATGAAGTTATCGAATTTTACAAAAGAATTATTCAATTTATTTCAATTATTAAAAAGTGTATGAAACTATTTCGAATGCTGTCAATCTTAGTTAAAATCTTTTTTTTTATTTCAACGACGATTATTTCGATTAAATAAACTGATTTAAATAAGGTTTAATTTAATGAGTCTTGAACGTATTTTTTAAAAACTCGTTATTGTTTATATTTTGACGTGGATATACCGATCCGTTCCAAAGGTAACTTTAAAACTAGTGTTAGGATTTTTTTTAATAAATTTTTATTTTTGAGTTTACTCAAATTTCACTTGATCGACCAAAGTCGAATATTCAAAAATCCTTGACCGAGTTAAAATCTTTTGAATGCTGGTTTCGATCGGTTTTGATATCGAATCAATTCGTTGGTTATTGTTGTACGGCTATTCTCAATTACACGACCGCGAACATGCAAAACGTCAAACATTCATTATTTTTTTATATTTTTTTGCTCTCGGTATTAATGCTGTCGAATTATTTTTTTTCATAGCTTAACTATTTTTTACCACATCCATTGTTTGGAAGCAAAATATATTTTTTTCGACTTTAACATTCGCCTCATTATAAGTGTTAAGTTTTCTATTATTAAGTATGTTATATTTAGATATCGCTTATTTAACATTCCGCCTTAGATATATAGCAATTTAAATTTAATATACAATTAATTTATTTATAAATATTTCAGTGCCCCTAAGCTCCCAGGATCTTTTCGCTGGTGAACGTACAATGATAATACGATATTGCTCAATACTTGCTTATATTTGCTCTCTGTATGACATGTCAAAACAGCACTCTTCTTCTACTATTATTTCAAATGAAATTGTATTCGCATATATAACAATCACGAAGATTCTATCTATTTAACGCAATCTATATTCAAACATTATTAAAATTTTATATAAATTTGCAAATACACAAATAGAGTACTTATGTAATACTTTAATTTTGGAGGCACACCGTATATACATAACATGTATATTATGACTGATTTTTATGTATTTTTAGGATTTATGTGTGATATTTTTCACTCAGTTCTTAATAACAATATAGTAATCATAGCCATTACCAAACTTAATAATAATAAAGTTTATGTTTGTTTCAGGTAAGAAATTATTTAAAGCAGAAAACGTGTGTATAATATCGATAAGTGTACACGCATTCTCTTTCACACAGGTTCGTCTAATAAAGCCATTAAACACGAAATAACACGACAACAACAAAATATGTAATGTTTTTTACATAAAAAAATATGAACTCTGGCCACGTAATTAAAGCTCGTCCGGACGGCATTCCCCGTTTCGTTTATATATTATCCGTGGCCGCTCTGCAATCAAATGCTCTTTAGGAACGTAATGACTAGTAATTGCTTGTTTTGAAAAATTGTCTTACAAAACTTTTTATTCTGTGTACATATTTCATTAGAATCTGGTTATTAAGAGTGGATTATTATGAACGAATTTAAGTCCGAGCACACTAGGAATGAATTCGTTTTATGGCGTTTGCTCTCATTCGCGACGTTATTCTATGATAGAGAGCTGAAATTTATGATTAAGAATTGCCACTTTGGAGTTATTTTAAAGCGGGGTTGGTGTACTTTTGACGTGACAACGTCTTAAATTAGGTTGCGGCTGGGAGTCACTTATGAAAAAGTGTAACGCTCGGTAACGTAACGATGAGTCACCGAACGAGAGAGAGGCCCGCCGAATGCCTTGCGTCTCTCCCACTCAACTATGATCGGTCTGCCGCGCGCAGCACTAGAGAATTAGTGCATAGCTTGCAAATGTATTGCAAGTTATTGTATGTATATTTGTATATAAATACGTATGTATGTGTAAAGGTAAAATAAAATTTTGTTAATATGAAATTCAGTGCGAGATTCTTTGTATAAATTAATGTTTTAAATATAATTCTTTGTATAAATAAATGTTTTAAATTGTTACTATTATTTCATCCTTCTTCCTACTATACGAATGAATATTCACATTAAAATGATTTTACCATTCAAAGTCGTTGTCACGTAAAACTTTCGCCCGTATACCGACTTTACAGGCAACCAAATTTTTTTTCGAATAACAGCTACATTACAATCTCCGCGGTGAATGGACACGACATCGGTTTATTTGAAAGAAAAGTTTAATTTCGATTTCAAATAGGGATGAAATTCTTCCTTTTTTTTTCCATGCTATTTTTTATGTTTCTGTTTTCAGCCTCCGATACCGGTACAGCAATACTGCTTAGCATTGGAAAACTTAACTTAAGCCACACTTTCACGTGAAGACAATAAATAGTGTCTGTTGTTTTTCCGAGATACGATCATGAAAAAATAACAGTGGGTCAGTTACGTGAACTTAAAACGCTACTACTCGGTATGACGTCAGAATAACGTAAGGGTGAGCTTTGTTTGATAAACTTTGCAGTCGCGCACCCTACACCCACACAATTTCGACGTCGTAACGATACTGATGCGATCGTTTTTGCATAATTGCGCCATCCTTGTGAGTGCCATGGCGGGTTTGTGTGGCCCCATTGTATTATTTGGTAGGTTATGAAATGACAATTGAATAAGTTACAATTTTTTTTAGCAATTTATAAGTCATATTTTCTTAACAATTTACAATATTTTAAAATTTTACTCGTTTTAGGAATCTTTTAATCTCTCCACGCGCTGCCTTAGTGCAGCTTGGAACTATTCATTGAGATAAATATCATCATTTAGTACCAATGACTTAATATTCTTTTCGAGGCAAAAAGTAATTATTCATTTGATTTGACGCAAGTTAAAGTCTCATTTGTTAATTGGGCCTTGGTCAGAATTCGTACTCGTCACGGTCTGCTAGAAGTTAACGCATTAACCACTTCGTCACTGCCGCTATAGGTACGATTCCCAAGTATCACTACCTATCAAGTGACGAGTATTGTTTATATTAAGTGTTTTCATTATAATAGCTTTCTATAAAAATGGCTAAATGAAATTGTTTTATATAACATATAAAATTTCGTTCTCAACCTTTAGAATATTTTGAGAATTTTTATATGCACGATTAACAAAAAAAAATTAAAAAATGATTTAGTAAAAATACTAGATGCAATATTTTTACTAAATCGTTTTGGAAAATTTAATACACATTTTGTCGCTTATCGTATTGTCTATTGTATTAACTGCTATAGGAATATTAAAATAGGAAACCACCTCTATATTTATTACTCACGTACTGTAATCATGCATTAGCCGATTCTCAATGTCACCGTACACGGTTTCTCTCGTACAACACGTGATAAAATATCCTCAGTGTCAGATTTACGGACCTCGCTATCTGTTAATAGCGAGAAGTAACGTACCGGCCATTAGGATAACTTAAAGACAACTGTCGTTATTTAATGTGTAGAGGAGTCAAGGGCGTCTATTCTCAGTCGGGTTCTTACGCTACGGAATTTATGGCTTTAATTACAATTTGATGAGGTCGTAAACCCTTCCTGAATGTTTGTAGGTCCGCTTTGGCAGAAAACTTCTTTCAGCTTCGTCAATAGAGGATTGTTTGTCTAAACCGCGCGAAAACATAAAGGAAAAAAAATATAAAGGTCGTTTATATTTTGCAATTTTACTACGCGGTTAAATTTACTTATAGTATCATTGCTTAGAGAAAAGGAGCTATTACACGATTTTGCAGATGTCGCGTGCGCAGACGGTGCTGTGATCACACCCAACATGACGTTACAAATACATACTAAAATTAGTTTCGCGTGCAGCATTCACTGAGTTGTAACTCACCAGTACGTTATCGACTTGTGTTTATGCACACGCATTTGATATAGCGCAATCTACATTAGTAAATATGATGTATAACTCACACCAATATTCATTATATTTTTAAAACTTAAAATCATGTAAGTTTTTGAAAAAAAATTGTACGCAAACTACAATAGAGAGACATGTCTTGTTTGTTTAGGTATATTATTTAAATATCCTATCATTCGTTTAGGTTCCACGCCCTTCACTGGAGCTTTACCTTTATATCTCGCGTTTCTCAATACGTTTTATTATAGCGATATTTCTCATAAAAGGTAGACCTACAATAAATTTCATAAGCAAATCTCTATTTTCTCAAAGTAATATGAATAATTGTAAACAGAAATATCAAAAGGTAAATAATTTTTTTTTCAGAGATTTTGAAAAACTATATAGCATTAAAATGCTAATAATAATAATACTCATTACATACTCACCTTACATATATTATATTAGCCGTTTCGAAAATCCTCGCCTAATGAAAAGTAAAGGCTGTCTCTACGTCTTAATTTCTGTAAATTCTCTCACAGAGAGCTGTGTGCTTTTTAATCAACGCAATACTATACCATATTAAGAGGAATTGTGTAGATCTTAAAGTATTACAAGTACTTGTATTAATTAACATCCTCTTTGAGCGTTATTAGTCACATTGGAACGAGTTTTAGGCGAATAATATTTATTAGGTATTAAATTATATATAGTTAATTATCGAATATTGTTAAGTAATTTGTATCGTTTAAGACTAACGAGTAATTAATCTTTTCACTTTTTAGGTATCTATCATAACCTCTTCTCAGTGACTTCTATTGCGCAACAGTTTCTTATACAAATGTTAAAAATGAGCTCTCTTCTTGAAAAATCAAACGCTTCACGGCTTATCTGTACGACGAGCACTCGGTCCTTGGCCATTTTCCTCCGTCCGGCTGTTATCTCAAACAGTTAGGCGTTTCCCGCCAGAACGCGCCCGCCGCGCCCAAACCAAACATTTTGTCCGCGTCGCCTCAACGCGGCTCTAGTGTTGGCAGGACGTGTTCGCTCTCCGTCCGCCTCTTTGTCAGTAAATCGATATCGATAATTCTCCGTTCGTCGATAAGTGCGGTCTGTGTCCCTTTCCGGTTAGAGCGTACTTCCGATTGCATCTGTTATGGGACGAGAAAGGAAACTCGCGTGTATTCCAAACACGCATCCTTTCCTTTTTTTTATAACGTAGCTGGTGATAGAAAAACCTCGTCGCTTTAGGCAAATACATACAGTATAAATTATGGAAAATATAATTACTTATTTCGACTGCCGTATTTAAGTAATAAAAACACATAAGTTTTTCAGGGCGATCGGTTAATCTTAGTAATACAATATGTGTTACATTAAAAAGGTACGATAAAGTCTGCCGTTTTCAAGAATTGATTTTTACTTATAATATTTATGATAAAACGTCGACGTATTATTCAAATATCATTCTTTGTTCGATTCACCACTTCTACTCACCTCATCGCCTTTGAGAAAGCAGACATTATTAACTCTGATGCTAAAAATCGGATATATTTTTTTAGATTTAATTTAATAGTATATTTGGAAATACTATTGCATGAAAGGGTAGTTGGGTAGAACATTTTAACGTTATAGAAAAAGAAGAGAATCTTTACAATAATTTTTATATTAAATGCAAGCGAAAGGAATGGTAGTAACTATGGTAGACAACTAAACAAATCAAATTTTTCATTTAACAATTGAATCATTAATTTGTTTTTAAACGAGTAATTACAATTAAAAAATAATGTAATTCCTTACATTCCACCTTAAGAAAATTTATAATATCGGATGTCTATTTTTTAAGTTAATTAATCTCCCGTGAAGAGAACCACACAAGAAACCAGTTGGACTTGAACACGTCAACGAGCTAGTATGACCATAGACAACTTCTACGGAAGTCGGAGCAGAGAAGTGTCTCGAGTGGCCCGTACACGGACAAGTCGTTCACTGTACCGTACGCCGTCCTACGACGTTCACAGTTAACGCTCGTCAGCTATTTTATTACCGCTCGTGAGCTGTGCGCACTATCCGAATCATCAAGCGTCGAGAGCTGAAAGGAAAAGCTTGAAGTACTGCTCGTAGACTTCGTACGCGACATACTTATTATGTGTCGACATTGTAGATAGCTTTCTTGGTTATGTATGTCTTTACGTATGCGGCTGTAGCATTTGTTAGTGTAGAGCTTTCTTAAGTTAAATGACAACTTTCAAAATTGTCGAAAACGTCACAGCACCATGTGGATCATTCGGTAGCGGCGGTTTTAGAAAACCTCGGTTTCAATAGATGTAAAATATATAAGGTTGATGTTAGTCCTAAATTCTGAGTACCCTGTGTATCGGTGGTCACACTAACATAAATTACTCTAAACGCCCACTTCGAATTTCGTTATAAATCTATCAGCATACAACGAATTAAACGAAGTTCAGGATATTAAGACGAGAACGGTATTAATGGAAAAATAGATTGTAACTAAATGGTCCATAGGAAACGTACTTCAGTGTCACATTGCAACGCGTTATTTCTAGTTTGAAATCGTTAAAGTTAGACAACCCGCGCTGACTTAACGGTCACATTTCCCATCTTCTTGACCGCGCCCTCGCCAGGAACGCGTGCCTAACGACTACGGTCAACGAAGCGATCCCGTATTTTACACCTTTACTGCCTGAAACACAATAATTACCATTAGACATTTAGTAATCCTCAACCGCACATATATTTTATCGTAACACTCAGCATGTATGGTTTTAAGAGAACGTAACTTAAAAATACACACGTTATATCACACAAGCAATAATTTCAAAGGCACAGTACGAACGTCGTTAAATCTTAAATTGACCTTACCATAATAAAAAACTATTAGATTTAAGAGTGAATTAGGACGCCTCCACAGCCGTGATCGGTTTCCGTCGGCCGACCGGAAAAGATGTGTCATCTCGAAGCGAATCTCGTATAAGATTTAATTAAATCATGAGATTGGAAGTGAAGTATACTTATCTGTTCGACGAGATTAAGTCTCTTCTAATCGCTTTGGGATCTGTCGCATAGAGATATAAGCCACTTTAGTGAACACGCGAATGTGTGAAGGTATCAAAAAAAATAGATAGAGGCAAGTAAACGTAAAACGTAAAAGAACTATCGTAAATAATTATTTTACGTAAAACGGCATCCGATTAAGCTGAAATTTGGTATAGTCACGTATCTTCGGTAACAATGCAATGGTATTGTACCACGAAACTGTTCTAACGATAGGATCGTTAGATGAACATAGGAATTTCTCAACTAAACGAGATAACCCCCGTCGTATTTGAGCTCATTAGAGCATTCTTAACAAGCACTAAAGTCGCAAATTCTTGATTCTTAATGTCTTGAATCTGATGAAGCCTACAATCTTGTAGTTCCCAGCAACAAATAGGACTCCATCTCTTCCTATTGGTGTGGTAGAAGGGGACTAACGGAATTGGAGCCATACGCAATTACCCCAGCTTAAGGTGAGATAGCTACCGAGAAGCTACGTGGCAGGAGGTAGTTAATGTCTTATATTACCCGTTATGTTATTATGGCCATACGCCTCAAATTATTTAGAAAATATTTAAGTTTTCAAAAGTATATTTATGTAAATTTTATAAGTATGTTATTGCACTACCTGGACCTTCAATCAAAAATCTAGCGTGCGGTTGTTATGAACATGTCGCTTTAGTATTTAACTTCATAAAATTTTAACTATTATGTTTTATTTTTTAATTTAATATTTTATAAATAGGAGCTTATTTTTATTAAAGTAAAGTAGTTTTCTTTCCAAGAATGTTATCTAAACTAATAATTAAGGAGTCTCGTACGCAAATCAAGTTATATGTATTTTGTGCAGTTAAAAAGAGTTGTATGTTCTTACGGTACACCACAGCTGGCACACGCCCAACAAGACCAGCTCAAGCGTAACTGCTCTTCAATTGATGGCATAACAATTTACTACGGTGCCAGGAATGATTTACTTTCGCACCGTGCGTTTTATGTCATAATTTTTATGGTACAAAAAAGAAATCATAGATAAAGTTAAATTATTTAGTTTTCTTCTTTAGGTTTTTTAACATTTACCCGTAATATGTTGTTTTACAATTTTTTTTTTATTTTGACTGTGGTCTATGTCGAAAACGTTACAATCGCGATATTGCAATAACTTTAGAATATTTAATTATTACTACCAATCAATGGGACATATAGAAACGATAAAAAAAAACCTTTTTGATTGTTAAAATTCATAGTAGGTTATTACCAAATTATATTCCATATTCACTACGATTGAACTATACTTAACAATTTGATTATTTTCAAGAAATAAGGTAATAGAATTTTTCAAGTTGTTCACCGCATGCCCTCGTTATGATGCATCCACATGAACTGACTTGATATTTTGTACTAAATCTCATACATTAATTGCGATTTCGTCGCAGCTGCAATTTACAACACGATGTAAAATCTACAATGAAAACATTTAGTTGATGCCTCGATTTACCGCTATTCAATATGGATAATTAATAGATGTACCACTTTATTTTGTCGCCAACAACCTAGAGAAGAAAATACAATTTAAAAAATTCTAACTTTTCCCATGTACACGTCTGAGATTGAGACGTTTACGTCAAAATATTGTGAGAGGTATTAATCGGCAGAGAAGTGACGAGAACTTGACACGAGGGCGACACGTCTGCCTATTTACAGAGACGATTTATTCATAGACAGACGATTTTACTCTTTATTCATGCATATAACCGTACCGGTTCCTCTCTATTCCATCACAATAAGCTCCGGCTGCAATCTCTAAAGTTACACGTATTTGCCAAAGGGTTACACGACGTACAGGCATGTTCGAAAGCTGTCGAATACATTATCGAAAACACGGAGTCCGTCATCGGCCACGGGCGGCGCACGTGTCCGCGCCGGCCCGGCGCGCGGCCGGCGACGCGCCTGCGCCGTGTCGACGGCGAAACGCTCTTGTACTATTTATCTGATCGAATGCTGTCAATACGAAAATGGCGGGCGGCGGACGATATCGAGCGCTCGTAAATGTCATCGCACGCGCAGCGCCGGGGCGCGAGGGCGTGCCCGCGCGTCCGGAGATATCGGAAATTCGTTGCACGAGCGAATTCGGAAAGTTCAATTTAGCGTATGGAATTAAATATGATGATTGCTGGAATCATACGATAACGACGCGACATTTTACCGGAAAAATTTACGACCAAAAGCTAATGTCCTTACTTGAGAATTACGAATAAATTTTATTTGTAAACTTTACCGCAATCCAATTGTTACAGACTATTTTTTGCGTTAACGTTTTTACGGGGCATCGTACACGTAAGTTAAGTGACCGTTTAAATGGAATTTTGGTCGGTTAATAATGAATACAAAAAATATTCTCAGTTTTTGCGTTAGGTACTGGTTGCTGAGGCGTCAACTATTTGACATACAATTTGGTACTTAGCTTTTCGAGATATTCATATCATTTCACTTCTATAACTGAATAATAATTAACATTATGCCCAAAAGTGCTAAAAGCAACAGTTTGAGGTTGACGAACTTGAAAGCTCACTTATTTACATACCTATATTTACACACAAAATTTTATTTTTTCCGTTCAATTTTTTTTTTCTTTTCAAAGTATAGTTTATAAATACGGTATCCGCATTTTAAATCCGTGACTCAATTGAAACGCGAGAGGTCGGGCTCTCGTATCGTTCCCGTTGGGGCACATGTTTGTATTTTGATTTGCATAGATCGTCGATCGCGCGTGACTGTCCAGATTGCACACCTGTTATATCACGATGCAGCCTCACAGATACACCGGCAAAAATAATTTAAACCTAGCGCGACAACGGCCGATTCATATTTATGAGGTCGTAGCCTTTGCCCTCATAAAAGTGATAACAAATACTGAATATAAATTAAAGCCAGAAAATAATACTTTCTTTAAATAAATCTACGTGCATACAGTCCAATTTATTATATATATTTTTTTTCATATAGACATATTAATTAGCTAATCGTGAGCACCGTATTAAACTCTTAGACCATTTCGCTCTCGTCCCTGTCACCATCATCACGACTATACTCTAAAGACGTATTTAGTTCCGTAAGTTCCGATCCGAACCGAGCGTCGTGGCCGCGCTCTCGCGGTGCGCGCCCGGGACTAGTCCGCTGCACTTTCCGTTTCACAACAAATCGTGTCAGACCGCGTGGCGTATTTGGTTTAAGCCAATATTGGTTTTTGTCGAACGTAATGTTCGAGTTTTGTGATGCTCCGAACTTTCTAATTAAACTACTTACCTCGTTTGAAAATGTTGCAAGTTAAAAAAGACTGGACTTTAAAAAATTTAAAGATGGTTTTCCAAACCTACAAACGACGAAGACGATAAGCGAAATATGAAACTAATTGTGAATAATGAAACCGATAACATAACAATAAAAGTGCAGATTATTATTTAATAATACAAGATCGTATTATTAAATTCTCAGCCTCGTTATAATGATAATTTTTAAGCTCGGCGCACGTGGTTATTATATAAAGCTTGTTCTTTAATATTCGTCAATTTTTATTACTCTTTCATTTTTAAATCATCAGTTTTCAATTTGAAATAAAACCTTCATCCACTAATGCAAATGAACATATTTGTCTTGAGGCGCTAATAATGATTTTTTTAAATAAGTCGGTGCAAACCAATTTTACGATATGGCAAAGGAGAAAATTAATTCTCGTATACCATTTCAAGTGACGCGCCCCATAATAGATGATGTTTTGATTGATGGATCAACTTCAACAGGAAGTCAGCGGAGTGAATGCGAGAAATGGTGATTGATTCATACATTTGACTGCAGCGGCGGGCGGTGAGCCGCGGAATCATTATTTTGCAATTACAGCGCGACTCCGGCACGACGATTCAGGTACCGCGTGTCAGGTCATTGCCTGGGCGAAACTCACGACCCGCGTTAAGCTCCGGATAGATTTATGATTTGTTTTATAATCGATAAAATTATCGATATATTTTTTATCGGAGTTATAGTAGTGATCATCGTGTCATGTAAAGATCTCCAATTCTCTGCCTACCTCAATGGCATGTAGCTGGTGTCAAATTATGGTGTTGTTTACGTAACGAGAGGATATTACCGCAATAGACAGGCATAAGATTGCATTATAACCTTTTGTATTATGCGACTTCGCCTGAACGATTAGTAATATAGTATTAATACGTGCTAGCCCCGCTTCATGCAAAATCGTGATCTCCATCAAATCTATGTAAGACTTTTGACCTCCCGTAACATTTCTTTTAGTGTTTTACATTTCTTAAACTTTTCCCACAGTTTCAAATTACGTAAAACGTAAAAATTAATGTATGAGAATACAAATTTCAAAATTAACCCGTGACGACTTCAAAAAGTCCAAAAATACCCGTAAACTCGGCGACTTCCAGACAGATTACGTTATCGTTAACAAAACTAACGTGTCCCGTTACGACAGATAACGGCAGATAGCGCTCGCACGCAACGCGAGATCGGTTCGACAAACGCCTATCACTAAAATATACGGTAGCCAGACAAAAAAAAAAAGACAACTCGATAAAAATTGTTCGATCAACAAAATATGGAAGAGAGTTTAGACCGGAAACCTGTTATTTGAATATTTTCACGTTTCAGAGAGCGAACGAATGTGCTTGTTTGAAATGGTGCTTTGTAAACTGTAATAAATATCAAAGTATATGCAAATGGTCGTTGATTACGTATCGAGTCGTACCATACTTCTGGTTCATAGACGTTCTTCTTAAATCTTTTATTTCATTCGATAATTATTATCGATTATAACATTGTTATTTTCCTTATATCGACTTGTACGCACACGTTTTACCTCATAGTTCGATAGAGAAGTCAGTACCTAAAATATAATAATAAATATAATGCTATACGTCATAGTAAAATTTTATATATAAAATAATCTAAATTTTATATTACGGCCTATATAAATTAACTTTTTTAAATTACGTCCCTATTAAAAGAAAGAAAGAAGAAAAAAAATATTTTGATGTATATACCAAATATACAATATTATACATGTCAATACATTAAATTTATTGTAACAATATTATGCAACCATCAAATAGGGTTGCCATTCGGCAGAGCAGTGGTCATTAGTACAACTGTGGCCTTCCGTGACACCTCATAGTACCTGTTGTGTGTATTTAAAATAATTCTCTGTTTATAATAAATACATTTTAATCTGTTAATGTTTTTGATACTTGTTCAGTTTTTTCGTGAACAGATAAAGGCTTTCCGAATAATCTAAAGCGACAAATAATCTCATACACATTCACCGTATGACATAATTTCGGAAGTATCATAAATAAGGTAAAAGTTATGACTTCCTGTAACTGATAGCGGCGGGCAAATATTGATCGAAGCCTTCGACGCCGGTCAACATTTCATATCAATTTTGTCGGCTCTTTCATCCGCCCCGGCTTCGAAAGTGTCGGCCTCTACAAATTTTGTTCTAGTACAAATGAAACTCCGAATTACAAATTTTGTTCAAGTGACCTGTCAGATTTATTTTAATGTATGGCTACACGAAAATATAATGAACTTTGTCGACTTGAATGAAGGGCATTTTGTAGATACAGCTGATGACCGATTGTCGATTCGATCCGGCAACTGCCGGCGACCGATTTTCCACCGATTCCCATGAAAAAAGCGTGTCGTCGTGCGTTATGAACGATAACGCTCATTTCTGTATACGCGCGTGGTAACAGTTGATTACGACAATCCGACTTTTTTTTTATTCACCATATGAACGAACTTAGCCGATATCTCGTTGACGGCTAACTTCATGGGGTCGGTTTAGTCTTGTATCAAAATTTTACATATTTCCCGTAAATTCAGAGAGGCATCTACGTTGCCGCTCGTTCACGAACGTATCAAATTATCCTTATTTTCAGTAACTAGATATCGAAGTCGAGAAAAATTCAAGACTTTTTAAAAATATGAATGAAAATCCCTCAACAGGCTCGAACAAAGCTGAAATATTATATGCCTATATGAAAACGAATCAAACGTTGTTATGAAGCGTGAGTTTCGTAAACAGTTCTGGCGGTTAACAGTATGAGCGCTCGCAGACGATCCATCTTCCCGATCGCCTCTGTCAGGGCCCTAAAAGGCATCATAATCTGCGATCTGGCGGGATGGTGTGATTTTCTCAGCGCTTATTATAATTAATTAATGGCCCGTAGATGGCGCGCAACTGGAGCGGTCGCCGATTCAAAAGTGTTATCTTCTTAGTCTAATGAAAGTTTGATAAATCGTTCGCGGTTTCGCGCAGTTTAACTGTTATAGCGTTTCATGGTCGGTTTGAGGTTGCGGTTTCGAAGAGGCTATTAGAAGAAAAAAACGGTTGTACGCAATATTGAAATGTAGTTAGTTGTAGGTTACATTTTTAGTGATAAGTTGAAAGCTAATAAAAACGTTATTAGTAAATAAACAGAAGAATGAATCTGTTAAATCGTAATAAAGTCTTTTATTGTAATTGCGATATACTTTTGCGAAAATTACGAAGATAAGCAAGAAGCAGCCATGGCCCGGTGCGTAGTCAGCTGGTTATTTTCGAATAAAAAGGTATAAGATTTGATTCATTATCATGAGCGACTTGATAGCGAATTAAGTTAAATTAAACCATGCCTCGGAATGCACGTTAATGTAGGCTTTTGCGGACTTTTGTCATCGCACAGATGCCGGCGGCCGGCAACGACCCTAATGCCCACGCGGCCAGCGTAGGCGGTTTGAGGCTGAAAGCACTCAATGCATGTAAATAAAACCGGAATTCGCTTCATACCTGCGCTAGAGTCGTGCAAAAACTACTGAAAATATAGTAATACAAAGTCTTTAATCCGTTTGTATTGATCGTCGTATGCACTTGAGAAGTACAAAAGTAGGCGGTGCATTATGCACCCGCCGTGCTCATCGAAGTCACCGGAGTGCTAATTACTAAAATCATCAGCATTAACCGATAGCGAGTACGGGGGGAGAGGTAGGATTTGAAGCTTCCCCCTGCCACAATTGAAAGAAACAGCAAATTTCTTACCGTATAATACTTCTCTTACAATATAGATTATGAACGTAAATACCACGTTTAACCTCAGTTCCGCCAAAAACCAATTATTCTGGTTCTACTTCTAGCAATTATTGTGTTCATTGCTTAAGTAGAAGGAGAATCTTCTGGTTTAACGCTTTGTAATTTATTAAATTAATATTATATAAAAAGACTTCAACAAGTCTTTTTATATAATATTAATTTAATTAAATTTTATGTATTCATATTGTTTACTAAAGGCTTTTGTTCGGTTCATGAACAAAGACATATTTTCTATTTCAATTAGTCATTACTAACAGAAGTCTAAGAAAGGACAAAGACCGATCTTCAGCAGTTAAATTCTGTAAATTTAACACCACTCATTGGATATAATTATGACATATCAAAATTACGTAAACTGAGGGCGCGCAGTCAGCAAATCTTGCCCTGACGCAATTTCGACGTCATCAGGAGAATCGACTGAGTGGTTTCAAGTTTACAGAATTGTTTGCTGGAGTTATGTAGGAACGGATAGTGGAATCGGTAATGAAATCGAGCCCAGGATCGAGATCGAGATCAGGATTGAGAAATTAGGAATTAGCTTAACCCTCGATCGTCATGAAAGTGGAGCGAGTTGATTCTAACATGTTGTGAAATTGAACTATTTAGAATAACAGGGTGTGCAATGGTGTGGATAAGAAGACGTAGGGCCAGAGATCCAAAAGGCATATACGTCAGTGATATTCGGTATTGTGAAGAGAATGGAGATTTAACGATTGACATAAATGATCTGTACACATCGAGTCGAGAGTCGAGAGAGTAGAGTCAAAAGGAAGGTTCATGAGTCATTCTTGAAAAAGATATATAAACCAATTAGGCGATATGTTTAAAAAGGACGGCGTAAGGAGTACTAACACCGACGTTCACTTATAAGGAGTTACATGGATGTGGATGAGGTTAAGAAGGTGTATTAGGATCGTGATGTAAGAAAAGACCTACTTTGCCTAGCCGTTTGGAAAACAAACGTGAAGTATATATGTGTATGTATATATATATATATATAATAGTATGTGTATATATATATATATATATATATATATATAGTATATGTGTATATATATATATATATATATATATATATATATATATATATACACATGTACTCTGTATGCGCGTGGGCAAAACCGGTGGTGAATACTAGTACATAAAGAATAGAGACTGCGGTACAGACCGATACAGACTTATTGACACAATAATTGTAAAATAATTCATTAATACAATTACATCACGATATGCGGTAATTTTTTATTCCATTAAAATTGGTACTAGGAACGCTTTGAATAAATTTAATGTACAACTTTCACGTAGTAGATAAATAAAGAGGTCTGACGGACCGTGTTCGAAATTCGCCGAACCTCTTCGACCTCGATTGTTTTCATAATCGCTGTAATAAAGTCATTATTTTTTCATCATGATTAGTTTTTAACAAGCCCCTGGCCATCCACTCCGATCGCCACCTGAATTTATCGAGTCGTGACCTGGAAACTTTTTTGAACGTATAACGCACTAATAGCTTATACAAATTTAGTTAGGAAATCAGACGCGTGTAACGCTCCACTTAAGTTTTTTTTGTAAGTTCCTTTTGCTTAAACTGGAACTCCGATTCTATAATTGCTTAATAATATTAATTATATACATATCTTTGATTACGAATCAATATATAATTTCAACTGTCTTGTGTGTACTAATTTTGATTTACCTTTTAAATTTAATGTTAATACTCAAAAGTTTATTTTCTATTTAATTATTGTAATGATAATATTTTCATTCGTGTGGAAAATAATAAGTGTTTCTAACTTTGTTCAACTTTATGATACATATCCTAACAGTTTTTTTTTTTGTGAAACGTGGATAACCTCGTCACATATATTGCTTACACATACACACACACCTACACTTTAATTTCATTTTATTACAAATTGCTAAGAATAATGAAACAGTCGCGTAAAAGACTGAGTTCTATGCAATAAAACGTACAAATTTATTGCCCGTGTTAGATACACTTACGAAAAAAATTAAATGTAAAACGATGCTATAAAATGTAAAATAGCAAATCTAACTCGGCGCAAATAATTCTGATCGCTTAGTTGTTATATTTGGAGGTGAAAATTAAAAGAGTTGGCAACTAATCTAATGAAAACGCTGCAATCAGAACTGAAATATTATCTTAAATGATAATTTTAACAACTGCCGATTATGATTATGAAAAATGTAAAAGAATAAAAAGAAATAAATTATTTATTTAGTATTTTATAGTCCTTATGGGTCAGTGTGTCTAGTGCGATAGTGGAGGTCGGAGGGATTGTCATATCGTCGTTTTAGCATTGAATGGTCTAAATCTTGTTCACATGCAGGCGAATACACCAGTTATTTTTATTACATTTTGGAGGGGCAAACGAGCTTGCTAACCGTCAGAGTGTCACCGTAACCTCTGAAGCGTCAAGAAGCGTCACCGGAGAAGCACCAGCCTTTTGAGTAGTAATAGGATATCCGACGGAAGGGGTGTGGGTGGTGAGGGGGGAAGTGTGCACCTTCACCTTTTTATCTAACATTTCATCGTAATTGAAATTAAAACTATTGCCCTTTGTCCCAGACAGCATTGATAACAATGGTGGTTTAAAGCCCCAGCTCACACTAGACTGGTATAGAAGGCTTTTAAGCTCCAAATCCCTCCATCCAAAATACGATTGTGGGAGGGTACTTACAATTTGGCTGACAAATAAGAAATTAATAAATCACAAATCTATGCATGTCTTTCAGTTCCAACATAGAAAATTGCCACTTATTTATTAAGTAGTCGAACTTTTATAAGTGGACACATCAAAGACACTCAAACAAAATAAAATTCAGATGAAGCTGGAAGAGATAATAATCAAGAAGAGTCATGAATCTGTAAGGACGTGTTTCGTTGCGTCATACCTGTAAGTATTATGTTGCGTCGCGTTGTATCCTCTGGGTAGCCTCTATGATATATAAAGTGAAAGCAGATATCACAGTGCTATTTGCCTCTTAAAATAGGCATTTATTGTATCGACTTCAGCAATAGAGCGTTTTATTTGAATAAAATATACACCCAAATTGCCTCCTTAAGACGAAGGTCACCTGCCGCATAGTGGATTAAACATTTGCTTCCATTCTGGGAGTTCTGTATTCGGCCTGGTCGATCAACTCAATATCTAGATTACAGCAATGATTTGCCATTTTTCTTTAACATTAACAAATTAGCACAGGATATAAGGGAATAGGGTTAACAAAATTTTTGTCTTATTTTATCAAAGCTCATTGCCTTTTACAGAATGAAGGACAATTTTATTTAATTCACAGATATAAAATGACTAAGATGTAAACGTTTTCAATTATTGATTTGACAGAAAAACTCCTAATTAAAAATAAAATAATGCAATTGTATTTAAACATGTAAAACATATTGTTACATATTTTACAAGAAGCAATGGCAAAATTGTGTTTCATTGTTTGTAATCTAGTTATATTTGTATTGAAGTTTTTTATCTAGTCTACTTTTATAGTTATGGCCATCTAAAATGATAACAGTTTCAGTGTCAGTCAATAGCTACAACATATCTGTTGGATTTTAATTTATACTTATTTCTTTTGAAATTACAACATAATTAAATTTTGTTTTGCTTATGTAAGACAGCGTAAATAAATTCCAATTCATTGAATATAAAAATTATTATATCGCTATGTTTCGAAATCCGAAATATCCGAATCGATCTTTTATAGTGGCTCGTAATCCGGTAATCACATCGGTAATCACGGTAAACTGTAATCATAGATACTCATAGCTAACGTGCGTAGGTGGAGATGAACGGTAGTACGGTATAGACGTTGCTCAAACATGTTTCCATCGGGCGGGTTTGACGAAATGTTGTGCAACGCCGGCCGCGTACGTACGTACATGCAATTTCATGTGTCGCGTCGTGGGCCAGTTCGCTCTATCTTACGATTTATCGTCAAACTTATCGATTCGTTTCAGTAACCTAATCGTCAGCCGCGCCGTCACGACGCCGCGTGTATGGTCTATAGGTTTGATAATGATGCAAACTGTGGTGGTTGCATCTGTAGTGTTCAAAATAAATAATGAAAGGATATCTGTGTGCGCATGTTCAATAACTTACCCACCTGTACATATGCAAAATTTATATTTACATAGATTTAAAGTCTCCTTTTAGCATTACTTCGTAAGTAAGGCTATTATATAACTTCGATTATTGAGAAAAGAAATATCCATAGGCATAATCAACTCAACTATTCGTATGTAAATAAATTTAAAAAGAGTCCCCTCAAGTTTCAAACTTGTTTTTTTCGAGGGAAAACTGCCTTGCAATTTTTTTTTAAATACGTAAATTGTTAAAATGTTACATGTTTTAAGTATTATGCTTGCGCAATAAAGATATTTTGAATTTCAATAAATGTATCATTATTGAATTTGCGAAATTAAAACCTGTGAACCAAATCATCAATCTTTTAAATATAGACGGAGCATTTTCATAAACCTATGTAGACTAGCAACATTGGTTTATTGTCAGTTAATTTTAAGATAAGTAAAATTATTTTTGTTTCAAATAAAAGAAAATTAATAAGCCTTATTATGTAAATGAAACGAATTTGATTTTGTGCCCGCTCTTCGATCATTCAGCTCTTCAGGTAAAAGCTCCTGGTCGCCGTCACGGGGTTGGCTAATGAGATGATTAAGTTATTAGGTCTACCCACATAAATTCCGTGAGCTGCATTCGGTAGTTTTAAAGCTTTCTTATGTAAATCGGCGGAAGTTGCCATAAGTCATTCCACGTCGAATTACCGGCCTATCCGGCGGCGCGCCGGCCCGTAGGCGTCGCTTGATCAAACTTCGGCCGTCGAGAGAGATTTAATAGTGGATTTGGTGTGATGCATGGGAACGCAGATGAAAGTGTTGCGATACGACGAGCTCGACCGTCGTTGCTTTGGTCTGTGGCGTACTAGATGCGCAATAAAAGTGATTAACGGCAATAGGTGGTCGGTGCCGAAACGCGAAATGTAATGAGTCGGCGAAATGAAAATAGTTGAAAAGATAATTCGCCTGTACGTCGCCTTCGCACGTGGAGATACTGAGTTCGATCCGGACCTCGTGCGAATTGATTGAGTTTGGGACTCGAGTCAAATTGTACCACTCTGCCCTTGCAGAGCACGCTAAGCCGTCGGCTTCGGACGCCGTCAGCGCATCGGTGACGACGGTCGTTAGCAGCTCCTCGCCTCCTCACATCGGGCCGGCGTGGGGGAGGGCTGACCTCTCAGTCTGAAATGAAAATACTGTGGCGGGGTATGCCTTAACAGTAGGACAGTTAAAACCTGGTACATACATAGGCTAGACTTTATAGTCACAAAAATTAGTTTTCGATAAAAAGTAACTATGTTTGAATGTTGAATCGTAGAAAAATGAACAGATTGGCCGCTTTATTTGTGCGCGTTGACCGAACGGCTAATAAAAATAAACTTAATGTATCGGAAAACTTTGAACGTTTAAGGGTTCCATAAGAAAGCATGCGTGTAATCTATATCTTTCTTTTATGCTTAAAAACCAATATTGATTCTCTTGTAATGGGTATAAAAATTGTAAGATGGTGTTTAGGCGCATCTATTAAGTATAACAAATAAATGCATATAAAAATGAACGATTTAATCATGATCGCAATCAAAGTCGACAGTAGAAACGGGTTTCTAATCGAAAAAGAGACCACAATCGAAACGGAGAGCGGAAGCAGAATTGGAACTGAGAGTCGAACCGGAAGCAGGGGCAGAATGTAAGACGAGAATGGGTAATCGAGATCGATATAGAAGTTAAGGTGTCCTTGTTACACTCGAGAGCCTCACATGAGCTAGTATTTAATACGCAGTAATAGTAATGCGCTATTAAATTTCAAACGTAATTATTATTTCGCTATTGTTTTTGTGTTCACCATCGCCGCTATAGTGTGTGTCGTTACGTTGTGGGCGTCAACGCTTTCGAGTTTGCTGTGGATATTTTCTACGGAAAAAGTAGCTTATGTTCTTTTCCAATAAATAGCATCGAAATACGTATTACACATACACCACATAATATGCAAAATTTACCTACCACCTGCTCGCACATTAATAATGTCAATTAGAGCATTTGTTATTGAGAATATTACGCTGCGCCTACTGGCATCTCGGCACCTACATCGAATAGTATAGTCACAAAAATATTATTTAAAATTTTACAAGATGGCGCTATAAAGTAACTTTTACAGAAAAAACGATAATCCTGTTTTTCCATGGGATACACCTATATAGAGAAACTTGAAAAGCTTAACGAAGTACAAATTTTTATACAAATCGTTAGAGCTGCTTCCGAGATACCAATGCATAAATCTACAAGAGTTGCTTGCTCACTTCTAGTAATATGCTAATACGATAGTGTCTAAACGAGATCGCTTTCACAATCAATAGGTATACGTATTGCGTTCTGTGTTTTTTGTCAACGCCATCTAATTGGAAGCGTTGACCGACGCTGTGGCTGGTCTCGTAACGCGTCCCGCAATTCGCGTGGCGCGGCATCAATAACGTTCAATGAGCACTCGCTCTATAAACGAGATGTCGCCGCTGAAGGTCCTCGATTGCCTGTTGAAGAATTCTCGGAATCGTCCATTGGTGATCCGCTGTGATAAATGAATCGACAATTTATTGTTAATTTGAATATTTACAAAGTATTGTTGTAAGATCATTAGGTCTGTTCTTCTTTTGAAAATAAAACATTTTAAAAAGAATATACCTCTTCTAAGTATACATTTTCTACTATATCTATTATAATATTGCAATCAATAACCGAATAATAAATAACACTGCCAACATGATTGGCATTTATATATATAATTTTTTTTTCATTACTTTGTGATTGATTTACGCACAAACAAGTATTAAAAACTCTTTGTTCATAATTCCTTCAATGATTAAATATTTGTACTTCTAAACTATACCTAACCTAAAGATTAAATAACATATTCCGCATTTTGGATCTCCGTAAAAACCATTGTGAATACGGTTTTTCAAAACGAGATTTTTATCTTATTACTGAATTTCTTAAAAACATAATAAAATGTATGAGATATATTTTGCTTTCCGCGTCATCCTGAACGAAGATTAAAAAAATCATAATAATAAGAAATCGGACAAGTGCTAGTCGGATTCGTATGGAGAGGATTCTTCCTATAAATATACATATATATGTATAAGTCCAAGCGTTGAACCAACACATTTTATACACATTGTCTCCTCACGACTATTTGGCATTTCCTGTGGAAATTTAAACACTTGGGTAGTATTTTCATTTATAAAAACTACAAGTGACACCCTACATTCAGTATTTTGTAAAAAAAAATTAGTAACTAATTTCAGAGGTAGGGGGGGGGGGGACTGGATTATTTTCGTATCATTTATGTTGCACATTTTGAAATTATAATAACAAAAGCGTTCATTAATCAATATGCCACATGATGCGTTTGACAAATTTATTTTTAAATTTTCTAATCATACCTCCAAAATTAGCTCTCAAATTAAACGAAATTCGTTTATTTACGCTATACACTCATGATCGGGTCACCTGATTCCAGATCAGTATATGTATTAAGTTCCATGTTTTTTCATCCAGTGCTTGCAGCGCAAAACAGATAGCCATGCGAGGAACGGGGGATTACCGTTTTTCATCGTGCGTGCGGACCCTTGAAAGACATTAACCGAGAGTCGACGCAGAGAAAAAGTGAAACTTCAAAAATGAGCCGGTAACGTTTGAATCGGAAATATAATTATATATAGAAAAAAAAAACCATCGACAATTATAACCGAATATCGTCAATTAAGGATGATTCGTGTCATTCTCTTCAACGGGCGAATTCGTACGCCACCGTTATAATGGGGCGGTGATTGGAGAAGTCGGCCGCGGCGCTCTCGCGGCTGCATTGTGCATTGTTTAAGCTCTATGGGCATTCGGCCGGCCGACGTTGACGGTGTGTCCCTTTTAAATGTCGCCACCACGGAGAAACTTTCACATTATTAATTTTTTTCTCGATACGACCTACCTTCAGGTGTTTATGGTGAAAGATCGCGTCTCGTGTTTTGTAAAGGAACGTCTATGGGTTCGGATGTGCTTTTAATTTATTCACTTTTAACGCATAGGCGATGGCGGATTGTGAAATTGTTCGTTGCCTTAAAATCTGCCCCGTACGAGGCGAGTTGTCGAACAATGGACCGTTAAGAGTTCGTCCTTGGAGCCCTCGCGTTCGTTGGGGTTTCGAAGGTGTATTATTTTACGCGGGCGGCGCGTCATTACGTACCAGCTGATATGGAATGGGTTTTTTGCGCGAGGAGGTAATTTATACGTGGCTGTTTCGTTTAGTACGCGTCGTAATATCAATGTGAAAATACTTAGTTTTGTATCTAGCATTTGTACATACTTTTCGCATTGTTAATTTGAAATGACTCGAAAATTGATTAAAAAATGTAAATTATAAAATAAAATTGAAAAATGCTTTTATCACTAAAAGATAAAATATTAATTATTTTCTCTAGCTTTTATATAGGAACGCTCATATAAGTTTAAACAAATGTAAGGAGTATATAAGCAACGTTGCATTGTTTAAGTTAAACTTAATTAAACAAGATCAATGCAGCATTCTAACATATTTAATCACACTACCGTTTACCTGCTTATTTTAGTTGCGATCACCTCGTTTCAAAGATTAAGCATTTCCTAGGAGTCTGTGTATTTTTTATTCGTAAAACTGTATTATCCCAGACATTAACATTACTGACCTATCAACTATTACTTACGTGTACGCGTCTCATATCCAAAGTACAAACAAAATATATGTGGGATTGCTTGATCGATTTCGATCAAAATAAAAATTTATCGAGAACATTCCCGTGCATTTGCACAAGAATGTTCTCGATAAACTTTTATTTTATAATCAACAGCCGTTACATCATACATCAAAAAACCAAACATCATCCTCCTCATCTCGTCCTTTGACTTCTTTCATAGTCTCTGATATTGCAAGTTAATCAATAAGGTTGTAACAAAAAAATTAAAAACTGAATATCTAAATGCACGATAACGCTATTCCCACACGCGTGCATCATTTAACACAATTCTTTTGAACCGTTACACCATGAAAGTGGAACGGACAATAAGATTCGCTATCACACTTATGTGTAATTATGCATAATTAACATTGAAAATATTTACAGCGCAACTTGTGACGCGACGTGTAACAATAATTATCAATTTTTTATTACGTATAAAAAAAAGCTCACACTTTTACAAGCCATAAAGTTTCACAACGAGTATTTCTCCATTCCCACATAACGCTGTGGGTTTTGCTTTATTTTTTTTATGAGACCACGACGTAACTGCGCGGCGTGCGCATGCGCTCGTGATTGTTATCTCGGCGTCTAGAGAGATGTGAACTAGTTGCGGGCTCGTAAAGCGTCGAAAGGAACTTTTTTAGTGACTGCGTCTCACCACGAGACCCTTTCGCCTCGTTGTCAATTCGAGGATAAGCAATATATGAATATTTATTGAAATCATTAATATTTAATAAAAAGAAAAATTAAAATGCAGTACAACGCACGAAACTCTGCCGCTCTGAATAGGCTGCGAATGATATACTGTGCAGGTATTGCGCTCCCCCGACCCTTCCATCTTCTCCGCCGCATTCTTATTTTACGCCATTTCGACACTATCTAACAAACTTCACAGCGGCAAAGTTCCGTGTTTTGTACTCTAGGCTGATAAAACTTACAGCGCGAATGAGGCCGATAGAATGGTCGGCAATGGTCGCCTAGAAAATCCTATGTAGACCAAATTGGTGGCATAAATACCAAATATCAACTTAATCGGTCCAGCAGATTCAGAACAAACGGCCTGTGACAGACAGACATAAATGTGACACTACAAGAACATTTTTTTTATTTGGAAGTACAGAACGCTAAAAAGGGTCCAATTTTAAGCTACCGAAACCGACGAGCTTGCATGGAACTGTTAGTGGATGTCGGTGAAACAAAAAGATGTCCAAAGACCCCTACCATGTGGAAATATATAGTTTGTTTGTGCCTACTCCTCTGAGAAATAGCCATGAGTTTTTAGTTATAAATGTTAGCACGAAACACCGTTTCGTTCCGGTGAAGAGGGATATTGTGAAGGCAGATACGGCCACACTTTGAGAGAGGGTAGAGGCTCTAGAATGCTGCAGATTGGAACGGATGTCGTGTGTCGTGTTGGCTTCGACGACGCGTGACCTGGATATGCACCAACCGAGGTAACCAGAAGTGGTTACCTCGCACCCAACACGAGGTAACCAGCTCTGGTTACCTCGTGCTGGGTGCTATGCCTTCAAGTTAAATAACAATAGTAAGTAGATAGCATATCTCTAAACAATAATTTCAACGTAAATAATAGAAACAGTAAGACTTTTGTCTACATAAGTTGAAATAGTAAATTTTATTATTTGATCGATAAATTCCATAAAGTTTATATAAACTTTTGTTAAAATATAATAAATATTACCGTAGTTCTAAGTCGTTAAAGGTCATGATTATTCTTGTTAGACTATGACATTTGTTGTTTCTAAAAAATAAATCATTTTATTCGATATCAGATATTTACAGACTTTTATTAAAATAAATTACCGCTTTCACATTTGTGTCGCCTCCCTAAACATCCTTCCGCGACATTTTAATTTTAAATCTAGGGGCCTAAACTTCAAGCCCTTCAAGTATTCGGGCGTCTTTACGGCGTCCGTGACCGACGGCTTAATATGCTCTCTTAGTATAACTCGACGTAATATAAAAACGTATCGATCGATTGGCCTATTACCAGGACTAAACCCGTTACCCTCCGATTCGGAGACGGCGCCTGGACCACCGGGCCGCCGCCGCTCTCGAATGCAACGGCGGCGTGCATGCAGACATCGCGAGATGCACGCACGAGGGCTGACTTACGGTTGCGTAGTCAAAAGCTTCGCATTGCACGAGAATCGTCTTATCGCGCGAAAGCGACAAGCCGGCGTCGCCCAGGCGACACGCATTCGGGCACGTCCCGAGTTGTACGATAAATAATAATTATTATTCGGACGCGCATCGACGTCGATGCCGCATAATTCGGAAGCGTCTCGATTACACTAAAACGTGTAATCTCGCCTACTCGGAAAAATATATATCTCGATAGAGTTTAAATTACAAGCCTCGTGTTTTACATATTGCCCGCTCGTCGCTTAAGGCTACCGGGTGCGCGGTTAACGTACACCGAATTGATATTTGTCGTAATTAAATTCAAAGAAGATAGCTGTAACGGGTCTCGGTTATTTCACGAATGAGCAGTCTAATGGCGTCGTGCATTGATTATATATTGCTCAATGTGAGGTTTTTTTTTAGTTGTGTTAACGCTTTTTAACCTGTCTTATTAAATTAATGTTAATTAAGAATGTATCATACACCAAGACACTCGCACGCGCCGTACTGGTGTCAAAGTAGGGTAATTTTGTTTCCGCCACACCTTATGCGAAATACGAATGTGTATTGAAGCCACGTGGTTTGGACTACTCCTTGCGTCGCTTATGTCGTAAATCTATAATAAACAAAATATTTTTTCTGGCGTCACGTAAAAACTACTCAACGTATCGATATGGGACATTGAGCATGCGACGCGGAATCGTTTGTAGATGGTTATGGGCTATTTATAATGTTATACATCTGAAACTGTGTTTGTATGGATGTTCGTTACGAGCAAACGGCTGGACGGATTGTAGTAAAATATTGCTTATACGTAGATCATGTTTTTGACAAGGATATAGAATACCTATTGTGTGACAAAATGTATAAAAACTATTAAAAAGATAGTTGGTTATCACTAACATCAATGCCCAAAGATGGAGCAAAATCGACTCCGGCCCGGTATTGGAATTAAAAGCGACATTGGATCTAGATCCGACAGAGTAACAAGACCGTAATCGAGATCGCGATTGGAGGGAATTTATATTATGTATACACGGGAACAAAGCCGCGAATCATAAAAAAAACACACTAATTTTAACTTTTTAAATTTTATTTATTTCCAGCTAAGCGGGTGGGTGGCGACTAGCTGTAGCATGTAACATTAATAGAGAACCAGTTCGAAACAAATATCTCTTTAATGATATTTAGAAGCAGGATACTTTTCTTAATTTATGGCTTTATAAATTTTGTGATATGACTTTGATAATTAAAGACAAAAATATTATAAGTGTAACGCTATTTTTGATTTTTAATCAGGATTGCGTATCTAATAGACATCTCTGCTGCGTGATGGAATTGGAAACTATAAAAAGTATTCAAAATTAATTGAGTTCAGTAAATAAAGCTCTATTTGAATATATCAGGACATTTTGTAAAGAGACTTAGTACTCCGTTGCATCGAGAAAGACATGAACTACTTTGTTAAATTTCGATCGAAACCTATAAATACATCTTGATTACCTGTAACTACAAGAACTTTAGCTTCTCTAAATATGTCTTTATTGAATATTAAACTCTCGTGGCTCGTGGGCTTAGTAACAATAAACTTCAATTGTGACTTTGAAAACCCAAAGTTCATTCCCCAAAGTATCGGAACGCTCATATGTACATGTACCTTCCTCGAATATCGTCCAATTTTGGGACAGTTGAAAATAAATATCAAAATTACATGTCTATAAGTACTATATGTATTTTTATATCGTTCTGTATATGCTGAAAATAAAATAGTAATAAACAACGCACGATTATCGAAAAAGCACAGCTTTCTGATAAAATTCGTATCTTAAAATAAACTTCAGCAATTTTGGTATATTCTGTCGATACCAAGAATGAAATTAGGCAACGCCAATATGCATACGTATAGGATTTAATGTTTAATTTATATTAACATTAACCTACTCCACATTTTTTTAACAAATTTAATTGACCACCAAAAAAATAATTATAACAATGGCTTTACACCTCGCCCGCCGACGTCGGCCGCCCCCCGACGCGCCGCGTATCCGCTGAGTCATCGCTAACCTTCTCCGCGCTGCCTACATGACCGTTCTCGATTCGGGCTTGGAAATGTTAATTTTCGCCGGCGGTATGACGCTCACGCGCGCCGTACGCGCATGATTTAGGGCACGGCGACGAGGGGACGCGCAAGCGAGCGCGTTTATAATCATATGGGAGTTCGATGTCGATAGACATGGATGCAATGAAACGTTTAGCACAGAAAAATCTTACAAATGCTTTAAAGTAGACAAAAAGGGAATAATATGATATAATAAAAAGATTATTGTAATTCATCGTTTTGGTTGTATGCCTTCTTTTTATTTTATGTCATTCCAAGAAGAAAAAGACATAAAGTGCATATATTACCAAAATATTTAAGTTACACTAAAAGGTACACTAGCCATCCGCAATTACAATTTGACTGATAAATTTAGGTAATTACTTTTTAACTAACTTTAAATTACATCAATAACAATGGTTTTAGGTTTTTAAATTAAGTTTGCTGAGAAATAAGATTTTGAAATCTGTAAGAAACAAAAGTGTAAACGATCAATTTTTTAATGGCCGATATATAAAATCCTAATAATTCTAGAGAATGAAATTAATAAAGAATTTTTGAAAATGTCACTTGTAAACGTTTGTCAAACTTTATTTTTCCAACCACTTCAAATTATGATTTAAATTTGGGGGTGTTATGAGTAGTTAAACAAATAATTGTTCACGTGTAATAAATATGGTTTATTACACGTGAACAATTTATCACCGTCGGTCGTAATACTATTAAACCATCATTTATCCAATTTATTCTGTGAAACGTCAAACATCTATCACAGTCTGGAATCGCTAATTGTTCGACGCTCACGCCTGCGCGCCGCCTCGTGATAGCGGCCTTACTGCACGTCGGCGGCGCCGCGGCGTGACGGAATCGCAACAGTCGCTCGCCTTACGCTCGTGGGAGCTCCGCGCCAAATTTAGTTACACTTTTGCTTTCGTTGCAGGTGTTAAAATTGCTTTTAGGAACTTGCGATAATTGCGAACTTTTGCAACTTCCGGACGGCAAACGAGCATTTACAGTGCTAAAAGTCTTAATCGGCAATCTAATCAATTATATCGACTAAATGTGGCTAGTTTAATGTAAACCAATTTGTTCACTTATTTAATTCCAATTTATAGAAATACGTAATTTAATACAGCGTTCGATTAAACGAATGCCCAGTCCAATTACAATTCGAACGACAAAATGATGAAATGAGCAGTTATATACATCCTGCATACTGTGTAAATAGGCAACTATGAAAAAATTAAGTTTTCTGTATTAATTAAGAAATATTTGTGACCAATTTTTAACAATTATTACACGCTAGAAACATAGTAATGTAAAAAGTTGAATGTTTAATACCTAATCTATTGGTATATTGTTATTATTTTTTGAATAGTAAGTAGCACATTTTTTTTTATTTCCATGAAAAATTAGTACATATTAATAAATTGTACTATTTATTTATTACAAAATTTAAATTATCCTAATAAGGACTATTTAAATTATGAAATCCAAAAACATGAAAACTTACAAACCATTTCCAAACAGATTTCAGTTTGCTTTAAAAGCACGTTATTTAGTGTTTATTTCAATTTTAAAATTATCTATCTTAACCTTCAGCATATACACAATAATACGTATATTATTATATAGTTTTTCACATCATTAAGATGTTTATTGCACGAAAATATTTACTAGTCTCATGAATGCAGACAAAATAAACAGACCGGTCCGAATTCACTGACTTTTTAGTTAGCAAATCCGAAAAAATCTGATAACAAGAATTTGAAGGCCAAACATTCACTAGAAGTTTTGTTGAAAAATGTAACTTCGTATCTCATGGAATAATTCATACGAATATTATGAATGCGAAAGTGTGTCTGTTTGTGTCTCTATCTTACTTTTTCACGTCTAAACCTCTGTACCGATTTTGGTGAAATTCAAAAAACTAATACATCTCATTGTCACGTAAAATATTTGTATGTATGACTCCTTACAACTAGAACATTTAAGTCGTTAATTTTAATTTATTTAGTCGGTCGTTGTGCGTTATGCTTTGAGAAGGAGCAGTGTTAGAGTGAGAAGGTACGATTGAGGGGGAGTGGGGGAGAGGAGGGTATGGGGTGAGAGGGTAAGGTAGATTGTAAACGAATGTAAATGAGAGTGCCAGCAATCCGATTGTAACTATGTGATTAATAATAACGTTTAAATCATGACGAAGTCCTAGATTACGAACGATACTGTTTTTATACTGCGTCTTTTGTCAATACTATATCGTATTATTATGATATCGTTAATGTGACAATACTTTGTGACGTTGTTTGGTTGTTTGTAAATCAATTTCGCTTAAACTGCTAGATGTAATTAGATGAAATTAAGCACACACGTAGAATGTCTTATATGTGATATTTTATACCCCCCTCATTAATGCCCTCGTGTTCAGTAGTGCACAAAAACAGGAATGGATAGCTCAATAGAAAAAGCATGAAATGCAGTATCATAATAGAGACCAAGGTCGAATCGCAACTAACTTTGAAATTGGAACTTAAATAGAGAGCAGGATCGGACCGGTATCGACTATAGCAAGATTGCTCGATAGAGAGAATGAGGAAAGAATTGTATGTCGACCCGGGCGGAGTCACGGACAAAAACTAGTGTTTACCAAATCAAGGAAATAAATATTATTTCGTAGGTTACACTTTCATTTCTCGTTTGTTTACTACCATAATTGTTATCGTCGACCGATGTACATATACGTCTCGAATTATGTCGGGCGCCCGGATACGATCACTAAAAATAGAAACGATACATCATATTTATATTTTCCATTACCCATAACCATCCACCGTAATATACAGCGACAACGTTCAATCAAAGCGTTCGACTGCGATAATCTCGCGACGGCGCGGGTACGTATTAAAATCGATATTTGCCCACCGAGACCGCTCCGGGCTCCGCGGACGTCGCTGAGACTCTCACTAAATTACAACCTGCACGGGAATGGGAGTACTGGGCGAGCAAAAAATTAATGGCGCCGCAAAAGAAACGAGAACTCAGAAAATGACCGGCCGTCTGCGGCGGCCCGAGCCGATGCAGCGGCCGCGGGTGCGCGGCGGCGATCGGTCGTTAGAGCCCGTCGACCCGACGATGCGTTTTCGACTCTATTCCGTGAGCGGTACGGACCTCGAGATGTTATCTACTCGATGATAGATCTGAAATTTTCGTACCTGACCAGCCGGCGTGTCTGCGGTCAGCTTCATGTGAACCGGCCGTCAAATGAATACGGCTACGAAGTGAGTAACGCAGAAAGAATTGATTTGTCGGTCGTTTCATTTTTTTTTTTGGTTCTTTATGTAAAAGGTGGTTATTGCATTTTCCGAGAACGCGTAGGTTAGTGTCGGCGCCTGCGTGAATCACGCCGTCGGACGTTGCGTCTGCGCGAGTGACAAATTTGAGGTGTGGCGCGCACGCGATAATTAACGAGGGAAGTTTATCGATCGCCTTATTAAAATGAACATCGATGTTCATAGATGCGCCGGTTTTGTATAAATCTGCATCAAAAGCGATTCTTTTTTTTGCGATTGGCGTTTTTAACCCTGCGGCGACGGCGTTAATCGACGGTAAAACGGGGATTAGGTGCAATTTACAAATCATTTTTCACCAATGATAAAACTGGAATATAAAATTAAATCAATTTTCTATATGAAAGGAAAACGTGATTGAAAAGTATAAAATTGTATATATTTTTAGCTATTGAGGTGTTGGCACAATTTTAAAGTACAAGTGGACATTTTCTGAGGGCTTTCTAATATGCATGCCTACAACTAGCCTAGGACATGGCATTTGGGCCCAGACTAGTATCATTGAGAGACAAACAACAGTATTAGTTTTTTTGTTTTATCGATATCAAATAAGAAGATTGTCTAAAATAACGTAGAGAAATATTAAAAATAATACTAAGTATTTTAACTTCATCATCTATTTCAGTTTCACCGTCACACACTGAAATAAATCACTTCACTTTATGGCAGTGAAATTAATTTCAAATAATGTCAGAAGATTTATATCATTTCTTTATTTACACAAGAAAGCGCGAGTATATTGCTAACCTATACTTAACTAAATGTGTTACTAAAATAATACGTACAAAGCGCTCCCCGTTCGCCGAAACCATTACGGTCGTGTAACTCGAACAGATTTAAGTCTAGCCGTGCAATTTAGTCGCGCGATTGTCTAAAGCGACTCCATCAGATCTCAGCTCTCCGCCCCGAGCCGCGTATACAGCTCTTTAGATAGATACGCCTTGGACTCGTTCGATGAATCGTCCGTCGAGACTTTCTCCTTCGACTCCACCTGCTCGCTGTGGGCGTTATTGTAAGAGTTATTCTCTTCGGTTGTACTCGCTTTTGTCAATCAATATCGTATATCAATACTCGTCCCTAGTTAAGGACTTAAGTGATATTCCTTCGCTTACTATTTCGGCCTTGGTTTTCTTTTTTCTTTCTTTTTATATTTTTTATAATTCGTTGGCCTTTTTGAAATCATTCGTGATCGATTCGAAAAATCTTTAAATAAATCAAGGTGTATCCAAAAGTCGGTTTTTATTCAAATTATTTTACAGGTTATGTATATAAGCATATAATGCAACTAGTCTAGAATAATCGAGCTTTTAAAGCTTACAATGATACAAATAGTTAATATCGTCTGAACGTTACAAGCAACGAAGTCGCTATTTAAAATTGCATTTATAAATTAGATTCATACACTAGCGGTGTGCTTCAAACTCGCATTTGCAATAGTTAACTGCTAATTGTTAAAGTTAAAAACTAAACACGTCAAAATAACGCTAATCTTAGAGATGTTAAGCATTTGTGACATTAATTTAATATCACAAATATCAATGTTTTTAAAACTAATTTAGTTACGTGCCAATTGTGAAGTTATAATAACGTAATTTCACGTGATTAGTTTTTAACTTTAACAGTTAACAATTAATTATTTCAAATGAGACTTTGAAGCACACCGCTGCATCTCTTCTGTTTAAGCGCATACAACATAATAGCATACAATACTAGCATTTACTTCTTATAAGTTTTTCAATAATCTTTATGTAAATAATTATTTTCTAAATTTTTTTTTATTAATTGTTATTATAAAATAAAAATATGCATTTTTTTAGATTGTCACAAGCCATTTCATTTGATATGTCACACAGTACAGTTAGCAAAATCTCTTTTTGACTTTCCTAATTTGCCCCCAAATTGACCTTCGAATTCAATACTCATATATTTTCTCTACACGTCTGTGTTAGGGTCACAGAAATTTACACGTGAACCAGTACTTTTTGACCTAATCGGGCCAGTGGATACGGAGCAAATCGGCTGTGACAGACGGACGGACAGACGGACATACGAGTAATCCTATAAAGTTTCCTTTTTTTTTGTCATTCGGATGTACGCAACTCTAATAATACAAAATTCAAAAAGTGTGAACAACACACGAAGCTTTTTTCACTCGCAGCTCGAAAAAGTTGTTTTCAGAAGAACTAGTACGCGTCGCGCCGGGCGGCTGGTGTTTGTTCAGCTGCGCGCGCGTCTCTCCGGTGAGATTTCTCGTATTCCAAATCAACTGCTGTTTAATCAAGACGTCAACCTGAGGCGTATCTGGACCCTCATTAGTAATCTGTTTGCTTTTGGCCAACACGACTCATGAATTTCTGGGTATGACTAGTTCTAAAAATGGACCTTTTGTTGTCGATCACGAAGTTTTCAATTTCCACACGGATATTGACGGATAATTATTTTTTTAAATTTACTCCTTAAAAATCGATTTTCATATATAATCCACGGTATACAGATAGGGTACGAAATGGAGTGTTAACAAAAAGTGAAATTGAACAGAATGTAATCAAATTTTACGTATAGGTAGATTGTTTTCTCGAATAATATATAAGATTAATATAATAAGACTATATTATCCTTTTTACGAAGAATTCTATAATTAAGAGTAGAAATGCTAATAATATATTATCCATGGTCAAGGAAGAACCCGGATTGGCATCAAGACCGCTTTTGGAATAGCGAGATCGGGATAGCACCTATCAGTGCAACCAAAACTGTCATCCATAATAGGACCCCGACCGAGATCAGCGTCGACAGCGACATCGGCCGATGTTAAAAATGAAGGAATTCATTTCGTGCACATGCGAGCGAAGCCGCGTTCATATTTGAATCATAATAAATTAACAATTGCTGCTAAATTTTAATCTACTGCCAGCAAAGTGGCCGGGTAACTGTTAGTCCGTCAAACATAAATTTTGAAAAGTATAACAAAAGGACATATAATGTTGTTTCATTTTATGAGCTAATTTTAAAACTGAGAGGTTTCGAATGCGTACGTCGATATTCTAAACATTAAAACTATTCTAAAAAAATACAACAATTGGCCGTTATTATTTTTGAAAACAATGCTTACATGGAATTTCAAATACAGACGGAAAATATTATTTATAGATACCCTTGTTAAGCAGTTACTATAAATATGCATATTATAAATTTTAAGTTGAATAAATTAGGTTTTTTTAAAAAAACTGAATTTCCACGATTATTCGATCGAAATGTATTGTAATAATAACATGTTATCACATATGATTTTTTATTAAAATAGTTTGTTAAATTCCTTTGAAGAATATATTACCCATCGACGTATGTTGTGAAAAGTGTACGAATCTATGCGTATGCGTACGTACATACATTCTTCTTACGTTCTTATTGCGTCAGGTTACAATCATCCCATTAGCGTTCTCTCCGAGGCACAGGGGAAATGCTTATAAGTACGCCGGTGCTAAGGAACGAAGCCGGGTGTCCTCTGGTTTCAAGACGCTTTCAGGCAGAGAGTTAGCTCTTCTTATTTTCCAAAATTTAATTTATAAGTCTAACAATTAGCTGTGTCAGCTTTCTGGAAGCAATATTTTATGGAAACAGTATTAGAGTTGCGTACATCCGAATGACAAAAAAAAAAGGAAGCCTTATAAGATTACTCGTATGTCCGTCTGTCCGTCCGTCTGTCACAGCCGATTTGCTCCGTATCCACTGGCCCGATTAGGTCAAAAAGTACTGGTCCTCGTGTAAATTTCTGTGACCCTAACACAGACGTGTAGAGAAAATATATGAGTATTGAATTCGAAGGCCAATTTGCGGGCAAATTAAGAAAATCAAAAAGAAATTTTGCTAACTGTACTGTGTGACATATTAAATGAAATGGCTTGTTGTGACATTCTAAAAATGTATATTTTTATTTTATAATAACAATTTATAAAAAAAATTAGAAAATAATTATTTACATAAAGATTATTGATTTATTAATGAAATGTAGAATTCACATACGGACACTCGATCGGTGTTCAATTTGAATAGGGATTCGCAAATTTTATATGGCACGAGTGTGTATGTGTATATTTTTTAGTCGGATGTTTCACAAAAAACCAAATACCGAAAACGTCGTTAAGTCACACGAATGTATTAGGACAGCGCGGTAAAACGTCACGTGAATCAAAATTACGGTCCTCGCACAAATCATTCGCATTCAAACATTTTGACGACTGTACGACTTAGGATCTTCTGTCAATAGGTGGCGTTCAAAATATTAACCTTAAAAAATTGTGGAGTTAGTTTTTTATTCATTTTCGAGTTGCCAATGCGAGTAATAAATTAGTTTAAATAATTTTGTAATCTGAAAAAGATATTTATTTCGATACCACGCCATATTATTTGTAACTAAAAATATTATAAAAAAGCTTTTTAAATTCGTCCAAATTAAACCGTCGTACATAACTAAATTTTTATATTGAAAAATCGTATAATTTATTTTTCTCTATTAATAATAAAATACACGTTTTTTGTAATAGCTCTTTATTTCTACCTTCCTATAGAGTTATTTCGATAAATGTACTTGCATTCGTGTGTGTAAATATTAAAGATGGAATCGCAAGGGTCTTACGTCTGTTTCATGGGATAGGTTGGTACGACATGGTCTACGCCGCCGCCTGCGCCACGGGGCCCACGCTCTTAACGCCCACGTGTCAAATAGAAAATTGGATGTTTTTACAGCCGATTGAAGATAAGGATCTACTACAAAATACGCATATTGAATATTAATTGAAATTAATACTGTATATTTTTTAAATTATTTATGGGAAATTATAATAATGTCATAAAATATACGAATAATTATATTTCAGAATAAAATCTTATTTATCAGTTTCGTAATTATTAATTATGGAAAACAGTTCCTGTATTTTTTTTATTTTATATATGCTTATGAACATATTAGTTAGTGGATTAATTATAATCCTAATAACCTAATTTCTGAAGCACAGAGCGAGAGTTAAATTTAAGTTAAGAACTCGTTAGGCGATTCGTCCCTGGTCAGGATCCAACCGGCACCTTACGGTTTAAAAGGTATATTCTTAACCACCGAGACACCGATCACTTATAAAGACACTTGATAAATGTGTTAAATTAGTGATCTCACTGAGGTTCTCGGGACAAAAAGTTGAACCATCTCATCATTGTCTTTTTTCGTGGATATCATTTGAGGCGACTAAGAAACTGCCGGCACATCATCGACGATTCATGACGGGATAAACATTAAAGCGGTCAGACGACAATCGGGACCACCAACATCACGATATAAATGTACAGTAAGGGCAAACGATCATGTGAACTATTAGAGAGTTGATGGTCACCGGCGCCAATGCACATTCACAACCTCAGGGGAGTTACTAGTGCGCTGTCCGCGTTTTAGGAAGAAATAGGATATCTGATGGAAGGGGGAGTGGGCCTAATGTTAGTGGTATTTGCCAATTACCCGACGTTGGGAGACATCGACTTAACGGAAAACACCATAAAATGTGGATCACCACTTTGAGGTTAGCAGAGGAGTTTGATCAGGAGTAAACCCGTTAGACTGTGGACAGCATAGAAAAGACCGAAAATGGATACGGTAATTGCGTCACTGAAGCGACGGACGTGCAGGATGTATTTTACGAAATCGCGAACTAAACGGTTAACTTTCATTCACTGCTTCTTTATTAAGATAAAAGCCATAAAACTGTCTATAAATAATTTACACTCTCCTACCTTCACAGTTTTTATTTACACAATAACCGAGTTCGTGTACAACTCGCGCCTTATTTGTAACTTGTAAATTGTTCGACTGCACACGGCTACCGCGCGCGGCGGCACGGGCGGTATCGAGAGCTGGTCGTGGGCGGCGGAAGCGGCAGCGGGCAGAGCCATCTCGCGTTTGTTATTATAATTACGGCCCGTCCGCGTGTCTTTGTCCGCTTTGTGTCTTAGCGCGGCGCTTTCCGACGAATAAACAACCACCTACCCATCTATTAGTTTGGGATGAGACGACGCTAATTCGGCGACAAATCAGTACCGAAATCACTCGGCTCTCCGCTGCTGTGATCGCACGGTAATTTCGTATTGAACTATTTCTCGGAAATTGAATATTGGCAATAAATGGAGATTTCAAAATAAAATTCAATGCATTCCGCAGAATAATAGACTATTTAAAATTTGTAAACTAATGACTACTGTTTAGTCAAATTTGTTTTAAATTGTTTGCTGAATTCGTAATAAGAAAATCTAGAAAATATTGAACCTACAGGCCACTCCCAAAACTTCCCGATATTTTTTTGTAACGTAAGTAGTTCGCAGATAATTTTACGCGTGCGAATGTACTTCAAGCTCTCCGAAATTGAAAATGTTTAATTGTACGTAAACATTTTTCAGTTCTTCGAATGTCGAGCATAATTTTCTTTGATTTGGTAATTATAAATTGTAAAATTTATTTTAAACGGTTAATATTAATATAGTGAATTTGAGATTTTATACTAGTTTTGGTAATATTTAAAAAAAACATTTTACGCTATTTATTGACAATATATATTCGTTTAACGAATCGCATGAAAGAAATTTAGGTACATCAGTCGTAAGACATTTTTTAGATGCCCTACCTCAAAATAAAAAAAAAAGCGGAACCGTTATTGGATCACTCGCGTATCTGACTGTCTGTCTATCTGTTCGTCTGTTACAAGCAATTTGCTCTAAATCGAATATATATGTCTTATAATTTTAAAGTAAATAGCATTAAATATATTTAAGGAAATAGATAGAAATTTACCATCCCTCCCTTATTTCCTTATTTCAGTTTGTTTAAACGTCTAATGTAACCTGACACTAAGTACGCGAGTGCGCACTTGATGCATATCAATTTATCATGAACTTTATCTTTCGCTTCGTTTCAATGACCAGTATAAACTGACACTCATTATTTACTCACACGCGTGGTGAGTGTCAGTTTATACTGGACTTTGCATTATTGCGGTGCAATATTCATTTTAAGAAAAAAAAAATATCAGAATACCTTCTATCCCTCGGTTTTAATCCACGTATTTAAGAATATACAACAAGACGAAATTCAATAATAGACAATATATTAAGCAATTTCCCTCTACGATCTGATGCCGTACATATTTTTTTTAAGTTACACAAATTTGAGTCACATTTTAAAAATTATGATAGATATTCAACATTCGGAAACTTTTCCATGCGATTTGAATTCAAATTTGCCCTGTAAATTCTAGAGCTAAATTTTATAACGTGCGTGTTGACCGACATTGAAACATATAACAAAAAATATTTATGGAGTATTTGTCGTATTCTACTATAGTCAAATAAAACAATGATATTTTTTTTATTAAATTTAACATTTTTTACTTACTTTATATTCATTCAGTTGCCTTCAAAACCATCTTCAATTCAATTTCAATTTCATAACGAAACACAATTTTGCTACAACCAGCTGATCTTTTTCTGTTCATTTTCAGGTAATGCAAGCAAAGCTGTGCGCGAACGGTAAAACAATTACGCTTACATCACATAAATGCCAGCGTAGACACCTTTCTACACTTCACGCCAATTAAATTAATACTGTGGAGCGCCGTAAATTGGCGTTCACTGCGCAATAGATGTGACCAAATAAGCGCAATAGATGTGACCAAATAAGCGCAATGACACGTGACTTGTTAGTTATGGCCATAGAGAATATAGTCGGTGTTGTGGATGATCACCAGCACACGCTAACTTTGAACACATAGCATGAAACACATCTAAAGTTTTGAATACGTAGGTACGATAGAGACATTTTCTCGTGTTCGGCTCTAAAGTCTTAGATCTGTTAATTATAAAGGGAAGCACTTTGAACTCTTTTGAAATATAAGCTTAATTACGTTGAATGTTTTGATATACGTCAGATTTTATGAGCTTCTTAAATGCAATTTAGTGTTATGTAAAGTTGAAGTGACACGTAAGAACTTATAATATGAAATACTTGTATAATTTGAACACTTAAGAAAGTGATAGTTAGTGAAAATGAAATAGAAATACAAAATTTGCGGACAGCAACTCCTTAAATAAAAATGCGTTAAAAATAATGCTGTTGGCATCGGCAATATGGCCAATGGATTCTTTTGGGGTTAGTTTTGCGTACGTCACACGTTTAACCCACCTGACATGATATCCGGGTCGACCGGCAAAGTCTCGGCAACGAGCCATCTTGGTCCGTGCCTCGGACATTGTTGACACAATCGTTACCAACCTTCAATCTGTATTGTGGCGGTGTGGAAGGCTTGAGGTCTAAATCCCTCAATTAAATAAAAAATGATGGGTGGGGGTAGGTCTCAGCAATTAACTAATAAAAAAAATGACACAACAACATCAAGTTATATTATTTTTATACAATCCAAAGATTGTAGGACTGTGCAAAAGTAATAAAATTCATTACAACAATCATAGATTTCGTATAATGTATGCAGCGTTATATTCTCTAGATATCTTACACATGTATGATGAAGCTTTATTGCTCTTTGTTTCTGGAGAGCATTTGAGTCAGCCAGCTGTTGTCCGGGTTGGAGTGTGAGGCGGCGGCTAATTGAACTAAGGCATAATTGGTCGTAACGTTGACACCTTTTGCTCTTCTCGTATGCATGTACGGTCAGCAAAATAAAAGAAAAAAATATATATTTCCTCAGTTTCATTTATGGCATTGAAACGAAAGTAATTTAATACATTTACGAAGAAAATTATTGAAATTGATGGGCCACAGATGGTGTCACGAACGCGTGGCCCCGTAATACTGCGACGCCGATCAGCGGGCTCAGTACGCTGATTGTGACTGATGTGACACGGAGCTTATCGTGTTATAATTATTGCAAGTCTAATCGTAGTAAAGCCAACGCTCTAACTGTAATTTATTATACGAATAAAAGAGACAGTCGTAATAAAACAAACGGAAATAGTTTTCACGAGTAATCCCATCGAAGTTTTTTTTATTGAAGCATTTTTAAATAAAGCATTATGCTTTTATTGATGACTGAATTACACCCGCATAGGCAGAATGAATTACGACAATTAGTCATGACCTTGACCGCTATTCCATTTTCGATACCAATTTGTGGCACTCTGGATCCCGGGCCCGCTCTCAATTCTTATCTCTTCTTATTCTTCGGTTCTCGATCTTGATTCTAATTTTGGTCCCACGGTCGATTACGATCTTGGTCTCGTTCTCGATTTAGAACTTTCCCCGTCTCGACTTCGATTGTGCTCCTCATCCCGTTTACAATTTCAGTTTCGTTACCGGTCACAGTTCCAACATGAACTAAGCCTGGGCAAATCATAATATATAAATAAACTTTGTACTACATTATTCGGGAATAGTTACTTTCTATGACTTAATGGATTTTTAAAAAATCTGTTACTAACGCAAATATGCAGATAAAGGTAAAGCGAAATTTTAATAATCGTATTTTACTCAAGAAGTTTCTTATTATGTAAGTAATCCTTAGCATCGGTTTAGTAGATCGGTTAAATAATGAAAATACGCGGACAATGTCAGATACGAATGCTAATTTCATGGTAATTGTATGAATGGTTTAAGCTGATAGAAATCCCAACCGGTTTGTATGAAGTAAAACAGTATGCAGCCGAACACAAGAACCGCATGTCAATATCACCCAAACCACCTATCCAGTATGCTATTACAGCCAAACCCGCTGAAAAGGCTCAAGAGAGGCGACGTGCTGCCTCACTGAGGGGAGATAGAGCAGTGGCTCTACCTAGCCAAACCCCAACCTCTTGCAACTTTCCTAATTAAGATTCCGATGACTGATATCAGGTGTAAAATATTGGGAAAAAAATCGCAATTACAGTTTCTTACCGTTCTTAAATTATAAAATGAAATACAGACAGAAAAACAGACAGACACACAGTAGCCTATCATATGCGCAATCACATGTTCATAACGATATACCAATTTTCATCACGATCGGTCAAGCCGTTCTTGAGTTATAATGACACATACAGACAAACAGACATAAATTTTAAAAAATGCAGAATCGAGGTCAGTTAGTCTTAAAACAAATATCTATCATGGAATTTCACAAAGAAATTTAATGTACAAACGGACGCTACAGGTTTATTTAATAGTATATATTTCAAATACTTAATTGCGAATTGAACAAAGAAAAAATCCACTAATTAAAAATTTAAATAATAATAGAGAATACCAGGCAAGAATTACGTAATAGCAGCAAAAATATAGTAGGTTTATGCGTATACGGCTTGCCACACAATAAATTATCACTTGAAATCCGTTGTAATATATTCATGTAAAGGAGGATTTTTACACAAAATACTCAATCAAGAATACATCTAAAACTGTGCCAAATTGTTCTACATATCAATAAAATTTATTACTCCAAACGTGTTTGGCCGTCGCATAATTACTTTGTAGCGAAGGGTACATAGTGATAGGGCATTGACTGATTGTGGCTTTCGGCGAAAAGATACGCCCTCTTTTTGCAATTTCCCGAGGTATATCTAGGGCTTGCGGTCCGAGCTCCTCGACCTTACATAAATATACTGAGATTAACTTTAAAAAAAAACAATGAATAACTTTGTTTTTTTTTCTGTATATTAAATTATTATCGAAATCATTAAGTTACGGTGGACGATGGGTTTGCATGCTTTATTAAAAACACATCAACAACGCAACACGAAGTTTCCGAGTTGATTTCATTTGCAAGCTAATTTTTGTCTTAATGCGTATTGCCGCACAATATTGCCACAAAAAAAGTGTGTGTGTATTAGGGTACACACGTAAGAAGTGAAACTTCTTTATGACATCATTTTTCGAAGAATGATTTACTATTTACAACTTCACAGAAATTGTAAGTAGGTTGAACAGAAACAGAAATTGGTTGAATAAAGCTAAATTAGATAAAGTTTATGTAAAAGGCTTTTATTATCATAGACATGGATACAAAAATAATACAATTATTTCACCTTTCTGCTACTAAGATTATAGCATTTCATTAATTATAATAGAATTATTACTATTATTGTTATCGTTATTATATATTTTTGTAATTAATGGCTTAACTCACTGATATTTACAATCAAAAACTAAGGTTAACCTGAAATAACTTTAAAAAAAATAAATACCGTAATCACACCCGCGTGTTGAATGTATTAGAAAAAAGGTTTAATTACTTACTTCTGTTAGAAATCCACTGGAATTAGAATAAATATCTTTTATTCTTTTTGCCAATAACTTTATAAATTTTTTTTCGCTAATCACTTAATTGAAATATTATTTTTCACGTCACTACTGAGTTTCAGAAATAGAAATGTTCAGAGTTTCATGTAGGAGACTTGGTAATGGTATATGTACCTTTCAATTAATGCGATGTTATAAAGGGCCATATAGAATTGTAGGAAAATTATCGAACGCTACATATAAAATCGAGTCACTCAATGAAAGAATGTGAGGTATAGTTCATGTATGTCGGTTGAAAAGGTTTCAACTTAGATAATAGGAAAATGTAATATATACAAACTGTAAATAGATCTAGGGTGTTGACAGAAAGTATATGTGACAGGTGGCCTTAGTAACAATTATGTTTATGTCACGATGACATTAATAACATTGAATAAATATGGCGCGTAACGGAAAAATGTTACCCAGAAATAAAGATGGCGCGTAACAGAAAAACGTTACATTGCTATAAAATTTCTCCCATACGCCGATAAAGAAGTTTCACTTCAAAAATATTCATACTTACATCACATTCAATCGTTTTGAGTGTCCGTTGCTGTGTCCTCGTCGAGGCATCGTCCTTGTTTTAATCTGTTGAAAATTCATCAAATGCTCATTGACTTTTTGGATTGTCGTAATTGAACATGTTGTATTCTTACGAGACATATACGTAGCTTTGATATATTTCTGGGTGTTGTGTACTCATTGTTATAAAGCATACAGACGTCGTCGTAAGTATTGTCATTTAAAGAAATCTCTACGTACTTATACCTAAATATTACTGCAAATATATAGTTTAAAAAAACCAAAAAATACGCTTTTAAATCACATCAAACTAAAAAGTGAAAAATAATTCTTAATATGAGCTGAAAAAATAATGAACAATGACGAAAAATACTAGTATTATTATGGAAAAAGCGTGGATTGTTCTACATACGAAAAATGTGGCACAAAGCGCCCCACGCTTTTTCCACAATAATACTAGTATTTTTCGTCATTGGTCATTATTTTTTTCAGCTCATATTAAGAATTATTTTTTACTTTTTAGTTTGATCTGCTTTAAAAGCGTGTTTTTTAGTTTTTTTTTTAATTATATTTATATTTCTCACTTTTTAGTTCGATTGATTGTTAAAAATTTGTAATTAATAATAGTTGAATTAATAATAATGCTTATTACTGTTACTAAATTCTATTACAAAACAGTAATAGAATTTAGTAACAGTAATCAAATTATTGTATGGTCATTGGTCCTTGAAACGTATGAAAAGTTTCAAATTAATCAGACTTATGAAAATTGGTGAAAATTGTGCTCAAAAATTCCGTTACATACATACATACATACATAGATACAACCCAAAGTTGTAAAAGCAAAAGCATGTTAAAAAAAATAGTCAACGGCTGATATTCAATGTCGAATGAAGATATTTCTTTCGTCTGGCATACGGGATTGAATTAGTGTCGTTTAAATCTAAATCTATACTTTACATGAACGTTATATTTGTACTTGTTATGAAACTGAATGACTTCGGAAGAGGCCGTGTCTAAGACACAGAATTTTTTTCGATTTTCACTGGGAAAAATGAATCTAAAATCAAGTGTAGCCGGGCCATCGTCACAGTCGTGTGAGCGGACAACGAAACCGACTATCAACTCTAAATAATTGTATAATCCGGCCCATTAGGACTGTCGCCGGCGGCGGCGCCCCTCCGTCCGCCTCGCGCCCCGCTATTGTAAAAGGCCGTTACGTACACTTGTATGTAGTGTTGTTGATATATTTAGTATACTTAAATGTCAAAATTTTTATTTTATAAAGACCCAGTGAGTTCTAATTGTAGGTTGAAGATCTTTATTTTAAGAGAAATTAATACCTTGGACGACGAGAACTGGAAGCAAAAAATATTTTCCTAAATTATTATAGTGATGAGACAATACAAACTGGAACACGTGTTAATATAATGTTGATTTTAAAATTTTAAAATGTCAATAAAATCATAGAATACGTAATAAGAAAAAAATGTTCGATTTTGTTTTTCTTATATATGGATAGTGCCAAATTGTTATTCAAAATTGTTAATGAATATTGGTGAAGTTCAGAAATAAACGAGAAATTAACTGTAACAATACAGATCTAATGAAGGTGTATTGCGTGTTAAAGCTGAATGAAACCCATTAAATGATTACAAGCTTCCAAATCGGTCGTAACTTATCTTTTGAGGTATAATGTATGCGAATACGCCAAAAATATTTCGTTAAAATGCCTCAAGAATTTAACTGGAGCCGTTAAAAACATTGACGTCGACGGCGTTCTTATCTATTACAACACGAGGAACAGCAAATTAGTATGTTATAGACTAATTTAAGAGGCCCTCGTGCAAGCGGGGGCCTTGTCAGAACTCATGCGATGCTTCGTTGCGTGTGTGTGTAGTAACATGTTATAAACAATTTAACTATAATACAAGTACGTTATGTATATGTTTCGGTTTTATATTTGTATTTATATTTCAGCTTATGTTAAAAGGTATGACTTTTTTCGTAGAAACAACATCCATTCGAACGGGATGAAAAGCTCAATAAGCACAACATGTGCACGGAACAACGAAGTAAAGCTTATTGTAGATGCATGACCACACTGTAAGATGTCTGCACATTTGGTGACAGTGGTAATTATTGACAATTGTTAATGTATACAACAATAATAATATAACGAGCCTTAATCTGTTTTCATTAAAGCAACTTTCATTAAATAATTATTTTTTTTTATAAACTAATTTTCTTTAATTATCACCGTCACTACATTTACAATCTACGGTAGAGTTGTGTGACACGTATTATTGTAATCACTTCTTTTAACAGTAACAAAAAATAATTCCCATTTAAATAACGAATCATGAGTTAAATAAAAATTTAAATCAAATTGAAAAAGCAAATGACAATGAGTGGTCATAAATATTTATTATTATTTCTACCTATTCTTTGTCATTTCATTCTTATTTTATCAATAGTTTGAAATTTTCCAACCTCCTTTATAATGGATTTAACTCCAACAAAAACTTAGATTTATGACTTTTGATGATTGTTTATAAAGTATAAGTCAAAATTGCTGTTGTATGTATATGAACTCATATATTTTCCTGTCTGATAATGAAACCCCATCTCTTAGCGCTGGGTACTTTTAGTAAAGTTAATTTAGACGTGAAGGACAGCAGTCACTAGGTTATTGAGTCAAGATGTTATTATGGAAAAGTCAATTAGCAGAATATATGGTTTTTTTCCAAGATTCGTCCGTAGTGAGGGTGTAAGGTAACAAGAGATAAACTAAATGGAGGGAATACACAGATCGTTTCGTCGACATTAACCGATCCTTTGGTTTGTTTGACGAATCCTATTGTTGACAGTAACATGCGCAGTGTATTGGAGATAACACAAAAACCCTTCGAAGCGGAGATAAAAGTGCCCACGTACATCCCGCTAACACAATAATGGAGTGTATAGTCCAAATATGGAATGAAATGGCACTTCCTGAACAATTCAGTCTCTACGATCGGATACTTCTTTTTGTTCCTGAAAATTAACAAGAAGCGAACAGGCGTATGTTTTATACGCCCGAGAGCTATGAAAAATGCATTTCCAAAGGCCATCGAAGAATTCTTAAACAGTTGTTTTGTTTACAATGATGTTCTAAGGAATACACATTTGTACTAACTTTTTTTGTAACTCGAAAAAATAAAAATATAAATTTATTACGTTTATTTTTACAACGTGCCCTACGTGTTAATATTATTTATTTAATTAATAAATTCATTTATTTCCCAGTGAATTATATAATAATGATAAATGTCAATAATCTGTTATGCAAACAAAATGTGTTTAATACAAAAAATGTATATTCGTGTGAATGCACAGCATTAAAGCAACAAAATTTAAATATATATCCCCTACAAAGTGAAACATACTAAGTTGTAAAAGCGAGCTACACACTGCGGATAATAAAGATCTCGTGTTTATAAAGCCGTTAGGCATATAATTTTAATGCTGGTTTTGCTGCGAATGTCTACACAAACACGAGCTCGGGTTGCATAAATACCCGGGTTAATTTCTGTATGCATTACCTAAAAGCACTACGACCTCATTGCGTTGTAATTACTGTGTTAGATGATTTTATTCACTTATGTTTTTATGATTACTCTATTAAAAAATATTATTAAAATATGTCTTTCTTTTACTACTTAAGTACTAATTTTTTCCATTTTCTATACCAAAACTATAATGTGAGAAGTCATTAATCTTTGATTTATAACTCTATTATTGTCGGGAACTCTTAAAAATATATCTAATTCACTTGTAACAAAATATTTTCTAGTGAGATTAAAAAAACCTATTCCATTATCAAATAAACTTTTATGACACACAATATTTCTAGTTAATAAAAATAACTAACCGCAGTAAAGTGATCATATGTGATACCGACACATCGCTATCTTTTCTTTTTAAATTACTGATATCTATTATGACGAAATTAATTATACACATTAATATTTTTCCCAAACCATTTAGATGAGAAAGCGCGTCGGGATGAAATTAAATTGTGGACCAATTAGGGAAAAATATAAGGCATTTTCCTGATAAAACGGGCGATTTATAACGCTCGTTAAGATACTTCAGATGTTTGGCGCCGTTGATGCGGCTTATATCTTGAGGCAATCGTTCCAATTGTAACGACGGCCATTTGTTAGTGGACGGGGCCGTGCGCGGCGGGCCACTCTCTTTGGCCGTCGAAGACCGTATGTCCCCTCCCGGGAGAGGATGGCGCACGGATCGATGAGGGAGGGATGAATGGTGGAGTTAGAACCGAAATGTAGCGTAAAAAAGAAACAATTATTTGGCAATATTTTGACAGTACTGTATATGAGATAACGGCGTCGGCGGATACTAAAAAAAAATTTCGAGATTAGAAAGAGAAATATTAACAATGTATTCTGATTCGTACGCCTTTTTTTTTAACTGTTTTTCTTCATTTTTTTTTCTATTATATTCTGCAATGTCTTGATTTATCCATTACACTGAATTTTTCGAATCGATACTACAAATATTTAACAGTTTCTTGGCGGGCAGAGAAGCTTTGACACATCATTAGATCAAGAACTAAATTGCTTTTTTTTTCTATCAAAATTGTGTATACATTTTTACATCAATTCTGTTACCTGTTCTAAAAAAGCTCTAGAGGAAATGTTTCTGGCTGCAGCATCAGGCGTGGTTATAGCATTAAGTTTTGATCTAATATCAGCTCCAAATTATTTTGATACTCTTATCTAGGGCGTCATACTAGGTCCACTGACTAGGTAATTTATAACTGGCAACGCCATCAATAGGAGAGTTTGTAAACGCGTTTATGTTTGCCAACAAAACGCAACGTTCATGATCAATCACGACCTGGAAGCTGAAACCAGCACCATTTGCACACCGGAGATATACAACAATATTATATCAATATATATCCCTGGCGTGTAACCTGTAAATGTAATATATGTTGTGCTAACCTTCTCGCGCAACATAACGAACGAGAGGAATATCTCTATAGAGAAACTTTTATTTAGGACATTGTTCTAGGCGTACAGAGAATCTGTGGATTGTGGTCAAGACCACCGATTTATTGTACTGTCGTCGGACATACGTATATAGTATATACATTACATATTTATGTACACAAAATTATTATTATTAATCGATAAAACACTAGAAAGTGTTGGAGATCTAAACAGTGACGTACACGTCATACGTAAAGGCTTTTAAAAAATGTACAAGAAATATAAGCATCGACAATGTCTATATTACAATGACGTTTAAAATTACATTACCACCAATTCAGTAACGTGACGACATATTTACCTATGTAAATTAACATTGCAACGAGAACTTATTGGCCTTCGATCGATCAGTGTATTTCTTTGTATTTAAATTCATTATCAAAACGTATTTCACTGACAGGATTTATTATGACAGCATACATTACGTGTATCCCTGATAAAGACATGCTATGTTTATTACGTAGATAATAGTTACTGTCCTAGTTAATAAAACTTAAGCTAAACTCTTCACATCGATTACTGAATCTATCGAAGTCGTAGTAGCTGCGAATGTAGTCCGGTTTAGGCACTAACTGACGGGCTTATTCAGAAGTGAACCACTTAGTTTTTTAAACGACCCGTAACAGTTGCCGGTCTTATCGCTTAATAGCGTCATGCTCCGAGCTCGATGCGATTACGATATCGTCGTTCTTGTAGTGAAATACCGCCGATATCGCTCGTTTTAACAAGCGAGCGGATGCAAGCGCCAGCTTAGCAACCGGGCCGGCCGGATAGATAGATGGTGGACGAGGTGAAACGAGTCATCATTTCGGGATCTAATGGACTAATCTTGCAAACCTTATACTATACTCATACATGTCGAATACGTTGTAGGCGCCGGCGCAGGGATCTGTCAAATCTTTCGCTTTGAATAACAAGTAATTTGCTTTCTTAGTTTCGTAGTAAATTAATACATCCATGTTTCATATGCCACATGTTCTCCATTGTCTCAATTTTCTGCCCCTATTTAATTGCATCGTGTTTGGATAACTTTCTAAAACAACAAAAAATACTATTTAAAACATCTGAACGCACACCGGTCTTGAGTAGTGTTTTAATTTTTGTGTAAAAAACAAAACAAAAAACTCGAAATATTATATTGATGAAAAGACGTGTTTTCGATATTCCATTTTCTATTAATAAATTTTATTAAGTCCGTAAGATAAATGTCTGCGATTTATGATTTAAAAATACTATACTGTTTAATATTATCAGAATTTTTTTTTTCTAAAAGTTTGTAACTTGTTATTCAAAAATAATTAAAATAATTTGCGATTCTTTATCATTATCAGATAATGTGATAGTTAACAAAACATGCAATCGTATGTCAATTTCAATTATCCATAGTTATAATCATTTGGCTAGTTATTCCAGTTTCGTTAAATGCGTGGAAGAAAGACGGCGCAGTTTTTCAAGCATTATAAAATTAGAAGATTTTTTTTTTTCACAAATGTCTACAAGCTTTTTGGGTCACCAGAGCGCTTTCGTATACGCTTGCCGCACCGCCGAGGCACTTCGTCTCGCACCCGCCCGAGTTTCGACGACTCGCCGCATTGGCGACGTGCAACAGTGTCGCTGCACTCGCGTTCGCGTTTCCAATGAAGTTACAATATTCGAATGGGTGTACACTCCCGGCCCATCGATGGACTCTCGACCACCTGCCAAATGAAAATAACAAATGGGAATTTCGAAATCGTATCTCGTTTAAGTGCAATATTCGCTTCGAAATCTCAATAAGTTATCGATGCGGTCGTCGAGTTAAACACTGTTGCGGCCTTAAGGTCTGATTTTGCGTTGTGTTTAACGAATGTTTTTTTGTGTCCGTCAATTGTCCAATTAAATATATTATTGTTGAAATACGCTCATTCCACTTTCAGTACATACCATAAAAAAATGTCAGCCTAATTGGATAATTTAGGAAACGATTATTTGTTTCGTAACATACTTTGTCGCACAAAATAATTTATTAGGTTTACAAAGTTGCATTCAATTGCTTCTCATGCATAGAATCTGACATAGACATAGAATCTGATAAATATTATCAAATTAGTAATACCTAACATAAAAACTTAGAATATTAAAAAATAATCTAATTTATTCTACACTAGCTTCTGCTCGCGACTCCGCCCGCGTAGACATAATGTTTTTCATCTTGTACATCGACCGATCACGCTTGCATGATCCCGATCGCTACCCAGATCGATGTCTATTTTGATCCCCATTCCGCTCTTGACGCTAGTTTGTCTCACTCTCTACTCCGATCGCATTCCCGATCTAAGTAGAATCCGATTATGATTTCGTTCTCGATCCCAGTCCCACTTTCAATTCTGATTTCAATACCGCTTCTCGTTCCCATTTCAGTCACGGTTCTTAATTCTAATTTTAATTCCACACTCGATTTCAACCTTAGTCCCGGTTTTGAATCTCTATTTTATTCCCCGTCCCGCTTGTGATTTCGACTTCTTTCTTGGTCAGGGTTCGATATGGACGAAGGCAGGGTAAATGCTAATATCTAAATGAAATTTACGCTGTATAGCCTCAATCGCACACAGTTAGGCTAAGAATATTGCTACCCTAGTGTAATCAAGGATAGTACAACTTTCTATGACCTAAAGAATGTTTAGAATCGGTTCAGTAATTCGGTTTAATAATACCAATACGCAGATAAAGTCTGGTACAAATATTAGTTTTTGAATGCCTATAATCTTCGCGCAAGTGCGAGCAATAAGTTGACAAAATTTTATTGCAATCGAATGAACACTACGGTAGCCCATAAAATACGAAAAAACTAATATTGATTTTTATATATCGCTTAATATGGTAACTTGATTGAAGTTAGCCAGTCATATTATTTATAACAGCCATTCATCCAACGACGAGTTCAGACATCAGGTCACTACGTGTTTCACACTTTTTTTTTAAGTTTTGGGGTTCGGAAGTCTGGATTAACGCCGCGAGTTAGATTAACAATACACGATATGCGATCTGATAAATACATTATGTTGAGGTTTCGCCAATATAAACGCATAGTTCCATCCGATTGCCCTATTACAAATGCGAATCGAGAGCAACGCCATTCTGCGTCCAGGAAGACCTAATAATACCTGTCTGGGCACTAGGGATGTGCTACATTGTCGACTTTAAAATGAAATTGTATATTATTAAATCTAATTCACCACAACATATTGTACCTATTGTACTACTACCTATAAACGTTCCACCGACAGTTATCCCTGCGAAAAGAGTATCAGACCAGAAACCCACCTTCGTCTACACCATAACTCACGCTTTTGAAGATTCTGATTAATTTTCTTCGACAGATAGATCATATTTGACTGATTTAAAATGAACTTATTGTTGTTTCAATATAGAATTTTAAATATACAATATATTATTTCTATCCCTAACTGTCAATAATACAAATTTAAATAATCTTTATTACGGATTGAAAAAACAAATAACCTGACTCGCACTTCTATTCAACTATCTGGTATAACTTTGAAAATTAAAAATGAAGGTACTAAACTTAATTTAGTAAAATGATTGCATCAAGTGCAGTCACCGAATTGTAGGAGAACCTTTCTACAATCTCATTTCATATTGAAATGCTTGTGGCCTTTCAATTTGAATGAGATTGATCTTGTAAGATTTTCATGCTGAATTTGCTAAGACGGTGTAGACATGATCAGACATACCGTCACGTATTTTATTATTGTCTGTTGCTTGTTAAGCTCCGTTTTATTTATTTATATTTTTGTCGTACTATTTATAATAAGTATATTAACAACAACAGCATATCGACAGTTTTGTAATGAACATCACTAATGGTATGAGTTTACGACGGTCTGTATTCACGGCGCCTGTCGGCGCGGCACAGCTTTACTGAATCATCCTTTTGATACTAAGGTTTCTTTAAATCGACTAAATTTTCCACATATTTAACGTATAAATGTTTATTATGATAGGTATAACGTAGAAGTTATGATTTGATTGTTTTTTTTTTTATGAAATGTAGAATTATATTTTAAAATGTATACTTAAAATCATTCGTTAAAATAATTACATTAACTTTTTGCATAAAAATAATCTATAAGGAGAAAACTTTTTAAATAACTCTTAATTTAATGGTGCAATTTTTAAAATCACTGTTTTTCCGTTTGAAAACTTGAAGAAGCATACATTTTTTCGATAAAAATTACATTATTCATTAAATAGAATATTATAATTTAACTAAACTAGTACTTCATTTAAAGGTCATAAACTACTAGTGCTCATAAAAAACAAATCAAGTTCACCTAAACTCTCGCTATACCGGTCCATAGCTAGTATGTAAGCTGGCTGATTCGCTTTAATTGACATCCGCTGTCGTCGGCCTTAAGCCATCATAAAAACACTGATTAACATCGGCGCTTTCATGAGAAAACTGTTACTCGCGCAGGCTACATCTCGCGAACTCTCTGCCAAAGGCTATGATAAACGAAAGTCGATCTGAATAAGTGGTCTTCGGCAAGCTTCGATGTCTTACATCGCTATTGATCTATAAATCATAATAACGCTTTCATGACGTGTTGATATTTACATCGACGGAGTTTTAAGGGAAAATGTTAAAATAAATGAAATATAACTTTTTGTCATTTAATTACATTTCCAGCGGAGGTAGCATTATGCTGTGATATTAGATTACAGCATAATGCATTTTAAATGTATTAAATACTTTTTGCGACAGCGTACAATGTGAACTCGCCATGTCTCAGGTGCATCGTAATTTTGAATGGGCTTATAAAATTGACTTCTGAACTGATCTGTAAAGTGATATACATATGTATTATTTAAAGCAATAATTAAAAGTAGAATAAGAGTCCTATGTCGTGATGCGAAGGCTGCCAAGAAATAATGGTAATAAATTTCGTTTCAATGTTTTATACACGAAAAATGTTGCAAGCTACGCGTTAATTGCACCAAGAATTCCAAAGGTAGATATCACTAAATGGAACAACATGCTGTCTAACATAATAGCCTAAAAACAAAAAAAAACAGATTAGAAACAATAAATATAATTTCTTTGCGATCATTTTGAATATCCGAATAAAAAAATAATATTTAATTCAAATCCATTATGAATAGCTAACTAATTTCTATCGTATTCTTAAAAATTATCTCAAACCTTGTGAAATATTTTCTCGAAACAAGAATATTAATACATTTAAAACTACCTCCCACTAAACCACCGCTATCGATACGTTATCACCAACAAATGACTTGTTCCTCGACTCCGCTAAAAACGGCCGTGTCGTGTTTTCAGCGATCCAAGATTAATAGCATTATTACCACCGTCGGACGTTAAATCGTATCGCTTACCATGACGGCGAGGCTGTGACGAGATTACGATCTGAGTCACAAGGCGTTATGTCATCGTGCGCCGGCGCATTCACCCCGGCGGTACCTTCGGCTACTGCGACTACGGCCCGACCTTGGACCGTAGAACCCCTCAATTTCGACGTTCGCCTAGTAGTTGAATGTAATTATAGTCACTTTGGAAATACAATTATAGTCGCTTCGGCATTCGGGCCTCTACAATGATGTGTTAATCTCATGGTATAGTTAAATATTGCTTGTGTATGGAATACTGAACTACAGTAAACATATTAAATAGATTAGAACTATTACATTTAGGCGTAACTATTTTAATTAAATTTTTTTTACTGAAATGGCTATTTATTGAAACGTGAACACGCAAATTTTGCACTTACTTCAAATTATGATTGCTCGCCTTCACTATGGATAGTAACACAATGATTAGATACCTTTACCTGCAACACGTTAAGTTGAGCAACATTAGGAAAAGAGTGTATGATAATTTTTCACGTGTAAAATGTAATTTAAGGTACCTCCTTAACCCTGAAATAGCGTGTTAACCCCTAGGCGAAGAGTGTCGCTAAGTATTTCTATAATAAGAAGAAAAAGTGTAACACAATTCCAAGCACCTAAGACCCGACACCTTAGTCTGCAGCTAGCCTTTTCTGTGGTTATGGATGTACACGTATTGCTGACTCACTAGATTTCGCTTTGTACTCTGTCACTATCAATCTAGTGAGCATGAAATACAGCACACCTGGATAACAGACTGAGCTGCTTTCGCGCCTCCAACTAATTCCTACGACAATGTAATATTCTATCGCAGTAATTTCCGTAGACCAACAGATAGGCTAAGACACCGGACAATATAATTCTTAACATGCAATCCAATGCGGGCGGAACTGCAGTAGCGAAAATGCACTGCACGAAGAAATCCATAAATCATAGCGTTATCGACGCCAGAACGAGGGCACACACAGGCCTCGTGGGCGAGGGCCGCCCATCGCCCGGGGCGCGGAAAGCTTAGAGCTGTAGAATCAAAAATTATGATTCTAGCCATCTCACTGGTGTAAATAGAAGCGACTCGGGCTTCGATACACAATCGGAGAATCGTGTTAGTGAACAGAACTTTTGTTACGTCTATAGGTGATCCGGCTGCGACATCGATGTGTGTATGTCTTTGTTCGACGTGGTTTATTATGTAACGGATATTTTGACTGAATAATGTATCGGCTCAAACCACGCCGCCTAAAACTTCAACTTACATATATCATTTTGTTGAAGTAGCCTACCGCTAAATAAAGATGGAACAAGGACAATGATAATAAAGAGCAATGGGTTTCGGAGGGTTGCAAAGGATTTCATGAAGATGTTTTCGATAATATGGTTAGATGGACAGAGATCGAAATCCTGACCGAGGCTGGTATCGAGATTCATCATTTTATAACCACAACAAGAAACGTACTCTCGTACCCGACGTGGTGAATACATAGACGTCTACTAGTATCATCGTAATTTCCGACAATCTCAAGCTACAGATCTCCGCGCGGACCAGATTCGCTATGCCCCAGAACTATGAACTGTCGAGCGACCGCACCGGACTAACGACAGATCTAATGCTCTGTACGTGCCCTGCCCGAGCGCAGCGGACGAGCTCTTCTAACAGTATTCTCACTACACGCTCGGAATACATAAAAAACGACGACGTGTTTTTTTGGACGGCAATCTCGAACTGGAGTGACTCCGATCTTTTGTTTACAAGGCGCCTGATAAACGTTTATTGCCGCCCGTTTTATGGCCGTGCGTTTTTATTTGACGCCCAACGGAGCGACGTGAGACGGCGTAAGGGAAGCCGAAACATGTAATACGCGAATGGAAGCTGTTGACCGTATATATTATTTTATGGTTATTGCCGAGATGTAATTTGCATTAAACTGTTGGTTCAACCCAAAAAAAAAAATGGAATTAACGGCAGTGCCGTTACTTACACTCGGTTTGCGGTGATATATCTTTAAAAAAAATCCATTAAATCGGACGTCGAGCAGTCTTTACACATGTCGCGCATATGAAATTGACTTTGAGCAAACTGCAACATCGTTTTTCACGACCTCCATCGTGTGAAGTGTATAAAAACGTGTTTGCGTTCGATTCCCTGTACCCAAAACCTACCTTGTATTAAAGTTTCGCCCTCGTTTTCTAGCCGAGTCCTAAAGAACAAGGTATTCCTGTTGGTATATTTCATCAATGTCATTCTCTGCTATTAATACATGTCCATACGTATGCCTTGTATGCCTTGATATATCAGATCGCTTTAAAAAAATCGTCTCATATTTTTTTACATTCAATGACTATCTTTCAACGGGCAACCCGTAAAGGGGATCTAGACCATCCGTCTCGACAGTTTGTGTGATCGGTATCGCGGCAAAGTGACGATTGCAAAACAAACTTTGCAGGAAGATTTACAAGAAGACGGCGACCGATTAAATATTAATGCCGTGAATATAACTTACGCATCTGCATTGCCATGCATCGTCTCCGTTTTTAGCATGCTATAATCCCTCATCATTACAAACGCTACTCTATTCATGATGTGGTTAAGTGCCTTTTTCTGATGACTCAACGCCTGTGTTGAAGACCAAACAATGTGAGATTGTTCTTGAGACGTCGACAACTGGACGCCGCACTTCGACTTTATTGTCATTTGATAAAGTCATGTGCGCCTCCCCTTTGTTAGACATGTTTTAGTTAAGCGATACACTTGTAATTGTATAAATGCTTCGCTATGTAGGAACTATCATTAGTTATGTTTTAAAGCTAAATATTTGCGAGAAGGGCGATACTAGAACTCGTAACCCCAGAACAGACTAATAATAAATAACAATATGTTTAATAACATCATAATTATGCTTTTTAAAAATGAACAATTTTAGTACTCATCATTCAGTTTAAACAAATGCATATTAATAAACATATTAATTAATTTATCACGGATGCCTTGTACGTATGTGAGATTTACAAAACTATTTTATAAGCCTCTATACACGTGAGCATAATTATAAATACATACTTACCATTCCTTCAAAAGAAACTTTTGTGATAGAGGTTCTAAATTGTCTATTGGACAGAAAGCTTGCTGCGAAACACTGTCATCAAATATCGGTAATGCCTTATTATATATTATAAATACTAGAATAAGTTCGTTTTTTTCCTAACCAACTTTAAGTATTATTCACTTTTGTCATCACTTAAATGTTGAATAACACTATTATATCACTAAAACCGAAATTCGCCTTTTCGATTCCCTTATTAATCAAAACAACGCAGGATAGGGTTATAGATTATATAGCGTCTCTGCTCTTAGCAATCGCCTCGCCAACTTGGAATTGTCATTCTCCGAGCCTGACAACATAATTAAAGCAATCTGTAACGTCACGATTCGGGCCCGGGCCGCTCGCTCGTGATCTCACCATCGCCTCGGAACGGGATCGCGGGCTATCGGTCATTCACAAACACAGTGTTTGCGCCCGGTCGCAGGTGAGCCCGTGTTGCAGTTTTACGAGCTACTTTATGGGGCGAAGCGAGGTAAAACACGACTGCCTCTGTACCAATTCGCCCTTGCGTAAGATTTCCCAACTGGGCCGCCGTCGGATTTTAGCCGACAGTTCGAATTTATCGGGTCTCAGTCCAAGTTTGTAAATAATCTTTACACGTGAAAGGACACTTAAGTTGTTGATCTATCAAGGGACAGTCTGCTGTAGAAACTCGAACCGTAGAATATTTATTGGCTGATATTAAATTCGTATTATACGAACTATAAAACTGTTAATGTTTCATTAATAAAATTAATGCAAAATATCTATATGTATATTGTATAATATAGACACTATGATGTAGATATTGTGTAATATATGACATTCTATAAATCATTTTGGGTTATTTCTTGTCTTTCGTGGTCTTTTTAAAAAGTAAATAGCTTGTCCAGAATTTTAGAAATATTTGAGGGAACAGAAGGAGGTAAAATTCATTTTTATTGGAAGAACATTTAAATGATTGCTTATTTAAATATTCCATCAAAAATATCAATGTAAAAAATTATGCATATCTCCCAACAATTCGCCGTAGACTTTTTATATCTCTTTTTTATATTTTAAGAGAGCCACGGCAGTCGTTTTATTCTTTGACTATGCAGTTAGCAAATTAATTGATATTTGTCCTAAAACTACTCGAAAAAAATAAAAAGGATGTGATAAATAATATTCATGCGTATTTATGATAAATGATCGGATTAATTTTATTTAAAATTTATACTTTTTAGTACAAGTTTTAAATAAAACTAAAAAAACTCTGTATCACGCAATCACGACGAAGAAATATACTGTCCTGTGAGGTGTTGCGTCATGAACATGCTATGACCATATACGAATAGCTATGGCCATGTCATCTTGGATTCGACTAACTCGAGATGTGCGTATACACGACAATGCGTCTCAAGGTGCCCAATAAGATTAAGGCACAGCCCTCAACTTACAAAAGAAATGAATTATGTTAAATTTAAAAAAATACGTCAAAAATACTGTCTACTTGTAACACGCAATAACATATAGCACGCAACCGACTGCTGACCTTCGAATCTGCTCTTCCCCTACGAATCTCAATCCAAGCTTAGGTGTTAGATGTTTGTCGCTCCTCGTAACTGAATATCCAATTCGTTGGATTGGCATTCGTAGTGGATGAGCAGATTCGAGGGACAGCGGCGGGTTGCACGCTGCGTGCTGATGCGTATTGCGAGTATGCGCATAATTATCAATTTTCGCGCATTAAACCCTTCCACAAAACCAGAATAGAAATCCTTGTAAAACTTACATCTCCGTCAACTGCGTACGTGTTAACTTAACGGGGTATTAGAGTGATTTTACTCATTTTTACCTTCAATTTGCATAGATATGTAAAGCAGATGATTCTTCTCAATAAGAAAAACGATGAGTTGATTTTATTCCGCTCTGCTGTTTGTATGTCCAGCTTTGCTCTTTCGCTACATTCAAGCGTCGCTAGTCACACTTGCAAATCTATAAAGCCATACACGTGACGGGGATGCCATATTGTTTCGCATCACCTATTCCGACATCTCGCCTTGCAAGAATGTGAATACCAAAACACGGGATTTGCAAACTCGAGTCGACGCAAATCATTCCGATCGTTCCGCGAACCGTTCGCCCGCCGACGCGACCGCGACCGACCGCCGATACCCGGAACGCACGTCGATGCCCGGCGAACGCGCACAATCCGGCCGTTCGCGGCGGACGGGCCCGCGACTGCACGGCAACTCGCTGAAGGACGGCCGATTTCGCGGTGCGGCGTTAACGCGACGACCGCTAACTCGCACATCGGAGCGCGCGTCGCTCGCCGGCCGTTTCGGTGACGGACGGCCGCAGTCGCAAGTGTGCACGTAGAGTTCGATGGTGCAATGTCACTCGAGTGAATTTAAATTTTATTGACCGGCCTTTTCCGACTTTTATGCCGAATTAAATAGCGTTTCGATTTACGGCAGTGTTCCAATCTTATCTGCGGTGTCGCTGCAACTTGTTTTTATAGGGTTCATTCATTAGCCAAATGTAAATAAACGGAACCCTTATCTTTTTTTTCTCCGTCGGCATATCACAGCCTCATAATTTATTCACAAATTGGAATTGTATCGACAGGCGTCTTATGTACACTACAAAACCATATGTTTTTCAATGAAATTACGTATAAAGAAATTTAAGATTATCTTTCCATACATAAAAATAAAAGGCAAAAATTTTTTTTACCTGTGCCCCTTTTATACAATGCCATTCGACAGGTATTTAAAAATGTGTTGGAGGTTAATAAGCGACTTTTTCTCTTAGGATTATTTTCGGATTATTCGCTTTCAAAACGCTTCATTTAAAGTCGCCTGCTTTAATTTTTTTGACCATTCATTTTTAAAATCTATTGACCGCCCAAGTGGACACGCATGCGAATTTTAATGCAATAAATATCTACAATCCAAACATAATGATGTACTGATATTATACTAAATTTATAACATGCTATAAGATGCTCGTTTTTTTTTAACTTAATGTAATTGCAAATATCGCTTTGTTTCGTTCGTTGTCACAGAGTCCTTGATATGATAATCCAACTCTCGCGTTGGATGGTTTTAGTTCATATATTATACTCCACCATCGGGTATAACAGTTAACTATACCTTCGCGTTAGCCGTCCCAAACCTAACATTCCGTTTCCTGGATATTTTTTTATTGATATGTAAATGAATTCCTAATTAATGTACCTATGTAGGTACTAAATCTTAGCTCTCACGCAATTCGGATTTCTGATGAAAACTCTATGCCACTATTCTTGTTTTTACAAAATTTATATATCATTAAATTATTATAGTATTCTGATCAGCATTCACTTATTGACTTTATAAAATTGTTGCAATCTATATGTCTTCTATAAGTGACTAAAATTTTATGAGTTTTTAAAACAGTCAATAGCATTAATATCACAAAGTCATTTAACAATTTTACTTAGAAGTTTGTTATGTTCTTTCAAATTTTTGGTCATTAAGATTTCCAATTATTCTTGTCATACATTAATTCTATAAAAAAAAAACTATTTCGTATAATAAATACGTCTACTTTCACAAGAGTCGTCCACTTATAATTTGTAAGTTAAGCGAGTTTTCTCCGTGGTTTCTAATAATCTATGAGCAATATCCAAATACATATGTAATATGTTCCTTGCGACAACTGTCAGAGCATTATAGAATTATTTGATTAAGAAAATTATACAGAGTTCCTCTTGTGAACACTAGTCCTTTTTTTCACAAAGCGTAACGCATTCAACATAATTCTGGTGAGTTATAATATATTGTGCTCATATATGCTCATTTTTCTTTCTTAATTCTTCTTTGCTGTTCTCAGTATCTATTTATCCCGTCGGCGAACGGGAGAATGCGTCTCAAAAATGGGAGAGAGCTCATTAGAGATGCCGTGCCTCCGCCAGACGTTCTGGAATGTTCCAGCGCGTTTGGTCCCGCGTGCGCGCACGTCTCGCTCGTTACTCATACGCGTCTGCTTCGAGGAATTATTATGCGAGGAATTTATAAACGTTAACCCGATATCGTTGTAAATTGTTTTACGATTTAACAGATAACAATGAGAATTATGTCATCTCGATGTATGATACGGCAGTCGATGTACAATATACACAACTATGTGCACTGAACATTGTCTCAGTGCTTTTTCCATGTTTAAACATTACACTGCCTGACCGGCGGTAGCAGTCAACAACTGACTGACGTATTACAAGTGCAGTATATACATATTATGGTGCATCCGAAAAAAATTAAATCAAAAGTTTTTAAATCTAAGAATATCGATTATAACTACCAACTCCTATACAATAGTTCATCGACAGTAGGTGCGGTGTTGGTGTAATTCTTGACAATCGTCATTAGCAAAGTAAATAGAATGAATGACGGAGTGATCTGCCTGATTGCATTAGATAATAAATTTCCCATCAACGTTATCTCCGTAGATGCACCTCTGGCAGATTGCGACAATCAGTTTTTTTTCTTAGTGGACTTAGCACTTCGAGGCAGTTGTCATATCAAGGAAAAGAAATTGCGGAAGGTTGGAATTGTCATGTTGGTCTAAAGGCTTCAAACGATGAACAAATCGTAATGTGCATAAGTAAAGATCATATGTTCCAACAGATTTTAGTAATAAAGGAAGGCGAAAGAAATAGAGGCGAGGCCGTCCACCGACTGTTTGGGCGGGAATAATCCATAATGGTGTGCTGATAACGGTATATATTTAGTTACTCTTGGCGACTGTGTGTCATAACAGACAGTCGCCAAGAGTAGCCCAAAATATATTTATATAAAATCGGGAACATGGCAGGGATCGTTTATGTTTTTTCCGTGTTTGGTCCGGACCAGCCAGATTTTGCGACATGTACGTTTTTTCTACGACAACTATCACGACACAAGTTTCAAACCACATACGGCTTTCTTATCCCGTCGATGATGAGCCTATAGCTTTTTACATCATAAACATATCAAATAAAGTTAAATAATTAATAAGTAAGTTTACATTTAAGCACAAAATTATTCAGGGATTTTTTTTTATAGCGACCGCTCTAACCAACGTTAAAAAGTTTATTTACACACCAAACAAACTGCTAAAAAGAAATAAATCCAAATACTTAAGATATTAATAACCGGTCGATAAGTAATAACAGCCAATTGATAGCCTTTAAATTGATAATAACATCCACACAAAATATTCAGTAACCCATGGAAAGGCTTTAAATCTTTGATAAATTATTAACAGTTAATACGCAGCCTTCCATGTTATATAACCTTTCGCCGTCAACGCACGATTTTACGGCTTTACGTTGTGCGCGACTAATGGATCCACACCTTTTTGATGTTAACGTTTTCCATTCGACACATATTTTCCAATCGTAAGTTTTATGGTGAACACAATCGTAGTGTCAATAGAAGGTCACTTAAATTTTAAGTAGATATGCCCTTTCGAATATGTGATGTTTCAAAATGGGACCCACCTACTTATATATTAATATATTTATACATTTTTGTGTGCGCCAAAAAAAAAAAAATATAGTGAAACTGTCGCAAAAAAAAATACTAATAATCACGGAGAGTATATTAAAATAAAAATGAGATATGTACAGAGAAAAAAAATGTCAAGGTTCGCGCCGTAGATTTTAGTGAAAATGTCGGGATGTAATCATAATAATAGTTCTGACATTTGCACGGCACTGGATTTTTAAGGTTTTTAAATTTTGACGCGAGCTTTCTTTTGATTCGTGTTTTCTGTGATTCCACCATATTAATAAGGCGTGTGAAACGATATCTTTAATTTTCTTGAAATTATCAATTTCACACCGATTTTTACATACATTTCGGTGAATATTTTTACTGTGTCTCTACGAGTCCTTCTCGAGTTCTTCTCAAACTCTTTCCAATCACACCCTAGTCAACTTACTGTATAAATGCGTTCTCACGCTTCACTAATTTATAATTTTGCACAACCCTAATTCACGACAATCACGCGCAGACGCTTATACTAGCCCGATGGCGTCACGAGCAAAACAAACGTTTCACGATAAACACGTACAGACATGCTGCATCTATTGTAACCTCAACCATTGTTATCGCTTCATTACTCCCGTCATAATTAACGATTGAAATCTGACAGTATTTTGTAACAGAAGAAAGTTTGACCGGCTATTATCATTGTACTTAACCAGTTATTTATCAAAGACATTTCATTGTGTTCATCACCAAACATTATGACTTTGCTTACCCTACTGGCGTTTGCAGGTGATCTCCCATTAGCGGATCCGAATAGTTTTGCATATGGAAAACCGTGGGATGGAAAATATGAAAACAAAAATAGTAACTGACACTAAACTGTTATATTTATTAAAACAAAAACCAATTTTTATTTATCTTCAAAAGAATGGAAATATTTTTTAAGACTTCATTTTTCTGCGTGAATTGGCCATATTTGGTCATTTTATCGTGTCGCGTATCTTACATAGCTGTACAAAATATACATTTGAATGTTCATTTCAATTTTCAAGTGAATATTTAACATTCACGTATTTTTGTTGTTAATCACGATTTCGAAAATTGTTTTCAAAATTCATCCTACTTCAATTTTTAAGATCAAAACAACATTTAATTACATTTAGCCTATAACATTTCTAATACGTTTTTCGGATCACGATCACCACATTCGTGGATTTGAATTAAACTAAAAAAAAATTGTATTGTCGATTAAGGAGATAGTGATGTCATGTACTCAGAGTTCACCGTCTGCTACCTAACCTAATGCCTACATTGAAAAAATAGATTCGAGAATAAAAGTCTATCCTAGATTTTATGATGTGTCGTCTTACGAGACACCACGTGCATCATTTTTCAAAAATGACACTTATGCTATGACAATTTTACATTCGCCTATTACCTTTCAATTTCTGTATACAAAAATAGATAACTTAAAAATATTTACACTTTATGGGTAAACAAATAAGTACTATACGAGACACAAAAACCTATCGTGTCCAAGAATAGAATCATCGGATTGGGTGGCATGATAGATGTCGAGAGAGCGCACGTGTCAACGAATTAACGACTTGGGGAGGGATCCGAACAGATAATACGCAATATAGGGGCTTGAAAATTTATGGGGTGCGGCTGCCGAGGTCACGTTTGTTTTTGATGCAAATGGTTCATTCGTGAGGACATTTCCGTAAATGTTCTTGGCGATTTTTTTTTTTTGTTAATCTTGATAGAAGTAAAACATCAAAAAGAGGACTATTGCAGGAATAAGGTTCAATACTCATGACTGTCCCGCGCATAAAAATGAAATATAAGTTAAAGTGAAATTATAGTAGAATTTGCTAAACTGTGGGTCAATATCTCGACTGAGTTATTAGTAGAAAAAGTTGAACATGTTTAATGGGTGAAAAATAGTAGTTACATTTAAAATGTTAATAAAATCAATATACAACCAATAAAATGGCGATAATGATTGTGGTAATATTATAATTTGTTTAGTCCCTTAACTATACCTAAGTATACTTAATGTACCAAAAGTTTATTAGACGAAGTTAACTGCCGTATTTCTAGCGGTTTTTGTTTTTAATAAATAATCTTAGTTATAGTATGTCAATAACATGTTCAATGTGCAACATCCGCCATTTTCGCTTTATAGTCATAAATTCAAATATATCAATGACTGTGTCCGACGCCCGTCCACCCCGATGTCGATACCACTCTTAACTTCGACCCCGCTTCTACTTTTCATTCCAATGGCGATCCCGATTTCGGTTTTAGTATTTTTTTTCTTGGACGATACTGCTATTTTCCTAGAATCATAATTTTTTTTTAGTATAAATCCAACCTTGTTGTTCAAGAGATAACCTACTTCTATGCACAATTTAGATGTAATACATTTAGACATTTCGGAGATTAGCCCGCACAAAGAAACAGATACACATTCGATTAATATAAGATTCGTTTTGAATTCAGTTCAATTTAATAATAGAACATTGTATAATATACGTCACATATACTTATTTAAATCAAGATAACGATCTAACGCATTTCACATCTTGATTTTATCTTCAAAAATAAGGTTCGCGATGAGGGTAGCACCTTGTAAGTATGCGATCAAAGTCGAAATCACAATTTATGATACTGTAACGTAATAAGAAAACCTGTACGTTCGGCGTCAGCCTCCTCCGAATCGATAATAATTACAGTTTATTTTTTCTGGCTTGGAAGGGGTCGGTGGAGTGGTCGAAGTGGATCACTTCTCGAGTTTTAAACTACTTTTTTAGACTACAATTTGTTTTTCGATAAACATTTTTATTAACGAGTTTCTCACAAAACTAATTAAATCTACATGATTTATTTCCATACTCGTTTGATATATCGTACAATTTCGGTTATTAATATAATGTTATTTAATCCAGGGTATTAAAATTATCTTTGCTACCAAAAATATTCAATTTTGCCGTCAGGGTTTATTTACCTCTACCCCCAACTTCCAGATTTTGAAACGTGAAAGGTCATTAAACGCCCCACTTTGGGTATTAAATTAAGATTTGAGAAATCGAGGTGCGTTATGAAAAGTTCATTTCAGCCACTGAAAGTTAGCTACCAGACATAAGTCTCCCTCCCTAAATCTCCACGACGTACGGTCCTGGGCCACCTACTGTATTCATGGTGACCCGCGACCATCAGCAAGCCGTCACTCCACTTAGTGTCAGGCCATCTCACGCTACGACGTGCAGTTTGTTGGTCGTCACCCGAGAATCTTTCTACCCCAGCGGTTATCAGTTCTACGAGTGATTGGTCTTGCACGTTCAGATTTTCACCTGTCTACATCTCTTCAGAATTCTCTAGGTAGCATTATGTTAGTGCCGTGCCTATAACCACTGGTTGAAATGTCTTTTCATTTCCACCAGTAGCTATGGGCACGTCAAGCGAAACGATTCATTTTCCTCTAGCCTATTTTTCGTGAATTTCGGCAAGTTTCTCACCATAATATTTTTAATACAATATTTTTCTTATACAAAATCCATTTTAACGAGAATTGATTATTTTGTAAATATAATTAATATACTGTTAATACATTTTCTTAAAAAGTATTCGAAATATTCACAATAAAAAGAGTCCAACATCGAATTCGTGGTGTTGTGAATGCTCACCCGACAAATGATGGAATGCGTTTATAGATCATCGAGAGCAGTGAAACCGCCGGGGACGACACGCAAATATATATCCCAGATCACGAGGTGAACAAAACCGATCACCGACCGCTCGCTTAAACCGTCATCGAAAGTTCAATATCTCGCGCCCGCTTCATCACTTCTACAACTACAAATCGATACTGATGCATAATGTTTAGAGTCCTTTGGTCTCTAGATGTGGAATCATGTTTACGGGAGTTCTGGTTGAGACCTTTTTGTCTGTCAACCGATTGATCTTTATAGGTTCTTATTGGGATTTTTTTTTTTTGATCGTTCATATCGGACAAGGAGTATTTCATATAAGTCTGATTGCTTTTATATCCGCTTCATTTAAAGAGAAACTAATACGTATTATATAAACTTTTCTTCTTGCACTTGCACTTTTCTATTGTAACACCTCGAATTTACTATAGAAATAATATATACGAACTTGGGTTACCATATATGAAATACGCATATTTTAAAATATTATATGAAGTGTGGTCTAAGAAGAGACAGTTAAGTGTCCAACGTTATATATAACTTTATGGCGTGTTCAACATCAATCAAACATACCGATATACCATTAAATCACATTGCTTTACAGCAGGAGACGTACTACCAATACATGCCTAATTAAATTAATCTGTACCATACGTCAGGGGGCAAGTTACTTGCTCGTTGTTTTAAATGACATTTGATTGGATATTCATAATATGTAGAACCGTTACGTGTTTTTTCTTCATTGAGGTTTTGAAGTCCTTATTTTCGAGGATTATATTACAATAACATAGAACGTGTGACAATTTATATTGACTGCTGTCTCTTAGCATTATGCTAGAAGAAGAATGTGACAAACGGAGAGAACAAGCACCATGGTTTTAATAATAGGGTTTTTCTTTATACTCAAAGCCAGCAAACATTAACAGTAATAACCAGACAGATATTAATAACAATAAAGTTAAAATTCGTAATTATGTACTGAATCCCTGAAGAAATAATTTAACCATTTTACTTACGACCTTGTTATTTTTTTTCCTCTTAATCACCTAGTCTATTTAATAAAAATCTTAACATAATTTTGAAATTTAAATCCATTAAGTTGGTGATACAGAAATCATGTTTTATTATATTACACTTAAATTGATTTGTCCCGTTATTGTTGCTGATTATGCGAAGCGTGTCATTTATGGAAATATATATCTCTTAATTATCATAACCTTTTCGAGTTTAAATGTATTTTTTTTCTGATAATATATTTTCATGAGATAAATCGGAACATTAAAAACTTAAGTTTTTAATTGTTTAATCAATTTCAATAATATTAACATTAACGTTGTCGCGAAGGATGTTATATTAAATTTTTACACGAAAACCCAATAAACCAAATGATAATTATGTTAATCGTGATTATCAATTTGAATGATACTTGAGTGTTACTTAATTCATTTCACTTGTACGTGTGCCAATAGCCTGAGGCCATTCTATGCACACATTTTTCTATATTGAGCCTTCAGTGATGAAACGAATTCGATGAAAACCCTCATAAAGGTATAGAAAAAATGCGAATTACATACAATATACCAACGACTTCCGAAATTATGTATTCAATGTAACCTGGTCAAAGACTTTTTAGAGTATAATTACAAACATTTAAATGATAATATATACTCAATTAAATTTCTATTTTAATATTTCATCTGTATAAAACAGGAACCGATCAGCGCCGCAGTATGCCAGATTGTACTGTATGTGTGTATGAATGTAATAGAATGTTTTTAATTCAATTTTCACCCATTTACGGACTTCGGAATAATCTGAAAATTTGCCGACTTATTAAGAACCGATGGCAATGCATTTTCGAAGTAGAAATTTAAAAGAAAATGTACGTGTGCAGTTCACACGCGCTACAAACCAAGCCTTAAAAACCTGAACTGTAAGAGAATGAGACGAATGCTGTATCAGAAGTGGGATACTTAGAGGGTTTGTTCATTAACTTGTTAAATTCATTTGTCGGTGTCAAGCTTAAAAGTTATTTCACACTTCATCATTCAGACTCGTACGTTTCCAATTTGAGCGAATGATAATACGCAGGCGCGCACGAGCACATGTATCCCTTTGTCTCGCATTCTATCTCATCTTACATTCTATTTCATTCTCTCGAAGGCATTTTATCTCATCTCACTTTCTTTGTCATTCTCTCGCAAGTTAAATCGTATAGATGGATATGTTTGTCTCTTTTTAGCGTCGCTTTTCCGTTTCATCGAATTTCAATTCACACCCGTACTAAAGGAGTTTTCGCACTACAAAAGAAATGACTTTCAGAAAACGAATGTAGCAAAGAAAAATTGAGGCAATCCACACCTACCGATTACTCCATTGATTGCAAACTCGTAAAAAGTAGCACTGTTAGAGACAATTTGATATGATATGTACGTATTCAATAAAAAAGTTGATCCGATGATGAAATACGGAAGCGGCCATTTATAAATATATAAGCATTTTTAATTACTCAACTTACAATTGTCTACGCCAGTCCACGGCCCACAGGCCATAAAGCACGATATCTATTAGCGTAGGCGAATCGAGCGCTATGCGAAAGCTACCACAGCGCACGATAAACTTTACAAAGTAATCTGATCTAGACCGGATTGGACGGGCCTGCGTGCTGGTCTGCGACCTGCTCGTTCTTTACTCCGTATCTGATTTCCTATGAATGACGAGACCTTATCGAGGCAATTCTCTGAATTGTTACTTGAGACAGGAGTTCGTTTAAATAGGTCGGCTGTGTATTAGTGTAACACAACGCCCTTAAGTACGGTTTATGTATCTTGTTTGTACTGTGACGAAGTTATTAAATTATATTTAAAATTGTTATTTCTTAATATGAAAAAAAAGTAGTAATAATAATAACGTTAAAACTATTATTTTTCTTTGTAGTTGACTCTCTGCCTGATACAAATTGGCCGTCACAATTTGTATCCGTATACTCGGACTACCGACACTCAACAAAAAATTAAATGAAACAAAAATTTGTCTTTTCCATTTTGTAGTCTGTAAGAAAAAGGGCAGAGACAGACGTCTCTCTGTCTAAATCCTTCGACATTGTACTGATTCTTAAGCCGTGGCATACTCAACGGTGCCGACATTGACACAACGAAGTGATCTCAGGCAGAACAAATCATCTTATATGATTTATTGATGCGCGCAGACGCACCTGTAATAATATGCATGCAGGATTGTTTATAAGTATGCTTTTTGTTTACCTTGAACTTTTGGATTTTCGGCATAATGACATTATCAAATACGAGATAAAATTTGACAGGTGTTGCTAATTATACGGTATGAATAAGATTCGCATATATGTTTGTGTTTAAATGAAATACACGTTCGATTAAATACGATTTTGATAAAAGTTTTTTCTTTATGTGTACTGTGTTCTACAACGGACTTTTATAGAACATAACATGTAAACTGCGTGAGTTAGGACTATAAAAACATAGTTGTTTGAAGTAGCAATATCAAATTTTATTGAAAACTTTTTCATGCACTAATTGTTTATATGATGACATTCCATAACTATAATTGTGCTCATTAACGACATCGAATACTACCTCATTAGCTCAGCGTCTTTCCTCTCATTAATGCCGATACTCGGAACGTAACAATTGGCCAGTGCCGTTCTGGTTTCACGGAGGGCGCCGCGCCGGCATTCACTCCCGTCCTCCCAAAACGAGTAAAACCAACGAAACGAACCTAAAAATAACCGAGCAAGTTCGCCGGACGGTAATTGTTGAAAACGTCGCGCCGCGCCTCACCTTGCCGCCTTTACGTACGGTCTTCGTACAAAACCACCGATGTACAAAACTTGTACAATTATTTTTGTTTCTTCATAAGCCATAGAATACGTTATCGATGATATGCTCGTTTCATTGTAGTAGTTTAAATTATGCACAATATATATAGTTAGGCACTTTGTGTGCATCAATAAATATTAATTGTACTCGGCTGTTTGTCGTCGTTCTTATTCTACTTAGAAATTGGTCATATAATATACGGTTTAACTTTCTAGATACTTACATATTTTAATATTGTTCCTCGATATTCAAATGGAAAATAAGAAAGTGTATCGATAAAAATTTAGATAATGAATTTCCACGTGTATTCCACAAACACGGAAACCCTAATATTGTGCTTAATTAAAACGTCAATAATGTACTGGACGCATTAGTATCATTCTTGTCCCTCGGCATTCTTTAGCGATATCCCCGATCTCGCCCACTTCCGTCGGCCGACCGCGGCGGCGGTCCGCGCCCGCGCCGCGCCCGCGCGCGTCCGCGTCCATCGGCCGCGGGTGAGTTATAGGTTTTACGATTTCCACCTTTCCCACGGAGTTCGAACGGCTCAATAAGTCGGAAGTGGACCGGAGCGTGTTTGCGCCGTGGTCCGCGCGGGCGCGCTAAGTGCGCGTGTCAACCTGCCCACGCCCTGTCAATTTTTTCATGTGACAGCGCCGGCAGAGATGCGTTTAGATACGACGCGATGGCGGCCTATCTTCATACAACGTGACAGGTAATAACGAAAACAATGAAGCACGCAAGGTATCGAACGTGGTTCCGTACGACACGAATGATCAATACTAAAAATATAAGGGATTCGATGGAGTTCTCGTTGAAGAAATATAGAAATCTAGTAAATTTATTTGAAGGTGATTGGCGCAATTGGTAGTGACATTGCCTATTACGCTGGGGGCGTGTATTCGATTACCGCACAAGATACACATTTATTTAATTAAAATTTCATGTTTGTCTTGATGTATTTGTCCTGGGTGTTTCTATGTATTATGTGTATGTGTATATTTACAGAAAAAATGTATTACAAGGACTTAGAAAATACACGAAAAGTTAATAAGTACATTTTTTTCTCTTTGGAAAGCTTTTTTCTACATCAAATTTTCATAAATCGAGCTTCATTATTTTTTTTCTTTTTGTTTTTATTTTCATAGTAAACTTCAATTGGCGTGTAATATCAAAAATTAAAATGAATATTATATCAATAATCAGAAAATATTGTTTTTTTATTTTCCATCAAAAATCATAAAAATAAACTTGAAAATATAGCATAGTTTTATTGTTGTCTAAGACCACTAAATGTGAAAATACTGTAATATATTTTCTTAAACCGCATTTTATGCTATCATAAACGATGAAGATAATATCTAATTTAAGATACTTCAACAAAGTCATACTATTATGTTTCCAAGATAGGTATCGTAAGATAAAATACTAATGTATCTATCTTCGCAGCGTGTAACGCCTTTCACTCGTAAACTATCGAAGAAAGCTATTCTAGACTGTGTTACGTGAGGTACGAATTCATATTTATCATTAGAACTTTTTTAACATTACCTAATTCCATTATTTATTTCTGTAGTATCTTGACCTTTGTAACATGCGATTAATATAATTCATACGATGACGGTCTGAAATAGTTTCACAAGATGTCCGCTAAATCTAACTGCCGTACCATAAGCAGAATGTCGCGGCGGCACCCCGCACCCCCCGACCGCGCCGACGACGCCTCGCCTCGTAACCCGCGCCGCGTTGTATGTAGTCATATTAAAACGGAGACATGCAACTCCTACGTTTTCTACGTGTGACTCCCACGAGTCGGCGAACGCCGTTAAGTGTTGTACGAAACAAAATCATAATTACGGCATCGTACTTAGAAACAGATACGACTGTGTGAACGGGATGATGACGGGACACAGGTGAACAGTTCCTCCTCCACGCGAACGGCTTAAAGTTGAATTGAAAAGTTCGTGAGATAAGGGCCGCCCGGTCACGCCGGCCGCTGGGTTGCTTCGCGTCCGCCAGCGCCGCACGCCCGACACACCGTCGGGGGAGGGCGCTCCTACCATTATTTAGTCGTGCTTAATCTATGGCCATGCTCTGGTGGGCTGGCGTATTTCATATAGCGCAGATACATCGCAATGTATTTGGTTGTACAGATAGAGAGATCTGAAGAACTACCAGGAACTACATTACAGAGAAGGTCCGAACTATGAATGCCCAGGCCAACGAAGTACCACGCGCCGCGACTCTGTGACCTGCTCGTTAGATGATAACCTTTTTTTCTTATTTAAGTTTATTATTAACCAGGATTGACTTTGAATCCGGAACCGGGATCGGAATTGATAGTGGTACCGAAACTGACATGAAGAACAGGATCGGTATGAGCGCGGTTTCGGATCGGTTTCAGCGCGATATGAAAAAATATAATAATTCATTCCGTGTCTAGGCGAGAGCTACCTGCCGACAGCTAGCATAAAATAATAAGTAACAGACGTTAAAACTGTTTTCGACGATCATTGTAAACAAAGTCTTCCCGATTACATGGGCATGACTTTCATGACGCTGAAGATTGTAATCGTCGCGCAATCGTGACCGCCTATCCTAACGTTTCGCACGAAATGTTTCGTCAAACCCTCGACAGTTACGACCACGGCCGTGACGATGGCGCTGCGACGATGCTATCGGACCTCGCCCGCGCCCTACGCGGACGAGATCGCCCGATAGATGTCGCAAGCGGATCACACCTATATCGCGATGGCCGCTCAGATACACTCGAATGTTACCGTAACCCACGCCAATAGAGAAAAGTGTTACAACGGCGTCCCATCTCACTTCAACTATTTGAATGGAGTTGTAGCGTGAAAGAGATTGCATCCGAGCGATCGATGTGATTCAAACCCTTCCTTTATTGACGCGGCTTTCACAAATTTTCCAAAATTACATAATTGGATAATGCAAAATTGCGGATATTAAACGGTTTTTTGGATTGAACTTCCTTAAGGTAACTTGCGATGGGAGTTAACCGGTGGAAATCGCAACATAACGATAAAGCGTTACGCCCCCTCCATGCTATTTTCTCTCTCTAAATCTCTTTGTCTTGAAATTTATTATTTAATATTTTTTATGTAATTTATATTTCTCTACTTTGTACCTAATTTTTAGTATACGAATATTTTTTCTAAAATAATAAATGAAATTGATTTTATTTCTTACTTTGCATTAATTATATTGAAAAAAACTTCGTCCTCGACCGCGCATTTAGTTATTTTTTTTTAATTGAAAACTGAAATGTTGAGTAAAATGCAGGAAAGAGATTTATTTCGCATTACAAACCTTTCACTTTTTACATGGAATTTATAATCGACTAGAAAATATATATTTTTAACTATGTCACCTTCAACTATACCAAAGAGACATCACGGAATGAATGTCATCGATTGTAATCAGTACGTACACCACTACTTTCTCTTTGGTCCAGATCCATCTTAGAATTGGCTATAGCTGTTCCATCATCTCCATAATTAACCATCCATTGTGCTCGTTATGCCACACAGCTGACCGTTTCGCGGTTACGACGTGGATATCACTAAAAGTGTTTAAAAATCAACATATTTATTGAAAACTACATAATAAAAAAGCGCATATAAAAGGTACACAAATATAGTAGACCTGAATTCGTGGAATCTAGAATACTAGATTCTATAGACTTTGGGCATGTACACCGAAAATATTAGTATAACTTGTAGTACAACTAGTATTGCAACTGTAACTTTGTTACCAATATCTAACACCAGAGATGGTAACACTTAGTACACGTCGAAGCCGCCTTCAACCTCACGACGAACTATATAGTTTCCAAATTGAACCCAGTATAGCAGTTTGCGTGACCGTCTTTGTTCACACAATGCAAAAAGAGATTGTTACATAACAGAATTGGTGTTTTCCTCAATGCCACTAAAACTCCACAGTTAAATGGATGAAGTTTGTTTTGTTTCTTTGACTATTTGAAGTATGCTTCAATCGAGGAGCTGTTCCTGCCGATTTGAGATCGGTCGGAGTGACTGTGATTACTTATGAAAGAATGCTTTTCTAGTACTCCAGTCGCAGAATAGATGGATAGCAAATAGGCCGCTGGCTACAGAATCGGCGAGGCATTAATCATTGATAATCCCGACAACTCTAATTTGTATTTAAAAGATGTGGAAAGAAATAAATGAAGTCTTTATACATGAAAAAGTGTACCGGAATGTAACGTGAAATGGAGAAGAAAGCGATTTACAAAATCTGACGTTCTTACGTCAGATTTTGAAAATCGTCTTTTTTAATACGTCATGATCCACGCAGGTCTTCGGGTACTAGATGTGTCAACACGAGCAACTTTATTTAGTCACCTGCCAAAGCATTGTCTGTGGCTCACGCCGCGACGCCCACGTTCCTCGTATATCCATGATCACGTATCTGTTTCGTATCGCGTATCAATCGTCCCGATATCGGCGCCGGCGCGGACACTTTCGCCTATTAACATGCGAAACGGAACGCTCCTTTCGGAACAAATAAATTCATATCTCGGCCGCGATCTCACGCTCCGATTGCGACGTGCGGTGGCTTCATTGAAAGCCTCTCGAGGTGGCGACGGCGCCGTACATGGCGGACTCGGTAGAAATATCTATTAAATCTACCGATCTCGCTGGTATCAAACGAACGTGATGTCGTGTATAAAAATGTACTGGTCCGATGTGTCTGCTAAACTTAAAGGTTTATCGGTGAACTTTCACGATAATATTTGGCGACGTTTGATCGACGACCGTGAACTGATTGCGTAATTAAGTTAAACTGAAAATCAACCTCATGTAGAGCTTACCATTGCGCAGGTATTCACATTTTCTCATCATGTTATAAATGTTACCTATTACACTGAAAAAAATATTATATAAATTTCTCACTGGGAATGTTAAATAGTGCTTTCGCAATGACGAAAATTAATGAGACGAGGAGTATTCAGCTCTAAAATGGCATGATGAAATACTTATATTTATTGTTTTTATTTATGAATAATATTAATAAACGACTCCCTTCAAACGAATAGAATGAAACGGACATAAACCCCATTCATGTGTAAAATTACTCCAATGTAGATAGATAATTAAGAACATAATGTAATATCGGAAAGTTAATTAAATAGTATTTAATATTTATTGATTTGTAATTACCTAATTTCTATGTCAATATGATAATACTTTATTATCAATAAAATCAATTTATACAAAAACAGCGCCCATAGAATTACAAATGATATTTGCATGCAAATTAACACTACAGGCTAATTAATGCTGACTCCTTTAATATACTTACTATCAAATATATAAATTGAGACAAATCCGACGTGTCTTTTCGTTGTAGTGACCTTAAAATATTATGAAATATTTGACATTTCTACAGTTATCGATATTATTCTCTTTATAATATGAGATATCGCCGAGTCATTTTATGCTTTCGCTGTTCTATCAAAAAATCTTACTTATTAGAAAGCTCCTTCTAATTCCATAACATTTTTAATCAAAATAATATCTAATACTGAAGTAAATTTCAAATTGTACTAAATATGTACTTCAGAAAGATCATAATATGATGGGCAACTGTAAAATGCTTCATATTTTTGTACTTGGAAATTTATTGAATAGAGCATTGTTGATCTCCAACAGCTAGCACCTGTGTAATATTGTAAAACGAATAATATATATTTTTTTAATAAATAATGGTTCTTTAAATGACAAAAATGATAAATAATCTCAACTCAACAACAACTTGCATATAAGCATTTGCGACACTCATTCGTGAAATTTTTGGAGTATACAAATACTTAAGTAAACATGAACAGTCATACCCATCACAGCACTACAAGCCGTGGCCTCGCACCGGCGTCAGTTTACCGAGTAGCCGATTGAAAACGGGACCGCGAGTCTGTAACGCGGAGTGTTTCAAAATCAGTACTATTTAACTATACATTTTAACTATTAAACATAATATTTACTTTAACATGCAGCAAAACTGTCAAATTCTATTGCTTCAAAAATCACATGTTTAAAATTAAAAGATAACGGACAGGTCGCTGTTACGATAAGCGCGTAATATATGATTCATAATTTGATAGATATCGGAAGTTTCCGAAATGGATTACGAAGAAAAACTTCAATTATTGCCTATTACTATAAATTATTAAGATAATAATCAAACTAGAACTAAAATATACGACTATGTATATACCGTCAATGTCACAAATCCCAAAATGGCGGATTTGAAAGTTAAATTATCATTTGGAGATGGCCCCACACACCTCCAACATCAACTCTAATGTTACCAGTTAACTGTCAATTGTGAAGTTGAAACAACATGTTTTGATATGTTTAGCTTTTAACTTCAACAGTTAGCAAGTAATTATTGTAAATTAGACATGAAGCACACGTTGTTAGTCACGATTCTCCATTTTTGTATATTATGAGTTCCTTCTTAGTGCCTAATATCGAAATTTCATTTTTCGACTATTGAATTCGAATTATCGAATTATAATCAAATTACATTCACCTGAAACGTAAAACGTAATTGATATGCAGTTATTTTCCATATTATAAATTTCACGTCTTAATAATACCAATAAGAAAATATACTAAGTGCTACACGTACATTATGTCATCGCAGAAATCATAACGAGAAGTAATATATAGTTAAAAATGGGTATAATGACGGTTGACCATAGACTTGATATGAGCACGGCTCCATCGGTCATGCCAATATAGCACCGGTACATTTTTAAAAATCGGTATCGCCGTTCCCCAGTTCTAGTCATCGTTGTCAATTGCAATGTGACACGTGTCAGATTATATATGTGTCGAGCTAAGTAGATAGAATTCACGAAGACATCTAACATAACATGTTTATGTTAATGTATTTGGTATTACACTGTTTCTCTCGTTATTGAATATTGTTAATGATAAGTTATATAGAATTATATGTAAATAAAATATATATAAAAAGTATATATATTATATATGAAGATTGTTAATGATAAGTTATATAGAACTTTAAAGTGACTAAGAATTTAAAGATAACTCAACATTGATAAATTTCAAATTACTTTTACATATTGTTGGGAAGGACGAAAGTTCAACATTAGAATAATATAAATTTGTTTTTGACTTTAATTTCATTAGCGTCGATGACGAAACATTAAATTGAAGTGATTTGATTTTTTTTATAACACGAAATTAGACGTACATCTTATTTCTCGTAAAAGCTAAGAAAAGTACACTCGTAAGTAATTTAACCTATAAACGTAAAAAGGTCGCAGCACATGAGTGCTACATTAGTTGACCTTGTATGTAATATGTTCTGTTGACTATAGTACATATTTCTCTTTATTTAGCTGTATTTTAAAGTGTGGGTTGTATAAATTTACACGTCCATGTTTTTTACGTATATACCTGTACGTAACGAATAATATTGTCTTTGGACAAATTACACGTATAATTATTTTTAATTACTAAGAAGTTCTTAAATGTAGTATTGAAACGTCCACTAGCTGCTGTTAAATGTGTCTTTAACTTATCTGTGTTCGCACACAATCGGTATCTATACAGTCCAGCGTTGATATATAAGTGATTACATCATCCATTTGTAATGCCTCGGTCGCCCCGCCGCAGGTGTACGGGCGCCGTCGTTGATCTGCTCGGACACCTTCATTCTTTAACGTCTCCGGCTGACATTTAGTGTTTTATGAGTATCTTTGGCCTTTTGACGATTATAGGCCGATATTACATTTTTTTTACGTTAACTCTATGTATATATTTTTATATAGTCTCTCACTAATATTTTATATACGAAATCGACAGACTTCGACAAGAGTTGACTGTTGAAATTTACATAAAGATTGTAACTTATCCGAGTTAAAATTTGTGCTAATAAGAAATTTTGTAACGCAGTGAAATAACTTCAAAATATCGGCTCTTCTCTCTACACTACGCCTAATACTTGACAGAGCTCACAAAACCTAACAAATTCTTTGATCTTTTAACTATCGAATGGTGTAAATTAAATTTTGTACGTAAAGCTCGTTATTGTTCGAATTCTTCACCCGTCGATACTCTATTCTATGCCAATATCGATTTCAGTCCGTTTAACAAAATGTGCTTTAGGTTTTTAAAACATAAGACTTTTAAAGACACGTCGTCCTGTCCGTCAACCGACCGTCACGAGCCACCTAACTATTGTCCGTCGGCGTCGCCAGAGCCGCGCCTCAATAAATTAATAGAGCCATAACATGTTAATGTTGCCCGCCATAAATCCGCGGGCCTGGTTTTCTCTTTAATTGCGAGTAATATCTACCGAAGTAACATATTTATGCGGGCGATATATCATAATTTAATTTGTAGCGCCGCTTTTTCCGTCGGTCCGTTATCCTCGCTGATTGCGACGACGACCTTTCTAATTATTGGCTTGTTGTTGTTTTTTTTTTTTTTTTGTTGGCTGTACATCGAATTGGACTATTTTAATAGATATTGATAGAATTCCATATACAGCATCAAAATTGAGATGATAGTAATTATAATTTCGATACAACTGAAAAGAGTGTCATGCGTAGAGATTTCTCACGATAAAAGAAAAATAACAGCAGAAAGTCAAATAAAATCTCAAAATATGAACATTGTTTTTACTTATTTTTAGCTTATTTACTTCAACAAACAATATGCCTTTTTTATATGAAAATAATATTAAATTAAGTTAATTTGCAATGTTTTCTACTCGTAATAAATTATGATTTATTTTATCACGATATCGTGCCGAAGAAACGGCACGATATTTTTTTTCTGTAAAAAATATTTATGAAAAAACCTTTTTAAGGAAATCTTAAATATTTGCTACATTTTCTTTCATTAAATTTTTGTTTTGATTAATATCTACATATCCATTTATTCTACTTAATATTCCCTTGTTGTGTCCTCATATCTCTTCTTTATTCTGAATAGGTAGACCGTAACCATTGTTTCGCATTACCTCACACCCTTGGACAACTGACGCTATTTTATATTTAGAGCAGGGGTGCGCTTGGTGGGTGACGGCTAGTAATGCATTCTATTGTTTAATTTATTTTTATGTATCCTCTTAACGCATGAAACGTAATGTTGCATGTCGTTTTCTCATGAAAACTAAACGGAGCAGAAATTACAATCATCTCTTAGTACTCGTTACAGCTGATCTTATTAACTCATTGCAATATATGTAATGAAATTGTGTCTTAATATCTGCAAATTCTAAAATAACATTTATTACTGTGGTTTCAGAATTCTCCGATATGCGTACCCAACGCTGGTTTTTCTGTAATAGTCGTAAAGGTTAACTTAGATTTTTGCTGACCTGTAGCTACTTCTTGACTTGGTAAAATTTACAATCACGAAATATGTATGACGTGAAACGTTTACGACTGTAGAGTGAGGTGACCAGATCTGAGTTGTCCTAGATCTGCCATTTTAGTGTCCGTATTTGCGCTGTTAAAATATTTCATCGCGGAAACAATCGAAGTCGTCAACGACTTTTTCTTTTGTAGATGGATCGTAAAATAAAAACCCATATCTGAGATCAAAAACGCTGTGCTTTTACAGCTAATAACAGCCCGTTTGTATCTACTTGCGCTAGTATAATTTAACGATAGAGGACGATACGTGGAACAGTTAATCGTTCAGAGAAAATATTTACAACATTTTTGGTTTTGTATAAAGAATATATAAGACCTGCATACATAGAATAATTTGGAAGTTATTTTAATTTCGTGATGAGCAGTGGAGCGACGACAGGCGCGGTCGCGGTCGAAGTCTGGGGGACGGGTCATATTAACAGTAAATTAAGTGGAGCAAATTTGAATTTACCCATTTTTGATTTAAATGTTTCGCTGTTTAAAGTAGGAAGATTATATAATTGTAATTTATTTATATGAAATTGTCTATTTATAGGATGTTTGACAATTTGACGTACGCAAATGCGGTTGTGGTCGTGACCCGTAAAGTCTCTCCGAAATAAGCTCCGGGCAATGAGTTAGAGGAATTTCTGGTTGGACAACATGCTTACATAGCATATTGTCCAACCAGAAATCGAACTTACAGTTTCTCGCTTTCCGAGTAGGAGTCTCCTTTGTACCACATAAATCCCATACACGCGTGATTACATGGAGCATCCTTACCAAAACAATAAAATTAAGTGCAAAAGTAAACTGTTTATTGCACTTACCCATCTTAACGGTTCTTCCAATTTTTATGCATATATATCGTAAAAACAAACTTTGGGGGCTTCAATATTGGGCTTCAATTGCACAATTGTAGCCCCTAAAGTTCATTTAGTTCCCCTGAAATACTGCACACGCAGCCTCTATTATGGAAACGGACATGAATAATCTTTTATTCGGGTATCACACTAAGAACTTTGAAAAAATTTCGGCACGTCCGCACGTCTTTAAATCTACAGGCTGCATACCGAAAACAGTTTTTTCCTTTTTGTTCATAGCTTTCACATATACTGTTCCATTGTCTGTGCAGTTGAGGCTTCAGCCTTCACGCTGTCAGGTGCCCGATGCATCGTGCCAGATGTTGATCTACAGCGTTTATCATCCAAAAGTAATCTCCAGTCTTTGAGGTCTTACGTGAGATAAAATGCTGTTCTGATTTACGTGATGGCGATTATATACCTCATGACCTATGAATATTTCAAGTGTAAAATTCGCGCTTGAAATAACCAAATGCGACGTTAACTGATGGTATTTCCAAGTTTAGCAATGAGACTATGAAACGGAACAGCAATAATTCGAAAAATTTGAAGTTTCTTAGATGTTTAACCCTATGAATAGCAATTTCTAAAACGTGTTTAAATAAATACACAAGTTATGAATACTATATCATTCATATTATGTAATAATCGTAAGTCCTTTATTTACTATATGAACTATAATAAATAAAGAACTTACGATACATACTATAAGTGAATATCCCATTAAAATTCATAACCAGTTTGAGAAATATTCTAATGTTTATAAATATTATGTTCCATTTCATTCTTGTCGTTCATGTACCGAATTACCTTTACCAGGACTATTTTATTAAATATAAGATACCTAGTGTATAGCATGTACTCACATCTCACCTAACTCTGTAGTCATACGTTTTGCGACTCGAGTTCATTTCGATCGTGTTTCAACACCGGAGACACTTTCGCTCGAGCCATACGTAACGTTAGAATCTACGTACAATCTAACATGTCCGTAAGCGACAGTCCTACTGCCGCGCTGTTAAAAGACACACGCCGGTTCTAGTCTGCCGGGTGTCGATGCAACTCATAATAGACGTTTATTATGGTCAATATTTCTATATCATATCCGAGGGCTTCATGCATATAAGGCGTAACCACAAAAACTCAATTTTACAGGAGAAGCAAAATAAAATATTTTGAAGGTAATTCTGAGATGAGTCTTTACTTGAAAGTTTGATAATTATGAAATTTTACTTTAGTAGAAGTCAATTTGTAGTTACGCCCTATCTGCATGAAGCCCTCGATATTGGTAGAGTCGGACACACCTTTCCCCCTTTTCATAGTCTCTAGATACAATTACAAACCGTCCCTGTCCTAGTCTGATCGCCTATTTGTCGATTTATCTGTCTGTCTATCTGTCACGATCGTTTTTATCGATGGTTATTGTTACTATAGCCTCGAAATTTTATACAGTCGCAGAAGTAATTTTATTACATCTATACGTTGTGAAAGTATCTCAGATTTTTTTCACATAAAATGTAAAATATTTTGACAACAAATTATAACGCATTTTTATATAGCACGTGGTAAGTATATCATTTGAAAAGACTTGCTTTTAAAAATTTAGAATATTTTTTTCTTTCCTTTGTAATGGTATTTGTCTAAAGTTGACAACCCTATTAAAACCCTACTGCGAACCGGTGAAGGGGTCTGTCCCTTTCACCTATCACAATCATCTTCCTTGTTTTGGATACCAGCTACATAAATAATTTCGATAACTTTTAGGTTCAACTAGATCCTTTTTCAGCGAAATTGCCTGTGTGAATTCGATTGAAAGTTACGTTTTTTTTTTAATTTATTTTTTTTTTCATAGTTTTAAGTGCAACAATAGCACTAAATGTATAACGTCTCATATATACGATGACGTGACGTACAACATTATATACTACTTACATATTCTGGTCTCGCTTTCCTCGTTATTCGTTGTACTGTGTCAAAGATCGTCCCGCCCGCGCACTGGTCGGTCGTCACCGGCTGCCTGTAAGACTGCGTGCGCACGAGAGCGCCCAGCGCGTAATGTATCGCATAATGCATCGCGCAACGTAACCGTGTGGACGTGCTCGCGCCACGGCGACAGCCAACCCGATGCCTTCGCGAACGGATGCGCGCCGATCCATCAGCTGTCTGTTTTTGTTATGTACTCAAAGGCGTTCACAGTGCCCGTACGGATATGGGGCCGTCCATATATTACGTCATCGATTTTTGCTGATTTTCGACCCCCCCCCCTCTCGCGAAACTGACGTCATTTCCCAGTTTGACAAAATTAAAACATTTGCGGATTTGAAAAAATAGGATAACATTAAAACGTTTTGTTATAGAATCATCTTTTTTATTATTATGTACTTTGGCAATGTTCATTAATATAATAGTTTATTCTTCCCTATTCTATACATATATTTAGTTTTCTTTGGACAGCTCCCACGGAGTTTTCACCCGTTCTTGCAAATCCTGGATCACGGGTAATATCTCCGTATCCTCTCCATATTCATTTTGGCTCGAGTACAATATACCATTGTACATTTAGGAGTAACTGATATCACAACAATGACGTCAATTTCGAAACCCCCTTCTCCATCATTTACCGTCATCCGCAGACCAACCCCTAATTTAGAATGACGTAATATATGGACGGCCCCTATCGAACGCTGTTCTATCTAGTGCGCGCACAAACGCAAAATGGCGGGATAAGAACCATGTACACGGAACAAAGAAAACGTATATTTTTATCTATTAACATAGACGAAAGGATATAATATTCAACGCTAACAACCCACATTTTAAAATAAATTTAAAATAAGTGTGGGATTTTGTAATGTCCGCTTATTTCCTGAAATTTTAGGTCGAATAAAAATTTCGCAACGGGCCTTCTTTTTTCAATTTGGTTTTCCACCATCTAGGAGGATTTTAAGGCTAGGTATAATATTTTCAATTGTAATGAACGCACTAACTGCTGGTCACGTCGCACGCCTCTGTTCAACGTTCGCAAGAACATTGCGGATCGCGAAAGCAACAGTGTTACGTTACGCACCTTCAACACCACAAAAATTCGGGTCTGCATTGTATTACGCGTTGTTATGTTGCTTGTTATGTTGCGTGTTACGCCCTTGTGTGAACCCAGCCTAATACTAAAGAATGCATTCGTAGCTACTTGATAGGTAACAATGATTTGCACTTTTAATACGGACAGTACGTACCATGGGTTGACTATCGATGTGTTCTAGCATGAAACCCCCATTTACTGACCATGCATTTTATATTAAAACCTTCCAATATTCCTAGCATCTTAATGATCCCGGAATTTCTCTCGTGGATACGGTAAGCAATATATAGAATTGCCATCCGTAACAGATAACTGCGTCTGTAGGACGGAGTGAACGCTGAGCGATATTAATTACTTAGTCGATCACAGCTGACTGCATCACAAAATGGCCGCATCAGTACCACCGTATACATACAGCTGATTTTTTAATTATTTTTTATTATTCAATCTAAGATTATTATGTGCGGGTTGTTGAATTCATTGAAAATATACATGCTTCAATATTTTCAATCGAACAATTCAGTACGTTGTACCTTAACAAAGACATCTAAATATATAGTAAAACAGTAGATTCCGATGTGTCTGTAAATTAAAAGTATGTATGAAAGGGGAAGGGGACGATTATAGAAAGGTAAAAAAGAGAAAACAAAAGTTTTTAATTTTTTTTTTGTCTCTTTGACAAAAATTCTTTCATACATAGAAAGCTACATTATTCCCGAGTACTAGCATTTTTTCCGACTTTGTAAAAATCGAAACCATGAGCGGTATCGAAATCTAAAGCGAGACAGGGAGAGAGGACCAAAATTGAGAACGGAAAAGGTAGCGAAACAAAGTATCCGATCGAAATCAAGAGTAGTACCGGAACCAGAATTGAAAGCGGGAACGAAATTGGAATCTTCTGCAAAATTTTTTTTCATATCTATACAAAAGGCAATGTGTATATGTATGTTGTCTATGATTCCCAAAAGCGCTGGATGCATTTAAATAAAATTTTCCTGAAACTTTCAAATTATCACAGCTGATGATTCTATGGAATATAGTGATTAGATCAACAGCATTTTTTTTGGTTTTATAGCATTAGCGCAGGGCAAATAAGCATGTGAGCCACAAGAGTACTGGAAGTCCCCCTGCCCGCGGGCACTCGAGATTTCGGAAGAGTCATCAGTACGGCGCCGACCTCTTTCAGGTTCGCAATATGATGTCTGATATGGAGGAAGGAGTGGAATGATGGAAAGGGTAGAGGCTGATGGAGGAAGATTGGGAGATGATGCAGGGAAGGAGGCCACCGGAACTCTGACTCACTGGACGAAATGAAATAACGGAAAGTGTAATTTCAAGCCTGTATTATGTGAGATTTTGTTATTGCCCCGGCCAAGCCGGCTCATTTGCGTGTTGCAGCTAAGTTGACCAGTGCCTAGCTCTACCACACTAAAGGGCAATATTGTGTCATGTTTTTCCCAAAAATTAATACATTTTTTTTTGGCCGTAGCAAGGCACTGTAGCTCTAGATATATATGAAAGCTTTGTGATATTACCGTTCCTATCCATTCACCAGACGTCATCTGGCTCTAGATAATTACTGCTATCCGTGCGAAACTAGAGCGAGTCGCTAGTAAAATATAAAGATACGTATTCTATTTCCATGTAGACGAAACCGCGGGCGAACCGCTAGTCTATAATGTATCCAACACCGATTTATATAAATCTAAAAATATATACAATATTATTTCTCTTATTGGAGTGTCCTCCAATAAATGTAGCATATAGTTTTTTAGCATAGATAAATGATATCGCGACTATATTAAAATAATTTATCTATATGTATATGGTGGTATAAAAAAACTTAACGCATAAAATTTACACTTTACATACGAAAATCTTAGCGTTTAATCTTAAATCGCGTTCGATAATCTCTGGCTTGTTTACTGAAAGTTGACGAAAGTAGCAATTTTGACACTACAATTTTGAATTCATTCTCGGAGGCTTAAAGCTGTATTTAATTCGTGACAAATGGAACACTAAATGATGTTTTTTCTTTTGGTTTTATGTATTTAGGTCTGAGTTCGCCATGTATTTATCGACCTTTTGACCTAATTTTATATGAGTCATATTTTTCTAGTTGACAAAAAATGGATTTAATATTTCCAAACCAAAATTTGATAAAAATAGAATATCTGTGAAACATGTCTCTGTACCTCTGTCTTGTCTATCAACCATCTGCTACTGCGCTCTTTGTGGCAGATCTTTGTGACTTGTAAATGGAAATAAAAATTATCAATTACGATTAAAAAAGTCGCGATGACACCTTAGGGTCGGAGAAGGTAAGGTAGAAAAAGGTGCAAAATTTTGTACGACAAAATAAACATGACAAGTTATCAAGACGTATCGGGCCAGTCATTTCTCTTCTTAGAGGAACTTTATTATGCAAGAACTTAATATGTAATCATCTAGGAACAATCGAAAGAAGAATTTGAGGTGAAAAATCTAAAATTGGTAGAAATGGGACTCCATAATATTGTGAACTAGTGAAATTGATAAATATTAACTGGAGTATCAATCAAAAAGCAAGGAGTAAGCAGCATCGAGTCGTTTTTGTGTACAAAATAAAATATTTTCTCACATTCATTTCAAAACATAAAGATTCAAACCACTGGATCTCCCAAAAATTTTTCATTAATTCAAAAAATTCTGAGCAGCGGTGTAGTTTTTATTAAAGACATTTATTGAAAAAGTCTCTATTTTTTTTTTTAATTAAACAAAATAAATATGAATCATTATTAATGTGTATTACTAATATGACTAGCCACTGTTTGGTACTATTACATTATACTCAAGTGCGATATGAATTATTTTTAAAGACGTCTAACAAAAACCGAACAAAGAACCGTTCCGTTTAAATGTCATTGGCGGCGTACGTTGCGCGTGATTCACGGAACCGCCTTGTTAGGGCTCATTCTTATGTAGAGTAGGTACCTTCATCCGTTTTGCTTACGAGAGAACGTAATAAACTGTATCCAGTTATAATATATTTCGTGTAAATATCTCACATCTTTGCCTCCTGTTTCTTAAACGAGGATCGAGTTGCAGTTGTTTCCTTCTGTCGTCATGATTTAATGAGTATGCCTGTACTGTTGTTTATTCGATTTTTTCGTTCAATTCAGATGTAAGAGAGAAAATTGTGGGAATGGAATAAAAAATCTTATTTTTTTTATTTTGTACTCTTCACCTGACTCCGACACTTATTTTTTTACTAAAACCGTAATAAAAATACAATTGTCTACATCAAAATGCTGATCATTTAAGATTATTCATTTTCGTTAACTTCGTTTTTAAACGATTTTTTTTCTGCTCATGGATCTCATTAAATAATAAATTCTCCAGAAAAATCGACAAAAGTGCACTCAAGCCCACGCCGTAGTCTCCGAATCGCTCCTCTACTTTCTCTTATCAATGGCGAATCATTACCATAAATAGGCGCTCCGAATGAAACGAACGCTCAAACAATTGCGCAACTGCGCGTGCGGCACAGAGAGCGCGCCCGCCCGCCGCCCGCCCTCCGCCGCCGCCCGCCTCTCGCCGGGCCGGGGCGGGCTCGCGTTAATCATTGTCGTAATGTCGTTTCACTTGCGAATGCAGCGTTCGCCAGTATTTACGTTTACTAGGCGTTCGTAAATTTAATGATACACGCCGTTAATAGTGCTATCAGATGGCGAATTAATTATTTTAATGTCAGCACGTCCGGCGAGCACGAGAGTCGAATCTGGTTTCTTTTTGAGCGACTCGGCACCCAAACTCCCAGCGAGGATTTAATTTTATTTCGCAAACATTAATGCGAAAAACGAAAAATCTATATTTTCGCAATTCAATACATCATTAGATATTTCAATTAGCTTTTGCCTACGACACTGCCTGCGAAGCGGAGCACGGTCGACCGAGATTTCGATTTTCATTAATACCCTAAACCTGATCGTAATCCCATTACAGATACCGATATTTATCCCCTTCCCGACTTCGATTCCTCCTTTTTTCTCTTTCGTTCCATAACTCCCCCTCACCCCCTAATCCTTACCTCCTCAAAACAAAATGTATTATTTTTGTCTTAACAAAAGAAAATAAAAATATTGCATATTGATTTTTTTCTACAATTTGCACACAGTTCGTTGGCATAATAACATATAATTAATATTTTATGTGACATATAATTATGAGATCTATCAGATACCTAATTTTATGAACATTAATGAAACCATTGTAGTATTACAGGAAGGCGTACAGAGAGACAGAAATTAGCTTATAGATATATTTTACATGGTGGTGTGTTCCATGAAATTCATTTTTTCCTATAAATGAAAATATATAGACAAATAATTATCTATATTTTTGGTGATAATGTTTTCGATCAGTATATTAAATTTTATCAGATTTTATGACGACATGTCATGAGAAATCGTGTCATGAGAAGAAATATTTCCATGCAGCCTATTATTTCATGAAGGTATGCTTTATCAATACACCAAACTCTATTAAAATCGCCTATTGTTAACGGACAGACAAAGAAAACGTATCTCCATTTTAATTTTTTTTATTAAAATTAGTTTAACCATAAAATAGACGAATAGATAGACGAGTATCTTTCGCAAATATATTATTAGATGGATAACAGAAATACTAAACGAAATATTGGCAACTTTAGAAAACAAGTTATAGGGAAAATTCCCATCATAGTACCGTATAGGTTTTTATAGTGATTTATTTGAGTGCACAAATTTTAATAGGATATACTTAGTCACTATTTTCTCAATATACCCCCACTTCTATTGTTGCTTCCATTGTGTTAAAATAAAGTAAAGACATTACAATGTAATAAGAGTAGGATAGATAGTATATTGTATATATCTCTCTCTCTCGAACAAATGTGTCATGGCGGATCCTTGCTTGTAACAGAACGATTGTGTGCAATATAAATAATTTCATTTCAAGTTAATTACGCTTATATTCTATTTATATTTCATCTGGTTATGGGCCCAGGTCACTAACTAGCTTGGATTAATAAAAGTGTGGCTAAAGGATTGCAAATACATACTGTAGCGAAAATAGTCAGAAATACCGGCGGCGTGGGTTAACGCCATTTTTGTGGTTAGAACACCGGGAAGGAAAATACTTGTCTACTATCATTGGGCAAGGCAGGAGAGTCTACAGGAAGGTTGTGAAATGGATTCGACACAGGGTGGAAGTGGACAACAGAACGTCATGAAGCTGGAGGGTTCCAGGAATTGGAATGTTTGGAAGTTCCAAACGTCCGTGTTGCTGCGAGGTCAAGGTCTTTACAAAATCGTGGACGGGACAACAGTAAAACCTGAAGATGATACTCAGCGTAGTACTTGGGAAACCCAGGATGCGCGAGCTCAAACGCTGATAGTTACGAGGATGACGGAAGAAGTCATGTTGCATATCATCTCGTGCGATACGGCGGCGGCTATGTGGAGGTTATTAAGCGTGTATGAACAAAAATCTGAAACAAGCATTCACATTGTGCAACAACGCTTTTCAATTTAAGTTCGAAGAAGGAACAGAGATGTCTGTGTTTTATCAAAAGTACATGAGATGCAGAACCAGTTAAAACAGCTGGGAGAGAACATGTCTGATAAATTTGTTATCACTAAGGTTCTTATGTCCTTACCAGAAGATTACAAGCATTTCATCTCGGCATGGGAGTCTGCTCCTGATGACAAGCAGACCTATGATAACCTGGTAGCCAGATTATTGATAGAGGAAGAAAGAATTAAAGAAAAGGCAGGCCAACGCCGTCTACGGCGTTTGTGGCAAAGAAAGTAGATAAAAAAGTGTAAAGTGTTATAAGTGTCACCGACTTGGACATTATCAAAGCGAGTGTCGATATAATAATAACAATAATTTTGGTAACTCTAAAGACAATCGTTCAGATCTTAAGTGTTATTTTGTAATAAACCGGGTCATATAAAGAGCCAGTGCCGTTTTAAAAGGGTAAAGAAAAAGTAATGCTTTATAGTCAACAGTGTTTTGATGAACAGTTACAAAAATCTCAGTGGTTAGTCGATTCGGGTGCAAGCGAGCATATGTGTTGTGATTACAAACTATTCAATTCATACTCGACTGTAAAGATAAATCGGTAATAGTAGGGAACGGAACGAAAATTAATGTCAAGGGTTGCGGCCAGGTGGCGTTGCAAGTTTGGAATGGGAGTGAATGGATTGACACCACCATTGACAACGTACTTCATGTTCCTGAGTTGAAAACAAATTTGTTCTCTGTCAACTGTGCGACAAGCAGAGGTTATGTTATCGTTACGGAAGAGAATAAATGTAAGTTTTATAAACAAAACAAGGTGATGGCTATTGCTGAGCGACGTGGAAGCATGTATTATTTGGATTTTCGCTATTTTAATGCATATACAGCGAACCTTGCTGACGTGTGTTGTGATTTGCGTGAGTGGCATGAAAAATTGGTGCACCAAAACATTGTTTATGTGAAAGATGTTCTGAAGAAAAATAATATTAATATTAAAAATGCCAATGTTCAAACATGTGAAAGTTGTCTAAAAGGGAAAATTCACCGATTGCCGTATCCTGTAAGTAACAATGTGACGTCAAGAGTATGCGAAATTATTCACGCCGATACCTGTGGACCTATGGAGAAGCCATCGATTGGAGGCTCCAGATATTTCGTGGTATTTAAAGATGAATACTCAAAGTACAGGCGAGTGTTCTTTGTGAAAACAAAAGACGAAATTAAATCATGTATAAAGAACTTCATATCGCAGGCTGAAAATGAAACAGGAAATAAAATAAAGATATTTCGAAGTGACAATGGAACCGAGTTTATAAACAAAGAGGTCAGAGAAGTGTTCCAGAACAAGGGGATTATACATCAAACATCAGTAACTTTTACTCCTGAACAGAATGGAGTAGCTGAGCGGGAGAATAGGATTTTAGTGGAAGCGGCTAGAACAATGCTGTATGCTAAAGATTTACCTATCAGCTTGTGGGCTGAAAGTGTTAATACAGCTGCCTATGTGATTAATAGAACTGGTAAAAGCTCAATAGAAGGGAAATCTCCATATGAACTGTGGTCAAGCAAAAGTTATGATATAAATAACCTCAAAATATTTGGTACTACTGTTTATGTCCACATACCCAAAGAAAAAAGACATAAGTGGGATGCCAAAGGTGAAAAGGGCATTATGGTTGGGTATGGAGAAACAATAAAAGGTTATAGAGTATATTTTCCACAGAAAAGTGAAGTTGAGACCAAACGAGACATTGTGTTTGTGAACAACAGTCCAGTCAAGCCAATACAACAATGTGAGACAATCAATTATATAGAGGATAGTGTGGAGGTTCCAGCTACAGTTGAGGTAGGCGCTCAAGTAGAAGATACCAGTGCTGCAGGTATGTCCAGTCCCCAATCACCGACCATGGATGGTGATGACTCTCAGCACCATGCAGAGTGATTCTGAGGGTAGTGTATATGAACCTAGTGATAGTGATGAGTGTGGTGAGGTTGTGAGACGTGATGTAGATCCTAAAACAAACGTATTAGGAAGCAGACTGTTTTCTATAATTGTAATAATGTAATGTTAGATAACTGTGAGCCAAAAACTTATTGTGAAGCTATGAATAGTCCGGATGCATGTAAATGGCAGGAAGCTATTCAAAGGGAGCTAAAAACTCTTAAAGATAATAATACTTGGAGTATTTGTGACATACCCGATAATGAAAAAGTTATAAGTAGTAAATGGGTATTTAAAATTAAACGAAATAATAGTAATATTCAGTACAAGGCACGTTTGGTGGCCAGAGGGTTTGAACAAAATGATATATTAAATCTAAATGATGTATATGCACCTGTTGCAAAGTTGAGTACATTCAGACTATTTTGGCTATAGCAACTAAGTTAAAGTTATATGTTTACCAAATGGATGTAACTGGAGCCTTTTGTATGGGAGATTAAAGAAAATGTATACATAAGCTTACCAGATGGCGCTTATGACAATGATAAAAATATTGTAAAGCTAAATAAATCATTATATGGGCTAAAGAAGTCTCCGAAATATTGGAACGAAAAATTTAACTCTATTATGATCAGGGAAGGTTTTAAACGATCTAAATGTGACCCATGTTTGTACTCTAAATGTAACGATTCAGAACAAATATATGTTCTCTTATACGTTGATGACATGTTGATGTTTGGTAGTAATGAAGAACATATATCAAATTTAAAGTCAATGCTAAACAAAGAATTTGAAATGAAAGACTTAGGCCTAATTTCAGAATTTTGGGGATAAATGTAAAGCAGAATTTAAAAACAAATGTTACAGAATTATGTCAAAAGACTTACCTAGAAAATGTGTTAAAAGATTCCATATGTATGATTGTAAACCTATTTCAACTCCCATGGATCAGAATTTTAATTGTAAAGAGCTTGAAAATGATAAATGCAAAGGCAATATTGAGAACATCTGTAGAGATCGTTGGGTGTTTAATGTATGCAGCATCAGGCACAAGACCTGATATTTGTGTTGCCGTATCAATATTAAGTAGATATCAAGATTGCGCTAGTAACATGTTATTAATCAACTTAAAAGGGTTTTGCGATACATTAAACACACATTGAATTATAGATTAGTTTATAAATGTGATGATAGCAATTTGGTTGGATTTTGTGATGCTGACTGGGAGGGACCTTCGAGACAGGAAGTCCACTACTGGTTACTGCTTCATGTATTCGAATTGCCTAATATCTTGGTGCTCTAAGAAGCAAAGTACTGTGAGTCTATCATCAGCAGAATCTGAATACGTGGCAATGAGCATGGCTGGAAGTGAGGCATGCTGGATTGCTAATGTGTTATGTGATTTCAATGTGAGTAATGTTTGTCCTGCTATCATGCATTGCGATAATCAAGCTGCCATAACGATTGCCAACACAAATAGTGTTAAACGATTAAAGCACATTGATATCAAATATCATTATATAAGGGAACTGATTGAAAATAAAAGATATGTATACAATATGTGACAACAAGAGATCAAATTGCTGATATGTTAACGAAGTCCCTCAATGGTAATACACTTTTAAAGTTTGTGAAGCTATGTGGTATGAATATGTAGATTATTCTTGGTTCAATGGCTTTCTTATTTTCTTTTGATGTGTAGGATAAATGTAAAAGGGATGATTAAAACATATACCTTTTCAATTGTCACATAATTTGTTAATTAATGTTATTACATTGACGGGGGGTGTTAAAATAAAGTAAAGACATTACAATGTAATAAGAGTAGGATAGATAGTATATTGTATATATCTCTCTCTCGTACAAATGTGTCATGGCGGATCCTTGCTTGTAACAGAACGATTGTGTGCAATATAAATAAATTCATTTCAAGTTAATTACGCTTATATTCTATTTATATTTCATCTCATTGTTTTAAAAAAAAACACTATTATGGTTTTTGCACAAATGTATGTCTTGTATCAAAGGTCAAAAGTCACAGTTATAATACAGCCGTTTTGCGGCCGGCGGACGATATCTCGCTCGCGCTCCAAATTCTAATCGAATTGTTGCATTAACTTAACTGAATCTAAACTACCCTAGAACTGGGTCGAATATAATTTAAAACTATATATTTATAGCTTGTTAACAGCTACTGGACACATAAAAACGAGGCTATACGCCTTTTATGTCCCCGGACCACATTCTTTGTGCAGCCAGAATATATTTTATACGAAATATTTCAAAGGCCCAACGGAAATGTTACGATCGTGAAACGACTACGTTTCGAATCCATGTACCCGAGTAAAAAACATAACTACTTTTTTTTTAAACGCCACACCATAAACAATACCGATTCTCCAGAACGAAGCGTGTACAAATTGATTATAAAAAAGAAAAACTATGAATATAGATTAAAACAGTAATCCATTGAACCGCGGTATGAACGCGTGTATACAATATGTACCTGTCGTAGCCAGTGGCCGGATCGCAAATCCAGCAAGCGCGAAATGCCAAAACATTAAAGTGCCAATTAAACCGATTTACAATCGCCATTCGACAATCTGAAAGCTCGTTCTATAATCGATGGTAATGTTGACGTAAGGCCATCGCCGTGCGCCGGCCGCTTTACCGCTGATTGCTCACGGTGCGTAATTAATTCGCATCTGATTGTGCAGTTGACGGTGGCGTTTGGAACTAAAATGATTTTATTATTAAATGTGTAATTATCTTTGAAGTAATTTATATTAAAATTGGTTGTATTTTTTACTGAAGAGGGAGTGAAATTGAATTGCTTTCTTAAATGATTTTAAAAATATTTAATGTTAATAGATATTCTAAATTGCCAATTAGACAGAACAAGACAATGGTTAGAGCTAAGTAAATACATAATACCGTTATATAATGCATATGTGGATCTCCATTTTGCATAAAAGAATAGAGTAAGAACAGTTCATTTCATGCCAAATAATCGGTCCGTCAATCGCAATCCCGGTCCTGTTTTCGTTTCCAATTTTGGTTCCAAACTTCTTAATTTTCTAATCCCAATCCTGATCTAAATGTCGGTTCCAGTCTCGCTCTCGATTCATTTTTGGTTCTAATATCCCTCCCACATCCCGTTTCCGATGTCGATCGACATTTCAACTTCTGTACTTCTCAAATGTATAGTTGTATTTATTTGTGTACCTAAAAAAAAAAAAAGAAAATCTAGTTACAAAACTAAAAGGAACTCGTACATATTGTTCGCTTCTTATTTTGTACTTTTAGAAGAACTATTTCAAAAACACTTTAATCAATATTTCTTTTACTATAAATAAAGATCTTGAATGCCAAATGTTATGATCCTAATAAAAAAATATCAATATTCCCATACAAATTTTCAACAATGCATTTTATCATTCTTCTGGGATGAAATTATTAATTACCCTCAAATACATGTTTCTTTAGTTGAGAATAAAATTCTAAATACCAATTTCTATAATTCTAACTTGAAACTAACAGCAATTCCATACAAACTACAAACTTTTAGCTACCTCTTTTCACCCTCTTAAATACGTAATTTCCAAAAACCGCTTCTTAGTATCGCTTCATTACAAAATCAAGTCTTTTGCAAATTAAATTACATATTTTACAGTTAAATATTTTGAATCTTCACCTATTTATTCAATTAATACGAATCGATCAGCATATTTACCTCAAACATATAAAATGGTTGAAATTTTCGTTACAACAAGGCGACGGTTGGCACTTTTTTGTCGCCACAGCCGTTACAGATGACTCATCGCGATGCAAAAACAAACTTCTGTTCGACATTATTAATGTCTGTTACACAATTTGCTGGGGGAAAAAAATGAATAGACATAAAGTTTTTATATGAGCGTCCAATTCTAACTTTTTTAGTATTCCGTGCTAAAATCGGAATAAGGGTATATCTTTGACACCGCCTCAGTATCGTCCTTGACGAAGAAGATTAGCAAATACTACTTACAAATCGTACACAATTATGTAATACGAGTAAAAAATAATTAAAAATTGATGTGGACACGTTTTACAGGTTAAAATGAAATGCCCCGTTACATTAAAATTATAGAACATGGAGACTTGGATAATTTTGACAGTATTGCGCATTCATAATTTTCCAATTGGTCTATTAGCTTTCGCTAACGCTACCGTCCGTGTGTGTACATACAATGAAATGCAATTCATCTTTTGTTATAAATCAGTCTTCAGTCAGCTCTTGGTTTCAATCGCATTTTCAATTCGATCCCGGTCTGGCTCTCCGTTCATTTTTGTATTACGCGGCTCACGGTCACATCTACTTAGTGAGCACTATAGAGCTTAAATTTGAATCCCACTGAAACTATTTATGTATTCTGACAAGACGAAAAGCACCTTAAGGCTTTTTTCAATATTAAACGAAATATTTCATCGCTTTCGCGATCACAAACCTGGCTATAATTAATATCCCACAGGAACCATGCTTTTTCTGCGACAAAAAGTAATAGGTTAAGTTTTATTGAAGAAAGATGCAATGTGCCTTGAATTGTGAGCTAACTTTATGCAACTATCAAATCACGCCGACCCGTTACTATATGATAAAGGGCATTTGGAAAGTTTTGCAAATTCACGTCTTTGCACTATTAGTTAGATAATTGAAGTAAAGGTAAATATTGCTGACGGAGTCTTTACAAGAAAACTTCCGAGATTACTATTATTACAACTTAGTTAAATTTAGTCCTTTTTTCCTTCATAAAATTCAATACGCGGGCCGCACTATAAGTTTTTGTAACTGGCCACTTACATAAACAATATTTATAAAGTAATTACTACATTTGAAAATAAAACTCTGGCTGTAGAATATAACTTGTTTCATCTAATTATCAAGTGTTTTTACATTGTGGCGTCAGTTTCATCATTTAATTGCATGTCTTCATCACTTTGGATTTAAGTTGCAAAAATTTTCATAGTATGGCTTTCTATGATTTTACGTGTAATTTGACAGCTCAGCAGTCTCGATGGGCTTCAAACTGCATTTGACGATGAAGCACCATGCAAGATGACTATTTATAACTTCAAGCAGAATTCAAGCGTGGTCGTGTCAATCTTAGTGACGAATTTAGTGACGTCGCCCGTCCACCGATGTGAACAACAAAAATATCAATCCTGCGCCTAGTATGATCGAAAAAGACCGGCATTAGACCTACCATGAGATTCAAGCATACTTAGGCATAGACATGAGTCAAATACAAACAATTCTACATAAACATTTGGGTATGAAAAGGCTATGCTCGCGGTGGACCCACATAATTGAACTGAGGCTTAAAAAACAGACTGCGTCACTTGGTGCAATGCCATACTTACCAAATTCAAGGAAGGGGCATCAAATTTGTTGAGGGATATGTTAACAGGTGACGAAATATGGATTTATTGCTACGATTCTAAAACAAAACAGAAATTGACCGTATGGATCCATTGAAATGAACCGAAACTGACCAAAATGGCGTGCAGGCGAAGTGCCTCTAAGCTGATGATTGCTTCTTTTTTTAATTATAACATTTTAATAAATTCGACACATGGCTATTTTTGCTTTGGAGAATTGTTGTATCGTGAATAGTAATCGGTACACGACCATTTGTTTGCAGGAAGTTATTGATTGACGAATACTGTAAAAATAACTGTAAACATCGTATCATCTTGTACCATAACAATGCCAGTTCTCACACGGCCAAACACACAAATAGATTTTTGAAGGAGGAAAATGTAGAACTTATGAGCTATCCTGTATACCCTCCCGACCTGACTTTTTTTGTTCGCAAAAATTAAAAACCAATTACCCTGTCAATGATTTTCGTCTACAGAAGAGGCTGTCGAAGTGTATGAAAACATGTTTACGAGGTCACCAGGGAGGAGTGGCATAAATGTTATCAAAATTGGTTTATTCATATAAAAAAATGCATTTATGGTAACGGAGAATATTTTGAGAAACAATAGATTCATCTTTGACCATTCATAGTATTTTTCTCATTCATTCCAGAAATTTTTAATGCGCCCTGCGTATTAACCCTATATTACAAAATTTCAAGATAAAGATAGTTGCGTTTTATCATAGATTTATATTAGGTATTTACATGTCGAGATTCCTTTGGTACTGAGATATGATATAATATGATACTGAGCTATTTCAATACACAACAAACTTTTGATATAACACTTCTCGTGACGCATTAGGAAAAACGGATTAGTGTGAATTTTTTTAGCATGCGACGGAAGTCGGGTAACTTGCAACGTATACTTATGTAACACACAATGAGGTTAGTACGCTCTGAATCGTCCAACTGGTACGCAAATAACATAAACACTATTCCTGATTTAGTGTTCGGTAACAGTCCAACGCACACGAATGTAGTGTTTAATTTAGTTAATCATTCAATGCAATTAAGTGATTAGCGTGCGTTATAAACGTAACAAACATTGAGTCGTAGTAAATAAATAATTGCACATGTACTTATATACACATATTTCTAAAGAGTGATGTTTTATACTATGAAGGAATAATGTTTGTGTTCACGCCAGAGAAATAGAACGTCTTATGTGCCTACAAAAGTACACACATGCTTTTATTTTTAATGTAATTGTATGAAAAATACAAAACACTTCATTAATAATTAATTAGTTCTATTTGAAGTCGATTCCATCTAAAGATAAATCAGAGACAATTGTGTCTCCTTAGAAAAAGAAGATCTCCTTTTTGACTCAATATTTGACCTTTCAAATTCATGTTTATAAATTATATATTCTCTTGTCTTGATTTAGTTGGAACTGACTCCAAAAGCAACTGATTAATTGTTTTTTAAGTCTGTTGAAACATTTGTTTAAATAGGTTTTTGAAAGCGCTTTGTATTTTTTTTTTAATACACATATTTCATTTCACATTCTTTAGTTATCGCGTAATTATAACTTTATACTTCACTTTGCTTATGGATTAAGTAAGCCATAGTTAATAAAGTTGGCTAGCCATCTTCTTTACTTTATACGGAGTAAGGTGAAAAGTAATTTCGATCCCGAATTTATTGTCCATTGTTAATCATTGCACGATCTTTACGTTTGTAATTGGAGTGCAACTACTAAATTATTCTTATACCAACTGTATAAGTTGTATTTGTTCTTTATAATATAAAAGTTTTACAATTGATACAGATCACATTTTCATTTATTTCCACCTATTTTTATTGTTTAATTCAACGTATTTTTACTGTAATCGCTAAAGAAATCCGATGTTTTCCTAAGATCGTCACGTTGTAATAATATAGATTAATCAAAATTTTTAGGTAGATTAATAAGTAGTTAATTTTAGTTCTATGTATACAGAATACATACATACCAATACCCGTTGAAAAGTAGTTTCTGGCAACAAATCGCAGTATTATCCTCTATCTACCAATCGATAAGAAGTGCTGTGGCTTCCATCATCACCTCGACAGCATTGGATGATAACTACCAGACGCAGAAATTTGAATAAGTAAAAAAAGAACTCAAACACACTATACATGCCTCTAATATGTGAGGGCTTCCCTCGATATCCCCTGTATCTCATCATCAAATCCTGACGCAGTGACTATGGGATCACCATATCACCCTTTCAGACAAAAAAAATCGATTTCGGTCCACAATTGACGAAATTATCGTTAAACATACATAAAATAATACATACAGACGAACATAATAAAATTTCCTCCTTTTTTTTGATGTCGTGTAAAAATTATCATCTTTGCCGTTTCATTTTACGCATAAGATTTGTTTACTTCCCGACGCGGTTAGCGTAATAAATTTCAAACCGATCATGTTCGCGGAACAGAGCATTAATAAATTCATCTCCGTACTGAATGATGGGTCGGCCGACGACCGCCAACTCGTCGGGCGACTCGGTAACTCGGCCGTTCTGACGTTTTACGATGCACCTATGCGGTCGGCCGTGGACTCCGAAATTACGAATAATACGGTATTACCGCTATCGCCGGCCTTTTATACGAAAGTTGTTTACGGTCAAAAGATTCTCCTTAAAGCGACTTCTTAGTTAGGTCGTTGAACGGTTATGATTTACGATGAGTTACGTATTCGGGCAAGGGCGACAGAGATTGTAACCGAACGTTCCGCAGCCGAGAGCCTAATGATTTTTGTATTGAATGTGTTCAAATAAACGCGTCTTTATCAATTTGAGAAAAGCTTATCGAGCTGAAGCTTAATTGTGATGTATAAAGATTTTACAAATGTCTCCATTCTATAAATTGTAATATTTCATCAACGACTCTTGTCAATAAAATGATGCAAATATGTTATAATGCAAATAAATATAATACAAAATAAAAAATGCAAAATTTGACCATTACAACACAGCTGGACGGCCTTTAGCACTTTTATGTACAATCTTTATATAGGATTTATGGTGATAAATCATCATGTTACATTAATTTCTATATCCATATGCATAAAGTCTCTGGATCTTACGTATTTAGGAGTATTTATGCAGTGTTTCAAACTTGTTACAGTACATGTTGTAGGTACAGTTTGAATCGGACGCACATGAAAATACCTTGGAGAAATGGCGCTTTGTTTCGTATGCTAGGGTTATATTGCGGACTCAATCTGTGGTTGTATTTTCTTGAATGCATTGCGTCAGTATTTTTTTTATTATAATACAGCTACATAAAACTTAACAATTTGACTAAATTAAACTATTTTGATGATCATCGTATATTATTCCAGAAAGTGAAATAGACATCATATACTGTAAATCTCATATTTTTAATCAACGACAATAAAGACAAATTGTTGATATTCCTCTGTCCTTAAATTTACTTATACGATTCCAAACGTAATTGCCAATTCTAAATATTAAAATCGTGTATCTGCATTTCAAAAACTAAGCACAAGACCAAATATCCATTATTTGGTTGGATTCGATATCTTTAGCTACTTTTAGTCTAGCAGTTTCCTTTATCTGTTACTTTATGAGAATTTAATTCTAAATATCGCTATTTTAATGATTCGAAGAATGAAATCTTTAATGAAAAATACTTAACGGTTCATCTGTGTCAAGTTACCGGTCTATTGAAAGACGTGAATCGCCAAATTCTTTTGTTTTCTTGAAGAAAGTAATGAATCTGAGTACGCTGTATTTTCTTTTTCCGTATTTTTAGAAACTCACAACACAGACTACTAGCATAAGATACTAAAAACATTGAAAACCTGTTATTTCGTCTGTAATAAGAGTATGTTTATTAATGAACTTTTATGAACTATTTATGGCTAGGGATATTTATTATATGCAATTGATTGCAATGGATTTGCAATTCAATATCATTAAATAATAATTAGTGAGAATGATTTTAATGGTTTTGCGAATAGAGAGAATAAATTTACATCATAGTTAATAATTGCGACAAATCTTCTCAAATTTGAAGCACAATATATCTTACATAAACTTGCATCAATTTAACTTTGCATCAAATTGGGTGTTTACAAGTCGTACCAGGCGTACATTCTAATCGTGTTATGTAATAAGTAGCTACCTAGTGCAACATAAAGAAGACCTTCGTACAACTTCCGGAATTAGGTCACAGTGGAGTAAGCACTCTCAGCCGGTTAGCCAGCTCAAGAACGCGTCATGTTTATAAATAGAATATTTGTTATTTTTTTTTATTGATATGTAATAAATTAATAAATAACAATTTTTCCTATTTCTTTTGCCACTCTAAAAAGATAGACCGCGTAAATTGCATTAATTTTTATTTCATCTCGATTAATATTTCGTTTTTATTTCTTGTTCGGGTTTGTATTTGAGTGATATAAGCGAAATCCTTTATGTGGACTTCAATATTTTTCTGTCACACAGTCGTGATTTCTGCAGCCAGCGACTTGTAATTTGGTGAACACAGTTATAGTTATTAACTACTGATATTATTAACATTTAAACATCAATTTTGTCCCTTCTGTGCTACAGGGGATCATATTTTGGAAGATTAACATTCCCTTTACGATTATAAAATGTTATTTTTAAGTGTAGTCGCATTATGTTTTATTTATACATATTTTAAAATATGTGAAAAATGACCCTTTTATATACGCCGTTCTTGCAAAGCGAAAGAACTAAATTAATTCATTGATGATTGTAGAATATTTGATTTGTATCACAGGAAAAATTATATTCGTCATATTTTAGCTGCAAATGGTTTTACAGATATAATTAAATTTTATGGTTAAAAGGAAATACCTTACAAGTACAAGATAAAAAATTCACCTATCCATATTCAATAAATCTCCACGTGAACGACGAGCTGACTAATAAATTGAAATTACTATAGCATTGTTATTTTAGTATATCGCAACTTTAATTTACCGATCGGCTATAAAAATCATAACCGACATCTGCAGGTTTTCTCTTATCGCCGTCGTAAAATGAATACTTTGGCGTATGAGTAAACTTTCGTAAAGGTCGCAAAGGGAAAGCGGCTCGAATCGAGCTCGGCAGTGGCGCCTGCGCAGGTCCAGACGCCTCGTGACGCCGAGGACATACTTTGAAACTGGTCCCTTTAGTAACTCCGTATATGTACATTTTTGCTGGTTTGTAAATATATATCAGCGTCTTAATGTCGATATATGTTATTCATACCATTGTGATATCTGCTTATGAAAATTTAATCGTTTCGTTATATATACTTGAAACGATTTTACGTGATATTTAAATGAAGATCCAACATCTTCATTCAAATACTTGGATCAGATGAAATTTGTAAACAGGAATTCAGTGCCTCCATTTACACGGATATCAAACAAGAATTCTTGGAAGCACAATCGCAAAAATTATATAACAAGCGCTGGTCAAGCGTTCGTCTACTTGAATACTTAACCAGGTCATCAAAAATTATTTGAAGGCATTCCTACTTGAGAATTCCTATTCCTTTTGGGCAGATGAAGTCAAATCGACAGGATACGCGATCCTCTTGAATGCTCTGAATCACGTTATCCGTCACGGGCGTTAGCTGCCCTCTCACCCGCACCGGAGCGGCGTGGGGTGCGTAAGCTTTAAGCTCCTCAATGTTCAAATAAAAAATCTGGAAAATACTTCAGCACAGAAACCTGACAGTGGTGAGGTAACAAAAAAACGTGCACTACAACAACATAGACGATCAATTTTGAAAACTTTTCAACTTTTATGTAAGATATAATTTTATAATTATTATATAGTAAATGAAAGCCATTCTCCAGCAATGTGGAAATTTTTATCAATGAGCCGTAGATACATATGTATAAATATATATTAATAGATGTCACTTAAATTTCAGATCACGATAGAGAAGACCACGCAAAATTATGTTTGTACCTACTTCTTAGCACCACTGAACCGTATTTATAATAACTATCTAGTCAAACAATTATTAGAATTGATTGGATTTTAATTCCGGTTCCACTGCCTGTTTTGATGCCGATTTCACTGTCAAATTCAATTCTAGTCCCGCTCTAGATTTCGAAACCTTGATTATGTTTATTTGGTCTTATCCATGTGAAACACAATAAAATTTTTGAAGAAAAAATTTTCCACTGAAAATATGCATTGCAACGGGACAAAAAGCATCTTAAATGTAAATTCGCTATCTAACTAATCCATAAACAGAATTAAATTTAGATCGATTTGCCAATACTAGCGTTGGTTAAAATTACTATCCCACAAAGTGAAAGTAGTGTGTCACTCCGGCCCGTGAGCTATCATCTCTATGCAAAAATAACGTCGCCACGTAAAAGGACAAACCAAAAAATCGAGAAACACACTTTGGCATTTAAATTTTAATTAGGCTATTTATTATATATATATATACATACATACGTATATATTAAATATGCAAATGACATGACAATTATTTTGATTTCATCGTGACACAAACACTTCGCAATCAGTGTCTGTCTCTGGATCGTAATTTTCAATGTACTTTCAGCTAACAGAATTTCGCATTTTATATTTAATGATTTCAAATTAGTTTAAGAACGCAAAATTAATACTCATTAAATAACGTATACATGTCACCTAACTGAGCATTATGCGTGACTGGGACACAAATTGGATACAAAGAAACATCTTACGATTCCCAGAAACCTATTGAACGGTCAACACATAGGTAGATAGGTGTACATCATTAGTCGTGCGGTGGTATCTCTCGGAGGCATCTCGCACCGCCGCACTCTTAAATTGTAAGCCGAGACGCGGTAAAGCACGCCAGCACCGCCCAGCGCCCAGCTGACATAACTCGTATTTAATTACACCGTTTACCACACCACTCATTTTATTGTTTCGTGCAGTAACTCTAAATCAACATTACTAATTTAAATAAATTAAATAAACGCATATTTTAAAGAAGTAGTGTAGATACCTCAAGGTGATCCTTTCGTCCCCATTTTTTATTATATTGTAAACTTATTTAGATTGAAGAAGGTTAATGGTAGCATTGTAAAACAGGTTACCTGGGTAATTTATTTGTGAACGGGGGAGATATCAAAATAGAAGTGAAAGCGAAAAACTATGTGAATGAAGACCTTCCATACTATTGTAATAGCAAAATTAATCGCCGTTATTGTGTTTATCTGTTCATAACATTTAATTCACACACGTAGATTAATAATATATGTTGGCCAAAGTTGAATGTCATTATTATTCCGTTACTAGCTTCCGCGCGCTGCTCTGTCCGCGTTGACATCCAGATCTGACCCGTTTTCAGTCCTGATCTTGGTACTTGCTCTTCATTTCGATTCCGGTCGCCCTCTTGATTTTAATTTTAGTCTCACATCTGATTTCGATCGAGAATGGGAACTAAACCTCGATGAATTTAGATTTTCAAATATATTTTTTAATTTATTAATTAATAAATATATAATTCAATTAAATAAATTAATCCGTAAATCTTAATCCATGGAAGTTCCCGTTAGATCCCGTTAATGCATTTAAATGCACAATAAACCTCGTCAATGGCTATTAACAAAAAAAAACAAGGAAAAGAATATTAGTTGGCAAACAAAGTAGAAAACTGAACTATTTTGTCTTTGTATATATACACATAATACATATAATAAAACAATAGGACCCAGTGCATCTGTACATTGAAGGTATGCATGTGAAATGGAGAGAGGACGATAAGAAAAAGGTAATATAAGAGAAAACAACGACTTTTAAAATTTTTGTCTATCTGTTTGTCGGTTTGCGCATATCTCTGAAATGATTGAATGGATTTTATTAAATTTTTATTAAAATGTAATCTGCATCGGAACTGAAACCGAAACGAGGTGCAAAATCGAATGCCAGGTTCCGGGACCGAAGTTGAGAACGAACCGGGATCGAAACCGGGAGTCGGATAAGGATTAGTACCTACCAAGAGCACGACTGAAATCGAAATTAAGAACTTTATCGAAACCAAAATCGAAAGTGGGAAGGAGATTGAGATTGATAGCAAAGTATTTCTGTATAAAGGATAAAAGAATAAATTGCATGTGTACGTGGGCGATACCGCAGGGTAATAAATAAATAAAATTATTTAAACACGTGATGATTCTAAATGGCAGATACAATATTTAAATGGTATTGTCCCATCTGTAAATAGTACTAAATCAATATAGGTTTATTTTGTCAAAAAATCCTTATAAAATTGTTCCTTAATATTATTAAGAGATTATTGCTAATAATTAATTATGTTTGTTTACAGACTTGGCCGCCATCAGACAATTACTGGAAAGCGAGACGGGCGGTACGACGTGTCCCAGCTGCAACATGCCCTTCGACAAAGGAAAAAAGAGAAAACTAATCGACACTTGCGGTCACGAACGCTGCTACTCATGTATGTTCCGCAACGAGGCGTGCCCGCTGTGCGCGCGCAGCGGCCGAGCGCTCGCCGAGCGCCCCGGCGCGCCTCGCGCGCGACCACTGGCTCCCGGCTGCCCAAGCCGCCTAAGCAGCCCGGTGCATTGGCCCAGTCCTGCCCCACGCCGCCGCACACCAGGAGAAGATTCTTCCTCAGTCCCAAATCGCTCCGCAGCCCGTTCGGCCAGCGCGGCGGCCGGCACTCGCAAGAGAACCACGTGCCTCTCTCCGGTGAGTCGACGTCTCACATTTCGCACGTCTGTGCCGGTGCGTGGTAGCCTCTGATTTGCATTCGCATTGCGTCAGCGGCTCCCACGGGCGCGCACGCGCCGCGTTCTAGGCTGTTCTTTCGGCCGAGGCCTTGTAAGGATATGTTCGATTTCGTATACTCTAGCCGCCTCCTAGCTCGCAGGTCCGCTCACCGTAGGTAATCGGTTTCCTAAATCAGAGGCGTCGGCCGTATGCGACAATTCTTTGTCATAAAATACGAACGGCTGACGGTTTCGTCACGCGCGCCGCCGTCCGCGCCCACGGCCTCGCACCGGATGCACGTAGGGGTTCCGCAAGGAACTGGTCGGCCGCTTAGCGCATACTTCATCGGCTTAGGTACGCCTAACTCTTGCGACACGACGCCCGCGCGGCGACAGGCCGGCTGCGCCGTCGTTATCTCGGCATCTGTTACGTTTCGATTCCATTAATTACTACAGAGCGGTTCACCCGGTTTCCGCCCGGCGGCCGTCGCGTACCGTCGCCCGTAAGTTTGTTTATCTATTACACTAACGGTGACGGACCTGACGAGCGTCTCTAAATCATCGAATCTTTCACTCTTCTTCTTGGCTCTCGCTTGGTTTGCTTTCGTAACCATCTTCTTGGCTAAAAACAAAGGAAAAACACGAAGAAACGAAAGGGTTGAATCGGGGTTGATTTCCCTCAGGGTTGGCGGAAGAGGGCGCGCGCACGGCGGCGTGGCCGAGCGTCGTATTCAATAAGATCCGCTCGCTGTGGTCGGCGCACTCGTCCGTGCCACAAGGACTCAACCAGTTGGCAGGCACGACCTTCATCAACTTCTCATTCCGTTTCACTCTCACAAATGTGATGGACGAAATTCTATTGTGCAACCGACAATATATAATTAGGTTTAATCTTGTTTATACAGAAAATTAAACAAACAAATATTATAATATTTTACTATACTCTATGTATCTATCTGTCTTATTTGAAGATTTAAAATGGTCATTGTAACAGACAAAGGTTCATTTTACTCAATAGTGAAATTAAAATTCAATCAATATGAATTAAATGAATTTTAAATTAATGATAAAAAAAAATAACAAAAGAAAAGGAACAAAACATGCCAATCGCAGCAGTGGTTAATATGTATGACCATTTTATTTATTTCCGCAAAATATTATTCCCCATTAGAAATTCGTCCATCCATAGCTTGCCAATTTCTTTCCTATCACGCGCACTCGTTTCTTGTCTATGTCTTATGACTGTTTCCTGCATGTGTGTTGTGTTTGTTTTTTCACTGAATCGTGTGGATAACGTTTTCGGTGTCGCTATCGCTCGGCTTGTTGTTGTTTTTATTTTCGTGTATTTAACTTTCAGCAATATAATATTAGAAGTTACGATGCCGTACCGATGCAAAAACGAATCTCAAACGGCAACGAAATGACACTACAAGTGAAGATAAGCAAGCGTCAGAGATCAAAACACAAAGTCGCACGACGTCGAGTGCGCACGGGACGGCCCCGGCGCGGGAGATAGCATCTTGGGAGCGGAGAGATCGAGACGGATAAAGTTCGGAGGAATTAAGTCTTTCATATTGTAAATGCAAATCAGATGAAAGTGTCGTTTTGTGACGCGGGCCTTGAAGCAGATGCCGTCGCTGTGCGTGCTTGTGTGTGTGTGTGTGTGTGTGCGTTAGTTTGTAGTGACACTTACATGCGCTACTAAAAAGCATCGCTCTTGTTACCAATAATTTGGACCTGTTTCGATTTGTACTTGTTCGTTTCACAAAATGTTAAATCTTTAAACTTTTACTTTGCTTTTATATTACACCGAAGCTTTGCAAATGTGTTTTGTGGATTTCATACCTACCGTTTTATATGAATAGCAGCTTCCACCAGGGTTCCATCCGCGTGGACCTTCACCTTTTTCATTGTCCGTTGACGACAGTGAACGACTCTGATCCCGATCCCGCTCTTGATTTCAATTCTGATTAAACCATCTTAGAGCATATGCTGTACATTCACTGTCACTAAATTATTTTATCATGAAACGATTTTGCTCGCACGTTCGACCCTATCTATGGTCGTGCGAGTGAAGCCGCGGTCGAAAGCTAATTTATACTAAAATTTACTCAAACAACGCAATTTTATACAAAAAAAAATCATAAAATCAGATAAGTGCTTCTCGCAAGCGCACAAATGAACAAACAGAGAGAGAGGCCTTGTATTTGATAATATGTAGAAATATAAAAACAAAATTATCGATAAAAGTTTGGTATGAAATCTGTAAGTGCTTTGACTGAATTATGCGCAGACAACACACAGTCTAAACTTGTGGGGGAAAAAAGCATACACGTCAATTTGAACTTCCCCTTTTAATAAATTAAAGTACTGTTAATGTGTCATAATGATGAAATGCAAAAAAACTACTATCGTATTTTATTTGATAAAAGCTTGAGACTTTTTCGCGAAGCTTCAATATTTTTATCGCGAATTTTTTTTAGTGCGTATACAGATCAGATAGCGCCGTGGACTTTCCTATAGATAGACTATTTGAGAGGAACAATTCCTCCATGCATCACTCCAACGACATAGGCAGCGGCACGCCGAAAAAGCTCTAATGGCGCATGCTCTTTTCCAACTCGATTAGCAAACATTGTTACATCTCACTTGTTTTGTACGAAATACCTATAAATGGATGTACGTGTACTTTTGTCGTGAATCGGTCTAGATATCAATGAAAACCATATCAAGATTTCTGCAGTAAGTTATGAGGTTAGCCTTCACAGACAGACAGACAAATAGACACTTGGAACGGGGGGCTTCAATTTATAGTATGTAAAGATAGGGAATAATAATGAGTTAATATACCAAGATTATTCCCGCTTACGGGATAAAACAGCTAATTTTCAAACTTTCGAAGGTTTTATGAAAACAATCCCCTTTTTTTTTTGATCCAAATTGCAATCGAACCCACATTTTACCATTTACTACATTAAACTCTTCAGAGCGGTGTTGGCCGCTCGCACAACGAATTGAACATCACAGCAAAGGGGGCGGGTCAACCTTTTGCCTTGATAAGGATGTGACCAAAATGAGGACAAACTAGCGCCGCCAGCGTCGCATTACGAAACCTTTACCGCGTCCGGGTACGCGAGGATGTCGTTTCATTTGCGTTGATTTATCTCTTTGTCCTTAATTCGACGGTCCAAATAGGGAACTCAAATTGTTGTAAGTACACGCTTGCGTGATTCAGCTAAAATACATCATTGTACGGCTTTTAAAATTTTGTTCAAACATAATTTTAAGTTTTTTACTCGTAACATGCATTTAAGTGATAATGGTACGTACGACTATCAATTGCCATTATCTAATTACAATTTACTAGCTAACGTCTCCGGTCCCGCCCGTGTTGACATATACAAGGAACGCTTTCATCTTTTACATAGGTCGATCTTATTGTCAGCCATGATCTCATTCTCGGTCCCGTTCTTAATACGTATTCTAATTACGATCTTGATTCTAATTCCATTCGATTCAATGTCGATAAAGTTATTCCAGAGAAACCTATACACTTACACCGAACTTGCATCTGGTGCCGCTATTTTTATTTATTATGAAACAGTCTTGTTCGTGCTCCTGAAACTGATCCCGGTCTTATTTACGATTTTCATTTTGGACCGATATTGATCTTGACCCTCCTTCGAACATTGTTATAACTAATAACCGATCGGCACAAGTAAAGAATTAATTCTACGTTCACGAGAGCAGAGCCACAAACAAAAGTTATTATCTATATAAATTGTAGCGTATATATTACTCTGATGTAGAAGCTATATTACTGTAAAGTTTCATTAAAATCCACTTAATAATTTCTGCATGAGGGAGCAATAAATTTTCATCTATCTTTCCAAACTTTACCGTATCCAATACTTCTATTAGGATCAACTCTGAATAAAGACTAATTATAATATATGCAGATTATAATTCTTAGATCAGAACAGTATTAGAATTCTGGATGTAAATATGTTTCATAGTCTATGTACCGAATCGTCAATCTAACAATTCAATCTGTCGTATTCGTTAAACACGACCGGTGCGATCGACACATCGCCACGTCATTGCACTACCGACAAATCGTACAGATCAAAACAAGTACTGCGGCGTTGCTTTGTGTCTCTTCGCATTGTCAGACCGACAGGTACAAAGTTTTCGCGTCGCTGGCCCGCGCCGACGCCGTGAACCGCGATTCGTCACGACCTCGCCGTAGATCGGATCCGATTTGACAACCCATTGACCTAGAACTATCCGGCGGCACGACTCGAAATGTTCCACGGTAGATCCCGGATTTTTCGTGCGGCGACTCGCACCACGCCGGCCAAATGGCCTACGTCCGAGGCTCTCGATGACAAAAAAATATTTTTGTTTATTTTTTGATTTTTAGTGAATCTGAAGTAAACTAACTAATTTGTCTGAATATGGGTAGACTTACTAAACGTGCTGCTCATAAATCGCATCCTTACTGTAAGCTGCTAAGGAGTTCCATTGATCATCATATTCGACTACGACTATTACTTGACCATAACGACCTTACGGTACGTGATTCACATATCCGGATAGCCTATAACAGATTCGGCCAAGTATTGTCAATTTGCTCCAAAGAATTGAAGAGTTCCGTTACTTTGTCATGGATCCCATAATCAGAACCTAACCAAACTCTCATCAAACTACCTTTGAAGTACATCCTCTCCAATAAAAAAGAATCATCGAAATTGGTTGGCGTGATATTGAGTTATTCGTCCGTTTGTCCCGCAAATACTTAATGCAAATTTAAGATTTATATGATTTTCGTATGGATGCCATTGTCAGAACTAAACTAAATTAAAATGGCACCACACGGGAAACACCAGCTTTCAGATAAAAAAAGGATTATCAAAATCGGTTCACCCAGTCGAAAGTTCTGAGGTAATAAGCATAAAAAAAATACAGTCGAATTGAGAACTTCCTCCTTTTTAATTTTGAAGTCGGTTAAAAAGTAAACTGATCGTAAGAGAGTGCGCCCGATATGGGGGTGATTAAAATCTGACGACACATCACGGACTGAAGATTTAAGTACGCATTACAAAAAAAAAACCGGCGGATGGAATCGATTGATGGAAGAATTAAATTTTATAAGAATACTAGGTATTATAAATTCTTCTTTTACATTCTTCCTCTTATACTTCTTCCGAGTATAACGTTACAACAGTAACGTAATGCTATCGGAATCAATATATTCGGTACATGTAACTATTTTCGTATCAAAATGTATTAATTTTACTATTAAAGTCAATCTATGCGGCCCCTCAGCGTCGCATAATAATAATAGTATTGTAATCATTTTGAGGCAATATAAATCGGATGTGGTAGGACAGATAGACCGGTATGATTTAGTCTCATATTCACTTTCTTTGTAATGGTTTAGTTTAGTTTTTAAGTTACGCGATAAATTACTATTTCGTATATTCAATACATCCGTATTACGTATATACAATACAAAAAAAAACGGATGAGTTCGACTAGCGACTACAAACATGAATGATACAGATTATAGAGAGAAAGTGCTGAATGTATTGTCCAGTAATCTTACCTAACCTAACCTACATTCTTGAATGCCTGATTAAGATCGGATGATAGAAGGTGTTTTATTTTTTGATTTGTCCTTAAAATCAATATTGCATCACTCACTACGTATGCTTAGTGAGTTATAATTTATACTGGACGTTGAAACGAATCTAACTATTGACTTCTTATTGGTTTTTCCGTAATTCGTAACTAGGCAAATATTTTCTGTATTTTCTCAAAATATTAGGTGCAGTAATTTCGGATATAAGAAGAAATGATCAATTTTCATCAGATTTCTTAAATAACTTTAAAATGATAAGAAAGAAATGTATTGCAGAGCCCCACAAACAGCTCTGTCATTTGATAAGTCACATGGTACAATTTGCATTTTTAATTTTCTAATCCCCAAAGCTGACCATGATATTTAACAATTCATTGATTGATTTGCGTTACTCCTCCGTGTTTGGGTCACAGATATACATATTTATATTAAGTGTCAATTTGTAGGTCAGTTCAGTGCGAATTGGCTGTGCCAGTTGGACAGACGGACACAGGAGTGATCTTATAAAGATTCCGATTTTTCATTTGGTTATGGAACCCTAAATGGCGTAGATAAGAGCTGTTGCAAAGGATATAAATACACGTTGTATTTCAAATATTTTTAAAGGATATCCGTAGAACCACAACGATTTGTATCGCTTGTAATTTTTAGAGTTTTCAAAACGTTTTATGAACAAGAATTCGTATTTTATCTCTTCTATTACGCAGGGTCCTTTAAAAAAAGTAAGGGATAAACTAAGAGGTATGATATTCAATTGATTACATTGCCCTCTTTTATATTGATAAAAAAATATCCACGAAGTGTCTAATGTAATTGAATTCAGAATTGCGACAAGGCAAATGACGACAAATCAATCAAATTAATTCAAAAAGAATAAAGGATATAAAAATATTTAAAACAGACATGCTTTTTAATTTTCTCTTTAATTCTTCCAATTGAATCGAATTCCACAGCTTTTAACTTACTAGCGACGTCTTATTTAAGGATTGCCATTAAACTGTAAAACATTTTAAATTAGTAAATATCGAAACTAATTTTGAGGCATTTAGTAATTTTACATCTAACCCCATGTTACACCGGTACCGTAACAGCCAAAATCTCCGAATTCGTATGCGTTAAATTGACCTATATTTAGGCCTCGAGCTCTACTGATGAAAATAACAAGTAAAAGCTATCATTTGGACCATCATCTTTTCCTTTTTCAACAACTTGATCTCACTCCCGGACGATTCGCAAAAAGGCCCAATCGTTCGAAATATCCGCAACTCATTTACAACAACAGCGTAGCCGGTTGCACTAATTTAAAACGTCGGTCACGTCTACCGGAACGAGACAAAAGCGGCGGAGGGGGTGCGGCGGGGGGAGGGGGAAGGCGAGCGTTACGCGCGCGCGAGTACCGCAGGCAGCAGAATGTTATTGTTGAACATGGATGGACGAACAGCGCCAAGGTCGATGGGCCGAATGGTGTGCCCGAAAGTGGAACCGGTTTTATAATAATAATCATTAAAATAATAATTAACACGCCATTAATCATTATTATGTATGCGTACGCGTTTAATTGCTCGCGAAGTGTTCAATGGGCGCGTCAATTATGTGAGAACGTGAAGTTTTATCGTGGTGCCGTTGTAAATAAACTGAAAGCAAGCTGCACATGACAAGTCAATCGGATCGGACCACGGATAATAACTAACAGGGAAATAAAAATGAGCAAAACATATACCTATCTGTCAGTTGTTGAAAATATTTGTATTATTTGACATGAAGTTGTACATTTGATTTTGGATATACCAGTTATAAGAAATATTTAATTTATTTCCCCACAAAATAAAAAATAAGGTAAATCTAATCGAAGACCTCATAAGAACGATTAAGATGTACTATTGGAACGACTGATGCATAGTATTGGTATTTATTAATAATTACTAATCGACTTCATGGCATTAATTAAGTAACACAACGAGGAGCTTGTCTTGTGCCTTGGTCGTAGGCTGACCTTAAATTAGCGTATGTCACTCCTATTAGGAGCAACAGCACAACCAGACACTCGTAAAGATGAACAAACGGACGTACGGAGCGTACAAATACAGATTTACAAGACAGACAATTATTTGCGTAATTTCCTAACTAGTTATCTAGAGCTTTCCCTTGCATTAAAAAAACAACTACTGTCAAGGATATATTTTTTCTATAATATCTACAACTAATAACTAGTATTTTGCTAGGATCTTTTTGAACGTGAAAATGTTCTCACTGAAACAAAGTATACTACTTTTTGATAATTAAAAGTTTATATTTCAGAACGGCAAAAGAGATAAAAGTCTGATTTCAAGAAATTTCCCTATCATTTTACTAATATCTGTCTTGTTCAGATCAAGTAACACGATGAAGCGGTTTTATAATCTTTTTACCATAAAAACATGATTAAACCTTTAATAATCGGCATTGAATAAGAGTTGGCATTTATTTTCTTTTAGCTGTTTGAGAACTATTTTAAGTCTATCTAAAAAATTGACCCAGTTTTAATAATATGACCGATGCTGAGCGTGCACTATTTGATGGCCTAATCACTGCAGTTTTCTGCCATAGTCCAACTACGTTCCTCGGTGATGCTTCGTTATTTTAAAGAAACTCTATTAACCATTTTATGTACTGGTATTTCATCCTGCGTTTCCACTTCAACCTGACAATCTAGATAACTATTAACATATGTGAAGCCGTCATCAAATTACAACAATGTCTCCAATCTTTTAATCGTTGGTATTCGTATGCATCTGTGTTCATTATCTCTAACCATATTTATTTATTTCTACACCTCCGCTTTCTTTTCTCAATACGTCCGCAATGCACAATAACATATATTTTTCATTTACGTCATTCCAACATCCCAAGTATTTCATCACTTCTGACATTCATTTCTGATTGTTATTTACTATGGGCATAGTTATACTTCTCTTAATGAAATAAACTTTATTAGATTCGATATTTTATCTTTACTGCATTCCCCTCATAAAATCAGTCCCCGATATCATTTCCAAACATAAATCTTAAATCACGTTACAACTTTACTAATTAATTTTGAACAAAATTCATTTTGATGCAACCTAAAAATGCAAAATTTCTGCCATTCATAGTTTTTGACATAAATTAATCTTTTATATCTATAATTATGCATACTAACTATTTGTATTAAATTGAAACTTATACACTTCGCCTCCATTCCTGAATCAAACAACTCGTAGACATTACTTGGCTGGTAAGATATATCAATGTAGGACTTCATTTTGATAACATAACGGGCATACTATTTAAACAGCGGTATCCCGCCTGTATCCTCGTTCATCGACAACATCCTCTTTAGCTCTTCGCTTGCTCCGCCATTGGCGGGATACTCTCTCTTCGACCCCGTCGTTCTCGCCGCGACCAATTCTTTCATGATGACTTGTGATTTGATGATTTACGGCCTTCCTTATTTTGCGCACTATTAAAACTCTTTTTCCATTGACACAACCGTTTTAACTTCTCGCCTTCTGGATTTCTTTTTTAGTGGTCTCTTTGCCACGTTTATTGTGTGCCGAATTCTTATCAGTTCTTATTCGCCGATCCACTGCACTACTCCATGTGTACGTCGCTTTTTTAACTTTTCCCAATGAAACTAGTGCCCCAACATTTGATATGAATTTTAGCGGTTCGTTTAACCCCTTCAATGTAGTATTTATTATAATTGCTTTATATATAGAGCCTTCGCCGCTATAATTACCCTATGGTATAATAATATTCGTTTACAATTCTCTTTTCCTGTTTCGTTTTATAAAATTGAAGTGCATAATTTAAGTGGCACGCGAATGCTCGTTTAAAAGCCTCTAATACGTCTTCATACATTTTATCTGGAGTACTCATCGATTTATATGTTTTTTCCACACCTGTCACCTACACCTGCTGCGCCGTTTCGTTTGCATATTTATGTATGGCCGTTAATGCTTCGCAATTCTAAATGCACTCTTCATAATCTTACGTTTTTAACCGTAGGAATACCAGGGCTGATATTTTAGATTTTTCTGTTAATGCATTCGGTTACCTGTAACGGAGTTAGGAACAGATGGCCTTTTGAAGCTGTTCCTTGCCTACGTAGTTTTTCCAAAGGTGACTCTCAGAAGTGACGTAAATTAAACACTCGTGTTACGGAATATTTATATAATTCACAAATTATTCGCCACCTTGAACATCTTTTTTCAAATGATTTATAGCCCGCAGATGTAACTGACTGAAATTAATTCCACACATGCTTTTTTTATAGTCTTCTTTTTTTATAAATCACTCTTATGACTTTCCTTTTCTTACCCAATTGTTTATCTTTGATATTCTATCGAAGCTCCTGTATATAGTTTTTTGATTCTCCTCTTAATTCAATTTTCTAACTATCATTTTTAGTGTCCTCTAAATAACGTAACAGTCCCTATCCCTTACAATATACATCACACTATCTCTTAAACGTTCCAAATGAACCCTTTTTTTCCCGATGCTATTGCAACACTACGCACAGAAATAAATCCCTTTAAACGGTGATTGATATTTACTTTGCGGTAAGGAGTGTAGTGAACGTTAATACCGCTCAGATGTGGCGTGTGTGTGTTTTTAGGAGTGCGTTTGCAGACCACACACGTTGCCTAACCTCGATGCGGTCCATTATAGTCGATACGTATTCGGGTTGCAAGCTGTTTAACTAAACTGAAATAAACTGTAGCTTAAAACTATTACCGTGCGCCAGATTTACAACAAGTGTGGTTTTCATTGAGACTCTACCTTCTTTTCAACACCTAAATACTGATCTAGAAATTATAATCCATGCGTATAATAAAATCGTATCGAGGTTAGTACCATATATGGAATATTTTCCAAAACCATAATGGTTCTGGATTACGTTGAATAATTTTCGGAATTTTTGTCTCTATAATTTGTTTGTATGAACACGACAACCTCTAATATTACTTGATCTGTTTTGGGGAAACTTTATTAATTGTAACCCAGGCGTAGATCCTTAGATTATAATGTAAAGTACGATTTATCACGCTTTATTACCCATATATCAGACAGAGAACGATTGCCAGGGAGACAATTTGCATCCTAAAGACGAGCATGTATTATTTTTATTATAGGAAATGATATCAAAAAGTATAGGGATTTAAAAAAATCACACTTATGCAAAAATTGGAATAAACGGAAGAGGTTTAACTTACGTGACAAGAGCCATAGAGACTATTTAAAATCACACATTTCCATTTGCATTTTTTCCTTTGGTAAGGCCTTAATATAATAGAAGGGGCTCGTTGAAGGATTCGGGTTCTAAAAGTAAATTTGATTTATTACTACAATGCAGTAAACATTGTAATAATAATTCGAATTCACTAAAAAATCACTAATCATCACAAAATTAATTGCAATTCACGTTTTCATTGTGTAATACATGATAATAATATCGTAACATAATTCAAACAATCGGTTTATCAAGATGCTCCTCAAATTCGATTCTTCTCTAAAGGAATTATTTAAAAATTCCCGCTTAGTCCTCGACTGGCATCAGAAACAGGCGCGGGCGCAGGCTAACCTGCTCGCGGAAGAGCGTGGGAGCAACCGCTTTTTATTTATAACCTCACAGCCAGCCCAGCGCTGTACGCGATCTATTATGCTAGCTGGATACAGAATTTATTTACATTCATAAGCGATGACGCGCGATTTATAAAGATCTGTGAGATTAGACATTTTTTTATTGCTTCCATAAAATGTATTTATAAACGCATGTTATTGATATTGATACATCTGATTTCCGACAAAATACATAAAATATTGATTATTTTTATAGTATTTCGAAAACCTTATTCCATAAAGATAATTAATAGACAAGAATCATAATAAACTATCGATACGCAAGTATTCCTTATGGATACTGGTGACTGATAATTTATGTAATCGTGGAAGTGTTGTTTCGTACTTCTTGTATGAAAGCACTCAATTTCAAAATACGTTTCAGATAGATATTAAAAACTATCTTTTAATTTTATATTTTCCGTCTAACTGTATTCGCTTCGGTGCGAACTCATTCGTTGATGTGTCTGATGCACCTGCGCATACGCCTCTCTTACGATCGTGATCTACTTCTGATGAAATCTTCGATTTATGGTTCGGGTACATGAAAATGATCCGAAAAGCCGGCACGCTCTGGTCGCAAAAAAACCGGCAGTGCAGGTGACACCACCGGCTCCCACGCGCGCCACCCTCCCCAGACCGTTTCCGCGCGGGTGCATATCATTTTACGCCGCAACCCGACGTTAGAGTGTCCGATGTAATTCTAAACGTTTCCGTTGCGATGCGTTCAAAGTTTCTTCGAGGTGGTCTTTTTTTTTCGAATCAACCCCAATGACAATGTGTTACAGGGCCGTTGTTGGTGAATTTCCAGGCTATAGTTCTTTTGACTATCGTTCTTATGAACGCATTCGTGCGCCTGAATTTGAAAGAAATGTCTATAAGTTTGTCATTAGCATCCGGGCAACTGAACTTTGCGCGGCGTCTTTTTGTTTGCCATGCGTAATACGATAGCTTCAAACGAGAAAAGTTATTATGTTCATTTCGAATAGTAAATATTTAGATACATAACATAACACGCATAATGCTATGTTTAGTTTATGTCATGTAAGCATTATTTATTGTTGAGACCAATAACGTACAACGATGAATTACATCAAAATTTTTCTTAAATAGCGCAAAATAAAGCAACGTTTATATTTTTTATCTCGTTTTTCCAAAGAGACACCTACATAGAAACTTGAAAAGCAATACTTTCTTAAAGCACAAATTTGCATCGAAATCGTTGGAACCATTTCCGAGATACCCATGAATAAATATATTTACACACACACACACACACATACACACACACACTTATATATATAATGCTAACTTATACATATAAGATTTGCATATGTCGTTCGTGGTACATAAAATTATAGTGACATACTACATACTTAACGCATGCTTTATGTCTCTATATATTGTAAAAAAAAATTATAAAAATAGAGTTACGAGTGCTGCTTTTATACGCATAATTTTAAGAGTAATTATTGGCAGTCGTTCGTAATTAGTGATATAGTTAAAAAATAAATATTTTGTAGCATTAAAACAAAAAGTAAACTATACTCTTATAAATTACGAGACCTTAAGTTTTTTTTTTATTATGCTATTTCAGTGAGAGTACAACTGTTTTAAATTTATTTTCGTAAATTTAAAAATGCCATTTTATTTATCCCTCCCGAATAACATGTTTATACGGATAACTTTCAATTTTCATTTCTTAAATAAATAATGATGAGCTTTTAGGATAATCGACGTGACGCAAACGGCATTTGCAAATTTCCTTAAGTGAACTGTACCTATTTGCACGTGAATTATTTATTTAAGATGTGGTTTTAGCATTTAAGCTCGCATGGTCTCGCAGGCTGTTATCAGCGCATGTTGTGGCTGCATGACAGTTTTGCCATTTCGAAATTATTATTTTGAAATGTGTTGTGTTATTAATGATTTTTTTTTTGTTTGTCTATTTGAGCATAAAATATAATATACTGATATCGGTTTCTATAAATAAATATATGCCTGTCCATCTGTCACCAATGTATTTCGTAATAAAAACGGAATTTTGGCACAGATATGGAAACAAAATTACTAAAAAACAATGATACAAAGGTTTTGATTTAAGACTCAAATAGATGTAGAAAAATAGGTTTGTTGAAATGGCATTGTTATAAAAAAAAACACTTTAAACCACAATTTCACTAACAGTATATGTTTTTGTTTGTTTCACATAATATTTTTCAAAAACTATATAATGCAATTACTGTGCCGTAGCTTATCTCTTGAAAGTGTCGCCCAGAAAATTTTGAGAAAAATTATGAACATTTAACTAAACTGGAGACTGAAGAAGAGTTATCAATTTTATATTTCTTTGGATGGGTTCAGTAATAGCCGCTCTTTGATTGTATTTCGACGTAAAGACCAATATCAATGAGCATATACAATCGAATGATAAAAGCTACATGAAAATGCACCGCGCGAGTCCTACTCACGCCTAGGTTGTTTTGCATTACAATTTCACGTGGAATGGTGATATTTGATTTAGTAACCTTTTTTAAGCTTTCCGTGATCGAATTTTATTTTACTATCCACATAAGACAAATGAAAACAAATGCACAAATATAACAACAACATAGACGTATAAAATAGACATGGCGGCGGACTAGGTATGTTCGGGTGGACAGAGGACGACCATTGACAATCTAATGGCAATAGACTTACTTGAAGTGAATATGTATTTATGGTTCGTACTTTTATAGCGAATTGGCTCACTTTGGGAGGTGTCAGTCGTTCCTTATTGATTCGTCGTCCGCCTATTTTCTACGTCCATGGTTTTTAGATAATACAAAAGAATATTCAAAAGCCAGATTGATAGTCACTATAGTAATTCGATAATAGTAAGTGTTTTGTTACAAATAAATTTGTGTTTTTTCTGTGAATAATTTTCAATTTTTACTTCTAACCTCCATCCTAATATGATCCCGATTTCGTAATCTATTAACATATCTACCTGTTGGTCATGCTTCAGTGTGTTTATGAATGGTTTTGATATTAACGCTAAATGCTTTAAAATCATGCTTAGTGTATATCGTAAAATTAAAAAAAAAACTTTATGTTCTCCAGATGACGAAGGCGGCCACATAAAGCCGGGCTACGAAGCGAGGCGCCAGAGCGACCTGTACATGCGACTCGGACTGCTGCTGGGCGAGAGGCGAGCGAGGCACAAGAGGGAGACCTGCGGGTCCCTCGCTTCCTTAGACGGTCACACTCTTGCCTCCCATAACACCAGTCCGGTAAATATTAATTTAATCAAAGCTGTTACTGTCAAACTATTCTTGTCTATGGCGTCCGTGCCCGTATTTACGATTCATGCTTGCGCTGTCGAAAATTAATAGATTATTCTACCAAGTTAGTTGAACTGATTTGAAAAAAACGAACCAAAACAGCAGGGCTCAAGTTAATAGGGAATTTCCCATAATATAATCAATATTCATATCTTCAAACATTTTAGTGCTTATCAGTACCTAAAACTAGATTTCTTATTATATACTGGGTTCTTAATTTATACCGTATAGTTATTTCAATTAGATAACTGAATTTCAAGACAAAAGTTAACTGTGGTAATTTATAATTGGTTATGCAAATGAGATAAGAAAACTAATGCTTTTCCAATTTTCATAACGACTAGACCAGAGTTTTGAATAGTTTTAATTTCTATGCTGGGACTGAAAAACTCAGTCTTTCGGGTCGATTTGGACTGTTTTTAAATAAAACCAGTCAAGTCGATACATAGACTTATCACTTTGGCCGATTAGATACGTATACCTAAGCATATAAACGGCATGAATCCTCGTTTGTAGTCTTTCTTCTATATTGAACTTATTATAGCGTTTACTGCAAAATATACGTGATTAGTAATCCCCTTATTTGTAGGTTTCCACTTTGACCGGCTCTTCGGAGGTGGAAGTGACGACGCCTTTGGGCCGGGACTCCTTGGGTTCGCTGGCTTCAATGTCGCTGTCGGCGGCTAGCAACTGTTCCTCCAGCCCCGGCAGCAGGCGGCATTCGGTTACTGGTAAGTGAAATCGTATAAGTTCTAACTTCTAACTAAAAAAAATCACAGATCACGCAAATGTGATAACGGTCGAAATCCAATAAGTTTTTGGAAAAACATTTCCACAATATTCTCATTTGACATCCGATTGATATCATGTATTTAATTATGAAGTATTTAATTCAAGATTTACTCTTTCTTACTCAGAACTTAAAACAGTTTTAACTATTGCAAATAATCCAATGTCTCTCATGCACCTGACAGCGCTCCAAAACAGCAGATCGGAAGAGCTGACTCGAATGTCGAGCGGGTTCTTCAAAAACAGAAAAACCTCGGCCCGACGTTCAGCCCGAGCCAGCAGCAAGCAGTCTTCTTCGACCGCAGAACTCAAAAACGGTATGTCTTTCACCACACCGCAGTTCGCCGGTTTCACCGCCATAGCTAACGCTCGGTGATAGCTACGCCCTTAAAGTAACCACGGATGTGGATCAAAATCATTGAGAACCGTACACTTTACGATTCGATGATTCACGATGATGTTTCCTTTTGACAACGTCGATTTCTATACCGTTTTGACAAACGGCATAGAAATCGATACGTTATCAATATGGTATATAATACTATCATATTTTTTTCATATTTGATACACACTAGCCACGTAGCTTTGGAAATGAAATAATATAATTTTGAAGCTTAGCATCGAGCAAGAAATGGAGGGAAAATTGTTCAATCTTCGTTCAATTTCCGTTGAATGAGTTTTCTACGGAAAATCTGTTATAAGATGAGCTCATCGAATATATGTATTATTATGTATAATTGAATAATTATTGCTTTGTTTAAATCTTCGCGTTTGCAAACTTTAGTGAAAGTACAAATCAATATAACTTAAACATTTTTGAAATACTGTTTATTAAATGTAAATTTATCTGATATATGAAGACAAAGAATACAAGGTATAATATTATGCAAAACTAGTATTAAAACTATATATATATTCGCGACGAAAACGTTCATGCGTACCCCCACATACACACGGCGTGAACATACCCACTATTTTATTCTTCAGTCATATAGTTTGTATAGACGAGTTTCCAACTCGTAAGTCATATATAGGCAACATCGCTTTCCGGTGCTATTTATAGCAAAAATGTACATAATAGAATATTTTTTGTACATGTAGATTTATTTGTAAATAAAGATATAAGTTTGTATGAGTTTTACTTCCGAAATACATCGAACACGTATGCACTTCAGTACTACGGTAATCCTTCAGAGGGCCGATCACGTGACATACCGCTGACGGTAGTCGTTCACAGGCCACAGATAGCGGCACCCGTTACGCTACGGCCCGGGATCGATGTCAGAAAATAACATGGCTGTCCCGACAGTACGGCTTCCGATCGAGGACAGATTTTGAGATCTGGACCACTTCAGTTTAATTCATTTAAATTTGACCCGTCTAATTAATTGGTCGCTCTTTGAAGGACGAATCCGAGAATAGCAGAAAATAGTATAAGAATGCAGCTGCATGCTGCATTCAGGCTGCACTTCGGCACGACCCCAGTACTGCACCTAGTCTACAGTCTACTATAGCACATAGCATACGTGTCGGCATATCGGAAGTGAAACTCTGCACCTCTATAGACACCTAGTGTTAGACACCCAGAGGTATTATTTCGACAACCTATGTTGGCGTGGCGCTGCTCCTGCGAAATATTCAAGCGATCAGCAAAAACCAAAACGGCCCGTTAAGCGTTCTATACGCGTGCGCATATACATACAAAGGAATTGCGTTTTAAAAAATTAATCATGTGATTATCGTTGTGTAGTACACCCGACGCCGCAACTGACGCTCAGACCGCTGTTCTTCGAAGTACCATCGACAGACAACCAAACCTTCTTTTCCGGAAGACAGTGGCTAATTCGTGATATGGAAAAGGCTTTAGAATCCAGTTCGCCAGGTACAGATTTTTTTTCGGTATCTAGTTTATCATATAATTTTATACGTTGCAAAAACCCTGCTATTGTTTAACGTATATGACGGATAAAAAGTTTATCAAATGATAATATACATTTGGTCGTCTTCTGTCGAGATGCATCATCACGATGATCAAATGCTTTGTCCATAATTGTGAATACTCAATGGACGTCTCCTAGTACGGTTTCAATGAAATTATCACTTTAAATATATGTGTACCGACATATGTTTTTTTTTTTTTGTAGGAATCTTAATATCCGGCAGCCCTGGCACCGGGAAGACTGCTTTGATACTGCAACTCGTCGAATATTCCTGTTTTGGTAGAAAAAGAAATTTTGAATACGAAGAACTCAGAGAACAGTCGGACATTAGAGAAATTCTACCAGAAGAACTGACCGCTGGGATGTTCACTCACTTAGCTTCTCACGTCGTCGCATATCATTTCTGCCAAGTAAGGAAATCCGCCTTGCAAATACTTGCTGAATAATTTTCATATTTAATAATACTTGCAACACTATCAGTTAATTTCTTTTGAGTTTCCTCACAATCATTATTTAGAAATAGAAAAAATCGGCTAGATATGTAGTATACAAGTATAAATATATCAGCTTTCTCTCGCCGGATCTGTTCCCGATTTCAATTCCGGTCCCAGTTTCTATTCCGACTCCGTTCTCGGTTGTACACAGGTTCCTCTCTCGTATTCAATACCCGTCGCGCTTTCGTTTCTCATTCCGATTCGCTCTCGATTCCGATGCCGATTTCACTCTCAATTTCTTGTGTCGAAGACATATATCTTTTGCTTATATATCTGTAGACCTAATAATCTCGCTTCAAAATTATAAATAAATGTATTCTGGCTTCACAAGTAACAGAACACTATTAAGAACCTTCACCGAAACCACTAAAGCACTTGTACTTCTCATCAACCTGTATTCGTACAAACTTCATTGGTAACAAAGATCTCAAATATCGATCTTTATTACCCTAACTTAAAAATTAACAGTACTCATTTGCGAATTTCAGTTCTCCTTTTTATTATTTTGCGTCAATTATTCAAAAGCTATGAAGGACGCGTTTCTTTATTTAAAAATAAGAGCTAAAATTTTAATTTGAATGATTCTAACTCCTAAAATAATGATATTTCCGTACAAATTTTCAACCTCTTCACATCCTTAGAGATAGAATTTCCTAAAATTCTCACTTATTACTTTTCTAAGTAATAATTAAAAGGCCCAGATCAGGCAGTTAATTTCTCATTTTATATACTTATATAAATAATAATAAACACCTACTAATTTTATTTCATAGATACTAATTGCACTTCATAAATGCTAATAGTATTTCATATCATAACGTGTTTTAATTTCAGGCCGACAACAATAGTACTTGTCTAGTCGGAGAATTCGTTCATTCTTTAGCCGCACAGTTGTGTCAGGCTCCCAGATTACAAGCCTACAGAGAATATCTTCTGAGCGAACCTCACCTCCTAGCCTGCCTCTCTTTAAAGGAATGCATCGCGGATCCAGATTTGGCTTTCATGAGAGGCGTGATAGAACCCCTCGTGATTCTCAGAAGAAATAGCAGTATAGACCACAATAACAGTATTATTCTTGTCGATGGCTTATGCGAGGCCGAGTACCATAGACCCGATCACGGCCACACCATAGCATCATTCCTGGGGAGACACATAGCCGAAATGCCATCATGGTTGAAAATCGTAGCCACTGTGAGAACGCAATTTTTCGAACTCACGAAACAGTTGCCTTACACCAGGCTGAGTTTGGACGAATCGGACAACGTCCATAAAGATCTGTTGGAGTATTTCAACACGAGAGTGCAAGCTGCTCCAATAATTGAAACGAACATCAAATGTTCTCCTAGCAAATCCGATGGACTACACAACTCGGTGCTGAAGTTTGCGCAATACATATTGCACTTGAGTCAAGGCTCTTTCTTGTTCCTCAAACTTATTTTAGACTTATTGGAGCGAAGTCACATCGTTGTCAAATCCAGTAACTACAAAGTAGTGCCTATATCGTTGGCGCAAATATACCTATTACAATTCAATTTGAGATTCCCTACTGTTCAATCGTTTGAGAAAGTGACACATATTCTAAGCGTTTGTTTGTCCGCTTTATATCCACTAACTCTAGTGGAGATTTATTACTCTGTTAATTCATTGTTAGTCGATACATTCCTACCATGGGAGGAGTTTTGTGTGAGATTCGAGACTCTTTCCGATTTCTTAGTGAAAAGAATAGACAACACTTATATGTTCTTTCATCCATCATTCAGGGAATGGTTAATACGAAGGGAAGATAACGAGAGCCCTAAGTTCCTCTGTGATTTAAGAGCTGGTCATTGTGGAATAGCGTTTAGATTGTCAAGGGTACAGTCTCCATTGGACCCAGAAAAAACGATGGAGCTTGGACATCATATTCTGAAGGCACATATGTACCGCAATTTGGGTCCGGCACAACTAGGTTTGTGTCCGAGAGATTTGCAAGCATCATTAGTTGCGACAAGTTCTGCAAATGTTGGAGAAGCTATTGCCAATCTTCGGAACATATATACGCCTAATGTTAAAGTGTCTCGTCTCATGCTTTTAGCAGGAGGATCTCCTAATCAGCTGACTGATTGTCTTGGTAATGCGCCTTTATTATGTATGTATGCATATCAAGGTATATTGTCTATGGTGGGATTGGTCCTTGAATTTGGAGCCGATCTAGAAATGACTAATTCCCAAGGTTGTTCTGCTTTGTCGTTGGCCTGTCAAAGAGGACACACTGATGTGGCAAGGAGATTAATTGCCGCAGGTAAGGCCTAATCATTTTACTTTAATAAAATAGTCAAATTTATTTATAAGTAAACTTTTAGTGATATTAGATTATATTGATTTAATAGATCATTTAATCAAAGTAAACCATCAATATAGTGATTTATTAAATGACTTTGACGAAGAAGAGTATGAACAAGTATATTAAAAATATATATATAATAATTTAATATTTTCAGGAGCATCACTTAGTCATACTGACACGGCAGAACAAACACCTTTAGTTCACGCCGCCAAAAATGGTCATAGAGATACTGTTATATATTTATTGGGTTGCCAGTCTGGACGTGACGACAGACAGTCTCTGGACATTGAGGATGGCAGTATAGAGCAATTGGTACCCGGCGCCAGGCATGCTTTGATAGCTGCTTGCCAGAACGGTCACTTGGATATAGTCGAATATCTTTTGGACACCGCCGAACTGATTGTAAGTGTATAAGAATACCATTGTATACACAATGTTTGCTACAATGAAAGATCCTAATATAATACAAGAAATGTTATGTGTTGAAATATAAATAATTTAATAAATCCTTACAATGCATTATTGACTTAAATGATAACTACCAGACGCAAAAACTTGAACAACTACAAAAAAAAAGCTCAAACACACTATACATCTCTATAATAATATTTGTCTATGAGATTTGGTTTCCCTTGATTTGCCTGGTATCCGATCATCAGATCTTGACTTGGTGACTATGGAACCATCTCGGGAGGATACCCTTTCAAACAAAAAAAACTTTTTAAATTGGATCCATAATTCATAAAATTATCGCTGAACGTACATAAAAAATGTATGTACAGACGAACATACAACTTCTTCCTTTTTTTTGAAGTCGATTAAAAAGTGTGTTTCGGAAAAAAATAATTGCCACAGGCATAGTGATACTAATAGTATTGTTTGACATATTGTTTCGTACAAAATAAACTAAAATGCAATAATCTTTTTAAAGTCAAATTGCGCATCAAGACCTGAAGAAACAAATATGTTTATGATATAAAATTATTTCACGTTGAATTGTTTGTAGAATATTCAATCTGAATCTAAGCTATAATCCTTTTACAGTATAATTAATCGCTGTAAGTACAGATTCTCTTTATAATAAATATACATGATGTTAATTTTATCATATTGTGTTGCAGCCTGATGGAATATGTCCAGTGACAGGAGAAACAGCTTTGACAGCGGCTTGCTCTAGCGGCAACGCGGCCATAGCTGACGCTCTGCTCATACGAGGGGCCACGCCATATTCCTTAAACGCCAGAGAGATGTCACCCTTAGCGCTAGCCGCTAAGAATGGCAGAACCGCTTTGGTATTGAGACTTTTGGACTCTGGCGCCGATGTCATGGGCTCAGGAGGAAAGAATCCTTTGATCCTAGCAGCCGCAGAAGGTCATTCCGATGTAGTTGAGATGCTATTAGGACATGGTGAGTGAAATTAGATATTAATTGAAATTTGTATAACATGAGAGAAACGTTTTTAATTATTATCAGATACAAAATTTGATACATGAATAACACAAAGTGGATAGCTCCTATAGTAGAGGAATTCAAAACAATAATATGCCGGTACGATCGCATCTGTGAAGTAAGTCAATCTACTTTAGGAAAATGCACATAAAGAGATTATGCGATATGCGCTAAATTAATGTATTAGCCACTCAGCCACCCAGAAGTGCGAACGTTCAAGTGCAGATCATTTATTAGGTAAATTACCCTTTGCCTATTGTTAGGGTTTTCTGTGAGAATATGCAATCCTTAGAGCATTACTATTGTCTGTATCTCTATCCATTTGTTATGACAAATGGATAGATATTCTCCGAATCTACATAACAAAAATAGTTGCGAATCGGTACACACACGTATGTGGACTTAAGTGGATCATGGACATATAGCCTGTATAAATGAATTCTGATTTTGTTGGTTAATTCTGGGGGGTTAATTGAAGAATCACAAAGAAGTCTTCGCCCAAATGTTATATGTAACATATCAAAATCAATGCGTGTATTATGAAAGTATAACGTATCTTTTTTTATAATTTTAAGAGGTATAGCTTAAAAAGATATCAAAGGAAATATACGAAAGTTGACATTTTCCTCCCTTATATTAGAAATTACCGAACATGAAATCATGAAAAAATATATGAAATATAGGATCTGGCGTTCCTACGAGAAATACAAAATATTCCTGAAAACAAAATATGTATATGTATTTTTTAATTTTACTGAGGAACTTATGCGACGATTTATAATACCGAACATTCTTCACGCCACTTTGACTCGCACTTGGCCTTTATTTAGTACCCCTCTTGTTGTTTAAAGTATCATTTTATATATTAGTGCATTAAAAACAGAACAAAAAAACACTTTTAAAATTTTTGCATCACTTTCGACTGAACAGAAAAATACTGCACATGCATTCAAATTCTAAATATCTTTATTTAATAGTTTATAAAATACCACTTGAAATACGTCATAATTTTTTACGAAATTATATTCTACCGGTCGTTCGTAAGGCAGTGTTCCCTCCAGAAGAACGAGCAGGAAACATAACGGTAGCTCTTTTCTAATTTCATCATGCAAAGCCAAAACAAATACAAAATCATTAATGAACGTAACAGCCCGGTAATAAATTGTAACTGTACACGAACATGGTAAACGAACTCAATTTATATCGATATATATATATATACGAAAGACCAATGAAAATTCAATTTTTTTTTATTAATTATTATTTAACGACATCAGTTCCTCAGCCATTTTCAATAAGAAAGTTCTCGCTGTAATTCTAAACTAATAAAAAAATGTCTCGATACATTAAGTTTTACGGAAGTCATTTCGCGTTTCATATAAAAAAAAACACTCATACAGTGACAGTGTTAATTTAAAAGCAAAAGAGCTGTGACACTAACAAGCGGTTGCGACTCTCATTCATTTCGATCTCTTGAAAAAAATTTTACAGACGGCAATGGTAATTTTTTATAACCTCGTAGGAAAACGTTCACGCTATCTAAGGAAGGAATGAAAATATGTGTATTTTAACTATTTAAATAGACTGTAGATAACATTTATACAAGCCAAAAAAAAAAAGAAAATTGCTTCGCGACAAAAAAAGCTATAAAAAGGTTTTTCTTTTTTTTCATTTATAATTTAACAAGGCCAAATTAAACAATAATTTTCAATAATAAATAAAAAAAAGAAACAAATAATATTTTTCGAGTATTATTTTTATTATTACTTAAATTTTAATGTTTAGTATTTCTCGGTATTGGATTCGGATGAGAAACATTTACAGCGCATGCGCGCGGGCACATAAATATCAGCCTAGCTAATAGCGCCCAAAGTTTGAGCTTCGTATATATTTATACAGATATACGAAATACCAGTGTTCCTCGTTTTTAATCTTTTATTAATCATAGTTAAATGATACCGAATTAAATTTTAAATAGGAAATGATTCGGTGGCAATCTAAAGTACGTAAATATACGAAAGACCAATTTTTTTTTTAAATATTTCATTAATTATATTATAATTAAATGACACGGAATTAAAGTCATTTTAAACAGGAAATATGCGATGTCGTTCTGAAGCTAATAAAAAAGGAATAGTCTCCAAATGTTAAGTTTATCCGCCGTAATCGTGGCACCTCACTGACGTCCACGAAAAGATTTTTTAACTCATTCTTTTTATGATAAATAAACTATAAATATATAAATATGATAATACTAGAATTCTTCTTAATTATAGGGTACTTATATAATTTTACAAATACAAAATAAACGTAATAACGGGCGTTCAGGTCCAGAAAATTGTTTGATTTTGACATGAGAGTAATGCATACCACCTCGAAACACTTCGAGCAATTCTGCTTTATTAGACATTTAAGAATTCGGATTATGCGATATACCCAATAGAAATTAAAATTTCGTCAAAAGTACTGTTACGTTATATTTTATGCACTTGTAGATAAACGACGTATTGCAACAAAAAAAAATGAAATTTTAAATGTTAAATTTGACAACATACGGACAATCTGACAAATCTTACTGTTTTACAAGTTGTGTCTTTTTTTTTCCTTTTGTGCAGCCTGACGAAAAGTTTATTACAACATTTAAGTATAAAATACGTGACATATTTTGTGTGCGACAGGCGCGGACCCCGACGCCGTGGACGCGGACGGGGTGTCCGCGCTGGGCTGGGCGTGTCTGCGCTCTAGGATGTGCACCGTCAACGTCCTGTTGGACAAAGATGCCACTATAGGTATAATACACTAATAGATTTCTCTACTGTACATATAATTCTCCTGAAATTATATGAAATCTTTGGAGAAATTTCTCACGCAACAATATTTATTTTTCCTTTATTTATAAAAATAAATTGTCCACGGTGGTGGCTTTTGAAAACGTCAGTCAAATTTTTTGCAGTTGAAGTTTCTACAAAGAATCGTAAAGCGCGTCACGAGCGGCGTGCGACGCGATTGACATAATATTTCTTGAAATGTGGTACATCTTATGAATTGCGACTTCAGATCAACCGGATGCGAGTGGACGGACGCCTTTAGGCCTCGCATGCGTGGGTTCGGCGGAGTTGGTGGAGCTGCTGCTGGAGCGCGGCGCGTCCTTGGAGCGCGTGGACCACAGCGGGCTGCGGCCACTGGACAGAGCCATCGGCCAGCGGAATGTTCCAGTACGTGTAAAAATACTTCTTTATTAAATATGTGTTGTGTTCAGTCGTTAGTTAACTCTCATACGTCATATAAGTGCGACGTGTACGTAGCTACGAAATAAAATTATATATATGAACAATGTACCCCTTATGTTCTTCATCTCGATACAGAGTTATTTATTCTTAAAGTTTGTTTAAATTTTTAATAAAGGTTTTCATGTATTTCTTCAATTATAATGCTTCTAAAATAATAATACATTAAAAAATATTTATTTTTTGCAAAAATTCTTAATTTTTTTTCAATAATTCCATAGGTCGTTAACTGTTTTCTGAGACGAGGCGCTAAACTCGGACCGACTACATGGGTGATGGCGTCGGGCAAACCAGAGTTTATGTGAGTGTTACCACTGACGTTAGACTTTATAGAAACTATGCCAGTGAACAATGACTTACCTACTATACAAAAACCCGACTGCGTAAAATTGACCCAAATTTTAATAAACATTACAAATTGGACGACATTGATATTTTTGACTTATACAGGTTGTTCCTCCCGAATCACGTATGCAGAAGTTTAGTAAAAACTATTCATTTTATAGATCATTACTTTTAAATGAAAAAATTGGATTCCAGCATTATTATATGGCCACAGCGGCGCACTTTGATGTGTACCCCTGCAATGTATTTATTATATTACAGCAGATAGAGTTGGTAATTGACCAAAATAAACTTATTTTACATAATAAAATTTAGCTCACGGTATGATTAGTTTCTTCAGTAATCTTGATCTATAAAACGATCATTAAAAACAACTTCTTATGATTTTGTTAGACTTGTCTCAGCCAACCAGATTAACCTTGCTTTGATCTTTATCAATATTTTTGTTGATTTTTCTAAGTATTTGGTTTTATTTTATTTTAAATTGTTGCTAATTAATTTTAAAATTTTGCTGGGTAAAAGGGAACTTTGTAAGCTTGTTGTTTCATCTAAAGATTAATATCATAATTGAATTAGTTTTCTATGATAAAAATTGTTTATAATTTGTCCTTTCAGAGTTCTGTCTTTATATTTAAAGATATGTTGCCAACATTGCCAAACCCTAAAAGTGTTAAAATTAACGGCCCTTTTACCACGATTTTATTTGTTGTGAAAAACCTGTCAAGCCAAAAGCCTAGCAGTGTTTTGCCATTACCATTACTAATTCTCGTTATGAATCAGAAGTGATATATAACACATACTAAATCACTTGCAGGTCATTTAATACACTTTTTCACTTTTAGGTTATTACTGCTTAATAAGTTACTAGAAGACGGGAACACTTTGTACCGTAAAAACCGACCTTCTGAAGCGGCCCACCGCTACCAGTACGCGCTGAAGAAGATCAGCCCTCTGATCAACGATGAAGGGCTCACCACCCCCACACCGACCCAACCTGTGCCGCAGGAGCACGTGTCCGCTTTTGTGCAATTGAAGACGAACTTGCTGCTAAATTTGTCCAGATGCAAAAGAAAACTGAACGTAAGAAATCTTCTATTTTACTAGTTTTAATGATTTTTTTGATCCAGAACTCCCAGTTTTCAATTTGCAGTTTAACTTAAAATTTCTCGTTTTATAAAACTTATCGATAGTAGTCTAAGCTATAAATCAAATAAATTGTCACTGATTCTTTACAAGCAATACTTATTGTTTTCGCGGCAATATTGTGATGCAATTATTTTTAGTTTTTGTTTTTGTCATTAATAAACAATAAGTCTAATACCAAGAAAACTACGTGACAGTCCTTTAGCCACTTTTCACATTGAAAGTATCGGTTTACAATCTGAGGATTGTCACAGCTCCTATAAATTAATCATAAAGTTAAGAAAAACAAACGTGCTTAGCAACTTAGTTTGTATTTAATCATGGATTTCTTTATAATTCCATCGTAAACAAAAAATATAATCAGAAAAATATTTTTATCTCGCCATACTTAAATGATACGCGTTTCAACAGGAACCATCAGAAGCATTGGATCTAGCAGCGAGAGCTTGCGTGCTACGCCCCAACGCTTTCGAATGCGCGTACGCAATGGCCCGAGCCATCCTAGCTTTGAACAAACCTTCCGAAGCCCTGCCGCACGCGAGGAGAGCCCTAGTACTCGCCCCGTCGTCCGACGTCTGTGCCGTGAGAACGCTGAAAGCCTTACAGCAAGAAATTCTGTCCAGAATAAACAACGGCGTGCAGAACACCCAACCGAGCGACAGCAGATCGATTAGAAACTATGACTCGATCAGTCTGAACATGCCTTGATTGAAAAAAAGTCCATCCTATTTTATAAACACGCCACTACGGTTGCCCGTATGTGGATTCAATATAGAACAAAAGTCTCGTAAGATAATTTTTTTCGGATGACGTAATACATAAAATTTAACAGAACATAAAATACTTCCTTTTTTTGTGTCGACCTCTGTATAATCTTATATTTTATGAATCATTTTCATTCTCATATAGCACCAGAATAAAAAAATTATATATATTTTCCGTGTATTGCGTCTCAAAACTAAAGGTCTGCCACTCTTTTCAGTAATCGCCATCGATTATTGAAAAGATGTATTTGTAAGATTTAAAGTGAGATATGTGTTAAGCTATATCAGTGTCGCGAATAAAAGTTATTTTAATCGTTTTTTCATATGTGCCTTAGAACTTCATTCAAAAAATCTGTACAAAGTGGAAAAATGATTATCTAGTTTCAAAGTTTTCGTTTGAATCTTCGTAGAAGCGGTCTGTCGTAAAAGCAGATATATCGAGTCTTTGGAAATCCCTTAGTGTGATACGTAAGTCGTCTCAGTTTTGATTTTGTCTATTTAGTTAACTCTGTTTATCCGTAACATAAACGATTTAGTCGACGCATAACCGCATTATGTATGATCGTCGAGAATCATTTAAACGGATTCTAGTATATTTTTATAGTTGAAAATGATGGATTTGTATAACCTTTCATAGATTAGGTACAGAAGTACGATTTGTTTATTTTTCGTCTCCAATATTATGTGATGTGTGTGTAAATATGTTACTGATTTTTATTTGTACAGTCGAACGCCGTTGATGCGCCTACGACGATGCATTGTCAAATTTTGTACATAGTCTTTATATCCTTATTCAGTGCAGGTTGTAACAAAATTAGTATCTGTACAACAAATTCTTTTACAGGTAATCGATTTTTTTTTCTTGTAATTCTTAACTAAAAATTTGATCGTAGTTAGGTAATGAAAAATATTTTACACTAAAAAATTAAACAAAGTTAGTTTTCTTTTTGATATCGGATTGTAATCATCTAATTACTCGGTTTGGATTTGCGACGTCACTGAATTATACGGCATACACAAATACGACATCGTCAAGACTAATTTAATACTTTCAAATATTTTTAAAGGCTATTCAAATAGCCTAGTCTCAAAGACAAATAATCTTGAATACTATTGAGGTAGTATTAAAAACTGCCTTAAGTCGTTTAAAGTAAAATAATTCAGCTTCATTCGCTTCCTTCGATTTTTGTTATTATTATTTTTTTGGGTTTGTTTTTATATTTGTTATTTTGTTGTCCCCGCCGGCCGAGTCAAACTCGCTATGCCGTAATGTTCTTGCTTTTATTTATTTCACTTTTAAAGGTTTTGTAAACTCTTTTTTTTATGAATGACTGTAGGGAAAGAAAACGTCTAATGAATTCGTCTCATGAACTTGACATCGCGTGTCGACGATAAATTTATTTGTAGCAATAAAAATGAAATCCATTAAAGTGTTAAGTTTATTAAAAATAATAAATAAATAAACGTGTTTATTACATTGAATCGATGATGATTGTATGAAGACTGAAATAATTGGGAGATGTAATACAGCGATTTTATTTAGCGAACGATATGTATTGTCAGTAATGTCTTATAATGAATATAATTATTTATAGAATAAGGTCTGTAAGTGCAACAGATACTGTAACAGCAAAATGTTTGTAGTAAATAAAATTTGATATTGCTTCAATATTATTTTATTTTTGCAGCTTTGGGACTAGATCTCTTTTGGGACTACTCTCAATGAAACCATTTTTTTAATCTTTACTAATATTAATTGTCTGTCTGAATGACTGCTGAAGATCGAAATATGAAAGGAAAATTTTCAATTTGCCACGAGACACAGGACCACTTAATTTTCATATTATCCATTTTGACAACCATAAATCAACAAAGACCTTATTAAAGCTTTCTCTTTATCCATCCAGCGATATGCTTTTTGTATCATGTTTATTTCACTATTCAAAAGTCCGTTTTTTAGGTAAACTTTGTATATATGTGATATTTAATTTTTGTGGAGTTAACTATTTGTAATAAGATTATGAAATAAATAAAGAATATTTTTTTAATTAAACTGGGAGTAGGTTACGTTTTAGTCTCTACGGACTGTTATTCGTTTTTCATTTCACTTCACTTTGAAAATTGTTCGTTCACATTACAATGAATTTAAGTTGGGAGAATATTTCCCCATGATTTTTTATGGTTTTCCCTGTGGCTTAAATCAACAAGAAACTTACCAGAGAGTGGTATTTGGTGATAAAGCTTCATCTCGTAGCTCCTGTAATCCTGGTTCAGTGAATTCAGACGTGGACGTGACCACCTCTTGGCCGATTTACGTGGAGGGCGACCGGCGACTGCAGCTGCCGAAATTTATTTGACACTCCATATCAACTAATTGAAACTAATAAAAAAATACTAATGAGCAAATTCGTACTACATTGGGTATTGCCATGCCGTATTGAGGTGTGAGGTAAGTTCGAGAGACTGCTTGTACATCTGAAGGTTCGGAAACTGCATTCGATGGATGATACCGTATTCCAATAGACTATTGAATATTAAGGAAGTCTGGGTCAAGTGCATTTTATAGTGGCTCTAAAAAATGCAGTGGGGGAATATACTTCGAAAAACAATAAATATATCATAAACATAGTATACGGTTCTGTTAATGACAATTCATTAATTTTCAATATTGACCACATACTGGTAAAATAATATAATGTTAATTTGTAACACCTCAAAACTTTCATTTAATGGACCTCAATATGTTGAAAATTTTCCAGAAAATAACAAAATGAGTAGGCTCAGCCGGTGCGATAATACCACACTCTCATAGAACACCGACGTAAATTAACAGCTTCCATTGTTGTTTTTCGTCCAATGAATGAAAGTTCAGGAGGCCCACTTCCATTCCATCGTCCACTCCCTCTTCATCAGGTATTCAATTCTTCAAGAGGCGGCAACGAATTAGTGTCATCAACACGGGTAACCACCTACTCTATGGTGGCTGGCATTCTTCTTTGCCCCTCGTAAGTGATATAAATAATCATAATAATTATTATCAGGGACCACTGATTACGTGTGGCGTGGCCGCCTGTTCCAAACGTAATGTTCACAGCAATACAATCCTCATTCCTGTTGTTAGCTTTCATCGATATGGTGATTATACAGCTAACGTGAGTAACATAGCCTATACTAACAAAATTCATAGACGGCGTAATGATTTATTTGGCCCCCTCGAATGCTGTATATTGATATCATTTAATTATGTCTCTTTCCTGGACGTATCACTCTTATAACGCTGATTATTTACAAAACGCGCAATTTCGAACATTATTTTTGTAGATGAAGATGTTTTTTTTTTATCTCAATTTACATGTTTGTAGTAGCAATCTTTATCCACGGTACATGCGTACAAAGTCGGGGGCGGCCGCTCGTTTTAGTATAGTAATCACGTATGTGATTAATAAGCAGCGGGTTTGATAAAATAATAAGCAATGGGATTGATAAAATTAAAACGTCAAGCCTTTTATCGATATCTATATTTATGTGCAGCACTAGCCAAACATATACATATTTATTATTAATAATAGGATTTTAATTAATTAAAATTGTAACTGATTCAAGCGTTTATTATGTATTTGTCATAAACAAATATAGAATACAATCAATCAAATAAAGTAAACCAAATTTAGTCTGCCCAGTAAGCAATTACAACTTCCTGGTGTACGCGCACGAATACACGTCCGCTAGTGGCTGTGTGTGCTATTTTACTTCGACTACATATTGTATAATTATTGATGGTTAAATATCGTATTATAAAAAACAACCGCTAGAAATTTATATAGTTCTAGTATAATTTGTGTCTCTGTCCTAGCGCATCCCTGGATAGCGGACACCAACTCGTGCGCATATACACCCTATGACGTTACAATACATCAGTTTACATTATTACAGCTTTCCTATTACAAATTCCATCCAAATAGTATTAACATAAAATTCCCAATATATTCTAACGTACATCAACAATAATTTCTTAACTTACTGCAGCGGAACATCTTACTTAGGTAAAGTATGCGGCGACAGTGGATTCCTTAAGCTGCCATTAGACGGCACGGACAACAAGCCGGTTCTTAACATCGGCATCAAGCGCTCCGGCCGACGAAGACGCCGGTAGATCGGCAGGAGGACAGTCGTCATAGGATAATTCCTGGAATACCTTGTAAGGTTGAGCTCTCCCGGAAAGCGTAACTGGAGCTCGGAAGTCCTCGGCCTAAAAATACCCCAATGAAGTCCATTAGACATTTTTTTCATTCCCCTGAAATTAATTCTCGGATATATTTGCAAGTTTGAATTGAAAACCGTGGGGGCGTAGGGACTATTACTGAATGGGGGCCTAGGAGTTGTGCTTAGCGGGCTACGCGGTAGGTACATGTGTTCGAAATGAGCTCGCATCTGTTTCGCTTTTTCTGCAGGATTGGGAGTTGTATTAGGGATTCTTAGTTGATTGTAAAAGTTATTACATTGCTGCGAGTTCCTTCGCTTCGACACTGGGCAAGTCTGAAAGGAAAAAAGATAAAAATATTAAATCTTATTATGTTGTATAAACAAATATAATGTGTATATAAAAGTATGTTTACAAATATAAATTTACTATGATTATATTTTCTACAGCTACATGTACTGATTCATTTTATTACTTGTAACATTACCATTTATTCGTGATGAATTTCATTGATAAAAAAATTATTTACGCAAAGATACATTTTACGCAAGATTCTAATATTGTTGTTATTTTATATAAGTATGTCACAATCACAAATACACATTTACAAATATCGTTGTATATGAATATCAGAATATATTGTCTACTTTGCACACTTTTTGATACGGTACCCTAAAATAGAAGAAATATATTACAGAAGAAATTACGAATGTAGATTTAAGGGAAATATTTTCGAAAAAGTATAATTAACATCACTTAATTTGAATGTAATAAAGAGATGAAATGCCAGAAAGCAAACTTTTTCTATAAAATATTTCTTCTATTTAAAAAACGTAAAACTCCATACAATGTTTTCTGACATATAGAATGTACATTATGATGATGCATTTGATGCGCATATCTGATCAATACACAAATTTCACAATCAATTGTATTTAACATGACAGGTTAGAAATACATTTTTGTAAGTTTCGCATGCAATAGGAATTTCAAAATAATCAACAGATATATACTTACCGTTATCATAGCGTCAATGACGTTCAAAAATTTCTTCTGGGATGTGCAGTGGTCGCGATAATGAGGCATGGCGACCATAGAGTTTAGATACACTTCCTGCATCGGCAACCACTCCGCGTGCGATGCAGTGAACTCCCTGATCTTGTCCTTCATCTTAAAGTGGTCCAGGAATTTGTATTTGCTTAGAACACCCATCTTAGTCATTAAGCAAGTCGCCGACGCTGCGGTTTGTTTGCACTGTAAATCAGAGAAGATGATGATGATATTGTATTAAAATTTACTAAGCTTCGAACAAACAACTAAGTTTTTAATCTTTATTTCATGTAAATCTAGCTTTACAATTATTTATTGAGATCGGACAAATCTGTTCTGGCTGGAATTAATAAATATTAATTTACGTATCTAAACATTACCGAATGGTTTTTCGTTCTGAAATTTTATCTGATATATAAAGGTGGTAGAATTCCACGTAAAACCGCTAGTCGCTCCTGCAATATTGTGTACTCTTAACCCATCGAAATAGAAAAGCATAGAATTATAACGTCGAACAAATTTACGTTTATTCTTGGCACACAACTCACAAAAATGTAAATGAAGATATACGACATATATTTAAACCAAATAAATCTTTTATAAAGGACCTCATTGTTATTAACTTATTTAGATGTAATTTCGAATGACAATGTTATTTCTTAACCGAATAGAAAGAAAGAAAAAGAATGAAGACACTCATTGACGACAGAAAGAGAGAGAATTAGGTGAACATCTGTGCGGCGGCGAAGCCAATATCGTATGCCACGCCTACTACGAAGCCATTTTGTTTATGTAAGAATACTTCTATGCTTTTCTATTTCGATGTCCTAACCTTATCCACTCAATAAAATTTCTGTTTATTATATTTCGAGGTTTTATTAATTCATTAAAAAATAAATTGAAAACAATTTCCTTATTCGTTGTTCAGTACTCTGAACAACGATTTACGAAAAAAAAATGTGAATATGTTTATGAACGAGTTTCTTTTCCGGACTCGTTCTCCAGGCCGTCGTCGCACGGACGCGTCACGTATGGACATATTAGTCCTCCTCGAGGTAAAAAACGTGCGCCACCAAGGAGAGGCCAGAAATATTTTATATAAACGATTATCTAAACGACCCTCGTGAAAGGGATCCGCTCACCGTGGGCCTGTAAGTCAGCCATTTGTGCATCATGTACTGCGGTTTCAAAAAGGCGGGTCGGGCCGGCGGCGCGTCCGGCACGGTCAGGATGCGGCTGACGTCGGGCACGTCGCAGGAGCGCGCCGCGTCGAAGGCGACGAGCCGCGGGAAATCGCAGAAACGTCGGCGGTTTTTCTGAAAGAAACATGGCGACGGCGGGCGCCGCGTGTAATAGACGGTTAAACTACAAAGACGATAACAGAAAAGAATCGACCCTTCGATCGTTTAATACAAAAAATGTTTCCTGGCGTATAATATAGACTTTTAAGTTAATAACCATAGTGTCGATATTTTCACTGCATCAAGACCCATAAGAGCTTTACACTGTTTGAATTCATCTTTAACAACTCGAACAAAAATATGATTTCTATTTAAGAGACGAAGGTTTTCAAAACGTTCGTGACGATGTTCCAATGTTGACGGTATTCGAAATGTCCTTCATCGGCAGAAATATGGAACACCATCGTCGAGTGAGCGAAAGTTTCGGTGGCATACTCCCCCTTCCATTATGCAGATCCCCGTTCATTACATATTCAATTCCCTCCCAAGAGGCCGGCAACACATTGATGACTCCTTCGAGATCGCAAGTGTCTATGGACGGCGGTGACCATCTGCTCTCTGATGGCTCGATTTGTTTGTCATTCGACTATACTAAAAAAATATATAAAGAAATGGTTTTCCAGGCACTCACAACCGCCTCTCCCATGGCCTCCAGCGTACGTGGTTTTGTGAAGTGGATACATACATTTTTGGAGTTTTACACTCTCATAAAAAGAAACGTAAAGACTTCAGAACAGGAAACCTGAGTGGACGCTCGGCACTTGTTCATCGGTTTATTCATCACTCAACAAATTTTTCTACCAAAAATTTCCACACGTCTTGATGACAACGAATGATGATAAGAACTAACCACGATACATTTTGATGCAATAAGGTACACGTTATTTTTAATACTTTTTTTAATAATTGTAACGTTAAAGCAGCATGAAGTTTGTGTGACACTCTGTATACATAGAAATTTATTTTCATAATGGAAGAATTTTTTGGGTTTTCAGCTGTGAACTCGAAGTGCTCACAACGAGGTCGACAGGTCGTACCAAAAACAAAAATCTTATATTAACATAATAATTAATAATATCTATTCCAATTATAAAGAAAGAAAAAAAACATTTAATTACTACGTAATACGTGATGCAATTATTTAAGATTTTTAATACTCATTCATCAGTTACCACAAAATACAAAATTAACGATCGAAAATAGTTAAGAAAATCATGTTAAAATATATCAACATAATAACTTACGGGCCCATACTTAGATGTACTAATTTGGCAGACGGTGTCATTGAGTTTCGCGTGCGAGTGCCTGAAACAGACAAACGTATAAATGCCTGATATAAAATACCGCAACAACAAATATCGATGTAGGAACAAACAATACTCACTTGCAGGGGTCGGCTCCCTTTTTGGCATGAGGGCAATTCTGAAATATAACCAGAGCACGTACAATGAGACCTTAATATTAAACGTAAATTTAATATCAAGACATAATTAATATTATACATGACTGTGTATCTATAATATTAAATGAATAACCTATAGCCACCCTATTTTTTCCAGTTTTGTTAAATATTTGATTAAAACTATTTTTTCATTTAAATTTAAAATAAATTAATAGTTTTTTCAAATATGTAAGTAACACATTAAAGAAGAAGAGTAACTTGGTATGAAAGTATCAAAGACGTGGTGAGTTAAAATTTAAATGTAAATTCATCTGAAATTTTAGATTACTTGCATAAAAAAATTGACAAATAGAAACGCATAAAAATAAAGGAAAAAAAAACTGCTTCGTTTAGATCGAACAAGAAATAAATGCTTTTTTCTACACCCATGCATTGTCAGAATATCAATTGTATGAAGACATGCTAAGCCAAGCCAAGTTTTGTGTGGCCGAATATGACAAAATTTACCTCGGTGAGGACGTCGAAAGTGCAAGCTAAAACTTTGTTGATGTCGCAGTCCGCTTCGTAATCCCTGATAGGTCTGCTCAAACACTTGGTGACCACCCTGGCCTTAGCTTTGACCCATTCCGGATAGTCTCGCGTGAAGTTGTCCAGTAATTTGGAAAACGCGTTTATGTCCACTTCGCCGGACTCCGAAACTACGTTTAGACTTCGGAAAACGCATGTTTCTTTCTCGCACTGAAAACAGCCACGCAATAGTTTAGTGTAATTTACGCATGATAAATGACACAAAATTGATAGCACAATAAACAAAGGCGTTGCAATTCATAAAACTGTGTTATATTATGATTTGGATACATTTTCAACATAAAACATATTTTTTTATTTGCAGATATTGGCATTTGTGACACTAAATTTAATATTATAAATGCCTAATATCTAAGATTACCGATATTTTGACATGTTTAGTTTTTAATATTAACAGTCAACAGTTAATTATTGGAAAATGAAGAGTTATAATCACACCGCTAATATATAATCTCATCATTTATTGTTGAGAATCAATAACGTAGCAATAATGTAAATATCTCAAAAATATTTCGAACGGGCGCTAAGTATAGCAACGGTTAGATTTTTGATCTCATTATTCTAGGGAAGACATGCAGCATCAAGTTTGGATATGTCATTGTCGAGTTATAAAAAGACATACATACATGACAAACTTATAAAGATATAGAAAATAATAGCTTTTATTTCACACGACCGTATATGCTATATAGTATACCAAATTTATCATTACAGCTGATTCAACCATGATTCACTTTAAAAGGGCACACGGACAAACAAACGGACAGATAAACTAAAAGTAGCCTATGTTCCTTCCTAGAGCTCAAGCTATCTCTACATAAAATTTTATCAAAACTGGTTTGCCGGTTTACCCGCAAAAACGAAACATACACACAGAGTTACTTTCGAAATTACAATCTTAGTGCGGTAGATTCAAACAGCCCACTGCGCTTCAACTGGATGTTGTTTCGTACTCACAGATACGGGTACCACTTTGACTACGTTCCTTTGCACTGGTGACACTGTGGTGGGTCTGGGAGTTGTAGTGGTAGTGGTAGTTGTTGAATGGTTGAGTCTAGTGTTGTCCTTTATAACTAATCTGCTTGTGTCGTTCCATGTCATTTCAAAACCACATTCTTCGACATCGGACGCGTTTATGAAGTCCGATAAATCGCAACACGACAACGGATCGACCTGCAACAGTTTTTGGTTGTATACAAATGATAAAAAAATTACCCTAAAATTTCGTTTTCGTACTTACTTCGACATGTGCATCAGGAATTTCTGTTTTAATTGTTTCACCATGTTCATAGTTCTGTAAAATAGATTATATATTGTTCATGATACTTTTAATTGTAATATTAATATAAATATACCGATAACAATATTAGAACATTAGAGTATGAAAAAATATATCAAACATTTAGGCAGAAGTTTCAAAGCTTTAAATAGATATTCATATAGATATGCAAATATATGAAATGGATTATATTTGTATATATGCTAATTCTCAAAGAGTTTACTTTTTAACTTTAAAATTACGACGCTAATAAAAGTTGTTTAATCACTAGGAATCGTTATGGAATTTTTTTATGCATCTAATTTAAATTAATTTAATATAATAAGTAAAAATACTACTGTTTTTCTTCTTAAAAAACAACGCTGACCTTTGTCGAATTCATTAAAATTGGTTGTTTTGTTTAAAAGTTGTTGTCGGAGAAAACATTTAAAAAAAAGTGCTTTTTCAGAACATTTTTTAAACTACTCTACCGACGAATTCCAAAACCTAACCAACTTTTCTCTTTAAAATACAACGTCAATAGTCGTAAAACGCATCAAAATCGGTTGGTCCGCTCGAAAGATATGGTTGACGGAGAATTCGAAAAAAAAAAAGGTTTTTTTAAACATCTCCATTAAGTGTTTTCCATAGAAAACACTCAATGGACCGTGTTTGGTACTCGGTCATATTTTTTTATTTATAAAACAGCGCCGGATGCCTTAAGCAGATCAAAATTCAACAATGCGTTCGAAAAATATAGTAATTGAAAAATTAAGAAAAAAATCGTTTTGCATATAAAACAACTTTTGAATTCAAAGAATTCAAAATGTATTACAATTACATTTTTAAGCTTGAAGAACTTAAGAAAGCGTTAAAACTGATATCTTGAGCGTAATGAATTCAATAATTTATTGCTACTTTATATTTGACTGGTTTGAGCTCAAGAGGAGCAAGAAGGATTAGTGATAGTCTGCAGGGTCAACCGTTTTACTGATTTTCTTCAGTAATAAGCGACCATCATCTCTACCTACCTTCACATATTGCATCTCATATGTTCTTTTTGTATGCCACACCTTATTTAAATAAATACATTTATTTAATTAAAAGCCAAAGCTTTAATACTGATTTACAACTAACCGAGATATATATATATATATATATATATATATATATATATATATATATATATATATAACTGTAATCGATATGTAAAATTCGTTTTGAAATCGAAAAATATGTTTTAAATATTTGGAAAATCCAAAAGTGCACGACTCATAATGTTCATTCGTTTTTTGTTAATAACTATTAAACGACACAAATCAAGTTAACCATTTTCAATACCAATCTCCGGACAGTGGATCTCAAGCTATTAAAAAAAAATGGATCAAATTAGTGAATTTTTACGCTCGCTATCGTGTCCGGAACGAAAAAAGTGTTGATGGACAGGAAATTTCTTTTGACTATTTTGATAGTTTTTTCTAATTGTATTATGTTAAATCGATTTGAACCAGTGATAGAATTAATCTTCATTAAATTATCTATCAAATAGTGCACAGGTTAATAAAATTACATGAATTATTAATCGTGTTATTGATGAAAAAAGTTACGAAATTGAGGAAAAAAATTATTCGTTCGTAGAGCACTTCTTAATGCTTCGCATTATGAGTCGTGCAATTTACGTTTAAAAATAAATATCTATATTTATGTACTGTAACTATTTCATAATTAGGTAGGTGTCTGTTAACTCTTTCAGTTCATTACTTAATGCAATTGGATGTCTAAGTCTATAGATAGTTTTTAGACCTGTGTTTTGAATATATCTTAAAAACTTCAAGAGTTACATAATTAAGAACGCAACATGTATCGTTTCCTAAAAGCTTCTTAAAATTTTAAATGTAATGTTACTTATGCAAATACATAAATATTATTTTTATGTTCGTAAGGAAGGATTTATTTATTTATCAATAAAATAAAATGTTTAATTTATACATAAATATCAGCACATCGATATCTAACTACCGTTACTAATGAAAATATTTAACACGATAGTTATTTCAAATCGTCGCTAATATCACATACAAAAATCTGAAGTAAAACTACAAAAACAAAAAAAAATGCAATTCAGTACAATATCGTTTTATAAATAACTACGGGAATTTCTGTTTATGTTGCATGAAAATTTCCATTAATCAATTGCATATACACCTGTTTGAGGTACAAACGTTCTCAGATAACACTGCGTTTAAATGAAAAACAATTTAAATTGTACTAGGATGGACTTAAGGTAAAACAAAAAATATGCGTTATCATATATATTATAGACAAATTAAATCATTGTGAATGTTTTAGATGCTAGGGATTTGTGCCAAACTCACCCTATATGAATCATAAGGTAGGACCTTTATTTGTACAGTCGGAGGCTTGTGATCGTAATACTTCATGAACTGCTCGAAGCGGCATTCGCTGAGGATGGTCGAGTTGATGAGATCCGGCAGGTTACAGCATTTGGAGCTGAAATACTAGGGAGTAATTCATGAAATCTAATCGTATGCAGCACATACAATCGAGGGTTATATTCTTAATAAAAAGAACAATCATGAAAAAAGTACTGTCTGGTAAAAAATAAGACCACTCGAACAACACCACTCACCCTAAACTGACAGCAGGCGAACTAATTAATCATATCTTCGCAAATGCACGCAATACCATCCGATACCAAATTAAACATCGAAGCTTGTACTACGGGTATCAGACACTTGATACAATACGAATATACATTTTTTTTTCACAAATATACACACATAATACATGGAAACATTGAAGACTAACATTAAGTTTTAATAAAATAAATGTTTGTCTTGTGCGGGAATCGAACCCACGACCCCAGCGCAGTATGGCTACTGTGCTGTGCTGTCCCAAATGAAAAAAAATATGCAAAACTGTCTCAATCAAGCACTCCTTAAATAATGTGCCGTTAACTTTAAATTAAAATGAATCAGTTGCTACGTCAAACTATTAGCCTCGTATCTTCATCACCGCTTTGGTAACAAAGGTCGTTAGCCGTCTCCAACCCCCACAGGGTTATATTGAAGGGCATAAGGTGGGGGAACATTACAGAAGGCTTTGGAGTGGGTGATATGAACCTCAACTCTTTAAATTGTTTCCTTATAACGAGCTTAATGTCATATATGCATAGACATTTAGACATTACACATTTTGTCCGTCTAGCATCCTCAAATTTAACAAGTGGCATTACCATTACTCTATATGGCTATAAAAAGAATAAACTCCAAAATTATTTTGCATTTTCGGCTAAATTTACGAATTTTGTTGAAACTGTTTTTAACCAATTCTAAAACATAAAATTATGACTTTTAACACGACCAAAACTGTGTGCTTTGTTCATGACACGTTACACCAGATCAAGTATCCAAATGCTGGCATCCTCTACTTACGTGTCTCATGTATGAGACCGGATGATTCTCCTGATGTATATTTCGTTCGATGTTCTCGTATGTACTGGAACGAAATACAAACAACAATTTTAATTACCTTGATAAACTATAGTTTTCTTTTACGAATCCGAATCAAAATTCATACCTTTGGGAAAACATGTATTTGAATCCGGCCAAGGACGATACTGGAGCGCAGGCGTCATCTTTGCGCTGATGCTCCGCGGGACAATTCTGAAAATTTATTTGAATATTTCTTTTTAATCATAACATTTTTAAAATTCAATAATAGAATAAACCTTGTTTTTACATTTATATTACATAGTTGTCGTTTTATTTCTTTTCTTAGTTTTTATTATAATCACACCTAGTTTAATGCTTATGCTATTATACTTTTTACGGACGATTGCGAATAGAACAAGCACTCTAAGGGTTCCGGGCAAAATTTATTATATATGTAGATATTTCATCCGCCAAGAGACTGGATAATTTTTATCTAGGCAAAAATTTGGCCAATGCGAAATATTGGTTCCAATAATTCCGAACTTGCCTTTTTTTCATAAAAGTTCTGGTATTTTTTTTAAATATCCGAATTTCGGAAAATTTATTTTCATAGCTGAAAGTTAAAAAATGTGTATTTGTCTAAAACATAGTTAACACTCCAATTACAAGTGTAAAATAATCATAAAAAAATATTTTTTAATGCGATATAACTAGAAATTATGGATTTTCAGTCTTTTACCTTTAGTTGTACTGTGAGACCTTTCTTCTTGCCAAATTTTACAATCCTAGATAATTGGGAATTACTCTATAGGTTTTGATTTATTTGCGACTTTAAACATACAAAACATACCTAAATGGCCAAATTTTGGCCGTACATTTATGATTAGGTCGACTCAAAAGTTCGTTGTTTTACAGCTTCAAGGGACCACAGTCACAAGTATAGGATGGTAATTTCACTTTAAAACTCCATCGGTTCTTGAGGAAAAGGGTATTAACAGACAGACGGACGGACGAACAACGAAGTGTTTCTGTAAGGGATTCTTTTTCCTACAACTTAATAGATAACATACAACTTACATTTGCAATTGTTTTAGTCACTTTTAAAAAACATAGTAAATAACATATTAATCGTACTGAACCCTCACTACGCGGGTTCAACTCACACGTGTTCGGTTTTCTATTTATTGCTAGAATATACGCCATAACATCATGTTATAGAATATTTTCAATAGTTACGTAACGGGCCATCCATAAATTATGTCACACGTTTTGGTCAACGAAGTGTGACAATGCGCGACAAGGAGCAGGTCAAAAAGCTTTGTGATGTCAAACCCGAAATACGAAAACGACAAAAGGTTTTTGTCTTTTGTTTTGTCCAATATTTAAAGTATTTTGAACTAAAAAAAGGTGTGACCACCTGTAATAAGGACGGGGGGAGGGGGGGATGTCAAAAACCTTATAATTTATGGATGGCCCCTAATCTACGTATTACTCTGTTCAATCAAAATCTGTGAACACTTCGATCATGGCAGACGTACGAACGGATGAAGACTCAATAATAGTGTCCCGTCTGCAGCCGTTACCTTTACTCAAAAGCAGTATTACCGTTTGCGACCATCTGAAA